>OZ004624.1:14974856-17374856 GCA_963924575.1 Pycnomerus fuliginosus | reverse complement strand
CTGTAGTGCCTCGACACTAAAATCAGAAAGAAACCACAAAAAATCACCAATTGTTACTGTTTATTGAAGCCAAGTTAACAAAACAACAAAAAGAGAGAAGTTAAAACCTGACTCACACTGCCCCCGTGTCTGACTGTAAGCTTAAAATTTTGCCGGATGACTGCTTCAAAAAACATTGCGGAAGATGTTTATCAATGTAGATTCTTATCTATATAAATGATCGCCTGGATCTACTATTTTGGCTCTGGGTGCAGATCTTAACAATGTGCTTCTAGCAGTAGTGTGTTTATCAATGCGATGTATAACCCTGTAGAAACACGAAAATTTACTAACAAGTGGAATTAGCCTTCCCGGAGCTGCAAAACTGCGAAGGGGGTGAAAAATTTTAGTGAGTGAAAACTCAACGAAAATGAATAAAGCTTGTGAAAGATGTACAAAAAGAGGCGGATTCTTCAATTAAAAGAGGGTGAAAAGTTTCAGAGGGTTAAAATTTATTTACTTTACCTGAAAAATAATCATACAATTGGTATATTTTCGGCATTGTACTGGTTATCTTCTTTTCTAATTTATTCAACAGCTATAAGGTAGTCTGAGTACTCTTGGGGGGTTGATATGTGTTCACGTTCTATTCCAATATGTTACTCCCATTTTTTTATTAAATTGCAACCCAAAACTTTAAAATTTCTGTACGATGATTCAGTTAAAAGAAATAACAAGAACGCTCCTTTAAATTTATAATTCAATGCTATTTGACGAACTCGTTGACTTAAATAAGTAAATTTCTGAGTTTCTTGATTATAATCATCGAATCAGGCAATTTTGCATTAGATGCACCCGTTTGATGGCCTGCATGTGGCATAATTATTTTCGAGATTTAATTGAAAAAATAAAAAAATTAAAAAATCTTAGTCGAATCAGGGTGTATCACACTGGTCATTACGCTTCGTGTCCTGCAAATGAGCGGGTTAGTTCCACTCCAAGAACTAACCCAATAACGGACAGCGCGTGAATATATAAACATGTAAGAGTTGGCGCTATTTCTGTCCCGACTGATCAATGCAATTTTACTAGAAGGAAACGTTTTTATTCCCAAAAATAATCGCTGAAACTTTTATACATCAAACATATTCCGGATGAAGGAACAAAAAGCGGACGGATAAGGGAAATGCGTCCCTTAAGCAAACAACTGTTACTCCACGGATTTTTATTTAAATTGATTGAAATGTATTTTAATTTTTTTTTTTAGATAACATAAGAGATTTGTGGGAGATGCTCCTCCAGAAAGAGGCCCTTGAAGACAAATTCGGCGCACATCAATTGGTTAGGAAGTCCAGCAGGTCACCTTCTTTGCGGTTACGATTTGGACGACGTTCAGACCCCAGCCTCACACCGGTAAAAATTAGTAATATTTTCAAGAGCCGGAAAACATTCACTTTCGCGCTTAGGAACATAAACTAAATTCACTCAATTTGCTGGAAATCGATACTATCCAATCAGCAAGCGATTATATTAGTTATTACATTGCAGGAGGCGGCGTTTATGGTGGCTCAAGCGGTGGACCATGAGAACAATTAATTACACAAACATTGCAACGTTGGAATGTCCATAATAGCATGACGATCCTTCTATCAGTACTCGAATTATACTTCAATTTCCCCCAAAATAGTCTTTTATTTTCAACCCCCCTCCTAATTAAAAATTAAAATTAATTTTCCCAGTTCTATACTGAAAATTTTATAGGTAGTGATGGTGTAAAACGAAACTTGAATAAACGATGTATTTTTTTGTTCTTAAATGTGATATATGATATAAATAATATGTAAATGTTAGAATCATTTAATTTTTTATTATATTGATGTGTCCGGGTTAACATATAATTAAACGAAATGCACCTGTCACATTCGCATGCTGATAACATGGTCATTTTATGTAAATTTCTGCAAAATAAACAATTTTGTGACGTAACGATAGTTGGTCAGTTTACCCCCAATTATAGCTTTTTAACTATGCGCAATGATTCTGCACATTTATTGGCAAAATTTTACAGATCACAGTGTTAAAGCAGGCTTGTTGATGCAGAGATTCCTTTACACTTCGGAGTACCTCCACATACCAAACTTAGTTGAATAAAACACCAAAAACTTTGAATTAACGTAAAAAACTGTACTTTTGCTCAACTGGTTCATGATGTTTTTTCTCTCGCTGGTTGCTAACGCCGTTGCTATATAAAATCAATCCAACGCTATCTTGGTTGATGCACAGCAGCGATGTTTTACATTTTTAGATAACAATACTGAACATTTCTGCCCCCCTTGAAAGGGTGCTCTTTCAAAGAAATATAATATTAGTAAGATATATCCAAAACGTGATAATAGTCAATTAACATAAAAAATGCACACAACACAACACTTAAATGTCAACAAAAACTCGAATTTAATCGTAAATAGGAAGAATGCACACGCATTGTACACTTCTCTTGATTAGAGTTCCATTGGCAATTCTAATTTGCACAACTCGAACAACGTTGTCTCTACCGGGAAATAATTTCATCACTCGACCCAATGGCCACTTTAACGGTGGTGAAGTATCGTCCTGTATAAGCACTAAAGAGTCAATTTTTAGCAAATCTGGACAATTTTCGGACCATTTCGTTTTTCGCTGTAGCTCTGGCACATATTCAACTTGCCATCTTTTCCAGAAATGTTCAACGATGAGTTGTTGCCTTTGAAAGAATGAGAGTCGGTTTTCCTGTATATGACTCAGGGTTGGTTGGAGAAGGCAACGAAACGAGAGGTCTCCCTATCAAAAAATGCCCTGGTGTTAGGGGTAGGTAATTATTCGGATCATTTGACATCGGCGTTAAGGGTCTAGAGTTCAATACTGCTTCTATCTGAGTTAGAACCGTGTAGAAGTCTTCAAAATTTAATCTAGTGTCCCCCAAGACACGTCTTAAATGGTTTTTCGTCGATTTAATTCCTGCTTCCCATAGTCCTCCCATATGTGGGGATCGGGTTGGGATAAATTCCCAAGTGATGCCTTCTTTAGATAGAACATCAACGATTTCGTGTGTTGAATTTTGAAGAAATGAATATAGTTCTTGTATTTCACGATTCGCCCCAACAAAGTTTGTACCGTTATCGCTGGAGAAGGTATTTGGTTTTCCACGTCGGGAGATGAATCGTCTTTAGAACAGCAATAAATGCATCAGTTGACAATTCCGTCACTAACTCCAAATGAATAGTTTTGGAGGTAAAGCATATAAAAAGACAAATATAAGCCTTAATTAATTTTGAATTTCGAAGTTTTCTGTCTTTGATTAAAATGGGGCCGGCGTAATCTACAATCTACACCGACGTGAGAAAATGGAAAAGAGTGTTGAAGACGATCTTTAGGTAGATTGCCCATTATGTGCTTCATGGGTTTAGGATTAGCCCTAAAACATCTAACGCATGTATGGACTACCTTACGTGCCACATCTCTACCCCGCAATGGCCAATATTTCTCTCGAATCTGAGCCAACAGTTGTTGTGGGCCACAATGCATTAACTTATTGTGCTCTATCTGCATTAAAAAATAAGTAATGGGATGATTGCTTGGCAATAGAATAGGGTGCTTTTTATCTTCTGAAAATTCAGAATTGTTCAAACGGCCACCCACGCGAAGGATATTTTGGTCGTCTAAAAAAGGAGATAAGGCTTGAATTTTGCTGATTTTCTGTTTCTTTTTACTGTTTCTTAGATCTGAGATTTCAATTTTGAAACATTCCGATTGACAAATTTTGACCAAAGTCATGAGTGAGTCATCCACTTCGGAAGCAGTTAAGGGACCAAATTTGCGTGGTAGTTTTTAGTGCCGTAGCAGAATGCGGAGGTACTCTTGTCTTAGCTTATTCGCTCGCTCGCTCGCTCGCTCGCTCCTCAGTCTGTCCGTCGGATAACTTGAGAACGGATTGAGATATCGAGCTGAAACTTGGTAGGCAGCTTCGTCTCCCGAAAAGTAAGGCGGGGATTGCTTTTGGGCCATATCGGCCCAAGGGGGTGGGAGCTAGGGGTGAAAAACCGAAAAACTATGAATTGCAATAACTCGAGAACTAGTGGAGGTATCCTTCTGCAACTTGGTATGCACGTTCGACCTTCAAGTCTATTGAAAGTGTGGGGGTGCCAATTTCGGGGGATGAAATTTAGGGGATGAAAACCACAAAAAATATGATAACTCCGCAAGGGTTGCACGCAGCTGTCGGAAACTCAACGCACACACATATATCGGTGAAATCTTGCGGGGGATGCGTTTTTCGCAAAATCGAACAGATGGGGTGGAAATTAGGGGTTGCAACTCGAAATTCCGCTTAATAAGTCTTGGTCGAAATTGGCGTCATTCGATAGCTTTCCATTGATGATTCAAAAAAGGTGTCATTCATATTTTGCGAAAAACCACCCTTATAGGCGCTACAACCCCTAACATGCAGAAACACAAAAATACGAGAACTCAAAAACTACTCAACGTATCAAGGCAGAATTTGGTTTGTGAATTTCCAGTGACATTATAGGTGGATGGACAAATTTTCAAAAATATCTAACAAAGGGGATGAAATTTAAGGGTTGAAACTTGAAATTTCTTCAAGTAAATGGTAGCCTAAAATTACGGGGTTCGATAGATTTCGGTCAACTATTGAAAAAAGGTCTTATGAGTTTTCAATCTAAAACCAACCCCTGGGCCATTAACCACCCCTAACTCTTTGCAAGTCGATAATTATATTTTATTTATTTTTTCTGAAACCCTATTGCTTTATTTATGAACAACTGAAGTCAGTAAATACGCAAGGAGTTATGTCACACCGGAAAAATAAACTCACCCCTGTAAATCATAAAGGGGTGAAATCATGAGGTGTTGAAAACATGAATCTACAAATTACCTTAATTTTTAAACGAATTGGGTTAGGGTGGTGAAATTGAAAACACAACTTCCTTTAGGGCATGTGGGGGTGGTGAAATAGGGGGTTGGAGTTTAGGGGTTGAAACGTCCATAAAGCCCTGTAATTTGACACAGAGAAGCAATATCTTCTGCGAAACTGTGACATCTTACACACTGCATCTTCGAGAAGGGAATATCGAATTTTAGGAGAAAATTATCGAAGGGGATGAAAGTTAGGGGTGGAAACTCGAATTTTCAATGAAGAATGTATAGTTGAAAATATTACCATTCGATAGCTTTCTATTGATGGTACAAAAAAGGTCTTATTCATCATTCGCGAAAAACGACCCTTAAAGGCGGTACAACCCCCTAACATGCCGAAACAAAAAAATGCGAGAACTCAAAAACTGCTCAACGTATCAGGGCTAAATTTGATGTGGTAATTTACAGCGCCACTGTAGGCGGATGGGCTAATTTTCATTAATATCTAACAAGGGGGATGAAATTTAAGGGTTGAAACTGGAAATTTTTTCATGTAAGTGGTGGAATAAAATTATGGGGTTCAATAGATTTCGGTCAACCATTGAAAAAAGTCTTATGAGTCTTCATCCTAAAACCAACCCCTACGCTACTAACAGCCCCTAAGCCCTAGCAAGCGGAGTAAATATATTTCATTTATTTTTTTTTTGCTTTCTTCTAATTTCTTATTAATTTAAAGTGATTTTCATTAATTTTTGACCCATCCACAATTTTTCAACCCCTTTCATGATTTGTGAACCCTCAAAGAGCAAAATTTACCCAGACCGCTTCTTTTTCGGGTGATTTCCGCTGGTTAATTTTGTAAAATTCGCGCAGTTTTGCCTTATGAATTGTTCTTGCCTTTTTCACTTTTTCGACCCCTTCGCAATGTTTCAACCCCCAAAAGCCAAATTTGCATAATTGGCTTATTTTCGTGTTATTTTCTGTAATTCTACTTAATTACGATTAATTCTCATCCCTTTTAACTTTTCATCCCCCTTTACAATTTTTCAACCCCTAAGTGTTTATTTTGCAAAATTCACATAATTTAGTTTTCCTTCGGTAATAAATTGAACTCAATTGGATTATGTTTATCTTTTTCACTTTTCCAACCCCCTTCGCAACATTTTTAATTATGTACGGCCAATTTTCATAATTTCGTCTTTTTAACACCACTGTGCGTCTGCGGAGGCACTACTACTAGGTGCAGATTTATAAAATCTGCACCCGACTCCACCAGTAAATTCAGCTCGCCCCTACATACACATTAACAAGGTAAACATCTACAGGGACACACATCGCATTGATGTATGACTTTCGTTGGCTTTTTCTTAACACATTGACAGTTATACATGAATCTGCGCATGTAGGCAATGATCCTTTGTAATTTCCATATTGATGAATATTTTGTGAACAATGAGGCGACATTCCCTTGCAAAAATAGAACCTTAACCTTTTTTAGTTCCAAGATTTCTACTTCTGAATTTGTATTCTTTATTGGCCACTCTGCCTTATCAGTACAGAGCCAGTTGGGTCCATTGAACCACAAATCAGATTCCAACAAATTACTCGGATACATACCGCGCGAAATTAAATCCGCTGGATTATCTTCAGATTTCACATGTTTCCAGCATTTGATATCAAATTTATCTTGAATGAATGCTACTCTGTTTCCTACAAATGTTTTTAATGAATGCGAAGAAGTATTCAGCCATGCAATTACAATAGTGGAATCCGACCAAAGATGCAAGTTGTCATCTCCAATTGTCATATTCAGAGCTAATAGAGTTTGTTCCATTAGTTGAGTGAGCAATACAGCTGCACATAATTCAAGTCTCGGAATTGTGACAACTTTTAGGGGACTGACACGAGATTTGGAGCATAATAATTTAGTACAAATTTGGCCAAATTTGTCTATAGTTCGGACGTAAATGCAAGCACCATATGCAGTTTCCGATACATCTGCAAATCCGTGAATGTCTATGCTAGCCAATTCTGGTACTAAAACAAAACGAGGTATTGCAAAGTCGGATAATTTAGGTAATTCGGCGCAATTCATGTGGTGCAATTCATGTGGTACTGGATCATCCCAACCTAATCCATCCTTCCATAATTGTTGAATTAGAATTTTTCCTATAATTATGACAGGACTTAGAAGACCCAGAGGATCAAAAATCTGTGACAATGTCGATAAAATGACTCGTTTGGTAAGAATAGATTTAGTTCTCTTTGGCTGCTTGATAGAATACTCAATATTGTCGAGATGAGCATCCCAACACACACCTAAAGTCCTCGATTCATTGCTGTCTCCAAATTGTACAGTTTTAGAGGTTTCTGAATGCTCAACTGACTGAAATTGTTTTAAAACATTAGGATTGTTAGATAACCATTTTCTCAGATGGAAACCAGCTGCCAATAATATTTCTGAAAGCAATTTATGTGTTTCGACTGCATCGTCAACAGTGTTTGAACCTGAGATTAAGTCGTCAACGTAGAAATCTGATTTGATTATTTCAGAAATTTTAGGGTGCATATCTTGATTGTCTATAACAACTTGAGAAAGGCTGCGTATAGCAAGAAAAGGTGCTGAGCTAGTACCGTATGTTACCGTATTGAGCTCATAGACATTTATGGCTTCCAGTGGATTTGATCTCCAAAATATCCTTTGATATGCTGTATCATCTTGATGAACTAGCACTTGCCTATACATTTTTTCTATATCTGCCTTTACAACAATTTCATAGGTTCTGAACCGCAAAAGTATAGAGAACAGATTATTCTGTATAGTTGGACCGACTTGTTGGGTTTGATTTAAAGAAACACCCGTTGATGTTTTCATTGACGCATCGAAGACGACTCTGAGTTTTGTGGTTGAACTTGTCTCTTTGAAGACAGGATGATGAGGAATGTAGTAGGAATGTGGATTATGATGTAAATTATCATCATCAATTTTTGACATATGTCCCAATTGCTCGTACTCATCCATGAATTTGACGTATTCATTCTTTAAATCTTGATTTTTAGAAAGTTTACGTTCTAACAATAGAAAACGATTTAATGCTTGTTGACGAGATTCACCGAGTTGATCTAAGTTATCCTTGAATGGAATTTTTACCACAAAACGGCCATCTGGATTTCTAGCATAAGTCTGTTTGAAATGTGTTTCACATGAATTCTCGAATTTCGATTTACCGGCTTCGAATGGAAGGCTTTCAACTTCCCAAAACCTTTCAATTTGTCTCTCAAAAGAGTTAGAGTCAACGAAATTTCACACTGACGTAATACATTGTGTGCGAATATGAGGCACATTTCCTGCGATTATCCATCCTAACAATGTTTGTTGTAATACCGGCTTATTGCTGCCTAACTTGATCTGATCGGAGCAAAGCAGTTGCCAAAATATATTTGAACTAAGTAATATGTCAATAGGACCTACAGTATTGAAATTGGGATCCGCTAACTGTATTTCTTGTGGAATGTTCAGAAGAGCCTTGTCGAACGAAGCAGCGGGCAAAGAATCAGTAATCTGAGGTAATACAAGACATTGCAATTGAGATTCGAAATTACTAATACATGATTTGATCACAATATTTGATTGATGTTTGATATTAGAAACTGCATGATTTATTCCAATAATTGTTGAATTGATAGGTATTTTTTGTAAACCTAAATGCTCACAAAGTTCTTGTGTAATAATACTGGATTGCGAACCAGAGTCCAATAATGTGCGACATTGATTGAATTTAAAATTTCTATCTTTGATAAACAAAATGGCGGTAGACAATAAAACTTGAGAAGCAATGATGGATTGTGCTGAACAATTGTTGGTGACTAATTGCGTTGGTGTAGACATCTCTGGTGCAGACTCCTCAGATAACGAATTGGATGCAATGTCAGGGTTCTCTTGACATGTGGCTAAATTATTTGAATTACTGACTGTTTGGTTTTCCAAATGAAGCATTGTATTATGTCTTTTGTGACACTTTGTACATGACGATGACTTGCATTGTCTGGCGAAATGGTTTGACCGAAAACAATTTATGCAAAGCCTTAATCGTTTGACTTCTGAGATGCATGAGCTTATTGGAAGTGCTTTGAATGACTCACAGGAATAAAGAGCATGTGAATCCTGACACAAAGGACAAGTACGATTGTTAAAATCTTGGTTAGAACCATTCTGACCTGCATGACGAAGTTCCTTTTTGACCAATTTTTGAGAAGATTTAACGGTTGTGTCTTTATTCGAGTCTTTAGTGGTTTGCGTTTCCAATATTATGCATCGTAAATTCAAAAATTCAGTAAGGTCTGCAATCGTAGGTAATTCCCCTTTGATTTTGTGTTCTGCGAAAGCAAGTTTTGTACTCGAATCTAATTTGTTCAACACAATATGTAACACCAATGCGTCCCAGCTGTCAACTGGTTGGCCAAGATTTTTCAGAGCTCTCAGATTCTTATTCAAATTGTCAGTTAATTCGCGTAAAGATGTGGCAGATTCCTTTGTGACAGTCTTCAAGTTAAATATAGCTTGGACATAACTGTTGATAATGAGTTTTTTGTTATCGAATCTTTCTACTAAAAGGCCCCATGCTAATGCATAATTATCGTTACTGGGAATTATGTTGTCTATTACTTTATATGCGTTACCCTTCAAAGTAGATTGTAAGTACAAAAACTTTTGAATATTAGAAATTGATTGGTTGTTATGAACCAAAGCAACGAATGCATCTTTATAACCGACCCAAGTAGTGAATTCTCCGCCGAAATGCGGCAAGTTAATTACAGGAAGCTTTATTTGTGAATTTTGAAAATTATTGTTCATAAAGTTTGCATCACAATTTACACCTTGACCAAAATCAACGGTACCAACCTGTCTGGGTTGCAAATGGTGGAAATCAACGATAAATTGTTTTGCTACAGACAATAACCTAAAAAAGCGATCACCGAAATCGTTAATGCTTTCAAATTCACTGGCAGATTCATCATTAGCTAGTGCGTCGAGTTTCAGAATTAATTCTTCAAATTTGGTGTAGAAAGTTTCCACACGCGTAAGACGTGATTCTAACTCAGTTACGATATTTTTGTTCAAGTTTTCCCTTTGAATACCATTCAAATATGCTTCAAAATGGTCTAATTGATTGATGATTGATCTAAGTTGGGCGGCAACTTCAGACCTTAATTCTCTGTTTTTCTTCATACTCGGCGGTGCCATGATAAACTTGTTGCGAATGATACGATAATAATAAGGTAATCTGACCTTAAATTGGATGTGTGTGTCTTCACAAAGATCCTCAAGATCCTCTTCTATGCTGTTTTGTGCGTGATGATGCAAAGTTGCGATACGACGATATCATCCGGCTCGAAGGACCATTTATGTTGATGCAGAGATTCCTTTACACTTCGGAGTACCTCCACATACCAAACTTAGTTGAATAAAACACCAAAAACTTTGAATTAACGTAAAAAACTGTACTTTTGCTCAACTGGTTCATGATGTTTTTTCTCTCGCTGGTTGCTAACGCCGTTGCTATATAAAATCAATCCAACGCTATCTTGGTTGATGCACAGCAGCGATGTTTTACATTTTTAGATAACAATACTGAACAGGCTTTTGACAGTAAAATGACAATTTTCTCCTATAAATGTGCAAAATAGTTGCGCATGTTGTCTATCTCTTTTAATTAAAAACCTGAATTATTAGGCAATAGGTAATAGCGATTATTCAATTTCAATTTTTTATTTAGTTAAAAACAAAATAAACGCAAAAATTGTCGCGTAATTAAGCTGCAATATTTTACCAGTGCGTTCTACGATCAAAATTAGGACTAAAAGTTTAGTAAACATTTTTCCAAAAATCCATTCTAGGGGAGATAGGGGATAAAAAAAATAGTTATTTCTTCAATTTCTGAGGAACGGCTTACGATAGGGTCACGAAATTTTGAACTTTGTCGTAGATTTTTGTGTTGAACAAGACTAATGTAATGGTTTTTGGCAAAAGCTTCAGGGACGTGCGTGAGTGGAGAGGTCGCGGACATTTTTATATCGCACCTTTTTGTACGACACCTTGGGTCAATTGTAAGCGCAAATTTGAATTCCCCGTACATTTTTACGTAAAAAAGGTGCTTCAGTTGAAATTCGATAGCTCAAGCCGTTTTCGGGGAAAATCGATTTGAACGTTCAATTTCGTGGTATAAAAGTGGCACTCAAAATACCTAAAATTATCAGATACAGCGTGATCAGCAAAAAACAAACAAGTTTAACCTACTTGCATCTCATATGCTTCAAATTCGAAAGAAAATCATAAGAAAATGGATTTTCCATACTCTATCCCATCAATTTTGCACATTTTCGGCGTGGAAAAAGAATTTCAAATCGATTTTTCTCAAAAACGGCCTGAGCTATCGAGTTTCAACTAGAGCACATTTTTTACGTAAAAATGTACAAGGAATTCAAATTTGTGTTCATAATTGACTGAATGTCGATAAAAAAATGTCGGCGGCCCCTCCATTCACGCACGTCCCTGAAACTTTTGCCAAAAACCATTACATCAGTCTTGTTCAGCACAAAAATCTACGACAAAGTTCAAAATTTCGTGACCCTATCGTAAGCTGTTCCTCAGAAATTGAAGAAATAACTTTTTCTTTACCCCCACTTGAGGGGCCCTAGCTCCCTTAGGATGGATTTTTCGAAAAATGTTTACTAAACTTTTAGTCCTAATTTTGATCGTAGAACGCACTGGTAAAATA
This sequence comes from Pycnomerus fuliginosus, assembly GCA_963924575.1. NCBI lineage: Eukaryota > Metazoa > Arthropoda > Insecta > Coleoptera > Zopheridae > Pycnomerus > Pycnomerus fuliginosus. The sequence continues at coordinate 17,363,184 of OZ004624.1, read as the reverse complement.
TTGCAGCCTAATTACAGGACACCCTGTATGCTGCTTTCGTTCTGTTTTGCAGTAAAATCGACGAAGGACCAATCAGAGAGTGTTATTTCTACTGAACTCCGCAGCAGGCAGCAAGAAATCGCCATTGACTTCTTACGTACATTAACAGAGTGTGAATCGGCTTTTAACTTTTAAACTTAAATATTAATTTACTATCATACTACCTATTTTTAAAGAAGTATAAAGTTTATTATGTTACATGCGTTAATTTGATGTAAATAGACCTTTAGCCTTGAAGTTTTCGGTAGTATTTACTAGTACTGGCTATTATTAAATATTAAAAGATCTGTTGTGTTACGTACGTTAACTGAATGTGAAATAGGGCTTTAGTCTTTAAGCCTAAATATGATTTACTAGTATAGCCTATTTTTAAAGAATTACAACAAATCTAAACGCTAACGAAATGTGAATAGGCCTTTTAGCCAGTAGGTAAAGGTAATTAAATTTGACACGGTCTGTTATCGTCTAGTTCATACCACCAGACATGAGTATTTTCATATTTCTAAGCTGTAGTACTACCTTATTTTTAAAGAATCCTAAAAGTTCTTAAGTTACGTTCATAGCGTTAACTGAATGTGAATATGGCTTTAACTTTCACTATTATTTCTACCTATATTTTTAGTTTGTTACGTAAGTGAATTAACTGTGAATAGGCATTTAACTATAGAGTCCAATACTACTTACTTGTCCAGCGTCTTTTTTAAAAAATCACAAAGTTTGTTATGTTATACATACATACGTTAACGGAATGTGAATTTCAATATTATTTACTAGTACTTGAAATTTTCTTTGCAAAAATGTATTCGAGCTTAGTGTCGTTTTGGCCAAAGATCGATTTAGAAAAATCGCAGAAAACGCCTTAGGTTTGCTGGAATAAAACTTGGGTATAGGAAATAGTAACATTACTTGATTTTGTTGCTAGGGTTGGATCATTCACTAAGTGGGGAAGTTTCAGCCGCATCCGTAGCTTCCCATTTTTTGACAATGTTGTTTTTCTTGGCGGTTCTGTATATAGGTATCTTGTTTGAAGCAGAAGGGACAAATTTATTTTTTAAACATTGTAGAGCATTCGCTTGGTTAGGGAAAGGTAATGGGTTCGAGCCCCAGCTGGGGTAACTTTTTCCGTAAGTCTCATCAATCATAATTCTTCGAAAAAAAAATTTAACATGTACAATAATTACTTATAACAACTTCCCATTATTGGGTGTATTTATTAATATTATTGGTAGAGCGTCCGCCTGGAAAGCGGCAGGTCCTGAGTTCGATTCCAGGGCAGTATTTAATTTTTTTGCAATATCAATATTCCCACTTCTCTTTAAAAATTGTTATTAATCTACTTATTGGCGTGTCTCAAGCTCCTCATTCAAAATTCAGACTTTTTTGTTCTAATTAAACTAATAGTTAAAGGAGATCGCACACTTTAAATGTAAATCGGGAGACAACTCAAATTATTTTTAATCAAAATACGCGGCTCGATGAGCTGAACAATTCTTATCATTGGGCCAATACTGCAGCTTTATTAGTTTAGCCGCAATAATAAACCTTTTCTCGCTACTAGCTTTAAAACGTACCATTAATGACTTATCCTTGTACTGAGAATTCGTTTTTTTTTGCTACTAAATGCAAATGAAAGTACTATATTCACCACGGTAGAGAAGGCTGCTATTTTAGCCTTTGCGTTTTGTAAGCCTCGCGGTGCTTCGCAACTCGGGGTTGCAATCTTGCCGCTTGAGCTAAAATGGTTCTAATCTACCTTTGTCAATAATACACTATTTTCTATGGCCTATATGAAATACGTTAATATTGTCTAGCTTATGACAGTTGCTGAAACGTCACAATATGTAAAATATATGGGAACTTTTCGATATAAAATTTATTATTGCGGCTAAACTAATAAAGCTGCAATAATAACTGTTAAGCTCATCGAGACGCGTATTTTTGGTTTAAAAAAAATTAATTTGAGTAGTCTCCCGATTTACAATTAAAGTCTGCTATCTTTTTTCTTATTTTGTATGCTCTGATCTGATCCATTCTTGATAATAGTCCATCAATTCTTTACCTAGTAGGTAACTCAACGAGTGTTTCACCAAAGTTTCAAAATTTTATAAATGATTTGCCTTTATTGAGTCTAATATCAACGTCGTATTATTCTTACTTCTAGCTTTGGTTGCCAAAATGTGACTCTCCAGTAGGGTAGATGGGGCGACCTTGAAAATGGTCCATAACTGCCAAATATATACTGCTAAAAGAATAAAATGAAACAAAACATTTACCATAACAAATTTTACTGCAAATTCAACAAAAATCATACACTCTTCTCTCAAACGTTAGAATCTCTTTATACAACGAAGGAATAGGAAGGGCTGCAACATACGTGTGATAATCCCTACAATTCCTAACTTTAAACACACTAATAATATGCTTACGGGCAGCGTCTCTCGATAATTGCACCAAAGAAGGCAATGAAGGCATTTTCTCTACCTGATCTATCACAACCTTACTTCCACTCTGGACAAGTAACTTCTTGATTTTTGGGTGATTTATATAATTCAACATCAGACTAAGATCGACTCTTTCCGACGTGGATCCCACACGATTCACAACCGAGTCAGTGTCACAACTAACGTCGAAAATTAATCTAAGAATCGATTCGAAGCTATTTGGCTTTATAGGAGCAATTTTCACGTCCATGTGCAGGAGTTTTTTAAACAAAGGACAATATCCATAGAGTTTATGCACGACTCTTAGGTCATTTGAGTTAATTTCATAGCCATAACTTAGAATGAAGCAGATGAAAGCATCGAGAGCTTCCACACTGGGAATCCCGGATTTGTTGCAAAAAATAATCAGAAATAAGTTGGTGGGAATGCGTATGTCTATGTCTGGGAGTGAGTGCACATTTGGCAAGGTTTGGATCACAAATTCTACAATTTCCAGGCAGGACTGTGTTGCTTGATGCTCGTCTCTTACCCATTGAAAGTAATGTTCCGCAATAGAAACGTTTTTTAGAAAATCTAGAAGCACGTCTGCAAATTTATGGAAAAAAGCTTTGAAGCAATGAAGAGGAAGATAAGTCAATCTCCAGCCAAATGCTTTCAAATGATGGACATCATAATCATCATCATAATAAACATTCCTGGCAAGTTCTGTTAATTTCAAGAATTTCTCGTTGTTCAAACTCAAAGAAAAGACGCTAATATGTTGGGAACAACCTATAGGGAAAGTGTAATCAAACAAGATATCTTCAATGTTGGTACCCCTAAATTTCACATGATTTTCATTTAAAATTGCGAAAGGTGTGCGCATAGATTGGTCATAAATTAAAGGGTCTGCGCTATAGTACATCAGTAAATGCAAACCCTCAATACTACCGCACTGTGCTGCGCAATGTAAAGGAGTACATCCATTCTCATCCTGCGCATTAACATCAACCCCTTTCTCCAAGATACTCTCGGCTAAATCCAACAAGTTGGGGTCAGTTACCGCAAAATGAAGGGGCTCACTATCTGTAGCAGTTGCCAAATGAACGTCAGCCCCCTTTTCAATCAATGTTTTAGCATATTCCCTCCTCTTCAATCTCAACGCACAGCACAACGGAGTCTCACTTTCATTGTTTCTTTGATTGATATCGATGCCATCTATTGTCAATAAATATTTGAAGATGTCCCACCTAAAAAAAGTTATTATGTTGAAAATTAGTGTAGTAACTCACTTTTGTGTTAAGATGGATATGTGCAGGGGGGTGTTTTGATAAATGTCGACGGAATTAATGTAGGAGCCCCTGGATTTTGACCCTATTAGCTTCTGGAGGTATTGTAAATCGTTCTGGAGGACACCTTTGATAATCCTAGGCTGGTGGATGTCCAATTCGTAATCTGTCTCCTAAAATATTGAATTTAGTAAATAAGATAGTATCTTTTATACCTACGTTGTCATCCCACATTTTTAACAGAAATATCGATTTTTTTCTATTTTGCTATAATGGAACCACGCCATGTAACGAATGAATAAGTATTACTAAAATAATATTTTCACGCAGAAAAATAGCAAAGTTAGAATTAATATGACGGTGACAGGTGACAGATCTCAGATCAACGAATGTCACGTCACATCTCTTATTTCGCTTTGAACCATTTCAACCTGCTATCTACTATCTCACTCTCACCAGTGCAAAGAATCTTTCGATTTAAGGTTCAAGTATACAGTAGAAAAAAAAAATTCTGAATTCAAACTTCATAAAAAAAATACCAGGCGTTCGTTTCAGTATCAAATTCATTGTGTCGAAATATGAAACAATTCTGGTATACAGTTTTTGAAAAAAAAAATTAAAAGTTGAAAAAAGGGTGCATTTAACGGGATTTATTTTTTTTTCTCGAAAACTATATACCAGATTTCGTTAAAAATTTTTTCTGAAATTGCTGGAACTGCGAGGCTATCTCCACATTTTTTTAAATTTATTTGAATTTCCAGTTTTTTTAATAAAAAATAATGAAAAATGAAAATGCCAAATTATGTACGATAAATTTATAAAATAGTTAGATCTAACTATTATAATTATTCTAATAGGGCCTGTGTTGCTTTCTGTGAAGAAAAACCGGCGTTTGCTTATAATGTCGCTGAAATATTAACAATTTACCGAACTAGAATTTCAATTTCAATGCGTGCAATTCATTGTCTGCACAGTGCTGCTTCTGCCTACTTTTAGCGAACTAGGGATGCACCGAGGGATGCACTCTCTATCGCCCAATAGCTAAAATTTGGCCACCTCAGGCTCACTACACTACACTGGAAGAAGCCGGTTGCAGCGTTGCCATGTTTGCTTGTCAACGATCAAGTGCACATTCCATTATAATAATAATAATAATAAAGTTGGAATTATTGTTTTACGCGTAATTTTACCGTGATTTCAATGCTCAGTTTTTTGTTGATCAGCTCCTCTTAGGTACTTACCTAACAAATATTCTTGGAAAATTGATTTTTAAATGGAGACTGGAGATTTTTCGGGTACAATCTACACGAGTACTAAACTCAAATTAATTAAAACATTAATATACCCACATATAGAGTACTGCTGTACTGTTTATTACAATTTTCTCTCTCATGACGCGCTCTAAAATTTATTCAATAATATCAAAAGATATTCGTGGCAGCTGTAACTATAGAAATTGCAAAATAAACAAAATACAACAAAAGGTACAGGCTTGTCCATATTACCCTCCACACTCCCTAAAAGTTTTGAAGTAAATAAATTCTCAGGAACAGGAAAAAAAATTAAATCTTCTATGTTAGTTGCCTGTGGTGATGGTCCGATGAAACAACTGGTATAATTTGTCAAAGACGCAAAAATAAGTACCTAAATAAAGAGGTTAAAAAAAGTGATGTAGGTCTTTATTGTTTTTTTGCGTTTTTCGAAAGCCGCCGAAAGGGCATAAAATTTAAGACAACTTTGTGAGACAATTACAGTGCTGTAGTCCGGCGTATCCGCGGGTACACGCCGTAGGTATGCACAAGGGAATAAAAATCGATATTCATGCCAACATTTTTAGAAAACTTTAAAGATACCTATTTCCTGGTTAACAGACGGTTGGAAAAACCCCAGCTAATGACCTCGACTCAGGTAAATGGCTAAGTTACCTGCCCTATAAACCCACCCTTCGCTACCTGTTACATGCCTGATGGACCGCTAAAGCGGTCCGAGGATTTTAGCAGCAAATGACCCAAGAATTTTTTATTTGGAATAATCCACAGCCAAAGTTAGCACTTTTACGATTAAACCTTCGGTTATAAAACGGAATAAATCTGATGACAATGGCAGAGTATAACTTTATTTAACCAAGGTCGGGCGTGCGGAGCGGTTGGATGGCTGATGCACATTTACTAAAATCTAAAATACAAATGTTTTTCACTCCTAAAATGGACATTTTTCGAAAAAATGGCACTGCAACAGCTTTCGAATTCGATAATGATAGTATTCCCTTTTGCTAAGAAAAACTCAAAAAGGGGCTTTTTTGTCCCTAAAATGGAAATTTTCTAAAAAATTGCATCAATGTTTTTGATCCGGTAATATAACAGCTGTCGAATCCGATAGTAACAATATTTTTTTTTGTAAAATAAATTGAAACAAGGGCCCATTTGCCACTAAAATGACATTTTTCTAAAAAATGGCACTAAGGTTTTTGGCTTAAAAAAAAATCAGCTATCAAATCCGGTCATAAAAATATACAGTTATGCATAGGTTTTTTTCACGGCACCATTTCTTGGTCAAAAGGGCACAAGTATGAATACATTTTTATAAGCACAATTCGAAGGGCATTCATATGGTAACGCGAAAAATGGGGGTTTGCATTTAAATTTTTAAAGTTGATGTGCCAAGAAGGCACTTTCCGTGGACCGATGTGGCCCAAATTCTAATCAGCACCTACAAATCTCCCACTGAATATGTATGCCAAATTTCATCTCGATACGTTCAATAGTTTGAGCTGTAGCGTGATCACAGACACACAGACAGACAGACACACAGACATTTTTTCAAAAACCGCTTTTTTGGGTCCCCATGACCCTAAAACGTGAATGTTTCATATTTTTGGAAATTCGATTTTTCCGTTCGATTCCAGTAACTGCTTCGCGAAGCGTAGAAGTTAATAACTGTGAAAAACGTCTGTGTGTCTGTCTGTGATCACGTGCAATTTTTTAGAAAATTTCCGGTTAGGGACAAAAACACCCCTTTTTGAATTTTTCTTAGCAAAAGGGCATAATATCTTTATCGAATTCGATAGCTGTTGCATTGTCGGATCGAAAACCTTAGGGCCATTTTTTCGAAGAATGTCATTTTAGGGGTGAAAAACATTTGTATTTTAGATTTTAATAAATGAGCGCCGGGCGCAACAGCCACCGACAACCGCCCGCACGCGGACCTTGGTTAAATGCTTCATTTACAAATTCTGTGAAAAAGTAGAAGTTTCTACCGTCTTCGAGACTGCCACTTTTTTATTATAATTTATAGTGTGAACGTATCCCAATTTTTTTGGCGCAGATGTATACATGATCGGTAGGCAAAAATATAATTAATTTGTTATTTACGCAAATATTCGGTAACTATTTTTACAATAAAATAATATAATGTAAAACAAAAAACTAACTTCTGCATAAATACACTACAGCATAAAATTACAAATCTTAATTTGCAATTTTTAATTAAAGAGAATCTTAATTATTTTGGTGGAGTCTCAAAAATAGCCTTGTCTATTATAGATTAATTCCTGACTGGTTATGTAAAATCTTTACCAAACTCCTATCAGTTATCAGTCATATCACAGTCTTAAATGTAATGCAGTAAATACTATTAACGTCATGGATACACAAATCTGATTCCATGGTCTGATTCTTGAATGTATGTACCTATGTTGCATATTGTCAAAGTAACATAGTGGCAACAGGGCAAGTTCAACCTTACGCAGGTGCTCTGCCGGTAACCTTACCCTGCGCAAAGCACCTAGCGGCGAATAGCGACACTTCGGGGATTTGGTATCCTCGACACGTAGGACGGGTTTTTAATGCAACTACGCAATCGGCCCCGCAACCCACAATACAACTAATTCTGTGAGTGTGGAGCCATCTCCTGAGTCAGAATCACATTAAATATGCTCTATACTTAAACCTTAAAAGCAAAAATTCCGCCGTTTTCGTAAAATCAACGAATGTTGATTAGTAAAAGGCGTGTTGGCTTTTTTATTTTATTGTATTTAATGATACACTACGTTGTTGGAAATTTTCCGAAAAAATGCGAAACAAAGATAGGTTATGTCTGCTAGGGGTCGGTCGTTTAAAAATGGCAACGTCGCAATAATTCTCTCCACTGCCACTGGCACAAACAGTCGCCATGTTGATAGTTTTAAACATTTCCATTTACCAGCCACAAGAATTTCACTGAATACAAATTATTATTTTATATTTTCAATTTAATTTAAAACGTTAAACAGTTTTACACAATTGAACTGAACAAAAAACAGGCAAAAATGAAGAATAAATAAAGGTGGGTTTATACAGACAATTTAGCGTTAGTTTTAGTATTAGGGTTAGCTGCAAAAAAGTTCAATGCGTACATTGTAATGGAGCCGTTTATTTGGATTTAGTATTACGTTTAGTTTTATATGCTAACCTTGAAAGTATTTAAAATTTAATAATTACCACTAAATCAAAGGCTAAAGTTAAATTTTTTACACTTCTCAAACTTGAAAAATCTAAAATCTCCAATTCCCCAGCAAAATTGGCAAAGTGCTAAGATTCCACATTTCCCCCACTCATGTGATCAACAACAATGCGCCTGCCACGTATAAAACAGCTCTATGCGAGACCATTGCAACTGCGCCACCGCAAAATCAAAATCACACAAATTACAGAATCAAATCAACACCAAACAAACACCTAACCTTTCTTTTCTAATGTCATGTAGTGATGGGTAGTTCGTGAACGAACTAAAAAAATGAACTATTCTCAACTGTGAACTAAATTACCTAGTTCACAAATGTCAAACGAACTAGTTGAATTGAACTACTAATTTTTTTTTGACGCGATACTGCCAGCATCAGAGCGATGTGATTTGTCGTTCGCGAACGAAACGAACCGAACGATTCGAAGGTACGATCGACTTGTTCATTTTGACATATGGGAACGGGAACAGGACTCAGGATGGGGGTGGAGGGAGATGCCGTGAATCATTTGAGTTAGGTACTCGATTGAAATGATGGAATCAGTCAAGTGACCCACTTTACTAACTTTACTAATTAAAGGCGCTTTCTTTTTACACATTTATCTGAGTAGCCTCAGTAAATCTCAGCAATTTGATTGGTTCATTTGAATATTGACCAATCAAACTGCTGAGTTAAGTGAGCCTTCTCAGATAAATGTGTAGATGGAAAGCAGCTTAAATAGTTTTTGATCGTTCCATTTGTTCGATTCGATTCTCGACGAGAAAAGACAAGCGACAAATGAGTGAATCAATTTCAATTCATTATCGTTCATTTTGAACCTCTCGATCGGTAACGGTAACGGAACGAGAAACGAGAAACGATACAAAACATTAACAATTTTTATTTTTAAGTGAACTATGAACTGTTAATTTAACTAGTTCATTTCAGTGAACTAGTTCGACCGAACTAGTTCCCTAAAATGAACTGTTAAGCCCATCACTAATGTCATGTAAACAGAACAGAAACACGACAGGTGGTAGAGTTGGTACCAGTGGTTACCAGAATGGCAGCTGTTCGTGTTCATGGCGCAAGTCACAGAAAAGTTTACGTTAAAAACTGTGTATAAACGACCAACTTTAAGTAGCATTAATACTAACCATAAATTAAACCCAAAGTCTAATTCTAAATCTAAATTTTTTGTATAAACCCACCTTAATTGTGCAAATAATTTTACAATAATTAAGTAGTTTATTAGGTACTTACATCATATGCGATAATTTGTCAGAAGTTCATTTAAGTAGGTAGGTACATAATATGTATTCGCGATTCTAGCTAAGGCGAACGCCCTCTGGTGTATGACGTCACGCATGGGGAATTATGGGAACCCAACCAATGAAGCGCGCTGAAATATAATGACAGTCATTTTTGGTGACATTTGATTGGACGCTTTCAACAAAATATTCCTATGTGTGACGTCACAAAGTAAATTTGAATCGCGAATAGTGAGAGGGCGTCTAACCTCTCGTGATTTAAGCGTTTGACAATTTTGGGATATTCTGAAACGTAGACTTCAGTACGAAAGTAAGATCTTGGTCTTATCGGCCTGAGTAGAGATGTGAGCTTGAAAAGTTTCAGCCTATGTCAAAACATTTCACTTTTTCTTGAAAAGTTGTTGAAAGTATCAATGCGGTAGGTATGTAATAATAAACTTCCACCGACAACGCCGCCAATTCTAGTCGTTCTAAGCAGTATTAGTACCCATTGAGCACTGGAAACAGTGAAATGAAGTGAAATACTACTTAAAAGATGAAAACAACGATGAATTTTAATGTTTAATGCTTTTATTTTGACTTATTAACTTGTTTACCTATACACTTATTATTTTGTCATTTAATATTATATTATGTTCCCTATTCAGCTGTTGTAGATTTATTTAATTCTCCAGAATACTTTATACTATACCGTAGGACAACTTTTCATTTTTTTTTTAAACTTTTCAAAAGGACCCTATACGTTAAGGGCGAATTCTCGGCCCAGTCGAAAATGACCAAATTATTTTTTAACCTCCCCACTCCACTTCACCATTTAAAAAAAAAGGGAGGTTACTGCAATCACTAAAATTTTCGAATTCGAGATAAGACCGGATCTGTACGTTTTGAGGTCTCAGGAACCCAAAAAAGTGGTTTTTAAAATGTGTCTGTATGTAGGTATGTACGTACGTACGTTCGTTCGTACGTACGTTCGTTCGTTCGTAAACACGCCACAGCCCAAACTACTCGACCGATTTGGCTGAAATTTGGTACGTGTGCATGTGATAACCCAACTTAGATCTGAAAAGCTTTTGGAGCCAATCGTGCAACCAGAAATGCCGTTTTGGCACATCAACTTTTAAATTTTAAATGTAAACCCCCATTTTTCACGTCACAATAAGAAAGGCCTTCAGATTCTGCTTCCAAAGATGTATTCACTGTGAGTGCCCTTTTGACCAAAAACTAAAAATATCGAGATTTTTATCGGACTTTAAAATCGCGGTACAGCCCAAGCCCCTGAACCGATTTGGCTAAAATTTTGCACATGGGGATTGTATTACACGTCGAAGAGCTGAACAAATGTTGGATTCAATCGACCTACGGAAAGTGCCGTTTTGGCACACCAATTTCCAAATTTAAAGTATTCTCTCATTTACCCATCCAAAACAAATTTTTGAAAGATTTATTGCCACCATCAGAAGGGTCTTCGAATTCTGGTTTTAAATGAGATAAAATTTATTCGCATTTAGAACCCTTTGGGTAGAAAAATCGAAATTTTGAAATAACACTGAAACCACGTTATAGCCCAAACTACTGGAAGAATTTGTCTGAAATTTGGTACATGGAGGTCAGGTGACCCGTTGAAGAGCTGAAAGGCTTTTGGGAGCAATTGGTTAACGGGAAGTGCCATTTAGGCATATTAACTTTAAAATCTTAAACACAAGTCACGGAAATCAAAGACCCACGCGCTGGGGAGGTTCCAGCCGCTTCTCTGCTGCATTTTTTTTTAGTGTAAGTGGGACCAGATGTTTGCTAAAGTAATATTATAAGTCGAGAGTAACAATACAGGGTGCCCCAACACCGATGTGCAACGTATTCATATCCCTTCATTTTGAAGCTATCGTTTTTACAAAAATACAAGCGCGAAGGTATCCCCCTGTACATGCGGAGCTGATCAGCGTTTATTTCATTTCAATATCTTTTTTACGTCCGAAGATATTCAAGAAGCAAAGATTTAAAAAAAAAACCTGTACAGGGTGTCTCAGAACGCTCGCACCACCTTTTAATGGAACATTCAGAATTACATTCTGAATCGGTTCGTGTTTTTTAAAATTTCCAGGACCCAATAGTTCTCGAGTTATAAGAGATTTAAGAGGACCAATCAGATTTTAGCTGTGAATTGCTTCATAAGGTAATTTAATGTTAGATGCACTATTTCCTAGGTAACAATAAAATAACAATGAAAATTGTTGTATCTTTTTACCTAGGAAACAGTGCATGTAGCATTAAATTACCTTATGAAGCAATTTAGAGCTGAAATCTGATTGGTCCTCTTAAATCTCTTATAAATCGAGAATTATTGGACACTGTAAAATTTCAAAAACAGGAATGGTCTTAGAATTTAATTCTGAACACTCCACTAAAACGTGGTGCGAGCGTTCTGAGACACCCTGTATATCTTGAAAACGAAAAATTACTCTTTATTAATTTTTTTTATGGGCATGAATTATAATCTCCTGAATCGATTAAGACTAAATGCAAAAAAATTGGCCCAAGCAGTCACACTTTAAATTGAACCTGCATTTCAAGATGGCGATGTCAAAATTATGTAATATGAATAGGAATCCAGGATGGGCCTATATTGTTGCTTAAATCAGGTTATGTGTCATATATGAAATAGCATGATGTGAATTATCTGCAAATTCACATTATGGTTATCTGTTCGTACTACACGGCGAGAAATCAGCTTGGTTTAGAACCAAATTGCATAGAATAATATACCTACTTAAAATTACTGATTTTTGAAAATTTATATTTTCTTAACTAAAAATTACTCTTCTTTTATTTTTCAAGGATTCATTAATTGAGCATTCCTCTTTCCAAAACTACAAAAAAAAAGAAAATTCTCCCAAGCAGTCACTAATGACTAGGGCCCTTTCACAAAAAGATTCAACAAATGTACTTTTCATGAAAACTCACATCTCTAGGCCTGAGAAGACCAACTTTTTCACTTTTGCGGGCACCGGGCGTCCAAAATTGACGTCCCGTTAGGGTTTCGGTTCAGATAAAGCTCGAGTTCGAAACAGACTTCACTTATTGTCACTAAAATCAGAATATACTATTGCTGAAGGACCTTCTGGGCGATTTTGTTTAAAAAAATACATTTTTTAATTCTTTTTGTCAAGATTTTAAACCAAAAATTGCATTTTTCTCGGTCGGTAAAAATTGAATCTTCATGGGAACCCCAAAAATCGCTTTAGGCTTACATAAGCGATGGGTCGCAATTGGCGGTCTACCTACTATAATTAATTTTTAATTGCTCCAAGGCCAAGCTGATTTTGGACAATTTTGCAAAATCTTCAAATGACAGTCAATTTTTCCACGCGTACTGTTGTTGAAAGACCTTCCTAACGATTTTATTTCAAAAAAATGTAAAACAAGAGTGCCTCGCATTATTTGCTGCGGTACTAAAACCGAATTCTCAGTTCAAAGATAAGTCAATAATGGTACGTTTTAAAGCTAGTAGTGAAAAAAATTTATTATTGCGGCTAAACTTACTAATAAAGCTGCAGTATTGGTGCAATGATAAGAATTGTTCAGCTCATGGAGAGGCGTACTTTTAGTCAAAAAAAATTAATTTGAGTGGTCTCCCGATTTACATTTCTTATTTTGTATGCTATGATCTGATCCATTCTTGATAATGTTCCATTAATTCTTTCCCTAGTGACTCAACGAGCGTTTCACCAGTTTCAAAACTTGAAATTATTCCTTCCGTTTACCTACATTGACTCTAATATCAACGTATTATAGTTAGGTACTTATTCTAGCTTTGGTTGTTAAGATGTGACTCTCCAGTAGGGTAGATGGGGCGACCTTGAAAATGGTCCATAACTGCCATATATGTACTGCTAAAAGAATAAAATAAAACAAAACATTTACCATAACAAATTTTACTGCAAATTCAACAAAAATCATACACTCTTCTCTCAAACGTTAGAATCTCTTTATACAACGAAGGAATAGGAAGGGCTGCAACATACGTGTGATAATCCCTACAATTCCTAACTTTAAACACACTAATAATATGCTTGCGGGCAGCGTCTCTCGATAATTGCACCAAAGAAGGCAATGAAGGCATTTCCTCTACCTGATCTATCTCAGCCTTACTTCCCTTTTGGACAAGTAACTTCTTGATTTTTGGGTGATTTATATAATTCAACATCAGACTAAGATCGACACTTTGCGACGTGGATCCCACACGATTCACAACCGAGTCAGTGTCACAAGTAACGTCGAAAATTAATCTAGGAATCATCGATTCGGAGCTATCTGGCTTTTTAGGAGTAATTTTCACGTCCATGTGCAGGAGTTTTTTAAACAAAGGACAATATCCATAGAGTTGATGCAAGACTCTTAGGTCATTTGAGTTAATTTCATAGCCATAACTTAGAATGAAGCAGATGAAAGCTTCGAGAGCTTCCAGTGTTAAATTTTTTACACTGTGAATGTTGAATTTGTTGGAAAAAATAATCAGACTTAAGTTGGTGGGATTAGTGTCAATGTCTGGTAGTGAGTGCACATTTGGCAAGGTTTGGATCAGAAATTCTACAACTTCCATACAGGACTGTGCTGCTTGATGCTGGTCTCTTGCACATTGAAAGTAATGCCCCACAATTGAAACGTTTTTTAGAAAATCTAGAATCACGTCTGGAAATTTATGGAAAAAAGCTTTGAAGCAATGAAGAGGAAGATAAGTCAATCTCCAGCCAAATCTTCTCAAATCATGGACATCATAATAAACATCCCTAGCAAGTTCTGTTAATTTCAAGAATTTCTCATTGTTGTAAGTCAAAGAAAAGACTTTAATATGTAGGGAACAACCTATAGGGAAAGTATAATCAAACATGATATCTTCAATGTTGCTACCCCTAAATTTCACACGGTTGTCATTTAAAATTGTGAAAGGTGTGCTCATAGATTGGTCATAAATTAAAGGGTCTGCGCTATAGCACATCAGTAAATGCAAACCCTCAATACTACCGTACTCTGCTGCGCAATGTAAAGGAGTACATCCATTCTCATCCTGCGCATTAACATCAACCCTTTTCTCCAAGATACTCTCGGCTAAATCCAACAAGTTGGGGTCAGTTACTGCAAAATGAAGGGGCCCACTATCTGTAACAGTTGCCAAACAAACGTCAGCCCCCTTTTCAATCAATGTTTTAGCATATTCCCTCCTCTTCAATCTCAACGCACAGCACAACGGAGTCTCACTTTCATTGTTTCTTTGATTGATATCGATGCCATCTATTGTCAATAAATATTTGAAGATGTCCCACCTAAAAAAAGTTATTATGTTGAAAATTAGTGTAGTAACTCACTTTTGTGTTAAGATGGATATGTGCAGGGGGGTGTTTTGATAAATGTCGACGGAATTAATGTAGGATCCCCTGGATTTTGACCCTATTAGCTTCTGGAGGTATTGTAAATCGTTCTGGAGGACACCTTTGATAATCCTAGGCTGGTGGATGTCCAATTCGTAATCTGTCTCCTAAAATATTGAATTTAGTAAATAAGATAGTATTTTTTATACCTACGTTGTCATCCCACATTTTTAACAGGAACTACTATAAAATAATATTTTTACGCAGAAAAATAGCAAAGTTAGGTTAAGAATTAATATGACAATATGACGGTGACAGTGACAGATCTCAGATCAACGAATGTCACATCACATCTCTTCATCTCGCTTTGAACCATTTCAACCTGCTATCTACTATCTCACTCTCACCAGTGCAAAGGTGCAGTCTTTCAATTTAAAAGGAAAAATTCCGCCGTTTTCGTAAAATCAACGAATGTTGATTAGTAAAAGGCGTGTTGGCTTTTTTATTTTATTGTATTTAATGATACACTACGTTGTTGGAAATTTTCAGAAAAAATGCGAAACAAAGAGAGGTATGTCTGTTAGGGGTCGGTCGGATTAAGAAGATGACAGTGACAATTGCCAGGTGACAGTGACAGATCTCAGATCGACGCATGTCACGTCACATCTCTTTTTATCTCCCTTTGAACCATTTCAAAGATTTCAACCTGCTATCTACTATCTCACTCTCACCAGTGCAAAGGTGCAGTCATTCAATTTAAAAGCAAAAATTCCGCCGTTTTCGTAAAATCAACGAATGTTGATTAGTAAAAGGCGTGTTGGCTTTTTTATTTTATTGTATTTAATGATACACTACGTTGTTGGAAATTTTCAGAAAAAATGCGAAACAAAGAGAGGTACTAAGCGAATTTTTGCGAGATACCCACTGTAACCCTGGGGTATCTCTGGGTATGTACCATTTCTTGGTGACGTCATGTCAGGTTACCCGACTTCTTTGCAAAAACCGTAAAGTTACAGAGCGAAGTGAGGTTAGGAGAATGTCGATTATTTCAGTCCTATTTCTTGGTCAAGAGGAAATATTTAACGTGGATGTAGCTATTCATTCCAGCAGATCTCTATTTCTTGTTGTTGTTGTTCATCCATTATCAATTGCAGGGGGTAAAAAGGAGGCGTCGATGTCTGGAATCTGGATTAAGGATTAACTACTGCTGTTTTATAAAAGAAGACAATTCAAATGGAAAAGTAGGGTTTATATAGAAAAACGTGTCAACCACTTGACAATTGACGTATACCCAAATAAGTTTTATCTAGGTATAACTTATGCGTATACCATACCCGAAGTAAACCTGGTCCCGAGCAGGTTTAGTCCGAGTATGATGTTCATGACGTCATAACACCCTCCCCTCACTTACCTTTGAATGTCACTTTTTCGCGAAAATAAGCACAATAACCCTATATTAACTAACTCGAACATAAATTGTTACTCGCAAAAATTCGCCTTATGTCTGTTAGGGGTCGGTCGGGTTAAGAAGATGACAGTGACAAATTGACAATTGCCAGGTGACAGTGACAGATCTCAGATCGACGCATGTCACGTCACATCTCTTTTTATCTCGCTTTGAACCATTTCAACCTGCTATCTAATATCTCACTCTCACCAGTGCAAAGAATCTTTCAATTTAAAAGCAAAAATTGACCCGTTTTCTTAAGGCGTTTTTTCTCGATTTTATGTTTTTGACTACAAATTAATACAAAAGGGGCTCTCATGATTGACCAGCTTATTATTTTTTCAAATTTGTATTGAAATACTGTCCCTTTTGCCGTCTGTTTCAAATTTTTCTCGGAAGCACGATACAAATCGACATTATTTTGAAGTGACAGAACGTCAAAATTTTAGTTTTAGGTTGGTATGAGCAAATTTTACAAGGAATTTTACTAACAGGTGAGTTGGTAGAAACTATGCGATACTTCAGAAAACATGATAAATGTCAAAAGGCTTATAAAAAAATATTCAAAAGATGAGCATTTATGCGCGGTTTAATTGTATGAAAACAAATTTGAAATAATTTTATTCGTTCTCAAGTTATTCTGGAAAAACCGAATGATGACGTCACAATTTCTTCGTCACTGGATGGATTTTAACAAAATTTGGTATCGCTACTAAAGTTTGTATGTAGAATCGATCGGAATTCCTCGACGTTCTATTTGTTCGGTTGCGCCTGCCAGATCTTTATTCATTTCTTATATCCGCCATTTTAATGATCTTCGCATAAACACTTATTCAAAAAATATCCAAAGGACGTATATTTTCGCCCGATGGAATTGTGTAAAGGAAAATCTAAAATATCTCTAAGCGTTCTCGAGTTATCCTGAATAAACGGAAATATGACGTCACACCTGTATTTATAATAGCACGCATTTTAACGAAATTTTTTGTAGTGACTAACGCTTAACTATTTGACTCTGGAAATTAAAGAAAACTCAGAATTTAATGTTGATTGCCCAATTAAATGCAAGTGCTTGCGCTCTGGGACACTCTGCATAATTAAAATAATTAGGGAGTAAGAATGACAGGGCTTGTTAAAGCCAAAACGCAATAATAAAATTTACTACTACTAGGTAGGTACTTGTCGGGGCCTTATGCCGTGCCAGGGGTGTACACAAAAGGGTTTGAAATGTAGAGGGCCGGGCATTGACCTCAGCTGTCAAATTTTCCCGCGCACTTCATAATTTGTAGAGGGTTGTGACAAATGCAGCAATTAACTACTGCGTAATAATTATTCATAAAAATAATATATCCGTTGAGGGGCATTCAAATTTAGTGTCAGTTAATTCGAAAACAGTGGTTATATTTTTTATTTTAATAAGTGGACCATCAGTGATAGTGGTTGATGGAATAAAATTAATAAAATTTTAGGTAAAGTCACTGTTAATTTTCCAATCCTAACGGAATAATCTCCGAAGTAATAGTTATACAGGCTGGTCCAACACTAGTGTCCAGCGGTAAAACGACCTTTTCCTTTGAGGCTAGAGTTTTGAATTTTTTACAGGGTGTATGGGTAGTAAAAACCCTCCAGATGTCCTTAAATTTTTTTTGATTGGACCAAAAATGTGACGTCACGAGATTTCAAATCGAGCTATTTTCATGGAATAAATAATTTTTGTCCATGGGTTGATTATTTTCGGCCTTAAGATTATGTTGACCTGATTTTTAATTTTTTTGAACGTCAGGTTAGCAAACTGCAGAAGGCAAAATAATCGTCATTTTATTTCATAAGGAGGCCATGAAACAATATCGAAACGATGCGCCGTGTGTCCAACTTGAGTTCATCGAAGATTTAGAACTGTCAGTTGCTTGTCATGTTTTGACACGGGTGATTGAACTCCAGATTTATTAATTGATTGATTTATTGAAATAATCTGATATTTTTACAAAAAAATAATGTGAAAATCATCGAGTCTGCCCCGCGAAGTTTTAAACACGCGCAGACGCAAAGCGTGTTGTTTACATCTCGACAGCTGATGCCGACATTCCGACACGATTAATAACCCATAATAACCTTTCTGGCAGTATATTTCCTTGCAAACGCGTACAGAGGTTTACCCCATTTAATTATCTGTGAGTTGGGTAAGTTTTTAAACTTTCACTGTATCTGTAAAAACCCTGTTTAATTGAAGGTGATGTTGAAGATTTGGACTCGGATTTAAACGACAAGATTATGGCATCTACTCCAAATAATTTAATAATAATTGTTGATGATTATCACGTTCTGATTCAAGACATTTTACAAGGGAAAAGTGTGGATATTGTGCACCAGTGTCGGTTTGAGGAACTCGTGTAGTGACTGCGATGATTAGTGTCAAGATTGCAGTGAAACCTTACTACGTTTAACTAAATAAACTACATTGTTGAATTAGTAATGTGATAAAATAAATTACTAGCTAGGAATTTGGGGCATTTTGTTCCAAGTGAATATTCAGACCATTTCATAAAGATGCGTGTGTACCTTACTTACAATAAATAAGTTTAGTGGTGCTTTAGTCATAATTTAATCCAACAGAAATTGTTACTGTTTTGCTGATTGTTTTACAAAGACAATACGTATGATTTTGAAACCAGTCCCAGATTCATTCGCATTGCATTTCACCAAAAGTTCGGACACTTCGACAGACAGGGTTTCGGTTTCTCGTTCTCATTACTAACACTGACGGATAATTCTGCTAGTCTTGCCTTCGTTATTCTTTTATCTTGTAATTGTAGTAAATAACTGCTTCTTCTTGTAGATTGTGATGATCCTGTCGTCCAAATCTTCACACCTTAAATTAACCAGTATTGCTTATAATAATACAAAGAAAATTGAAAAACTTACTCAATTCACTGATAATTAAATGAGGTAAACCTCTGGAGAGCGTTTGCAAGAAAATAAACTGCTAAAAGATTCATTAATCTTCACATCTTCCAGGCATCAACTGTCGAGATGTAAACAACACGCTTGCGTCTGCGCGTGTTTAAAACTTCGCGGGGCAGACTCGATGATTTTCACATTATTTTTTTGTAAAAATATTAGATTATTTCAATAAATCAATCAATTAATAATTCTGGAGTTCAATCACCCGTGTCAAAACATGACAAGCAACTGACAGTTCTAAATCTCCGATGAACTCAAGTTAGACTCACGGCACGTCGTTTCGATATTGTTTCACGGCCTCCTTATGAAATAAAATGACGATTATTTTGCCTTCTGCAGTTTGCTAACCTGACGTTCAAAAAAATTAAAAATGTGGTCAACATAATTTTAACGCCGAAAATAATCAACCCATGGACAAAAATTATTTATTCCATGAAAATAGCTCGATTTGAAATCTCGTGACGTCACATTTTTGGTCCAATGAAAAAAATTGTAATGCCATCTGAAGGGTTTTTAGTACCCATACACCCTGTAAAAAATTCAAAACTCTAGCCTCAAAGTAAAAGGTCGTTTTGCCGCTGGACACTAGTGTTGGACCAGCCTGTATAACCCCCTCGCTTGTACCTAGTTTCATTTGTTTTATCGTAAAAAGTGGCATTAAATTTTTCCTGAGATTTTGCATTAGAAGGCTATGTGACTGGATTGTGATTCCTGATTGGTCTTCCACGAACCAAATTTCACAGCGACGCCATCATTGCAAATGTTAGCGTCTAAATAATTTGTTTTTAATTTTTGTGAAATAAAAAGTGCAAATTTAATGGAAAGTGCAGCAGAAATGATGCAAATAAGAGTGAGTACTATTATTCTTTTAACAGGGACTAATTTTCTTAAAAATTTTGCATTTTGGTCGCGTCTCGTCTGTTAATCATCCGTGCAGTTGAGGGCAATCCAATTTTGCCCTTAATAAGTAAATTAGTAAATTAGTAATTAGAAAATTTCACAATTTAATTTTATTAATAAGCAATGGTGGCGTCTTTTTACTAGATCAGAGGAGGCTGTGAGGGGTGAGGCCATCAAAAGTGAGCTTTATCTAGCAGGAATTTTCTGTTTTTTAAATAAAAATTCGTTTTTGGGACGAATTTATGAAACTGGGTAGATACATACAAAAAAATTTCGCGAAAATTGTGCAGTTTTCAAGTGGATAAATATACATGGTGTCCCCAGTGCGCGATAAATTCTATTCATGTCTACGTCACTAATAATGCCAAACGGTTTTTGTTCATAGCCGGGAAATGTGGTGTTGCCAGATTGAGCTTTTTGACGGTGAAAGTGCAGTTCAGGTCTTTGTCAGCTCCATCTCAATGTCATAAATGTCAATGTAAGAAAATATGATGTTAAATGAAGTCTATTCGCTTATCAACGTTTCGGTGGTTTCATTAGTTTTGCCACCTTCATCAGGGCTACCGAACTTCTTATACAGGCTGTCCGGAAATAACGTCACAATATTTCGGAGGGTGATTCTATACCTAAAAATAGGAAGAAAAGTTTATATGAACAATGTCAGAAAGTGCCTCTTGGGGGCGCTACAGGCCTTAGAAAGTGTTTCTCAAAAACAGATATTTATTAATTATTTTTGAAACGGTTGGAGATAGAATATCGAAATTTTGGTTCTGGGGTAATTTTGGGGTGACAAATTATCTGGTAGGAAGAAAACAGGTGATTGACGACCATAGACGTGCGAAAAAGGGGGGGCCTAGGAAAAAATGCCTCACAACTTTTTTTTCCCCAGCTGTCTTGAATTTTTAACTTCAAATAACAATTCTCCAAACAATTCTACATAAAAAAGGTACTCTTGGTACTAGGCCATAGGACCGTTTTAAAGAAAAATGCGATTAAAACACGTCATATTATACCCATAATAAAAATTTATAAATGTAAAAAACAAGTTGGCTTGTTTCACAAATGTCTTTAGTCTGTCACTAATGACTACAATTTGTTATTCTAGCTCCAACTTTCAAAAAAAATTAATCAAATACCTGTTTTTGAGAGACACCTGTAGCGCCCTCTGGCGGCACTTTCGGACGTATGTTCATATAAACTTTTCTTCCTATTGTTAGGTAGAATCACCCCCCGAAATATTGTGACGTTATTTCCGGACAGCCCTGTTTGTAGATATTTTGTCGTGGAGGTCATAAATTCTCTAAAAGTTAAAGCTGATGATTTATACATACAGGGTGATTCACGAAGAACGTCGAGAGGAACGTTCATTAAAAACCCTTGGGGATCCACTTGTAGTTGAATTTTGCGAAATTTTGAAAATACCATAATGGCACCCATTTTTTGCCTGCCTAAAAAGTTTGTAGAGCTCCAAAATGGCTACCAAAACAAAACCCTCGACAAAACCTATTGTCTAGCTGTGCTCCTTTCGCAAGAACTGTGCCC
Source organism: Pycnomerus fuliginosus (assembly GCA_963924575.1). Classification (NCBI taxonomy): domain Eukaryota; kingdom Metazoa; phylum Arthropoda; class Insecta; order Coleoptera; family Zopheridae; genus Pycnomerus; species Pycnomerus fuliginosus. The sequence goes on along the minus strand of OZ004624.1, from coordinate 17,341,472 downwards.
CATTTTGGGGCCCACACTGACAATTCCGTTCTTTCAATGGGATCCAAGATGGCCAACTTTCCGAATTTAAGTATAACCATGACAACTGGTTTTAATGCTTCCTTTGTTGTCAGTAAACATTTTGCAGGAGCATGATAGGCGTGCTCTAGGCGTAATTTGTCCTCCATCTTGGAGCCCATGACATTTCAACCGTTTCTGGAACAAAAAATTGTGTTAAATTCTAACCGCTTATAATTAGGTGAAAGTACCTTCTTGTAAAAATTCAGAATACAGTCTTCATTTAGATCCAAAATGGCGGTATTTTCATTTTGACTCAATCGGTTGGAAATTTCAACGCTTTATTGTTGCAGGTTTACTATTCATCCGCGATTTGCAAGGCTCCAAAATGTCTACCAAACCAAAACCTATTTAGTGAAATATTTTCTACTTGTCTATAGTTTTATGGCACATCTAGAAATCTATCAATGGGATCCAAGATGGCGATATGTCTTAATTATATATTATCGATCGTAACGAGTATACTTCCTTGTTGTCAATTTAAATATTTTACATGATGATGATGTTACTCCAATTTGTCCTCCATCTTGGAGCCCAACATTAGTGGCGTATCAGCCGCTTCAAGAACAAAAAAAATTGTGAAGCAGATCGGTTTAACTTGTGTTTGATTCGAGCAGAGACGAGTTCGAATATTATTGTGCTGCCATTTTGGATCCCACTCGAACTTCAAGCCTTGACAGCACACGTACTTAAGTAATGAGGATCCAAAATGGCCGTCTGCGAATAGAGCAGAGGTGTATTAAAATGCGAAAAATTAACAGCCACCAGTCTATTGTTTCAAAAGCGTGAAAAAAGACACATCAAACTTTTCTTCAAATTAAAGGGAGAAAAAATCATCATGCACAAATGACACCCCCTAAACCCCGTCTAACCCCATTTCAAAATTTTAAATGAACCCCCCCCCCACTTCTAACGTTGGAACAATTTTTTATATTTGTTCGACTCTAGCGCCCTCTGTGGTCAATCATTTGAAAGGGTTTGAAATTATCTGTAAACTAATGCAAGAATTTTTTAAGTCCATTCATTCGTTCAAAAGTTACAGCCTAAACTTGAAAGATTTCTAGGCCGAGAACCAGCTCACGTCTTTATATGTAACTTTTGAATGAGTCGGTGGATTTCAAAAATTCTTGCATCAGTTTACAGAGAATTTCAAACCCTTTCAAATGATGTATCACATAGGGCCCTTTTGACCACAGTGGGCGCTAGAGTTGAACAAATATCAAAAATAGTTACAGCGTCAGATTGGCAATGAAATTAGATTTCAAATGATGTCTCACAAGTGGGGGGCTGCCGTTTAAAATTTTGAAGTGGGGGTTAGAAGGTGAGTTTTGAAATTTCGTCAAACATGGATTTCAGCGTCCCTCTCCAAATAAAAATCGACTGGTCCGAGCGAATTTTCATATTTTATTTGGTTTGCGAAATATTTGGGGTGGCTCCTTTTCATTGGAACACGCTGTATTTGAAAATATTGAAAGTGGGTATAGGGAATGCTAATATTTAGTAGTCTAAATGAAATTTAATTTTGCATCTTTAGGCTACATGAAATTATGCTATTCTCATTTTAAAAAAAAATAAGTTGCGGACAATTTTGCTTTACCATTAATAGTTATTTAACGAACAAGAGTGTTAATGAGTGCGATTAATAATCGAGAGATTTTAACGCGTGAGCGCAGCGAACGTGTTAATGATAGAGATTATTAATCGCCTATTAACACTCGAATTAGTTACAATATTTTTCCGTGGATTGTATTATCATTAAATTGGCGAAATTTGTTTTTCAAAATTGCGTTTGATAAACGGTTATGCAACCAAACATGCATCCAATTTTCTTCTCGCACCATGAAATGAAATTGGCATAAGTTTTTTCATAAATTTTACAGCTTTTTTCTGGAAACAAACTTAAGCTCGCAAGATTTGCACTTACTAGCACTTCAGGTGGTGTTAAGTTAAGATTCTGAGTATCCATTGATGGGACTTTTATTTAAATTTGTAGATTTTGAAAATTTGACAGATGTCACTTAAATTCTTGTTTATTGTCAGGACATGTATAGTTGATTGCCTATACTAAAATCGTTGATTAATAGAAAATCGTGCATTAACAGAGCCTATTAATGCACGATTTTGTATACATTAACGAAACCCATAAATGAACAATTCACGGAAAAAAAAATTATTTTCCGTCATATTGTTAAATCTACATGATCAAGTGAGACATCAAAAGAAAGCTGAAAGCTTCTAGTTTCAACCCTCCAGGTTTGGTTCCTTGATCTCCAATCGTTTGAAAGATACAAGTTTTTCTGTTACGGATAGCAAATCAATTTTTGTATACTTACATATTTTGACAAAAACGGTGACAGTTAGGCAAAACGTGGGTGCGATAAATTCAAGAGACGAATCCGAATCCAAAATCGAAACGAGAGCTTTTCGTTTAAAATAACAAAGATGGCGGGGGGCTTGGGAATATTTAATTTTTGTGCGTTTGCGATTATGGTTTGGTACCAAATTTCGAAATTCTACTACAAGTAGATCCCCAAAGGTTTATAATGAACGTTCTTCGTGAATCACCCTGTATAATTCGGTGAGGTATTACTACAGATGTTACTTTCAAAACTTGTAAACTTGTGAAATGGCTAAGAGATTTTCAAAGATCCTTAAAAAAATGTTAAACTTTAGATAGTTATAGAATCTTTTCTGGAAGAGCCACAGGATAAGAAGTATAAGAAGGATAAGAACTGGGCAGGAAGAGGGACTTCCACCCAATCATCAACTTCCTCAAGGAAAACGAACTTTTCAATGAAATTTAGTGTATCACTCTACTGTACCGTAGGTGCCAATAACCCAATGCGGTTGACGCACCACCAATCTTAAACAAAATAATAAAAAAAAATAAAGAAGTTGTTTTTTTCAGACCATGGGTCTTTTGCTCGAAAAATTATTAGAATACTTACCGCGATGTCATATCCTCTTCGTCCAGATTCCAGGATAGGATTCCTCGACGTGATTGCCTCTATCATCGTAAAAGTTCATTCGTGAGTATTCTGTTTAGTTGCTGGTATTTTTGACATTATCTGTTGCAGTTTCATCGAAGATATCTTCAGTTTTTATTTTGGAACTGAATGGCTTTAAGTATTAAGTCACTTGGCAAATCATCGTCGTAGCAAAAATTGTGGTAAAAGTACATAGTTTTGAATCGTCAATCAGTCATTATTATCTTGGTGTTGTTTCAGGCTATCACATTTTGTGTTATTTCCCTTCGACGACTTAACCCTTCAAAAGTTCGGCTTCGTCCTCAAAACTACGTGAAGGATTCAAGCAATTGGGTATTACTTGTAGTCATTTGGGGTAAGGGCAAATTTTACTACCTGATTGGAAGCTTCACAATTTCAGATTTCTTTTAGACATCATCCACTCTCCAGTCGGCAGCTAATAATTCAAAGTTGACGATTGCAGGGATTTGCCAGTTCACTCGTAAGACATTATTATTGTTCGTCTACTTCAATTTTAAAATATTGTTTTTCTACTCTCTTATTAGAAAGTAGGTTTTTACATCCTCATTTAAGGGAGCAAAGTACCCGTTTGCCTCCCGGCGGGAGGTAAAATTGTTTGTCTCCCGGCGGGAGGTAAAGCAATATTCAATTTCTAACCACTATTTTAACTATTTTATTTATTTACGTTTATGTTAAAAGTACAGTTATTCACATTTTATATGGTTACACCAGTACCAGACAAAGATCTTGAAAAAAGTGATGTGTTATTTAGTACATTTCTTGTAGAAACTGATAAACCCACAGAGTTTCCTGATGGTCCCGCAGATTCGCTTGCGGTTTCACTCGTTTCCGAGTTCGACTTTTCCCCATGAATAATACTAATCGTAGCTCTTCTTTTATTTTCTATGGAGTCATTAACGTACCCTTCCGCCACTGTAGTCCACCTCCATCCTCCATGGCGCTTAAGGCTTAAGATAGGTGTCATGGCGGACACTAAGAAAGACACGCAGCAAAGTGTTGCTTGTAAAAAGTGTAAAAAAAGTGTTGTTTCCGGCGTGAAGTGTAAAAATTGTACTGCACATTTTCACACGAGCTGTGCAAAGAACTGTTCTTACATTAAATCAGTGGATGATGGCATCGTTTGTTGCAACTCCAAGAAAATCGACGATGATGGCACGGAGGTGTTCCTCGACGCGGCGAGCGAATTCATAATAACCGGCGACAAAGATAATCTGCCAAAAATATTCAGATACATCATTGACCAAAAGGATATTATTATCCAACAAAAGGACGTCGTCATTACTATGCTTCACGATAAAATAGAAATGTTAAACCAACAACTTAAATTTTATAACACCACAATGGACATCAATGGCTGCAAAAACAAAGCGGTCAATGATAATAAGGTTCAAAGTAAACCCAAACAAAAAACTGACAAAACACCAGTCATAAATAAACAAAACTCAGCTGACGGAGTAAACAAAAGTTTCGCCAACGCTTTGAAGAATGATGCTTCCAAAAATGTGGTTGATAAAAATCTGACAGATACTGAGGCTGCAGGAGGAGGAGCAACCAAACAACCCAAACATGCCAATATTCAAGAAACCAAGGTAATTCCGCCGAAGAATACCCAAAAGGAAGCGGAAGAAGCTCAACAATGGCATGTAGTTAAAAAACAAAAAAACAAATGGTCCAAAGGAATGGTCGGTGAATTAAAGACGGACCCCAAGTCATCCGCGCTAAAGACAGCTCCGAGGAAGGCGTTTATTTATGTCTCTAAATTTATCCCGGGCACAAACAGTGAAGATATTCAAAATCATCTACGAGCGAAATTTCCCGAAGCAGAATGCACAGAAATTCCTTCAAAGTTTCCAGAGCACTATAGTTCCTTCAAAGCTACGGTCAATTCAAATAATTATGAAGCGGCAATGAATCCTCAGGTATGGCCGGAGGGAGCCTACGTTGCACGGTTTTTTCATCCGAGAGTGAAGGAACTGACCAACGGCTAGGTAAATCTTGTCCCCTCAGCCCCGTGTTCCTGAATCAGGCGAAAACTAGTAAGAACAATTCATTAACAATTGTGCATCTGAATGTGCGTAGCATACGAAATAAAATTAGTCAATTGACGATCCTAACTGAATCGCTGGACTTCCCTGATATAGTGTGTTTGACTGAAACTCGTATACGCGTTGAAACAGAGGCACTAAACATTTTTCTTCCCAACTACAATCTTGCCGATTACTACTGCCGGGAATCGGATACGGGTGGCGGTACAGCAATCTTTGTAAAAAAATTTAGAGTATGATATAAGACAAGCGAATGTTGATAGAATAGATTCGATATTTGAATATGTAACGATTGATATTACAATTGACAAACGTATAGTAAATGTAACTAGCATATATCGGTCACCCGCTAATTTAAAACAACAAAAGGTCCTTTTTTATGCGCAACTAGATGACCTCTTAAATGTAATATGCAAACGGTCTTGCGATATATTCGTTTGTGGTGACTTTAATATAGATCTGTCTCTGGATTGTCCCGACTCTGAAGGCGGTGTGAATGATCTCACCAACCATTTTTTAGCGTACAACCTACACCAATGTATCTTTGATTTTACCCGCATTCAGGGCAATAGTCGCACTATAATTGATAATATATTTAGTAATGGTGAACCCACAAATCTTGTAACAAGAACTATTTACTGTGACATATCGGATCACTTCATGCAGATGGTAACATTAAGCTGGGGTAGCGACTCAGGTTTAATGAAGAAACTCGTTCAAAGAAGGAACTTTAAGGATCCTTCTGCACTTACTTTATTTAGCTACCTAAGTTTCATACAAGATTGGTCAATCATTACTGACTCCAATGAGACCGATATTGACATTTTGTTTGCAAGATTCTCTGAGATCTTTAATAATATACTAAATAAAGCATTCCCCATTCGCACCTCCTACGTACGGCAAGGCCAAAAAGGAGTGAAAAAGTCCTGGGTGACCTCTCAAATCATTGATGAGGGCTCCTTGTTGAGAAACCTTCATTGAGAGTTCAAAATAACTGGTGACATGGAGGTACTTAGAGTTTATAAAGAGCTGTATAAACAACATAAAGTACGCATTGATCAGGCAAAACGTTCACATAACAACTACATTTTAAATAGTTCCAGTAATATGACGAAAGCGGCTTGGGAAGTTATTCGTGGGGTGACTGGGAAAGGTAGTGCACATCAGAGGCTCCCTAATACTTTTTTGGATGAGACTGGACGGTCGATTAAGTGTAACAATATTGCTGAGGCTTTCAATAAATATTTTCTTGCCGCGATACCTATGGTGCTGCCGAGCGCTCTGGGACCGCGTGAACCTATTTTGGATCAAACTCAGACGTCCAACGACGAATTTTCTGAATTTTTGTTAGACAGAGTCACAACAAACGAGCTAACACAAATTATAAAAAAATGTTCCAAAAAGGATTCAAGCGGATATGACGGTATCCCATGCTCGCTTTTGCGTTGCATTGTGTCTGTGATTGTAGAACCTATTAAAAAACTCATAAATCTGTCATTCAAAGTTGGTAAATTTCCAACAGCATTGAAGGAGGCAAAAGTTGTGCCAATCCACAAAAAGGGCGAGCGAGATAGGTTCGCCAATTACAGACCAATATCATTGTTGTCGGTTTTCTCAAAGATTTTTGAAACTGCCTATGCTAACAGGTTGCGGAAGTTCCTGGAGAGTAATGGGATATTCTCTAGGTTCCAGTTTGGCCTTAGGGAGGGTCTGTCTACCCATGATTGCACTGATATCACTACAGCAGTATATTACTACCAACCTGGATCATGGAAGTCAAGTTGGCAGTGTTTTCTTTGACATGACAAAGGCGTTTGACACCGTAGATCACACCCTTTTGTTGGAAAAATCGTACAAAGTGGGGATACGATGTACTTCTCTACAATGGCTGACGAGCTATATAACAAATCGCACTCAGAGGGTTGTAACTGATGGCGTTTCTTCGGCTCTGGCAGACGTACCGACCGGTGTTCCACAGGGGAGTGTTCTGGGACCTCTCCTATTTATTTTATTTGTTAACGATATTAACTTGAGTAGCGGACTATTAACACAATTCGCAGATGACACGACCGTGACAACCACAGGGCCTGATGTAGGGAAATTGGCCGCAAGTATTAATCAATGCATTTCAGCAATATGTAATTATTGTGAAAATAGCGGCTTACAACTTAATAAAACAAAGACTTCTTTTATGAGATTTTCAATGAAAGAGAAAGATCACAGTATATTGATTAAATGTAATGGAGTTTCGGTCCCAGAAAGCAGTTTTTGTAAATTCTTGGGACTTAAATGGGATAATCACCTCAAATGGGATGAGCATGTTGGTTACGTGGCCAAGCGGCTCTCCAGTCATTGCTACGTTTTATGGCAGCTACGTCCTCATGTTGACACGTCGGTTCTTTTGACTTACTATAATGCACATATCAACTCACTGCTGGCGTATGGAATAGTGTGCTGGGGAAGTTCCACCGGTATGCATCAGTTGTTTATACTTCAAAAAAAGATCATCAGAACCATCTTGTTTAAATCTAGATTAGATTCATGCAGGACCCTCTTTTTGAGACTTAATTTTGGCGTCTGTTTTGTATGTTAAGAAAAATATGTACAGCTATACGGGATTGTATGAGGACAGAAATATCAGCTATAACTTACGTAACCAAAAAAATATATTACTTCCCCAACATAAGTTGTCTACAACTGCTAATAGTCCAGTCATCATGCCTGTTAAACTTTACAATAAGTTGCCAGAACATATTAAATCTATTGACGATATCAAACCTTTCAAACATGCAGTTAAGGAATTATTGATTAACGGTAGCTTCTACAGTGTCAATGATTATTTGTGTAAATAGTATTGTGTAAAGTCTATGTAAAACATTGTTCTTATACATCTGTAATTTTGTGTATTTATTATGACAGAAGGTAAAATATATATTATTATTATTATATTATTATATCCGCTCCTGTATCAACTAATAGCGTCGCTGAAGTTCTTCTTAAACAGTGACCTGTATAATCCTCAGCATTTGGTTTTTGAAGAAATTTTGCTATATTATAAGGCATTTTTGAAATTGTGTTTTTCCCACAACCTGGACGGTACATTTGCCTGCCCTGTAAGCAACAAAGAAACGTCGATGTTCGGTTTTCGGTGATCGAAGAGCAACATATCTTCTGTAGATTTCCAAAACATTTAATCTATTGCTTGTTTCGCCGTTAACTACGAAGGTACGTTGAATTCTTGTTTTAGAATCCGGAATCTTGATTATTAAAATAGACTCTTTATCTTGGATATCATCGACACACATTTTTGTCAATTCATCGCAGCGACATGCACCAGCAATGCCCATAATCAATGCAACCTACAATTATTAACCAACATAATTTGTGCATTAATAATACTTTTGCATACCTTTATCATTAAAAATGTTTCATCAGGAGCTTCTAACAAAATTTTTTGATGTCCTCTCTTGTGAAGGTTTCTGACTTTTTCGCTTTATAACCAGTAGACTGACGCTTTAAAAAAGCTATCAACTTCGGAAATTTAATATCAATGTTGTCTTTTACAGCCAAGGTGGTTTTTAACATGGAATATTTAGACCACAAAGACGACGACTTCAATACCTTTGCTTTTTCGTAGAAATACGCAAGCACTATACCTACGTTCTCTGTCACCTTTTTCGCTTTTCTTTTGTCACGCCAATCCTTAAACAATGAATATTCGTTCAGGTACTTCTCTTTCGACTTTTCGGGTAGCAGATTCAAGTTGCTGCAAGAGCGTCCTCGAGAACATCTGGTGGAGTACTTTCGATACCTTCCGAATCATTTTCTTCGCCATTTAGTTGCATTTTCTTTAAAACTGAACTGAATTAACAGCAACAAAAGTTGACATTTACTTTCACTAATAATTGTTTATGTTTCACCATGGAAACTACCAATAGCTACTTAAAATTATAAATATTGGATTTTGACTAATATTTAACACACTAGCAAAAAGTATGAATTCGTAGAAAAAACTATATATATATCTTGGGAGCAAAGTGTCATTTCCTCCCTTGTGTGATTATTGCCCTCCGCTGCGCGTCGGGCATTAAACTTCACCGGCGGAAGGAAATGGTACACTTTGCTCCCTTAATATATAAATAGCTATTTAATTTTCCAGGGAGCAATTGTTGATGAACGAGCTGGCCTGGTAAGTACCTCTTTAGGGTTACTTTTGGTGATGGAATCCTATGCAGAGCATTTGTGTGTTTAGTGTTTCAAAGCGATCGTAAACTAATGTAAGTATTACATGAATTACATAATGAAGTCTTCGTGTCTTGACAGGTTTGTGTAAAAGTGAAGTGCAAGTGTCGGTTCGCGTGTGCCTTCATAAAATTTCATAGTAATGGTGGGTTTATGCTCATTTAACACCTAACATTTAACATTTATGATTTACCATTTAAGATTTAATCAAAATCTGCGACGTTTATGTTGAAAATTAAAATGTTAAATGTAACCAATCACAAGACCTTTTGACATCGCATGATAGCAAGGTTCAACGTTACTCTTTATGTTTTTTAAAATTGTATAAGGTTGGGGAGGATAATAAAAAATGTCCTACCACTGGGAATTGCCATTATGCAAGAAATGGATTTCCAGGCATTTTGTTTCTATTCTTTGTTTTTGAAGCTAGCCGAATCTTTCTTCCATAATTGTGGCAACTGCCGAACTAACCCAATTAATTAATTGTTCATCATCCCACTCAGTGTCCATTATTATTGTTGTATCGTACACTCACCACTCACGAAAAATGAAAAATAAGGAAAAACAAACAATGGGAAAACAAATTCAAATCAAAAACCCTTAAAAAAATCACCAATTTCACGCAAGCGCACATGTCATTACACCTAAAATTTAAGATTTTAGATTTAAGAAAGTTCAAGTTAACGATCTTTCAAGGCCATCCCCTAAATGTTAAATACGGTAAATCTTAAATGTTAAGTCTTAAATCATGCGTAAACTTGCAATGAGTACTTCTATGTAATAACCTCACTTTTAACTACATAAATCTTAAGTGGTAAATGTTGAATGTTAAATGTTAAGTGAGCATAAACCCACCATAACTCTGAAAAGTGTTCGAAATTGTGTTTATGTGACGAATGCTATTGGATAGCAGGCCTGGAGGCTTTGGGCAACTTTTGCCAGATTAGGAGGTAAATGTTTTGTTTATTTTACTAATTTCTTATTCATTTTGGGATCTCAATACCCAATGGGTGTTGCAAGAAGATTTGCAGTCGTGTTTTGTGTCCTGTTGCGTCCGAAATTCATCCCCCATAAAACAATAATTACATTATGGGGGATAAGGCTTAATTGTTAAAAAGTTTAATAGGTTGGATAAAGAATACTTGGCTGAAATTTTAAAATTACATTCGGAACGCCTAATTTCTTGCTGATCAGAAGTCTTAATCTATTTTAATCCAAATTTCAACGAGTATTTCATTGTTTCAGGTTTGAGCAGTTCCCAGATAGCACAAGACGTCCAGTGGATGTACATTTTAGGTACAGCATTTGTCCTGTACGTCCTGGACATTCTCTGGACGTACTGAGAATGTACCGCTGTGGACGTACACTGGATGCATTTTCATGTACATACTCTGGATGCACATTTTTGGTACAGCTTTTGTACTGTCCGTCCTGGACATTCTGTGGACGTACTGAGGATGTACCGTTGTGGACGTACAGTGGATGTATTTCCTTGTACGTACTATTTACGTACAGCGTCGTACCTACGATGGTACAAAGTTTTTTAAAAGTAATAATAGACCCTTTAGTTGCTTTGCTTAGTAAATCACAAGTAGTTACTAATATTATTACTTGCAGTTTATTATGAGACGGGGGGGGGGGTCAAACATAACCTAGACAAATTTTGAAAGTGCGCGCCGTTTCCTGGGGATTTCCTTTTCCCCACTACATAAATGACAATTGATACTATTGACACTTGACAGGCGCCAGGTTTCTCGCCATTTTATTCTTTTACTACAATCACAATCGCCTCAAACTCGTGGGAGTGTTGTGTACATTATTATTTGCCCTGCCTTTGCTTTGTTACAGTACAGTAAGTTTTTAAGGTATATATAAACTTAGATACAAAAGTGTTATAATTACTGTAATTTACAGAATTGAAGTAAACCGAACCTCGGATTCTTAGAAAGAAGCTCACGCCTTTGGGCAATTTTTGTCATCGCCATCGCCAGTGTTACCCTGTTAGGTACCCTTAAAGTTGTTTCTAGAAATTCGGAGGTTTTGCTAGTTTAAAAGGTATTACAGGTAGTTGAAATAATGGAACTTCAAGAACCTGATCGAACCCTACAGAATTCTCCGATACTACCATCAATGGTGAAAATGTACCTATAATTGTAAATAATGAATAAAGAAGCTGTAACCGATAATTGTGTGTGTATTGTGTACCTCCATTAGACGTACAGTGTGTACGTCCATTAGACGTACACTGCGGTTGTACTATGGATGTCCGTTTAGGAGACATTTGTACATACGATGGACATCCTTTGTACGTCCATGGTTCCGTACCTGGATGTACAGTGGACATCGGTTTATCCAGAGCTGTATGACTTATGTACGTACATTGGACGTTTTTGTGCTGTCTGGGTAACAGTCTGGCCTTGGTAAGTAGTACCTTAGGGTTGGTGGTGTTTTTTATTTTTTTCACTCTGCATAGGATTTTTGACCGGTTCTGTGTGTAAGTGCATTAGTGTATTAGTGTATTGTTGTGTAGTGTAGTGGAGACGTTTAGCAACCCATCAGGTATCTGAATATCCAACCTGGAAGTCTTGGTAGCATAAGGTAAAGGCTCCATTAATATCTTTGGATGTTTTTAATATTTTGTGCTTTAACAGAATAAGATATCGATGAACACTACTTAGGTAAAACTTCGATTTAAAAGGTAACACAAGATTTAATTTATGGTCAACTGAAACGTTATATTTCCAGTTTTTATTTGGAATCTACCTTCCACTTTGGAGATCCAACCTTTTCCTCAGAAGTCTCTAGACTGGCTCAGATCTGAGTTTGTCTAAAGTTAAAATTGCAAAGAAGTAATTCGGAATCGAATTTAGAATCAGGAGAAATATCTTTCCAGTTTTTAACCGGAATCTATTTAGTGATGACCTGGCCTGGCAATAAAGCTTACTTTATTGCCAGACTTTGGCTCTATTTTGCTTAAGCTATCAATAATTCGCTACTGTTCCAGGCTATAAACCATCGCTCAGCCATTTTTTGAAGCAGCAAAAGGATTCAAGATTGGGTGGTCCAAATTCAACTCTACTATCTTCTCAATCTCTCAGCGTTTGGTTATCGGTTCACTTCACTCTTTATCTGATGCTCTAGGGCTGTTAGGTGACTATCTGGGAAATCGAACACAGGCCACTTGTTACAACGGACTCATGTCTTCTCTGTCTGCGGTGAATACTGGTGTACCCCAGGGTTCGATATTGGGACCACTGTTGTTTGTGGTTTACATCGATGACTTGCCGACATGTGTCAACTCCACTGAAGGTAAAATTCAGCTTTATGCAGATGACACGACTCTCTTAAATAGAAATGCTGATTTAAACATTTTAGAGTCTCAAAAAATAAGCTGTTCTGCGGCTGTTGATAAATGGCTAACTCTAAATCGTCTAGTTCTCAACCAAAGTAAAACTGAATGTTTAACTTTTTCTCGGAATGCCATTGCACGAGGTGATAGCAGAGCATGCGTCAAGTTTCTTGGTGTGGTTATTGATACGGGCTTAAGTTGGCTACACCATGTAGACTTCATCTGTAGTAGATTGTCGTCAATCATATTTCTCATACGTAATCTTAAAAATGACGTTGATAATAGAGTCCTAAGGATAGCCTATTTCTCACTCTTTGAAAGTGTGTATTCATATGCGTTACTCTCTTGGGGTCACACTTGTCACTTGAAGAATGTCTTCCGGTTGCAGAGGAGAGCGCTGAGAGTCATGTGTGGGCTCGGTTTTCGTGACGACGTTAGGGCCAGGTTTGTTCAGTGGCAGATTCTCACTGCACCAAGCTTGTATATTTATAAATGTTTATTATTTGTAAAGGGTAATGAGGACACCTTTCATAGACATTATGATGATCATAGCTATCAAACGCGCAATGTAGACAGCATTTCCGTGAGTTTGGTCCGCCTTGGCAGGTGCAGGAATGCCAATAACTACTTTGGCCCAAAATTGTACAACCATCTTTCCCCTGAGGTGCGATCACTACCACTAAGCCAGTTTAAAGGCACTGTAAAGAAAATATTGACGGATAGAGCATACTACTCCATAGAGGAATTCCTGACCGGATAGTGTGCATTATGTGGATAATAATTATTGTCATTTTATTTTTGTATTTTATGTGTATGTGTGTGCTTTTACACTGTATATGTTTTACTTCTGACCGAGTTAAGATTGTATTCAATCATGCTGACAAATATCTATCTATCTATCTATCTATCTTAAATAGGTAAGTAAATTGCAATTAATTATAAGACGATAGAACCTCGAAAAAATGAGAACAAATTTGATATCTGCCATTACTTGACTCAATTTATTACGCGAATTGTGATTTGAAGGAAAATCGACTGGTGCAAGTTTCAACTTTTAGGATTTACCCACTTCAAGAAAGTAGCCCTGCCTGAATTTTAATACGGAAAAATGCTATGAAGGCAATGAAAAACGATAAATTTTTACTAAAACCAAATTTTGTATTATCAGGGGCTCTAGGGAACCAATCGCCACCATTGTTTCCATTGAAAAACTTAAAACACGAATTTTTGAAGAAAGTAAAGTAGCTCCGAATGGGCTATTTTAATAACAAAATCAGAATATTCTATTGCTGAAGGTCATTCTGAGGGATTTTGTTTAAAAAAATGCATTTTTTAATTCATTGTCAAAATTTTGGAGATTCTAAACCAAAAATTGCATTATTCTCGGTCGGTAAAAGTTGGATCTTCATGGGAACGCCAAAAATCTCTTAGATAGCTCAGCTAATGTTCTTAAATCCACTACACTGCAGTGTTTTTTACGAATCTAAAGAATTCTCCGCCTCTGCTTATATCTAATTCCGAAAAAAAGTACAAACGGGATTTCTTTTTGACAAAAACTTGGTCAAAATCTACAGAGACTATAGCCGTTTTCTGGCGGTGGCTATGTTTTCAAATACAAACTTGCATTTGGAAGCATAGGATAAACTCTTGTTTTGAATTAATATACTGTCACTTTGTTGTCAGTTTCAAATTCATTTCGGAAATGCATTCAAAACTGACACTATTTTGACACTGTTTTAATACAAAATAGCCGTTCGCCGTATGTCTTCCAATGCAAGTTTGTTTTCAAAAACATACCGACCGCCAGAAAACGGCTTAGAAAATGTATGTATTATGTCAAAGGCATTCGATCGACAGCTGTCAAAATACGTATAAAGCTTTCAAGATTCTTCACAGAATCTAACCGCCTTCAAAAAGCGTAACTTTTTTCTCATTACCTAACAAAAACGAAAACTGCACCACCCTATACATATTACGTAATTTTCTTTTATTAGTCATTTAATTATTAATAAGAATGACTAAAAATCGAAACATTTTGCAAACTTTATGTAAATTGAAGCAAACGTTGGCCGTTGCATCGAAGCTGTGGTGATGAGGTAGATTTAGACAATTTTGCTGAGGCCGAGTAAATGCATTTTAGAAGAGAGGCTGTGTTGGCCAATCAGGTGTGTTGTGGGTGTGGCATGTGCTGTAGTAATGTATATTTAGGAAATACGCTCCGCTCCTCGCTGGACATTCGCTACTTTCTAGACTGTACAATTTACAGTTTCTTGGTCTATAAATGAAAGCTGCTTGATATAATTCATTCTTTATTCAATTTCAGATGTCATACATTAAACAAATCTGTGTCAGATCCCACCATTCGAAATCCTCGCTCACTCTTTACATTCTCCTCCATTTCCTCCGCCTCGGCATCCTTATACTTCAACTGAAGCCCATACTCGAACGAAAAAGAAGCCAGCTCTGCTTCAGAAGGCAGCAATTCGTTGTGTAAAACTGACTTGAACGTACTTGCGTTCAAAATCAAATGCAACTTCTTGATGGCCTCCAAAAAATATTTTTATCAAAAATTTCATTAAAAATTAATTACATTCAAGCACATGACAGGGACATTCCCCTTAATGTAAACTTCTTGTCTTGAAAATATTTCTTTCAGTGGAATCTTGACGGTTATTATATAAATACCGTTGTGCATCACAAAAGTCTCATACAGTCTTTCTTCAAACAAATGGTCGGAATTGAAGAAAACTTTGGCTGTTGCAGGGTTCAGTTTTCCAATTTCGTGGATTATCGTTAAAATATGTCCGCTTGATAATCCTTCCAAGAAGAAAATGAAATGATCACCATCGTCGATTGTAAAACCCGACAGCATTTTCTTCTCGAATTTCTCCATTATTTCAGCGTCGGTTAAATGCTTTCCTTTTTTAAGTATATTTGGCACGAAATGACCAGGACCCGCGTATAACTGGTTGTAAATCAATAACTCGTTTAATAAAATTTTGGCAACATTTTCGTCAAAAATTATCAAAAGTAGTCTTTTATAGGTTCTGGAAAGATTTTTGATGTGGTAGGAAGGATATTGGGGGGCTAGGAATGATGCCTCGAACTTGATCGTAGTTGCATTTTTTAGTAAAATATCGTCGTGCAAAGGGGATAAATTTTTTGGATTTTGCAGCAAATTAATTTCGTTGATAGTTAATACATCGACGAGATATTCCGTGATTCGGGTAATTTTGTCAGGAAAATAGCTGGATGGATTTAAGCACTGCCCTTTTTCCTTGAACATCCAAAAATTGTTCAGTAGAGGACTCAAGTCAAAAACGGCACTTGTCAGGGTTACTGAATCATCTTTATTGTGCAGTTCGAGCTTCTTCTCCTTTTTATTTTTTCTTTTTTTGTTCTTTGTTTTCACGATTGTCATATCTTTAACCCCACGAATCTAAAAAAAAATGATTTTTGAAAAACTACTTTAACTTTACCTCGACAGTTGCTCTTTGCCCCTGCAATATTTTCAGCATATCAAATTTCGGGACTTCCTGAGTACAGATTAGTTTTGAAAAATCGAATCTAATATCCGAATTTATTGGCTTCAAGGGTGTCCTAAGGTCCACCACGTTTGGTATAATGCATTTTGCATAAACTCCTTTGAATCTACAGCAAAAAATTAATCTCCACAGATGAGATGAGATTCAAACCCGTAGTCTTCAAGAACTTGGCTCGGAAGATTAGAAATTTTTCTAATTTTAACTATCAATGGGAGTAAATCAAATTTTTGCCTTGTGGTTAACAGATTTTCGTCACTAACCAACAAAAAGGCTTCTGGTATTCTCGAGTTGCCCTTTTCAAGCCTGTAAATTGCAATATTTGGATCGGTGAAAAGAACCTCCGCAGGGATTTTAATGGTAAAGCTGCCACCCTCGAGATCTTTTTTCCCTTTTTTCCCTTTCTTCTTGGATTTCTTTTTATCCTTCTTCTTCGGTTTTGCGGGTATTTCTTCTGTAAATTCTTTGCAACGAATCTCCCTTCCTTGCGCAATTTTAGACATTATATCTCCGATTCTATACTGGTGTTCCTTGGCTAAAACATGTTATTAGAACCAAAGTATTATTTTTTTTAGTACAAAAATCGTTCATCCAAGAAACTACTTCAGTTTGGCAAGGAGCATTAATAGCTTTCATTAGAAGATTTGTTACAAATTCTGTTGTTGAATCTCTTTTACATAAACCGAAATGGTAAGGATTTTCAGCGTAAACTTCTAAAAAATCGTCGATGAAATAATCATCCTCGTAGGCGTAAAAAATTTTGCATTTTTCTCCTTTTGCTCTGCGACAATTAACTATCAATTTCTAAATATTCTGAAATTTATTACTTAGCCCCTAATTTGTTTTTACCAATGGTGACATTGAAAGTAATGACGTGCTTTAGCAGCTTTAGAATTTCCTCGTCACTTAAAGGATTTATGTAGTGTTCAATGTAAACTGGAACCCATATTAGATCGTTCCTTCGAACGGTTTTGAAGGATTTCGTCCTGCTAGCTGTAAATATCTAAATTCAATTTTTGCAATAATTCAGTTCATTGTTTACTTTGGCCACAGGCCCCCAGCAGATTACGTCTATGTTATTCTTAAATCTCTTCGGGAGGAGGTCATAATTAATGTGAATGTAACAAAGGGGCTCTTCGACATAAAATGGAAACTTCTGTTCATCATCTTCAAGTTTCGGTTTCTTCGGGGATTTATTTTTAGAAGTCGATTTGCTAGTTCTGGAAGAACTCTTTTTGCTGCTTTTTCTAGACGATTTTTTTATTTTGGATACCGGCCGGTTTGGATTTATGGCTAAGAGGAGGGTGAGTTTTATGACAATCATGTTAGGAAGATTGACAAATAACGTCAGCAGGTTGATTTTTTGACAATTTTGACGTTTTTTCTTTTGTTTTTGTCTTCAAAATTGCGATAAGTAGTATTCTGACGGACGCAGAAGTAGTGTGAATCAGGCTTTTTCCGTTTTTGGCACGCCTTTTGACTGACAACAACTATCAATAAAGAAACAGCAACAATGGATATTCTAGGTATTGTGTGTTCATTATTTCTTTTTTGACATTGACAGGAATTTTGACGGAAAATAGAAGTCCGTTAACACC
The DNA here is from genome assembly GCA_963924575.1 of Pycnomerus fuliginosus. Classification (NCBI taxonomy): domain Eukaryota; kingdom Metazoa; phylum Arthropoda; class Insecta; order Coleoptera; family Zopheridae; genus Pycnomerus; species Pycnomerus fuliginosus. The sequence continues at coordinate 17,323,631 of OZ004624.1, read as the reverse complement.
ACAACATATACAGGGTGAGTCAACAAGGCGACGGCGGTGCATAACTTCTGAACCCTTTCAGATAGGAAATCAATTCAAACGCCATTATGTACAACACCGCCAATTCTACATCCTAAAAATACTTTCAACTATACAGGCTGTCCCAAAACACTTGCAACGCATGAGAACTTGATTTTTTTAAATGGAACACCACCATTTTGATGCCATATTCTGGATCACCTATAACATAGCTTTACATCGACATAAGACATTTGATGTTTTAAGGCTCTGTTCTAAAGTAATTAATTCTTTTTGAAAAATTTGGATCACTGCGGGTGCTTCTTAAAAAAATTCCTGAGAACTCAATTTTGTATCTAGAGAGCTGAGATTCGGTACGAATGTGAAGGAAGGTCTATTCTATCTATCTAACATGATAACTATCATTATCACTATACAGGGTGTTAAAAAATCTGTGTCAAGTTTGGAAAATTTCAATTATGCAAAACTTCATTTTTTCAAATGGCACCCCTTGTTATTATTGTGCCATGGGGTTCGGGTGTTGAATTACTTTATTTTTTATTAAGTATGTCCTATACCTAAAGTCAATACTTCAAAAGATATTCTGTGTTTTATTTATTTTATTGAAGATCATTACGATCTCAATTAAAGAATGCCATGGACTGTATGACAGTTATAATTAACATTGTTTATTTACATGGTTACCATACAGTTTGTCACATTTATTGACATACACAATGAATTTCAACCATAAGCAGTAAACCATGTCAATAAATTGTTTCTAGTTGTGTATGTCAATAAATGTGACAAACTGTCTGGTAACCATGTAAATAAACAATGTTAATCATAACTGTCATACAGTCCATGGCATTCTTTAATTGTAGGACATACTTAATAAAAAATAAAGTAATTCAACAGCCGAACCCCATGGCACAATAACAACAGGGGGTGCCATTTGAAAAAATGGAGTTCTGCATATTTGAAATTTTCCAAACTTGACACAGAATTTTTAACACCCTGTATAGTGATAATGATAGTTATCATGTTAGATAGATAGAATAGACCTTCCTTCATATTCGTACCGAATCTCAGCTCTCTAGATACAAAATTGAGTTCTCAGGAATTTTTTTAAGAAGCACCCGCAATGGTCGAAATTTTTCAAAACGAATTAATTACTTTAGAACAGAGCCTTAAAACATCAACTGTCTTATGTCGATGTAAAGCTATGTTATAGGTGATCCAGAATATGGCATCAAAATAGTGGTGTTCCATTTTAAAAAATCAAGTTGTCATGCGTTGCAAGTGTTTTGGGACACTATGTATAGTTGAAAGTATTTTTAAGATGTAGAATTGGCGGTGTTGTACATAATGGCGTTTGAATTGATTTCCTATCTGGAAGGGTTCAAAAGTTATGGACCGCCGTCGCCTTGTTGACTCACCCTGTATAAAAACCCACCTCACACTGCCCCTTTATCCCCTATATGGAGTTTTTGAAAGATGACATCACTCATGTTTTTTCGATTTTTTTATCCTAAATTGTTGCCAACCTTCCAAGAAGGAAACTTTATGCCTTTGTATACCTAAAACTTGACTATATCCAGTACTACAAAAACAATGACAATGATATTCGATTTTACAATGCTACCAACTGCCACTGGGTGCTATATCTTTGTACATTGTCTTTTTTGTTGAAGAGGGTTGGTTTCGGGGGTGTAAAATTTCCTCCAAATCATTTTTTTGTGTTTGGGGGCGGAAGGGGGTTTGTTTCGGGTTAGCAATTTTCGCGTTCAATTACTCTCCTCCAGGCCCAAGGATTAATTTTCCGCCAAGTCAATTTTTTACGCTTGAGGGCTGAAGGGGGTAAGCTGGGGGGGGGGGGGTTACATTTTTTAAGTTAACTTATTCTCTTAAAGTTGTAAGCGGTTTAAGTGTTAAATTTCCACCTTCCAAATTTATTATGTTTTGGGGGTTGAAAGACCCTAGTCCAATGCCTAAAAAATTTGAACTGTTTAGAAGTTTATTTTTTCAACTCTTTCATGATTTACATGTGTGGGATTTTGCATCCTTGATGTTCTATAATTTCTTGCATATCTACTGGTGTTCGTAAGTAAATTATCAAGATTTAAGAAAGTTAAAATATGTTTAATCAGCTTCCAAGGTAGGTATGTTGGTTGTTGTAGCCTAGGGGTTGATTTTAGGCTGAGGGGTTAGGGCGGTTGAAATATTGTGAAGAGAGTTGAAAAGTTGGAAAGAGCGAGGATATGGGATAAAATTACCGAGGCGTATTTTGCTAAATTAACGCTCGGGGGATGAAAAATTGCAAAGAGGGATGAAAAAGTCAAGAAGTGTGAGAAATAACTGCAATTAAGTAGAGTATAACACGAAAATAAGCCAATTATGCAAATTGGAGTTTTGAGAAGGTCGAATTATTTATACCTAAGTACTTACCCCCTGCGAAGAGGGCTGAACATTTTTTAAAGGCAAACTGAACCCAAATGAGTCGAATTTATTACCGAAGTAATACGAACTTAACGGAATTTAGTAAAATAGACGTTTAGGGGGTTGAAAAGTTGATGAAAAGTCAAAGGGGGTGAAAATTAACCGTCGTGGTTAAAGTAGAATTACAAAAAATGACACTAAAATAAGCCGTTGTGGGGTTGAATGTACATCAATGCGATGTGTATCCCTGTAGATGTTTATCACGTTAATGTGTATGTAGGAGCGGCAGGTGGAATCGGGTGCAGATTTTATCAATCTACACCTAGTAGTAGTGCCTCCGCGGACGCACAGATGTGTCAAAAAGGCAAAATGTTAAAAAATTGTTGTTACAGAATTAAAAAATTGAAAATGAACAGAAAAAACTAAAATTTTGAGGGTTGGAAAGTAAAAAGAATGACAATATAAACCAAATGAGTAAATAAAAATAAACAAAATTTGGCGAATTTTGAAAAATTAATACTCAAGGGGCTGAAAAATTTCGAAAGGGGATGAAAAATCAAGAGGAATTAAAATTAAGTGTGATTAAGTAGAATTACGAAATGTAACACGAAATAATGCGATTTTTGCAAAATTAGCACTTACGGGGTTGAAAGATCGTAAAGATGGATGAAAAGTAAAAGGGGGTGAAAATTAACCGTAGTTAAGTGGAATTACAGAAAATAACACAAAAATAAGCCAATTTCGCAAATTTAGTTTTTGGAGGGTTGAAACATTGCGAAGGGGGTTGAAAAAGTGAAAAAGGTAAGCATAATCCATAATAGCAAAATTTGTTACCAAAGAAAGACAAAATTGCGCTAATTTGGTCAAATTAACGATCGCGAGGTTGAAAAATTGTAAAGAATTCATAGAAATACTTACTACCACCATCAATGAGGATAATAAAAAGCCGATTTTATAATGCTGTCAACCACCACAAACGAGAATGTTGTCGAGTGACCTCTTCTAACGGGCACGTGACCAGTGTGAGTCAGGCTTTATGACATGGTACAAAATTCAGCTTATCTTCGTATATTTTTTCTTTTTTTGACAATAACAGGAATTCAGACGGGAGAAAAATGAACGCGTAACACCATAACGTAAAAAAGCCTGACTCACGCTGCGCTTGTGTCCGTTAGAATAAAACTGCATTATAGGTACCTACCTACTTTCTAATTACATAATAGAAGGTGATATTTGCAGAGCTAACTAGAGTGTACTTCAAGATGTCATCTCCAGATGGATTGTGAATTTAATTAATTAGAAAATTAATTAATCGAGATTTATGGGCAAGAGATTCAGAATTACAGAAAATAACACAAAAATAAGCCAATTTCGCAAATTTAGTTTTTGGAGGGTTGAAACATTGCGAAAGGGGTTGAAAAAGTGAAAAAGGTAAGCATAATCCATAATAGCAAAATTTGTTACCAAAGAAAGACAAAATTGCGCTAATTTGGTCAAATTAGCGATCGCGAGGTTGAAAAATTGTAAAAAATTCATAGAAATACTTACTACCACCATCAATGAGGATAATAAAAAGCCGATTTTATAATGCTGTCAACCACCACAAACGAGAATGTTGTCGAGTGACCTCTTCTAACGGGCACATGACCAGTGTGAGTCAGGCTTTATGACATGGTACAAAATTCAGCTTATCTTCGTATATTTTTTCTTTTTTTGACAATAACAGGAATTCAGACGGGAGGAAAAAGCACGCGTAACATCATAACGTAAAAAAGCCTGACTCACGCTGCGCTTGTGTCCGTTAGAATAAAACTGCATTATAGGTACCTACCTACTTTCTAATTACATAATAGAAGGTGATATTTGCAGAGCTAACTAGAGTGTACTTCAAGATGTCATCTCCAGATGGATTGTGAATTTAATTAATTAGAAAATTAATTAATCGAGATTTATGGGCAAGAGATTCAGAATTACAGAAAATAACACAAAAATAAGCCAATTTCGCAAATTTAGTTTTTGGAGGGTTGAAACATTGCGAAGGGGGTTGAAAAAGTGAAAAAGGTAAGCATAATCTATAATAGTAAAATTTGTTACCAAAGAAAGACAAAATTGCGCTAATTTGGTCAAATTAACGATCGCTAGGTTGAAAAATTGTAAAGAATTCATAGAAATACTTACTACCACCATCAATGAGGATAATAAAAAGCCGATTTTATAATGCTGTCAACCACCACAAACGAGAATGTTGTCGAGTGACCTCTTCTAACGGGCACGTGACCAGTGTGAGTCAGTCTTTATGACATGGTACAAAATTCAGCTTATCTTCGTATATTTTTTCTTTCTTTGACAATAACAGGAATTGAGACGGGAGAAAAATGAACGCGTAACACCATAACGTAAAAAAGCCTGACTCACGCTGCGCTTGTGTCCGTTAGAATAAAACTGCATTATAGGTACCTACCTACTTTCTAATTACATAATAGAAGGTGATATTTGCAGAGCTAACTAGAGTGTACTTCAAGATGTCATCTCCAGATGGATTGTGAGTTTAATTAATTAGAAAATTAATTAATCGAGATTTATGGGCAAGAGATTCAGAATTACAGAAAATAACACAAAAATAAGCCAATTTCGCAAATTTAGTTTTTGGAGGGTTGAAACATTGCGAAAGGGGTTGAAAAAGTGAAAAAGGTAAGCATAATCCATAATGGGGAAATTTGTTACCAAAGAAAGACAAAATTGCGCTAATTTGGTCAAATTAGCGATCGCGAGGTTGAAAAATTGTAAAAAATTCATAGAAATACTTACTACCACCATCAATGAGGATAATAAAAAGCCGATTTTATAATGCTGTCAACCACCACAAACGAGAATGTTGTCGAGTGACCTCTTCTAACGGGCACGTGACCAGTGTGAGTCAGGCTTTATGACATGGTACAAAATTCAGCTTATCTTCGTATATTTTTTCTTTTTTTGACAATAACAGGAATTCAGACGGGAGAAAAAAGCACGCGTAACACCATAACTTAAAAAAGCCTGACTCACGCTGCGCTTGTGTCCGTTAGAATAAAACTGCATTATAGGTACCTACCTACTTTCTAATTACATAATAGAAGGTGATATTTGCAGAGCTAACTGGAGTGTACTTCAAGATGTCATCTCCAGATAAATTGTGAGTTTAATTAATTAGGTAGTCAATTAATTAGAAAATTAATTAATCGAGATTTATGGGCAAGAGATTCAGAATTACAGAAAATAACACAAAAATAAGCCAATTTCGCAAATTTAGTTTGTGGAGGGTTGAAACATTGCGAAGGGGGTTGAAAAAGTGAAAAAGGTAAGCATAATCTATAATGGTAAAATTTGTTACCGAAGAAAGACAAAATTGCGCTAATTTGGTAAAATTAACGATTGCGAGGTTGAAAAATTGTACTTACTACCAACATCAATGAAGATAATAAAAAGCCGACTTTATAATGCTGTCAACCACCACAAACGAGAATGTTGTGGAATGACCTCTTCTACCGGGTACGTGACCAGTGTGAGTCAGGCTTTATGACATGGTACAAAATTCAGCTTATCTTCGTATATTTTTTCCTTTTTTTTGACAATAACAGGAATTCAGACTGGAGAAAAAAGCACGCGTAACCCCACAACTTAAAAAAGCCTGACTCACGCTGCCCCTGTGTCCGTTAGAATAAAACTGCATTATACTTTCTAATTATATAATAGAAGGTGATATTTGCAGAGCTGACTTGAGGGTATTTGAAGATGGATTGTGAGTTTAATTAATTAGGTAGTCAATTAATTAGATCGAGATATATGGGCTCCATGAACGATTGCAAGAGATTGAAGCAATCGCTTTAACAAGAAGTAAAATAAATTCTAAAGTGTTTCTGACGGAAGGATGAAAATCGTCTAAAATCCAAGACTGATGTTGTCGCTAATCGACCGCTTGTGCTTTTTCAAAATTAGAAAGATTTATCGGTTGCAACAAACGCACGCGCGAACTCATCCATGTATCAAACGACTGTTTCAATCATTTTAAAATCCGTGTTTACAAAGAAAACAGAATCCATTGAAAAAGTGATTTAGAAAAAAAAAAGAAAACAGACAGTAGACCCCCCTCGCCGCCGAACCAATACAAAGTAGTAGGACATGGTGGCTAACTTCCGTTCAAAGAAAATTAATTTTAGACCGACGCGCCAGTCTTGTACGTGTTTCCAAGGCGAATAGTTCGACAGGAACGGCAATTTAGCCGACTTTTGTCGTGTGTTTTGTTCGATCTGTGATTTGCAGACATGGCGGAGACGGTCGAAGAGACCTACGAGACGGAGGTCCGGCGAAAAGTCGTACGGACCAGCATCAAAATCGAAGAAGTAAGTCGCTTTTATGTAATCGAAAAGTCACGTGCGTCTGATTTCGGATTCCGGATTCGAATTTGGGGCTGTACTTTATTTATATTTCAGCATTTTGCCACACGATGACGAGTTCCGTAAAAATAGACCGACAATTGAATGCTGTTGGTGTTTTGCACGCCGACAATGTGCTCCCCAAATACCATTTCTTACACAACGCTCACAAAAATACCAAAAAATCGATGGTTGAACTGCTAACGTCAAATTTGAAAAGTGGCGCCTCCGCCAAAAATTTTAGGTGGATTTTTCTCAAAATGTTCGGATGAAAACAGGCGCGATTAAAAATAACGCAACTGTAGATAAGCGCGTATTTTAGAATATGAAATTGGCAGTTTTTCAAACTTTAATGATCGATCCGTTTAATTGAATTATTGGAGCGGACTTGAAAAGATTTATATAAAAATAATTCTTGCCTTAACCCGGTTATTATAGGATAATTTGCGTTATGACAGTTATAATAATAAGAATTAAATGTTAGTACCGACATATGTAAGCAAATTACATCTTGATGAAGCTAGAGACCATCGGCCTCGTTAAATTGTACAGTGCGTTGATGAAACATTTATAATTCTTGTAATTAGTAGTCTTGACTCGTAACTTTAGATGATTTAAGCCATTTGAAAAACGAGATGTGAGGGTTATTAGGTGCAGATCGAATTTTAATGTCTTTTGCTTGGAGATGAAAAACACAACATTCTGCAGCACCTGCAATAAAGCAGAATTAAAATACCTACAACAGTAATATTGCGATTCTATTGTGATGGACACAGGGGCAGTGTAAGCCAGACTTTATGGTTTAACTGCAGAAAATATAGAAAAACGGTTACAATGTCCATTTTTTGTTCATGTTTATTTTTTTTGACTATGGCTGTAGGTATGAAAGTCCGTTAGCAGTAGAACGTAAAAAGCCTGACTCACACTGCTCCTGATTCTACTATAGGTACTCACTTATATCTAGGTACTGAAGTTCAATTTTCGATCATGATTGGGGGAATTTAGTTATCGAAGCAAATATACAGGGTGACTCACAATTATAGGAACAACAGCTAACCACAAGTTTTTGTCCTAAAATGGATTATTTGGGCACCCCAAAAATCAATTTTCTCCAATTTACTCAAAAAGTATAATTAATTCGATGTTGAAATTTAGAACATATCCTAGTGGGATAAAGGGCTTTCATATTTTAAGTAACATGAAAGGCGTGCGTCCTTGGGGGGTTTACACATTTTCAGTGTTTGTCATATCTAACGGTGGATACCTCTTTTAAGTTCGACTCCATGGAAAAAAAAATGATAAGTGCAAAAAAATCTTTAAATTTTTGTGCCCCAAATGATGATGATATGATATGACACTATTATTGTTGCTTTTGGGGTACCCATTTGAGAAGAATGACAATATAAACCAAATGAGTAAATGAAAAGAATTGCCGGAATTAAAACAAAATTTGGCGAATTTTGACAAATTAACGCTCAAGGTTCTGAAAAATTGCGAAAGGGGATGAAAAATCAAGAGGAATTAAAATTAAGTGTGATTAAGAAGAATTACGAAAAATAACGCGAAATAATGCGAATTTTGCAAAATTAGCACTTACGGGGTTGAAAGATCGTAAAGATGGATGATGAAAAGTCAGAGGGGGTGAAAATTAACCGAAGTGGAATTACAGAAAATAACACAAAAATAAGCCAATTTCCCAAGGTTAGTTTTTGGAGGGTTGAAACATCGCGAAGGGGGTTGGAAAAGTGAAAAAGGTAAGCATAATCCATAATAGTAAAATTTGTTACCAAAGAAAGACAAAATTGCGCTAATTTGGTCAAATTAACGATCGCGAGGTTGAAAAATTGTAAAGAATTCCTAGAAATACTTACTACTTTTAGGCAAAATTTGCCAGAGCCCGGTATGCAAAAGCAATGAAAAAGTCTGTCATTGTCAAAAATGACATCACGAAATTTTGGAGTAAATTGGAAAAAACAGATTTTTGGGGTACCCATTTGAGGAGGCATAGCTTCCACATACCTAATCCATTTGATACAAAAACTTATTCTTACTTTTTCTCTTATTTTTACGTGAGGAAGCTGTGGTTAGCTTTTGTCCCTATAATTCTGAGCCACCCTGTATTTTAGGTATATTTTTTTTACTTTTCTGGTAGGTATTGTCTATATTAGATTTAATATGTCATCGCAGCTTTATCTAGTAAGAATTTAAAACTTACCACGCTTATCTTAATCTAAAAAAATGCAGCAGTGAAGCGGCTGGAACCTCCCCATCGCGTGGATCTTTGACTTGGGTTTCTAGTCGAATTAGCAAAGAAAATGTATGACTGGTTTCCATGATGGTTTTAGAACTTTTTTAGAACAAACAAATTGAAACATTCATTAGAGAAAAGTAGGTATAAGTAAGTCCTTTTTAGGCAGTTCTAAAACCGTCGCTGAAACCAGTCTTATACAATTTCTGTGCTAATTCGGCTAGAAACACAAGTCAAAGATCCACGCGATGGGGAGGTTCCAGCCGCTTCACTGCTGCATTTTTTTTGAAACCAGAATTTGAAGACCTTTCTGATGGTGACAATAAATCTTTCAAAAACTTGTTTTGGATGGTTAAATAAGTGAATAATTTAAAGTTGGACATTGGTGTGCCAAAACGGCACTTTCCGTGGGCCGATTAAATCCAAAATTTGTTCAGCTCTTCGACGTGCAATACAATCCCCATGTGCGAAATTTCAGCTAAATCGGTTCAGGGGCTTGGGCTGTACCGCGATTTTAAAGTCCGATAAAAATCAATTTTTTTCTAATTTTTGGTCAAAAGGGCACTGAGAGTGAATATATTTTTAGAAGCAGAATTTGAAGGCCTTTCCTATCGTGACGTGAAAAATGGGGGTTTGCATTTAAAATTAAAAAGTTGATGTGCCAAAATGGCATTTCTAGTTGCGCGATTGGCTCCAAAAGCTTTTCAGATCTAAGTTGGGTTATGAGATGCCTACGCACCAAATTTCAGCTAAATCGGTCCAGTAGTTTTGGCTGTGGCGTGTTTACAAACGTACGTACGTACGTACGTACGTACACACACACAGACACATTTTGAAAACCGCTTTTTTGGGTTCCTGAGACCCCAAAACGTGAAGATTCAAAATATGAAAAAAACCCTATGACATATGTCGCAAAATAAGCCCTAAGGGAGCTAAGGTCTTCTGTTACATATTTTGGAGCCCTGAACCAATGGAAAGCCATTTGTTTTCGAAAAGTTCGCATTCTATCAATGTCAAACAAGAGTACGATTTTTACTCAAAAAACTTCGAATTTTCAGATTCTGGAATCAAATTTGAGAAAAAACTACTTACACAAATGTTTGAGTGAATTTAGTCCTAAGCCCCTCCTGTACGAGACGCTTATGATCAAAATTTTATAATTTTCTCCAGAGTAGTAAATTCAGCATCAAAAATTTAGTAAAGGAACCAAATTTCACGTTGCTATCTTTAACCGTTTTGAAGATATTTAGAAAAACGCACTTTCTTAGCTCCCTTAGACTTATTTTTCGACATATTATGTTCATAGAAATTTTTTTTCATATTTTTCATAGAAGAATCTTCTGGTAACATTTTGACCCCCCTAATTCGCACCCCCTTAGTGCGATATGGCCCAAAAACAATCCCCGCCTTAGGAGCTTTTGTTTCGCATTTTTCAAATTCCACCTAACTGCAGTTCCCTGCAGAAAAGTGTAATGAATGTAAATAGAGAGTACCTAAAGTAAAATCATATTCTAGCGGACATAGGGGCAGTGTGAATCAGGCGTTTTCTGTTTCAAAATTCCAGTAACAGTGGAAGTTCTACGGTTGTTTCTGCGTTTTCACGCATTTTGACGCAAATAGAAGCCCATTTAACAAAACATAAAAAACTTTGACTCATCACATTGCCCCTGTGTCCGTTAGAAAATGATTTCACTTTATATTTTAATAACGTCTAACTGTCCAGTTTATAACTGTCTCATTTTCCAACATTTTCGCCATCAAAGCAAACATTAATATTAACTTGAACTGGATAAATAAGCAGAGAAATAAATATTTCAGACCCATACTGTCCACTGTTTATTTTATCAGCACTATACAGGGTGATTCACAAAAATTCAGCATCAAAAACTTAGTAAAGACAATGTAAAGATAAAGCAAATTTCACGTTGCTATCTTTAACCGTTTTGAAGATATTTAGAAAAAAGCACTTTCTTAGCTCCCTTAGACTTATTTTTCGACATATTATGTTCATAGAAATGTTTTTTCATATTTTTCATAGAAGAATCTTTTGGTAAAATTTTGACCACTAAGTTCGGGACAGCCCTGTATTTATTACATTTTGTTCGTCGTCATCAATGTTTAAATTTTCCACAAAATTCTTGATTTCTGGATAGAGTAATGCAAACTCGATCCCAACACCCACAACAGTTGCATAAATTCGACTAAATTATTAGATTAATGACGAGAATAATTCATGGTACAAACCACGAAAGCAGACGTTGCCAAATCTAAACAAAAACACCTGTTTCGTGTGGAAAACTTGAAATTCGCACAATGAAAAAAGTTCGGCGCAAAAATTATTTTATTGTAATACAATATTAGGACAAAGAACCCGTACAAGCGAAGTAAACAAATTGCATGCCAAATTTTTATCGCTTTTTGGCAACAATTTCGAAAAAGTCTTGATTTACATCCCCTGTTTTCGACAATAAGTGGACACTTTCCGCACTTGCGTCATTGAAGAAAACACCAACGGTCATAAAATGGAAAAATGTTGGTATAAACAAATTTAGAGGGAATAGTTAAAAATATAAGGATGAATGTTTGGCAAGCATGTGTAGCAGTCAATAATAGGCGGATTGAAAAACAAATCTATGCAGTTTATTCATAAAATCTTCACAATTAACAGTTTTTTACGCTATGCTTTGGATAATAATAATAATAATAATTCATGGCCTAGTAACATTCACTCTTACTACTCCGTTATGGAACTGTTGTCTTAGACTTGATTTAATTAAGAAAATTGCGTTCAGTCAATGGTAGCGAGAGTTATAAATAGAAGAATGCCCAGAAATTAGATTTTAAATTGAAAAAAAATTATCTGAAGCCTGAACAGCTGGTTTCTCCGACGATGACGTCGTCGGTTAGCGTAGCGACGCCTTTGCTTTACCACTGGAAATGCTATTTCCGTCCTGTCCCTGTAAAATTCGTTTGCTCAATTATTAGCTTTCCTCCCATGTAATTTTGGTTGCTATTAATGCTATTTATCACCCCCGTTTTATTGTTTAAGCTGGAGTAAATTCGTATTTTGGATTAAATCCAGCATTAGTTGGTGCTAAAAACGAGCACTTTAGTGCCTTTTTCTAGAGACTGATGTATCGCATTTAATCCCCGGGGGACTAAATTTCTTCAATTTTATACTTTATAATTTATAATTTATTTATTATTAAAATACACATTAATTGAAACACATTTTGTTGCAGCTAATGACAAAATTAAATATTTAATAAATTTATCTCAAAGCCGACCAGCTCCATCTTTTGTTAAATTTACAAACATTGACGTTGAGAAAACGCTCGGATGATTTAGCTCTTTGCTCGGCTCTCTGGCAAACTTCCGATGAAAAATGTTTCTTTCTAAAAGAAGAAAAGAAGAAGAGAAACGAAATGATGCGAATTTACCAAAACGGACGCCTATGGGGTTGAACAATTGTAAGGGGGGTGAAAATTAACCGTAGCTAAGCTGACTTGCAGAAAATAGCACCAAATAAACCAATAATTATGCAAATTTTGCTTTCGAAGAATTGAAATACTGCTCGGGGGGTTAAAAAATTGTGAAGGGAGATGAAAAGTCAAGGGTGTAAAAATTAACTGTAAGTAGAACTAGCAAATATAACAAGAATCTGCGTAAATTTAGATTTTGAGAGAGCCACATATCGTGCAAAGGGTTAACAATTTTAGATGGATGAAAAACAATGAAAATGACTTTTTTTAAATTTCTACACTGTCGTTATAAATATCGCCTAAATTTTACCATAACATCTTAAATAATGATTTGCCATGTTTTATTACGCGTTTCTAAATTTTGAGGGTTGTAACACCATTAAGGGTGGTTTTTCGCGAATGATCATTAGACATTTTTTGTACTATGGATAGAAAACTATCAAATGGTATTAATTTCAACCCTGCATTATTCAGTAAAATTGGAGTTTTCACCCCTAAATTCCATCCCTCTACAAATTTCTCCTAAAATTCACTCCCCCTTTCTCGAAGGTGTAATATATACGACCTCACAATTTCACATCATATATTGATCTCTGTGGCAAGTTACAGGGTTAACCCCTAGACTCCAAGACTCCAACCCCCATTTCGCCACTCTCACAAACCCACTCTAAAGAAAATTGTGTTTTCAATTTCACCAATCAGTCCAATTCGTTGAAAGATTGCGGATATTTTGAAGTTTAGATTTTCAACCCCTCAAGATTTCACCCCTATATGATTTACAGGGGTGATTTTAATTCTATAGTGTTATATAATTTCTTGCGTGTTTAGTTACTTCTGTTGTTAATAAATAATTGACAAGATTTCAGAAAAAATAAATGAAATGTATTTAATCCGCTTGCAAGGCGTTAGGGGTTGTTAGGATCCTAGGGCTTGGTTCTAGATTGAAGACTTACAAGATCTTTTTTCAATGGTTGACTGAAATCTATCGAATCCCGTAATTTTATACCACCATTTATTTGAACAAAATTTCGAAGATGCAACGTGTAAGATCTCACAGTTTCACAGGAGATACTACTTTTCTGTGACAAATTACAAACTGCAACCCCCTATTTCACCACCCCGACATACTCTAAAAAAAGTCGTGTTCAATTTCGTCATCCTAATCCAATTCGTTGAAAAATTGCGGCGGTTTATAGATTCATGTTTTCAACAGCTCATGATTTCACCCATTTATGATTTACAGAGGCGAACTTATTTTTCCGGCGTTACATAACTGAGTTGCAACCCCTAATTTCAACCCCCTCTGTCCGATTTTGCGGAAAAAACATCCCCCGCAAGATTTCATCGAAATATGGGTGTACGTTGAGTTTCAAATAGCTGCGTGCAACCCTTGCATTTATCATATTTTTGTGGTTTTCATCCCTTACATTTCATCTCCCGAAATTGGCACCCCATCACCTTCAGCAGACTTGAAGGTACAATGTACATACCAAGTTTCAGCAAGATGCCTCCACTCGTTCTCGAGTTATTGCAATTAATAATTTTTCGGTTTTTCTCCCCTAACTCCCACCCCCTTAGTCCAATATGGCCCAAAAACAATCCCCGCCTTACTTTTTAGGGCACAAAGCTGTATCTCAAGTTTCAGCACGATACAATCCGTTTTCAAGTTATCCGACGGATAGAGTAGAGGAGCGATACGACGAGCGAGCGAATAAGCAAACTGCTACGGCACTAAAACGTTGAATCAATAATTTTATACCACCCTTTATTTGGACATTTCAGAAATTATTTATCGGCGAAATTTTAAAAAATTAACGCTTTGGGGGATTGAAAAAGGGAGATGGAAAGTCAGGAAGGGTGATACTGTACCTATTTAAATATAGCCAGCGAAAATTACACGAAAAAGAAGCGGTCTGCATAAACTTTGCTTTTTGAGGGTTCACATAGCATGAAAGGGGTTGAAAATTTGTGGATGGCTTAAAAATTAATGAAAATTACTTTGAATTACCGAAAAATCAGAAGAAAGCCCGAAAAACTAAATAAAATGTACTTACTTCCAATTACGAGGGCCTCGACTAGGGCTTAGGGGTTGTTAGTAGCCTAGGGGTTGGTATTAGGTTGAAATTGAAAACCCATAAGCCTTTTTTCAATGATTGACCGAAATCTATCGAACCACATAATTTGATTCCACCACTTACATGAAAAAATTTACATTTTCAACCTTTCAACCCCTTCACTCCTTCACTCCTTCTTTCTCGAAGATGTAATGTGTAAGACCTCACAGTTTCACAGAAGATACTGCTTCTCTGTGAAATTACAGGACTTCATATGAACTTTTCAACCCCTAAACTCCACCACCCCCACATGCTCTAAAGAAAGTTGTGCTTTCAATTTCACCACCCTAATTCAATCCGTTGAAAAATTGCGGCGATTCGTGTTTTCAACACCTCATGATTTCACCCCTTTATGATTCACAGGGGTGTGTTTATTTTTCCGGTGTTACATAACTCCTTGCGTATTTACTGACTTCGGTTGTTCATAAATAAATCAATAAGATTTCAGGAAAAATAAATGAAATGTATTAATACGCTTGCAAAGAGTTAGGGGTTGTTAATAGCCTAATGGTTGGTTTTAGCGAACCCCGTAGTTTTATACCACCATAAATTTTCGTGGTCGAATTCGAGGCCACCCTGTATACTACAGGACTGAAGATCGATTTCACCCCTATTGTGATTACACTTTAGACAATAAATAGACTTTCATGCTCGAGATTAAATAATTCACTTCAGTTCCCTGCTGAAAAGTGTAATGAATGTAAATAGATAGTACCTAAAGTCAAATTATATTCTAGCGGACATAGGGGCAGTGTGAATCAGGCGTTTTCTGTTTCAAAATTCCAGTAACAGTGAAAGTTCTACGGTCCATTGTTTCTGCGTTTTCACTCATTTTGACGCAAATAGAAGCCCATTTAACAAAACATTAAAAACTTTGGCTCATCACATTGCCCCTGTGTCCGTTAGAAAATGATTTCACTTTATATTTTAATAACGTCTAACTGTCAAAATTGTGAAGGGAGATGAAAAGTCAAGGGTGTAAAAATTAACTGTAAGTAGAACTAGCAAATATAACAAGAATCTGCGTAAATTTAGATTTTGAGAGAGCCACATATCGTGCAAAGGGTTAAAAATTTTAGATGGATGAAAAACAATGAAAATGACTTTTTTTAAATTTCTACACTGTCGTTATAAATATCGCCTAAATTTTACCATAACATCTTAAATAATGATTTGCCATGTTTTATTACGCGTTTCTAAATTTTGAGGGTTGTAACACCATTAAGGGTGGTTTTTCGCGAATGATCATTAGACATTTTTTGTACTATGGATAGAAAACTATCAAATGGTATTAATTTCAACCCTGCATTATTCAGTAAAATTCGAGTTTTCACCCCTAAATTCCATCCCTCTACAAATTTCTCCTAAAATTCACTCCCCCTTTCTCGAAGGTGTAATATATACGACCTCACAATTTCACATCATATATTGATCTCTGTGGCAAGTTACAGGGTTAACCCCTAGACTCCAACCCCCATTTCGCCACTCTCACAAACCTACTCTAAAGAAAATTGTGTTTTCAATTTCACCAATCAGTCCAATTCGTTGAAAGATTGCGGATATTTTGAAGGTTATATTTTCAACCCCTCAAGATTTCACCCCTATATGATTTACAGGGGTGATTTTAATTCTATGGTGTTATATAATTTCTTGCGTGTTTAGTTACTTCTGTTGTTAATAAATAATTGACAAGATTTCAGAAAAAATAAATGAAATGTATTTAATCCGCTTGCAAGGCGTTAGGGGCTGTTAGGATCCTAGATTGAAGACTTACAAGATCTTTTTTCAATGGTTGACTGAAATCTATCGAATCCCGTAATTTTATACCACCATTTATTTGAACAAAATTTCGAAGATGCAACGTGTAAGATCTCACAGTTTCACAGAAGATACTGCTTCTCTGTGTCGAATTACAGAGCTTCATAAGCGTTTCAACCCCCTATTTCAACACTCTAAAAAAAGTCGTGTTCAATTTCGTCATCCTAATCCAATTCGTTGAAAAATTGCGGCCATTTATAGATTCATGTTTTCAACACCTCATGATTTCACCCATTTATGATTTACAGAGGCGAGTTTATTTTTCCGGCGTTACATAACTGAGTTGCAACCCCTAATTTCAACCCCCTCTGTCCGATTCTGCGGAAAAAACATTTCATCGAAATATGGGTGTACGTTGAGTTTCAAATAGCTGCGTGCAACCCTTGCATTTATCATATTTTTGTGGTTTTCATCCCGAAATTGATACCCCATCACATTCAGCAGACTTGAAGGTACAATGTACATACCAAGTTTCAGCAAGATGCCTCCACTCGTTCTCGAGTTATTGCAATTAATAATTTTTCGGTTTTTCTCCCCTAACTCCCACCCCCTTAGTCCGATATGGCCCAAAAACAATCCCCGCCTTACTTTTTAGGGCACAAAGCTGTATCTCAAGTTTCAGCACGATACAATCCGTTTTCAAGTTATCCAACGGATAGAGTAGAGGAGCGATACGACGAGCGAGCGAATAAGCAAACTGCTACGGCACTAAAACGTTGAATCAATAATTTTATACCACCCTTTATTTGGACATTTCAGAAATTATTTATCGGCGAAATTTTAAAAAATTAACGCTTTGGGGGATACTGTACCTATTTAAATATAGCCAGCGAAAATTACACGAAAAAGAAGCGGTCTGCATAAACTTTGCTTTTTGAGGGTTCACATAGCATGAAAGGGGTTGAAAATTTGTGGATGGCTTAAAAATTAATGAAAATTACTTTGAATTACCGAAAAATCAGAAGAAAGCCCGAAAAACTAAATAAAATGTATTTACTTCCAATTACTAGGGCCTCGACTAGGGCTTAGGGGTTGTTAGTAGCCTAGGGGTTGGTATTAGGTTGAAATTGAAAACCCATAAGCCTTTTTTCAATGATTGACCGAAATCTATCGAACCACATAATTTGATTCCACCACTTACATGAAAAAATTTACATTTTCAACCTTTCAATCCCTTCACTCCTTCACTCCTTCTTTCTCGAAGATGTAATGTGTAAGACCTCACAGTTTCACAGAAGATACTGCTTCTCTGTGAAATTACAGGACTTCATATGAACTTTTCAACCCCTAAACTCCACCACTCCCACATGCTCTAAAGAAAGTTGTGCTTTCAATTTCACCACCCTAATTCAATCCGTTGAAAAATTGCGGCGATTCGTGTTTTCAACACCTCATGATTTCACCCCTTTATGATTCACAGGGGTGTGTTTATTTTTCCGGTGTTACATAACTCCTTGCGTATTTACTGACTTCGGTTGTTCATAAATAAATCAATAAGATTTCAGAGTTAGGGGTTGTTAATAGGTTGGTTTTAGCGAACCCCGTAATTTTATACCACCATAAATTTTCGTGGTCGAATTCGAGACCATCCTGTATACTACAGGACTGAAGATCGATTTCACCCCTGTTGAAAAGTGTAATGAATGTAAATAGATAATACCTAAAGTAGAATCATATTCTAGTGGACATAGGGGCAGTGTGAATCAGGCGTTTTCTGTTTCAAAATTCCAGTAACAGTGGAAGTTCTACGGTCCATTGTTTCTGCGTTTTCACGCATTTTGACGCAAATAGAAGCCCATTTAACAAAACATAAAAAACTTTGGCTCATCACATTGCCCCTGTGTCCGTTAGAAAATGATTTCACTTTATATTTTAATAACGTCTAACTGTCCAGTTTATAACTGTCTCATTTTCCAACATTTTCGCCATCAAAGCAAACATTAATATTAACTTGAACTGGATAAATAAGCAGAGAAATAAATATTTCAGATCCATATTATACTGTCCACTGTTTATTTTATCAGCACTATACAGGGTGATTCACAAAAATTGTTTAATAGGTAGAATACCTGTGCATTATTGAGTACCGAGATCCTAGTTATTTTAAGTAAAATTTAATTTTTTTTGTATAATATTTTAAACAAGGTTGCAGCTTCTTTTAAGGCTTCCGCATTTTTAAATACCTATCATTATGTTTACATAACGTTCTGCTGCAAGAAATTACAGACTGTAACTCGCTTTTCATACCGGTACTCTTATTTATTACGTTAACCGTTTGCCACAATAAATCGACATTCATTAAATGTGAAAAGCAAAAATAAAACAACATCATATCGATAAATCCCTCCTCGCCTAGTTCTTGACCCAAAAATTTTTTCGAAAAATAGGTACCGGAAATTTATGTCTCCAAAAAAGCATTTGGGTTAGACTTTCTGAAAATACTCTTAAAGTAATTGTTCGTGCGTAATGAGAAGAGCGAATTGAGGACACTGCGGTCTTCACTATTTCCGCTAATTAAGCCGTAGATTGTACACAGTAGTGTTAAAATCTTAATTAAAAGAGAAATTTTTGGGAAATATTCTCGGCAAGAATGCACGTGAAAAACCTTTGGCAAATATTCAGAAAACGTTCCGCTGCAGTACGATTCACTTTCTTTATATAAAATATTACAAGGATGCAAATTAATTGATGCAATCGTCATTTTTAGCGTTCCTCGACCGTTTCCACATTTCGGTTTCGTCTGCTTGGCCGCTCACTCGGTAGAAAACTTTGAAGAACGTAATTTGGCAAGGTGTTGTAATTAAAATTGTTGCTTCGTGGCTCTGCCAATGATGAATGTAACAGTTTTACAGTTTGTACTTTGAGGTAGGTTGTTTTGAATCAATTGATTATGCCGATGGTAGTTGTTTTTGCAAAATGGTGCAATAATAGCTCACGTTTATTTATGGGAATAGGATGCAGCGCCGAAATTCAACTCAACAGATAAAATTAACTTGTTCCAATGGCCCATCCGGTGGGTTTTTAGCTGTCTACGGCGATTTATGGTCGGGGAAATGCGGTGGCAAATGTTCTCAAACATCAACCGAGCTATGTCAAATAATTTTAAATGATTTTGATTCCAGTCGTGCTTTTCGAGATGGATGAATTGAAAAAATTGGCAGTCTCGTAGACAGGAAAACTTTTCACATAATTTGTAAAAGCAACAATATCCTTTAAAATCGAAAATAGACTAGAATGAACCTGAATGGAAATCGGAAATGGGGGTTAAAAGAAAAATTTAAAAAATTAGCTTTGTTGCGATTTCAACAAAACACTGCATTCCAAAATTAACGCCCCACACAACCACCGAGCCTTTCCTTGATTGGATATGAAAGGATCACTTCAGTCATTAAATACGACGCACATCACTTCATGGAATTTACCGGCTAGATATAGGGTGCCCTGAAATCAAAATCAAAAATATTACTGAAAGTTTCAGTAAACATTTGCCAAAAAATGTCTCCTAAGGGCACTCAAAAAGTCGGTTTTCTGTGCGTTCTTGGAGGTGCATAACACATTTTTTTAGTGCCGTAGCAGAATGCGGAGGTACTCTTGTCTTAGCTTATTCGCTCGCTCGCTCGCTCTATCGCTCGCTCGCTCGCTCGCTCGATCGCTCCTCAGTCTGTCCGTCGGATAACTTGAGAACGGATTGAGATATCGAGCTGAAACTTGGTAGGCAGCTTCGTCTCCCGAAAAGTAAGGCGGGGATTGCTTTTGGGCCATATCGGACGAAGGGGGTGGGAGCTAGGGGTGAAAAACCGAAAAACTACTAATTGCAATAATTCGAGAACTAGTGGAGATATCTTGCTGAAAATTAGTATGCACGTTCGACCTTCAAGTCTGTTGAAAGTGAGGGGGTGCCAATTTCGGGGGATGAAATTTAGGGGATGAAAACCACAAAAAATATGATAACTCCGCAAGGGTTGCACGCAGCTGTCGGAAACTCAACGTACACACATATATCGGTGAAATCTTGTGGGGGATGCGTTTTTCCGTAAAATCGAACAAATGGGGTGGAAATTAGGGGTAGCAACTCGAAATTCCGCTTAATAAGTACTAGTCGAAATTGGCGTCATTCGATAGCTTTCCATTAATTATTCAAAAAAGGTGTCATTCATATTTTGCGAAAAACCACCCTTATAGGCGCTACAACCCCTAACATGCAGAAACACAAAAATACGACAACTCAAAAACTACTCAACGTATCAAGGCAGAATTTGGTTTGTGAATTTTCAGTGACATTATAGGTGGATGGACAAATTTTCAAAAATATCTAACAAAGGGGATGAAATTTAAGGGTTGAAACTTGAAATTTCTTCAAGTAAATGGTAGGCTAAAATTACGGGGTTCGATAGATTTCGGTCAACTATTGAAAAAAGGTCTTATGAGTTTTCAATCTAAAACCAACCCCTGGGCCATTAACCACCCCTAACTCTTTGCAAGTCGATAATTATATTTTATTTATTTTTTCTGAAACCCTATTGGTTTATTTATGAACAACTGAAGTCAGTAAATACGCAAGGAGTTATGTCACACCGGAAAAATAAACTCACCCCTGTAAATCATAAAGGGGTGAAATCATGAGGTGTTGAAAACATGAAACTACAAATTACCTTAATTTTTAAACGAATTGGGTTAGGGTGGTGAAATTGAAAACACAACTTCCTTTAGGGCATGTGGGGGTGGTGAAATAGGGGGTTGGAGTTTAGGGGTTGAAACGTCCATAAAGCCCTGTAATTTGACACAGAGAAGCAATATCTTCTGCGAAACTGTGACATCTTACACACTGCATCTTCGAGAAGGGAAGATCGAATTTTAGGAGAAAATTATCGAAGGGGATGAAAGTTAGGGGTGGAAACTCGAATTTTCAATGAAGAATGTATAGTTGAAAATATTACCATCCGATAGCTTTCTATTGATGGTACAAAAAAGGTCTTATTCATCATTCGCGAAAAACGACCCTTAAAGGCGGTACAACCCCCTAACATGCCGAAACAAAAAAATGCGAGAACTCAAAAACTGCTCAACGTATCAGGGCTAAATTTGATGTGGTAATTTACAGCGCCACTGTAGGCGGATGGGCAAATTTTCATTAATATCTAACAAGGGGGATGAAATTTAAGGGTTGAAACTGGAAATTTTTTCATGTAAGTGGTGGAATAAAATTATGGGGTTCAATAGATTTCGGTCAACCATTGAAAAAAGTCTTATGAGTCTTCATCCTAAAACCAACCCCTGCGCTACTAACAACCCTAGCAAGCGGAGTAAATATATTTCATTTATTTTTTTTTTGCTTTCTTCTAATTTGTTATTAATTTAAAGTGATTTTCATTAATTTTTGACCCATCCACAATTTTTCAACCCCTTTCATGATATGTGAACCCTCAAAGAGCAAAATTTACCCAGACCGCTTCTTTTTCGGGTGATTTCCGCTGGTTAATTTTGTAAAATTCGCGCAGTTTTGCCTTATGAATTGTTCTTGCCTTTTTCACTTTTTCGACCCCTTCGCAATGTTTCAACCCCCAAAAGTCAAATTTGCATAATTGGCTTATTTTCGTGTTATTTTCTGTAATTCTACTTAATTACGATTAATTCTCATCCCTTTTAACTTTTCATCCCCCTTTACAATTTTTCAACCCCCTAAGTGTTTATTTTGCAAAATTCACATAATTTAGTTTTCCTTCGGTAACAAATTGAACTCAATTGGATTATGTTTATCTTTTCACTTTTCCAACCCCCTTCGCAACATTTCAACCCCCAAAATCTAAATTTGCATAATTGGTTTACTTTCGTGTTATTTTCTGTAATTCTGCTTAATTACGATTAATTCTCATCCACTTTGACGTTTCATCCCCCTTTACAATTTTTCAACCCCCTAGGTGTTATTTTTGCCAAATTCGGATATTTTCGTTTTTCTTCTGTAATAAATTGAACCCATTTGGATGATGATTAAATTTTTCACTTTTTTCATCCCCCTTCGCAATGTTTCAAGTCTTCAAATGCTAAATTTACATAATTGGGTTAATTTGGTGTTATTTTCCGTAATTTTACTTAGCCACGGTTAATCCTGATACCTTTTGATTTTTCATCCACCTTTACGATTTTTCAACCCCCTAAGTGCAAATTTTGCAAAATTCGCATAATTCCGTTTTTCGACGGTTATAAAATTGAACGCATTTGGGATTCAGTTTACCTTTTACAATTTTTCAGTTTCCTTCGCAGTAGGTAGGTATAAGTGCTTATTTCAACCCCCACAAAAGTTTTAATTGCATAATTTGGTTATTTTAGTGTTTTATTTCGTAATTCTACTTAATCCACACTTCATTTTCATTCCTCTTGACTTTTAACACCACTGTGCGTCTGCGGAGGCACTACTACTAGGTGCAGATTTATAAAATCTGCACCCGACTCCACCAGTAAATTCAGCTCGCCCCAACATACACATTAACAAGGTAAACATCTACAGGGACACACATCGCATTGATATACATCTTTCGTTGGCTTTTTTATTATTATTTTGCTGTTAGTGTTTATTTCATGAAATAGTAATGAAATCATAATCCGTGGTCTATTCCTTATAAAAAGGTACTCTTGTTGAACGTCGCTAGCACACACCGTTTTCAAAAAACTAAAGAAAAAAAAGGCAGCAGAGAAGCGGCTGGAACCTCCCCAACGCATGGGTCTTTGATTTCCGTGACTTATTGTCTTTAAGGTTTTAAAGTTGATATGCCTAAATTGCACTTCCCGTGGACCAATTGCTCCCAAAAGCCTTTCAGCTCTTCAATGGGTTACCTAACCTCCATGTACCAAATTTCGGACAAATCGATCCAGTAGTTTGGGCTATAACGTGGTTTCAGTGTTATTACAAAATTTCGATTTTTCTACCCAAAGGGTACTAAATGCGAATAAATTTTATCTCACTTAAAACCAGAATTTGAAGACCTTTCTGATGATAACAATAAATCTTTCAAAAAGTTGTTTTTGATGGGTGAATGAGAGAATAATTTTAAGTTTCGAAATTGGTGTGCCAAAACGGCACTTTCCGTGGGCCGATTGAATCCAAAATTTGTTCAACTCTTCGACTTGTAATACAATCCCCATGTGCAAAATTTCAGCCAAATCGGTTGAGGGGCTTGGGCTGTACCGCGATTTTAAAGTCCGATAAAAATCTATTTTTTTTTTAATTGTTGGTCAAAAGGGCACTAAGAATGAATACATTTTTAGACGCAGAATTTGAAGGTCTTTCTTATGGTGACGTGAAAAATTACATTTAAAATTTAAAAGTTGATGTGCCAAAATGGCGCTTCTGGTTGCACGATTGGCTCCAAAAGCTTTTCAGATCTAAGTTGGGTTATCACATGCACACGTACCAAATTTCAGCCAAATCGGTCGAGTAGTTTGGGCTGTGGCGTGTTTACGCACGTACGTACAGACACATTTTAAAAGCCAACGAAAGATGTGTATCAATGCGATGTGTGTCCCTGTAGATGTTTACCTTGTTAATGTGTATGTAGGGGCGAGCTGAATTTACTGGTGGAGTCGGGTGCAGATTTTATAAATCTGCACCTAGTAGTAGTGCCTCCGCAGACGGTAATGGTAATGGTAATGGTAATATTTTCAACTATACATTCTTCATTGAAAATTCGAGTTTCCACCCCTAACTTTCATCCCCTTCGATAATTTTCTCCTAAAATTCGATCTTCCCTTCTCGAAGATGCAGTGTGTAAGATGTCACAGTTTCGCAGAAGATATTGCTTCTCTGTGTCAAATTACAGGGCTTTATGGACGTTTCAACCCCTAAACTCCAACCCCCTATTTCACCACCCCCACATGCCCTAAAGGAAGTTGTGTTTTCAATTTCACCACCCTAACCCAATTCGTTTAAAAATTAAGGTAATTTGTAGATTCATGTTTTCAACACCTCATGATTTCACCCCTTTATGATTTACAGGGGTGAGTTTATTTTTCCGGTGTGACATAACTCCTTGCGTATTTACTGACTTCAGTTGTTCATAAATAAACCAATAGGGTTTCAGAAAAAATAAATAAAATATAATTATCGACTTGCAAAGAGTTAGGGGTGGTTAATGGCCCAGGGGTTGGTTTTAGATTGAAAACTCATAAGACCTTTTTTCAATAGTTGACCGAAATCTATCGAACCCCGTAATTTTAGGCTACCATTTACTTGAAGAAATTTCAAGTTTCAACCCTTAAATTTCATCCCCTTTGTTAGATATTTTTGAAAATTTGTCCATCCACCTATAATGTCACTGGAAATTCACAAACCAAATTCTGCCTTGATACGTTGAGTAGTTTTTGAGTTCTCGTATTTTTGTGTTTCTGCATGTTAGGGGTTGTAGCGCCTATAAGGGTGGTTTTTCGCAAAATATGAATGACACCTTTTTTGAATAATTAATGGAAAGCTATCGAATGACGCCAATTTCGACTAGTACTTATTAAGCGGAATTTCGAGTTGCTACCCCTAATTTCCACCCCATTTGTTCGATTTTACGAAAAAACGCATCCCCCACAAGATTTCACCGATATATGTGTGTACGTTGAGTTTCCGATAGCTGCGTGCAACCCTTGCGGAGTTATCATATTTTTTGTGGTTTTCATCCCCTAAATTTCATCCCCCGAAATTGGCACCCCCTCACTTTCAACAGACTTGAAGGTCGAACGTGCATACTAATTTTCAGCAAGATATCTCCACTAGTTCTCGAGTTATTGCAATTAGTAGTTTTTCAGTTTTTCACCCCTAGCTCCCACCCCCTTGGTCCGATATGGCCCAAAAGCAATCCCCGCCTTACTTTTCGGGAGACGAAGCTGCCTACCAAGTTTCAGCTCGATATCTCAATCCGTTCTCAAGTTATCCGACGGACAGACTGAGGAGCGATCGAGCGAGCGAGCGAGCGAGCGAATAAGCTAAGACAAGATTACCTCCGCATTCTGCTACGGCACTAAAAACCACTTTTTTGGGCTCCTGAGACCTCAAAACGTATAGATCCGGTCTTATCTCGAATTCGAAAATTTTAGTGATTGCAGTAACCTCCCTTTTTTTTAAATGGTGAAGTGGAGTGGGGAGGTTAAAATGTGTGATATTCTCCCAAGAACGCACGCCACTAACTAAAAGAAAAATCTGAAAAAAATTGAAAAGAAAGCCCTTGATAACACCAACTTATGCTCCAAATTTCAAAATTCTGCTTTTTACAATGAGTAATTTTAAGAAAACCGACTTTTTGAGTGCCCCTTTGAAGGGTTGTAGTGCTCTTAGGAGGCATTTTTCGACAAATGTTTACTGAAGCTTTTAGCCCTATTTTTGATCGTAGAATACACTGGTAAAATATTGCAGCCTAATTTCAGGACACTCTGTATACAGGGTGGTGAATTTTTCGTTGCCCACCATTGGGAACTCGGAAACCATAAGAGATCGACAGTAGCTTAAATTAGAGAAAATTTGCGTTTTTTCAAGGTGAGTAAGTATCTGAACAGAACTCTCCTTTATCTTGATTCGTTCCTGAGTTATCTAGAAAAAATTGAAAATCGCGACTTTAAAGAAAAATTCGTATCTTTCTAACGATCGGTGATACATAATTAAATATAACTTGGGACTTTCATATTTTTGACACCCCAACTCAACAACATTGACAGAAATTTTCTAGGCGTTCTAGATTTTGAGCAAGACAGTCAACTTTTCTTTTTCTTATGGCAGCAGTATTAGATTTTAACAGCACACAAAAATGAGCTTTTCAAAAATGCAGCCAACATGGAATTTTTTGACAGATCGTCAAATTTTGAAAATCGCTATGAATAGTTTGTAAAATCAGCCTAAACTTAGATGAAAAACAATTGCAAAAGAGTAAAACAATTTTTTCAGTCTCTTATGACACGTGAAAACAATTAAATACAACGGTAATAAAATACACCTTGGCGTGGTGTGACTCAAACTTTGACATATTTTTTGAAAAGTCCATATTTGAAAAGCTAATTTTTTCGTGCATCCGGTGGCGTTAAAATCCAATATGGCGGCCATAAGAAAAAGAAAAGTTGACTGTCGTTGCCCAAAATCTGGAAGCCTAAAAAATTCTGTCAATGCCATTGAATTGGCAACTGTCAAAAATATAAAAGTTCCAAGTTTCATTTGAATACTACCAAATGTTAGAGAGACATAAATTTTTCTTTAAAATCGTAATTTTCTTGATCGCCTTAGAAAAGCGCAATTTTTCTGTAATTTAACCTACTCTCGAGCTCTTATGGTTTCAGAGTTCCTAATGATGAACATACTAATGATACAATAAGAAAATATACAGGGTGCCATTTAAAATAACAAAGTGAAATGTCGTTAGCCAATGAAAAAAAACATTTTGGGGCCACTGATGCCGTGAAAATGTAGTTCAAAGGCAGTCATATCACGTTTCCAGAAATGGTTCCAATCCATCGGAAACGAACGAAGTTATGAAGAGTGGCCCTCCCGTTTGACTCACCCTGTATAGCAAAATCATAAATAGAAGAATTGTTGGCATATACGTAGGTATACGTAGGTATCTATCTTTCTTCTCCGATTTATTGGAAGCGCTCGCCATGCAAACGCAATGAATGTATTGGAGGCGCCATATAAACGTATAAATCTGGATTCAATGTAATTAGCCGATTTGGTCCAAAATCGCACCTATAATGAACATGTGCGTAAAATTTCATCTCGATATCTTCAGTAGCGTCAGCATGTCTTTAATGATTTTTTTTACAAGAGTGCCGTAAATGTGAATATATTTTTTAATGCAGAATTTGAAGCGTTTTCCTATGGTAGTGTGAAAAATAGGGATTCGGATTTGAGAGACTTATAATTATTTTTGAAAAGCCATTTTTTTGGACTCCCTTAAACCTAAAAAGATGTTTTTGGCGATTCGGTTTTTCAATCCTAGAAGTCAATAAATAAGAAATTTGAAAAGTGGCAATTTGGTGCCAGTACCTAAGAAAAAGAAGCATTTAAAAATAGGTAAAAGTAGTTGTTTGTGCAACAAGGGAATAAAGCACAATTTTAATCCCCGAGGACCTTCCTTCGGTTAATATACATCTATACAGGGTGTTTCACGACGAGCGGCAGTTAGCCGTATCTCGAAAAGTACTTCGATTGGTGTGGAGAAAATTTGCACACTAAGGTTTCAGCGGAAGCCGAATTCAATGAAAATATTTTGAGTTTGATGGCACTTCCGGTTTTACCGGAAACAGATACAAACTTTGTTATTTTAAATGGAACACCCAGAATATTATTGCATTTTTGGATTCTTTGTTGAATTTTAGGTAAAGTTTCATCAGAAAGTGGTATACCTAAAGTCAGCCGTTCTTGAGAAAATTTTTACCAAAAACAATGTTAACTTCAAAAAATTACATCTTCGTTGTGGTGCCAATTATGGAAACGAAATTACACCGTCCTTTAAACCAATGCATGTGCTAACTAATGGTGTATTGCGAACTTCCTTTTCTCAAAGAGGAGGCGCCTCACGATTTTTTAAATTTCGGGAACTTTGATCATAAAAATCTCCGTTTTTCTAAATGGGATGCCATAGAAATTGAGTATTCATAAGAAAGAGAATTTAATTCTCTTTCTTTTGATTATCTCATTCCTATACCTAACTATCTTAGGTTTTGTTTTATTTTAGATTATTTGTCATTTTGCTGCATTTTTCAATAATTTTCCCTTTAACAATCTCACAATCATGATTTCTATAGCAACGCCACTGTTACCAGTCGTAAGAAAACCTTTTTTAATTGTAGTTTATGTACGTAATTTAAAACATTCTTGTTGCACTCACTTAATCTCAGCAATTTCATTGGTTAAATTTAAATGAACCAATCAAATTCATGTAAAAAGGAGATGCTTCTTATTTGTCAATTAATAACGAAACAAAAAAGAGGGAAGGGGTCCTGGCACTACTAGCTAATTGGTTAACAATCTTCCGGATGAGGGAAGGACACTGCATTAAAGCCAGCACGATAAAAATTGGGTTTATTTAGCAACCGGTTTCGGCCGCTCCCCGGCCATCATCAGGCTACTACAAAAGGATTTTTAACTTTTTAAATTTTCAACTTTTTAACTTTATCGTTTTTAATAGGACATAGGTACCCTATTGAGCTCACAGTTTTTATGTCGCGGTTTGTTCCGATTTGATTCGTTCTTTGGTTTTGGTAACTATGATTAGCTGTACTGTATATTGTTATTTTTTGTCAGGTTAACAACTTGGGTAGAACAAAATAAATTAATCCCAGAAAGCCAGTCTGGGTTCCGGCAAGGAAGGGGCTGTGAGGACAACATCTTCGTGCTCATGTCTGTAATTCAGCTACATCTTAGACTTCCTAAGCGCAAAATTTACACCTGTTTTTTCGACTTCAAAGCCGCGTTTGACTCCGTCAACCATAATTTACTATGGAGCAAGCTTTACAGTCTTGGAATTAGTGGCAAATTTATTAGAATTTTTCAGAAAGTTTATGCTAATGCCTACGCATCGGTTAGGGTGGGGAACCAGTACACTGGGAAAACGAGAATATCTAAAGGGGTGCTACAGGGCGACCCTCTGAGCCCTTTGTTCTTCTCGCTACTAATTAGTGAACTCGAAAATTTTCTGAGGAGCGAAGGTCTCGGAGGAGTCAACTTGGACGGTAATAACGACGTCATAGTCTTGATGTACGCTGACGATATTGTCGTTTTCTCTGATTCGCCAATAGATCTGCAAGCTTGCAGCTAGAGGTAAACACCGAAAAGACAAAGGTCATGATATTTAGTAGGGGCCCCCCTAGACAAAGTAATAACTTTTATTATAACGGTTCGAAACTGGAAATTGTTAGCAAATTTGTCTATTTAGGAGTTCCATTCTCTTCCTCCGGCGTTTTCTCCATAGCAGAGAAACAGTTTGTCTCGAAAGCCAATGTAGCTATCGGTAGTGTGCTGAAAATTCTGATGGAAGGTAAATCAGACACATGGAATGCAAAAATAAAACTGTTTCAATCGCTGGTTGTCGCAACGCTACTATACTCTTCTGAATGTTGGTCACTTCAGTATGTAAGCCATTTAGAAAAGTGTCAAACAAAATTTATAAAGGCTATCTTGCAACTGCCCTCCTCTACCCCGAGTTCTTTTATAAGATATGAAATGAATTTGCCCAGGTTGGAACTATGCATCCTACGACGCACCATCAAATGGTGGTGCAAGCTTTCAAAAATGGATGACTCCATAGGCTCCCTGGAATCTGCTTCAAACGATTGCAACACCTGGACAAGTCCCCAGGGACTAAAACAAAGTATAATTGGGTGTCTCAGGTAAAAGTTCTCCTAGAAAATAACAACGCCCTTGAACTTGTCACCCGAAGCCCCCACTACATTGAACAAAATTTGCAGCAGATTCTGGAAACTTGTAAGTTGCGCATGCTTATAGAGGACAAAAATAAGGCCATAGAGTCCCACTACAATGAAATTTATAGCCAAATTCTTAGTAGCCCCGAACGACCAATTCAACACAAGCTTTATTTAAAATTCCAAATGCCCATAATGAAAACGAGACTTATATCCCAGATAAAACTGGGTTTTCTGCGAAATCTGCGCTTATATGTCAAGGGAGTAAAATTAATCTTGGACCGTTCTAACCCGTGCTCGCTGTGTAACACTAATGAATCTTATGACCTCTATCACGTATTCTGCGTATGTCCAATATTTAATGCACCAAGGAGAAGGTGGCTGGGACGACACCTACTCGACACCCCTACGGCGGATAATTTTTATTGCCTATTCAGCAATTTTGATGTAGAGAAAGTCAATGATATATATAGGTTTTGTTGTGCAATCACCGGTTTCCTCTCTTTAGTAGATGATTAGTTAAACCCTGCACACATTGCTATGGGATTGGTAACGAGGATTGCGAAGCTCTCATCATAATGTATAACTATGTACGAATGTATAATGTGTAACTCTCACCTCATTTGTAAACCTTAGGGTACATACAAATAAATATTATTATTATTATTATATTATTATTATTGTAATTATCCTTTTGTAGTAGCCTGATGATGGCCGGGGAGCGGCCGAAACCGGTTGCTAAATAAACCCAATTTTTATCGTGCTGGCTTTAATGCAGTGTCCTTCCCTCATCCGGAAGATTGTTAACCAATTAGCCAGTAGTGCCAGGACCCCTTCCCTCTTTTTTGTTTGGTTATTAATTGACAAATAAAAAGCATCTCCTTTTTACATGAATTTGATTGGTTCATTTAAATTTAACGAATGAAATTGCTGAGATTAAGTGAGTGCAACAAGAATGTTTTAAATTACGTACATAAACTACAATTAAAAAAGGTTTTCTTACGACTGGTAACAGTGGCG
Organism: Pycnomerus fuliginosus; assembly: GCA_963924575.1. NCBI lineage: Eukaryota > Metazoa > Arthropoda > Insecta > Coleoptera > Zopheridae > Pycnomerus > Pycnomerus fuliginosus. The sequence goes on along the minus strand of OZ004624.1, from coordinate 17,292,715 downwards.
TTGCTATAGAAATCATGATTGTGAGATTGTTAAAGGAAAAATTATTGAAAAATGCAGCAAAATGACAAATAATCTAAAATAAAACAAAATCTAAGATAGTTAGGTATAGGAATGAGATAATCAAAAGAAAGAGAATTAAATTCTCTTTCTTATGAATACTCAATTTCTATGGCATCCCATTTAGAAAAACGGAGATTTTTATGATCAAAGTTCCCGAAATTTAAAAAATCGTGAGGCGCCTCCTCTTTGAGAAGAGGAAGTTCGCAATACACCATTAGTTAGCACATGCATTGGTTTAAAGGACGGTGTAATTTCGTTTCCATAATTGGCACCACAACGAAGATGTAATTTTTTGAAGTTTTTTGGTAAAAATTTTTGAAAGACTTAATTTTCTCAAGAACGGCTGACTTTCTGATGAAACTTTACCTAAAATTCAACAAAGAATCCAAAAATGCAATAATATTCTGGGTGTTCCATTTAAAATAACAAAGCTTGTATCTGTTTCCGGTAAAACCGGAAGTGCCATCAAACTCAAAATATTTTCATTGAATTCGGCTTCCGCTAAAACCTTAGTGTGCAAATTTTCTCCACACCAATCGAAGTACTTTTCGAGATACGGCTAACTGCCGCTCGTCGTGAAACACCCTGTATAGGCAGCAGCATATAACATTAAGTATATCTGGTTGCCTACATAAGATATATTAGCTTCAATAAATTTAAATTTAGAATATTAGTATCATAGTATCACTTTTGAAATTCTCTAATTATATAGATTTATTCGTAAGTTTCTTCAACATGAAATATTTGTAAACAATTTACTGTCTCCAAGTGTTGTTTTCTATTGACTATTTAGAGTTTACGGTAAATAGAGAAGGATTTGGCTCAGTTCCAGAAAACAGGACTTTTACTAACGTAAAACTAGAAAATTATTAATAAAATAATTAAAAATAAAATTATTAATTATTATTTCATGTTAAAATTTTGTAAAACTGCGCATTTGAAGCCACTTTGTAAACGCAGATAAACGAAGTGCCAATTTGTAGGTTTCCCGGCGATTTTTCATTTTATTTTTATAAACCTTTCAGATGAAATTAATTTTACGAATGGAAGACCGTTTTTTCTTTTTTCACGAGCTGCGCTTCCGTGTATATACTTGCCTTTTTATTTAAAATAGACGCTGTATCCAAAACAAACCGTTTGATTACTGTGAATAACCTTCTTGAGGGCGTCTGCTTACTTTCAACACATCACGAGGACGATTTTCCTAATGGAGGGAGCACATATTCAAAAAATCATTTCATGAAAGGACAAAGAACAAAATAAAATGTATAAAAAACCGTCAAACTGCACCGTCGAATCGAAACATACCTTTTTTTGACTGGGTTCGAAACTGTGTTCGGATTATTTTCCAAATCCGTTTTTTTTTAACTTCCATTCGGGTCTGAGTCAAGTAAGGTTTGTTTTTGATCTAATCTCTAACTCTCGACTGTTTATCACTTAAATATGAAATCCAGGTTGCACATGTTTTGCAAACAACCCAAACTGGCATTGATTAATCGTGTGAAACAAGAGCAAAACCCAATTCATACATTAGTCTAGCACTTTGTTTACAGATCTAGGGGCCAAACCCATGTAGAGTGTCTTTTGAATTAATTGTAGAGCTTCGATGTGGGACTTCCGCCGGTGAATTATAAAGCCGTTGATAAAATAAACTCCACGAGGCAAATAAGTGTCTCATAAGCTGCATTTTGCGTAAATTACGACTTTATATCTTACAATAACTCGACTCTATAAATTTGAGCGTTTAACTAGGAGAAGAGGCCTGGAAATATACCAAAAATTTATTGTTTTAGCAAAATGCGCAAAACGGGAGGTTGTAAACACTAAACACTGGAAGATTTTAGTGTGCATGTGGCCGGCGTGCGGTGCATTTCGATCAATTGCAAAATGGTTTTGACAAAGATTATCTTTAGGAAATACGTAAGTTGGCAAGATCTGTTTGTTGTTGCGTTTTCCATTTCCATTAATCTTTCGACTGTGGTTGCACTTTTTACTCTTTTTAATCCACACGAATATAAAATTAACTATATAGTCAAAAACTAGTGGAAAAGGTCCAGAGTCAATAAACCGACAGAAAAATGCAAACCGCTTGCAGCTTGTAGACATCAATTTGACAGGATTCACCACCTCTTGTGTTAAATTTAGCCCTCTTTCAAATACAAGAAACATGAAACAGGTCAGTTCTCGCCATCAATCCCTTGCCACGTCTGTAAAATAATAATTAGCATTGAATATGGCCATTGACCGCGCATGAAATGTCGGTTATTTTTGTACAATTGTTCCTGAAATAAGACGTGAGGTGTTAATGCAATCACAATGATGTCTTTGTAGCGTGGTTCATGAATGCAAGAAGTCTGCCATTGTTTGTAGAAACAAAGAGAGATAATCAAAATTTAAACTCTTTTGTTCTTAATCATTTTACATAGAGAGTGCCCCAAAACGTTTCGCATTGCAACAGTTGAATAGTTCTCAAGTTATAAGAGATCAGTTCTGAAGGGGTGTGTTCAAAAACACGACCTCGACATTTCCTATCTTCGTTCCTCCTTTTACGGCTGATTTTCTATCTCTCTTTGTTTCTTATGGGAAAAATGTCATTCTTGTCATTTTAAGCTTCTCTTAAGATTAGGTAACGTTGGTGAATTTGCGGCTGATTGCACTCTGGAAGTTTTGGAAAAGACGTGTTGACAAAAAATTAAAAAACACTAACTGCTGGATTAAATTTTTGTAGAAATGGGAGGTTCCAGCCGCTTTGAAAAACTTGAAAAACTTCAGAAACGCTTTCTTTTCTAAAATCAACAAAAATAATTCATAAAGCAACGTTAATTTACAAATTCATTTCTAACCGTGATAGTGACAATAAGATCTAACGGGTGTCCTAAAAAAAACCGAACGAAATATTTTTGGTAATAACTCGTGCATTTCTTATCCGATTTGGATGAACCTGACCTTAAATTGAAACCAAGGAATCAGGCTTTCGAACTGTCTAAGAAATTACGACAGATGGTGCTGCAATAGTTCTCTTAGCGATACTTGTCTCAAAGGTTCATTTCAGGGGCATGGGGATTGGTCAATTATCAACCAGTCGTTATGAGACTCACATGACTTTGAAGGACGTTCATTTTTCTTTAAGAATCTTTTTTCAGAAGTTAATTTGGTTCACGCATTGACTTTCTGTGATTATTTAAAAAATATGTGTTTTCACATTTTTTCATGCAGAATGACCATGGCTAAAATGACAATAAAGCAACAAGAGTTTAATTCTCAGTAATAACCTTTAAATTTTGTCCAATTCGCATCCGCTTGTGTTTTTCATTCAATTAGATCCTCTATTACTGAAAATTAAGCTGAAAATTCATCACTGTTACTTCAGTTATGGTCATTAGGCGTGAAAATAAGGTAAAACACATAATTTTTAAAAGATCACAGAAAATTTATTCGTGAATCATAACGAACTTCTGAAAGAAGCTTTTTGAAGAAAAGTAAACGTGCTTCAAGATTATTTTTATCTCATAACCATTGGTTGTTAACTGACCAATCCCCATGCACCTAAAGTAAGCCTTTAAAACAAGCATGGCTAAGGCTACTACGGCAGCGATATCTGTCGTGGTCTCTTGAATGAATCGATAGCCTGATTCTTTAGCTTTAATTTAAGTCCACGTTCATCCAAATCGGTTAAGAAATGGATGAGTTGTCCCCAAAAATATTTCGTTTTTTTTAGGACACCCGTTATATTTAAATTTTAAGGCAAACCAGGTCATTCCATTTGAAATTTTTTAGATCTTGCTCTTTTCAATTTTATAAAAAATTAAACTCTGTCCACTTTCTTAATATAGTTATTTGATTAAGAAGACAAAAAAATTGCAGATTTACTGCCGCGGCTAAAGTTTCATAGCCGAGGCTAGGAATCCAGCCAAGGGCGTAAATCTGTTTTTTTTTGCCGTGTTGAACACATAATTTTTTCGCCGATTGTCCTTAGAAAGTGCATTTTTACTGCCGCAAAAGCAAAGTTCATAGCCTTCCTTGTAACCTAGACTCGCCAATCACAACACAGCACAGCCACCTATCAATTTTGATCGCGGTTTTTATTAAAATTTCTTATTTTGTAGATCAGTTGTGAAAAAAATAGCGCCATTTTTATGAAAACAAAATTTATAGCCTTCTTGCAAACTAGACTAGCCAATCACGACACAGCACAGCCACCTATCAATTTTAACCGCGCTTTTTATTAAAATTTATCAGCTTGTATTGTAAGACAGTTAACTGAAAAAAAATGACGCCATTTTAACCTCCCCACTCCACTTCACCATTTAAAAAAAAGGGAGGTTACTGCAATCACTAAAATTTTCGAATTCGAGATAAGACCGGATCTATACGTTTTGAGGTCTCAGGAACCCAAAAAAGTGGTTTTTAAAATGTGTCTGTATGTATGAACGTACGTTCGTGCGTACGTACGTACGTACGTACGTACGTTCGTAAACACGCCACAGCCCAAACTACTCGACCGATTTGGCTGAAATTTGGTACGTGTGCATGTGAAAACCCAACTTAGATCTGAAAAGCTTTTGGAGCCAATTGTGCAACCAGAAGTGCCATTTTGGCACATCAACTTTTAAATTTTAAATGTAAACCCCCATTTTTTACGTCACCATAAGAAAGACGTTCAAATTCTGCATCTAAAAATGTATTCATTCTTAGTGCCCTTTTGACCAACAATTTAAAAAAAATTGATTTTTATCGGACTTTAAAATCGCGGTACAGCCCAAGCCCCTCAACCGATTTGGCTGAAATTTTGCACATGGGGATTGTATTACACGTCGGAGAAAAACAACTTTTTGAAAGATTTATTGTTATCATCAGAAAGGTCTTCAAATTCTGGTTTTAAATGAGATAAAGTTTATTCGCATTTAGTACCCTTTGGGTAGAAAAATCCAAATTTTGTAATAACACTGAAACCACGTTATAGCCCAAACTACTGGATCAATTTGTCCGAAATTTGGTACATGGAGGTTAGGTAACCCATTGAAGAGCTGAAAGGCTTTTGGGAGCAATTGGTCCACGGGAAGTGCCATTTAGGCATATCAACTTTAAAATCTTAAACACAATAAGTCACGGAAATCAAAGACCCATGCGTTGGGGAGGTTCCAGCCGCTTCTCTGCTGCCTTTTTTTTATAAACAAATGCTACTGCAAACTTTGCAGTAGCATTTGTTTATAAAAAATGGCGTCAGTGCAAACAAAGTTCATAGCCATCCTTGCAAACTAGACTGGCCAATCACAACACATCAAATCGCGGCTTTTTTTAAGATTTCTCATATCTTGTAAGACTAAAATCTGAAAAAGAAAACGACGCCATTTTTTATAGAAAATGCTACTGCAAATAAAGAATTGTCCTTGAATCTGGTGTGTAATTAAATATGAAATTTAGTTCCGTTAACAAAAGGATTGGGCCGAAAATGTTGAAGGCGCCTCAGGGGGCGCCTTTGCTGGGCACCACGAAAGACGATTTTTGGGGCTCACTTTTGAGGAGTCCTAGTGACGAAACGGGGGCCCATCTAGCGAAGCAAAAAAATACAGGTGTTTTATTTTCATGCAAGAAATCTGTGGCTGAAATTATTGCACTCTGAGACGGGACAGCCTGTATAGCTCCTTAATTGTTAGAAGCAGAGAATCGCGGTTGCGGGCGTTTTATTCTAGATCAAAAAAATGCAGCAGTGAAGCGGCTGGAACCTCCCCATCGCGTGGATCTTTGACTTGGGTTTCTAGTCGAATTAGCAAAGAAAATGTATGACTGGTTTCCATGATGGTTTTAGAACTTTTTTAGAACATACAAATTGAAACATTCATTAGAGAAAAGTAGGTATAAGTAAGTCCTTTTTAGGCAGTTCTAAAACCGTCGTTGAAACCAGTCTTATACAATTTCTGTGCTAATTCGGCTAGAAACACAAGTCAAAGATCCACGCGATGGGGAGGTTCCAGCCGCTTCACTGCTGCATTTTTTTTGAAACCAGAATTTGAAGACCTTTCTGATGGTGACAATAAATCTTTCAAAAACTTGTTTTGGATGGTTAAATAAGTCAATAATTTAAAGTTGGATATTGGTGTGCCAAAACGGCACTTTCCGTGGGCCGATTGAATCCAAAATGTGTTCAGCTCTTTGACGTGCAATACAATCCCCATGTGCAACATTTCAGCTAAATCGGTTCAGGGGCTTGGGCTGTACCGCGATTTTAAAGTCCGATAAAAATCAATTTTTTTTAAATTTTTGGTCAAAAGGGCACTGAGAGTGAATACATTTTTAGAAGCAGAATTTGAAGGCCTTTCCTATCGTGACGTGAAAAATGGGGGTTTGCATTTAAAATTAAAAAGTTGATGTGCCAAAATGGCATTTCTAGTTGCGCGATTGGCTCCAAAAGCTTTTCAGATCTAAGTTGGGTTATGAGATGCCTACGCACCAAATTTCAGCTAAATCGGTCTAGTAGTTTTGGCTGTGGCGTGTTTACAAACGTACGTACGTACGTACGTACACACACACAGACACATTTTGAAAACCGCTTTTTTGGGTTCCTGAGACCCCAAAACGTGAAGATCTGGTGCTATCTCAAATTCGAAAATTTTAGTGATTGTAGTAACCTCCCATTTTTTTAAAATTTTGATGGAGTTGGGGAGGTTAAAATCTAATATGCGTTTTTCACATACGCTTGCAATAGCAAATTTAAAAAGTAACCATTTTCGCCGATAATAGACCAAAGTCAAAAAATTTACCCTTCTGAGCAAAAATTACCAGCTTTTAAAGCAAAAATTAGGCTTATGGGAATTATCTCATTTTTAAGGCAAATTTATGTCGCCTAATTACGGATTTACTAAGGTTGGCAAATGTAGGAAAGCATTAAAACCGAAACCGTTCGAAATTTTGTAATTCCAAATACATACCAAAAAAATTAACAACTGCAATAAAGCTTTAAAGATGAATATAAAAGTGCTTACATCATCTCATTCTAAAACATTTATTTTCAGTCTAACATAAAATAGAAATATTAATTTTGATGACGTCTTAATGTTTCACGAAAATTGTGTAAGCCAACCTTTTAGTCCAGTCAAGTTAGGTTTTTTAGAAGAAATAATTTATATATTTTTGAAATTTTGGCTACGGACTCCTGATGGCACCTAAAATGAAATGCCGAAAAGTTCCCAGCCCCCAAGTGTGCGTTTCATCCCTTATTTGGCGAAAACCAGCCCCAAACGTGACATGGCGCTAGTTTTTAGCATTTTTCGGCGAAACTATCCATCTGACAAAAAATTTGTTCTAATCAAAAACATTCCTTATGAAATTCTGTATTAAAAAAGTCCTTTTGATTATTTTGCTTAACCCCACCTAATTCTCGCAAACGACGTCCGAAGTTGTAGAACAGTCAAAATGGATTTTTGAGTAGAACTTATTTACATATTTATGAAATTTTGGCTACGGACTGCTAATGGGCCCTGAAATGAAGTGCCGCAAATTTAACACCCCCCAAGTGCAAGTTTCATCGCTCTTTTGGCAAAAACCTACTCCCAGACGTGGACATGGCGCTAGTTTTTAGCATTTTTCGGCTAAACTATCAAACGGACAAAAAATTACTGTAATCGAGAATATTACTCGTGAAATTCTGCATTAAAAATTCCTTTTGCTTATTTTCACCTAATTCTTGCAAACGACGTCCGAAGTTGAGGGTTGTTTTTCGATCGTACCGAAAATCACTTTAACGGTACCCTCAACTTCGAGCGTCGTTTGCAAGAATTAGGTGAAGATAGGCAAAATGATGAAAAGGACTTTTTAATGCAGAATTTCACGAGGAATATTCGCAATTAGAGTAATTTTTTGTCCGCCATGTCACGTTTGGGGGTGGTTTTCGCCAAATAAGGGATGAAGCGCACACTTGGGGGGTGGGAACTTTTCGGCAACAGGAGTCTGTAGCCAAAATTTCAAAAATATATAAATTATTTCTTCTATTCGTCTTTTTTAGATCTAATATGACTGGACTATTTCTATTTCGTTCCTGTTTCGTTTCGTCAACGTCAAATAACTGTCATCTATTTGTCAGAGGGTTCTTATACAGGGCTACTCAGAAAATATGTGATAACGGGAGGCTACGGAAGCAAGTCTTAAAGGCTTGTCTCCAACATGTCCCCAAACAATAAGTCCCTGTGTAAAATGACAGATGACATGTCTTGTAAGAACTAACTTTGGAACGTCGTTTCGACAGATTGCGATTCATTTGTTTCCATAATCACCCCTCCATATTTTCTGAATATCACGGTACCAAGAGATTGTACAGAAAGGTGGAATCACTAGCACATATACGTCATCAATTTTTAAATGAACTGAAAAACTTATTAAAATCATTGATTATTTTTAGAATTATACCAATATGTAATAAGGAAATTCGTGATATACTGCACCTACCGGTCTAGTTATTGATTAAAATTGTAGCAGATTTAATGTGGGAAATTTCCAGCAGATTATTTTCTGTTTATGAAAAAGGCCATTAAGATTCATAATAAAAAACCGCGACTCATCAAAAACCCAAGGCCAATCCGCGGTTATAAAACGCACCCAGCTTATCTGAAAATAATCACCGCATCCTTGACGCTGAATCATTTTTGTTAATTTTTCGCCCAAGTGCCAAAACCAGCGCCTTGCTAGCCCAAAAAATGGCAAATGGTGCAATTTAGTTTTATTTCCAATCGCTAATGCAATGCGTGGATCAAAATTATTTATAGCCTCTCCTGAATTATTATCGTCTACACGTCTAATTTTGTTTTGCTTCAGGCGTAAAGTATAGTTTTAAAAAGTGGCGCAAGCGCAGAAAGTATCCTTTTTATGGAAGTCGGCTTTAAGTAGCTGGAAGTTCTCAAAATAGAACCACACAGTTCAGTAACTTGTAGTTTGTAACTGGATGGTTCATAAACATAGCCATCACTTTGCCGTTTTATGAAATTGTCGCACACGTCGCGTCTGTTTCATATTATTTAACGTCGTGGGTTCATTATTATTCGCTTTACACTATTTAAATTACGTAAAGATGTTAAGTAGGTTCCGTATACAAGCTGTCCTGTTAATTTATGGCGATATTTCTCATGAAAGATTCGCGAAAGGTATTTTTAACATTTTGTTGCGTTAGTGGTTGCCTACCAGTACACCTAGAATGAAATTTTTTGCAGGAATGCCAATGCAACAAAAATGGTGGAGGCGCGCCATCTATCTGAAAGAATGCGATTATAAGACTTATTCTGAGTTTGGACGTAATGCTACCCTTAATTTTAAGTTTTCGGGAGTCAAAATGAAGAGAAATTTTTATATTTAACGTAAAACTCATTTTGCATTTATACTAGGAGCTCGATCGAAGCCTCCCACGCAAAACCGATGAAAATTCATCAACGACGGTCTATAAAAATGTAAACAAACGAAAAAAAAGTGATTTAGATCCACAAATTTTTTTCAACGTGAGCGATTTAGTCCAGGCGGTGGGTAATTTTGAATGGAACAATTTCAACCAAGAACTTTCTTTTTTTGGAATGATTAGATTTCAGGACCACGAAAAACATACTAAAAACTTGCCCTCCGCCCCAGCCTGGAACCGCCCTAAAATCTGCAAATTATGCGCAAGACGCAAGTTTTTTCCCCATAACTCGCTTTTCCTTCATCGTACAGAAAATATACACGTACACAAAATTGAAGACTAATAAATTCTCTACAAGAAAGTTTCTATGCACTTTTCACCTGAGAGCAACGGTTTGGCCGCAGGAGTCGCTCAAAATTGACCCCCCAATTATTCATTAGTTATTTCAATTTTTTCCATTTCTCTATCGATTTTTCGAGCCACCGCCTGGACTAATTATATAACTCGCATTTTGTTATTCTAGTGGACGCGGGAAAGTGAAATTTCAAATTTCCGACAAAAATTAAACGCGAGGGCACATTTTGCGAACAAATCTAATTCAGTCAAAATTTTTTGGCCGTTTATGTCTCGATTGGCCGAGGTAAAAACACCGTCTAGTAAAATGTAATTTAATAAACCAGGTGCGTTGTGGTAAATTCAAAATATAGAGAGCGCTAGTAAAATGCGTCTCCTGAAATACGGAGACGAGCTTTAGTCGCTTTGCGATTCTAAAGCGGCCACCGTCGTGTATTTTCATTGTGCTGTGAAAAGTGATTATCGATGTGATATGAGTTTGTTTTTGGACCTTTGTTAAAAATCGGCTATGGGAAATGGAGTTCTTCCAAGAATGGACGGAAAAGTCCGTCAAAAAGGTAGTGACTTAATTCCAATTTCGATTCTTGCCAAGATTTATTCTAAATAAAATCGCTTCATTGTTTTGGATATCATGTGACGCGAAATATTTTTATTAAAAAACGTTATTCACGGGTTCCGAAATAGCCCGCCTGATACAAATTCGCGACATGAAGATACATCGATTGCCAACTTTAATGAATCACACCAAATCGTTATAAACACTTGCACATTTTATGGCGGAAACTTGAGGAAATTACGTTTATTGTCATTGCGTCTTTTGGAAACTATAAATAATAGATGAATTGCTGCTTGAGGCCATTTCAAAGATTTATAGTCGACGAATGTCCGAAATAAATTGATACTTTGTTTCTTCAACCATTCGATTCCCATTAAACCAGACAGAACTTTTATGGAAGTATATTGGTTTTTCTAAAAGAGCCTCATTAATAGTATAAAATTAAAGTTTACCACTAACAATTATCATAAATACTCTTCACAACAGCAGCAAAGTCGAATCATTTTCGAAGATCTTCAAGGAAATTCTATTGCTTCTCTGCTTCCTGACAAAAATTCCACATATTAACTAGATTTACCTTAACTGAAATTGTATTTTTACAAAAAACGGGACTGCAGAAATCGAGAAATACTGATTGTTACGAAGAAGATGCACGGTTCAAGGAGTTTGGTCCACAATAAAGCTTATTCTTGGCCAAGAAAAGCTATAATGGAAGATTATTTTTGGAAGCATGTCAACTGCCAGTCAATAGCTACCAAAAGTTGTTTACGGTTGGCGAAAATAGTTTACGGGACTAGAGGTGCAGTCTTTCGAAATTGCAGAGAAAATTGAAATTGGTTAATGGGAAACGTTGGCCAGAAATATGGCCCAGTCAACGAAGTGAAAATAGAAAGAAAAAGAAAAAGTTCTGCAAATCGGCCGAAGTTGTAGCTTAAAGTATTCTATTGAACATACTAAAAGTCCCCAAAGATTGATTTTATCGAAAAAAAAGGCAGCAGAGAAGCGGCTGGAACATCCCCAACGCGTAGGTCTTTAATTTCCGTGACTTGTGTTTAAGATTTTAAAGTTGATATGCCTAAATGGCACTTTCCGTGGGCCGATTGAATCCAAAATTTGTCCACCTCTTCGACGTGTAATACAATCCTCATGTGCAAAATTTCAGCCAAGTCGATTCACTAATTTGGGCTATAATGTATTTTTAGTGTTATTAAAAAATTTCGATTTTTTGACCCAAAGAGCACTAAATGCGAACGAATTTTGTCTTACTTAAAACCAGAATTTGAAGACCTTTCTGATGGTGACAATAAATCTTTCAAAAACTTGTTTTGGATGGTCAAATGAGTGAATAATTTTAAAGTTGGAAATTGGTGTGCCAAAACGGCACTTTCCGTAGGCCGATTGAATCCAAAATTTGTTCAGCTCTTCGACGTGTAATACAATCCCCATGTGCAAAATTTCAGCCAAATCGGTTCAGGGGCACGATTTTAAAGTCCGATAAAAATCATTTTTTTTTTTAATTTTTGGTCAAAAGGGCACTAAGAATTAATGCATTTTTAGAAGCAGAATTTGAAGGCCTTTCCTATCGTGACGTGAAAAATGGGGGTTTGCATTTAAAGTTTAAAAGTTGATGTGCCAAAATGGCATTTCTAGTTGCACGATTGGCTCCAAAAGCTTTTCAGATCTAAGTTGGGTTATCACATGCACACGTACCAAATTTCAGCCAAATCGGTCGAGTACTTTGGGCTGTGGCGTGTTTACGAACGTACATACGAACGAACGTACGTACGTACGTACAGCCGAAGTAATTGAAAATGAACAGTTGCTGACATTCCAACCCTGCACGGTAACATTCTAAGATACCGGATTTTTTGCGGCCGAGTGTTCGGCAGCGGTTTGAGTGGAGCTTTCTACCTGAATTGAAATGAACTAATGGAAAGGGTGGCTGCACATTTATGAAACATACGCGGAAACATTTCAATGAAACAAATCAACCGTAATCGTTATTAATGTGCGAATTCGTTGTTCATTAGTCGTTAGTTTCATTAACTAATTGAGGATTTTTAAGACTTATTTTAATGTCCTTTTTATTTAAATTAAAATTATATCGCTCCAATGAAAAAAAAATCGCTTTTTTTGTTATACTTGCAAAGTTCGACCAATTTCGATGTTATTTGTTCAATTAGTCTGCAACGTAAATGTTTCTACATTATTTAAAAAAAAATAAAAACAGATTGTAAATGTGATTTGTGCGGTAAAAGTTTAAATCAAATTCAGCCAGCTACACGAGGATATGCGGGACACTCCGCAGACTAACTACACAACACACCCACTATGACGTCATATATGCTTACCCGGAATTTTAAAAAAAGACTACGAAGCTTTGAAACATTTTATTTGCTGAGAAGGTCTTGACGAAGTGTATTCTTTATAATTCTATCATTTTAAAAACTTGGTGTAAAGGCCCATTTTCTAAATCCATTAATCGCTGATAAAATGCTAAATATTCTAGTCCGGGTAGCAATGAACAGCTTCGGTTTAGTAACTTTATACAGTGAAACCTCTCTCTAACGGACACCGATGAAAGCGACGAAAGTGTCCGTTGATGGGAGGTGTCCGCTGTTGGAAAAAAAATTGCTTCATTTTATACATTTTTTCTTTAATGTTTAAAGGAAACTGACGCCGTAGTATTTCGCTTGAAAATGAAAACTAACACTGTTTAGGAATTTGAATTGTCCCCTTTACACCCCTAATTACGGTCATGTAGTAGAGATTCAAAAATGGTTCATTGTATAGATGCGATCAGGGAGCAAACCACCCCTTGGGGGATGAATGTAAATCTAACAACCCTTCACGTCCGTTGTTGAGAGGTAAAATGACGGGTAATTTTTCTAAAATAACAGAAATTGTACTGTCCGCGTCCGTTATGAAGAGTGTCCGTTGTTAAGGGGTTATTGATTGAACATTTCCTATGAAGAAGTTTCGGGACCCTGAAATTTGTCCGCTACAAAGAGGTGTCCGGTGTTAAGAGGTGTCCGTTAAGGGAGGTTTCACTGTAGTAATTTTCATACTGGAGATAATTAAAGTCTTACTACTTAAAGATTACTCAAATCTTACGGGATAGGGGCTAATGGCGGCCATTTTAATTTTTCAAAAATTGACATCTCACAAACGGTAATAGATGCGAAATTTTGTTAAATTAGAAAAAAGTAGTTTTTCAGTGTAGATTAACAAAAAGTCTAAAAATTTACGTGTTATAACTTGGTTATTAATCGGCATCTCATTATGAAATTTGGTTCAATTACATTCCCTTGCTCGATGAGCAAAGTGGGACGACGAAAACTTATACGCTTTCTAGATTAAAATTCGAAATATTTCAGTTTTTTCAGTATATTTCAGAAAATAAACCATCAGATATCTCGAAAACAAGCTTGCTGAACTAACATAGCAAAAATGCAATGATTTGATTATGACAATGAAAAATTAAAAATTCTTCACTGCCACAATCAAAACGAAAGCGGCTGGTTTGAGCTCATGGTCTCAAACAGGGAACGACAGACAGCTGTTTCGATCTCTTGGATCTCATCAGTAGAGGGCGGATTTCTGGCATTTTGCTATTTTTAAATATTGTAAGCAGAACGAAATGCTCTTGTTTCTTTCCGTTTCATAAAATTTCGAATCATTTGACACTGATTTTATTTTGCTTATTTTGCTTATTTTTGCCTAAAATTCGCGTAAGTGCTTATTTACGGATTTTATGAGCTTTTTTAAGTCTTTTCTAGCTTATTAGTGCTTTTTCTTGCTAGCTTACCACGTTTTTAGTCGATGTTATATTTTTACTTATTTCCCGGCCGACCTTTAATTGCAATTTCGCAACCTTAATTGACTAAGATAAGGTACTGGCACTGAAATGAAAAAAACCTTAACTTAAGGTTGCTTTGTCTATGCGTAGGTAGAGAACAAAGCCGACCGAGGAGTGACAGAGATGGGGGACCGCGCATACAATCGGAGAAACAAGTTTCCTTAATTAACCTGTTCAATACAATTTTTGATATATAAAAATCAAGTTTCATTTCTGTTAGGCATTTCCTGCAATTAACGAAAATTTAAATTTTCAATTTGCAATTTTGAAATAGTTGAACTTTTAGGTGCTTATTTTTACTTTTTTGTAGCTTAATTTTCGATTTTTGAAGCTTTTTATAGGCGCTTATTTCTGGAAAATAAATGCTTTTTAATCCGCCCTTTACTCATCAGTGTCGTGCACCCCCAATGAAACCACGAACTCAAACCAGCCAACCTTTAAACAGAAAATGCGACGAACTAAGAGTGTTGTGTCCCCACCTCTCACAGAGGTCGCGGCTTTCGACACAACACTCTTAGTTCATAGCAAAAATATTTACTGACTCCCGGACTATCTCTTTTGATTGGTCAATTTGAATCATTGTGAAATTTGTTATTGCTCGGTAAGAGGTAATGGAAATAATCGCTTCTATGAGGGACCATTATACAGGCTGTCCCGTCTCAGAGTGCAATAACTTCAGCCATAGATTCCTTGCATGAAAATAAAAGACCCGTATTTCTTTGCTTTGCTAGATTGGCCTCCGCTTCGTCCATAGGGCTCCTCAAAAGTGAGCCCCAAAAATTAAGAAATGTGGAGCCATACACCATAAATTAAATGCATATCTGCATACTCCGAATTTGCAAAATTGGCTGCCATTATAATATTTACAAAAAAAAACAAACGCAGTGCCACAGTGGTGCAAAACTGACAATAATTTAAAACTTTAACAAAGCCCTGACATTAATCGCGCTAAATAGCTATCTTGATAAGTCTGTCAATAAGCACGTGTATGGCTCCACATTCCTTATTTTAATCGGAAATGGTGCATTTTATAGAAAAAGTGCAAGAGGTAGTGTAGTTTCTGAATTCAATCGACCATCGGATCGTGTGTAAGTAAATCGAAAATTTAATTACGTTAACAAAGATATTGGGCCGAAAATGTCGAGGGCGGCCCAGGGGGCGCCTGTGTTGGGCACCACGAAATCATCAGCTACATTATTGAAATCTTCATCGTTCGTAATGGTCTTGTGGAAAATTTCAGCAAAATCGGTTGAATGGTTAAGACGTGGGAATTAATTTTCGATTTTTGGGGCTCACTTTTGAAGAGCCCTATTGACGAAATGGGGGCCCATCTAGTGAAAAAAAAATACGGGTCTTTTATTTCCATGCAAGGAATCTGTGGCTGAAATTATTGTACTCTGAGACGGGACACCCTGTATGGTTAAATAACGACCGTTGTTGTTGCTAGTGTAGGAAGTTTCTGATTGTTTATATTTTTTATAAGAAAAGAAAAAGTTTCCACTAATTCATTTTCGGCTTCTGAGTCTTGCTGTTTGGATGTTACCCTTATTTAATCCTTAATTAATTAATGAAACTAACAATAATAAAATACGGCTAATTTGTTTCAATCAAATCCAGCAATGTTTCCGATTACGTTTCAAAAATGTAGCCATCCTTTCCATTAGTTGATTTCAATAAGCAAGATTACATTATTTTGTTAGGTGAGTGGATAGGTATTCAATTCAGGTAGAACAGTCTACCCAAACCGCTACTGAACACCTGGCCGTAAATCCGGTATCTTAGAATGTTACCGTGCACCTATCCCAGCTCAGCCCCTGTTCATTTTCAATTACTTCGGCTGTACATACATACAGACACATTTTAAAAACCACTTTTTTGGGTTCGTGAGACCTCAAAACGTATAGATCCGGTCTTATCTCAAATTCGAAAATTTTAGTGATTGCAGTAACCTCCCTTTTTTTTAAATGGTGAAGTGGAGTGGGGAGGTTAAAATAGTCATGTAATAAATTGAAGAGCATAAAATCGTCTAGAAAAAAGGTTATATACATTTTTTGATGACGCTAAATTTTAATCGCTAAACTAATTAAATTCAAATTTGAAAAAATCTCTACAACGAAACTATACAGTTTCAACCAAAAGTAGGGCACGGGTAGTTTACTTGACAAATTATCATATATAATATAACAAGAAGGTGTTTGATTATCCATTTGTTTGACTCGAGAATTGAACTACGACCGGAATAGTCTAAATGTTTTGTAGCTCTAAAGACAACGAGACGAAGTCGAGTTGTCTTTGGCTAAAAACATTTCGACTATTTCGGGAGTAGAAAATTCGAGAGTTTAACAAATTGATAATCTAACACCTTCGAGTTATATTCGGCAGATAATTCCACAAGAGCCTTGATTTTTGCAGTAAGTAATAATTTATTTATTAGGCACCCAAGTAGTTCATTTTGAATATAGCAAGCACGCATCTGTCAAATAAATGTCATGTTATGACACTTTGGGATGTGTTTTCAATATAATCAAAAGCTCTTGTCGAATTATCAATATAATCAAAGGCTCTTGTGGAATTATCGACATTATCAAAAAACGGGTCATATAAAACTTGAATGCATGCGAGCGTCAGGCTCATTTTTGGACGTTAATGATTTTTGGAGTGATATGATTTCATCGACGTTTTTCTTAATAACGAAATATGTAGTTCAAGTTTGGTGACATTGCAAAGGGGAAATTTTTCTCTTTATAATGAGCGAAATATTGGGAGTTTTAACCTCCCCAACCCCATCACAATTTAAAAAAAATGGGAGGTTACTGCAATCACTAAAATTTTCGAATTTGAGATAGCACCAGATCTTTATGTTTTGAGGTCTCAGGAACCCAAAAAAGGGGTTTTTAAAATGTGTCTGTGTGTATGTACGTACGTACGTACGTACGTTCGTACGTTCGTTTGTAATCACGCCACAGCCAAAACTACTAGACCGATTTAGTTGAAATTTGGAACATAGGCATCTCGTAACCTAACTTAGATCTGAAAAGCTTTTGGAGCCAATCGTGCAACCGGAAATGCCATTTTGGCACATCAACTTTTAAATTTTAAATGCAAACCCCCATTTTTCACTTCACCATAAGGAAGACCTTCAAATTCTGCTTCTAAAAGTGTATTCATTCTTAGTGCCCTTTTGACCAAAAATAAAAAAAAAATTGATTTTTATCGGACTTTAAAATCGCGGTACAGCCCAAGCCCCTGAACCGTTTTGGCTGAAATTTTGCACATGGGGATTGTATTACACGTCGAAGAGCTGAACAAATTTTGAATTCAATCGACTTACGGAAAGTGCCGTTTTGGCACACCAATTTCCAAATTTAAAATTATTTTTTCATTTGACCATTAAAAACAAGTTTTTGAAAGATTTATTGTCACTATCAGAAAGGTCTTCAAATTCTGGTTTTAAGTAGGACAAAATTAATTCGCATTTAGCGCTGTTTGGTTCAAAAAAGCAAAATTTTATAATAACAGTAAAAATACATTATAGCCCAAATTACTGAATCGATTTGGCTGAAATTTGGTACATGGAGATCGGGTGACCCATTGAAGACCTGAAAGGCTTTTGAAAGCAATTGGCCCACGGGAAGTCCCATTTAAGCATATCAACTTAAAATTTTAAATACAAGACCTCATTTTTTATGTCGCCATTAGAAAGGCGTTCACAGGTGTTCACAGTTTCGGCCATTTCAGTAGAAAATAGAGAAAAAATTCTTTCTCAATAAAAGGGAGCGGGCTGACAGTGGATGACATAAAGTGGCAGTTATTGTCAAAAAGGTGGCAAAAGATTAACCTTAAAAGGAACATATTGTCAAATGTGATGGGTGATGTCCGAGGTGATGTCGGTATTTGTCAGAAAATTGCGAAATTAGTCAAGGATTAAAAAAATTCTGTTGAATTGACTACTATCTATACACAGAATACAAAGATCCACGCGATGGGGAGGTTCCAGCCGCTTCTCTGCTGCATTTTTTTTAACTCAGAACAACTTTTCTCTTTTTTTGCAAATATACAGTGTGTTTCAGTTTGAGTGGAAACACCCAAATATTTCGGTGAATACTAACCAAATCAATCCGCTCTTTATTTCTGCATGTAGAACTCGAAAAGCTGCACTTGTGTAATATTTCACTTTTTTGATAGGCCAAAATACCGGCCTACTGCGATTAAATAAAGAGGCCAAAAATCGAGAAATTGTATTAGGCATTTTGTTATAAGAAATTTGCAACAAAAAGTGCGCTGTGGCATAAAAAACAATTGAAATGAATTGGTTTGACAAGCAAACGTTTCTCACTAATTCCATCATTTGCAAAAATATTGAACTTTAGGATTTTTTTTCAAGAAATTTAACATTTTTATTTTGGCCTGAAACTTCCGATTTGCCCATGTGGAGTCATCCTGAACAACTATTTCTTATAAAACTTTTCAATAAAAAAATGCCTAATAGGATTTCTCGATTTTTGGCTTCTTTATTTAATCGCAATAAGCCGGAATTTCGGCCTATCAAAAAATTGAAATATCTCGCAGGTGCAGCTTTTCGAGTTCTACATGCTGAAAAAAAGAACGGATCGATTTGGTTAATATTAACCGAAATATTTGGGTGTTTCCACTCAAGCTCAAACACACTGTATCTCGTGAAATAATGACTTTATCAAGAAAGCCATTAAGTAATGAATTGAAGAGCATAGCATTTTCTATAAAATATATAAAATTCTATCCATTTTTCTTCTTACACCGGGTGTCAACCCCCCTTTTTCCCGCACTTATAATACTTTAGTGAAATTTGGCAAACATACAGGCTGGTCCAACACTAGTGTCCACCGCCAAAATGCCCCTTTTTTTGGAGCTAGAGTTTTGAACAGGGTGTATGGGTAGCAAAAACCCTTCAGATGGCGTTGAAATTTTTCTGATTGGCCCAAAAATGTGACGTCACGAGATATCAAACTGAGCTATTTTCATGGAATAAATAATTTTTGTTAAAGTGTCGTTCCTAAGGACTTTCATTTAACACCATTATTTAGGCCGATGGGTTTTCGTTACCCTTTGACAAATGACAGTGGCGTTTCGACAGGATTGAAAGTCGTTCTTTCCTCTTTCCTAAATGTCCTTCAAAATGAAAATTAATTGACCCCAAAATTTTTTGTGAATTTTCTTCCAAAGCTCTAAATCGCATAATTTGCAAGAAAAAGTACAGAGACGATGAAAAAAAATTTAAGTTGTAAATTGATCAGATTAGTCTTTATTTTTAATTTAAGTTGTTAATTAATCTAATAATTACATAATTTACACCTTAAACAAAAGTGGCTACCGAGTTTTTATCGTATCTGTACTATTTGTTGCAAATTATGCGATTTAGAGCTTTGGAAGAAAATTCACAAAAAATTTAGGTATGGATTAATTTTCATTTTGAAGGACATTTTGGAAAGAGGAAAGCTACGTCGGGTATAAAACTAAAAAACATTGCACAAAACCTAACGAAGATATACAAAAAAAACTGTCCTGTCTTTTATGGGCCATCCTTGATTTTTGATTTCGGTTTTGGCATAAACCTGTCCAAATTCAGTGCTTTAGCCGCCGATTTAGCTATTAACTTTTAATGTCAGCAAAAAATGTATGTAAGCTTTCTTCTAGATAATTTTACGCTCTTCAATTTGTTATTCGGCTATTTTTTCGACTGAATCAATATTTCATGAGATATTTGCAAATTTAACAAAAACTCGAGCTCACACCCCATCCTAGGGGACTTTTAGTAGGTATGTTCCACAATTTGGGCCAATTTGCAGAACTGCAATAATTTTTGTTTCGATTTGCTTTTCTTTATTGATTGAGCTAATAACAGTTTTAAAATTACGCGCCTCTGTAGCGAAATGTTGAAAAATATTTTGAAGGAAAGTCTGCATAAATAAGGTGACATTGAATTATAGTGCCACAGGTTTTATAGAAATAACTTCACAACCACTGAGCGTGTCCTTCCAAATGTCCAACCAGCTGACTTGAAACATATGTTGGTCTGAGTTTTGAAGAATATAATGCGAGATATTTAGAAAGAGTTGGATGAACTAAATACCACAAATTGCAAAATACTACAAAGGCCAAACAGCGAATATGTGTGTCAAATTCATGGTTGCGGTTGTAATGAAGATGTCAACTTGGATGCAGCTGACTGTTGAAATTTAATGAAACGTTACGAAACTGCAGATCTGTGATTAAAACGAATTATATTTAAGGACTTACGTCTTTCGGGAAAATCTTGGCAGGTATAAAAACGAAATGTTGGCATGAACTTCTTGTAGATGCAGAATTTTATTATTAGCACGTATTTCCTTCCTTTTACGCAACTGTCTGCACATAATTTATCCCCAAAAATTCGAATGAAATCGCTGTTATGGTCGTTAGAACGCTTGGCAAGTGGATGAAATTAAATTTGGTAAAAAGTCTACACCTATTAATATTTGTCAACATTTGTCTTTTTGATGTTACCATGGACAAGTGCCATGAAGAATTGAAGCAGGAGATGGAGATAAGTTTTCCTCGTCATGTTGTGCTCATTATGTAAATCACTGGTTCTTTCTTCTTCCATTTTATTAAGTAAATGCAAGAATTTGAAAAAATCTGTACCTGAAATAGCAAGGGCCGGATTAAACAATAGTGAGGGCCGGGGGCTGATCAATATGAGGGGGCCCCTTGGTTGTGGTGCGTATTTCGTACTGTCAGGAGACTCTAAAAAGACTAACTGCCATTAATTTTTCACGTGAAAAACCGAAAATGCCAATTTCAGCGAGAGGTATACACTGAAGGTGATTTTTTTTAAACCGTTAGGGACCTAAAGTGTGACCCATCTTGCTTCCTCAAATTTGAGGGAGAATCAATTGGTGTAAACTTGGAACTTTTAAGAGCCACCCACTTCGAGAAAAGTAGATTTTCATTGGTTTAAAACTTCAAAATTCAATAAAATCAGTAAATCATGCCAAGTTTTAATTAAAACCGGATTTTGTATTATAAGAGATGCTAGTAAAACCATTGCCACTAGTTTTTTAAGAAAAAACCTTAAAACGCCGAAATTTTACATTTTCTACCGAGTTTTTTGCGACCGCAAGTGTGACCCATCTTATTTCCTCAAATTTGAAGGAGAATCGATTGGTGCAAATTTCAAACTTGTAGGACTCACACACCTCGAGAAAAGTAGATTTTCTTTCTTTTTAAATTCCAAAATAGAATAAAACTAATAAAAATTTAATTTTGTATTATCAAAGGCTCTAGTGAAACCAATTTCCAGCAATTTTCCCGATAAAAACTTTAAAAAGCGAAATTCACTAAAAAGCATAGTTTTGTAAGTTTTTTGCGACCGCAAGTGTGACCCATCTTATTTCCTCAAATTTGAAGGAGAATCGATTGGTGCAAATTTCAAACTTGTAGGACTCACACACCTCGAGAAAAGTAGATTTTCTTTCTTTTTAAATTCCAAAATAGAATAAAACTAATAAAAATTTAATTTTGTATTATCAAAGGCTTTAGTGAAACCAATTTCCAGCAATTTTCCCGATAAAAACTTTAAAGCGCGAAATTCACTAAAAAGCATAGTTTTGTAAGTTTTTTGCGACCGCAAGTGTGACCCATCCTATTTCCTCAAATTTGAAGGGGAATCGATTGGTGCAAATTTAAAACTTCTAGGGCTCACACACTTCGCGAAAAGTATTTCAAAACGCAATAAAACTAATAAATATCGGCAAATTTTAATTAAAATTACATTTTGTATTATCAGTGAGTCTAGTGAAAGCAATTGCTAGTAATTTTCTCGATAAAAACTTTAAAACGCTAAATTCACTAGAAAGCGTATATTTTGTAAAAGTTTTTTGCAACAGAAAGTGTGACCCATCTTATTTCCTCAAATTTGAAGGAGAATCGATCGGTGCGAATTTAAAACTTCAAGGGCTCACACACTTCGCAACAATTAGCTTTTCTTTAATTTAAAATTCCAAAATAGAACAAAACTAATAAATATTAGCAAGCTTTTATCAAAATTGAATTTTGTATTATAAAAGGCTCTAGTGAAACCAATTGCCAGCAATTTTCCTGATATAAGCCGGTGGCTGCAGCCCCCCTAGCCCGGACCTGGAAAAGCTGCAGAGAGAAACTGCCAGAAATGAAATGTAGGTATTCACAGAGTACACCATCGCAAATCCACCAATGTAAAAGTTCAAGGATTTGTTATAATTAAGCATTTGAATTCAAATAACAAAGACGGCATTAAATAGGACGTCACCTCAATGTAGCAAGCACTTTTTTATTGACTTTCTTTGTAGCGCGGTCATTTCCGTTTAGAATTAGAAACGCTTATTTTAGACCTAGTTTAGATGCACTTTTTGTGACAGAAATAGATCGTTGTAAGCTAATAAGGCCCAAAAACAATCAATTTTATTAACTTTGTCGGCCTATTAATAAAATCCATGGACGAAAATAATTTTAATTGGACAGATTTGTGAAATAACCATAACCTTGGGTAGTGGCAAAAGATCTGTGCGACTTCCAATCTGGCTGCTTCACATTTTTTTCTTAAAAATTGATAATAACAATTTAAATACTTTATCAAATTTTGGAGCTTTGACAAAAGTGGCTTTCGATAATTCTGCTTTTAGTCCGCTGGTACTTCCTGATAGTCCTCACACAGCAGCTAACGAGACTATTTGTCAGTCCGTGACAAGTCCAGAAGTAAAATATAATTACCGCTTCAATTTTGGCAATAGATCTGTCGTTAACCCGTTCGTTATAAGTTTTGTTTCATATTAAAGTACAATCCGGACAACAGCATACAGCGGTTTGCGGGTATCGAAATCTAAATTTAAACGACGAATGTAAACTGTAGCGCACGTGGGTAGCCTGCAAATTCTTTCCAACAGGTTGTTTTACGTAAAAATATCAACGCACTGGTGATAATATTCTCTTTGCTTGATTTTCGGGCTGATCTATTTTAATTGGTTAGGAAAACAAGCATTAAATGACAGGTTCAACAACCCAGCAGTGCACTCAGACAAAGCCAAATTACATACAGGGGGATTTAAGTAACAGTTCGTAGGAACAATATTTTTATTGAATTTGGCAATATTCCACGAACTTCATTATGAGAATACTTACGTTCTTTTGGTTTATGGGCGAGGATGTGCTCAAGGAGGTCATTCTGCAAGCTTTTTGCGATGATTGTGATAGATCTCTACAAAAAATTGGGAAACGAGATTAGATTTATGTATTGGCAATGGGGATGAAGATATCTAGAACATCAACCATCTAAAACTGTTGCGTCTACTTCTCCAAGTTTATCCCTTCATTCTTTCTCAGAAGACAAATTTCCAGAAGACTTATTTTTGCTTTTGGAAGTTTGGTCAGTTCCCTTATAATAATAATATCTTTATCCACGGGTGTTGCAGAATGGACTCATTACACAATTCTTTCATTTTAAAACCCGTGGATAAAGCATACCTAGTATTCTATTCGTGTGTAATGATTATTGCTAATGTCATCCTCGGAAGCAATAATAGTATATTATTGACCAAGATAGATAAGAACTATTTTAGCCCAAGCGACGCGAGGACTAAAATAAGTCTTCTCTACCGTGGTGAATATAGTACTTTTTTCACTTACTAGCAAAAAAAAACTATTTCTCAGTTCAATAATGGTGCATTTTAAAGCTAGCAGTGAAAAAAATTCATTACACACTCATTGAATAATGTATATAATACGCAATGCATATAAAAAATAAAACAAGATAATACAAAGTAGGCATTAATAACACAGATGCCTAATACACAGTAAAATCTAAGAAATTACTCAATAATTATATTCATGGGATTATTTTAAATCGTCAATTTCTATACCTCGAGCAATATTTATATAAAGTGTGATCAAAAACCTTTCGGTCACTTTGTAAGTGAAAATGGAACCTACAGTCAATCTGTCAGACAAACATCAAACGAGTTTCAGCGATGCAGTCGACCAAGCGAACCGTCGCGGTGAGGTGAGCATTTTCAAAGTCCTCGACTGTACTTATAAAAGAGTAATATGTGGAAACATGTTCTAATTTTCAAGTTCTTCACAATTATTAGATTTGCAGGGGACACGAGCGAAAAAACTTAAAAACCAATTTCTAAGCTAATATTTAAGTTAAATTCTCCATAAAAGTCGAATGGGACATCTTAAAAACTGCCTTCTTGTTATTTATTATTATCAGTATTCAATAAAAAATCGAAAATTATCTTCATTCTACCATAATTATCTCTGTACTCTGTGTTCTCATTTTTTCTATATTTGAAGTATTTCGCGAAGCTGACGATTTTACTTTAGCCCTCAGATAGCTACAACTGAGATCTTCTAGGAAATTCAATTTTCTCCTTAGACAACGTTTACAACTACTACACAACGTTTTTAACGTTAGCAAATTTAAAAAAAACCATTAAATTACGTAATTTTTGACTGAAAAAACATCAATGTTTCTCATACTTCAAAATGTCTTTTTCATACGATAACCAATTTTGTCTTCAAACGTCAAAAAAACTGCACTTTAATGACGTTTCTAACAACGTTAAAGTAGTAGTAGTTAGAGTAATTAGTGACGTTCTTCCTTTCACAAAGATTCTTCTTAAAGATTTGAGTAATAATGTAATCAAAAATATCCACTTTTAATGAATTTTCTGCGTTTGAAGAAAAAATAGCCTATGTTATTCGGAATAAAAGTGCCTTTGTGTGGCTCAGCTGGATTTGTCTGACTCGCTTCGCTCGGCAATGGCGACGGGGACTTCATACGCTTCAGATTGCGCAACTCCCAGTCCCACGAAACGGAGAGCGATCAGTTTACATTTGTCAGTTTGCAGGTCGGTCGATCGACTTGGGGATGTTTTACGCACTACACACTGCACGTGTTATCATAATTATATTATAATTCTCCCACCCGTTCCACCTGCTATAATTCTACGAAAACTGTCATTTTAGGGGAAAACAACCCCTTTTCAAATTTATGTTAACCATGCATTTTTCCTAAAATTAGCTAGCATTTGATTCTTTCGACGCTTTCTCTCCACTTTCATATGTGGTTCAGATAAAATATTTTGTTTATAATTGTTGTAACAGATGGAAAAACAGTTAAAGTTGATTGCTTCAATTACAAATTCTGTGAAAAAGGAAAAGTTTCTACCATCTCCGACGCAGCCAGTTTTTTTTTTCAACGTCCCAGGATTTTTTCACTTAGCAATACAAAGGCGCATTTGTGCACACCTGGACATACCTATTAATTACATTTTGAAAAGATAATTTCTTTCCCATTTTCATTAAAATGACATTAGTCGTAAGAAAGTCGTGATTTTTTTTTAAAACCGCAATTTTCACCATAACTCAGGAACGAATCAAGATATCTGAGAATTCTCTTCAGGTTCTTAATCACCAAGAAATAGCGTAACTTTTCTTTAATTTAACTGACTGCGTATCTTTTACCGTTTAAGAGATGCCAATGGTGAGCAGTGAAAAAGGAATCACTCTGTACCTACTATAAACATGATGTTGAAAACGAGGGCAAAAAAAGTATTAAGGTTTCCAGTCTTGTAACTCTCTTTCTATTCTATGGCTTTACGCGCAAGGAATCTGTACATTTATAGACAAAAATTTGACAGATGACAGAATTAACGTAAATTGACAGTAAAATGACAGTTGACAGAGTCCGCCATGACAGTTTTCTCATCTATATGTGCAGAATCTTTGCGCATGTTGTCTATCTCTTTTAATTGGGGTATCGTTTAATTCTCGAGGAGATAAAATTCAATCTTGGAAGCGGAGAGATGAGTTTTTATTTTGTCTGAATTGACAACTCTAATTATTAAAACAAGTGACGGGGAGGATGGATATTGCTATGTACACTTAATTTTGTTGAAACTATCACTACAAACAGTGAATTTTACAATTTCACACGTGAAAGTGTGAATTTGCATTGAGTTTGAAATATTGGACAGGATCACATAGGGACGAAAAAGTATTGGTTTTCGGGCGCCGACTGCATTTTATTCTTTAATTTTGTTGATTATTTTATACATTAAGTATTGAACCAATCCAAAGCAGCATTTAGTATACCAGTAACGAATCAAATCCTGATTACAGTGATAATACTACAACGTCAACTTGACACTACTGACTCAATACTTTAATTTATAAAATAATCTGCAAAATACGATTCGTAGTCTCTTGGTTGCCTTGTTGAGTCCTCATGGATGCACTACTTGTCTAATGGTAGATTTTTTTCGGCCAAAGAGGACTCGTCCTCTTTTTAGCCTAAAAAAATCTACCATTTTGACTCGTAGTTGACAACCATTCGGACGTCAAAACCCGCGGCAATCAAGAGACTACTCGTCGTATTACCTACTATTGAAAAGTAACGCCGCAGAGAGTAAATTTTACTCTTTTTGTGCAAATTTCACACGAGGCTATCTACACATAAATCAAAGATCCACGCGATGGGGAGATTCCAGCCGCTTCTCTGCTGCATTTTTTATACTGTTTTCTTTATATTTCGAACGTTGTTTTGTTACTTAAAGGGGGTGTGCCGTGTGACGTCATATCAACACGGTTTCTAAACGAACACACGTTATTAGCCCGGCGTAAGTCCAAAAACGTTCATTTCAATTCGGGTATATAACTAAATGTATGATACCTCAAATTGTTCATCTTGAATCCTTCTATACGTGTGACAAACATCTGCTTGGTGGTCGAGACAAAAATTATTGTAAAAACAAACAAAAAAAAATTGTGTTAAATATTTCTAATTATTTCTCGAAAACCAATAATAATAATAATAGTAATAATATTTATTAGCCTTTGAGGAATACAGTGGAAAACCCGTGCTGTACAGATCTATTAGGCGCGTCAACAAAACAAAGAAAACTATACATATGTGAACATATTACAAACATATATCACTCACAGAGTATAATGGGGCTACGGACATCGTTCTTTGACTGTCTGGTAGCCCTTTTCATGTGCTCTCCAAATATGTTAATAAATTTGGAATTGCAGTGCGTTTTGTTCCCGAAATCTAGGACGGAAAGTAATTCTCACAAAATTGTGACTTCCAGAATTGCACTTTTATCGCGCATTTGTTATATGCGATTGAATATTAAAAATCGCTACACGTGACGAGATGCGGAATTTTATCAGCTGCAGATTATTCGCAGCATGTAGAGACTTATTTTTGTGAATAAAATCGTACGGGTAGCAGATATGTAGCAAAATCCGGCGGGCTTTTGGCTTTGATAATTGCATTTACCATATCCAATCACAACCAATCTTAGTGATAAATGCACGCTTCCTGCTGAAAAAAGCACGCTTCCTGTTGAAAAATGCTTGTTACCTAGCGCGTTGCTAAGGATAAGATTGTGAACAAGTAGGCGATGTTTTTTGACACGTAAATTTTGCTCCAACAAAATTGTTTAAATTACATTCATAGATTATATGATTAGGAAAGTGCTGTCTATAATAGAAAATGAAAATATAATGGTTCATGAAATTATCTCCGCAAATATAACGCGACCTAAAATGAAAATCAGAAAAAAATGCTTGATTTTGCACTCAAGCATTCTTGCCTGAGGTAATTTAACTCGATCAAATTCGGACATTTATAATCAAAGATATTATATTATAATCAGATTATAAATGTCCTCATTCGATTTCGTAAAATTACCAGGCAAGAACGCATTCGTGCAAAAATCTCGCATTTTTATCGGTTTAAATCTGAGGTCTTGTTATATTATTATTGATTATTTCCATCATCTGTCAAATTTACATAAACATCCAATCAAATGCAAACTCTCAACGAATGAACGAGGTTTATCTCGGATAAAATTGTCCTCTGGGGTCGTCATAGCGACGGGACGACACTGATTAAATTTTGACTTTTCTCTTGACATCTTTAGCTTCACATTTGTAAATTACTCGAAATTATGCTCGCTTTTGCATATCGATACCTTAGTTCAGGGCCGTGCGGTATATTTTTTTCAGGTGATGCGACTCTCCGAAATGGCGCCCTTCCAGGCAGGACCGTAGCTCCCTGTAGGGGGTGCACAAACATTTTTTAACTGAAAACAATCGAATTTTCCAGCTGATAAGTGAAAAGTCAATATAGCGCCGCAGGAAAAATTTTTTGATAATTTCAAGGTCACGCATTTTCCCAGCACTTCAGAATAAGAAAAGGAAAAACTTAACTTTAGTAATTAAGGCAGATTTTTTTACCGATTTGGCGCTTATTTATATAAAAAGAGTGATTCCTAGTCAAAGAAGGTTAAATCCACCGGGTTCAACTTCGAAAAAACATGCGCCCGTTTTTGACTGCCAACTCGCACCCGACCGAAGTAAAGACATCCAGCAAAATTTTGACTGACAAAACCTACGAGATAAAAGAGAAAATTTTGTGTACAGAAATGAATCGTATACTTTCATACTTAGTTTTCCAGTCAAACTTATGATAGGATAAATATTTTTTACAAAGTTATTTATTTTTTAATTTACTACTTTTTGAAAATGGTGAAATGGCGCCCCCTTAGAGTGGCGCCTGATGCGGCCGCCTCTCCGCCTCATAGCACCGCACGGCCCTGCCTTAGTTCTAATAAGACGTAACCCACAAAATAGAAATTGTTCAGGAGGGAGTAAAAACTGATTACCTAACTTCAGTGTTCTTGCTGGAACATCATACGAAAAATGGGGTCCGTTAAGTTGGCCCACCAATTGGAAAATTTCAGTTTTTGCTACATTCGTTTTGAAAGTGCTAAACAAGTGCTGGCGAGTGCTGATGAAAATTCAAAAAGTGCTACGTAAATGTGGCCGTAAAATGCGTTCAAAATTTGCGGGCCAAATTAACGGTAGCCCGCCCACTAGTGCCTTCCGCGATATTTTACATGGCTGTTGTGAAGTGCTTGCGAAGTGCTCTCGAGTGCTAGTGTTTATTTCAAAAGTGCTCCAAATACAGGGCCGCAATAAGCCCTCCTTTCCATGGGGGCTAACTTAACGCAGCCCGCCAACTTTGATTTTTATAAAATTTTGTGTGACCATCCTAAAGTGCTTGCCAAGTGCTGGCGAGTGCTGATATTTTATTCAAAAGTGCTGAGAAAACAGGGCCGAAATGAGAGTTTCTTTCCCCGGCTACCGTTAACTTGGCCCGTCCGCTGCGATTTTCAAAATTTTTTTGTGTGCCTGCTAGAAAGAACTTGAGAAGTGCTGACGAGTGCTGATATTTTATTTCGAAGGCGCTTCGAAAATAGGGCCCTAATCGAGCTCTGTTTCGATGCGGGCCAAACTAACTTAGAGCAACCCGGCTACTTTGACTTTTATGAAGTTTTATGTGAACGTCATGAAGTGCTTGCCAAGTGCTAGCGAGTGCTCATACTTTTTTCAAAAGTGCTTGGAAAACAGTGCCGTAATAAGGCTTTCCTCAGCTGGCTACCGTTAACTTGGCCCGCCCACTGCGTCTTTTATCATTTTTTGGTAGCTTCTTATAAAGAACTTGCGAAGTGCTGGCGAGTGCTGAAATTGTTTTCAAAAGTGCTGCGAAAACAGGGCCGTAATATCTAATAAGGCTTTTCTCAGCCGGCTAACCGTTGACTTGCGTCCACTGCGACTTTTGACATTTTTCAAAGGCGCTTCGAGAAAATACGACTGTAATAATACCTACTCTCCAGTTTCGCTTCTTCGCCGAATTACCTGTCATAAACTTATATTGCTCCAGAAGTAGGAATTTTTCGAGGAATTTTTGTTTCTAAAACACGGGAAAATGTCTTAAGACTTGACCTTAATAATAACGCCTGATTGATAATTCACTAATTTTTGTCCTGAAAATGTACGAAACTAAATACTCATTATTGCAGTTATCCAAACCATGCCACAGACCACGCTCTTCTAGAAAACCTTCCAATGCTGGTTAATATGTAACCCTTTATACACTTCCTAACATTCAAAATGGACTTGGTCTCCTCGACAATGACGAGATTTTCACTACAATTTCAAACTTATGGAGTTTAGGCCGTTGTATACTATTGCCTGAAGAGTCCTGAGTAATTAAACTTGCAAAATGTTGCTCTCCAAACCCCAGAGGAACCCTTGAGAATTTTAGGTTAGGAGGTTGCTGTAATCTGGGTTTGATCGAAAGGGAACCGTTGTGAATCTCCCAAATAGGAGGTGTCTACAAAAGGACCCCTAAATTAATCACGTGTGTTCTGGTTGTTCAACTTCTACGAAACCGTGGAATTGGGGCAGATATATAGGTACTTATTTTATTATCCAATGAGTGTGTAATAAATCATCTGAGGGAGCAATAATCATTACACACGAATAGAATACTATGCTTTATCCACGGGTTTCAAAGCGAAACCATCTCTCACCCATTGTATAATGAGTCCATTCTGTAACACCCATCCCGTTGATAAACATTATATTTCTCCGATAACAATTTATTTACATTGACTCCAAAAATAAAATACAAGAAATAATCACCTCAAGCTGAAAGAGCTTAAGGGAAAATAATTCACAAAATTGCAAAGATAAATTTTCACAAATTAGGAAGCAACCCACAATGCATCAAGCAGAGACAATTTTAAGAGTACTAAATTCAACTAAAGTAGTAGGTGGCGCTGACAGATTCAGTGGCGTAGCGTCCGCTGGGGTTTAACCTGGATGCTTTGCAGAAAATCTGTCAATCTTCATGCAATTTGCAAATTCTGCCGTTGTACAGTTAGTCCAGGCAATGAATGCCCAAAATGGGGTTGTAGAGAGCATGGAAGGGGGGAGAATTTTTCTCTTCGGGAATGTGTTGGGGGTAGTTAGGAGGTAAACATACTAAAAGTCCCCGCCCCTAACCCGTCCGCTTCATGGGGGGAGGGGGGTGGAAAGGTCCCTTTTTTTGTTTTTTTGCTTATAACTCGAAAATGGTGCGTCGTAGCGAAAAAATCCTTGTATAAAAATGAAAGCCTATAAAATTTTCTACAACTCTGCTATTATACATTATCAAGGAAAAATGCACCGTTTTTGAGATATCCGTTCTCAAAAGACGGCAATTGTCAAAATTAACTTTTGCTTCTAATTCCTAAGTCTTTGGTTTTGCAGAAAAGTCGTCAGGAATAAAGTTTTAGAGCGTTCAATTTCCTTCAAGAATATATATACACAGGGTGGTTCCTTTTTCACTGCTCACCACTGGCATCTTCTAAACGGTAAGAGGTTCGAGGTCGGTTAAATTACAGAAATATTGCACTGTTTAAATTTCACTTGGAGCTTTTATATTACTGACAGCTGTCAATTGAATGGCATCGTCAGAAATTTTTTAGGACTTCTAGATTTTGAGTAACGGTAGTCAACTTTTTATTCTCTGAAGGTAGCCAAATTGTATTTTAACACCATCGGACACATAAAAAATTAGCTTTTCAAAAATGAAATCAAAATGGACTTTTTTGACAGATCGTCAAAATTTGAAAATTGATATGAGTATGTTGTAAAATGAGCCTAAGCTTATGAAAAAAATTTCAAGAGAGTACACCAACTTTTTTCATCTCTTATGACGTCAAAAACAATTGAATTTTGAACGATAATACAGGCTGAGTCAAGAAGGCGACGGCGGTCCATAACTTCTAAACCCTTCCAGCTAGGAAATCAATTCAAACGCCATTATGTACAACACCGCCAATTCCACAACCAAAAAATACTTTCAACTATACAGGGTGTCCCAAAACACTTGCAACGCATGACAATTTGATTTTTTTAAATGGAACACCATTTTGATGCCATATTCTGGATCACCTATAACATAGCTTTACATCGACATAAGACATTCGATGTTTTAAGGCTCTGTTCCAAAGTAATTAATTCTTTTTGAAAAATTTCGATCATTGCGGGTGCTTCTTAAAAAAATGGGCAGCTACGGAAGCGGCTGGAACCTCCCCACTTGGTGAATGATCCAATCCTATCACTAATATCACTTAAATTTTACTATTTACTATGCCTAAGTTTTACTCCACCAAACCAAATGGGTTTTCTGTGAGTTTTGTGAATTTTACGATCTTTTGCCAAAAGGGCATTAAGGTTGAGTACAATTTTGAAAACAAAATTTGAAGACTTTTCATGTGCTGATAGAGAAAATAGGAGTTCATTATTCAAATTTCAAAGTTGATATGCCAAAATGGCACTTGCCGCCCTCGGATTGCCACCAGAATTAAATCAGCTCTTCGGCGGGTGACGGTATCTCTACCTACCAAATTTCAGCCAAATCGATCCAGCAGTTTGGGCTGTAGCGTGTTATTTAATGTTTCCTCAATACTTCGAATTTTTCGATTTTATGCCAAAAAGGCGCTAAGTGTGGGTACACTTTCAGATACAGAATTTCAAGACCTTTCATGCGCTGTTAAGAAAAATTAGTGTTCATCAGTCAAATTTCATAGTTTACATGCCTAAAAGGCACTTGGCATCTTCAGATTCGCGACAAAATTAACTGGGCTCACCAGAAGGCCAACACTAACCTGCATACCAAATTTCACTAAAATCCGTTTGGTAGTTTCCGAGAAATCGTGCTCACATACGTACATACGTACATACATACGTACGTACATACGTACATACGTACGTACATACACACAGACATTTTTTAAAAACCACTTTTTCGTGATCCTGAGACCTTGAAACGTAAAGATCTGGTGTTATCTCAATTTCGAATTTTGGACTGATTGCAGTAACCTCCCATTTTTATATTGGTTGTGGGGAGGTTAAAAAATCCTGAGAACTCAATTTTGTATCTAGAGAGCTGAGATTCGGAACGGATATGAAGGAAGGTCTATTCTATCTATCTAGCATGATAAGTATCATTATCACTATACAGGGTGTTAAAAATTCTGTGTCAAGTTTGGAAAATTTCAAATATGCAAAACTCCATTTTTTCAAAGGCCCCCCCTGTTATTATTGTGCCATGGGGTTCGGCTGTTAAATTACTTTATTTTTTATTAAGTATGTCCTATACCTAAAGTCAATACTTCAAAAGATATTCTTTTTCTTATTTATTTTATTGAAGATTATTACGATCTCAATTAAAGAATGCCATGGACTGTATGACAGTTACGATTAACATTCAATAAAACCTTCAATAAAATAAATAAGACAAAGAATATCTTTTGAAGTATTGACTTTAGGTATAGGACATACTTAATAAAAAATAAAGTAATTCAACAGCACAATGGCACAATAATAGCAAGGGGGGCCATTTGAAAAAATGGAGTTTTGCATATTTGAAATTTTTCAAACTTGACACAGAATTTTTAACACCTTGTATAGAGATAATGATACTTATCATGCTAGATAGATAGAATAGACCTTCCTTCATATCCGTTCCGAATCTCAGCTCTCTAGATACAAAATTGAGTTCTCAGGATTTTTTTTAAGAATCACCCGCAATGATCGAAATTTTTCAAAAAGAATTAATTACTTTGGAACAGAGCCTTAAAACATCGAATGTCTTATGTCGATGTAAAGCTATGTTATAGGTGATCCAGAATATGGCATCAAAATGGTGTTCCATTTAAAAAAATCACGTTGTCATGCGTTGCAAGTGTTTTGGGACACCTGTATAGTTGAAAGTATTTTTTGGTTGTGGAATTGGCGGTGTTGTACATAATGGCGTTTGAATTGATTTCCTAGCTGGAAGGGTTTAGAAGTTATGGACCGCCGTCGCCTTCTTGACCTAAGAGATGAAAAAAGTTGGTGTACTCTCTTGAAATTTTTTTCATAAGCTTAGGCTCATTTTACAACATACTCATATCAATTTTCAAATTTTGACGATCTGTCAAAAAAGTCCATTTTGATTTCATTTTTGAAAAGCTAATTTTTTATGTGTCCGATGGTGTTAAAATACAATTTGGCTACCTTCAGAGAATAAAAAGTTGACTACCGTTACTCAAAATCTAGAAGTCCTAAAAAATTTCTGACGATGCCATTCAATTGACAGTCAGTAATATAAAAGCTCCAAGTGAAATTTAAACAGTGCAATATTTCTGTAATTTAACCGACCTCGAACCTCTTACCGTTTAGAAGATGCCAGTGGTGAGCAGTGAAAAAGGAACCACCCTGTGTATATATATTCTTGAAGGAAATTGAACGCTCTAAAACTTTATTCCTGACGACTTTTCTGCAAAACCAAAGACTGAGGAATTAGAAGCAAAAGTTAATTTTGACAATTGCCGTCTTTTGAGAACGGATATCTCGAAAACGGTGCATTTTTCCTTGATAATGTATAATAGCAAAGTTGTAGAAAATTTTATAGGCTTTCATTTTTATACAAGGATTTTTTCGCTACGACGCACCATTTTCGAGTTATAAGCAAAAAAACAAAAAAAGGGACCTTTCCACCCCCCTCCCCCCATGAAGCGGACGGGTTAGGGGCGGGGACTTTTAGTATGTTTACCTCCTAACTACCCCCAACACATTCCCGAAGAGAAAAATTCTCCCCCCTTCCATGCTCTCTACAACCCCATTTTGGGCATTCATTGCCTGGACTAACTGTACAACGGCAGAATTTGCAAATTGCATGAAGATTGAGATTTTCTGCAAAGCATCCAGGTTAAACCCCAGCGGACGCTACGCCACTGAATCTGTCAGAGCCACCTACTACTTTAGTTGAATTTAGTACTCTTAAAATTGTCTCTGCTTGATGCATTGTGGGTTGCTTCCTAATTTGTGAAAATTTATCTTTGCAATTTTGTGAATTATTTTCCCTTAAGCTCTTTCAGCTTGAGGTGATTATTTCTTGTATTTTATTTTTGGGGTCAATGTAAATAAATTGTTATCGGAGAAATATAATGTTTATCAACGGGATGGGTGTTACAGAATGGACTCATTATACAATGGGTGAGAGATGGTTTCGCTTTGAAACCCGTGGATAAGGCATAGTATTCTATTCGTGTGTAATGATTATTGCTCCCTCAGATGATTTATTACACACTCATTGGATAATAAAATAAGTACCTATATATCTGCCCCAATTCCACGGTTTCGTAGAAGTTGAACAACCAGAACACACGTGATTAATTTAGGGGTCCTTTTGTAGACACCTCCTATTTGGGAGATTCACAACGGTTCCCTTTCGATCAAACCCAGATTACAGCAACCTCCTAACCTAAAATTCTCAAGGGTTCCTCTGGGGTTTGGAGAGCAACATTTTGCAAGTTTAATTACTCAGGACTCTTCAGGCAATAGTATACAACGGCCTAAACTCCATAAGTTTGAAATTGTAGTGAAAATCTCCTCATTGTCGAGGAGACCAAGTCCATTTTGAATGTTAGGAAGTGTATAAAGGGTTACATATTAACCAGCATTGGAAGGTTTTCTAGAAGAGCGTGGTCTGTGGCATGGTTTGGATAAGTGCAATAATGAGTATTTAGTTTCGTACATTTTCAGGACAAAAATTAGTGAATTATCAATCAGGCGTTATTATTAAGGTCAAGTCTTAAGACATTTTCCCGTGTTTTAGAAACAAAAATTCCTCGAAAAAGTCCTACTTCTGGAGCAATATAAGTTTATGACAGGTAATTCGGCGAAGAAGCGAAACTGGAGAGTAGGTATTATTACAGTCGTATTTTCTCGAAGCGCCTTTGAAAAATGTCAAAAGTCGCAGTGGACGCAAGTCAACGGTTAGCCGGCTGAGAAAAGCCTTATTAGATATTACGGCCCTGTTTTCGCAGCACTTTTGAAAAAAATATCAGCACTCGCCAGCACTTCGCAAGTTCTTTATAAGAAGCTACCAAAAAATGATAAAAGACGCAGTGGGCGGGCCAAGTTAACGGTAGCCAGCTGAGGAAAGCCTTATTACGGCACTGTTTTCCAAGCACTTTTGAAAAAAGTATGAGCACTCGCTAGCACTTGGCAAGCACTTCATGACGTTCACATAAAACTTCATAAAAGTCAAAGTAGCCGGGTTGCTCTAAGTTAGTTTGGCCCGCATCGAAACAGAGCTCGATTAGGGCCCTATTTTCGAAGCGCCTTCGAAATAAAATATCAGCACTCGTCAGCACTTCTCAAGTTCTTTCTAGCAGGCACACAAAAAATTTTGAAAATCGCAGCGGACGGGCCAAGTTAACGGTTTTATTTACTTTATTTTTTTAATTTGTATAGCCCCCATGGAAATGAGGGCTTATTGCGGCCCTGTATTTGGAGCACTTTTGAAATAAACACTAGCACTCGAGAGCACTTCGCAAGCACTTCACAACAGCCATGTAAAATATCGCGGAAGGCACTAGTGGGCGGGCTACCGTTAATTTGGCCCGCAAATTTTGAACGCATTTTACGGCCACATTTACGTAGCACTTTTTGAATTTTTATCAGCACTCGCCAGCACTTGTTTAGCACTTTCAAAACGAATGTAGCAAAAACTGAAATTTTCCAATTGGTGGGCCAACTTAACGGACCCAGAAAAATGTGGGATACGACATATTATTTTTTTAAATGTCACCTGATTTTTATACGACATATTAGAAGTACACGAAGAACGTAGGTTTAGAATTTTATTTTGGCATAAGATATATTCGCACAACGTAGCTGAGACAGTAAAGGCGGGAATTTCAACAAAAACAAATTTTCAAAATGTTGTGGGTTACGTCTTATTGTGAAAATTGTAAGTTATTCGGTCCCTAATGTAAAAGTGAAATTTCAGGACAAGCTATTATTAATGCGTCCTCCTTCAAAACGTCGAAAGGTTCAGACTATTATGTGGATCGGTTTGAAGATTTTGAGTTCAAGCGATGAGCTTTCGATATTTACTTACCTATGAATCATCCATTTGGCTAAGTGCATGGAAAACTAAACCCTTAGCAAAATATAAATAAACTCAAACAGTTAAAAATTATCAAAAGAGGTAACTATACGATTATATTACGCATATTGAGCAGATAAATGTAAATGTCAAAATGAACAAACGGGATTCTGGAAATAATCCTAGCAAATATAATGCGACCATTGATTTTTTATCGGCAAAATTTTCCAAAGTCAGACTCTAAACTTTCATTTTAGATAATTTTGCTCGTTGAATTTGGACATTTATATTCGGAGATTAGAGCCCGAGAGCTTTAGCTCGAGAATATGAATGCCCAATTCAACTTGCAAAATCATCAAACGGAAGTTTATCGTCACTTTGGAAACTTTATCCGATAAAAAATCAAGGTCTTGACTCTTGTTATACAGGGTGTCTCAGAACGCTCGCACCAAATTCTAATAGAATATTCAGGATTAAATTCTGAGTTGATTCGTGTTTTTGAAAATTTCTAGGGTCCAACAGTTCTCCAGTTATAAGAGATTTAAGAGGACCAATCAGATTTCAGCTCTGAATTGCTTCATAAGATAATTTAATGTTTCCTAGGTAACAAGATACAACAGTATAAATTTTCATTGATAGTATCTTGTTACCTAGGAAATAGTGCATATAGCATTAAATTACCTTATGAAGCAACTCAAAGCTGAAATCTGATTGGTCCTTTTAAATCTCTTATGACTTGAGAACTATTGCACCCTGGAAATTTTCAAAAACGCCGATCGACTCAGAATTTAATCCTGAATATTCCATTAGAATTTGGTGCGAGCGTTCTGAGACACCCTGTATTAATGTCGATAATATACAATTAGTTAATTTTTTTCAATTTTTGTCTTCCTTGATCGACGTAATTTCCTTTTCTGATTCAAATTCGAATGCAATTATGAAAAAATCTCATTGTTTGCTACCGCAATTAGTTCTTCTATAAATCGGTCTAATTACAAAACCGTTTTAGCCAGAAACGCCAGGTTTTCATTTTGTTCTTAGAATTTTAACCTCCCCACAACCATATAAAAATGGGAGGTTACTGCAATCACTCCAAAATTCGAAATTGAGATAACACCAGATCTTTCCGTTTCAAGTTCCCAGGATCACATTTTTTAAAGAAATTTGGTATGGAGGTTAGCGTTGGCCTTCTGGTGAGCCCAGTTAATTTTGTTGCGAATCCGCAGACGCCAAGTGCCTTTTTGGCATATAAACTATGAAATTTGACTGATGAACACTGATTCTTCTGATCAGCATATGAAAGGTCTTGAAATTCTGTATCTGAAACTGTATTCCCACTTAGCGCCTTTTTGGCATAAAATCGAAAAATTCGAAGTTTTAAGGAAACTTTAAATAACACGCTACAGCCCAAACTGCAGGATGGATTAGGCTGAAATTTGGTAGGTAGAGATACCGTTATCCGCCGAAGAGCTGATTAAATTTTGGTGGCGATCGGCGAACGGCAAGTGCCATTTTGGCATATCAACTTCGAAACTTGAATAATGAACTCCCATTACCATTTTTTTAACTATATTTTTCATTTTTAGTTCACATCCTTTTTAATATTGGACTAGCATTTTCAAAGATAATGTCGGCTTGGCGCTTGATAGTTAATGATGGGATTGTTGGTGACTATTGTTGTCTAGAATGCGATGTAAACTAAGCAAAAATGGTGGAGGCGCCGGCCGAGTACCATCATGTTGTACTAGTGATACCTCACAGTATTTTTGAAAACATCACCAATCGAATAATAGTTGCGGGAGAAAAATAACAAAAAAAATGCAAGTACCTACTTCCGTTTTCGTTTTCCGGCCAAAAGTATTAATAGTCCGTCTTATCTTTCTTCAGCTCCGACCACGTGACAAGTGTATTTCTAATAGAGTCGATAATTAGTTGCACGTGCGATGCATCTGGTGACCGTCGTCGTCGGCGCCGCGGCGCTCTCACTTACCTCGCTTACCTCCACGAAGGTAGCGGTGAATGAAGCTGTAGGTCACGGGCGCAGCCATCTTAAAGCAGGAAGGCCAGTGGCCGCTCCGCACACACTATAAATAATCTGTTGCGAGCGAATCTCCAATTATAGCGCGTTGGAGGGATGCCAGAGAGGCCTCTGTTCCGGCCCCCGGACTACAAAACACGGGCCGTGCGTGTACACTAAATATTCAGACAGACTCGTGACCTTGATGCAACATTTTTGCAACGTTATATTTATTTATTTTCGTGTATTTCACTAGTTGTTTGGTTATTAGCGCGGGTCGTTAAATAGCGGAAATTGGATGTCGTCTGGGTGAATCACTTGGAATATTGATAGAAAATAACAACGGTGGAATTTGACGCACATTTCAAACATGTCATTGAGGAGGATCGTAACACTCTATTTTATGGATGGTCTCATCGCTGTTGGCTAATGAGCGAAAAATGGTGAAGGCGCCAGACGTACGACATCTCGAGTCGAGTGATGAATCGTTTTCGACGATTAAAAAAAATTAAAAGACCAACGCAAATCATTAAATACAGTAACGTGTTGAAAATGCTAATAGTATATTACGTACCGAGGAATGTAAGTGTAATTTTTGTGGTCGAGGAATGCAGTTTAGGGCCGAGGTTTCCTGAGCATTCGAGATCACAAAAATATACTACATTCCGAGATGCGTACAGTATTTTTTGCAATATCTGAGGCAAGTAGAGAAAAATACTGCACACACCTTGCACTGTAAGTAACACTAATAGAGAAGTTACAGTGCAGGTATTGTCAAAATTAGATTATTTATTAATACTTAAAAAAGAGAAGTGACTTAAAGATAAGTGACCTTTGAATTCAGTAGATACGTTTGTTGTTACAATGGTTTCCAAGGACTTCAAGGATCAATTATCTTTAAGAAACACTCAAAAATTACAGTGCAATCAGCCATGAGTACTGATATAATAATAAAAGTATTAAAGTGCCTGCTAGGATAAATTAATCTTGATTGAAGATTTGTCAGTTCATGTCATATGCACATAAACCTTAATTATTTCGCAAATTAAAATTAAACCTGTCCCCCGAGGTTTTGATGTACACTTAAGACTCACCACTAAACTCACCCCTTTAAAGGGATGAAAGTGACGAAAAAGATTGATATTTATTTCACGTATTTCCTATATGCATTCGTTTATAGCTATTACAAGTGTTTTATAGGCATCAGTTTAAAAATCAAGGCCGTAGTTTATATTTGAGCGACGTTAAGAGCGAAAATATTATAGGCCGAGATTTCTAAACTATCAGGACAAAATATTTTTGGGAATAAGTCTGCCATTTCTTAACCGATTTGGATGAGCGCCGTCTTAAATTAAAGCCAAAGAATCAGACTTTCGACCGTATGAGAAACTACGGCAGATGGCGCTGCCGTAGTAGTCCTATTGACACTTGCTTTAAAGGTTTATTTTAGCTGCATGGGGATTGGTCAGTCAACTACCAATCGGTATGACACTCGAATAGCCTTGAAGATCTTTCTTTTTTGTTCACAAATCCTTTTTCAGAAGTCGATTTGGCTTATGCATTAATTTTCTGTAGTTTAAAAAAAAAAATATGTTTTTGAGTATTTTCACGCATTAATGGCCATGACCAAAGAACATCAGTAATGCATATAAATCTTAATTTTCAGTTATAAATGAACGAATATGGTGAAAACAGTGAACAGTTATCATTGAAAATTAAGTCCTATGTGCATCAATGTTACTTTAGTCATGATTATGGAAGGTTGAAAATACGCAAAAACACTTTTTTTAGAAAAATCACAGAAAATGAATGCTTACGCCGAATGGACTTCTGAAAAAAGATTTTTTTGAAGAAAAAAGAAAGATCTTCAAGGCTATTTGGGTCTCATAACCATTGGTTGTTGCCCGACCAATCCCCACGCACCTGAAATAAGCCTTAAAGACAAGTATCAATAAGCCTACTACAGCAGCGCCATCTGTTTCTTACAAAGTTCGAAAGCCTGATTCTTTAGCTTTAATTTGAGACCAAGTCTATCCAAATCGGTTAAGAAACGGCTGACTTATTTCAAAGACTATTTTGTCCGGTTTTTTTTGGGACACCCGATATATAAAACACGTGTTGTCTTCATGAATTTTTCTAATACCAACCATATATTAACACGACCTTTTAAAGTTTGTTTTGAATTTTCTTGTCAATTCAAGTGATACCTAAATGTCAAAAGTATTTCATTCTGGTATTAGCCTTAAAACACTTTGTTATAGGCATCGTGCCTTTATAGAATGGCGTGTTTTATAGCAAACATAAGAAGAGCATAAGAAATGCACCATAGAAGCAGTATAAGATGTTAGTACTAGAATATAGGATAGTTCGACAGAATTCATCTTTTTTGAGACACCCCCAAACAAGGGGTTGAAAATGGAATAAGTCGCTGAAATGCAAAGTCATTTTGAACATTCTCATAATTTCTGAATAATTTTAACGTTCCGTGAATATACAACCCCTTGAGCATTATCCTGAATAATAAAAATAAAAACGTGTAATATTTTTTTACCGGTTTCAGGCGATTAAAGCGTTCTTAACATGCATAAAAATAGGCTGGTAAGCAGATCATAACGTTATCTAATGGTTTCTAGACAACAAGCCCATTAACCATTCATGACAACAATGACCCCATTCAAATGCTGTCATCTCGATTGTCAAAATGACGCGAATTCACGCAACATTTTTTTAATTTTGGCTTTAATCGCTTTAAACCGATAAACTATTGAACAAACCTCGGATGTTATGAAGCATAACAGACTTAGATGTCTTAAAATCCTCGCTCTCCGAGCTCGGATTTCAATTGACATCTGCGTCTGTTATGATAGTCATAACATTCCTAGGTATGTTAATAGCTATTACACTTGTTTCTAAAAATTGTGAATTGGATAGTAATTATGTAAAGATTTGATTAACTACAGGTATCTTTTCAAAAACAAAAGATAGACAGTAACATATGCGACTAGAACCTCCCCACTTGGTGAATGATCCAATCCTTATCACCTGTTTTCAATCCACAGTCTCTGCGTCCTAAGCGTTATATTTATTATTTATGGCCAAAAGGGCACTGAATTTAATAGTATTTTTGGAAACAGAATTCGAGGATGTGCTGATAAAACAAAAAGTTATCATCTTTCAAATTCCATAGATGACATACCAAAAAGCCACTTGTTACTGGCCGATTGCCCCCAAAATTAAATAAATTTTGCTGCTTTCTAATGCCTAAATTTTCCTCCACCAACCTCAAAGCGCTTTCTGGAGTTTTTCAAAATTTTACGATTTTCTGCCAAAAGGGCACTAAGTCTGACGACATTTTTGGAAACGACATTTGAAGACATTTCATGTGTTGATAAAGAAAATAAAAGTTTATCATTCAAATTTCAAAGCTGTTATGCCAAAATGCCACTTTCCGTTCGCCGATTGCCACCAAAATTAGATCAGCTCTTCCGCTGCTAATGGTACCTCTCTACCTACCCAATTTCAGCCAAATCGATCTAGTAATTTGGACTGTAGCGTGTTATTTTATGTTTCTTCGAAATTTCGATTTTTTTGATTTTGTGCAAAAAAGGCGCTAAGTGTGAATACATTTTTAGATACAGAATTTGAAGACCTTCCATGTGCTGATAAGAAAAATTGGAGTTCATAAGTCAAATTTCAT
This sequence comes from Pycnomerus fuliginosus, assembly GCA_963924575.1. NCBI lineage: Eukaryota > Metazoa > Arthropoda > Insecta > Coleoptera > Zopheridae > Pycnomerus > Pycnomerus fuliginosus. The sequence continues at coordinate 17,249,953 of OZ004624.1, read as the reverse complement.
AGTTGGTATGCCAAAAAGGCCCTCGGCGTCTGCGGAACGGCAAGAAAATTAACTGAGCTAACTGAACACTAACCCTCATTCCAAATTTCATTAAAATCCGTTCGGCAGTTTTCGAGAAATCTTGTTCACGTACATACACAGACATTTTTTAAAAATCACTTTTTCGTGATCCTGGGACCTCGAAACGTAAAGATTGCAGTAACCTCCCATTTTTATATTGGTCGTGGGGAGGTTAAAACTTCTTAGAGTGGACTGGACTTATTGAAACCAAAAGGATATATACTGGGTGTCTCAGAACGCTCGCACCAAATTTTAATGGAGTATTCATTGAAGGTAACGTTTGAGATTCACGATTACATTGTTGAGTTATTGTTCAACCCCCTAAGCACCTATTTTGCTAAATTCACCTAATTTGTTTTTTTTTAAGGCAATAAGTTGAACTCATGGCTTGTGTTTACCGTTTTCACTTTTTCCGCCCCATTCGCAATATTTCAACCCCCCAAAAGCTAAATTTGCGTGCTATTTTCTATTTTTCTACTACGGTTAATTTTCATTCCCTTTAATTTTTCATCGCAATTTCTCGCCCATGTAATTTTGCACAGCGTGGCGTCATTTTGACGTATGCAGCGACTACCGAAATGTGCGGAGTGCATAACCATAGGCGATTTTCCTTTAGGTTACAGATGCGTAAAACTTTAACACATACTATGACGTCACTTTAACTTATTTGACAAACGACAGGAACAGCTGATGTTGTTGACATTTGGTTGGCAACTGAATGCGCTACAAGTCAATACTTTTGCTCTTTACCCCTTTGAACATACTATAGTTAGCTGTGACGTCATCGTACGTGTAAAAAAAAATCAATATGGCGACCCTAAGAAAAAGAAAAGTTGACTGTCGTTGCTCAAAATCGAGAAGGCCTAGAAAATTGCTGTTAGTGCCATTCAATTGTCAGCTGTCAAAAATATAAAAGTTCCAAGTTTCATTTAAATAGCATGAACCGCAAGGGAAGATACTAATTAACCTCCCCACTCCACTCCACCATTTAAAAAAAAGGGAGGTTACTGCAATCACTAAAATTTTCGAATTCGAGATAAGACCGGATCTATACGTTTTGAGGTCTCAGGAGCCCAAAAAAGTGGTTTTTAAAATGTGTCTGTATGTATGTACGTACGTTCGTACGTACGTTCGTAAACACGCCACAGCCCAAACTACTCGACAGGTTTAGCTGAAATTTGGTACGTGTGCATGTGATAACCCAACTTAGATCTGAAAAGCTTTTGGAGCCAATCGTGCAACCAGAAATGCCATTTTGGCACATCAACTTTTAAATTTTAAATGCAAACCCCCATTTTTCACGTCACGTTAGGAAAGGCCTTCAAATTCTGCTTCTAAAAATGCATTCATTCTTAGTGCCCTTTTGACCAAAAATAAAAAAAAAATTGATTTTTATCGGACTTTAAAATCGCGGTACAGCCCAAGCCCCTGAACCGATTTGGCTGAAATTTTGCACAAGGGAATTGTATTACACGTCGAAGAGGTGAACAAATTTTGGATTCAATCGGCCCACGGAAAGTGCCGTTTTGGCACACCAATTTCGAAATTTAAAATTATTCTCTAATTTACCCATCCAAAACAAGTTTTTGAAAGATTTATTGTCACTATCGAGGTCACCATCAGAAAGGTCTTCAATTTCTGGTTTTAAATGAGACAAAATTTATTCGCATTTAGAACCCTTTGGGTAGAAAAATCGAAATTTTGTAATAACACTGAAACCACTTTATAGCCCAAACTAGTGGATCGATTTGCCCGAAATTTGGTCTTAAACGGAAAAGTCCCTGAAATCAAAGACCCACGCATTGGGGAGGTTCCAGCCGCTTCTCTGCTGCCTTTTTTTTTCAAAAAACGCGATTTTCAGTTTTTTTGGGATAAATCAGGAACGAATCAAGATATCGAAGAACACTGTACGCATTCTTAATCATCCTAAGAAAGTGCAACTTTTTTCTAATTTAACCGATTTTCTAACTTATGATGGTTTCTGAGATCCCAATAGTGGGAAGCGAAAAAAGCGCCAGCCTGTATATTATGTATACTTACATACTTACCTAGGCCTGTATATTATTTATACTTACCTAGGACCACTCATAGGTCCTACTTGATGGGCACTTTAGTTTTTTTAGTTTCTAACATTTCAAACTAAAGACGGTTACATACCTCGATTGTTACTACCTTGTTTATAGTACCTATAAGCCTTATTGAGTCCGAATTCCGATTTTTTTGATGAGGCACCCTGTATGAAAAGTCTCTTAAAAACATAAAAGTTGAAATCATATACAAAATAATTAGATACTTAAATATTCTTCCGTTTCGCCTGTGCTTGCAAAATGTAGATATTTAAAATTAATTAATCCCCAAAGTAAAAGTTTATCTAATGCGATTTCGATTCGAAGTAATGAAATTTGCAAGAAATGGCACCGCAGTTCCCTCCAGTTCCCAATGCGCCGTGATTGGTCGAAATCCAGGCCTGTTGTCACTAGATCTGTCAATCGATTTTATAAAATAGGGTCACAATAAATTTTGGGTGTGTGAAAGGCACAATAAAACGCTTCATCGCGTTAAATTGAACATTCGGAACACTATTGTGAGTGAATAAAATCATTAAAACCGCTCCTTTAGTTGAAAACATTGTCATGTGCAGGTTACGCCCATTAACAGGTTAGTAATTTTTTCCTCACTTTTCAGACGTCCTCGACGACGAAAACAACAACAATGACAACACCAGCCAAACTATACGGCAAAGATCTCAGTGAATATGACGAAATAGACGTAGATGAGCTTTTGAATAAATTGTCAGCAGAAGAAATCAATATTTTAGCCAAGGAAGTAGATCCAGATGTAAGTCAATTCATGACACGTTGATCACTAATGTTTTTTCATTTTCCAGGACACATTTTTACCCCCATCCCAGAGGTGTAGCTATGACTGTGAAAAAGAGGCCACGGGTCCTTTAAACCGCAAACAGTTGATTGAACATATAAACAAACAGGCGATTGAGACACCCGACCAACCTGAAGCTAAACCATATGTTGCTGGTACAGTTCGGGGGAAAAAAGTGAGTCAGTGAGGGGGTGGAACTGTTGCAATTGTTTTCTTTCAGTGGATTCCACCGCCTATTCCACAGAAGGAGAAAGATGCGGAGGAACAGATATCGGTAGATTTAGGTGATGAATATGAACAAGCTTTATCAGTGGCGACTCAGGAAGAAATTATTGATTTAGCTGGTAAGAAGGCGGAATTTGCGTAAAATTAGTGATAATTAACGTAAAGTCATTTGGAAATAGGCGTGATCTAATAAAATTATTAGTTGTGTTAGGCATTTTTAACGCACTGGTGTATTTTTGGTTGCATAATCTTAAAATTTCAAACTGGGTGTTTTGTGCCTAACGATTTATTTTTAACCTCCCCAACTTACTTACACTTTTGAATTTAAGATAACACCAGATTTATATATTTTGAGGTCTCAGGAATCCAAAAAAAGAGGTTATTAGAATGTCTGTGTGTATGTAAACGCTCTACAGCCCAAACTACTGGAACGATTTGGCTGAAATTTGCTACATAGGCATCTTATTGCCTAAATTCCTAACAGTCGTGCAACCGGAAGTGCCATTTTGGCACATCAACTTTGAAATTTTAAATACAAACACATTTTTCACAACACCTTAAGAAACACCTTGAAATTCTGCTTCCAAAGATGAATTTAGTCTTAGTAAGCCTTTTTGACAAAAAGTTCAAAATTTCAAAATTTGTAGCGCACTTTAAAAACATGCTACAGTCCAAGCCCCTTGACCGATTTGGCTAAAATTTGGTATGTAGACATTTCGTAAGTGAACTTAAAGCTGAAAAGTTTTTGAAGCCAATCGTGACACTAAGTGCCATTTTTGAAATTTTATCAAATATCCACGCGATTGGGAGGTTCCAGCCGCTTCTCTGCTGCCTTTTTTACCCATGTTATTATTATCAATGACTTTTTATCTATTTATAATAATTATTTCTGTGTCCAGTATGTGACATGTCAAAAAAAGGTAAAAATAACTAAATAGGTCAGTTTTCTCATTCCACACAAACAATCCCAAAGTTGGCTGGGGGGTAAATTGGTGCAGTATTGCTGAAATCCTTCGCTAGATGTCGCTGCGGTTTTTAAGAATATTAATTATGGTTATTTTTGTTGTTTTTTGAAATACAGGGTGTCCCAGAATGCTCGCACTTCTTTTTAGTGGAGTATTATTCAGCACTAAATAAGCTAAATGTCGCTGGGTTTTAAAAATATGAATTAGAGCTTTTGTTTTTTGAAATACAGGGTGTCAAAGAACGCTCGCACTTCCTTTTAGTGGAGTACTACACCACTCAATGGGGAATTACAGTACCTATGAATTATTATTCAGATTGAAAAACTTTTTTAAATTAGCTCTTACGTATTTCTGCTTTTTCGGATATAACCAGTTCCAAGGTCATAAATTGAGATAATAATTTTGATAACGTGTGAGTCAACCTGTTTCGTTTCGTCAATGTCAAATCCAATGTTCTAATGGAAACAAATGACACATAAATGTCATCTGCGTTCTTTCACCAAAAATTGTACAGAATTTTTAAAAATTTCTTTTTGAAGTGAAATAGTTATTGGAAATCGAAAACAAAAACGATGGATGTCAATCAAATTTGATTGTTTTTCGAATTATACCAATAATAAGGAAATTTGTTATACAGAGTGAATCAAACGAGAGGGGCCACCCCTTATAACTTCTTTCGTTTCCGACATACCAGAACCATTTTTGAGGAACTCAAATGGTTTATAGACAACATTTCGACAATATCAGTAGTCCCAAAATGTTTTTATTTCACTAGCTATCGCCATTTTAAATGGCACCCTGTATATTTCTTTATTCTATTTATTAGCATTTTCGATTCTCTTTACAACGGTGTGAAAAAATCATACTCTTTCATAATGGAAATTTCGAGAAAATGTCAATTGAACGTTTTGCCAAAAGTGTGAATCTGGCCCTTTATTTTACAACCTATTCACTTTATCAAAGAATTCTTTCAATAAAAGTTGAAAGGTAAATTTAGACGCATCTGTTGATGTGATTAATTCGACATAATCTTGCAATAAAAAGAAAGATGTATGACGTAATTACTCAGCGAGACTCGGTGAAGAAGATATCAAGAGAAAGTGAATCACGTCAAAAGATGCGCCTAAACTTACCTTTCGACTTTTATTGGAACAATTTTTTGATAAAGTGAATTGTTTGTGAAATAAAAGTTATAGAGGGTGGTTTCACCCGATTGCCTCACCCTGTATGCTCCATTCTGAGTCGATCCGTGTATAGGTACTCAAATTATTTAAAATGCAATAGTAATGTTGTATCACTTTGAAAGAGAGAGGGACGTAAGAATTCTTTAGGTCTGCCAAATATTTCAAAGATGTTAGCCTTTACCTCTGATTTCATAATCAAAATTAGAGGTTACTGGAATTGGTCCAAAATGTCGAGATAACACCGGATCTTCATGTTTCAGGGCCCTAGGGAAAAATGTCTTTTTTAATGTGTTGTAGTGGAGAAAGTTTTTGATGAAATTTGATATGAGTTGCACGCAAGATAAAAATCAAGGCTGTAGACTCGTTTTCGTGAAAAACCATTGAAAAGTAATAATTTGAATTTCCTTTGGAGAAAACAAATTAAATTTGTATTTTTACTCACATTTTGCATTTATGCTTGACTGATTTACGATGAGACCCAGTAATTGGAAAATACGGTTAACATCTTGCCAAGGCTTGACTTTGTTGAACATTAACTCTGAATAAATATGTTGCACCTCTACGATCGTCTGAGCATTTGTAATTTCCTGAGGGAGGTAAAAATGTCAAGCTCGACTGTTTTTCCCTTTGAAGTCTCTTAAAACAAAGAAAAAAAAACTCCCTTAACCCCTGCCAGCAGCGCTTTAGGGCGCTTTTGTAATTTAAACTTGACGAGGATTCGAATAAATTTATTATTAAAATGTCGTGCGACTGCGAAAGTGGAAACGACGAAATACATAATGTATGCTTATACCAGATTCGGGTATACCTACTCCTAAGATCGCACCAGAAATAGGTAGAATCGATTTATTCACGTAAGATGAAACCCCACGTTTAATAATACAGGGTGTCCCGAAATTAGAGGATAATATCTTAAGGGTGATGTATTCTACGATCAAAAAAGATGAAGAAAAGTTTTAAACATGGTTGAAAAAAGCCCCCTAGTGGTTTTTTCTAAATTTCTTCAAAACGGTTAAAGATAACAACGTAAAATTGGGTATCTCTCGTAAGTCTTTGATGCTGAATTCATTACCGTGGTAAAAATTTGAAAGTTTCGATCATAAGCATCCCGTACAGGGGGGGCTTAGGACTAATTTTGCTCAGACATTTTTAGTGCCGTAGCAGAATGCGGAGGTACTCTTGTCTTAGCTTATTCGCTCGCTCGCTCGATCGCTCGCTCGCTCGCTCGCTCCTCAGTCTGTCCGTCGGATAACTTGAGAACGGATTGAGATATCGAGCTGAAACTTGGTAGGCAGCTTCGTCTCCCGAAAAGTAAGGCGGGGATTGCTTTTGGGCCATATCGGACCAAGGGGGTGGGAGCTAGGGGTGAAAAACCGAAAAACTACTAATTGCAATAACTCGAGAACTAGTGGAGATATCTTGCTGAAAATTAGTATGCACGTTCGACCTTCAAGTCTGTTGAAAGTGAGGGGGTGCCAATTTCGGGGGATGAAATTTAGGGGATGAAAACCACAAAAAATATGATAACTCCGCAAGGGTTGCACGCAGCTGTCGGAAACTCAACGTACACACATATATCGGTGAAATCTTGTGGGGGATGCGTTTTTTCGTAAAATCGAACAAATGGGGTGGAAATTAGGGGTAGCAACTCGAAATTCCGCTTAATAAGTACTAGTCGAAATTGGCGTCATTCGATAGCTTTCCATTAATTATTCAAACAAGGTGTCATTCATATTTTGCGAAAAACCACCCTTATAGACGCTACAACCCCTAACATGCAGAAACACAAAAATACGAGAACTCAAAAACTACTCAACGTATCAAGGCAGAATTTGGTTTGTGAATTTCCAGTGACATTATAGGTGGATGGACAAATTTTCAAAAATATCTAACAAAGGGGATGAAATTTAAGGGTTGAAACTTGAAATTTCTTCAAGTAAATGGTAGGCTAAAATTACGGGGTTCGATAGATTTCGGTCAACTATTGAAAAAAGGTCTTATGAGTTTTCAATCTAAAACCAACCCCTGGGCCATTAACCACCCCTAACTCTTTGCAAGTCGATAATTATATTTTATTTATTTTTTCTGAAACCCTATTGGTTTATTTATGAACAACTGAAGTCAGTAAATACGCAAGGAGTTATGTCACACCGGAAAAATAAACTCACCCCTGTAAATCATAAAGGGGTGAAATCATGAGGTGTTGAAAACATGAATCTACAAATTACCTTAATTTTTAAACGAATTGGGTTAGGGTGGTGAAATTGAAAACACAACTTCCTTTAGGGCATGTGGGGGTGGTGAAATAGGGGGTTGGAGTTTAGGGGTTGAAACGTCCATAAAGCCCTGTAATTTGACACAGAGATGCAATATCTTCTGCGAAACTGTGACATCTTACACACTGCATCTTCGAGAAGGGAAGATCGAATTTTAGGAGAAAATTATCGAAGGGGATGAAAGTTAGGGGTGGAAACTCGAATTTTCAATGAAGAATGTATAGTTGAAAATATTACCATTCGATAGCTTTCTATTGATGGTACAAAAAAGGTCTTATTCATCATTCGCGAAAAACGACCCTTAAAGGAGGTACAACCCCCTAACATGCCGAAACAAAAAAATGCGAGAACTCAAAAACTGCTCAACGTATCAGGGCTAAATTTGATGTGGTAATTTACAGCGCCACTGTAGGCGGATGGGCAAATTTTCATTAATATCTAACAAGGGGGATGGAATTTAAGGGTTGAAACTGGAAATTTTTTCATGTAAGTGGTGGAATAAAATTATGGGGTTCAATAGATTTCGGTCAACCATTGAAAAAAGTCTTATGAGTCTTCATCCTAAAACCAACCCCTACGCTACTAACAACCCCTAAGCCCTAGCAAGCGGAGTAAATATATTTCATTTATTTTTTTTTGCTTTCTTCTAATTTGTTATTAATTTAAAGTGATTTTCATTAATTTTTGACCCATCCACAATTTTTCAACCCCTTTCATGATATGTGAACCCTCAAAGAGCAAAATTTACCCAGACCGCTTCTTTTTCGGGTGATTTCCGCTGGTTAATTTTGTAAAATTCGCGCAGTTTTGCCTTATGAATTGTTCTTGCCTTTTTCACTTTTTCGACCCCTTCGCAATGTTTCAACCCCCAAAAGTCAAATTTGCATAATTGGCTTATTTTCCTGTTATTTTCTGTAATTCTACTTAATTACGATTAATTCTCATCCCTTTTAACTTTTCATCCCCCTTTACAATTTTTCAACCCCCTAAGTGTTTATTTTGCAAAATTCACATAATTTAGTTTTCCTTCGGTAATAAATTGAACTCAATTGGATTATGTTTATCTTTTTCACTTTTCCAACCCCCTTCGCAACATTTCAACCCCCAAAATCTAAATTTGCATAATTGGTTTACTTTCGTGTTATTTTCTGTAATTCTGCTTAATTACGATTAATTCTCATCCACTTTGACGTTTCATCCCCCTTTACAATTTTTCAACCCCCTAGGTGTTAGTTTTGCCAAATTCGGATATTTTCGTTTTTCTTCTGTAATAAATTGAACCCATTTGGATGATGATTAAATTTTTCACTTTTTTCATCCCCCTTCGCAATGTTTCAAGTCTTCAAATGCTAAATTTACATAATTGGGTTAATTTGGTGTTATTTTCCGTAATTTTACTTAGCCACGGTTAATCCTGATACCTTTTGATTTTTCATCCACCTTTACGATTTTTCAACCCCCTAAGTGCTAATTTTGTAAAATTCGCATAATTTCGTTTTTCGACGGTTATAAAATTGAACGCATTTGGGATTCAGTTTACCTTTTACAATTTTTCAGTTTCCTTCGCAATAGGTAGGTATAAGTGCTTATTTCAACCCCCACAAAAGTTTTAATTGCATAATTTGGTTATTTAAGTGTTTTATTTCGTAATTCTACTTAATCCACACTTCATTTTCATTCCTCTTGACTTTTCATCACCTTTTTTCATTACCTTGGACTTCTCATTCCCTTTTTCAACCCCCTTAGTGCTAATTCTACATATCTACTTCGCAAATATGATGTTTTTTTGTTAACTCTCTACTGTTTAATTATGTACGGCCAATTTTCATAATTTCGTCTTTTTAACACCACTGTGCGTCTGCGGAGGCACTACTACTAGGTGCAGATTTATAAAATCTGCACCCGACTCCACCAGTAAATTCAGCTCGCCCCTACATACACATTAACAAGGTAAACATCTACAGGGACACACATCGCATTGATATACATCTTTCGTTGGCTTTTGTACGTCGTTTTTGCTCAAATTTGACAGTCTGTCGCAGAAGATTTTAGTTTATTTAACAAATTATCAAAAACGAGTTCAGAGTCTGATTCCTTGCGTGATTTTAGGAAGAAAAGTTCGTATGGACATATGGCGGAAAATGCTTCCTCCCCTATGTACCCCTAGAACATTTTTGGTATGTTATTTCAGCGAACTGATTTAGCAATTTTCTAGTTATTTTCATGCTGTAAATCTTGTGGGACAGGGGCTAATGGCAGCCAAAGTTGACAACTCGGATACCGTAAAAGATACGAAATTTTATTAAATTAGAAAAAAGTTGTGTTTTTCAGTGTAGATTAAGAATCTGGAAAGAAATTGAAGATATCTGGTTTGGTTCCTTAAATATACTGAAAAAACTGAAAAATGTCATATTTTGATCTAGAAGGCTTAGCAAAGTTTTCATCAGTGCAGTATAATGTAATTGAAGCAAATTTCATAATGATCTGCCGATTAGTAACCAAGTTATAACACGTTGTCAATTTTCAATCTTTTCAGTATATTTCAGTAACCAATCTAGTTATCTTAGATTTCTTTTCAGATTCTTAATCTACAGTGAAAAATACAACTTTTTTCTAATTTAATAAAATTTCGTATCCGTTACCGTTTTAAAGGCGTCACTTATTGAAAAATTTAAATGACCGCCATTAGCCCCTGTCCCACAAGATTTATGGCAGACTTCCATTTTAGTAATCTCCAGCATGAAAATAACTATAAAAGTGCTAAACCAAACTCGCTGAAATGACATACCAAAAATGTTCACTATACCCATACCGATAGGTTGACCACCTTGAAATTGTGGTGTACACGCATGAGAAATTGTAGAAATTATTCGGAAGTTGATGTACATCTTTTTCGTGGGTGGTCAACCCCTTGCTTTCAACTTTCGCGGCCAACTTAATTGCCGACCTAACTCAATATTAAGAAAAACATTTCATGTTTCAAATCTTTTAACAGTTTTTATTGCAACTAGTCTTTTAGTGTAGGTACACGAATTCGCCTTGTGGTTAACCCCTTCATAAATCTTTGAGACGAAAATATGATGGTATCTCTTTTCACCGCATTCGCTAGCCATGAGAGGGAAAAGGACACCAAACCAACACCTATATAGTCCCTTCGGAGAGTATTTTCAGTATTTTTATCCTTTTCTCCCTTACACTGAAGCAATACAAACAAAGAAACTGAAAGATCACAGCAGCATTTAACATCAAGTAGGTCATGGAAGCTGAACAGCTGAACAAATTTTAAGCGACGTAATGTCCTCTATTAGTAGTGAGATGTAAATCTGTGCGTATCAGTGCAGTCTCGACGTACCTTTCAACGCCAACCTAATTAAAAGTGAAAAGTCACTGCTGCCAATTAAAGAAAACATTTTATCTTTAAATTCTTAAAATACTAATCTCTGAGAGGTTAACCACTTAGCGATTTCGGGGTACAGCTAATTAGCCTTGTGATTACCCCTCTCTTTTCCCCTTCAGCAAGCTTCGAGAAGTGAATATCTTATGTTTAGGTTGCCCTGGAGGAAGATCACGAAAATATTTTTTTATATCGCCATCTCTTTTTATCACATTCCTTAGTATTGAGAGGGAAAAGGACACCAACTACTTTAAACCAGAAGGAGACAGAAAGATCTCAGCAGCATTTAACATCAAGGAGGCGATGGAAGCTGAACAGTACGTCGAGGAAACTTTACTGCTAGTGTTTTAATCTCGATTTTAAGCAAAGTAATGTATTCAATTACTAGTGAGATGTAATTCTATGGGTATCGGTGTAAAGTTTCGACGTGCCTTTCAACTTGGAAATTGTGTATAATTGGAAATTACGAGCGGTTGACCACTTGTTGTGGTGTACACGCATGAGAAATTGTATTATTCGGAAATTGGTGTACACATCTTTCGTCGGTGGTCAACCCCCCGACCCATACCTCCCTTAGGAAGCGTTTTCCTCCATGCGTCCATACGAACTTTTCTTCCTAAAATAATGCAAGGAATCAACCCCTGAACTACTTTTTGGTACTTTGGCAAATAACTAAATAAAATTGCGAAGTACAAAAATGTTTCAGCAAATTTAGCCCCCGGTTATGATCAAAACTTTTAAAAATTTACCACGGTACGAATTCAGCATCACAGCCTTACTAAAGGTACCCAATTTCACGTTGCTATCTTTAACCGTTTTGAAGAAATTTAGAAGAAAAAGTGGCCCCTTTAAGGGGCCCTAGCTCCCTTTGGAGGCATTTTTCGACCCATGTTTATTAAAACTTTTCTTCTTATTTTTGATCGTAGAATACGCCCTTAAGATATTATCGTCTAATTACGGGACAACCTGTATGTATCGTTGATGATTATTACCGGCGGGGAGTAGGTGATGGATTCAAACTTTCCCTAGGGCGTGTTTTTAACATTCGATTAAGAAATATAATAATAAAGTCGGAGAATTAAACTTGTGCTTTACTCCCTCGATACATAAACAGCAATTATTTCCAGCAATTTTGGGTTTCCACCAAATGATGAACCAGGACCAATACCACGCATCCCTCTTGAACAAGGAACAGCCCGCTGGATTGGGTTGGGACGGCATCACGAAGGCTTCAAAACAGAAAATATTCCCAATAGACCCCCCAAACTCCACAGATCCAGACGAATCAATAAAAAGAGTGCAAGACGACGACCCCAAATACATCGATCTCAACTGGAACAACATCAAGGTGGCGACGAACGTGTTTCCTTTGTTTTTTAGGGGCAACTAACGTGTTTTTCATTGCAGAACGTTTCGGATGAGAAATTCGATAATTTATTCGACGCCCTCACGAACAACACTCATCTGGAAACGTTGTCGTTAGCGAACACGGGACTGACGGATAAGGGTGCGGAGAAACTCGCGCAGGCTTTAGAAAAAAATAACACTTTGAAGGTGGTAAATGTGGAAAGTAACGTGATATCTCCCAGCGGCATTGTGCGCCTCATCAAGTCGCTGCTTAAGACGAAAACCGTGGAGGAGTTCAGGGCTGCGAACCAGGTCAGTGGGATGTTTTTATCGCTTTTTTCCTCCCTTTTTTTCCCACTGTTTTTACACGAACTCGTTCCAGGCGGTAGAAAAACGCGCAATTGTCATTTCAGATTGAAATGTTTAAATAATTTGCATTTTTGTGATGGTGTCGAGTCACGTTTGGGCTTTTTGGCTTAACTTTACTTTAGCGGAAACCGTGTATGTACTGAAACTGCACATATTCCCGTTCGGAATGATGAGCTGAGTACAACGGTACCTGTTTTTTCTTGCGGAAACGCACCGTTGCCAAGTTACAGGTTTCCGCTAAACTAAAGTCCGTGGGGACGGGGTTAACTTTACTTTAACGGAAACCTTGTTAGCACTAAAACTGCACATACTCCCGTTGAGAATGATGAGCTGAGTATAACGGTACTCGTTTTTTCTTGCGCAAAAGCAACGTTGCCAAGTCACAGGTTTCCGCTAAAGTCCCTATAGAAACCACGTGCACGTTAAAACTCTGTATGTTCTGGTTGAGAATGACGATCTGATTCAACGTCACGTCATTTTTCTTGCGCAAACGCACTGTGGCCAAGTTTCAACTAGTTTTATGAAGTTCTTATGGTACTACTTTAGCAAAAACCATGCAATATCTGGGAACGAAATGACACGAAAATACGTGCAGATCCTCTTCCCGACCCTATGACACAGATCAATGAGTAGTATTTCGCATCGCTCAGCTTAATATCGATATTGAAAAAATTTAATTTATTTATTTTAGTTGACAAGGCTTTCCATATGGCGTCACCAAACGTATCCATTTTTATATGGAGCGACTGAATGACAATAAATGATTGTCTTCACCTCGTCTTCACATTCTTTTTTTTAACCTCCCCACTCCACTTCACCATTTAAAAAAAGGGAGGTTACTGCAATCACTAAAATTTTCGAATTCGAGATAAGACCGGATCTATACGTTTTGAGGTCTCAGGAACCCAAAAAAGTGGTTTTTAAAATGTGTCTGTATGTATGAACGTACGTTCGTGCGTACGTACGTACGTATGTACGTTCGTAAACACGCCACAGCTCAAACTACTCGACCGATTTGGCTGAAATTTGGTACGTGTGCATGTGAAAACCCAACTTAGATCTGAAAAGCTTTTGGAGCCAATCGTGCAACCAGAAGTGCCATTTTGGCACATCAACTTTTAAATTTTAAATGTAAACCCCCATTTTTCACGTCACCATAAGAAAGACGTTCAAATTCTGCATCTAAAAATGTATTCATTCTTAGTGCCCTTTTGACCAACAATTTAAAAAAAATTGATTTTTATCGGACTTTAAAATCGCGGTACAGCCCAAGCCCCTCAACCGATTTGGCTGAAATTTTGCACATGGGGATTGTATTACACGTCGAAGAGCTGAACAAATTTTGGATTCAATCGACCCACGGAAAGTGCCGTTTTGGCACACCAATTTCGAAACTTAAAATTATTCTCTCATTCACCCATCAAAAACAACTTTTTGAAAGATTTATTGTTATCATCAGAAAGGTCTTCAAATTCTGGTTTTAAATGAGATAAAGTTTATTCGCATTTAGTACCCTTTGGGTAGAAAAATCCAAATTTTGTAATAACACTGAAACCACGTTATAGCCCAAACTACTGGATCAATTTGTCCGAAATTTGGTACATGGAGGTTAGGTAACCCATTGAAGAGCTGAAAGGCTTTTGGGAGCAATTGGTCCACGGGAAGTGCCATTTAGGCATATCAACTTTAAAATCTTAAACACAATAAGTCACGGAAATCAAAGACCCATGCGTTGGGGAGGTTCCAGCTGCTTCTCTGCTGCCTTTTTTAACTAGCAATATTAGGCTAAGCGAAAAGTAGGTAATAAATACTACTTATTGACCTGTGATTTAGGGTCGGGAAGAGGATTTGAGGCTCCATATAAAATGGATAAGTTTAGTGAAACCATATGATGGAAAACCATCTCCTTGTCGGCTAAAATACCTAAACTAAATTTTTACAATATCGATATTAAGCTGAGCGATACGAAACACTACTCATTGATCTGTGTCATAGGGTCGGGAAGAGGATTTGCATGCATTTTCGTGTCGTTTCCTTCCCAGATATACTGCATGGTTTTTGCTAAAGTATTTACATAAGAACCTCATAAAATTAGGGGAAACTTGGCAACAGTGCGTTTGCGCAAGAAAAATGGCGTGTCGTTGAAATCAGCTCGTCATTCTCAACCAGAATATGTAAAGTTTTAACGTGTACGTGGTTTCCGCTAAAGTAAAGTCCCTATAGACTTTAGTTTAGCGGAAACCTGTAACTTGGCAACGGTGCGTTTGCGCAAGAAAAATCGGGTACTGTTGTACTCAGCTCATCATTCTGAACAGGAATATATGCAGTTTGAGTTCATACAAGGTTTCCGCTAAAGTAAAGTTGACCCGGCTTTTTTTCCAACGGAATAATAATAACACTAGTTTTTTACTTCAGCTCCACCAAAAAGTCACACGAGGTACATTTTCCTTAATGTCGTTTTATCCGTGTGAAAGTACCATAAACGTGTTAGCGTTCGAAAGTGATCACAAAATTATATTTCCTGTACAAGTTGTAACAGGCACCCCTTTTGTGGTGCTAATGGTTTCAGATAAGTTTGATTTTTTAATGAACCATCCTGTAAAGCTTTTCGAAAGGAATGACTTGTATTTATTGCATTTCATACCTGGATTTTGCAAATCTGTCAGTGACTCAAGCTGGAAGGAACAACACGACTTGAGATCAAGAGAGCCGTGAAATTATAATGGCACGTCGAGACTTTACTCATACTCATATAGTACAGGGTGTTCCTATATTCATAGCCCTAACTCCGGGACGTTATTCCTTACATTATTCTAGGAAGAAAAGCTCCTCTGGACATATATCCGGAATTGCTTTGTACGGGACTTACGCCCCTTCAAAGGGGTACTCAAAAAATCAAATTTTTTAAAATTTCTCGAGAAATATTAAGAATAGCGTTTTGAAATTTGAAGCAATCGTTAGTGTTTAACGAGCTTTCTCCTCAACTTTTTTCAGATTTTTAATAACCTTACACATTTTTTTTACATTTTCTATTGTCGTAGTCATTTTTCTCACCAAATAATAATAAAATCTTAATCGGTGGTCGATTCTACCCAGAAAAGAGGCTCTTGTTGAATGTCGCTAAAACGCACCCTTTTGGATTAAAGTGACTTTGATTGATTTAGAGCGTGAACATTTCTGTTGTGAGATTTATTTTATCTACCTAATTAGTGAAAATAAGCTCAGAAGATTATATCTTACATCATTTTAGAAAGAAAAGTTCATATGGACATGTGGCGGTAAATAATTCTTAAGGGGGCTATAGTCCTTCGAATAATATGTTTTCCGAGACTCCATTCGAAGGACCATAGCTCTTTAAGGAAACATTTTCTGCCGTATCTTAATATGAACTTTTCTTCCTAAAATGATGTAAGGAATAATAAAGAGAAAGCTCTTTATAGCACTAACCATTGTTCTGAATTTGAAAATCCTATTGTTCATATTTTTCGAGAAATTTTCAAAAAACTGATTTTTTGAGTACCCGCCTTAGGTCCCTTCCGTACATATGTCCATAGGGACTTTTCTTCCTAGAATGATGTAAGGAATAACGTTTCGGAGTTAGGACTATGAGTATAGGAACACCCTGTATAGGGGTATCCCTCGACGAGCGTCAGTTAGCTGTATCTGGAGAACTGTTTCTAGCATCCTCATGAAAATCTGTCCACAGGGAGTTCAATTAATTTTGAATCGACGTAAAATATTTTCATCAGTGGCGCACTTCCGGTTATACCGGAAACAGGTACTAACTTCCTTATTTTAAATGGAACTCCCTGTATATCATGATATGTTTGGATTCAACGTTTAATTCTAGGTGAACTTTTACTAAGAATTGCTGTGGCAAAAATTAACCGTTTTTTAGAAAATCAAGAATTTCGCTTTTTTATGTCAAGTGCAGGCCTAACTGAAAAAAGCTGTAACATCCTTACAGTATGAATTGAGAAAACGACATTTATTTCACACGAAGTCTAATGTAGGGTGTATACGACCGGGCTCAAATTGGGTCAAATATATACAGGGTGTTCTCTGGCAAATTTTTAAACATCATCAACTATCGTTCAAAAAATCAATTTTTTCAAATTGGATGCCCCAACTATTTTATGGCACGTTGATGCAGAATTTAATTGTCTATCATTTTTTGTCAAATAGTTTGGGCATTCCATTTGAAAAAATTGACTTTTTGACCAGAGAAGTTGATGATGTCTAAAAATTTGCAGAGAACATCCTGTATGTACTTGACACAATTTGAGTCCATCAGGGGCAGATACACCCTACATTAGACTTCATGCCAAATTGATATCGTTTTCTCGTTTCATACTGTAACGATGTCACAGCTTTTTGAAGTTAGACCTGGCACAAAAAAACGAAATTTCTTGATTTTTGGCATAGCAATTCTTAGTAATTAAACGTAGAATCCAAAAATATCATAATATACAGGGTGTTCCATTTAAAATAAGGACATTAGTACCTATTTCCGGTATAACCGGAAGTGCATTTATGAAAATATTTTACGTCGATTCAAAATTAATTGAAACCCCTGTGCACAGTTCTCCAGATACGCTCGTCGAGGGATACCCTGTAGTTACATCTCACTAACAAAATTTTACGCCACCCACCTTATATTGTGCGCGGCTTCAACTAGTATTAGTGAGGTGTAATAATGTGAGTGTCAGTAAAGTCTCGACGTTCCATTAAAATTCACGGCTCTCTTGATTTCAAGTGATTCAAAAAAATATGTGATGAAGGGAGGCTAAGGAAACAAGTGAATCGCAGTATGGCGAAAGGACGCTTGTCTAAAGTTAGTTCGCACAGTTTGCAGATAAAATGACAGATTGCATCTCCTCGCACAAACGTACTTTCCGACAGGTTGCGATTCATTTGTTTCCATGGCCACCCCCCGTTACCTCATATTTTCTGAACGTCACTGTATAACTTCGTCTCGCTTTAAAAATGTTAAACGTTAAAATGTTCAAGCTATGTGCAGTTTTTTTTGAACATGCACCAAATTATGTACATCACATCAATAAACACACGTCCAATTTCTCGTTCCGAAATTTTGTGAAATAATAATGGTCGGTCATTTTCAAATGGCAGCACAATTTTCTGTACCGGGACAAGTATTGACATTCCCGATAAGGCTACGTGTTACATTTTGCTCGATTTTGACAGTTTTATCAACTATTTGTTATGTTGAAATGGATTAAACATTTATTTAAGATTTACAAACTGTTTTCCGTTGAATTAAATCCGCTTATTTCTACTGTATTTAATGAGTGCTTCAAACGTTTGTCAAACTGAGCAAAATCTATCGTCACAAAATATAGAAATTTCTGAAAACGTAAACAAAGATATTCCATAAACAGCCCCTAATAGTCTATGTAATAATTCAATACATTTTTTTTATCACGAAAAGACAGAACCTACACGCACGTAATTCTTCTGCAAACTCGATTTTAGGTGTTTTTGGATATAAAAGATGCTGATTTTTTTCATTTACTGTTGGAGATGACCTAAAAATGTAATAACATTTTGCTTTGATATTTAAACTCAATGAACTCTAATCACAAATATATTATTCGAATAAGCAAAATCGTTCTGTTATTATAAGAGAATAAAAACTGTAATTTGTCAAATAATCTTGCTAAATACCATTCGTGCGTCGCTATTGCAACGTGTTAAATTTTAGAAATAATTACTCTAGGTTGATGCCGTATGGGTAGCGCAATTCAAACTAAATTGCCATTTATTATCAAAGATTAAAGCGTTTGAGCTAAAGTTCTCGGGCTTTAATCAATTTATTTCTCATTATTGTACCACTGGCGGCCAACAAGCTTTCGTAATCATTTTCAAAATTTAAGCGGTTAAAAATGATGCACTAGTGGTATTATAGGCGATTATTTCTAAATTGCCCTGTCCAATTAAATTCATTACTTACCGTTCTACACTGCGCAGTGCCGCTCAGCTGCAGCACGAAATCGACATAAATCATTCCCCCGACGACTTGATCTTCAACACGATTTTTTCATTCTTGAGAATTAGCACGTAAACAACAATGTGGATCAGAATTTTAATTTTAACTTTTTTATTTAATTTTTGCACGTACACTAAAAAGTTTATTATTTATTAACAAAATGAAGAAGAATGATAAATATGGAGAATGTAACCCATTTATATGACAGATAGACATACTCTACGAACCATATTTTAGGCGTTTTGGATGTAAAAAATTTACTTCAGGAAATAACCTAAAAATGTAACGACATATTATTTTGACATTTAACGACAATGAAGTGTTCGTGTTTGGGTATGTGCATTCCCGGTTAAGCAAAATGGTTTTGTTATCAGTTATCACATGATAGACAAAGTAAAAAGTGGAATTTGTGAAATAACTTTACCAAATACCACTTGTGCATCGCTATTACTGAAGTTTGTTGCCTTGTAGGTAAAATAACAAGGAGTAAATTGTCATTTATTATCAAAGATAAGCTTGCTCATTATTTTCGAAATTCAAAATTTCACCGATTAAATAACATATGCTATAAAAAATTGAAATCTTGTTATACAGGGTGGTTCCTTTTTCACTGCTCACCATTGGCATCTGCTAAATGGTAAGAGATACGGAGTTGGTCAAATTAGAAAAAACTGGCACTATCTTTTTGTCATTAAGAATTTGAAGAGAATTCCCCGATATCTTGATTCGTTCATAAGTTATTCCGAAAAATCCGAAAATTGCTATTTCAAATAAAAATTAATATCTCCCTAACGATTAATTGTATTTAAATCAATGACAGTCAAGTTTTGATTCTTTTATGCTCGCCATATTGAATTTTAACACCATGGGATACAGAAAAAATAGCCGTTCAAAAATGTAATCAATATGGAGTTTTTTCGAAAAATCGTCAAAATTCTATTTGTGTTATTAATTTATAAAATCAGTACATTTTTTAAGTAAAGTATAAAATAAGTGTAAAATGTCGATACCATTTGATTGACAGTGTTGCCAAAAATGTAAGAGTTCCAAGTTTCATATTATTTTCGGAATAACTCGGGAACGAATCAAGATACTGGGAAATTCTCTTCAGATTCTTAATCACCGAAAAATTGCCCAACTTTTTTCTAATTTAACCGACTTCGTAACTCTAACCATTTAGGAGATGCCAATGGTGAGCAGTGAAAAAGAAACCACCCTGTATACATTGAGATCTAATAAAAAACGAATTCGAGTTGGCCATGAAATATTCCCTTAAGTTGGTTAAACTTAGAGTGACGTTTATGTGACAGTAGAAATAATTTTGATCTGTCACTTTTTGACAACAGAAAATAACACTCTTGATTTTGATTATTGAATCAGTTTAGCCAACTTAACTATGACTAGTCCATTTCTCACTTTAATTCGTTTAATTCGCGGTGTTATATCCTCAACTCGTTATACAGGGTGTTGCGAAAGTACACGGAGAAAATGTCTGATTTCAAACCTTCTTATTTACCAATATACAGGATGTGCAAAAAAGGGGTGTACCATGACTACCATGAGTCTGTTTAGATAAGTTCTAACTGTGGGTTTTTAATAGATCAATTTCTCACTCACCTATTTAAGTAGGTAATTTAATAGTTATTTACGTAATTAGTTATGAAAAGTTCTATATTGTTTGACGAGTGCAAAATTATGGGAGTCAAACAATTTAGGCTTTTCATAACGTATTAAGTATAACATTTTACCTAATTGCGTAAAATTCAACTTTTCACAACTCAATTAGGTAAAAATAAAAAAACACTTAATTACGATTTGAAATGTTTCAGAGGTCGCAAGTGCTGGGTAACAAAATAGAAATGGAGATAACGCAACTAGTAGAGAAAAACTCGACGCTGCTTAGGCTGGGACTGCATTTAGAATACAACGACGCCCGCCACCGCATCGCGTCGCATCTACAACGTAACATTGACACAAGTAAGTCGTCGATCCGTCGACCCATTTCATTTTTCTTTTATCCATCGATATTTTTGTGAATTATTTTTATTTTCAGTCCAGGAATTTTTCTTTTATTTCCGTAGCGGTTATTGTTTCGAGGTAAATTCGTACACGATGTCCTTGTTCGATGATACAATGTCGTCTTTATGTCCCCCTCAAAGTTATGGTTTTATTGTTTCTTTTTTTGTGTTTTGTGTTTTCATTGTCATCCGGTCGACTTTAAATTGTAGATTGCCGGAACGTGAAGCTAAATTACCAGATCACGGTCGATTCGGAAGGCAACGCAATTAAAATCGTGAAAACGGACGTGTAAAACGGCCACCAGATGGCGTGAGTAGCGTTATTGTGTCCGGGTGGAAAATATTCTGCAAATAACTTAACACCAGCACTTATGGCTTAGCTGGGACACGTTCACACTAGGAAAAAGTAAAAATTATTCGAGTCGCGGAGATTTTAACTCACTACTACAGAGTATCCTCAGATTAATAAAAATAAATTATAAAAAAATCGTAACGTCTGAAAAGTTAGCGCTTCATTTCCTTCATTTCCTGCAAAGTCGAACATTTGGTTAAACAGGGGTGAGTTTAAAGTAATGCATAAATTTGATTTTTCGAAATTTTCCGATATTTGTGTATTGTTAACATGGCAACGCAATGACTTTTGAGCTCTTCCCCAATGGACAATGTACTAATAGTGTCAACTATTGAAAATACCGCTGAATCTACAAAATTTAACATGAAGAAGGCCGCACAACCAGAATGATATCTGCAATGTTATATCTCACTAATAATAATTAAATAATGAAATAATGTTCAACTTTCATGTCCTTCTCGATGTTTTATTTTATTGATCAAATAGTACCGTGAAATCTAATAAAAATCGAATTAGAGTTGGCTAAACGAGAGTGACGTTCACGTGACAGTGGAAATAATTTGGATCTGTCACTTTTTGACAATGAAGCCGCACTCCTGATTTTGATTATTGAATCGGTTTAGCCGGCCTAACTGACTTCCATGGCCCATTCTAATTCATTTTTTATTAGATCTTGTTTTATTTCTACTGCAGTAACCTATATTCAATTCACTTTTATTTAAAGTTTCGGGTAGCTCACTACAAATTTAAATTAAAATACTGTCTTTCGTTGCACGGAGTGAAAAAATTGTCTTAGGAAATACCTCAATAGTCGACCAACTCTAGTATAGTAATAATTAGTGACATTTTCTCAAAAATTCACGGACTTTAAAAGGCAGATTTTATCATGATTTAAGAATATATACCGGGTGACAACGAGATTATGTACGCTCCAGTAACTTTTTCAATTATTAAGATTGTACAGGGTGATCCAACCGTTTTGTCCCACTTTTAAATTGGAATATCTCCGTTGTCTTACAAGTTAGAAGGTTGAATCAAAAAGGGGATTATAGAGTAGACCTTCAAGTTTTGTTTGGTATATAGAAACAAATTTTTCAAGGTCAAACTTCGTCTCTGCGGAAAAAAGTTACATTTTTTTAAATGGAACACCCGGTATATTTTGCATTTTTTGGTTAGATCTGATCATTCTAAACAAGTTTTGTATAGCATAATATAGCTTTACTTCTAACCGTTTGGCGGGAATTTTGAAATTTGTAGCGCGAACGTTGGCACTTTGAAGGACTGTACCGGGCTAACCACTTAAGATTTCAAAATGGAATTTACCACATAAATTATCTGAAATACTCTTCATTGACAGGGCATTAATTTTTAAATTTTTGTAGTTTTATTTTTTTCTCGAGATTTTCAAAATGCCAACGTTCGCGCTACAAATTTCAAAATTTCCGCCGAACGGTTACAATTAGAGCTATAGTATGCTATACAAAACTTGTTTAGAATGATCAGATCTAACCAAAGCATGCAAAATATACCGGGTGTTCCATTAAAATTGAAGGTCTACTCTATGATCCACTTTTTGATTCAACGTTCTAACTTGTAAGACAACAGAGATATTCCAATTTAAAAGTGGGACAAAACGGTTGGATCACCCTGTACATTAAAACTTTCTATCACTTCCGGTTTCGCCGGAAGCAGTCTAGAGTTTGAATTTTTAAATAGGACACACGGTACATTTTTATATTGTTATTCTGAGTATTGCAGTGTCATTTTGTTAAATTTTTTCTTCTGTTTTGGAAAATTTGTTTGCCGATCTACAGGGTGTCTCAGAACGCTCGCACCACCTTTTAATGGAGTAGTCAGAATTAAATTCTGAGTCGATCAGTGTTTCCAGGGTCCAATAGTTCTCGAGTTATAACGGATTTGAGAGGACCAATCAGATTTCAGCTCTGAATTGCTTCATAAGGTAACTTATTGTTAGATGCACTGTTTCCTAGGTAACAAGATACAACAATATTAAATTTTCATTGATAGTATCTTGTTACCTAGGAAATAGTGCATCTAACATTAAATTGCCTATTGAAGCAATTCAGAGCTGAAAGCTGATTGGTCCTCTCAAATCCGTTATAACTCGAGAACTATTGGACCCTAGAAATTTTCAAAAACACGAAGTAACTCAAAATTTAATCGTGAATACTCCATTAAAATATGGTGCGAGCGTTCTGAGACAGAGTGCGGTGGTACTCATTTTTTTTTGTACAAAAATGCCAAGTTGGTGTTGCTTGCAGAAAAAAATATCTGTTTTTATAGTGTAGGTGCATACTATTTAAAAAAAAACAGTTATTCACAAAAAAACGTTTTTCCATATTTTGAAACTCTCCGGACAAGGCTTAAATCAGCCGAAACGAAATATTATTAATTTTATGAGAATACGGACCTCCACAAAAGACAAAAAAAGTGTGTCGCAGCCTTCTAGATCTACACCAAAATTTCTCCAAAAACAAGAAAAAACTTACGAAAATGACACTGCAATACTCAGAATGACCCCTATAGTCTCGAAAAATACCGGGTGGCCCATTCAAGACGATCCAGTCGTAATAACTTTTGAACGGAATAAGATATCGACTTGCGGTTTTCGACAGATTCCTTGGCATTGTGGGGGACATGTTTCACCATAGCTTTGACCTTGTTCAGTTTGCGCATTTCACCCCCACCCCAATCAACATCAAAATCTTAAATGTCAACACACCCCGTGTCGTATATCAAATGAAAGCCCTTGGAAAATGCTATTCACTGTTCTAAGTAGTTTGAGAATTTAGCGAACCGTTTCCGTGAAAAGTTTTGAAAAACTCGATGAAAAATCTGTTGATATGTGGACTAAAAATGTGACTGATTAGATGTCTAGTGAGTTTTATTTGTTATTAGCTTGTTTGGAGCATTAATTTTAGCATTCCCACACGGATCAACAAGAGAACCAATAGTGACCTATCCAAACAAAGCTAATAACGATTAAACTCGCTAGACATCTAATCAGTCACATTTTTAGTACACATATCATCGAGTTTTTCAAAACTTTCCACGGAATTCCAATTTTAGTAAATTCGAATACAGTACATTTTTGTCTCTAACATGAAAACGGTTCGCTAAATTCTCAAACTACTTAGAACAATGAATAGCATTTTTCAAGAGCTTTCATTTGATGTATGACTCGAGGTATGTTGCCATTTAAAATTTTGATGTTGATTGGGGTGGGGGTGAAATGCGCAAACTGAACAAGGTCAAAGCTATGGTGAAACATGTCCCCTTCAATGCCAAGGAACCTGTTGAAAACCGCAAGTCGATGTCTTATTCCGTTCAAAAGTTATTACGACTGGATCGTCTTGAATGGGCCACCCGGTATAAAAATTCACCGGGTGTTTCATTTCAAAACTTAAAATTAAACCAATTTCCTGCGCAACCGGCAGTGATTTTAAGGAAAAATTCATTGTCTGGTGCTCTTTTAATGAAAGTTGGAATTTTAGGTTTTTGACAGCTGTCAATTGAGCGATTGAATGATTCTCTCATAGACACCATTTTGAATTTTAACACTGTCAGTTACAAAAAAAAATTTGCTTTTCAAAAGTGTAACCGACATCACCTTTTTCGAGAAAAAGAGTTACTTGATTTGATTGGATTCGTTTTCACATCAAAAGAGCTTAAAAAACTTGGTATAATTTTTTGTATATTTTTTTATTAAGGTTGCGCACTGATTTTATAAGTTATTTATTCAAATTTTAAAACTTTGACTCTTTTGAAGAGCTAATTTTTTGTGTATCCGTTCCGTTGGTGTCAATATTCAATATGCATGGCTATAGGAGAATCAAAAGTGAAGTGACCTTGCCTAAAATCTAGAAGGCCTAGAAAATTTGTCAATGCTGTCAAAGACGTAAAAGTTTCAATTTTCATTAAAAAACACGTTTCATATTATCGCACGAGGATGTTTGGACAACGAGGGCGAAAAGCCCGAGTTTTACAAAATCCGAGTGTGATAAGAGCCTTTAATTAATTCGATTTTTAGACACAATAGTTGTCTAGGTTACGATGTAAACAGAACATGTGCTCTAATAGGGCACATTAGAGAACGCTTTTGGGTGCTCTAAAGTGTTCGTTAGGAAACCGAAATAGAAAAATTAAATTTTGACCAATCAAGAGCAGCCGTTTTGAAATGTTGCTAGGCAAGAATTTAAACATCATAGTGTTGCCATGACAATCGATGAAGTTGTTTGTTTCCTTACTTTAAACTCGTCCTGTATGAAATTAGTGGCAATATAAACTAAATATAGTGCATGCCGATTTTTGAAAGCCCGTTCCTGATGCAGAGTTAGTTTGGAAGTAATTTCGAAAAGAAATTACGTCGCAACAGACGTAACGCAAAGCTGGAATTGGAGTAACCGCCAGAAAAAAAGAAAACTCCCGCTTTTGTAGGTCGACATTAGTCGAGTAAATCGTCGTGGGAATAAATAGCTAAATCGATTTTTCTCCATTTTCCTCCATGCCGAGTGATCCCCGTGACACTATCAGGCCAACAACCCGAGCAGATGCACCAATTTTCCACGCGAACGCCAACCTCAAGACATCATCCCCCTTTTTTTCACATTACATCAGAAATTACACACACAAAGGAGTTATGTCTAACCTCTCACGTTTCTCTTTTTCTCTCTCAGTTCGAAAAGACTTAACACTGCGACTGCAGTTCAGATTCTTTAATCATCGGAAAACACCGCTGATCAAGTGAAGGTACTAGTGCCATGTCGTACATAACACACACCTTCCGGGGGGTCATCCCTTAAATGGTTGACCCTTCGATGTCTCCCTGTGACTCATTAACCCGAAACTAAGGGGTGTCTCAAAAAAACCGAACGATTTATTTTTGGTTATAACTTTATTATTATTCTAGCGAATTTTCCAAATTTTGCACAGGACGTAGCCAAAAGACGAGGTTTTAAGAATCGACAATTGTTTTCCAGATGGCGCCACTAATAAATTTTTTTTGCTTTTTTTTACAAAGCCATTTTTTGATTGGCTGGAGTTCAATAATTTGTGTACCGATCGAAATGAAAGCTAATGCTTTCCTCTTCCAAAAGAACTTTATAAAATCTTTATTTTTTTACAATTTTTTGCGGTACTGTTAAACACTTTTATGTTGCTACCAATCTTGGAAAAAGTTATTTTTAATGCTTTGTAACTACAGCAATTGAGTTAAATAACTGTAAAGCAACTTTATTTTGTGAAAGATTTATAGTATCACTAAAGATCCGGGAAATGTTGCCAAGATCGGTAGAGAAATAAATAATAAATTTAAACCGATTTAAATACCTGAATCTTTCGAGCCACCATTCAAAAACTTCGGACCGGTTTCGGGTTACTTGACCCTCATCAGCGAAGTGCATTTGAATGGTGGCTCGAGAGATTCAGCTCCAAAGACTTTATTACAAGTCGGCGATGTTTAGAGAAGTGATAGAGAGTTTTAACGCCCTCTACCGGAAGAATGGTCAAATGAGCACAAGAGAAGCGAGGGCACTTTGCAGCGACCGACTCACTTTCAAGCCCGGGACCTTCAAATTGCCAGCTACGGCAAAGGAATTGTATTTAAACCGATTTAAATACCTGAATCTTTCGAGCCACCATTCAAAAACTTCGGACCGGTTTCGGGTTACTTGACCCTCATCAGCGAAGTGCCCTCGCTTCTCTTGTGCTCATTTGACCATTCTTCCGGTAGAGGGCGTTAAAACTCTCTATCACTTCTCTTAATAATAAATTTTTAAAATCCATGTTTTAGAGCATCGCAAAAAAACAAAATTATTCAAGAACGTTCAGAATAAAATTTTGTAAAGTTGCTTTGGAAGAGAAAAGCATCAGCTTTAACCTTACACTATTTTTATTTTGAACGGTTCACACATGCTTCAACTCCAGCCAATCAAAAAATGGCCTTGTAATAAATACCAACGAAAAATTTGCTGGTGGTGCCATCTGGAAAATGATGGTTTTCTCTAAAAGCCTCATCTTTTGACTACGTCCGGCACAAAATTTGACAAAATCGGTTCAATAATAACAAAGCTGTAGCCAAAAATAAATCGTTCGTTTTTTTCTATGACACCCCCTTAACTTTTAACGAAACTTGCAAGTTGTAAATTCGGTCACGTTTTGTTTACGTTGAAGTCGAGTTAATAAGCCACGCGCCCTACTAAAATGCCACTTGCATCACCGACTCCGACTCGCAGAGTTATGCTGATTAAATCCCATTCAGAACAGTATTTAGACGTGATCCTAATGCACTCTTTTTTTTCCGTTTTCACTAACAAAGGCATGTCGCTTCTTGGTTGAATTTGGAAATCAGTTGCCTGATATGATTAGGGTGGGATTTACGCTTCCGAGTTTGTAATTCGTTTATAATTTAGGTCTCGAGTTTAATTTCTATTTAATCGGCCAACCCTTTTAGTGGCTGAGTCTAATTTACATCCAGTAGGTGTGGCGGATAGACGCAATAAAGCGATGATGGCTTTCCTAGATATTGCGGAAAGATGCGGGGAAAAAATTGGGGGTGGTTTCGTTTAAAAGTCACTACAGCTGAAATTTTGATGGATCGATGTTCGAAATAGGCAAAAAAATTGCAAATTTACTGCCGCGGTTGAAGTTTCATAGCCGATTGTCCTTAAAAAAGTACATTTTTACTGCCGCCGGCGGTAAAAAATCGACTTTTACTGCCGCAAAAGAGGTAGTAAAAATGACTACCGGCGAAAAAATTCATTTCTTTTTTAAATGTTTTTGGGTGGTTTTGATTTCTTAGAAGGAAAGGTTAGTTTTTGTTTGAAGCCTTGAAAAAGTATTGCAAAATCCCTCTGCCACAAAGTTAATAACCAGGCAAGTAGCATAAGAATTCGAAAAAGTCAAATGTAATTAGTAATAACCAGTGTAACGAAAGAATTATAAAACTACTTGCTCTCAACGCCAACGACTCTCAACTTGGTTTTATCAGGGTGAGTCAACAAGGCGACGGCGGTCCATAACTTCTGAACCCTTCCAGATAGGGAATCAATTCAAACGCCATTATGTACAACACCGCCAATTCTACTTCCTAAAAATACTTTCAACTATACAGGCTGTCCCAAAACACTTGCAACGCATGGCAACTTGATTTTTTTAAATGGAACACCACCATTTTGATGCCATATTCTGGATCACCTATAACATAGCTTTACATCGACATAAGACATTCGATGGTTTAAGGCTCTGTTCTCAAGTAATTAATTCTTTTTGAAAAATTTCGACTATTGCGGGTGCTTCTTAAAAAAATTCCTGAGAACTCAATTTTGTATCTAGAGAGCTGAGGTTCGGTACGAGTATAAAGGAAGGTCTATTCAAGCTATCTGACATGATAACTATCATGATCACTATACAGGGTGTTAAAAATTCTGTGTCAAGTTTGGAAAATTTCAAATATGCAAAACTCCATTTTTTCAAATGGCACCCCCTGCTATTATTGTGCCATGGGGTTCGGCTGTTGAAGTACTTTATTTTTTATTAAGTATGTCCTATACCTAAAGTCAATACTTCAAAAGATATTCTTTGTCTTATTTATTTTATTGAAGATTATTACGATCTCAATTAAAGCATGCCATGGACTGTATGACAGTTATGATTAACATTGTTTATTTACATAGTTACCAGACAGTTTGTCACATTTATTGACATACACAATGAATTTCAACCATAAGCAATAAACCATGTCAATGAATTCTTTCTGGTTGTGTATGTCAATAAATGTGACAAACTGTCTGGTAACTATGTAAATAAACAAGGTTAATCGTAACTGTCATACAATCCATGGCATTCTTTAATTGAGATCGTAATAATCTTCAATAAAATAATTAAGACAAAGAATATCTTTTGAAGTATTGACTTTAGGTATAGGACATACTTAATAAAAAATAAAGTAATTCAACATCCCAACCCCATGGCACAATAATAGCAGGGGGTGCCATTTGAAAAAATGGAGTTTTGCATATTTGAAATTTTCCAAACTTGACACAGAATTTTTGCCACCCTGTATAGTGATAATGATAGTTATCATGTTAGATAGATAGAATGGACCTTCCTTCATGTTCGTACCGAATCTCAGCTCTCTAGATACAAAATTGAGTTCTCAGGATTTTTTTTAAGAAGCACCCGCAATGGTCGAAATTTTTCAAAAAGAATTAATTACTTTAGAACAGAGCCTTAAAACATGGAATGTCTTATGTCGATGTAAAGCTATGTTATAGGTGATCCAGAATATGTCATCAAAATGGTGGTGTTCCATTTAAAAAAATGAAGTTGCCATGCATTGCAAGTGTTTTGGGACAGCCTGTATAGTTGAAAGTATTTTTAGGATGTAGAATTGACGGTGTTGTACATAATGGCGTTTGAATTGATTTCCTATCTGGAAGGGTTCAGAAGTTATGGACCGCCGTCACCTTGTTGACTCACCCTGTATATCGGGTGGTCGTTTTATCTTGAGACTGGCAAATATCTCGGAAAGGAAGCATTTTAGAAAAAAATGTTTTGTCTAAAAGTTTTATGACTACTTCGAGAGGGAAAATAGATGGCATCGTCGCCATTTTGATTAAAGGTCATTTTCAAGGGCAAATGAAGGCCAACCTTTTTTTCTAAAATGCTTCCTTTCCGATTGCCAGTCTCAAGATAAAACGACCACCCTGTATAGCAAACTCAAAGTATATTTGTAGTACTTTGTGCTGTATTAAAACTATCAATTCTCAGAAACTATTTCACCTCCTCTAATACAGGTTTTAAGGTTAGAAACGCCACGCAATATGGCTACATTAAAGCTTTAATAAAACTAAGTAAAAACCTTTTCCATTTGTGATGTTTTTAGTCCCATGGTTAATTAAAAAATATCGTTCATTTTCATTTGATTAAAAACACTTGCCATTTTCAGTTCCAACTAAACCTGCTTTTGCAAAAAAATTCGTTGCTTAATGGCTTTATGTAATACAGAAAAAATTGAAATCACATGAAAAACTTTAATTTTTTTTACTTATGAGGGGTTTAAGTTTGCCAAAACGATGGGGATAATAAATTTTTTCGCCGGTAGTCATTAAAAGTGCATTTTTACTGCCTCTTTTGCGGCAGTACAAGACGCTATTTTACTGCCGCACATGCGGCAATAAAAATGCACTTTTTTAATGACAAACGGCGAAAAAATTGTGTTCAACGCGGCAAAAAAACAGATTTACTTTACTGCCTTGGCTGGATTCCTCGGCTATGAAACTTCAGCAGCGGCAGTAAATCTGCAATTGTTTTGCCTTGTTAAACAAATAACTATTGTGTGACCTTAAGAGGCTTTCGTACAAAACTGCTCAGTCTGCAGTTTTTTTTTGTAAAATTTTGCAGGTATTAGGTAATTCAATTTATTTTTGCATAATTATAAATCAATAAAAACTGTTTGTGTTTTAAGTTTTTGGAAGTCGAAAACAGCGAACCTTTCAAAATAATACAATACTTGGCTACCATTTAAATAAGAGTCATGAAGATCTGTCACTTTTTATTATAAAACTTTAAAAAACTCCAAGGAATATAATAGCAAAGGAGTCCGGTCCTGGCGCGTGATGATAACAACACAGCGATAAGGAAGCCTTCAAATAAGTGCGAATACTGGAGAACTACAGTGAAATAAACCGTAGGTGTGGAAATAGAATAAGAAGTATATGGTCCGAATTAGACATCAACGATATAGCAGGAAGGAATTATAATCAAGATAAAGGTAATAACAAATCCAAAGAGCTGATAAACAATTGACCTTTGACGGGTTTAACATCGGGGAGTCCGCAATCCGCAAGCGCAGCAAATAGACAACAGTAATAAAGAACAGGACCGTACTGCGCAAATTGAAATAAGGTTATGGACGAAATAAGAGAAATGTTTGAGAAATTAAAGGAGAAAATGGAGAAAATTGAAGGAAAATTAGATAGAAATATGGAAGAAACGAAACTCCTGAGGCAGGAAAATCAACGATTACAGCAAGTAATTAGTGAACAGGACACAAGATTGGAATCGGTGGAAAGGGAATTAAGAAGAAGGAATTTAATAATTAAAGGAATAGAAGATAACGAGGACGAAGGCCATGAGGAATTGAAGAGAAAGGTAGAGTGCGTGCTGAAGAGAATGGGTGTAGATATCAACATAGCAAAAGAAATGGATGAAATAAAAAGACTTGAAGTGTTCAGACGTGATAACAAAAGAGCAATAATAGTGAAATTAATAACATGGGGGAAGAAGATGGAAATACTCAGGCAAACAAAAACATTGAAAGGTTCGGACATCTGGATAGATGAGGATTATACGAAAAAGGTACAAATGGAAAGGAAACAGCTAATACCCCAATTGAAAGAAGCACGGAGACAGGCAAAAACAGCAACGCTTAAATATAACAAATTGATTATCAATGGACAGGCGTACAGAATTGGGGATTTTGAAGGAGGAGACGTAGTAGCAGGTCAAAGTATGCAAATAAGTGAAAGCAGGAAACGTACGGTAAATGAGAGGTCCCCCGAAAATGCGATGTTTTCACAGCAACTAAATAAAATCACGAAAACCAGTGCAAAAAATTTTTAAGGAACGAAGGAATGCACAAAAAGGACTACGACAATGGCAATGGCAATGAAGAGGACATGAGAAATTATCTGGAAGAAATAGTAAACCAACAAAAAAAGGAAAAGAGGAGCAAAGGAAAAGGGAATAATGTAACAACAACAGAAGAAGAAGGAGAAACTCGAGAAGAAAAAGGAAAGAAGGAATATAAATTCCTGTTTTG
This sequence comes from Pycnomerus fuliginosus, assembly GCA_963924575.1. NCBI lineage: Eukaryota > Metazoa > Arthropoda > Insecta > Coleoptera > Zopheridae > Pycnomerus > Pycnomerus fuliginosus. The sequence continues at coordinate 17,218,033 of OZ004624.1, read as the reverse complement.
GAATATAGCGGGGATTAGAAACAAGGATGAAGAGGTGTGGAATTATATAAAAGAATTTGAAATAGTAGGACTGACGGAGACATGGGTTGAGGAAGAGGGTTGGGAGAATACACAAAGGAGATTACCGAAAGACTACAGTTGGGAATGGCAGGGAGCGACAAGACAAAAAAAAAAGGGGAGAGCGAAAGGGGGACTTCTGATGGGAATAAAAGAAGGGATTGAAGAAATGAAAGAAGAAAAAAGAAAAGAGGAAGAAGGTATAATGGACAGAAAAGTGATAATAGACAATAAGGAGTGGAGAATAATGACGGTGTACAGCAGAGACATGAAAACAACGAAAAAGAAAATAGAAGAGAGAATAGGAGAGAGGAAAGGAGAATGCATACTCATAGGAGGGGACTTCAATGCAAGACTAGGAGAGAGGGGAGCAAGAACCTGGACAGAAAACAGAGGAATCGCAAGAAGGGAAACAAAAGACAAAGTGAAGAATAAAGAAGGAAGAATCCTAGAAGAACTGGTAGAAGAAAAGGGGTGGGAAGTGTTAAACGGAAATAAAGAAGGAGATGAAAAGGGGGAGTTTACATACGCAGCAACAAATGGAGAATCGGTAATAGACTACGTATTAGTAAACGAAGAAGCGTGGGAAGAGGTGGAAAAGTTCAGAATAGGGGAAAGGGTAGAATCAGACCACATGCCGTTGGAGGGGGAAATTAAAAGGGAGAAGAGAAAACGAAATACTGGAGACATAACGAAAAAGGTAATAAAGAAAGAAAGGTGGGATGAAGAGACTATCAACGAATACAGGCAAAAATTGGGAAAAGCAAAATTCGAAGCAAAGGGGGTGGAAGAAAAAATCAATGAGCTGGAGAAAATTATAAGAGTGGGGCAGTAAGAAGTGAGGAAATAATACTAATGGGAAATAGTCAGGGAAATAGAAGGAGATGGTTCGACACAGAATGCAAGAAGGCAAAAAGAGAGACGAGAAGAGTACTAAGAAAATGGAAAAAAGGGAAAACGAAAAGGGAAGAATACTTAAAAGCCAAAGATAAATATAAGAAGAAATGCAGCGAAAGAAAGAAACAAATGAAGGAAGAAGAAGAACAAAAGATAAGAAGTATAAAAACAGAAAAAGAAGCGTGGAAATACATAAACCAAGAGAGGAGAGAAAGGGGAGAAGATGAAATGGGAAAGATAGAGATAGAAGAATGGAGAAGGCATTTCGTAGAGTTGTTAGAGGGAGAAGAAGAAAAAGGAGGGGTAGAAGAAGACAGAGAGAAGGAACATGACATAGAAAGTACCGAGATAACAAAAGAAGAAGTGAAGAGGCAGATAGAAAAACTGAAAAAAGAGAAAGCACCGGGAAGGGATGGGATAAGAAATGAAGCGTGGATTTACAGTACGGAAGAGGTGATAGACAGAGTAGTAGAGATTTTGAATGGAGTGTGGAAGGGAGGGGGATTTCCCCGGCAATGGAAAGAGGGCGTAATCTGTCCTATATACAAGAAAGGAGATGCAAAAGAAGTAAAGAATTACCGGGGAATAACTCTCCTGAATACATTATACAAATTGTATGCAATGATACTAGGGGACAGAATGAAAGGGGAATTAGAACGGATGAAGAGCTTGCCAGATGGCCAGGCAGGTTTCAGAATGGGGAGGGGTACCATGGACAACGTGTACATATTAAACCATATAGCAAGAAGAGAAATAAAAAAGAAGAACGGGAAGATGTACGCGTTGTTCGTGAACCTCAAAGCAGCGTTTGATAGTGTAGACAGGGGAAGATTGTGGGAGCACATGAGAGAAATAGGATTGAATGGGAACCTGGTAAGAAGTATAAAAGAAGTATATAAGGAAACAAAGAATGTAGTTAGAGTGAATGGAATAGAGAGCGAATGTTTTTGGACGAGAAAAGGTGTAAGACAGGGGTGCCCACTCAGCCTAACGCTGTTTACCATTTTTATAAATGATATTGATGATGTGTTCCAAAAGGGGCAGGCAGGAGGGATTGTGGTGGGCAAAGAGAAAGTGTGGTGTTTGGCGTATGCGGATGACCTGGTGATTGTAGCGAATGACGAGAGAGGGATGAGAGAAATGATAAGAATTGCAGAGAAGTATATGAAGAGAAAAAAGTTGGAAGTAAATGTGGAAAAAACCAAGATAATGGTTTTCAGGAAAAGAAGAGGGAAGGCAAAAGAAAGTGAATGGAAGTGGAACGGGAGCATAATAGAGCAAGAAAGAGAATTCAAATATTTAGGGTATGTATTTAATGAAAGAAACACAACGAGAGCGCATGTAACAGAACTGGTTAAAAAAGCAAATAAGGTGGTACGAATGGTCTGGGGAATAGGAGAGCGAAAGTTTGGGCATGATTTTAAGAGGAGGGGAATGATGTTTGATAGTTTAGTGAAGAGTATGTTGATGAATGGGGCAGAAATATGGGGGTGGGAAGAACAAGAGGAAGTGGAGAGAGTACAGGAAAAGTATTTCAAGTGGGTGCTGGGCGTGGATAGAGAGACACCGGGGTATATAATAAGAGAAGAAACGAAAAGGAGCAAGTTGAGAGTGGAGACTGGTAAAAGGGCGGTGAAATTTGAGGACAGAATGGGAGAAAGATTGGACTGCATGATATTACAGGAGTGTTGGAAGGAGAAAAGGAGAGAAAAAGAAGAATGGAAAGAAAGACAAAAATACTATGAGAGAAATGGGTACGCATGGGAAGACATAGAACGACGCAGAGAACAAGGGAGATGGATGAATGGAGCGATGTGCGAGAGAGATAGAGATATAGATATACAAGAGAGAAGAGCACGGATAAAAGAATCAAGGTATAATGCAAAGTATAAGGATATCATATGTGCGGGGCTACCAAGTTATTTGAACAGAGTGAGTGCGAAAGAAAAAAGAATGATAGCGAGATTTAGATGCGGGAATGAGGAGAGAGAAAACAGATTCTGGTTGGAAGAGGAAGGGAGAGTATGCAGAGTATGTGGAGAGGCAAGAGAGACGATAGAACATATGTTGAGAGAGTGCGAGGGGATGAGAGAAGAGGAACGGGAAAGAAAATGGATATTGAACGAAAGGGGAACAGGACTAGAATGGATGAGGGAAGTAGAGAGGCAGAGGGAAATAAGGAGAGGGGAGGGAAGAGAAGACAAAAGTGGAAGATTAAAAAGAGAAGAAGGATCTTAATTTTATTTTAAATATTTTTGTATATATAATTATATTGTAAGGGCAGGGCTCATTACAAGCCGAAAGGCAAAGTAATAAAGTATTCTATCTATCTAATAGCAAAGTTCAAATTTTGTTAAAGGTTAGTTCAAAGTATGGTTGTTGCCTACTTCCTACTTTCAAAATCTTTTACTGTTTCAGTGTTTTAAAAGCCTTTAGTGAATTCATTTAAAGGTCTTAAAGGTTTTATAAAAGATTGAAATAAAGTTTTATGGATGACTTGAAAATGTTATAAACACTCTTGTCAAGCATTCTTCTTTTTTACCTTAAAACTGTTTTATTATGGCCTTCAATACTCGTTTAAGGGAGAGCAGCTTTAAAAGAGCTTTTATCAGAAAGGTTATGGACTAAAATAAATCTTAAATTGTTACTTGAGTTACCTCGGGGTAAGTGGGAAAAATAACGCAAATACTTGTTTCCCAATGTACAGGATGGTTAATTAATAAGAGAATCGAGAATAGGTTAAATTAGGGAAAAGTTGCAATTTTTCAAGCTGATTATGAATCTGTAAAGAATTCACCGATATCTTGATTCGTTCATGAGTTATCCCGAAAAAACTGAAAATCGGAATTTTGAAGAAAAAATTATATCCTTCTAACGATTAGTGATTTTCCAATGAAACTTGGAATTGTTATGTTTTTGACAGCTGCCAATTCAATGGCGTTCAAGATTTAGAGCAACGACAGCCAACTTTCCTTTCTCTTATGACCGCCATATTGGATTTTAATACAACTGGATACACAAAAAATTAGCTTTTCAAAAATATAATCAATATGAAATTTTTTGAAAATATATGTCAAGTTTGAGTCACAGCCAAGACGTTGTTTTATTACAGTTAAATTAATTATTTAATTGCTTTTCATTTAAGTTCTCAAATTTTGATGATGTCAAAAAAGTCCGTGTTGGCTACATTTTTGTGTATAATGATGTGAAAATCCAATACGGCGGCCATAAGAAAAAGAAAAGTTGACTGTCGCTGCTGGAAATCTAGAAGGCCTTGAACAATTTTGTCGATGCCATTCGATTTACAGCTGTACAAAAGTTCCAAGTTTTATTTAATTACCACCAATTGTTGGAAAGATATGAATTTTAAAATTAGAGACAAGATGCGCTGTTTCTTTGTGATTAAGAATCTGAAGAGAATTCCACGATATCTTCATTCGTTTCCCAGTTCTTCCGAAAAATCTGAAAATTGCAATTTTAAAGAATAATTCATATCTATCGTACTTTAATGAAAGGTGAAATTTTGATGTTTTTGACAGCTGTCAATTGAACGGCATTGACAGAAATTTTCTAGGCCTTCTAGATTATAGTCAACTTTTGGTTCTCTTATAGCCGCCGTATTGAATTTTAACACCAAACACCAGATACACAAAAAAAATACAAATTCAATATGGCGGGCATTAGAGAATCAAAAGTTGAAGGCCTAGAAAATTTCTGTCAAAGCCATTCAATTGACAGCTGTCAAACATACAGGGTGGTCCAAATGTATTAATACAGGGCTCTCACGGCCAAACGGTAAGATAAATGAGTAAAATAAAAAATCCAGGGTAAATTAGAATTAAATACCTTTATTTTGTCGCCATTTTGGAACTCCCTATCTTATTGTATAATTTAGCAATAAATAAGAGTACATTTTTCTAAATGGCACCATGCATGTTTCAATTTTTTTTTGGATTCCCTTTGATGCCCTTTGTATGGTAGTGATTTTATTTTTTTGACAAATTGAACAGTAAACGTAGAAATTTTTGTTGATTCAAATTTCGCGCGGTGATCCGGCAACAATGCGCTTCACCATTCCTTCGATGGAACCACCCTCATCTCACCGTATGTCTCCCACTCCCACTAGTTGTACTGTGTACACAATGAAGTAAACAGGCTATTTATTATTAGGCCCAATCAGATTCTTCCAGAGGGCGTGTACACAGTACAGTGGGGAGACATTCGGTGAGCTGACCGTGGTTTCATCGACGTAATGGCGAAGCGCATTGTTGCCGGATCACCGCGCGAAATTTGAATCAACAAAAATTTCTACGTTCACTGCTCAATTTGTCAAAAAAATAAAATCATTACCATAAAGAGGGCATCAAAGGGAATCAAGAAAAAATTGAAACATGCATGGTGCCCGTGCGGTTGGGTGCCCATCGGGCGCGTCCCCGGATGGTGGATAGGGGAATGGCCAGTCCGCTGGTTAGTTACGGCCATACGTGCAGACCTGGGGCTTAAAACCCTCACGTGTCTGTACCAAAGCCGCTACCGCGAACCAACCCCTCTGAGACACCGGGCGCCCTCTCAGAGTAATAGCCTTACCCTCATGCGCCGGGCTCCATGAGGGCGGACCGAACTCCCGGGGTTAATTGGGAATTTCAGACCAGATTTAGGAGGGTACCGGAGGCCTCAATGCAGCAAATGGGGTCGGAAGACACCCATAGCTGCTCTGAGACTTAGGGACCTAGCAGCCTGAACAGAGGGACTGGAAGACTGATACTTCTGTTGTCTGTACGGAGGGAAAAAAAATAAAAAATACCTCGCGGTTGCGATAGGGATAGGCTGATAACTGGACCTATCAGATTTTTGTGACTAGGGACTAATTGTGACTGATGGGACTGAAAAAGACACCGCAGTTGCACAGGTACCGTGACACTGGCAGACCCTCAGGGAATGAGGGCGGACCGAATTCCCGGGGTTAACTGGGAATTTCAGACCAGATTTAAGAGGATACTGGAGGCCTCAATGCGGCAAATGGGGTCGAAGGACACCCATAGCTGCTCTGAGACTTCGGGACCTAGCAGTCTGAACAAAGGGACTGGAAGACTGATACTTCTGTTGTCTGTACGGAGGGAAAAAAAATAAAAAATACCTCGCGGTTGCGATAGGGACAGGTTGACAACTGGACCTATCAGACTTTTGTGGCTAGGGACTAATTGTGACTGATGGGACTGAAAAAGACACCGCAGTTGCACAGGTACCGTGACACTGGCAGACCCTCAGGGACTGTGGCACCAACAACCAGTTGTGGCTGATGGGGCTGTCCACCAGGAACCATCGGCCACACGGGGGGAAGATGTCTGCAGTCTGTACGGAAGGGTAGTTGTAATAGTGCTGCGCAGGACGCTAGGGACTAGTTGTGACTGATGGGACTGAAAAAGATACCACAGCTGCACAGGTACCGTGACACTGGCAGACCCTCAGGGACTGTGGCACCAACAACCAGTTGTGGCTGATGGGGCTGTCCACCAAGAACCATCGGCCACACTGGGGGAAGATGTCTGCAGTTTGTAACAGAGGGACATAAATTGATACCTCAACTGAACCCTTTAAGGGTACACTTTAAGCTGCCTTCGACACCAAGAAACCAGTTATAGTGGGTTCGCGGGACGAAGCTTCAACAAACTCCCTAAAGAGCAGAAGTACCCGCCGTGGTATAGCAAAGCGGGGTGGCTTTTCTAGCACCCGATTAACACTATTCAGTTTCTACAGCAGAAGTACTGGGTCTTTGCAGAACCGGGGTTCCTGTAGGAAATGGATAACTGTCACAGTGCGGGCATAATGGACCATAAGGTCTGAATGCAGCGGACCCGTCAGGGAAACGCACCGCAGAACGAAATACGATGGTGCCATTTAAAAAAATGTATTCATTGTTTATTGCTAAATTATACAATAAGATGGGGAGTTCCAAATTGCGACAAAATAAAGGTATTTAATTCTAATTTACCCTGGATATTTTATTTTACTCATTTATCTTACCGTTTCGCCGTGAGAGCCCTGTATTAATACATTTGGACCACCCTGTATATGTAATTTCACCGACTCCTTGTCTTTTAGGAGACGATGAGTCGTGAAAAAGGAACCACCCTGTATGTGTACCTCCCTGTGTGCTTGAAAATAAATTACCGTTTACAGGAGTAATGTGAAACGTTTTTTTAAACATTTTTTTGAGTTAACTTTTTCCGCTTCTTGCCGACTTAAGAAACTACGACTTTCTGATCATCATCATGTTCGTAATTTGCAAAATGGATGGCTAAAGAACTTTCGGAAACTGAGAGCAAAAAAGCAAAAAATTCCACCCCTAAAAGCAACTTTGAAACAGTTCAGAACTCTCCCGAGGCCCCAAATCCAGTTGATTTGAGATACACTTTAAAAACAGTCTTTCAAACCCATCTTAGGATTATTTCAACTTCAAACCTACACAGAAATCAAACTTGCAAACTGGCAGCAGCTGAAAATCGAATAATATTCCCCCCAAAATTTCCATTGTAGTGACTTAATTAAAACACGATTCAAACTGGGAATAATTTTTCCAAAACTGGTGAAGTTCACAATTGGAAACTATAAATTAAATCACGTTCATCGAATCGTGAGCCAGGGTATATCACTGGTCGAGATGGGGTTGTGCAAATGACATCCTAGTTGAAGCTCTCAGGCCACCACACTCAATATTCGACGTACATTTGCATAAATCGGGAATCGCTTTATATTTTCCACGTATTCTGATAGAGTTTGCAGTTTTTTTTTTTACTCGTCCTGTCACATCTTGAAATTTCCATCATCGCTTGTTAGAGTTGGGCAGTTATTCACTCACCCCCATCAACTCGTTTTGTGTTGTAAATTGCCACTTTAGTGGTCATTTTTCCGGGAAGATTGCTCACATTTTTCCAACAGAAACGCGAGACGTTTTGTTTCGTGGAAATTGCGAATGCCCCGTGTACTTTATTTATTATTAATTTATTATTGATAGTTTTATCAGTAAAGTCATAAATTTTGATGATGGGATGGTAGGTACTTGCGAGAATTACCAATTAAATATGATAAACAGTTGTTTTTCTTGTTTTGCAGACGTCCGTGGAGTTAAAGCGCGAAATGCAATTTAACTCGGTATTTTTAGATGTTGTGACGATTAATATTTAGTTTAGCCACGTTCCTTCGTATTTTTCAGAATAGGTATACCGTAGGGAGGCTGTGTATCGTGCATAATTTCGTGCATCTGCATTAACCAATTAACGAGTTTTTTTTTGCGAGACAGTAATTACTAACAATTAATTTTTTGTGCATTTTGTTCTCTCCAGCATGTTTTAATGTACGCTCGTTGGGACGTTGTCGTATTTTCCTATTTAATCGCAGAAGAGAAATTTTGCGAGTCGTAAACACAACCCGAAATCGCGCGGGTCACGGAAATTTTTATGGTGCAGAGATTATTTTGGTCGTGATCAATTTGTAAGTAAGTAATTATTTATTTATTTTTTGGAGTAAGTTCAAACTTTAAATTTCAAACACAGACCAGTCAATAAGGACCTGAATTTGGCAAATAGAAACAAAAATTACGACAGTTTTGCCAATTGGCAGAAGTTGTAGCTTGAACCATTTTATTGAACATACTAAAAGTCCCCTAGGATGGGGTGTGAGTTCGAGCGACCATCAAAGCAAAGAGGCACAGTTTTTGTTAAATTTTCTAATATCTCTTGAAATATTGATTCTATCGAAAAAATAGCCATCTAACAAATTGAAGAGCGTAAAATTCTCTAGACAAGAGTTTATGAGTATACATTTTTTGTTGACACTAAAATTTTATCGCTAAATCGCCGGCTAAAGCAGTCTATTGGTCCAACGATGTCATCCCCCTGAATTTGGGCAGATTTATTCCAAAACCGAAGTCAAAAATATATTAATAGTAGACCAAGTAGTGATTAATTAAATTCAAAAAGTTTTGAAAAAAAGCTATACAGTATTAACCAAAGGTAGGGAACGGGTAGTTTATTTGACAAACGATTGACGTTATCGAAAAACGGTTCCTATAAAACTTGAATATTTTTTAGTCATTTTAACCTCCCCAACTCCATCACAATTTTAAAAAAATGGGAGGTTACTACAATCACTAAAATTTTCGAATTTGAGATAGCACCAGATCTTCACGTTTTGGGGTCTCAGGAACCCAAAAAAGCGGTTTTCAAAATGTGTCTGTGTGTGTGTACGTACGTACGTTTGTAAACACGCCACAGCCAAAACTACTAGACCGATTTAGCTGAAATTTGGTGCGTAGGCATCTCATAACCCAACTTAGATCTGAAAAGCTTTTGGAGCCAATCGCGCAACTAGAAATGCCATTTTGGCACATCAACTTTTTAATTTTAAATGCAAACCCCCATTTTTCACGTCACGATAGGAAAGGCCTTCAAATTCTGCTTCTAAAAATGTATTCACTCTCAGTGCCCTTTTGACCAAAAATTAAAAAAAAATTGATTTTTATCGGACTTTAAAATCGCGGTACAGCCCAAGCCCCTGAACCGATTTAGCTGAAATTTTGCACATGGGGATTGTATTGCACGTCAAAGAGCTGAACAAATTTTGGATTCAATCGGCCCACGGAAAGTGCCGTTTTGGCACACCAATGTCCAACTTTAAATTATTCACTTATTTAACCACCCAAAACAAGTTTTTGAAAGATTTATTGTCACCATCAGAAAGGTCTTCAAATTCTGGTTTCAAAAAAAATGCAGCAGTGAAGCGGCTGGAACCTCCCCATCGCGTGGATCTTTGACTTGTGTTTCTAGCCGAATTAGCACAGAAATTGTATAAGACTGGTTTTAGAACTGCCTAAAAAGGACTTACTTATACCTACTTTTCTCTAATGAATGTTTCAATTTGTATGTTCTAAAAAAGTTCTAAAACCATTATGGAAACCAGTCATACATTTTCTTTGCTAATTCGACTAGAAACCCAAGGCAAAGATCCACGCGATGGGGAGGTTCCAGCCGCTTCACTGCTGCATTTTTTTTATGCTGTAGGTTAGTAAAACAGAAGTCTGCCGTAAATATTGCAGAACATGGGCTAATGGCAGCCATTTTAATTTCTCAAAAATTGACAACTCGGATACCGTAAAAGATACGAAATTTTATTATATTAGTAAAAAGTTGTGTTTTTCAATGTAGATTAAGAATCTGGAAAAAAATTCAAGATATCTGTTTTGGTTCCTGAAAAGTGTGATATTTTAATCTAATAAGGCTTAGAAAAGTGTTCTTCGCCTCGTTTTATTCTTCGTGCAAGGTAATGTAATTCAAGCAAATTTCATTATGATCTGCTGATTAGTAACCAAGTTATAACACGTTGTCAATTTTCAGTTTTTTCAGTATATTTCAGTAACCAATTTAGTTTTCTTTTCAGATTCTTAATCTACACTGAAAAATACAACTTTTTTCTAACTTTATAAAATTTCGTATCTGTTACCGTCTTCGAGATGTCAATTTTTGAAAAATTGTGAACTTTCATGGTTTCATATACCTATGAAAATGCTAATTTTGACACATTTACAAACTTTTTGTTACTTCCGGTTCCACCGGAAGTGACGTTTACTTTGTTATTTTAAATAACAAGGTGGCGGTTTCTTTACGCAATTCAAGAGACATTTGAATTCTCTTTACAAACGTATCAAAAAATTTTACCATAAGTTTCAAAAATGGCCGCCAGAGAACCGAAATGTTTCAAGTCAAGTTGGCTGTGATTTCTGCCAAGACTAGTATAATAGTACAGGAGTCTTCTAAAATGTGCATATTACATACCCAAATATTCATTTAAATAAATTTTCTAATGCAAATTTGGTATAAACTCTTTATTTTCGCTAAAACGTTGATTTTCTAAGCCAATTTTTTTACGTTAATTTTAAATGAAAAGGTACCTGTTTTTTAAGCGAAAACTAAAATTTGGTTCTTCTTTTTTCTAAACAACGTCCATAAACAGAATTATACCAAACGGGAAGCATTCTTGATAGAGAATTTTGAGAACCTGTGAAAATCCGATATTTTTACACTTTTTCCAAAAAACGAACAACTTTGCATTAGAAAATGTATGAAAATGTTAATTATTTGCACAATATGCGCATTTTAGAGGACTCCTATACTAGTCTGAATAGTCACTTTAACTTAAAATGGCAGAAATCAAAGGCAACTTGAGTAAAAACGTTTCGGCAGTCTTTGAAACTTGCGTTAACATTTTTTGATGTGGCTGTAAAGAGAATGAAAATGTCTTTCGAATCGTGTAAAAAAAACACCTCCTTGTTGTTTAAATTAACAAAGTTAACGTCACTTCCGGTTTACAGGAAGTAAGAAAGACTTTGTAAATATGTCAAAATTTGCGTTTTTATATCAAAATTTCAAGTTGATCTTCCGAGAAAAATAAAGAAATGGCGAGGTGTTAGTTACATGGGTTCGTTGACAGCCGGTATAAAGGTGTAAGGAGAAAAGTGAATAGAATGTTCTTATAGAGAATTTTATGTTCTTCAATTCATTACTTAGTGGCTTTCTTGATAAAAAAAAGTTATTCTCAATTAAAAAAGTCTCCTATATTTCGGGAAAAATTCCCCTTTTGAATGACACCAAGAAAAATGTCGATGAAATAATATCACTCCGTGACGAAAAGTAAAAAAAAATCATTAACGTCAAAAGATGCGCCTGACAGTCGCATTCAAGTTTTATAGGAAACGTTTTTCGATAATGTCAATAGTTTGTCAAATAAACTACCCCGTGCTCTACTTTTGGTTAACACTGTATAGTCTTGTTGTAGTTTTTTTTCAAATTTTTTTGAATTTAATTAGTCACTACTTGACTACTTGCCCAAATTCAGGGGGATGTCATCGTTGGACCAATATATGTTACGAAAGCGTAGAGCTGCCATGATATTTGCTAACTTTTTTTATTTTGTAATTTACAGAAAAAGTGTAAATTTACAGAAAAAAGTGTAAATTTACAGAAAAAGTGTAAATTTACAGAAAAAAGTGTAAAACAGAAAAATTGTAAATTTACAGAAAGAAGTGTAAATTTACAGAAAAAGTGTAAATTTACAGAAAAAGTGTAAATTTACAGAAAAAGTGTAAATTACAGAAAAAGTGTAAATTTACAGAAAAAGTGTAAATTTATGTTTTCGTTCTGAGAGCACCGTTACCGAGTTGTACAGGGTAGTCCAAACGCATTAATACACGGCTCTTATCTACGGCCAAATTTTAAGATGAATAGAATAAAAAATCCATGGTAAATGCTTGTATAATTTAGCAATAAACAAAAAGTACATAAATTGAGCAATATTTTTTTAAATTTAAATTTTCATTATTAAGAATATTTTTTCAGAATGCAAGATTTGTTGTTTTTGGTCATTTTATTAATTAACAGCTTGATAACAGCCCGATAAAAAATATAGCAAAATGGCTCGTAATCCTGCACTCTGAAGAAACATTTTTTCCTTTGTAACGAAATGCGCCATTTGTTGTAAAGAAACTTATAATTAGGCCCCGTTAAAATCCTTTAGTGGGCGTGTACAATTAGTAGGAGGCATGTGGTAAGACGAGGACGATTGACATATGATGAAATGCGTTGTTGCCGGATCTCCGCGCGAAATTTGAATTAATGAAAATTTAAAAATTTACTGTTCGATTTATCAAAAAAATTAAATTATCACCATAGAGAAGGACTCACAGGGAATCCAAAAAAATAGAAACATGGGTGGTGCCATTAAAAAAATAAATATTACTCATTGTTTATCGCTAAATTATGCAAATTCCAAATTGCGACGAAATGAAGGTAATTTATTCTAATTTACATTGGATTTTTATTTTATTTATTTATCTTATTGCTTGGCCGTGAGTGCCGTGTATTAATACATTTGAACTACCCTGTACAACTCGGTAATGGTGCTCTCAGAATGGAAACAAATTTACAGTTTTTCTGCAAATTTACACTTTTTTCTGTAAATTTACACTTTTTCTGTAAATTTACACTTTTTTCTGTAAATTTACACTTTTTTCTGTAAATTTACACTTTTTCTGTAAATTTACACTTTTTCTGTAAATTTACACTTTTTTCTGTAAATTTACACTTTTTCTGTAAATTTACACTTTTTCTGTAAATTTACACTTTTTTCTGTAAATTTACACTTTTTCTGTAAATTTACACTTTTTCTGTAAATTTACACTTTTTTCTGTAAATTTACACTTTTTCTGTAAATTTACACTTTTTTCTGTAAATTTACACTTTTTCTGTAAATTTACACTTTTTTCTGTAAATTTACACTTTTTTCTGTAAATTTACACTTTTTCTGTAAATTTACACTTTTTTCTGTAAATTTACACTTTTTTCTGTAAAACACTTTTTCTGTAAATTTACACTTTCTGTTTTACACTTTTTTCTGTAAATTTACACTTTTTTCTGTAAATTTACACTTTTTCTGTAAATTACAAAATAAAAAAAAGTTAGCAAAAATCATGGCAGCTCTACGCTTTCGTAGTATGTAACCTTTTTTTCTAAAGAATCTTACGCTCTTCAATTTATTGTGTGGCTATTTTTTCGATAAAATCAATATTTCTTAAGAAATTTTTTCCCTAACTCTTTCAAAATTGTCAAAAAAAAATTAAAACAAGCTTTTGTCGATTTTGAAACCGTTGGGAAACTGCCATATTTTGTCTTTATTACAAAAATTATTTGGAGAGTCACAATTTTGTTTCAAAATTCAAAATTACGGGCGACGAGAACGGCCTTAAAATATAGCTCAAACAGGCCTTCTTGTTTGATTATTTCCGTTAATCTCTTTGAGTAAAATTCGAGATGGAGTATCGGTACTTGTTCGTAATTAGCAACTCGCATATTTGCAGTTTGCATAATTAAAGGCTGCTCAAAAGTGGAAAATCATCCCCCGACTGAGGTTCGAGTTGTAATCTCTCCTCGAGCGGCGATTAGTACAAACCTTTGTAATTGCACCACTCTACCGTAAAAAGAGAAAAGCTCGGATTTTTTATCAAACGACAACTTCCCAACGTCATCCCAACTATGTTCCCATTGAATGTGTTTCTCCTCTGTTCACAGAGCGCCGTCTGTCTCGGCTGGGGGCGACCAGCTCGTAGTGTGCTGTGGTCGCGATTACGTACGTACCGTACATTTAAATTATTTATGTGCACCCAAGGAAATCGAGCTCAATACTATATTCGTTTTTCTTTTAAAGCTATGTCCGCGTTCAGAGCGAACTTACAATTGCCTATTAAAATTTTGACAATCTACTTCTTTTTGTGTTTTTTTGTAGAGCGTGATTACCGATTTTTTCATTAAATGAGAAAAGAATTGGAATTTCAGTGGAAAAAGTTGCTGAAGAAAATCAACCGATCCACAGGTTAGGCATTCATCAGCGTTAATTAAACATTAAACTTAAAAAAGAAGTCGTTTTGAGACGTTTAATAGCGACGTCTGACTAATGATAGCTGCCAAGTGAATTAACTCCAGAAGGAAAAAGTAACGATGGGGAGATTAATGATCTAGTGCCAAGCATTTTTGTTCTCGAATTAAATTCACCTTTTTCGAAAAAAGTGTTGTTTCCTGATTTGATAAAAATATTCACTTTTGTTTTCAAAAATCTTCAGATCTATTTTTTTGGGCACTTTTTCGAGAAAACTTTCTCGCTCATCATTTATAACGTGACTGGGGCCATTTTGGGCATTACTTAAAATAAAACTATTCGCTTGTTCTGTTAGTTTCAATTTTGAGACCGTTTTGTCACTTTTTCGAAAAAATTTCTCCGAAAAATATATCGCTTCTCGTCAAAGGGCCACTTTCTACAAGTTCGTATCATCATATCTACATATTTACTTAACTTTTTAAAATGACTTGACTTCAAGAATTTGCTGGGGAGTTCTTGCAAAATACCTATATCGTTTCCCAAAAAAGGACCGTTTTTTGAAAATTTTTTTGTCTTATTTGTGGAATTAATGTTTTATTATTTTGATTGTTCTTTTGGCCCTTTTTCGATAAAACCGCTGTTTGCTGTACATTATTGCGTCACCATTTTGGACATTCTTTTTGACGCTTTACAAAAGTCATTTGTTAGGGAGTTTTCGTAAAATGCACTGTTCCTAGAAAAAGAATCATTCTCGGAATATTTTCCAAATGTTTTTAGATTCGTCAAATATTTGTGGACCTTTTCAGGCCATTTTCCGAAAAAAATGTCGTTTCCTGCCAGAGCTGGGCCAAGTACCGACAAAAAGTACTTAAGTATCAAGTATCAAGTACTTGATATTTTGAATATACTTCAAGTATCAAGTACCAGTACTGGATAGAAGTACTTGAAAATTGCAGTCCAGTACTTTACTAGTGCGCACACGTTAAGTACCCAGTACCAGTACCAATACTTAAAAGTACTGAGTAAAATAAGGGACTGAGTATTTAATAAAGTACTTAAGTACTTCATAAAATACTTAAGTACTTGACATAGTACTTAAGTAAAATAAGAGACTGAGTATTTCATAAGGTACTTAAGTACTTTCAGGACTTAAGTACTTAACACATTACTGAAGTATCTAACTGTTATTGAGTAATCTTATAGACAGCGGGCTGCGTTTTCAAATTGAGGGGGCTCCAAATTTGTAAAAAAATTGGGGCCCTGAATATCATTTGCTCCAGTCTGCCTGTCAATTTTTCATGTAAATAAGATGGCACATGTTACAAAAAAACATTTGACTGACGTCCAGACCGCTGCGTTTTCGGTGAGGGTGGTTGTAAACATGTCATGTGCCATCTTATTTACATGAAAAATTGACAGGATTGCAGTTTGCACCCCGTGCCCGTAATAATTTCGAATTCTGATAACGACACCACGCAAAAAGTGCTTTTCAATAAGATTTATGGTATTGTTTTGCGAATTTCAGGCTTCTAAGAAATGAACAAAGTGAAGTCGTTCTTGGATTTGCCCCAACCTAATAAATACTCTAAAAACCCCCTATTTTTCAGTAAAAGATTCAGTACCGAACTCGATACTTAAGTACTCGATACTTACGTCCTCGATACTTAAGTACTCGATACTTAAGTCCTCGATACTTAAGTACTTGATGCCGCATGGTTTAAAATACCAAGTACAAATACTTCGCTCGAAAAAATTATTCAAGTACCAGTATCAAGTACTTTTAAGAAGTACTTGAAATACCCAGTACCAGTACCGAATTTTCAAAGTACTTAAGTACCGGTACTTTAAGTATCAAAAGTAATCAGTACTGTACTTCAAGTACATTTCGATACTGAGTAGCCCAGCTCTGTATTCCTGCCCATTCATTACGTCACGGGCAATTTTTGACGCGATTTGATAGATATTCACTTTCATTTTCAAAAATTTTGGAACCTATTTATCACTTTTTTAAAAAAACTTCATGGGTTGAGGTTTTCGCAAAATATATCATTCGCCAAAAAATGACCATTTTGGGACCACTTTTTCCGAGAAAAATGTCAGTTGGGGAGTTCGCAAAATACATCTTTTCTCGAAAAAAGGCCATATAGGTATTTGGAATATTTCTCGGTAGATACCTTTCAAATCTTTTTATCTTTATGGCGTATAAAGTTGGCAAAACTGATAAGACTTTAACACCTTACTTTTATTCAATTTACAGAGACCAAAAAGCACTAAAATAGTGATTTTTTTTAAGTTTGGTACTGTTGCAAATCTAGAATTACCTGTAATTGGCGGCCATTGATGCTCGGAGCAGTGAGCTTTCGGAACTAAAACCTCGTGAAACAGTATTTTGGCAACTTTTTGCTTTGGATCTTTTTATATTTGGTAACAAATTTGGTGTTTTTGATTTCTTGTTGCCTGACAACTTAAACAAACTGAAAAACAGAAATGATTATTTTTACCAAAAGTTGGGCAACCCATTTAATTTTGCCTCCCAACTTGAAGAAACCGAAAAAACTAATTCCTGCCAACTCAAAAACAACGAAACACCCCAGGCGTGCAATAAAAAACCCCAAGTCCTTGTTGGAATTTACACTCCGTGTAAAGAAACCTGTTGTTTCCTGTCCATTATTACGTGACGGGGACCATTTTTGGCATTTAATAAAAATATTCACTTGTTTTGTTATTTTTAAAGATTTTGGCACCTTTTTTCACTACCGTTTCTTGAAAAAGGGTCATTGGGACCTATTTTTTCGGGCATTTTTTCGAGAAAAGTTGCTTCCTCCTCATTTATGACGCGACTGGAACAATTTTGGGCATTACTTAGAATAAAAATATTTACTTGTTTTTTGTCACTTTTTCGAAAAAATTTTATTTGTATTTCCGAAAAATATATCGTTTTAATGATTTTAGATTCCACAAATAATTTGGGGCCTTTTTAGGCCATTTTTCTGTCCATTTATTACGTCACGGACAATTTTTGACGCTATTTGAAGCGATATTCACTTTCATCTTAAAAAATTTTGGGACCTATTTATCACTTTCGAAAAATATATCATTCGCCAAAAAATGATAATTTTGGGACCTGTTTCGGCACTTTTTCCGAGGAAAATGTCATTTGTAGGGAAGTTTTCGCAATATACAGGGTATCCCTCGACGAGCGTCAGTTAGCCGTATCTGGAGAACTGTTTCTAGCATCGTCTTGAAAATTTTTACACAGGGGTTTCAATTAATTTTGAATCGACGTAAAATATTTTGATCAATGGCGCACTTCCGGTTATACCGGAAATAGGTACTAACTGCCTTATTTTAAATGGAACATCCTGTATATTATGATATTTTTGGATTCTACGTTTCATTCTAGGTAAACTTTTATTAAGAATTGCTGTGCCAAAAATCAACCATTTTTGAGAAAATCAAGAATTTCGCTTTTTTATGCCAAGTGCAGGCCTAACTTCAAAAAGCTGTAACATCCTTACAGTATGAAATGAGAAAACGATATTAATTTTAGCATGAAGACTAATGTAGGGTGTATCCTCCCTTGGACTCAAATTGGGTCAAATACATAGAGGGTGTTGTCTGCAAATTTTTAAACATCATCAAGTTCATTGGTCAAAAAGTCAATTTTTTCAAATGGAATGCCCCAACTATTTTATAGTACATCGATGCAGAACTTAATTGTCTATCATTTTAGTCTACATGTTTGCCATGTTTAAATGAATAGTTTTTGTGATATTTGTAAGAATTTGGAATTTGACCAAAATTTCATATTTAGCACGATTTAATAACCAAAGTTAGCTATGATTTTAGGAGCCTTTAGAGTTCCTTAAGGCTGCTCAAATGAAAATTTAATGCTGTTTTAATTCAGTTTTAGAATATGAAATTTTGGTCAAATTCCGAATACTTAGAAATATTACAAAAACTGTTTATTTAAATATGGCAAACATGTAGACTAAAATGATAGACAATTAAATTTTGCATTGACGAGCCATAAAATAGTTGGGGCATTCCATTTGAAAAAATTTACTTTTTGACCAATGAAATTGATGATGTTTAAAAATTTGCAGAGAACAGTCCTGTATGTATTTGACCCAATTTGAGTCCAGGGGCGGATACACCCTACATTAGTCTTCATGCCAGATTAATGTCGTTTTCTCATTTCATACTGTAAGGATGTTACAGTTTTTTGAAGTTAGGCCTGCACTTGGCATGAAAAAGCGAAATTCTTGATTTTCTCAAAAATGGTTGATTTTTGGCATATCAATTCTTAGTAAAAGTTTACCTAGAATGAAACGTAGAATCCAAAAATATCATAATATACAGGATGTTCCATTTAAAATAAGGAAGTTAGTACCTATTTCCGGTATAACCGGAAGTGCGCCATTGATGAAAATATTTTACGTCGATTCTAAATTAATTGAAACCCCTGTGTACAAATTTTCAAGACGATGCTAGAAACAGTTCTCCAGATACGGCTAACTGACTCTCGTCGAGGGATACCCTGTACATATATCGTTTTTCGAAAAAGGGTCATTTTTGGAATATTTTTCGGCAGATACCTTTCAAATCTTATTATCTTTGGCGCGTATAAAGTTGGCAAAACTGATAAGACACCTTATTTTTGTTCAACTTGCAGAAACCGAAAGCACTTAAATTGCGATTTTTTTAACTTTACTGTTGCAAATCTAGAAATACCTGAAATTGGTGACCATTTATGCTCGGATTAGTCAGCTTTTTACGAAGGCGTAGAACGGACACGAGTAAAAAATTTTCATATTTTCGACTTCGAACTCGAAAATTTCGACTTCGAACTCGAAATTTCGACTTCGAACTCGAAAATTTCGACTTCGAACTCGAAATTTCGACTTCGAACTCGAAATTTCGACTTCAAACACGAAATTTCGACTTTGAACTCGAAATTGAATCTACTGCGCAAGTCCTATTTCCTAACTAGAAAATTTTATTAATGCGCATGTGCGAAGTTCGAACGGGGCAAGCGTCGCACATCAGATGGTACACGGCACACAAACAGACCACAGACAGTTCAAAGTCGAAATTTTCGAGTTCGAAGTCGAAATTTCGTGTTCGAAGTCGAAATTTCGTGTTCAAAGTCGAAATTTCGTGTTTGAAGTCGAAATTTCGTGTTCGAAGTCGAAATTTCGAGTTCAAAGTCGAAATTTTCGAGTTCGAAGTCGAAATTTCCGAGTTCGAAGTCGAAATTTCGTGTTCGAAGTCGAAATTTCGAGTTCAAAGTCGAAATTTTCGAGTTCGAAGTCGAAAATATGAAAATTTTTTACTCGTGTCCGTTCTACGCCTTCGTAGCTTTTGGAACTAAAACCTCGTGAAACAGTGTTTTGACAAATTTGAGCTCCAAATTGATTTTTTTTTGGATCGCTATATTTGGCACCAAAATTTTCACGAATTTGGTGTTAAACTGAAAAACACTGAAATGCTGATTATTTAATGAAGGTCTTAAACATAACTAAGAGCATTTCCGATTAAATCGAGCAGTTTGAAATTCCTTGTGCAGTAAATGGCTTCAGAAATTGTGTAAATAACTCAATTAGCAGGAATCAATTTGAGACGCGCTGCACTCCAGGAAAAGAGGATTCATATTTATCCAAACTAAAACTCTCTTTCCAAGTTCCTGCTTCATTTACTTGTAGTTCAAAGTTCGCTCTGATTGGTCCTTCAATTAATATTTGATGAGACTCTAGCTTGAAAATTTAGTGCCGAGCTCGATCCGATTTAGCCTGAAATTGCATCTAATCGCTTCTGTAGCTGCACTGTAAAATTTAGAAAACACGGTAAGGGGTAATCCATCATGTTTTTTTTGTCCAGCTAATGTTGCTTCAGTTTTAATATTGCAGGCGCTGGTTTCGCCGCTGAAACGTTTTAATTTCATCTCCTTTGAGATTGACTTTGAATTTTATAAAATATTTCATTTTGGTATCAAAATTTTACGAGAGAAAAAGTGCCACATTATTTTATGATTTAAAGATCAAAGTTTTTACTCAATCTCAGGGGAGAAACGGACAGTGAATTCAATCGTAGATTTTTACGAGGATCTCTTTTTCAGGTCGTAGGTGTCGCGTGGCTCATCGATCACCAAACTTCTTGGTGGGGTACATTGATAAACCATTTTTTCGCTTCTAAGGCCACTCTCGCAGTGTCTAAGCCCAGCCGTGCTTATTAAATTAGGTTAAGTTAAAAAAAATTATATCAGACTATATATTTTCTTTATGTGTCGTTATTTTATAGTTTAATCTAGTTCCCTCTGGTTTGTTTTTAGCGTTTTTATTTTCTCCTGTTTTAATTTAGTTTATCACTGCCAACTTGGACAATATTAAAAAAATTCATAAATTAGCGACACGTCAAAATCACCCGGTATATTATCTATACTATTGTGATAAACTTGAAATGATTTAGAGGTGAACAAGTTGTATAATAATTTTAAGACGATATAACCTATTTTAATAAATTAATATAAGTTAAATGTTATGTAAATATTGTATGTGCTTGCAGACGTAGTGGCTTTTACAGACTAATAATACACTTTGGATTTGGCAAAGTGAACGTAAATGGGGCGGATGTGTGAAGGGCATTTTGTGACCAAGATTTTCCAAAAATTGAATGTATGATCGCCTCTCAACATTTTATTGCACTGTCATAATCATTTTATCATCACTTCATTTCTTACAGATTTGAATTTTCGCACTGGCATTAGAATAGATGAATTTTATCCTTATTGTAATTTACACACAATAAAATGTTGAACATCTGCTAACGAATGGTTTTTTTTCCTTTTTGTGCTCAGAAGCAAAAACACAAAAATTGGCGCTAGGACAATTATGGACCCTTTCAAGGTCATACCTGATTTACCTCTTTTGGTGTCACAATTTGAAAGTGGCGAAAGAAAATAAAATAAATCGACTACAAAGATGCTTAACTGCCAAAACGTGATACATATACTTAAGAATAAATCAGTTAAACGTCCGAAGGATATAGGAAACTACTGTTCTTTTACAGCTCTTGTGTAAAACAAGCCCGTAATGTAATTACATAAAAGCAATTTAAATGCAAATTTTGTGAGGGCTAGCATTGAAACCGTCGCCATAATTTGTGATTGAGAAAAACTGTCTATACAGGGTGTTAGCTAAGTACACTCACATTTGACTTTGGGCCACATCGGTTCACGGAAAGTGCGTTTTTGGCACTGCTTCCAAAAATGTATCAACACTTAGTGTCTTTTGGCAAAAAAACATCAGACACGCTGCAGCCGAAACTACTGAAGACATCGAGATGAAATTTTACGCACCCTGTAGATGATGATGCGATTTTGGGCAAATCGGTTGATTAAGATCCAGATTTATACGTCTACATGGCGCCTCGCATACGTTTACATAGGAAGCGCCTCCGATAAATCCGGGGAAAAAACGCGCTTCTTTTGCGAACGCTGCTTAAACGTTTAGAGATAAAACAAAATCTTGTATAGAAGAATTGTTGGCAACAAATAGATCTACAAAAAAGTCCGCGACAGCATATAAGTATCTATGACAGGTAGCCTACAATAATAGTTTTTGTCTTTTAATTTTTTGTAAAAATCGGTTTGACTGTTTGTTGTGGACTATTCTTCATAAATACCTGTAGATCTTTTCGTAGCCAATAATTTTTAACCTCCCCAACCCCATCACAATTAAAAAAAAATGGGAGGTTACTGCAATCACTAAAATTTTCGAATTTGAGATAGCACCAGATCTTCACGTTTTGAGGTCTCAGGAACCCAAAAAAGGGGTTTTTAAAATGTGTCTGTGTGTATGTACGTACGTTCGTTTGTAATCACGCCACAGCCAAAACTACTGGACCGATTTAGTTGAAATTTGGAACATAGGCATCTCGTAACCTAACTTAGATCTGAAAAGCTTTTGGAGCCAATCGTGCAACAGGAAATGCCATTTTGGCACATCAACTTTTAAATTTTAAATGCAAACCCCCATTTTTCACTTCACCATAAGGAAGACCTTCAAATTCTGCTTTTAAAAGTGTATTCATTCTTAGTGCCCTTTTGACCAAAAATAAAAAAAAATTGATTTTTATCGGACTTTAAAATCGCGGTACAGCCCAAGCCCCTGAACCGATTTGGCTGAAATTTTGCACATGGGGATTGTATTACACGTCGAAGAGCTGAACAAATTTTGAATTCAATCGACTCACGGAAAGTGCCGTTTTGGCACACCAATTTCCAAATTTAAAATTATTTTTTCATTTGACCATTAAAAACAAGTTTTTGAAAGATTTATTGTCACTATTAGGAAGGTCTTCAAATTCTGG
This sequence comes from Pycnomerus fuliginosus, assembly GCA_963924575.1. NCBI lineage: Eukaryota > Metazoa > Arthropoda > Insecta > Coleoptera > Zopheridae > Pycnomerus > Pycnomerus fuliginosus. The sequence continues at coordinate 17,195,287 of OZ004624.1, read as the reverse complement.
TTTTAAATAGGACAAAATTAATTCGCATTTAGCGCTGTTTGGTTCAAAAAAGCGAAATTTTATAATAACAGTAAAAATACATTATAGCCCAAATTACTGAATCGATTTGGCTGAAATTTGGTACATGGAGATCGGGTGACCCGTTGAAGACCTGAAAGGCTTTTGAAAGCAATTGGCCCACGGGAAGTCCCATTTAAGCATATCAACTTAAAATTTTAAATACAAGACCTCATTTTTATGTCGCCATTAGAAAGGCGATCAAATTCTGGTTCTAAAAATGTGTTCACAGTTTCGGCCATTTCAGTAGAAAATAGAGAAAAAATTCTTTCTCAATAAAAGGGAGCGGGCTGACAGTGGATGACATAAAGTGGCAGTTATTGTCAAAAAGGTGGCAAAAGATTAACCTTAAAAGGAACATATTGTCAAATGTGATGGGTGATGTCCGAGGTGATGTCGGTATTTGTCAAAAAATTGCGAAATTAGTCAAGGATTAAAAAAATTCTGTTGAATTGACTACTATCTACACAGAATACAAAGATCCACGCGATGGGGAGGTAACAGCCGCTTCTCTGCTGCATTTTTTTGTTATACATTCAACCGTTTAATCTGTGAAAAAGTAGAAGTTTCTACCGTCTCCGAGGCTGCCAATTATTTTTTGGCACACCCTGTATCTTGGAAACTAAGCACTTTAGTTTGTCGGTGTACTTAGAGAACACCCTGTATTTAAACTCAAATCTTCGTTTGATTAAGCAAAGTATCCCTAGAGAAATAAACATGGGTGGAAAATATTGCGAAAGCTTTTCACAGCAATATTTATATCTCCAATTTCTTGCGGAAAGTCGAACTATTTTTCAAACAAAAATAGTGACAGTGGTTTCTCAATAGTCGATAGTATTCGTGGCAGTATCAAATTTCTTTGAAATGCACCCTTAATTTCTCTGCAACTTGTCGCATTTTATTTTCCACGCCAGTAAGCCAGACACGTCACCCCTATAATAATTGTGGAAGTGGGGTAACAAAATATCGATTCTCATTGTGTTGAAACGGTTTTTATGACAACACTCAAACAGGGCTCAGTCACGAAACCGTCTTTCCATTCTGTATTTATGGAAATGGAAAAATCTGAATTTACGTCCAACTTGCAACAAAGTGCATAAACTACAGGGTTTCATAAAACGTGCCACGGAAAAAAAGAAAGCCTTTTGCTAGTATTGAAAATGGGGGTGTCAATATGCAAAGGGTACAAACAATTTCTCGTTGAAACAATTTTATCCTTCGCTTTATCCTGTTGTTTATAAAATTTTACGGGGTCGTAAATTTTTATTATTACTCCTTAACCTAAAAACTTGTCGCCGGATGTGCTTGCATAACGCGGAAATAGACGCCGCCAACCACTAATGCGACATACGTGCCCTGCTTAAGCTTATGCTTGAAAACTTTCATTTGTACTTTTTAGTGCTATAGCAGTATGCCAGGCACTCTTGTTTTAGGTTATTCGCTCGCCGTCCGTCGCTTAACTTGAGAACGGATTGAGATGTCGAGCTCAAACTTGCTAGGCAGCTTCGTCTCCCGAAAAGTAATGCGGGGATTGCTTTTAGGACATATTCGGACCGAGGGGGTGGGAGTTAGGGGTGAAAAACCGAGAAACTGTTAATTGCAATGACTCGACCTTCAAGTCTGTTGAAGGTGAAGGGCTCTCAATTTCGAGAAATGAAAAGGATACTATTTTTCATTTTCCAATGGACTATTACTTGAGATTCAGCCTGTACTTTATAGTAATTATAGTAATGTTAGTACAAATTGTTCTTTCGAAAGGTAAATTGTTCGAAAATCAAAAATTAAAAAAACCTAACCTGACATTGACCTTGAACTGTCCTAGATTCTCGCACTGCAAGACTGATACTTTAAGGAGTTCTCGCTTTCGGCTCTGCCAAAAACTCACCCTAAATTTTTAACCGGCAGAATTTGAGAAAAAATGTAAAATCCGGATACGAAAGTTAGAACAATTAAAAATTGTAAATGTTGCTGGAAAATAAATGGAGGGTTGGTAATAAGGATTCTCAACTACAAGGTCTTCATACCCAATCTCACTTGACGAAAACTGTCCTCCAGATAGTTAATTCAAACCACAGCTTTAAACCGGATTAGAGCTTTTCTGTTGCTTACAGCAATAATAGCGGAAGATAAATTGCTTCTTTAAAAACTGATGTCCTTTGAGTTAATGACGATGTTGATTTATTAATACGTAATTAATTTTCTCCTCATTCCCACATTCTTCAACCGATTAAGCAATGAATCATAACGTCACAATTTAGAGCGAATGTTAATCTATTTCATAAGGCGTTGTGAGTCAAAATCAGCCACTATCCCTTCGGTTCAGGATAAATAAAAACGTAATGAATAATGCACGACATTGTCGAAATAATGAGGTACAAGTATTGATTATCAATCAGTATTTTTTATGCACCTGAACCAGGCGGCCATATGTTGGCCGTTATTTCGTTCCATGAGACGGAAACAGCCATCCGACCACCTGTGTCAAATCGACGGAGGAAAAAGTAAGTTATCGTCGAGAAAAGAGGATTATTGCTTTAATTGATTCGGGCTTGGATGATCCTCACGAATAAATGAGTCGAATTAAAACGTTCGAGACAAGAAGGTTATTATCGCTGGGATCATTTTTCATAGTATTTAACTTTGGGAAATGTCTGACAGGCACTTCGGGAAAACAGGAACGCCCTTTTGAATTATTATCCTGTTCGCCTTTAACCTTTCCTTTTAATTATTATGAAAGAGGTCGAGTTTACCGTGAATTATTTATAGCTGATTGTGTAACTTCTCGAATTGCATTGATGGCATCCTGGGGCATTTCTGGTCTACTGGTGCCTAATTACCCCAATGCAACTTTTTTCCTTTTTAAGCACCTATAATCTTTTTCTAACGGACACAGGGACAGTGTGAGTCAGGCTTTCTTCTGTTATTCAATAAGCAAAAACTTACATTCGAACTAGTTAATGCTTTGTGCCGCTACTAGTAAATGAGGAATAATATAAGTTTATTAACATGATCCCAGGCCGGCCAGCCTGACTTACACTGCCCCTGCATCCGTTACAAAATGATTCTTCGGTAAAAGTAAAAATGCACCGAGTTGATTGGTGGCTAAGAGTTACGGAATTAAATTAGTCTTTTGTTTAGATCAAGAATAAGTTGTCAAGATCCTCGTCTTAATTTTTTCTTGAATTCAAGATAAGAGAAGATGTCAAAATTCGTGACAAGACTTGCAAAGCTCTCAAGAATCAAGATTTCTTGCATTCTCTTGACACTTTTGAGGGGTAAAGTTTTAAAGAAGGCAGAAAGGCAATAAAAATTCGAAAATATGAAAACTGAGTAAATCTTTAAAGAATAAAATAAGAGAATTTAGGTTTTCCTTTGGTGATGGTAAGTACACGTGCTGTCCGGATCCGGAAAATTGTTCGAAGGAAATAATTCGAAAAAAGATTGTTCGAAAGCGAGAACTCATCAAAATATCGGATTTTCGAACAATTGTCTTTTGAGCAATTTGCCTTTCGAACTATTTACCATTCCATTTCGAACAATTGTATTCAAACAATTTGTTTTCGAACAATTTTCCGTACCCCTCGATTAAAAAGATATTTAAATTCACTGAATTGTCAGCATCATTTTGTTTACATTTTCTGTTTACTTTCAAGGTCTTATTTTCACTTTATTATATTATTATTCTTCATAAATAGTAAAATTACAATAATAATAACATTAATAGGTATATCTTAAATTAATAATACCTAATTACTACTACGCTTATTTTGTTATTGTCCAGGTCTTTCGTTAATAAATAATGAAGAAAAAGTTAAGTAAGTTTCTATCTTTAGTGTGTCAGTTTCGCGGAAAGGTGCTTCCGATTTCCGATTTTTTCTTCGATTTTTTTCTTCACCTGTTAACTCCAGAATTTTCACTTATAATCTCATAAGAGCATTAATTCTTTCCGGAAATTTTTGGAGTGCATTCCAACAACGTATTAATCGGCCCGAGTGGAACACGAGGGCCCGATTACGTTGTTGGGATGCACGACTAAAATTTCCAGGACATGAATTAATGCTCGAATGCAGATTCGGTAAGAAAATAGCAACGATACAGCCACAGAAATGGAATAGAAATAATTTTTGACATTTAATTTGACATAAAAATTTCCACTTATTAATTTCGTTTAGGTTGGTCTAGATAGGTATCAAAGATTTCCAGGAAATCCTCGAGTTGCCATGGTAAACACACAGAAATCAATTTTTCTATTGGCTAATGATTAGTATCGTGCGATTTTCACTCAAATCAAAATTAACGACGTATGGAACAACATTAGTGATAAGTTCCTTTTGCCTAATACTCATTAGAAAAAACATGGAATGTCCTTTGTAGAAATCCATGAATTAAATCTTGAAAACAGATTTTAACCTCCCCACTCCACTTCACCATTTAAAAAAAAGGGAGGTTACTGCAATCACTAAAATTTTCGAATTCGAGATAAGACCGGATCTGTACGTTTTGAGGTCTCAGGAACCCAAAAAAGTGGTTTTTAAAATGTGTCTGTATGTATGTACGTACGTACGTTCGTTCGTACGTACGTTCGTTCGTTCGTTCGTAAACACGCCACAGCCCAAACTACTCGACCGATTTGGCTGAAATTTGGTACGTGTGCATGTGATAACCCAACTTAGATCTGAAAAGCTTTTGGAGCCAATCGTGCAACCAGAAATGCCGTTTTGGCACATCAACTTTTAAATGTAAACCCCCATTTTTCACGTCACAATAAGAAAGGCCTTCAGATTCTGCTTCCAAAGATGTATTTTGACCAAAAACTAAAAATATCGAGATTTTTATCGGACTTTAAAATCGCGGTACAGCCCAAGCCCCTGAACCGATTTGGCTAAAATTTTGCACATGGGGATTGTATTACACGTCGAAGAGCTGAACAAATGTTGGATTCAATCGACCTACGGAAAGTGCCGTTTTGGCACACCAATTTCCAAATTTAAAGTATTCTCTCATTTACCCATCCAAAACAAATTTTTGAAAGATTTATTGCCACCATCAGAAGGGTCTTCGAATTCTGGTTTTAAATGAGATAAAATTTATTCGCATTTATTACCCTTTGGGTAGAAAAATCGAAATTTTGAAATGACACTGAAACCACGTTATAGCCCAAACTACTGGAAGGATTTGTCTGAAATTTGGTACATGGAGGTCAGGTGACCCGTTGAAGAGCTGAAAGGCTTTTGGGAGCAATTGGTTAACGGGAAGTGCCATTTAGGCATATTAACTTTAAAATCTTAAACACAAGTCACGGAACCCTAGTTGAAATGTTCCCATGGCCACTCAAAGAAAATACACCCATGAGTACATGACCATGGGCATAGGCACATTTTGGACACCCATGGGCACGTACCTATGGGGATATGACCAAGAATCCCATGGTCATGAGCCCTTGGGCACCTTTGGGTATATCCCCATAGTCACGTGCCCATCCATGGGCACATTTTGGACACCCATGGGCACGTACCTATGGGGACATAACCAAGAATCCCATGGTCATGAGCCCTTGGGCACCTTTGGGTATATCCCCATAGTCACGTGCCCATCCATGGGCACATTTTGGACACCCATGGGCACGTACCTATGGGGATATAACCCAAAGGTGCCCAAGGGCTCATGACCATGGGATTCTTGGTTATATCCCCATAGGTACGTGCCCATGGGTGTCCAAAATGTGCCCATGGATGGGCACGAGATATATTTGGGTACATCCCCATAGGCAAGTACCCATGGGTGTGCAGAATCTGCCCATGGTCACCTGTCCAAGAGAATATGCCCAAAAATACCTGTGGGAACGTGACCATGAGTGCCCAAATTTTGCCAGGGGTGGAGGAATGGTCATCTACTCATGGGTGTCCTATTTCTTTTGCCGATGTCGACGAATACCTCCAGATGGTATGAACGTACTCACAAGTGCAGATTGTTTTATTGGTATTTGATAGTATATCGATCATGGAATAATTTCTGCTGCCAGGATGTAACTTCTCAGAATCTGAAATTATGTGGTAATGAAAAATTCCTATAAAGTGAAAATTCAAGACATATCCCCAGCTAAAGTCAACTTTAAAGGCGGTTTGATAACTAATCGGCAGTAGTTATTTTCAAATATTGCTAAGCCAAAATATGTTTAAAGGAAACTTTAATTTTGAAGATGAAACAACGGAATACTTTTAATAATCAATTCAGTAACTTTGGGCCGATTTCATAATCAAATATCAAGTGTCCTTGCCTCTAGTACCATTTCAAAACAGCTGCTCCCGATTTGTCACTTTTAAAGGACCTTTAACGTTTATTATGAAATCGGCCCTTAAAGTAGTCTTTACCAGTTATTAACATTTCAGAAGTATATTCCCATAACATTTCATTTAGCACGTTCACATCAAAAATGTTTCTTAAGTTGTTTCAGAAGTGCCCCAAAAAATTAAGCACTTTTTCCCAGGTCCAATTATTGGTGTAATCCGCATGACCCCCTACATTTGTTTCCCAAGACGGTACTTTCTAAAAAGACATTCAAGCTAAATTTATTAAGCGAAAAGCGGGGAACAAGAGGAGAATTCAAGAGAAAATACATCCGACTTCTTAAACATAACCTCACACATGCTTACCTTAATCTTCCTCAATATTGGCACTCCCTTTGAAAAATTCTACCTTTCTAACTATTTCCACCATTTCCACGCACGTTTACATCAAGTTTCCACTCGTTTTCCGTTAAAATCACATTAAATATAATAATATAAAACAGAAACACTGAATCACTGGATGTCTCGCGTTGGTCACCATGGTCACGGCACTTAACAAGCGTTGGTTGTTCTGACCACGTGACACTCCTGCTTACTCGGCGGCTATTTTAAAACGACGAATGCAGGAATTCAGTTATGAACGATTATAAAACGTTAAATGTGGTATTCTTATTCATGTTTATTATTGGCAGAAATTGGTGTCTAGGATCTACGGGGTTGAACTATTGGCGTTACCCCCGGCATTAACTAAATTATAATAATTCGGATTAAAATATAGGTATGTAGGTACTTTTTTCCAATAAAGGTCATGTTCCATGTGCGATTATTCGCATATCTTTTTAAGATAGGTATATCGCGATTTCTAGGGTATTCCACTAGATATTGACGGATTTCACTAAAGAATTCAAGAAAACTCCCCAAAAATCGCGATATCTCCCAGAAAAGGTGCGATATATCGCACATGGAATATAACCTTTATACATAATAAGTACCTACACTGTGTCGTTTTAGATGGGCACCGTGTCATATTTTGGTTACTTTTAGAGGAGGGATATAGATTTTTGTACTGCTGATGTAGACCCTTTATGAGATGCATCTTTTGAGGTGCACTCGAGTGCAAGTGAATGTTGACGATTTGTCAAAACGAGTAGGTATGCAATGGCGAATGGAAATACATTGGAATCGTTTACTAATTTTGACAAATCGTTGACACTCACTTGCACTCGAGTGTAGATATCTGACCTTATTCTCAATTGGTCAACTCCTACTGAGGCAACCTCGTGTATAGGACCATTATATTTTTCAATATTTTAATTACGTCGCGATCAAGATATCGAAAAAATTTATTGGAATAAAATGTTGCAATCCGATTTTGACTTCCTTTGCCGAATTTTAATTACAAATTAGAATTTTGAATTCTCTAAAAGAATTTTTCGATTTTGTCCAGTTACGCTGAAGATATCGAAAAAAATATTTAAGTAAAAGTTGTTCAGTAGTCAACTTTGACCTCATGTAACCGCTTTAAATCAAAATCAGCAATTCAAGTTTTTGTAAATTGAGACGTTTCCTGATTTTTCTAAAATTAAAGAAGCGAATTCTGAATTGGAACTTGGCATATGTGGTCAATACATGATTGTAAACGATTTATTCTTATGAACTTTTTCGATATCTTGATCACGAAGCAAAATATATGCATAAGATAGGTAATCTTAGAAAACTTGCAAGTTATGGTGGGCTTAATATTATATATCCAAATGTGGTTACGATTCATAAGGGGACTTGCAGTGCACATTATGTTCATGTACCATGAGTACCCAAGAGGTGAGTTTGTGGGTCATGGGTACGTTCCCAAAACTTCGACCTCACCTTGGTCACATACCCAGTATGTGCACATTTCGAACCCATGTGCCTATGGGCACATTGTAGGTGCTCATGGGTCCATCAAAGCTACCATGGGTATATGCCCTTGGTCATCGGCATATTCCCAAAATGTTTGGTCATATCCCCATCGTAACCATGGTCACTCTTGGGAACTTTTCAACTAGGGTATTGTTGACTTCATTCATTGTTGTGTTTTTAACTTTTTTTGTATCCCAGCAACAGCTTATATGCATCTTCATATTTTTTACCTTACTGTTTAGGGAAACATTCTTATTGGCGGATTTCAATTGCTCCCCATTTGAAAACTATAGGACCTTCGCAATTTTTGTAGAGGAAAATTCGTCTGAGATTAAGTTCAGGAATCTACCATTACCGGCTTATACGCGAGTTCTGGGACACCCTGTATAACGAGTGGTACTGATTTTTTCCGACAAAATTTGCGAAACAAATAAATGAGAGCTTTTGCAACGAAAATCGTCACGAGCGCTTTAGCGCGAGTGGCGATTTTCCAAAAGCAAAAGCTACGAATGTATTTGTAAGCAGATTTTGCAGAAAAAATCAGACCACGAATTATATTCGGATGATTAAACAACAAAAGAAATTTCAATGGAAACAATAAGGTTGCCATGCTCGTTACCATGACATTTCATTTGACAGAAATTTTGTCGCTGGAAAACCGTCCTGCTTTTCACTCGTGGTGTTTTTCAGTACAAAACCATGGTGATTGGTCGATTGTCTATAAATTCTGACGTTTCATTGGTTTAAAATTCTTGAATTGTTTAATCAAAAAAAACTTTTTTGGGTTCTGAAACGTAAATATTTTTTTATGTTTTTGGCGCTTCAAGTTAAGTAACTGGATTCTGGATCTAAAAAAATATCTAAAGTCGCCCACGCGGAAAATAGGCCCCGCTCTCGAGTCCTCCCGGAAAGCAAGTCTTGCAATTTCAGGATTCAGGATTTTTCCGGGTACGCACACCTAACATACTCCGGACCGGAGGCGCGCTTGCGTCATTCGCACCGCAGAATTACAAAGTTGCTGGTGGGGGCCCACTCGCGCGCTAGTCTTTGACCGTTTCTTGTAGTGGTGTGTGGCTGTTGTGTCAACGAACTTGATTTACGTACAATTTGTGAAGTGTTTTAGTGCAATATGGGAGCTTTTATCCGGGGTTTGTGCTTTTTATTGGTGTTTTCCGGGATTCGAGCTCAGTCCATCGAGGAAAAAATCAAGAACGATCCTGATTTGACCGAGGTAAAACTTTGTTTACAGCTGATGCCGGTCAAGGCTACAAAATACCTCGGAATTCATACGTTGCCGATGGTTTGGGGTTTGTTTTTCTTTAAATTGAATTCCGTCAGTTTCGCGTTGGCTGCGGCGCAAAGTTTTCATTGATTTCAATTCAATTAAATTACTTGGCGCGCAAGTGTTAAGGATAAGGACCACCGCACCGGAGCGGCTACTTAATGAAGGACGTAGGACAGTAGAGTTATTAGAGGAGAATCAACAATCAAATCGAGGGTGTATTCTTAGCTCTCCTGTTTAATTTACTGGCAGTGACATGAAAACAATAAATCAATCAGTTGATGCCATTAGTAAATGAAAAGGCCGGTTTGTTTTTCTGATCACTCTTCCAATTTATTCCAAGTTTTTAAACCTGAAAATAGAACAAAGACTAACTCGATCGTTTCTTCCAAAACAGATTCAAGTGTACGTGTAGCATCAGTCTACCGAAAACGGACCTTCATATAGCTTTCCTTATTGGTAGTGTTTCACCTCGTGTGTCACCAAGACAAGAAGTCTTGTCATGACGGTCATTTCTTCTCTTGTCTTGAATTTAAAATCAAGATTGAAATCGATTGAAATTCACTCATGTCACGACAATAGTCTTGACATTTAATTTCTTGACTTGTGCTCAAGGTTCTTGAAATTTCTTGATCTTGAATTTTGCGCCAAGATTTGTGAAAATCTTATCCTCCCAATGCAGTTAAAAACAGTCAACATCTCTACTGCTATAAAAATACCTAAATGTTTGGAGTTTCATTCCGAATATTCAGATATTTTGACGGCTCTAATCATGCACCACCAACGAAAGAAAACCCAAATTTTATTTTATATTCTTCAAAATTTATTCAATTTTCGTTTGACTAATTAAGTGGTAAAAATATGAGCAAGGAAACCTGTAGGCAAAGTGTCATAATACGGCCACGAGATGCTTAAATGACGATGCGATCCGAACTGTTTTGCCTAAATCCTTGGATCCAGTAATATCATGAATAAGTTCTCTAGATTTTCCTCGAGATTTTCGATCTTTATTGCCCTCTGTTGCATCTTTAAAACTTCACCTCAAAAGCGTCAAGAAAATTCAGAAAATCTTGGAGGGATTAACCACTTAGCGATTTTGGTGTACGGTTCTCTGGAATTTTTGCAATTTTCTAGCAATTTGGGCGATTTTCCTGCAATTTTGGCGATTTTCTAGCGATTCTGGCGATTTTGGCAATTTTCTAGCGATTCTGGCGATTTTCTAGCGATTTTGGCAATCTTTCAGCAGGTTTCCGGCGATTTTCAAGCAAATTTTCGAGCGAATTTAGCATATTTTTTTGGCGACTTGAGAGTTTTCTAGCAATTTCGGCGATTTTTAAGCTCCTTCTGTGGTCTTTAATGTTTCATTTTTTAGATTCAAAAACCCTGTACTGATTTTGGACAAATTTTATAATATAATTTTGGCGGTTTTCTAGCGATTTTGGCGATTTCCTAGCGATTTTGGCGATTTTCTTACAATTTGCGATTTTGTGTTCACAAATTTACCATGTGGTTAACCCCTTGAAAGTTTTGCTCGGTTTTGCTCTTGTCTTGTCAAGAAATTTGGACGTTCTCTCTTGTCTTAATTTTGTCTCGAATTCAAGAAAAAATCAAGACAAGATCTTGACAACTTCTTGATCTCGTGAACCACTACATTGGAAACTGCTAAAAAACGGTTATAATCAGACTGCAGTGTTAAGAAGGAAAAATGCGGGGAAAGAGGGACTTCCTCGTGGCCTTATTCCTAATATCATGTTAACAACAACAGGAACCATTTAAGTTTTTATCCTCGTTTTTATCTAAAATTAGCATTGTTGATACGCAAAATTAACATCTAATTGACAATCAGTCATTCTGAATGCCATTAAATACGCTTCAATATTGAAACACTCTAATAGTATATTAAAAAACACGTTTCATAAGGCCAATTATTATCGCACGAGGATGTTTGGACAACGAGGGCGAAAAGCCCGAGTTTTACAAAATCCGAGTGCGATAAGAGCCTTATGAAACACGTTTTTTATACAATTTTTTCTATTTCGGATACCCAACTCGTACGAAAAAAATTGGTTTTCCATTTTCAAAGACAGGTCAATGTTCGCTTGACAGTTGGCGATTGTTGGACACAATCGTTGTCTAGGTTACGATGTAAACAAAAGCCGTGCTCTAATAGAGCACATTAGAAAACGCGTTTGGGTGCTATAAAGTGTTCACTAGGAAACCGAAATAGAAAAAATCTGATTGGATAGTTGATCAATTTTACTGCTGTTCCCTTGGTGAATTAAAAAAAGTGTCAATTTGATTGAAATATTTGTCAGTTTGAATTAGGTATACTTTATACTACGGATTTCAATTTCAATCACTGTTTCATTAATAATTTGTATACTATAACAACTGAAGCGTAAACAATAGTCATACATTGGCCAATCCAGTTCTCTCATTTGATTTCAATGTTGACAAATATCAAGAAATTACAGAATTAGGCGGAATGTCATTGATAATAGCATTGAATGCAATAAAAAATAAATAAAAAAAAGTTTACGATTCAAGAATTCCGGCCAATATTTGTTACTTTTTAGACATCAGTCTGTATTAATATTACATAGATATTATTGTCGATTGCGAGGAGTAAACAAGTAACCAAAATGCTGTACACCATACATCCATTTGTGCAAATGAATCCTTATACATCAGGCAGTCCTCGAATTCGACCACGGAAATTTATGGATTTGTTATTATTTGGTCAAAAATTAAAATTAATTACACGGCGTATAAAAATTTTTCGAATTCCGCTTCCTAAGGGAGTTACCTATAGTCTCCTGAAAATAGGGGGCTATTTTAGAGTTTTTTCCGGATATCTTGTACATCATTCTACGACTACGACAACCAAATTTGGTATATACAGGGTGATTCACGTAGACAGTTCGTTAGAAGTTTTTCCACTTCCCAGTGGAATAAGAATTTGAAATTTGGTACTCGGGCATTATCGACAATTCTGAATTCACCTAAAATATTGGCAAGATTCCGTCACTTCCGGTTTCGCCGGAAATGATACCAACTTTGTTATTTTAAATGGAACCCTCCAATTTTTATTACATATTTAAGATCGTCTTTTCAGACTGAGTATTTCTTATCTGGGTTATCTTCATCTACCTGTCATAGTTTTTGACTTATGTCAGTTTCTTCGTTGAAAATGTCACATGCAAGAGTTGCTTTAAAAAATCGCAGCTCCTAAACGCTTTGCAATGATGAAACGAGCTTTTTTACAATCGATAGCGAAGGAATCCGAGAATCCTTTGAGTGGTCAGCAATCTACGAACATAGCTTCAAATGTTCTCAATCACCATTCAAAGTTGACGATGACAAAATGTGGAAAAGTCGATTTTTTCAAATGGAACGTACTATTTTTGGCAACGGCAATCGATAGAGTGCTAAATTTTAGGGGCAGTTTCTTCAACATGTCCTATACCCTCTACTTATCACTTCTGAGTTATTTACGAAAAAACATATTCTGAAAAAATTACGAGTTATCGGAAATTCAGTAGGCTTTGGAAAATTTGTCACGTCAAAAAGTGACATTTTTATTGTTAGTATTAATAATTGTTGGCTTAATTTTGGCCTTACAACAACGGTGGACTACACGAATGAAGTTGTTTTTGACTTATTTGTGATTAATGGTCAAAATGACAGCAAAATAAGAACGATTTTTTAACAAAAAATACTCTCAAGACAACTTATTTCATTTTATAACTTACAAATACAAATCTTACAATAGAACTAACAATTAACAACATTAATACCCTTTTGAAAGAAACAAACGTAACACACTTTAACAAAGCTTTGTCATTCATTATCATTACATTAATACAATTCGTCTTCATGCGAGCAAATTTACCCTGTCATCTGCGCTAAATCTGGATATTTTGCGTTAAAGGGCCCGACAAGTTCTGTCTACAATTCGGTCATTTTGACCATAAGTCACAAATAAATCAAAAACAACTTCATTCGTGTAACTATTTATTGTTGTAAGACCAACATTAAGCCAACAATTATTAATACAAACAATGAAAATGACACTTTTTGACATGTAACAAATTTTCCAAAGCCTACTCAATTTCCGATAACTCATCACTTTTTCAGAATATCTTTTTTCGTAAATAACTCAGAATTGATAAGTTGAGGGTATAGAACATGTTGACGAAACTGCCCCTAAAATTTAGCGCTCTATAGATTGCCGTTGTCAAAAATAGTACATTCCATTTGAAAAAATCGACTTGTCCACATTTTGTCATCGTCAACTTTGAATAGTAATTGTGAACGTTTGAAGCTATGTTCGTAGATTGCTGACCACTCAAAAGATTATCTGATTCCTTCGTTATCGATTGTAAAAAAACTTGTTTCATCATTGCAAAGCGTTTAGGAGCTGTGATTTTTTAAAGCAACTCTTGCATGTGACATTTTGAACGAAAAAATTGACATAAGTCAAAAACACTATCACTAGAAACACCCCACTACACTGAAACACTTGATTTACACTGCTGACGCGTTTCGAACACAATGTGCTCATTATCAAAGCCGAAGCTAAAACAACCTACCTGTCTAGAAACTGAAATATTTATAGGCCCACCCGCGTAGCTCCGCCCCTCGCCTGATCTCGATAGACCAATCACAGGTCGAGAAATGGTCACGCAAGGGTGAACACGTATAAATACAACAAGTCCTACTTAAAGAGATAGGCTTATGAACGCTGATACAGGCCCGATCGCATATTCATCTCTGTTTACGCTACTTTAAGTAGGACTTGTTGTATTTATACGTGTTCACCCTTGCGTGATCATTTCTCGACCTGTGATTGGTCTATCGAGATCAGGCGAGGGGCGGAGCTACGCGGGTGGGCCTATAAATATTTCAGTTTCTAGACAGGTAGGTTGTTTTAGCTTCGGCTTTGATAATGAGCACATTGTGTTCGAAACGCGTCAGCAGTGTAAATCAAGTGTTTCGGTGTAGTGGGGTGTTTCTAGTGATAGTGCATTTTTCCACCGAAGTTGTCCAGTGTTTCCATAGTGATAAGTCAAAAACTATGACAGGTAGATGAAGGTAACCTAGATAGGAAATACTCAGTTTGGAAAGACGATCTTAAATATGTTATGAAAATTATAGGGTTCTATTTAAAATAACAAAGTTGGTATCATTTCCGACGAAACCGGACGTGACGGAATCTCGCCAATATTTTAGGTGAATTCAGAATTGTCGATAATGGCCGAGCACCAAATTTCAAATTTCTATTCCACTAGGAAGTGGAAAAACTTCTAACGAACGGTCTACGTGAATCACCCTGTATAGTTATTTAGCTTTCGAGTACATAATCTTGTGTATTTGTTTCAAAATCGAAAGACGAAAACCCGGAAATTGTTAACTTCTTCCAAACTTTTTATTGTGTCATTACGTTAATAATTTTCTCAGATTTTCATAAAGTCAGATTAAAAAGGAAACTTTTTTGTCTCTTTAGTTTTCCCGAGGAACTTCCTTTTTGAGAAAAATAATACCAAATACAGATTTTTGAGAAAATCAGCCAAATCACCATAATAGCTTCCAACGCGAGTTCTAACGTGTGAACAAAACCTTTTCCGATCTAGTAGCCTTTGCCGTGACGTTATCATATAATTTCCGCAGTCTACGCCCTCCGTTTCGTACGTCCAGGGCTACTAGATCGTAAAGGTTTTTGATCTCTCTTTATTATTATAACAATAGGGGTTGCTATAGTTTCAATAAAACCAAAGATAATAATACATCCAGGCTGTATACACCACAAAGCACTCACGTTTATAGAGATTTAAGTTGAATAGGATGACCTTGAACGCCTAAATAAATTCGCTCGCAATCCAGAGATGGCGTTCTTGTGGTATAATCACTAATAAGAAACATTAATAATAAATGATGCCAATCAGGAAGGTGTCCCTCAACGACAACTTGACAACCGCATTTTTTAAATTTGTGATTTGAATTTTGTCTCGGAATTTGTGGAATTCTGTTCTCGACGCTGTTTGTAGTTTCTTGGGTATTGGTGTGTCTTGTGTTTTAATCGTAAGTATTCATTCCAAATTAGAATCTTGTACATATGTAGGTACTTACTACGTTGTGTAATTAGATATGAAATGTTGCAGGTATCAGGTATCCGTCCCAAATTGTTCACTCACATAAATCGTCTACTACTCACCTTTTTCCAGAACGGAAAATTTGAATTTTAAGCAGTGGAGTGGAATCATAGGAAATTCTTCTCTGACAATAACCAAAAATATTTCCAAATTCAAAGATTTGCTTAATTTTGAACAGTGGATTGGAATTATGGGAAATGTGATTCTTCAGTCCTACCTATGGATCGAGAATTCGCGCCTTTGATGTGGGTTCTCTTTGCCAGCAGACATTGAAAAGGTTTGATTTTTACACACCACCAATACGCCAATTTTCAGTCAAGTTTTTTTAGGAAGGAAAATTTTTCTACACCGAAGCTTTATGACAACCCCTTTAGTTGATGTGCTCTCCGTCCAACTTTCCTAGGAATTTATGGTATTCGGGGGCCCGGGGCTGGCATTACATTTTTGTTGGAATTTGAAATCAGCAAGCCCGGTTGAACGAGGAGGTAAACATATCACACAGGTTTTGTTATCTATTGTGTAATTTGATTTTAGATTTGAAGAAGTCGGATGATTGTATGTACAAAGTAGATACCTACTTAAATAAGCTGAAAATAATGCGAAATTCCTTTTTGATGAATTAAGTTATTTCCCAGACATGCAGCACAAGCTTTTTGGAAATATCTCTCTTACACCAGGCGTTATATAACAATGTTAATATTATCCTTACGACCTCCATAACTGATTGTAAAAACCCTACTGTTCGTTGAAACTGTATAGACTTTTATGCAAACTCAAACGGTTTTCTTCCAGTTATTTCAACTAATCATTTCAGTGCTCGAAGTTGTCTCTCTGGATTTTCAAAATTTCAAGCCTCTTGATATCCCAAATTTCATATTCTAACTTTAAGATTTCATGAGGTATGAATTCAGAAAGACAGCTTCGGGCACTGGTGAAAACGAGCCTAACATTCGAACTAGCAACAAATTAATGAATTCAAAAATTCCCGCCAGCATTGTACTTTCGCTCACAATCATCAGAGGCGCTGCAATCAGCAGAACAACTGTCTAATACGTCCGTTGGCCATCTATAAACCCTAACTTATCTATGGTATACACCATAAATCGTCAGTTGTTTCTCGCTCGGTCGATTGTAATTATTGTCAAAAAATGTTTGCATTGAAAGTAATATTTGCAAATACAAGCTCAGTTTGCATATTTTTTAGTAAATAGAAAAAAAATTACCCTTCAAAGCTGTCCTATAAAGCTAAATTCCGCGCTAAATTATTTCCCTCTCGCACATTTTTAACAAATAAATTATTTTCGTAAAGGGCTGACGGAATTTTACAATTCTAGCCCTACTCGCCTACGATATAATGAAATGTACAATTTTCTTTTTAGAAAATCACCATATTTTCGCTCAGTAAAAATTCTGACTTAAATATGGATATATTCAAAAAAATAAAACGGTACACAGCATATTTTTTTGTTTTCTAAGGTCCATTCGTTTTCTGCCGACTTAAATTTTTGATGAATTTGTATTTCTGCGACTGTGGTGAAAAAGCTCGCCGGACAACAAACTGTTTCTACCTCATTTTATACAGCGTTACCAAGCGGAAACGTATTAAATTTCATTATGTAGGTATATAGGTACCTAAACTAATAGTTAATACCCAGAAGTAAAACTACAATTTAAATTCCCATTAAACGATTTTCGATTAACATTACGACCGTAATGAAGATTTCAATTAAAGGAACAAAATGAATTATTTCCGTTTTAATTTGTGGAAATATCACATTACCAAGAACACCTATGACTCATTTTCTCCACAAGGTTGTTTCCTCAACTCATCACAGATTCAAGCCGCAATTCCGGGATTTTACAATGTTCTTTTTCAACCAACAGCCGGAAAGAGATTCAAGTTTTGAAAGTTACCTCATTGATTTTTTTACACCGGAATGTTGTGTCATCGAATCCGTCAGGTGGAGATCCGCTCATGGGTTGAAATTCAAATCGAGAGGTATTTTTTTTCCACATCAAAGAATAATCGTCATAAATTCGAAAAGGGTCTTCAGGTATAAAATATGTGGAGCAGGTGTTAGCGGCTAGCCCTACGCTGTGAGTCATTTAAATCGACCGACAGACGAGGTCAATAGAACCATCCTTGGGTGTGTTTTAACTAACGAGCTTTTTATGTCTCTGCCATTACAATGATAGTTCTTTTTATACTTCTTACCCGCATGTAATTGTGGAAAAACGCCTTGGTCAGATCGTTTTTATGCATTCCAGATGATTCAATTTTTTCTAGTTCTTCACAAGACTGAATTTAATCGATGTTAGTTTGTGTCGTAGACATGAAATAATTGTCAATCTCGGAGACGGTAGAAACTTCTACTTTTTCACAGAATTTGCAAATTTAAAGGTATCTTATCGCCATTAAAATAAAATTTTTCGAAAAAATTATATCTGCATCTAAGGTTTTCGACCCTATTATTGACCTTATCGCCGTTATTGCAAAGAAATTAAATCGATTTGGTTTTTAGTCACTTTTTGCCACGACTGTATACTTCCTCACGTCTTACTCTCTCTTTTGGCCGTGAGCCTCAGACTCACTCAGTCAGACCTCTTGACTACACAAGATGAGAACAGTGTTTTGTCACGTTTGTATTATAAAATTGCCAAAATTGCTGGAAACTTGCTTGAAAATTGCCAAAATCGCTAAAAAATCGCCAAAATCGTTAAAATTGTATTTGTAAAATTTGTCCAAAATCAGTTTTTGAATCTAAAAAATGAAACATTAAAGACCACAGAAGGTGCTTAAAAATTGCCGAAATAGCTAGAAAATTGTCAAGTCGCCAAAAAAATATGCGAAATTCGCTCGAAAATCGCCAAAATTGTTACAAAATTGCTGGAAACTTGCTTGAAAATTGCCAAAATCGCTAGAAAATCTGTCATTTAAAACCGTTTGCAGCAAGCGCGGTTACAAATTTTTGTCAGTTAGATGTAGATACAGGGTGGTTTGTTTTTCACTGCCCACCAAGGGTTGCGAAATCGGGTAAATTAGAAAAAAGTTGCGCTATTTTTTGGTGATAAAATCTGAATATCTTGATTCGTTCTTGAGTTTTCCGAAAGAAAATTGCTCGTGCTATTTAAATGAAACTTATATTTTTGACAACTGTCAATCAAATGGCATCGACAGAAATTTTCTAGGCTTTCTAGATTTGAGCAATGACGATCAACTTTTGATTTTCTTATGACCGCCATGTTGAATTTTGGCACTATCCGACATATAAAAAAATAGCTTTTCAAAAATGTAACTAGGAAGAACTTTCTAAAAAAACATGTTAAAGTTTGAGTCAAATGATTTCAAAATCGATTTTATTGAATTTTATTTTAAAAAGTTGTACCTACTGATTTTATCGAGGATTTTATAATTTAATCATAAAAATTTTAGAATTTTGACGATTTTTCGCGAGGGGTCGTCCACTCCTCAAAATTTTGTACAAGTATTGCCAAAATTGCCCACTTATTGCCGAAATTGGCCACTTATTGCTGAAATTGACCACTTATTGCCGAGTTTGCCTACTTGTTGCTAAATTTGCTCATATGTTATCCTCGACATTATCGAAATTTTTTTCATACCGTTTATCTCGAGGGGTTAACCACATGGTAAATTTGTGTACACAAAATCGCAAATTGTAAGAAAATCGCCAAAATCGCTAGAAAATCACCAAAATCGCTAAAATTGTATTTGTAAAATTTGTCCAAAATCAGTACCCACAGGGTTTTTGAATCTAAAAAATGAAACATTAAAGACCACAGAAGGAGCTTAAAAATCGCCGAAATTGCTAGAAAATTTTCAAGTCGTCAAAAAAATATGCGAAAATCGCCAAAATTGCTGGAAACTTGCCTGAAAATTGCCAAAATCGCTAAAATCGCCAAAATTGTATTTGTAAAATTTGTCCAAAATCAGTTTTTGAATCTAAAAAATGAAACGTTAAAGACCACAGAAGGGGCTTAAAAATTGCCGAAATTGCTAGAAAATTTTCAAGTCGCCAAAAAAATATGCGAAATTCGCTCGAAAATCGCCAAAATTGTTACAAAATCGCTGGAAACTTGCTTGAAAATTGCCAAAATCGTTAGAAAATCGCCAAAATTGCAGGAAAGTCGCCAAAATCGCTGGAAAATTGCCAAAATCGCTAAAAATCCCAAAATTGCCAAAATTCTAGAGAACCGTACATCAAAATCGCCAAGTGGTGAACTCCTCGGTTTATCTCGAGGGGTTAACCACATGGTAAATTTGTGTACACAAAATCGCAAATTGTAAGAAAATCGCCAAGATCGCTAAAATGGCTAGAAAATCGCCAAAATCGCTAGAAAATCACCAAAATCGCTAAAATTGTATTTGTAAAATTTGTCCAAAATCAGTTTTTGAATCTAAAAAATGAAACATTAAAGACCACAGAAGGGGCTTAAAAATTGCCGAAATTGCTAGAGAATTTTCAAGTCGCCAAAAAAATATGCGAAAATTGCCAAAATTGCTGGAAACTTGCTTGAACATTGCCAAAATCGCTAAAATCGCCAAAATTGTATTTGTAAAATTTGTCCAAAATCAGTTTTTGAATCTAAAAAATGAAACATTAAAGACCACAGAAGGGGCTTAAAAATTGCCGAAATTGCTAGAGAATTTTCAAGTCGCCAAAAAAATATGCGAAAATTGCCAAAATTGCTGGAAACTTGCTTGAACATTGCCAAAATCGCTAAAATCGCCAAAATTGTATTTGTAAAATTTGTCCAAAATCAGTTTTTGAATCTAAAAAATGAAACATTAAAGACCACAGAAGGGGCTTAAAAATTGCCGAAATTGCTAGAAAATTTTCAAGTCGCCAAAAAAATATGCGAAATTCGCTCGAAAATCGCCAAAATTGTTACAAAATCGCTGGAAACTTGCTTGAAAATTGCCAAAATCGCTAGAAAATCGCCAAAATTGCAGGAAAGTCGCCAAAATCGCTGGAAAATTGCCAAAATCGCTAAAAATCCCAAAATTGCCAAAATTCTAGAGAACCGTACATCAAAATCGCCAAGTGGTGAACTCCTCGGTTTATCTCGAGGGGTTAACCACATGGTAAATTTGTGTACACAAAATCGCAAATTGTAAGAAAATCGCCAAGATCGCTAAAATGGCTAGAAAATCGCCAAAATCGCTAGAAAATCACCAAAATCGCTAAAATTGTATTTGTAAAATTTGTCCAAAATCAGTACAGGGTTTTTGAATCTAAAAAATGAAACATTAGAGACCACAGAAGGAGCTTAAAAATCGCCGAAATTGCTAGAAAATTCTCAAGTCGCCAAAAAAATATGCGAAAATCGCCAAAATTGCTGGAAACTTGCTTGAAAATTGCCAAAATCGCTAGGAAATCGCTAAAAAATCGCCAAAATCGTTAAAATTGTATTTGTAAAATTTGTCCAAAATCAGTTTTTGAATCTAAAAAATGAAACATTAAAGACCACAGAAGGGGCTTAAAAATTGCCGAAATTGCTAGAAAATTTTCAAGTCGCCAAAAAAATATGCGAAAATTGCCAAAATTGCTGGAAACTTGCTTGAACATTGCCAAAATCGCTAAAATCGCCAAAATTGTATTTGTAAAATTTGTCCAAAATCAGTTTTTGAATCTAAAAAATGAAACATTAAAGACCACAGAAGGGGCTTAAAAATTGCCGAAATTGCTAGAAAATTTTCAAGTCGCCAAAAAAATATGCGAAAATTGCCAAAATTGCTGGAAACTTGCTTGAACATTGCCAAAATCGCTAAAATCGCCAAAATTGTATTTGTAAAATTTGTCCAAAATCAGTTTTTGAATCTAAAAAATGAAACATTAAAGACCACAGAAGGGGCTTAAAAATTGCCGAAATTGCTAGAGAATTTTCAAGTCGCCAAAAAAATATGCGAAAATTGCCAAAATTGCTGGAAACTTGCTTGAACATTGCCAAAATCGCTAAAATCGCCAAAATTGTATTTGTAAAATTTGTCCAAAATCAGTTTTTGAATCTAAAAAATGAAACATTAAAGACCACAGAAGGGGCTTAAAAATTGCCGAAATTGCTAGAAAATTTTCAAGTCGCCAAAAAAATATGCGAAATTCGCTCGAAAATCGCCAAAATTGTTACAAAATCGCTGGAAACTTGCTTGAAAATTGCCAAAATCGCTAGAAAATCGCCAAAATCGCTAAAATCGCCAAAATTGTATTTGTAAAATTTGTCCAAAATCAGTTTTTGAATCTAAAAAATGAAACATTAAAGACCACAGAAGGGGCTTAAAAATTGCCGAAATTGCTAGAAAATTTTCAAGTCGCCAAAAAAATATGCGAAAATTGCCAAAATTGCTGGAAACTTGCTTGAACATTGCCAAAATCGCTAAAATCGCCAAAATTGTATTTGTAAAATTTGTCCAAAATCAGTTTTTGAATCTAAAAAATGAAACATTAAAGACCACAGAAGGGGCTTAAAAATTGCCGAAATTGCTAGAGAATTTTCAAGTCGCCAAAAAAATATGCGAAAATTGCCAAAATTGCTGGAAACTTGCTTGAACATTGCCAAAATCGCTAAAATCGCCAAAATTGTATTTGTAAAATTTGTCCAAAATCAGTTTTTGAATCTAAAAAATGAAACATTAAAGACCACAGAAGGGGCTTAAAAATTGCCGAAATTGCTAGAGAATTTTCAAGTCGCCGAAAAAATATGCGAAAATTGCCAAAATTGCTGGAAACTTGCTTGAACATTGCCAAAATCGCTAAAATCGCCAAAATTGTATTTGTAAAATTTGTCCAAAATCAGTTTTTGAATCTAAAAAATGAAACATTAAAGACCACAGAAGGGGCTTAAAAATTGCCGAAATTGCTAGAGAATTTTCAAGTCGCCGAAAAAATATGCGAAAATTGCCAAAATTGCTGGAAACTTGCTTGAAAATTGCCAAAATCGCTAGAAAATCGCCAAAATTGCAGGAAAGTCGCCAAAATCGCTGGAAAATTGCCAAAATCGCTAAAAATCCCAAAATTGCCAAAATTCTAGAGAACCGTACATCAAAATCGCCAAGTGGTGAACTCCTCGGTTTATCTCGAGGGGTTAACCACATGGTAAATTTGTGTACACAAAATCGCAAATTGTAAGAAAATCGCCAAAATCGCTAAAATGGCTAGGAAATCGCCAAAATCGCTAGAAAATCACCAAAATCGCTAAAATTGTATTTGTAAAATTTGTCCAAAATCAGTTTTTGAATCTAAAAAATGAAACATTAAAGACCACAGAAGGGGCTTAAAAATTGCCGAAATTGCTAGAGAATTTTCAAGTCGCCGAAAAAATATGCGAAAATTGCCAAAATTGCTGGAAACTTGCTTGAAAATTGCCAAAATCGCTAGAAAATCGCCAAAATTGCAGGAAAGTCGCCAAAATCGCTGGAAAATTGCCAAAATCGCTAAAAATCCCAAAATTGCCAAAATTCTAGAGAACCGTACATCAAAATCGCCAAGTGGTGAACTCCTCGGTTTATCTCGAGGGGTTAACCACATGGTAAATTTGTGTACACAAAATCGCAAATTGTAAGAAAATCGCCAAAATCGCTAAAATGGCTAGGAAATCGCCAAAATCGCTAGAAAATCACCAAAATCGCTAAAATTGTATTTGTAAAATTTGTCCAAAATCAGTTTTTGAATCTAAAAAATGAAACATTAAAGACCACAGAAGGGGCTTAAAAATTGCCGAAATTGCTAGAGAATTTTCAAGTCGCCGAAAAAATATGCGAAAATTGCCAAAATTGCTGGAAACTTGCTTGAAAATTGCCAAAATCGCTAGAAAATCGCCAAAATTGCAGGAAAGTCGCCAAAATCGCTGGAAAATTGCCAAAATCGCTAAAAATCCCAAAATTGCCAAAATTCTAGAGAACCGTACATCAAAATCGCCAAGTGGTGAACTCCTCGGTTTATCTCGAGGGGTTAACCACATGGTAAATTTGTGTACACAAAATCGCAAATTGTAAGAAAATCGCCAAAATCGCTAAAATGGCTAGGAAATCGCCAAAATCGCTAGAAAATCACCAAAATCGCTAAAATTGTATTTGTAAAATTTGTCCAAAATCAGTTTTTGAATCTAAAAAATGAAACATTAAAGACCACAGAAGGGGCTTAAAAATTGCCGAAATTGCTAGAGAATTTTCAAGTCGCCAAAAAAATATGCCAAAATTGCCAAAATTGCTGGAAACTTTCTTGAACATTGCCAAAATCGCTAAAATCGCCAAAATTGTATTTGTAAAATTTGTCCAAAATCAGTTTTTGAATCTAAAAAATGAAACATTAAAGACCACAGAAGGGGCTTAAAAATTGCCGAAATTGCTAGAGAATTTTCAAGTCGCCAAAAAAATATGCGAAAATTGCCAAAATTGCTGGAAACTTGCTTGAACATTGCCAAAATCGCTAAAATCGCCAAAATTGTATTTGTAAAATTTGTCCAAAATCAGTTTTTGAATCTAAAAAATGAAACATTAAAGACCACAGAAGGGGCTTAAAAATTGCCGAAATTGCTAGAAAATTTTCAAGTCGCCAAAAAAATATGCGAAATTCGCTCGAAAATCGCCAAAATTGTTACAAAATCGCTGGAAACTTGCTTGAAAATTGCCAAAATCGCTAGAAAATCGCCAAAATTGCAGGAAAGTCGCCAAAATCGCTGGAAAATTGCCAAAATCGCTAAAAATCCCAAAATTGCCAAAATTCTAGAGAACCGTACATCAAAATCGCGAAGTGGTGAACTCCTCGGTTTATCTCGAGGGGTTAACCACATGGTAAATTTGTGTACACAAAATCGCAAATTGTAAGAAAATCGCCAAGATCGCTAAAATGGCTAGAAAATCGCCAAAAGCGCTAGAAAATCACCAAAATCGCTAAAATTGTATTTGTAAAACTTGTCCAAAATCAGTACAGGGTTTTTGAATCTAAAAAATGAAACATTAAAGACCACAGAAGGAGCTTAAAAATCGCCGAAATTGCTAGAAAATTTTCAAGTCGCCAAAAAAATATGCGAAAATTGCCAAAATTGCTGGAAACTTGCTTGAACATTGCCAAAATCGCTAAAATCGCCAAAATTGTATTTGTAAAATTTGTCCAAAATCAGTTTTTGAATCTAAAAAATGAAACATTAAAGACCACAGAAGGGGCTTAAAAATTGCCGAAATTGCTAGAAAATTTTCAAGTCGCCAAAAAAATATGCGAAATTCGCTCGAAAATCGCCAAAATTGTTACAAAATCGCTGGAAACTTGCTTGAAAATTGCCAAAATCGCTAGAAAATCGCCAAAATTGCAGGAAAGTCGCCAAAATCGCTGGAAAATTGCCAAAATCACTAAAAATCTCAAAATTGCCAAAATTCTAGAGAACCGTACATCAAAATCGCCAAGTGGTGAACTCCTCGGTTTATCTCGAGGGGTTAACCACATGGTAAATTTGTGTACACAAAATCGCAAATTGTAAGAAAATCGCCAAGATCGCTAAAATGGCTAGAAAATCGCCAAAATCGCTAGAAAATCACCAAAATCGCTAAAATTGTATTTGTAAAATTTGTCCAAAATCAGTACAGGGTTTTTGAATCTAAAAAATGAAACATTAAAGACCACAGAAGGAGCTTAAAAATCGCCGAAATTGCTAGAAAATTTTCAAGTCGCCAAAAAAATATGCGAAAATCGCCAAAATTGCTGGAAACGCTTGAAAATTGCCAAAATCGCTAGGAAATTGCTAAAAAATCGCCAAAATCGTTAAAATTGTATTTGTAAAATTTGTCCAAAATCAGTTTTTGAATCTAAAAAATGAAACATTAAAGACCACAGAAGGGGCTTAAAAATTGCCGAAATTGCTAGAGAATTTTCAGGTCGCCAAAAAAATATGCGAAATTCGCTCGAAAATCGCCGAAATTGTTACAAAATCGCTGGAAACTTGCTTGAAAATTGCCAAAATCGCTAGAAAATCGCCAAAATCGCTAGAAAATCGCCAAAATTGCAGGAAAATCGCCAAAATCGCTAAAAATCCCATATTTGCTAGAAAATTGCCAAAATTCCAGAGAACCGTACACCAAAATCGCTAAGTGGTTAACCCCTCGTCTCCAAACGTTTAGGCAGCGTTCGCAAAAAAAGCGCACTTTTTCCCCGCATTTATCGGAGGCGCCCTATGTAAACGTAGGCGAGGCGCCATATAGACGTGTAAATCTGGATATAATGTAATCAACCGATTTGCTCAAAATCGTATCATCTACAGGGTGCTCACTGAACGTGTGCGTAAAATTTCATCTCGATGTCTTCAGTAGTTTCGGCTGCAGCGTGTCTGATGATTTTTTTTTTTGCCAAAGGGTAAGTGTTGATACATACAAGCAGAATTCGAAGGTAACGCGAAAAATGGGGGTTTGTATTTAAATTTTTAAAGTTTGTCTGCGAAAAAGGCACTTTTTGTCGACCGATCTGGCCCAAAATCTAATCAGCAGCTACAAGTTGCCTACTGAGTATATGTGCCAAATTTCATCTCGATACGTTCAGTAATTTGACCTGCAGACATACATTTTTTCAAAAACCACTTTTTTGGATTCCCAGGACCCTAAAACGTAAAGATTTCATCTTTTTGGCGATTTCTCTGAATTTTCCGATCGATTCCAGTAACTGCGCTGCGTAGAAGTTAAAAACCGTTTTCCTCATCATTTTTCACGTGATTGTGATAGCTCTAAATCACCGGTTCCACTTGCGAGGTGTGAAATTTAAAATGTGATGTGACTAATTGTCCGCATTGTTCTCAGAGGATGACAAATACCATATGAGTCAACAGGTCCAATAACAAATCACAATTAATCAGAACCTACATGACGCTTTCCTATTCCTATCACCTCTGTATTAATAATATTAATAGTAAAGCTGAGGGTATACGGTTAGTCATTTAAATTCCTGCGGGCGCTGGCAAATCGTTGATAGTAGTCATTAATAAAAAAAATCTATACATAACTGCACCAAGGACGTTATTCTGGTGCACAGAGAGCAGTTTCCTGTGTTCATGACTGAATTGTTCAAATGGAATGTAATGGCTGAGTATAATTTCGGACTCAACAGAGCAAATAACTACGTCAAGTGAAATTACGGACGTTTGACTGAAATTTGCTCTTGATTGCAGGGTTGACAGATTTCCTCGGTCCATTTAGGCCGCCCTGCTTACTTATTAATCTGATTTGAAGACTAACGGTGTCCCCCTTTGGCGGTTTGGGAAAAATTCGATTTGGCACTTCGTGTGGAGGGAAATCGAATAATTTAGTGGAAAAGGGCATTTTGTTTGGGGAGTAATTTGACGTGAAGGGAAACTTCAGCTATCGATTTTTATGGAGTCACTAAACTTTAAATAAGGTGCTCCTATTGCTGACTGGAAATATAGATGTACAGTTTAGAATAGAGCAAATGCCCACTCTGGAGGGTGGGCCGCTGCAGCTGCAAGTCGAGAAGGAGAGGGAAATATTGATCGGTTTTTGTATGCCTCATGTCGAATTTTTTTCAAATTAACAATAAAATGGTTTTTAATAAAAATCTCGGTTTATGTAGTTTGCGGGCGAAGTTCTTCACATGCTTGTTCTAATTTTTCCCTAATATTTCCCTCTCCTACTCGACTTGCAGCTGCAGCTTACCAGGCATGCAGTGGTTGGCATTCGCTCTTTTCTACACTGTACCAAAGTTACCTGTACCTGTATACAGAAGAATGTATTAGGTTTGAAGTTCTCAACAATTTGTGTGGAAAAACACTAAAATGTGTATTATTTTTCACAATCTGAACGTAGTTTGCAGGTGTTTTTTTTCAACAGCTTTTTCCATTCAAAGAAGTTTGTTCCCAGCAGTTGCCTTTTAGGGTGTTGTTTTCCCACATAATCGCTTCGCTCACCCCGAACTAGAATTACAACATAAAACGTACCTCACAAAGAGATATCCTCAATGATAACACACATCAGAGAGGAATCACGATGTTTTATGCGGAAGCCAGGCCCAGGCCCCACTTTCAACAGTCAGTCCGCATTAACTTCCACAATGCCAACGGAGGTAATATTTTGTATAAAATATAATCTCCGGATTAACCGTAAGCGCATTTACTTTTAGTAAACTTTCGTCACTGCCCTTTTATACTGCCATTAATAGGAGTAAAGGTGGCTTTTTTAGAGGGTCGCGCTTTGTCCATCTGCTGATTCTTCCGTTTAATTCCGACAATATGGCGCTGAATTATGAACCGGAACCTAAGGGATGCACGTTTCTATTGTTAATTTTCAGCGAGTTTCAGGCACGTACAGATTTCTTAAATATTTTCAGTTTTATTTTGATCTATAGGTTGTAGCTATACCAAATTTTATGATAAGAATTATTGCTGTTGCTCTTCCTGAAGGAATACAATAAGCACGCACAAGTGTTGATAACATTGTCAAATCATCCATAAAACTTTGTTTAAAACTTTTATAAAACCTTTGTGTCCGATTTGTGCCTTCAGAAGGCCTTCAAAGTTCAAATTGAATTTGATAAAACTTAAAAATATTTTCAAAGCAGTCGTCAACTTATTTACTGATTCGATCATCAGTCTATTTAAACTTAACACTTTTTAAGATAAAATGCATTTAATTAGGTTAGAACGATAATAAAACTGGGAGGCTGATCACTAGTGGAATTAGTTGTACATCCGGCTTGGAATTAATTCCGGATTTATGGAATTATTACGGAATTATTCTGGAATTGATGGAATTTAAAAGAAATTAATGGAATTAGATAGAATTAGCCGGAATTAGTTGGAATTAGCTGGAATTATTTGGAATTAACTGGAATTATTATGGAATTATTTGGAATTGATAAGTACATGATTTAAAAGGAATTAGTTGGAATTAATGGAATTAGAATGGAATTAGCCGGAATTAGTTGGAATTAGCTGGAATTATTATGGAATTATTTGGCATTGATATGGAATTGATAAGTACATCATTTAAAAGGAATTAAAGGAATTAGTTGGAATTATTTGGAATTAATATGGAATTGACGCGGAATTGATTTGAATTAATGGAATTATTATGGAATTAATGGAATTAGAATGGAATTAGTTGGAATTAGCTGGAATTAGTTTAATACTATTTACGGAGGGGTTAATGATTTTAGTGCACAGTTCTCTGGAATTTTAGGTATTTTTTTGACGCTATTGACGGTTTTTATCAATCTTCAACGATTTTTTTACAATTAGCTGTTTAGTTTTAACTATAATATATAAAGGGGGCAAGAACGTGGACAGAATACAAAAGCAATGAGGAAAACAAAGGACAAAATAGAAAATAAAGAAGCAGAAATCCTTGTGGAATGGTGGAACAAAAGGGATGGGAGGCGAGGGGCTGACCAGCCATCAAAAATTTGTACACCACATTTCATATTTCCAACATTTCTGCGACATTTTAGTGGCCATGTACACCACATGTTTATAGTGGTCAACCCCTCGATGGGAGGTGTTAAACGGAAACAAAGAAGGAGGTGAAAAGGGGTGAGATTACGCGTGGGAACAAATGGAGAAGTTTAGAATAGGGGAAAGAGTGGAATTAGGTCACATGCCGCTAGAGAGAGAAATAAAAAGAGAGAAGGAAAAAAGAAATATGGGAGACAGGCAAAACCTGCGAAAAGCAAAAGGGGTGGAACAAAAAATCAAAGAAATAGTGAGAAGCGAGGAAATAATAATAAGGGTAGATGTGCAAGAAAATGCTAACGGATGGTTTGATGTAGACTGTAAGAACGCAGAAAGAGAAACGAGAAAAGAACTAAGAACATGGAAAAAAGGGAAAACGAAAAGGGAGAAATATCTAAAGGCTAAAGAAAAATACAAGAAGAAAGGAAGAGGCAAGTGAAGGCAGAAAAAGAGCAAAGAATAAGAAGTATAAGAAAGAAAAAGAAGTGTGAAAATACATAAATCAAGAGAGAAAAAAGGAAAAGAAGATGGAATGGGAAGGGTAGCTATAATTGAATGGAGAAGGCATTAGAGTTATTAGAGAGAGGAAGAGGTAAGAGAAGGCGGAGAAGTAAAAGATGGGGGGGAGGAGCAGGAAATGGAAATTATAAGGAAATAATAATTAATATCTTTTATTTTCGTTAATTGAAATAGTAAAAATCTTCGGTTTCGCCCGAGGGGTTGACAACATTGAAATGTGGTGTACGTCGCTGCTAAAAAGTCGCGAAAACTGCTCACTTTTGTCCTTCAGTCTTCGTCGAGGGGACAACCACTCACGAAAAAAATGTACCACGGACTAAAATGAGACTAAATCGGATTAAAAGCGGTCTAAATCGCCCCCTCGGTCTTGGTGCCTTTCAACTTTCGCGGCCTATCCTTTATTTTGTTCATCTAAACACAGAATGTCAACCTAATGAAAAGCTTTAAAGAAACAAATAATAATCTCTTAAATTACTTTTCTACGGGATGTTAACCACTCGGAAATTGTAAACTTTCTGGAAAGTTTTAACGATTTTCAATAACTTCAGGGGTTTCAATTTCGGGATTTAGTAAAAGTGCAGAAATCTTAACTTTTTAACTATATAATTCTAGTTTGAATGTAAATCTGCAACAGTGCAAAGTGCAAAGAACACTACCAACTAAAAAAAATAAAAATATTGAGAATTTTTTTGGGTCGACTTCAACTTTTATACACCGGTCAAGCACTTCTCACTTCGGCTTCCGTCCAGCTCGCAGCTTCAGCTTTGTCCGAGGCGTTAACCACTTAGCGATTTTGGTGTAGATACAATTCTCTGTAATTTTGTGAATTTTCAACATTTTTTTTTACAATTACCGATTTAATACGTGATGCCTCGCTATTCATCCAGACTTTTATAGCTGAAGCAAGACTGATTGTTGAAGCCGTGAAATCTAAATTTCTGCGACGCATCAAATTGAAGTCGTCCTGGTTTTGAATTAATTGCCTCGAGACCGGAAGAAATAAATAACATCACTTCGAAATGAATATTTATTAAATCCGGATCGTTTTGCAAGTAGAACATTTCCCCCCTAATTGAAAGCTGCGGCTTTTCAAGCACAGTCTCCAAGTTTACATGACAAAATAATGCAGACCACGAGTCTGCTTTAATTACAGACGGAGGGAGTAATGACGGCACCAAGATGGGAGTAACGTCCACATAAATCGCAGAAATTAAAGCATAAATTACGTCCAAAACGCAATTTATTTAGGGAAGTCTTATCGACAGTGAAAAATACACTTTATCTGAAAAGCCCATTAGAGGCATTTGAAGAAACAAACTTCCATTCTGTGCGAAATCTCTGCCTTGCAATAACGTCTTGCCCGTTAACACAAAGTCAACAGGACCTAACGTGAGTGTTTGAGAGGAACAGCCATCCTGGAACATTATCAATAAGTCAGGAAGATTGTTTCGGGTAGAATTTCTGAATTATTAAACAAAATGTATCTCCAGTGTGCATTCTAACTCATGTAGAGGGCATTTCATCATTAGAGAATGACCCCCGTCTTGCTATGGTTTCGCATTAATACTGCACTCACGGAGTTCTGAACTTGTATCTGTTGAATTATGAATGTAGGAGTTTGCTTTCTGTTACTTTGCATCTGTTTCTCTTTCCTTAACATTATGTTACCCCAACTCTAGTGTATTACATAGATATTTGTTTGATATTATTATGTAAATGCATAATGGACGAATCGATTACCAATCAATCATGAGGATGAGTCAGTCGATAAACCACCACAGAGCGGAGCGGTTGTTTACTAAATTATCCCTGCACAATAGGTTAATGTTACACTATATAACAGACAACATAATTCGGAATTTGAAAATACGCAAAGTCAAAGTGAGAACTCAAAAAGAATCAATATGGACAAAATTTAAATGTCATGTTTCGGATTCCTACCGTTTGCCTGAAGTTTTAAAATATGGCACTGAAGTTATGAAATTTTTTCAGCATACTACATCAAACAAAATTAAATAACCCTCGCACGTAATAGCGTTACGTGCCGATATGACACTTTATAGAGGTCAACAGGGGAAATGTTAGCTCTGGTGACGACCTTTAGAGGCACTCCCCTGGTGGATTAAATTTAGATTGCATTTGATTTTTACACTTCCATAGATTTTACCTAAGGAATCCATCAATTTTTGAGAATGGAATTTAATATTGGTATTGTTGGTAAACATAAAACAATATTAAGCTTCCCTCGGTTCAGTGAGCACGTAACTTGATCAGTGGGTTTCAGCACTCGTATTACAATTAAATTAATCCTTCAGAGATCGGAACGCCTCCGTTTTATAGGGCTTGCAGGAACAATGTATAGAGTTCCGGCGTTTTTATTTACACGGAAAGGGTTGTCTTCTGATCAAATATCCGGAGAATTTACCCCCTAGAGCTCACCTAATAAACAGATCGTAAAAGAAATGGGACCGATAAATAAAACTGCCTTGGATTTAGTTCATTTTGTTGTGTGTTATCGATTGCTTCAAATCGGAGGCCTTAAGCTTGCTAATGATTTATGGCCGAGGAAACGGAAGGGAAATAAAAGTAGGAAAATCTTTATGCACCTCCTTCACCAATGGACTGCAGTGAACAACTGCTATCTATTACACCCCTACCATTACTCATCAGGATTTTTGAAACGACCAATGATTATGTTATTGCAAGTTCTATTCATAAAGTGCAATTATTCTCTTCCATTTCTATACCTATACGTGACACCCTGGTGGCTTTGTTAGATGTTAGTCGAATTCCCTCTTCAGCTGTCACCTCGTTATAATTTGATTAATTCCATAGTTGAGGCACTCTCGTGTAACGATTTCGCTCGCACTCTTTTCACAGAATTTTTCTATATCTATCTCTTTGCCGAGTGACGTTGCGTTTGCTTTTTGTGACCATCGTTTTGGACTGAAAAATGACGGAAAGCGATTTGACTTTGTTATATAGTTCCATTTCTGTGTATTTTGGTACAAATCCGAACGCAATTTTCAAAAAATCTCGTTGTTTGCTACAAGGGCGGTCCTAGCTCAAAATTTTGGGGGGCATAATCTGTAACTCAGAAGTGGGAGGGGAGGGGGAACAAACAGTGCACCGCAGGCGAAAATTTTTTTTTCAAGGTCACATTTTCTAAGCACTTCAGAATGTTGATGTAAAAATGAAATTATGTGTAAAACAGTGTAAAACTTAATTCCAATGAGGAGAATCAAGCTGAAAAAAGACACCTCTGCATAAAGATTGCCAACAATAAATATTAGGAACAAAGACAAAAAAATTGGCAGTCTCCAAGACGGTAGAAACTTCTACTCACAGAATTTGTAAACGTAAATCGCCAAAGGTAGGTTCTATCGATTGAAGGCGCCAATTTATCGCAACATAATAACTAGGGCGCGGATGTATGCACAGAAAACTGACAAAATATGTGCATAATTAGGCATCGAAAACCAACAAAATAGGCACAATATATGCACTTTTCTGCCTAAAAATGCATGTGCATATGAGCATATGCAAGATACGACATGTGCCGGTAACTGATAAAAGACATTGAACCATTTTTCCAAGGATTAACATATAGGTACACATATTTTTATTGTGACTGAAACAGTTTCAATAAAATTTAAGAATCCACAAAATGTGAATTGCAGTAGGTACAATATGTTGAAGTTTTCGTTAAAGAAATATAAACAAAATGTATAAAAAATGTTCACAATCTACACAAACGGGAAATGAATAAACACTAAACAGCTATAAATGAAATAAGAATTGTGGCAGAAAAGTTAATCCACCCCTTCAATTTGATATTGGTACGTAGATATCTATAAATTGCCGTAATCAATCACCAGCAAGGGGGGAATTAAACGACTAATGAGGATTGAAAATTCAAGAAATTTGGATTACATTTTTCATTTACATTTAGCCAAGTAAGATATTCGAAAAAATAAATTGGAAATATAGGAAATTGACTAAATATGCCTCGAAATATGTAAGAATATTCAATTTTCTTTAAAATATGCTTCGGGCACTAAAATATGCTTTAGATTACAAAATATACGAAATATGCAATTCTAAATTGCGACAAATGGCTCCTTTTAGTGAGATTCGTATACATCTCGAAGATTTTTATTGAAACTTTATCCGCTTCCAATATGCATTTTGCATAAAATCCGCGCCCTAATAATAACCTATAAGGTCAAGCAATTAAAATAACATTTTTCGAAAAATTGGTATCTACATCTCAGGTGTTCGACCCTATTATTGATCTTACCGCCATTCTTACAAAGAAATTAAATCGCTTTAGTTTTTAGTGACTTTTTGCCGCGACTGTATATGTCCGAAACTTCCTCACGTCTTGTCCTCTCTTTTGGCCTTGAGCCTCAGATTCACTCAGTCAGACCTCTTGACTGCACAAGACGAGAACAGTGTTTTGTCACGTTTGTGTTTTAAAGTTTAAAGTAGCATGGAATTTACCAGAATTTACTAGCTGGATTTTAACCACAATGTTAAAATTAAATAAAAATAAAATAAACGTCAACCACTAACCCTATTTAAAACGTTTCAGTTATTCATTGCGTGCAAGTCCGCGAATAAACTCTGCTTTAACAATTTAAAACGTGAACGCTGAGTAAACGGCTGAAGATATAACAAAATCGTAAATAGAAGAATTGTTGGCTACGAAAAGATCTACCAAAAAGTCCGCGACAGCCTAGGTATCTGTGAAGAATAGCACACAACAAACAGTTAAACCGATTTTTACAAAGTTCAAAGTGTGTTTATCCACGGGTGTTGCAGAATGGGCTCATTATACAATGGGTGAGAGATTTTTTCGCTTTAAAACCCGTGGATTTGTGTGTAAGCGTATGATTCATTACACATTCATTGAATAATATATTTTTATTGTTTCTGGACAATCAGTAATTTGAGCCGTATACATTTTTGGATGTAGAAATTGAAGCAATTTTTTACGATTATGCGAAAGATCGGGGTTTGCGTGTAAATTTTTAAAGTTGATGTACCAAAATAGCACTTTACGTGGACCAATTTGGCTCAAAATCTCATCATACAATGCACAGACCAAATTTTAACCAAATCGGTCCAGTAGTTTGAGCTGTCAACAGACACACAAGGCATTTTTGAAAAACAACTTTTTTGGGTTTCCATGACCCCATAAGATTTATGTTTTGGCGATTCGAATTAAAAATATTTGAAATAGTGTGAAACTGATAATCACCGTGCATAGAATTAGAAAACCATTAAGACATAAGGGCGAAAAAACTGTCCTCCACCTCCGCAACAATCTGAAAATAAAACAGCAGTAACATCGGCGATGTAATTTGCATTCGTCCCGAGTTCTTAAGCTCTTAATTCGCAGAATTGAAAGCACATTTTAATTTGAAACATTCACGAGTTCATCGCAGCAACAGAGATAAATTTAAATGTACAATTATGGCAGAATTTCTGCTAAACTACCCATGTTTTCTGATGCTGCTCAAATGCCAAATTATGGTGGCTGCATATTATCTGATATGTCTTGAATCATCGACAACAAGGCTGTCACATCGGCCCCGTTACACAAAGGGCGAAAGTAAGGCACCAACCGACATCAAAGGATAATTAGATCTATTGTGTACCTGCTTTATGGCGGAATTGAATAAGAATGTCAGACAGAAGGGACGCCCTCTGCCAAAACAGAGTTCACTAGGGAGAGTGTCGACTTTAAGTCAGGAATTTCAGGATAACGGTTAATTAGATTTGACAAATCTGGAAACTCAAATCATGTCCATACGTGTTTCTTTGAATGCATGACGCAGGATTTAATTTAACATGATAAGGTGGTGGTCTCTGAACGTGTTTTGCTTCGCAATGAAATTTTCCCTCCTACGACGGTTAAATACGGATGTCTGTTGGTTGACAGCAGACACATTGTTTAAAATTCGTACAGAACGTAACTCATGATGCATGTAAATTGGCGGAACACCTGCCATATTGCAGGTGGAAACCTACTTAGGAAATTCGCGTGTGAAATATGCACACATAGTACATATTATTGCAACTGACTTAGCAATTAGATGTGTTTGTGTTAAAATTTAACGTGTTTGTAGCAAAGGATTCAACATAGTTTACGACTTATTATGAAGACGGTAGAAACTTCTGCTTTTTCACAGAATTTGTAAACGTACAGATCGTGAACGAACCCTATGATCAGGTTATCGCTAAAGGTAGGTTCTATCGACTGAAGGCGCCAATTTATTGCAAGAGAATAACCTACAAGGTCAAGGAAGCTTATCGCCATTAAAATAACGTTTTTTGAAAAAAAAAATTATGTCTACATCTAAGGTTTTCGACCCTATTATTAACCTTATCGCCATTATTACAAAGAAATTAAATCGCTGTGGTTTTTAGTCACTTTTTGCGTCCGAAACTTCCTCACGTCTTACCCTCACTTTTGGCCTTGAGCCTCAGACTCACTCAGTCAGACCTCGTGACTACACAAAACAATTATTGTAGGCTACCTATCATAGATACTAGATAATGCTGTCAGACAGACACACAGACATACATTTTTTTCAAAAACCACTTATTTGGGTTCCCAAGACCCTAAAACGTAAAGATTTCATGTTTTTGGCGATTCGATTTTTCCGAATTTTCCGATCGATTCCACTAATACAATTTCTCAACGCATTGAATTAGGCTGGTGAACGTGAAAACCCAACTTTTCTTA
This sequence comes from Pycnomerus fuliginosus, assembly GCA_963924575.1. Lineage (NCBI taxonomy): Eukaryota > Metazoa > Arthropoda > Insecta > Coleoptera > Zopheridae > Pycnomerus > Pycnomerus fuliginosus. The sequence goes on along the minus strand of OZ004624.1, from coordinate 17,158,879 downwards.
GAGTATGTGGAAGTGGTGAAATAGGGGGTTGGAGTTTAGGGGTTGAAACGTTTATGAAGCCCTGTAATTCGACATAGAGAAGCAATTTCTGCTGTGAAAACTGTGAGGTGTTACAAAATACAACGAAGGCGATGAAATTTAGGGGTAGAAACTCGAATTTCTACTGAATAATGTAGGGTTAAAATTAGCACCATTCGATAACAAAAAAGGTCATTATTATCATTCACGAAATACCACCCTTAAAAGTGCTACAGTCCCTAATTTTGCAGCTCCTAGACTGAATAGCAGATGTCCAGTAACTTTTTAATATGATATACCATAAACTACTGTCTTCGCCTTTATAATTCTTTATGTAATAATCGTGAATTTGACATATTTCATCACAAATTTGATAATCCATCTACTAAAAAGAAATTATTTTCGTATTTTGAACTAGAATCTTAAAGGTTTCTTTTTCATGCCATTATGTTATTTGTTATTATTTGATTGGATTTCTAATGCGATTCATTCAGCGCAGTCATCTAACTTTACCTTGTTACATTTTGTTACATTTTGTTACATTCCCTTAATTCCCATCGTTACACTCTTCTTATATTTCGGTTTTGTAAATTGTAATTTGTTGTAAATTTAACCGTTTGAAATATTTGTATTTTTGTAAATTGTCCACTATACGCCATAGGCTTGCTGCAAATAAATCTATTTATTATTATTATTATTATTAATATGCAGAAATTGAAAAAAATCGAGAGCTTAAAAACAGCTCAACGTATCAATGCAGAATTTTGTGTGCTAGTTTACAGTGACACTGTAAGGGGGTGAAATTTAAGGGTTGAAACTGGAAATTTCTTTAGGTAAATGTTGATATAAAATTACAACGTGCGATAGATTTCGTTGGGTTAGTATCATCTCATCCCAATGACCAACTCATCCCATCTGACAACTCATCCCAGACCAACTCATCCCAGATCAACTCATCCCAAACTAACTCATCCCAGACCAACTCATCCCAGACGAACTCATCCCAAACCAAGTCATCCCAAAAGACAACTCATCCCAGAACGCAACTCATCCCAGACCAAGTCATCCCAACAGACAACTCATCCCAACCGACAACTCATCCCAACAGACAACTCATCCCAAATCAACTCATCCCAGACCAACTCTTGCTTGTTATTGTTTGGGCTGTTCGCTTTAAGGTAGCCGCGGGCTAATTATCATCTCATACAATTTTCCAATTCATCCCAGGAGACAACTCATCCCAAATGACACTACAACCCAGGTCAAAAACCTGACCGGACCTGAACTGCCCTAGCTTCTCGCACTGCAATACCGATATTTCGAAGAGTACTCGCTTTCGGCTCCGCCGAAAGCTCGCGTAGAACTTTCCACGGGCAGAATTTAAAAAAAATGTTATTAAAAAACCTGACCTGACATAGACCTGAACTGCCCTAGTTTCTCGCACCATTGCAAGACCGATATTTCGACGAGTACCTACTCGCTTTGCTCGCGTGAATCTTTGGGCGGGCAGAATTTGAGAGAAAATGTCATTAAAAAAAACCTGACCTGACATAGACCTGAACTGCCCTCGCTTTTCGCACTCCAAACCGATATTTTAAAGCTTTGCAAGCGTGGAACTTTGGACGGGCAAAATTTGAGAGAAAATGTTATTAAAAAAAAAAACCTGACCTGACATAGACCTGAACTGCCCTAGCTTCTCGCACTGCAAACCGATATTTTGATCTGGGATGAGTTGTCTGCTGGGATGAGTTGTCTGCTGGGATGATCGAGTTGTCTGTTGGGATGAGTTGTCCGTTGGGATGACTTGGTCTGGGATGAGTTGCGTTCTGGGATGAGTTGTCTTTTGGGATGACTTGGTTTGGGATGAATTTGTCTGGGATGAGTTGGTCTGGGATGAGTTGGTTTGGGATGAGTTGGTCTGGGATGAGTTGGTCTGGGATGAGTTGTCACCTGGGATGAGTTGGTTATTGGGATTTCGTTAACCATTGAAAAAATATCTCATGAGTCTTCAGCCTAAAACAACCCCTAGGCTACTAACAAACCCTAACCCCGAACAAGCGTAATAGATTTTATTCATTTTTTCGGGCTTTTTTGTGATTTTTCTGTAATTCAAAGTCATTTTCAGTAATTTTTAACTCATCCACAATTTTTCAACCCCTTTCGCGATATGTGAACCCTCAAAGAGCAAATTTTATGCAGAGCGCTTCTTTTTCGTGTAATTTTCACCCCCCTAAACTTTTCATCTTTTTCATAATAATTCTGCAACCCCCCGAACCTTAATTTGGCAAAATTCGCACGGCTTTGTCTTTCTTTCGGTAACCAGGGTTGGAAAAAATCACGATTTTTTTAAAAAAATCAAAAATCATTGATTTATTTAAAAAAATCGCGATTTTTTTGATTTTTTTGATTTTTATTTATTTATTGCTTTTAAAACCGTTAGCAGACTATTTTATTCAAATTTTTTTTTTTAAATTGTTGTATACTTATAAAATTAAAATGCCGTCTCCGTGTCCATCATTTGTTGTAGATAACTATTTCTTTAAAAACATTTTCGACAAGAGGCGGATTAAAGGCCACCGCACAACTTCGGGAGTTCATTTTCACAAAACAGAGGATAACCGTATAACTTTGGGAGTTCAGTGACGGCAGCATTCTTTCACAAACAGAGGATAACCGTATAACTTTGGGAGTTCAGTGACGTCATCATTTTTTCACAAACAGAGGATAACCGTATAACTTCGGCAGTTCAGTGAAGGCACCCTTTTTTCACAAAACAGAGGATAACCGTATAACTTTGGGAGTTCAGGGACGGCAGCATTCTTTCACAAACAGAGGATAACCGTATAACTTTGGGAGTTCAGTGACGGCAGCATTTTTTCACAAACAGAGGATAACCGTATAACTTCGGGAGTTCAGTGACGTCATCATTTTTTCACAAACAGAGGATAACCGTATAACTTCGGCAGTTCAGTGAAGGCACCTTTTTTTAACAAAACAGAGGATAACCGTATAACTTTGGGAGTTCAGGGACGGCAGCATTCTTTCACAAACAGAGGATAACCGTATAACTTTGGGAGTTCAGTGACGGCAGCATTTTTTCACAAACAGAGGATAACCGTATAACTTCGGGAGTTCAGTGACGTCATCATTTTTTCACAAACAGAGGATAACCGTATAACTTCGGCAGTTCAGTGAAGGCACCCTTTTTTCACAAAACAGAGGATAACCGTATAACTTTGGGAGTTCAGTGAAGGCACCCTTTTTTCACAAAACAGAGGATAACCGTATAACTTTGGGAGTTCAGGGACGGCAGCATTCTTTCACAAACAGAGGATAACCGTATAACTTTGGGAGTTCAGTGACGGCAGCATTTTTTCACAAACAGAGGATAACCGTATAACTTCGGGAGTTCAGTGACGTCATCATTTTTTCACAAACAGAGGATAACCGTATAACTTCGGCAGTTCAGTGAAGGTACCCTTTTTTCACAAAACAGAGGATAACCGTATAACTTTGGGAGTTCAGGGACGGCACCCTTTTTTACAAACAGGATAACCGTATAACTTTGGGAGTTCAGGGACGGCACCCTTTTTAACAAACATAGGATAACCGTATAACTTTGGGAGTTCAGGGACGGCACCCTTTTTTACAAACAGGATAACCGTATAACTTTGGGAGTTCAGGGACGGCACCCTTTTTTACAAACATAGGATAACCGTATAACTTTGGGAGTTCAGGGACGGCACCCTTTTTTTTTCAAAACAGGATAACCGTATAACTTCGGAAGTTCAGGGACGGCACCCTTTTTTTTTTCTCTCAAAACAACGTTTAGTCTTCAAAATTTGCAAAAGTGTTCCTCTATAAATTTTATGATGAAAATTGAAAATTGAAAATAAATATAAAAATTCTTCATAAGTTTATACTCCTATATACTACTTACCTAATTTTGTTATATGACGTTACGTTGTCGATATGAGTTATACAGATTTTTTTTAATAAAAGAAACTATTCAACTTTGATTTAGTTTATGATGATTTAAATCATTGATTTATATTTTTAAAAATCAAGTGATTTAAATCATGATTTAAATCGGACTAACCCTGTCGGTAACAAATTTTACTCTTTTGGATAATGTTTACATTTTTCATTTTTCAACCCTCCAAAGGCTAAAATTGCATAATTGGCTTATTTTTGTATTATTTTCTGTAATTCTACTTAACTTCGTTTAATTTTGTTTGACTTTTCATCCCCTTCTACAATTTTTCAACCTCTTCTTCGGTAATGAGTTGATCTCATAGATTATATTTACCTTTTTCACTTTTATTCAACCCCCCAAAAGCGAAATTTGCATAATTCAATTATTCTTGCTAGTTCTAAATAATTAATTGCATAAATCCCTGAATCTGCATTAAAAGCATGAAGACATTGGCTAATAAACTACTTGGCAGATAATACTAGTAGAAAATCCGCAATTTTTTATGAAAGGATCGGAGGAAAGACGCGTCTTCTCTCGATTGTATCAAATTCAGCCACGGCTGCGTTCAACACAAAACCTCAGACATCATTGGCTTTTATCTTTGAAATTTGTCTGGAAAATAATACGGCTTTGAAATGCGGTGGAAGAAAATCGTTAAAAGGCAGGATTAAATGGAAAACTTGAAAGTATTCCATAATAATAATGCAGAAATATAAGTATAGATACACTGTACTTTGCATAAACAAAGTTTCAATTCTCTTTTACTTAAATACAGGAAAGCATTCATTCATCCGACGAAAGTTTAATATCGACTCTTTAATCAACCGAGCTAGTTAACCTCCTAATCAAAAGTGTTGATTGGCAACTTGGAAATAGTCTGCTTAATTAACCGACGCTTTAATTAATTTGAAATGGAGATTTGTCGTCAAAAATATTTTCTGGTAACTTTAGCTCCAGCCTAATAAGGTAAATGATATCCCCCTAGTTCTTATTACAAATTGTGCAAACTAACCCAAATCAAGCGATGGGCGTACGTGCCCCGCAACCAAATACAATAGAGATTAATTAACTGACGACCCTTATTATTTGTAAATACTCTCTCGTGGTAATAGAAGCGTGAAAATCAGCGAGCTCGAGTGTGACACGATACATACTGCAGGAAACAAGTTGTCATAATAGAGAATTCTTCCTTCCGTGATGCGAATCCATTGTAGTCTGCAGCAAACTACCTGTCGTTAACCGAATTTTTTATTCATCCAAGGTTTTAGCAATTTGGGATAATGAAGAGAGAAATAACAATAGGGGTGTCACATCATATCAATATACCTGTAGTCAAGGCGGGCGGAATGTAAATGAGATCCTGCGATATATATTTAATTAGTTTATTTTGCGATACTGTCATTCAAATTCCGTCAGCTTGGCACGCTCACCTCGTTTAGCTTATTTAGTTCGTTATACTTCTGACAAAGTCGTAAAAGTCCCCTTAAAAACTTTACCGTAGTTGATACATCAATAGCTTTATTCTTCTTCCCGCTCGGATTTTTAAGAGGGATGCGCCATCGGGTTTACAGCTTTTACTCCAAAAATGTCGTTTATGCTCCAGGAAAATTGCGGTATTATACCGCGATATACAGTTTACATAAAAATTTCACACCCTCCAAGAACGTAGCATGGATTATTACGAGGCTTGAATTCCACGCGCGATTGGTTCATTAGTCATTTGGTTCGATTCGATTGGTCGTTCTAAACCACGCCCTGTGTCGTTTTGCCCCGAAATGCAAAGATCTCGCTCGACTGCCCGAAAAAATAATCAGTGCTGTTATCCATCACGGGACACCCACCATCTATCACTAAATGCGTCCGAAACAAAGAATTTTATTAATAAATCAAATCACCGAATAAAAATTATGTGACGGCCATCACGGCCAGGTTTCTTTCGGGCGTGATAAATTGCAACTACCTGCAAAAATGTAAATTTTCCAAGAGATTTATGCGAAAATTAATAACGGGTTGATGTGAAGTAATGTTGGGTGTTTCTCCATTTGTACGGTGTCAAGATATTGCAAGTGCCAATAAAAGCCATAAATAAAGTTTAGTCCGATATATACGTAGCCAAAAAGGGGTCCAGCTTGCATTAATTAGGGCAAAAGATTTTTTTCTTTAGGAATGATTGGTATCTAAGGGGGAGTGTGAAACTAAGTTTTCGACCTCGAAAGCCGGTGGGAGAACTTTTGGTAGGCGAAAAACCTCGAAATTTTCGTACTTCTTTCAGTTTTTTGCTCGTAACTCTTAAACGACGCCTCCTACAGAAAATTTTGTACTTTCCGAAATTAAAGTAAATAAAATTTGCTACAAAATGCACTGGTAAGCGTCGTCCTCAACCTCTATAGGTGGCGCGTTGGAGCACGAAGTTCTCGAACAGTTCCGGCAGATTGTTGTGCAGTGCAAACCAGATTTTCGGCAGGTGCATGCAGCGGTGCACCCTTTTTTGCAACTACAGAACACCAGTTGTAGCAATGACTCCGGTGCTGCTTCTTTTTTCATCGTAATGGGAGAGAGGCCGAGGTTGTCTCGTTTCCACCCCCATTGAAGTGGATCTAAGTCGTTCCCCAGCCAGCACTGAACTTGCAGGAATGTTCTAAAGCAGTGGTTGTCGGCTGCATCGAGGGTAGGTGGCAATCGTGACAAGTTAAACTTAGCCTTTGTTGACATTTTCACGAACAGGTAGTATCTCATCTCATTTATAGATGGAATTGAGGCTGCACAGGTGCCGTACAACACCATGAAAATCTTTTCTCCAGCTTTGCTGATCTGTGCTTTTGAAGCTGTTGGCTGATAAAATACAGAAGCGGCTTCCTTCAAGGTAGTGTCTTTTTCAATGAGGGCACATAGTTTCGTTTTTCCATGCCCAAAAGGAAACGACGTTGTGTCACAACCAGAGAAAGCGTGAGCAAATAGAATGTAGTCAGCATTATATCGATACGATGAGGTCGAGAAGTATGTATCATCTTTGCCACTCCTTCCTGGTTTGAGAAGATACACATTGCTTTTGGTTGGATTAGGAACTCCTGATGTCAGCACAACAAGCACATCAACATCCTCACTGACTATAACAACTTTGTCAAAACTGGTCGATTGTGACAAAGCTGTATTGACAATTAGTACATCCGCGTCCTCTATTGCCTCCAACACTTGTATAGAGCTTTGTTCGAAATATGTTCTCAACATTTGAATCAGGCGGCCCTTATTACTTTCATTACCCAAAAACTTTTCTTGGGAAACAGCAGGAAATGTTCTTTCATCGAACATGATATCGACCGAAGTCTTCATCTTGGAACGACGAACTCTTTCTGAGCTTTTAGTACCTCGCTGATTCACATCACTTGGATAGCCATCAAACACGACGATTACTGTAGATCCATAGTGCCTCTTAACATAGCTGACGTACTTGTTGCAGATAGAACCAAATGATTCATTTTTTCCCCAAACAACTTTGTGAAGGAGAAACCCTCCATCCACAACAACCATCTTATTTTGCAGCCTAGACGTCTGGATATCTGCAGGCTTAAAAGCATTGTAAAGTAGTGATTTGGTTCCTTTTCGTAGCCCATCGTCACTGAACAAAGATAAGGGGTAAGGAGCCAGTTCAAACATGAAATAATTTTGGAGATCTTCGTCAGACTGTTTTGCGATGCAGATTCTTTGAAACAATGTTGTTGGGTCCACAGCAGTCAGTATTTCGGAGCCCACTTTCAATGTGCTTGTTATATGAGCAAGCGTAATTACTTTATCTTTTCGTTTCAAATGCAGGCTGTCGAACTTCACACCATTAATTTTTACCATGCAATTCTTGCCTATTTCTTGTGCTGACTGGCAATTCACCTGTTCTCCACCTATAACTCCACTGCTTATGGACATTATTGCATCAGTCATTGCAAATGGAGGGTGCTGAACAAACCACGCCTTCAATTTGTTAGAGTCCGCATTATCTCGAGCCACTCTGCAGGGTCTCGCATCAACGTGTTGCTCAGTTGAAACTGCAGTCACATGGCAATAGGTTTCCATGACATCACAAACGTACTGCATATGGATGTTCCCTTGTGTCCACTTAGCAAGAACACTATCACTGAAACCTCGTCCACTAGAAAGACCACCTTTAACTTTGCTGGACCTCATCAACGTCTGTTCTATGGTCATATCAGACCAAATACCACTCCAAAACTTTTCACTTCGCCTGATGGTAAAGTATCCTCGTCTGGTGAAAAGGTCAAATTCAATAGGGTCCATCTTTTCTTCTAGAGTCATCATATCTTGTACATAAATTTGGGCACTTTTTGCGTATGGTAAGTGACCTGCTGCGTGGAAAAACGGTAGCATTTTTTGAGTAGTGATCAGGTGTTGATTCCAGTCACCCATTCTCTCTGCTTCGATAAACTGCTTCATCAGAGTCACCATTTTGAAGTATTGTCATGTGATCCCGAATGGAATTTACCACATACCGGGTGTAATTTAAAATTAGTAGGTAGTCAAAAGCTGTCAGGAATAAACAATTCCTCGCTAACTAAAGTTTAAATGTCGCGATAGTTCGTGGGTCAATATGACATATATGTGTAGGAACACATATATATACATGTACAGAGCCTATGTGTATATCTTATTTATATACTACAGGTATGTAATTTATCATAAAAATATATAACGGGTACCATAAATGCTCACAGACAGGCCAAAATCCGTAAAACTTACAGTTGAATGTGTTTTGAAAAATTTCAGTGAAATTCAAAGCTCTGTAAAATACGGACCGCAGCGAGTAAAATTAACTTTTACCAGTGCATTTTGTGGCAAATTTTATTTACTTTAATTTCGGAAAGTACAAAATTTTCTGTAGGAGGCGTCGTTTAAGAGTTACGAGCAAAAAGCTGAAAGAAGTACGAAAATTTCGAGGTTTTTCGCCTACCAAAAGTTCTCCCACCGGCTTTCGAGGTCGAAAACTTAGTTTCACACTCCCCCTTAGATACCAAACATTCCTAAAAAAAAAAATCTTTTGCCCTAATTAATGCAAGCTGGAATGTATCTATATATTGGGCTAGTTCAACGAGGACACAAATAAACACTCAAGTTTTGAAATTATTTTATTGTAAGACTAGTCCAGGACATGGTTTCTCGTTTAGCTTTAGGATCTAGGAGAATTTTAAAGTATTTCCCCGAAGAGGATCGACCTGGAGAAGGGGATAAAGATGATGTGTAAATGTAAACATAAACGTGAAATTGCAAAAGCCTACAATGTAGGAAACGAATTGGAGCCTGAATGTAATCTTCAATTTTGATGTACATCAATGCGATGTGTATCTCTGTAGATGTTTATCATCTTAATGTGAATGTAAATGTTCGGTTTTTCACCCCTAGCTCCCACCCTCTCTTGGTCCGATATAGCCCAAAAACCCTGCCTTAATTTTCGGGAGACAAAGCGGAGTACAAACTTTCAGCCGGATATCTCAATCCGTTCTCAAGTTATCGCTCGAACAGGGTGAGGAGCGATACGACGAGCGAATAAGCACCACACCTAAGGCAAAGTTATTAAATTCAAGAGATCATGAAGTTACTTCTGGCAAGAGGATAATTCGCTATGATTACATGTTTCGGGCAATAACGGCAGCAATTTTAATTTAAACTTTGTGCCAGTTCAGCCAAGACAAAAATGAAAATAAACAGTTCATCTAATATTGTTATCTTCTGCTATTACGTTCAATTTAAGGATTCTTCTTTTTATTGACATTGAAACAGCTGGAAGTTATGTGCTGCGTGTTGGAATTGAAATATAATTTAAGTTTTGTGGAATTGCTCTAGTTAATGGTCGATGAAAACATCACGCCCTCAGAGTGTCAGCATTTTTAATATTAGAACTCGTGTCACATTGATGAATGCAATTCATCATAACCTTGTTGTGGTAGTGGCAGATGGTTTATGATATAATCGTTTCCACCGAAGAGATTTTTGGAAAACGAGGTGGAATCAATAAGTAATTAAGGTAACGCAAAAAACTCCTAATAATATTTTTTTATTAATATTCCGTTTCAATTTTACTGCACAATAAAAATAGCTGCCCGAATTTATTCAACCGCAATGCAGCTATTAACTCCTACATTTGGATTTATATCAAAAACTCCTGACCACTAATGACCATCAATTAGGCTCTATTTCATTAAATTTGAAAGTTTATCCAGATCAGATAATATTTCGACGGAAACAGTGCAGTCGACCATCCCGCAAATATAATACCACAGGTATTGATTCATGAAAAGAAAATCAATAGGGGTAAAAATAGAACCAGACAACTTCAAATCAATACATACGAATGGAAAGTCTTCTCCGACAAAAAAAACCAATAAAACTTCTTATTAGATCATCTTCTGCTAAGCTCCTTTGCTAGATATCTGTAATTAGGATTAACGCAAGCTGCTTATGCTCCAAATTTTTCCATTTTCCGTTTATTCGTGAAACTAATATTCATGTGCAGTGATAAATTGCAGGCATGAATTTCAGTAATTATTCCAGTTTAAATTTGAGACGGATGCACATTTGTTTTAATTTGGAGGTGTTGATGGTGCATGGTTTTTCTGTCACAATCTCCTGCAAACGTTAAAAATGAGAACATTACTCACACGTTAGAGGGAAATTTAGTGCTTTTTTAAAATTTGTTGAAAGATTGTCATTTCAGAAATTCGCCAGCCATTTTATGGAAGACTAAATCAGCTTCAATTTGTGGAGTTTAAAGGTGGCATTTCATGTGTTGACATAAAATTACACGTTACCGTAACTAAGTTAGCGCATAAATCAAGAGATGGCGCTGGTAGTAGAACTGCTGTCAAGTTTGGGGTGATGGTTTTGCTATTGTGGGTATTAATCAAGCCACATTTAAAAGTTTAATGAAAAAAGGTTATAAACAATAAATTTGTTAAGTAACAATATTTGAAATAATAACGTTGAGTCTGGGTTGAAGAGAGAGGTGCAAAAACCGTCGTCTTTAGCGTCTTTCCTGTAATATTCGTCTTAATTACAAATTTGCAATACGCTCTCAACTCACCACTCGTAAGACTGATTCGCCCTCGGTCATTCCGCGCTAGAGGGCGCCCTCCGATTCCCACATTCGGCCATCCTACCTAGGCTTTCGTCTCGAATGGCTGAACTTGCTGCACCAATCCATGGTTTAATGTATTCGGCACAAGTTGACGTTAGTAGTGGTCCTTCATGCTGTCCAACCCGTTTCACATCATATGTATCGTTCCTTTTCTTCTTCGTGATCTCGTAGGGCCCTAGATATTTCGCCTTGATCTTCATGCCTGGCCCCATTTGTGTGCGTTTGATAGCTACTAAATCACCAACTCGATACGCTCTTGCCTGTCTTCTTCTTAAATTATAAGACCCTTTATTTTCCTCTTGAATTTTTGTTATTTGCTTCTTGGCATCTTCTCTAACCTGGTTTCTCTCGTCACTAAATGCTTGTCTTATTTCTTGATCTATAAGTTGTCTAATTTCCTGATCGTCTTTTGATTTCATTCTTGTTCCAATCAAAAGCTCAAAAGGAGTTGTACCAATGCTTCTGTTGTATGTTGAATTTAAAAGTCGTTGTACTGTGCCCACGTGCTGATACCATTTCGTTGGATCATCCATGCTCAGTTTGGATAAGCAATTTACGATGGTGCTATTTATCCGCTCGACTTGACCATTCGCTCGTGGCAAACCTGTTGTAATTTGATAGTGCTGTATATCCTCTGATTTACAAAAATTACGAAATTCTTCGCTCGTAAAAGCAGTACCTCTATCTGTCACAATCTCTTTGGGATTTCCAAATGTCTGCTGCTGAATTCTGAGTTTTGATATCACTTCTTTCGTCGTGGTGGATTTCGTGGGAAATAGCCATACAAATTTTGAGAAATCATCGATAATGGCTAGGATGTGCTTGTAGTTTTTATTCGTGGATTCCAATGGACCTAAGTGATCTAAATGGTACGTCGTCAATGGGGTTTCACCCTTCTTTCTAGGATGTAGAAAACCTTCTTGTTTTCCAATTTTCCTATTGTTTAGTATGCAGGCTAAACAATTAGCGATACATTTGTCGACTTTTTCTTTCAATTTCGGAATGAAGAACTCTTGTTGTATTTTCTTCATTGTTCTCAAAGACCCGAAATGTCCCTGTTCGTGAAAGGTCCTAATAATCTGATCTTCCATACTTTTAGGTATAACCAGCAGTTCAACTCCGTCTTTAGATTTTTATAAAATATCATTCTTTGCAATATAGTCTTCGTATGGTTTCTCATTTAAAAGATCTTTAATCAACTTTAAATGTTCATCTTCATCTTGTGCTGTCTTCACTTTGTTTACAAGGCCATCGGTAGCAATCATGACTGGATGCCGACTGAGGGAGTCAACATGTCTCATTTTCGTTCCACTTCTGTGTTCTATTTTGAAGTTATACTCTTCTAAAAGCAATGACCATCGTGCGACTCGCGTGCAGAGATCCTTCTTGTGCATAGTTTTCTCAAATGCGGCACAATCCGTCACAACTTTAAAAGTAGTTCCCATTAGATAGATACGAAATTTCTTTAGTGCTTCTACTATAGCTAGAACTTCTAGTTCGTAGCTTAAATACTTCGTTTCAGCGGATGTCGTTTTCCGACTCATATAATAAACAGGATGGAGTTGATTGTCTTCAGCGGATCGTTGCAAAAGAATTGATGCAACACCATTCTGGCAAGCGTCGGTATGGACTTCAGTTTCATTCCCTTGGACGTATATATTCAAAACTGGAGCGTTGCAGAGAATATCTTTCAATTTGACAAAAGCTTGAACTTGTGCTTCTTCGAATTCAAACGGTTTGTCTTTTTTGATCAAGTCACTTAATGGCTTGGCGATCAAAGAATAGTCCTTAACAAATTTTCGGAAGTATCCCGTTAGTCCTAAGTAACTTTGTACATCTTTGACGGTCTTTGGTGTCGGGAATTTCAAAACAGCTTTGACTTTATCAGGTGATGGATAAAGTTTACCATTCTCTATAACATGTCCTAAAAACTGAATCATCTGCTTCAAAAAGTGACATTTCTTCTTATTTATTTCTAAGCCGTATTGAGCAGCAACTTCTAAGACTTGACGTAATTTCTCAATTCCTTCGGCTTCATTCTTGGACGGAATTATTAAATCATCCATGTATATCAGCAGAGTTTCGTCATTCATTAATCCTCTGAACACGGTGTTAATAAATCGCTGGAAAACAGCTGGAGAGTTGCATAAACCAAATGGAACTCTTTTGAACATAAATTGACCCTTATGCGTCACAAAAGCGGTATATTTCTGACTCTTCTCGTTTACTTTTACGTGGAAAAATCCATTCTTCAGATCTAAAGTTGTAAAAATCCTAGCTTCTTGCAATCGATCCAATAAATCTTCAATAACTGGGAGAGGATACCGGTCTTTGACGATCAACTTGTTTATTCTTTGATAATTTATGCAAACTCTAGGAGTGTTATCCTTTTTAGTGGCTATAACAACTTGACTTGCATATTCGGAATTACACGGCTCTATTATGCCATTTTGTAGCCATTCTTCAACTTGTTTATCGACGATCTCTTTTTCTTTAATTGGCAAGCGTCTTGGGCTGGAGTAAATTGGTTTTTCTTCAGTTAGGGTAATATTCATTTCGACATCTGTAGTCTTCGTTCCCTTGGGTTCGTAGTTCACTAAAAGTGTCTTCACGTCGTGGTAATATTTGCTTCCTTTCAAGTGTTCGATGTCTAATTCTTCTTCTTTTTCATCGCTTTTTATTCTAAGTGACAATTTTCTATGTTCGTTGGCTTCGTCATCTACATTGTTAAGCTTTGGTTCTTTGTGATCTTCGATTGTCTGATCTTCGCTCTTCTTTTCTTCTTTGTTTGATGGAAGTATTCCTATTTCCTCAGAGCTGATCACCAGAGTAATATCTTTCAAGATGGGCTTTCCTATAATCAGACTCGTCGGCATTACTTCATCTAAAACAACGTAGAAGATAGCTTTGAACTCTTCTTGATCTATCTGAACATCAGTCTCAAATTTTCCTAAGGTGTTAAAAGCCGTATTTCCAAAACCATATAACGTCATTAATTCCTTTTCGAACTTGAGATTATCCGTACCCATATCGATAAAATCGGTTAAAGACAACAAATTAAAATCGCTTCCGGTGTCAAAAAATGCAATCATATCACGATTATTTATCTTGATCATTTTTCTCATTCCATGTTCAATCTTGGACTCTTTAACTCGTAAACTTCTTTTCGTAGAATTGTCAGCAACTGTTTTCTTTTGCTTCACGTTTTTCTGTGGGCACTCGGGAGATATGTGGCCAAATTCATTGCAAGCAAAGCATTTAGGTCCCTTGTCTTTTTCCTTACAATCCTTAGATTCGTGGCCAGGAGATCCACAGTTAAAGCATCGACTTTTCCCTGATTTCTTATTTTGACTTTTAGCCTCGCTTTTAGCTTGAGTCTGTTTCTCATCTTCCTTCTTCTTTCCTTGACTGGTTTTAAATCTTGTGTAGATTCGAAACTTTTCTTTAAGTTCTTCAACACTCTGAGCACCATACAAAACAGATTTATTGACTTCTTGATCTGGAATACCACGTATGACATAGTCTACTAAAGCGACTTCTTCGACATTAGCGTGACTTGCAATTTCCCTCATTTTAAATAAATATTGTTGCAGAGATTCATCTGGCTTCTTCGATCTAGTACTCAACTTCCTATGTATAGCTGCACTATTCGTTGGTTCGTGAAACTCTTTAATGAGCTTGCTCTTCAGCATTTTCCAATTCGTAAAACAGGTTTCAGATCGCAGAAAGAGTTGAGCAGTACCCTTTAGCAGTCTTTTTGCATATATGAGTTTCTCAAGTTCACCTAAATTCAGCATTTCACAATTTTCTTCAAAATCCTTTACCCACTTCATGATTGGATAGCCGTCATCACCAGAAAACCTAGGAAGAGCATCGTCAATATCTCTCAAACTCATCGAAAGTTTCATAGGATTATGCTGATTTCTCCTTGAATTTCTTCCTCTATCGTGTTTTTCATCCCTTTTATAATCGATGTTATGTCTTCTGAATTCATTACTTCTTTCTTCGTCTTCTTCGTTAGAAATATTTTCATATTCTTCGCCTTCGTTGCTTCCGAATTCTTCATAATCTTGATTTTCGTCACATCTTCTATGTCTACCTTCATGGTGTCTCTTCTTTTCTTTTGTTCTTCTATCATAACCGCCTTCGTCGTCGTCATCGTCTTCATATTCGTCTTTAACTTCTGTTTGTCGCAGCGTCTTCTTGGTTTGAATCGTCCTTTGCTTCTTTTTTCTTTCATTTTCTTCTGCTTCAGCTTCTTCGTCTTCCGATTCTTCGTCTTCAGTATCTTCTGCTGTAACAGACTTATTCAACAAAATAATGTTCGACAAAAGAGCGGCTAAATTCGTTGTCAACTCGTCTTTCGAAACGTTATCGTCCGGTTCCACGTTTAAAATCAAGTAAATGGAAATTAAATCACTTGTTGTCAGTTCTTTATTTATATAGTTCATTTTCGATTTCATTTCGTCAGAATCACTCGCGAATTCGAAGCCACTGAAATTTCTGAGTCTTTTACGATTTCCGCGGTCGCCGTCATTTTCGAAAATAAATTTGTGCGCTGCCCGAATTGCCTTTACTGTTGCCCTTTTGATATTGTCCTCGATCGTCGGGATATCGGCAAGTTTTTGAACACTCATTGTCATCAATTTGCTTTTATTGCGTCTAAACAATTCGGAGACAGTTCCAGACAGATTTCTTCCACGATTATTAAAAATTAATAAGAGGACCTACCTCAACGTCTTCAGATTACCGTTTTTTACAGCTTTTGTTATCAATCCTAATTTCCGCAGATGGATGAAACTCGAAAAACACTTGATAAACAGAAGTTCACACAACCACACCTGGAATTTTGCCACTTCTGTTCCGTCCGTCTTTGATTAATTAAATAGTTCAACTTTTTCACTCCAAAAACAACAATTCACTGGATCTTCCACAGCGCGTCGTCTCGTTGCTTCGAAAGTCAACGCGAATCACGTCCTTATTGCATCTTGTAAGAAGGTCGACTCGCTTCACCCTCGGAATGGAAAAATCCGGATCGTTGCCGAACACGTGGTTGAACTACTGCGCCTGTATCACTTATCGAGTTCTGGGAAAACTATTGTTTCACTTTTCAGCTTCAACAATGTCCTTTTGGTCACTAATCACTATCACTAATTACTCGCGAATTCCGGTTGAGCCCCCAAAGTTATGTGGGTATTAATCAAGCCACATTTAAAAGTTTAATGAAAAAAGGTTATAAACAATAAATTTGTTAAGTAACAATATTTGAAATAATAACGTTGAGTCTGGGTTGAAGAGAGAGGTGCAAAAACCGTCGTCTTTAGCGTCTTTCCTGTAATATTCGTCTTAATTACAAATTTGCAATACGCTCTCAACTCACCACTCGGACTGATTCGCCCTCGGTCATTCCGCGCTAGAGGGCGCCCTCCGATTCCCACACTATTTTGCAGGAATCTTCCTAAACCTTTTCTAAGATCCCAGAAGCTGTAAATTCTAGATTTGACTAAAGGCTGTCCCAAAAAACACCGAGCGATTTATTTTTGGTTATAACTTTATTATTATTGGACCGATTTTCCCCAATTTTGTACACGACGTAGTCAAAAGATGAGGCTTTTAGAATCGACAACCATTTTCCAGATGGCGCGATTAATAAAAGTAAGCAGGACAGGGTCCAACTCACGGATGCTAGATAATTTTGCTTTTTACTGGATCGGACACTTGGGTCAGTTTGTAGGCAATTTGTTAGCACACTTTTTGCATAGCAACGAGAAAAACAATTGCAATGCTCGAACTGAACACCTAGAGGTTCCTAGCGGCCACTCAAGGAACTACGTGACATTTGTCTGCAAATTGTCAAATGTCAAATAATAAGTTTAATTTATTCTGATTTATTCCATTTAACGGATTTTATTGAATTGACCTGTTGAGTACGTTTTGTTAGAAAATTTCATCTTTCCTCGCTAAATATGCAGCTTGTTTCAAATTCACTCCCTTAAACATCTGGGGTAAGTCGCAATTCGTAACATTGTTATTAAATTCATGTAGGTTATGCTTTTGCAAAAACTTTGCTTTCAAACAGTTTCTTTTTAACAAATATTTGATTTATGTATACAATTATTGTTGCTAAACCGCGATGTAAGGATTTTATTTGCTTTTCTTCAGTTTCCTGCCTTTCCTGGTCAGTTCCGGTGAAGGTGATGTTCACCCTACGTTAATGATTTAGTATATCAAAGTAGATTTTAATTATGTATATTTTAGCCAATTTTGTATTTAGTTGGACTTGTGTTACATCGCTATTTAACTTATCAATTTGTAAATTTTCTGCATCTTATGTGAATGTATTATTACTACCATTATATGACTGTCTGTCTTGATTAAAATGTTCTAAAAGCTGATTAACTGCACTCTGATTTTATAAAGCAATATAATTTTAACTTCTTTTTACATTTACCACTTGACAAAAATAATCTCTTTAATGAAGAAGCAAGACGTCTAAGTAAATTCACTATGGACCCTCGTTTTACCAGTTTATCACTAAAGAAGTTCTGAATCGTCGCCCTCGGGGGTTCTTGCTGTCTCACTATGGACCTAGGTATATCAAAATTTCAGCGACACCACACGCCATTTCCACATGAGACTGGTGCTGCAGCGCCCTTTGTCGTATACCCTCCTAGCATTATTTCTGAACTCTCCGGCTTGATAATACGTCTTACCACCTCTGTGGTTAACATTTTCTAACTTCTTTAAGATTATAGACACTTAATACATACTAAAAGCTCAACTTGTAGAAATCTTGAAGGATACCCATCATTTATTCATAAACACTTATAAAACTCGTTTTAATATGTATAATATTAGCACAGTCCACATAAATATAGTCATCCAACGTGAATTAATTTTTTTATCCGTACGCCAAGCGGAGAGTAGCGAAACGACTGGGCATTCTATCTTTGTATTAGTTTACAGGAATCGGTAACGGTGGTGGATTAACGGACTGAAGGGGGAGGGGCTTACGAGGCCAGTTCGTGTTCGGTTTGGTCTGAAACTGAAATCCAAGGCTGGCCACGTATATGACTAGTACTCAATTGTTTACTTTTGATTCTTTTGGGGTAGGTACGGATTAACGGATTTGTCTTTTCCTCTGTTAGTCGGCATTTTCAAAAGACTGGACATGTTTTTAAAACATCCCACTTTTAATTAAACAATAGGCAGCTAAGGAAGCGGTTGGAACCTCCCCACTTGTTTTCGAAATAATCCGCCGACAACCCATCATATATAAATATTGTTCCTTAAATTTTTGCCTTTGATGTCTGGCAAAAATTCTCGGACAGGTCAATTTAATTTTTTTAAATCGCATTTGATGGTGCGGTTATAGATATTTTTTCCTACGCTAACTGAAAATTAAATTTTCGGGCCTCACGATAGGGCTGTGAAAGTACGATTATTTCTCACGGCTAGCTGTGTAAAATCATTTTGCACGGCTAGCTGGAGGATGGGTCAGGCGGGATGCCGGGAATTTTCCCGGTTTACCGCCGGCGCCGGCCTCCTTTGGGTCGATGTTTTAAATTCCGTTTGCATGTAGCATTTTCATATTTCGCTCCAATTTAAAATCTGGAATATAAAAAACAGAAAATCTGGAAAACGATCCAAGTAGTCCGGGAGGCAGTGAACACTTTTGGTATGTCATTTCAGCGAGTTTGGTTTAGCACTTTTATAGTTATTTTCATGCTGGACATTACTAAAGTTTACCATAAATCTTGTGGGACATTGACATCTCGAAAACGGTATCAGATACGAAATTTTATTAAATTAGAAAAAAGTTGTATTTTTCAGTGTAGATTAAAAGTCTGAAAAGAAATCTAAGATATCTAGATTGGTTTCTGAAATTATACTGAACACTTTAAATTGATAACATGTTATAACTTGGTTACTAATCGGCAGATCATTATGAAATTTGCTTCAATTACATTACCTTGCATCACGAAGAATAATATAAGGCGACGAAAACTTTTCTAAGCCTTCTAGATTAAAATATGATATTTTTCAGTTTTTTCAGTATATTTCAGGAACCAAACCAGATATATTTTTATATCTTCAATTTCTTTCCAGATTCTTAATCTACACTGAAAAACACAACTTTTCTCTAATTCAATAAAATTTCGTATCTTTTACGGTATCCGAGTTGGCAATTTTTTAGAAATTAAAATGGCTGCCATTAGCCCCTGTCCCGCAAGATTTACGGCAGACTTCTGTTGATTTTTTTTATTATGCATACAAAAAGAGAACACCAAAATACCTAGGGTTTAATTCATGACTTTGCGATTTTCTTCACTGTTTTGGAGAACATATAATTAAGGAAAATTCACGATCGCCTCATTTATCCGGGGTCTAATGCACTGAAACGCCTATGGTAAAAATACTTACCTATTTATTAAAATGTATCGACTTTTTTGCTCGGTTTCTCGTCGTAATAGCACTTGTTTGTCCAGAAAATATACTTATTATTTATTTTAGTTCCTCATTTCAAAATTCATTCTTGTACCCTACCCCATTGCATAGTTGAATTTGTATCAAAAAAATAAGGTTGACGGGTATAGGTACCCGCGATATTCAGAAATATTGATTTTTGACCAAATTCTTGGTTGTTTTTTGAAAGGTTAGGGTGGCCGTGACTTCAGTTCCGAAGAAGTGTCATACATGCTTCTATCTCAAAAGATTATAAATTCCGAATCCGTTGAGAAAAAGGTATGATTCCTTTTAAAAAACTAAATTAGGGTAATTTCCGCGGTTAAATCGGAGGTGCATGAAAAAGTTATTATAACACCATCAAAAACTATTTAAAAAAATTAAATTGAGCTGTCCGAGGATTTTTGTCAGAAATCAATAAAGGAAAAATTTATTTATTTTGTTTTATTTTTATTTTTCTTGTCCGCCATATTGGTTACACAAAAAAATTAGATTTTCAGAAATGTAAGCAACATGGACTTTTTTTACAGATCGTCAAAATTTTATAATTGGTATAAATAATTAGTAAAATCAGATGAAAAGAAAGTTGCAAAAAAATACACCGACTTTTTAAATCTTTTGACGTGAAAACAATTAAATTCAAAGGTAATAAAATACGTCATGGCGTCGCGTGACTCAAGCTTTAATGTATTTTTTCAAAGAAATCCATGTTACATTATACATTTTTGAAAAGCGATTTTTTTTGTGCATCCAGTTGTGTTAAAATGCAATATGGTGGCCATAAGAAAAAGAAAACTTGACAGTCGTCGCTCAAAATTTAGACCTAAAAAATTTCTGTCGATATGTCATTCAATATTCACAATCGACAGCTGTCAAAAATACAAAAGTTCCGAACAGTTCTGTCAAAAATGCAAAAGTTCCAACTTTCATTTAAATAACTTTAGTTGTAAAAAAATTTTTTTTTTCTTCAAAATCGCAATTTTCAGTTTTTTCACGAAAACTCAAGAACGAATCAAGATATCTGAAAATTCTCTTCAGATTC
This sequence comes from Pycnomerus fuliginosus, assembly GCA_963924575.1. Classification (NCBI taxonomy): domain Eukaryota; kingdom Metazoa; phylum Arthropoda; class Insecta; order Coleoptera; family Zopheridae; genus Pycnomerus; species Pycnomerus fuliginosus. Next base: position 17,138,239 of record OZ004624.1, on the reverse strand, counting down.
TTAATCACCAAGAAATAGCGCAACTTTTCTCTAATTTAACCGATTGCGTATCTTTTACCGTTTAGAAGGTGCCGTGTGAGCAGTGAAAAAGGAACTTTCCTGTACAGGGTGCCTCTTTGTTATTTTAAATGAGAAGCCTATATTTTGACTCTAGATTCGGATTGGCCTTTTAATTGTGAAGTAATTGCACCCCCCCTTTACCTATACCTAACTGTCATAATTTTAGATATGTCAAAAGGTGTGCCACTATTTTGGGCCAAATGTCAGGTTAAATGAAATATTATATCTCTTTACGCCGGCAAAGTCATATTAACAAAAAAAAAGGATGAAAATAGGGTACAATGAAGAAGAAAACCCAGAGAGGGTATTGAAGTTTATAGGGTACCTACAATATTTTTGAAAATGTTTGAAATAAATGTATTTGTGCAAATTAAAAAAATTGCACACAGCTAGGATCCCAGCAAGCTTTAAGACAAATTTTTGAAGGTGTAGAAGGAACTATTACTAATTTTTGATCCAAAGCTTGCTGTGATCAATTTTTTAACCTCCCCACTCCACTTCACCATTTAAAAAAAAAGGGAGGTTACTGCAATCACTAAAATTTTCGAATTCGAGATAAGACCGGATCTGTACGTTTTGAGGTCTCAGGAACCCAAAAAAGTGGTTTTTAAAATGTGTCTGTATGTATGTACGTACGTACGTACGTTCGTTCGTTCGTAAACGCGCCACAGCCCAAACTACTCGACCGATTTGGCTGAAATTTGGTACGTGTGCATGTGATAACCCAACTTAGATCTGAAAAGCTTTTGGAGCCAATCGTGCAACCAGAAATGCCGTTTTGGCACATCAACTTTTAAATTTTAAATGTAAACCCCCATTTTTCACGTCACAATAAGGAAGGCCTTCAGATTCTGCTTCCAAAGATGTATTCACTGTCAGTGCCCTTTTGACCAAAAACTTAAAATATCGAGATTTTTATCGGACTTTAAAATCGCGGTACAGCCCAAGCCCCTGAACCGATTTGGCTAAAATTTTGCACATGGGGATTGTATTACACGTCGAAGAGCTGAACAAATGTTGGATTCAATCGACCCACGGAAAGTGCCGTTCTGGCACACCAATTTCCAAATTTAAAGTTATTCTCTCATTTACCCATCCAAAACAAATTTTTGAAAGATTTATTGTCACCATCAGAAGGGTCTTCAAATTCTGGTTTTAAATGAGATAAAATTTATTCGCATTTATTACCCTTTGGGTAGAAAAATCGAAATTTTGTAATAACACTGAAACCATGTTATAGCCCAAACTACTGGATGAATTTGTCTGAAATTTGGTACATGGAGATCAGGTGACCCGTTGAAGAGCTGAAAGGGTTTTGGGAGCAAATGGGTGCCATTTAGGCATATTAACTTCAAAATCTTAAACACAAGTCACGGAAATCAAAGACCCACGCGTTGGGGAGGTTCCAGCCGCTTCTCTGCTGCACATTTTTATTCACACAAATACATTTATTTCAAATATTTTCAAAAATATTGAAAATAGGTATAGGCAGCTAGGGAATGCTAATACTAGCCTAAAGAAAATTTAATTTTGCATCTTTTGGATACATAAAATTATGGTACTACTCGTATTTGAAAAAAATTAGTTGTGGACAATCTCGTTACGCCATTTTTACAAATTAATTTCCGCCATATTGTTATGTCAACAAGAACGAGTGAGCCATCGGCCGAAAGCTCAAACCTTGTACTTTCAACCCTCCAAGTTTGATTCCTTAATCTTCAACCGTGTGTAAGATACAAATTTTTCTATTGCCGGACAGAAATCAATTTTTTTACACAAATTTTGACATATGTCAAAAACTATGACAGTTAGGTAGGCCAAGTGGGGATGCAGTAAACTGACAATTAAGAGGTCAATACGAATCTAGAGTCAAAACATAGACTTCCCATTTAAAATAAAAAAGATGGCGGCTACTTCCGGTGTAATGGGAAGTGCGTCAGAGCTGAAAATATTTTCATTCGATGGGCAATAAATTGAAACCACCGTGTGTGAATTTTCATTTAGCTGCTAAAAACGATTCTCTAATATCGCTAACTGACACTTTAAAGGAGACACCCTGTATAGGAATACCGTATTGACATGTACTAAAAGAAAAAACATTTTTTCCCAACCGGTTAAAAAAGTGGGCGCTGCTCACCTCATTTGAGGTACCTAGAAAAGTTCGTTATTTTTCCCTAGGTGGGAGAAGTAAACGAACGAAGTAATTCTGTCCAAATTTTATAGACAAATCGATTGAGAATTTTCGGCGAAATCGTGTGTATACGACGACAACAGAGGCATTTTTTAAAACCTATTTTTTCGCATTCTCCGTACCCGAAAACGTAAAGATCTGCCTTTATCTCGATTATTTATTTTGGACCGATTGCAGTAACCTCCCTCTTTTAGTTTGGAAGGGGGAGGTTAACTTAAGTTTTCAAAGTAAAATCTTGAGTCTCGCTTCAAAGGTTTGAGTGCAATCACATTAAATTACAAGAAATAAAAGTCAATAATTATTATCGCGGCAAAATATCAACTTGTACTCAGATGTAATACTCCTTCCTTTTTTGTGCTTTTCAAGGACAACGGTGCTTTTGTTAGCGCAAATTTATTACCCATACATTTCTGAATTCAGACATCACAATTCAACCAGCTTCGGAAGGTCTCGGCTCAATGCCGATTACCGACGGATAGTCGGACACAATCCTGAGTGCTGCCGCTCAGTGGTGAATAGATGAAATACTCGACCCGCAAAGAATTGTCGAAGCGACAGAGTTATCCTACGCTCCTAGCGGTATAGATCCGGAACTAATTCACGTTGGATGACTATATTTATGTGGACTGTGATATTAGCAAGAATTACTAGCTTTTGCCATTCTTCATCTAGGCGATATGGCCATAGTAAATTGTGGCAAGTAGGTACGCAAAACTCTTTGTTGTCGTATGATGTATCCAGTCGGGAATAAACTATTAGGTGATGTGGGGCTGTCTGAAATCCTTCAGATCCTTTTACATTCATTGCAGGCTACAGGTATTGCATTATTCGCACCGTCTTCACCGCCTTCAAACAAATTCGGTTTTAAAACACAATTAATTAATACAACAACATAAAATACCTAAAACAGTTCTTCTTTAGTTAAAATAGAAATTCAAAAATCGCATTAAAAGACACATTAAACTAATAATAACCTCGCATCAACTACAACGAACCACCATGACAGATGTCAGATCGTTTACGTTTCTAATTTCTACCACGGATGCTTGATAATTTTGCTTCTTACTGGATCGGTTACTAGGGGAAAAAATCCGCACACTTTTTGCGGGGGGTCGGGGCGGGGGAACTGGAACTGAACAGGTAGCGCCACTACTGTCAAAGACGGTAGAAATTATAAACGTAAACGATCTGACATCTGTCATGGTGGTTCGTAGTAGTTGATGCGAGGTTATTATTAGTTTAATGTGCTTTTTAATGCACTATTTTAACTAAAGAAGAACTGTTTTAGGTATTTTCTGTTGTTGTATTAATTAATTGTGTTTTAAAACCGAATTTGTTTGAAGGCGGTGCGAATAATGCAATACCTACGTTTATCGTTTACCTGCAATCACGAAGTAGCCTGCAATGAATGTAAAAGGATCTGAAGGATTGCAGACAGCGTCTCATCACCTAACAGTTTATTCCCGACTGGATACAACAACAAAGAGTTTCACATACTTGTCACAATTTACTATCGTTTAAATGAAGAATGGTAAAAGCTAGTAATTCTTGCTAATATTATACATATTAAAACGAATTTTATAGATGTTTATGTTAATAAATTATCGGTATCCTTTAAGATTTTTACAAGTTGAGCTTTTAGTACTTATTAAGTATCTATAATGTTAAAGAAGTTAGAAAATATTAACCACAGAGGTGCTAAGATGTGTATTATCAACCTGGAGAGTTCAGAAATAATGCTAGGGCGCAAAGGGCGCTGCAGCACCAGTCTCATGTGGAAATAATGTGTGGTGTCGCTGAAATTTTGATATACCTTGGTCCATAGTGAATTTACTTAGACGTCTTGCTTCTTCATTAGAGAGATTATTTTTGACAAGTGGTAAATAAGTTTAAATTACATAGGTATATTGCTTTCAAAAAGCAGAGTACAGTTAATCAGCTTTTAGAACATTTTAATCAAAAAAGACAGTAGTAATGATAAATTCACATAAGATACAGAAAATTTGCAAATTGATAAAGAGTAAATAGTGATTTAACATAAGTCCAACTAAATACAAAATCCTCGACTAAATCATTAACTGCATGGTGAACAGCACCTTCACCGGAGCTGACCTGGAAGGACAGGAAACTGAAGAAAAGCAAATAAAATCGTTTCATCGCGGTTTAGCAACAATAATTGTATATATAAATCAAACATTTGTTAAAAAGAAACTATTTGAAAGCAAAGTTTTTGAGCAAGCATAACCTACATGAATTTAATAACAATGTTGCGAATTGCGACTTACCCCAGATGTTTAAGGGAGTGAATTTAAAACAAGCTGCATATTTAGCGAGGAAAGGTGAAATTTTCAAACAAAACGTACTCAACAGGTCAATTAATAAAATAATAAAATCCGTTAAATTGAACTTATTATTTGACATTTGACAATTTGCAGACAAATGTCACCTAGTTCCTTGAGTGGCCGCTAGGAACCTCTAGGTGTTCAATTCCACCATGGCAATTGTTTTTCTGGTTGCTATGAAAAAAGTGTGCTAACAAGTTGCCTACAAACTGACCCAAGTGTCCCATCCAGTAAAAAGCAAAATTATCAAGTATTCGTGATTTCTACCGTTTTTGACAGTAGTGGCGCTACCTGTTCAGTTCGAGTTTCCCCCCCGACCCCCCGCAAAAAGTGTGCGGATTTTTTCCCCTAGTAACCGATCCAGTGTCCAACTCCATGTCGATTAACCGTAACGGCTTTCAATTGATTTTTCATTTGGCACCGCCTTAGCCACCCGATCGGCCACGGCCGTTTTAATGATGTTTTAGCGAAATTCTAGAGCTCATAATCTCCACACAATTAAATTTAAACGAGTTGGACATAAGTCCCGTATCCATAAATTAATTCGAACCGAATTAATTTATTATTAAATCAAGATACGGGAGCAGTTATGCTCCATAAAGTTCAATGCTGAATGGAAGTTTAATCTCTGAGAATTGCTGGAACTGGCCCTTTAATAGTTTTAAAAGTCAATTACATTATTTACTGCACGCCTGTACCCACAACATCGGATCGAATCTAATCGGGCCTCCTGCAGGGAGGTTTTCGCCAAACATAATATATTGACGATTCATGCAATCTATATTTTACATTGCGTCACTTATGTTCATTTAAATTTGAGTAAATTCGAGTCATGTGGAGATGTCAATGCATATTGTACCCGCAATTCAAATAAATTATTTGTACCTAAATTCAATTCGTTGCAGATGGAGCGTGGTCCCATTATAACTGCCATCCGATTGTATAATTTCTTGCCCAATACTTTAAAGTCTATTGACAAAATTGAACTCTTCAAGAAAAAAGTTAAACAGATTTTGGTAAAGTGTTCCATTTATTCAATTCCCGAATATTTTCAGTGTGACTTTCATGTAAGACATTGATGTTAAATTTTAGGCTATATACAATTCTTACATATACAATTTTCGCATTTGTATGTTATTTAAATAGTTGTAACTTTTCAGAAATTTCTCATTTTGAAGTAAGACCTACCCCGCGAAGCTGGCGACTTCGTTTTAGACCTCAGAAACACTTAGAAATAAGAGGTCGTCTTGTGGAAAATTTAATTTTCTTTGCAATTAAACTTTAAAAATTTATTTATCTGTGATTGTTAACAAAGTTGGTATTTTTTGAACTAGTTTTCGTTGCCAAATCTATTTTAATTCTTTACGTAAAAAAAAATTTTGTAAGACGTGTAAAGAGTCTCTTAACCGCAAAATTTGACGATGATCGCTTATTAACTGGGGATTCCACTTATTAAGGGATGATTTTGCGCTAACTAAAAAATATTCTGAAGTTTAGTAGAAAAACGTTTTTCCCCACTGTGACGTAACGGAACTAGTAACACCAGAGGGTTACTACGTAAAAATGCGAATTGCTTTAATTTTACAGTTTTTACTCATTGTTGATCTCACCATTTTTTGTGAGTTCACATGTTTGGTAGAAAATATCATCAAAAATTACGTATGTCGTTCATTTCGGCTATTCTTATTGGTTCTTTTCCTCTTTGTGACGTCACGCAACTACAGTTTCATCAAGATCAAGACAAGATGAGTTTTTCGAAATTAGTTTTTCGAAATTCAAGACAAGACAAGACGTACCCTTTCATATAGACAAGCTTACATAATATTTGTTAGAAAAATGTGTTTAAAACAAATGTATAAATAGTGGATGGTCGTACGTACTGAAAACTGAACTGGTTGTCGTTGCGATCATAAAATTTTATTTATTTTTATTTATTGCTTATTTGCCTACAGAGCTTGAGAACCATCATGCGACCATAAGTTAGTGTCCGACGTGACTGAACTCAAATACAGGGTGTCCCAATTGTCTGTATTCGGTCGATAACTCCATTGCTGTTAGAGATAGCGAAAAATTGTTAAATACAAAGTTGCAGAGAGTCAAAAAAGGCACATTTTAAAAATACAATCCTGTATACAGGCTGTCCCACTAAGGAGTAAGAGCACAAACATAGGTTTTTTTAAATGGAATACCCTGTATTTTAATTTTTTATTGGATTCTATGATGAATTCCAAGTAACATTCATTAATCATATTTTCATCTGAGGCGAATGGTTTAGAAGATATTGGTAATTTTGTGGGAAAAATTACTTTTGCAGTACTTGTTTTAAAAAATCACTCCACAACCAATTTTCAACCTTTGGTTTTGTAAATTTAGCATGTCATTAAGGTAGATTTGGCCTATCTTTCAAGTGCTTGAAAACGGTCTTATCTTCTTAAGTTCGTCTCCAGTAACATCATCACTTTCAAAAATGTAAAGGCTTAAATTTCGAAATTTTTAAATGGCACCACTATCAAATGTTATAGCCATAAGCTGTAACATTAAATTTGCTTTCGTCTGATATAAAATGTCCCTATATCCAAGTCTCGAATTTTTCGTTTTATTCAGTAAATTATGATTTTTAGGAATTTCCATTTTTAGCTTACAATAATGTTTTTGAAAACCTGCTAGGTGTCACAAATTCTGTCAGCCGGAATCCTGCCCCTGCGTTAATTAACCATAAATTGTGATCAAGTGTTTTTTTTAATGTTCATTTATGGAACGCATCGCAAGACTGTACCTACTCAAAAAAGTTACAGCATTTTCAGCCCTTAGGTACTTATCAAAGTGAAATAAATAGATAAAAAGTGCACTTTTAGAATAGGTAGGTACTTTTTTAATTATTTACTTACCGACTTAATTTTTTGGGTCATTTAAAAAACAACAGATAGGTACTCTGTTAAAATAAAGTGATTATAATGCCAATGATTTGGCATTGATGATGAGCAGTTTGTGTTCGAAACACGTTAGCTGTTGAAATAAACGGTATAGTGGGCGTTTCTGGTGATTGTTATAATAATTACGCTTTGTTTTTACAGACACAGAATTTATTGCAGGTGCTGTTTGTAGCCCAAAGGCAATTGGGCAAATTATCAAACGCAACTTTAAATATTAAATCTATAGAAATTGTAGTTCGACTGATAACACGTTTTACACCTATAATGAAATGTAGTCAGGGCCAACCGTCTAAAAACATCAGGAAGAAAAAGATGAAAATTACGTTTTACTGAATAAATCGAAAAATACTAAACTTGGATATAGGAGCATTTTATATTAAACGAAAGCAAATTTAATTTTACAACCTGTGGCTATAACATTTGATCGAGGTGCCATTTGAAAATTTCGAAATATTAGCCTCTACATTTTTGAAGGTTCATAATGTTACTGGAGACGAACTTGAGAAGCTAAGACCGTTTTCAAGAGCTTTAAGTATAGCCCAAACCTTCCTTAATGACATGCTAAATTTCCAAAACCAAAGGTTGAAATTGTCGTGGGCTGATTTTTCAAAATAAGTACTGCAAATGTAATTTTTCCCGCAAAATTGCCAATATCTTCTAAACCATTCGCTTCAGATGAAAACATGATTAATCAATGTTACTTGGAATTCATCATAGAATCCAATAAAAAATTAAAATACAGGATGTTCCATTTAAAAAACCTATGTTTGTATTCTTACTCCTTAGTGGGACAACCCATATACAGGAGTGTATATTTAAAGTGTGCCTTGTTTGACCCTCTGCAACTTTGTATTTAACAATTTTTCGCTATCTCTAACAGCAATGGAGATATCGACCGAATACAGACAATTGGGACACCCTGTATATATATTATGTAGATAAGTTGATTTTACAAAGAATTTATACCTATGTATTTAATGTTTAATTTTGCAAGTCCAATATTGGATTGTAGAAGATATTAGACAAATTAGGAATTAGGATTAATTATTCCAACAAAACAATTGGATAGTCGAATGTTAAAAATTAAATAAATTTATGGTTCCTCGTAACCTGTCGTAAGTAATATAACGAGTGGTCTGCTTATTATCCATAATTTTTTTACAAAAACGAATTTTAATTCCAACGATGATTCGAAGATTGGGATTAAAATGAGTTGATTTGTAAAAAAAAATTATTGATTTTTAAGCATACCATGAATATTTGACACGAAAATAAAATTTTCAAATGGATTTTAACATTGACATTAGTTTTTCATTGTTTATAACAATAGTAACTATGACAATAAAAATATTATGGCTTTGGTACCTTCGTCAAAATTGTATTTTCTCTTATTAGTATCGATCTCCATAGTATTTTTTATATTGATTAATCTCTGTCATTACATATTAATGAAAATTTTATTATCAAAGCGTAGAATGTAAATAAGTGTAGGTACTTAACACAAACAATAAGTGACTAGGAACATTATGTCAGTCAGGTCACGATATAATTCTTATTCTTATTGGTTCTTTTCTCCTCTGTGACGTCACGTAACTAGTAACACCAGAAGGTATTACCTACCTAGAAATGGGAATTGCTTTAAATTTACAATTTTATCCATTGTTAATTTTCGCAATTAAAGAAGTGCACTGATGTTAGTCTAATTTTTTAATCCTCTTGAAAGAATCTACGTACCCCCTCAATTTTGGCTGGGTTTTATGAGATGATGCTGCTACAACACGTGAGGCTATGTTTTATTATAATTACACCCGTTTTAACCGTAACTGCACAACAAATGCTTTGGGGTTGAAATAATTTTTGTCAAATAATAAAAAAGTTAATAGAGCTTACAAAATAGCCTCTGTTTACCACAAACACAATAACGTTCGTGCTGCTTTCCACGTCGGAAAATGTGAAGCCCTATAATCGAATAACTATTCTTCTGAAATTTAATAATCCGGCACAAAACGCGACACTAAAAATTCATGGCAAAATATTACCTGAACGTAGTTAAAAAATCGACCCTTTCGGTTATTTCCATCATCGAGGTGTGTAATCGACAAACAGAGGGTAGCACCCCTATGCCGGACTCCAAATGTATTTTACATTCATTACACACAATGTACCTACCACTTACCCATTATCATGTCCTAGTAACGTTGTCAACATCGACACATATTCCATGTCCCCCGGATTAACATCACAAAAGAAGTGTATGATGTACAGTCACATAAAAATCTGCGACACAATAAGTGACAGAAAAATAACTCAAGATCTTGTTGCGACCCTTTAAAAGCCATTTATTTTACTTCTATTCCTGATTTTTATCAACAAACTGGAATTGGTTGTTTGTTTGGTGATGGCAATCAGCGAAATTGGAATTTTGTTCTTGTCGTTATAACAGAGTTTGGTGATTGAAATGTAGATATTTGCGAATTACAAAGTGATCAAACCGGTGTAGCGCACCAATAAACATTTCGTAGGCTTTTATGTTATTGCCGCTGTGCGATACAAAATAGTAAATTGTTAAATGAGTGCAGGAGGATGGACTTTACAACACGAGCCACAGGCGAGTGGCCTAGGTTAGACGAAACGAATATTTCCTAAATTATGCGTGCTAGCTATAATAGAACAACAAATAAGCGGATACAGTACATTTTGTTGCAACAGCTGAACCGAAACTTTTAACACGAAATTCCGGAAGGTAAAAGACCTCACAAAACACAATCATAACAACATTAACGAGCAAAAATGTACCGATAATGGAACCATTAACGATAACACATCATCCCTAAATTTCCTCGTTTCCGATACGAAAACTACTTTGTATCCACCATAAATTCCTGTTACAATTAATTTAAGACGTTTCACACCTTTTTTATTTGGCCGCTTAATGAGTTTACCTAGTAATTTATTCCCTGCAATTAATGTTTTATGGCTAACTTCCGCAAAACGTTGCTATTTTTATTTTAAAGAAAATTTTAATCACAGGAATGCTTTTTTAGCACCCTAATAAAAGATCTTAACCCTAAGTTAAAGATTGCCTTTATTACACTGTAACACCACTCGAGCGTTTGAAATGTCTGAATTATAAATCGAAAGAGGCCATTTGCATAGAAGCACATAATGGTCGCTGCGCGCCGTTTCTCGATTTAATTTTGTAGCGGGTCAACGTGAAGTACCGACTTTTTAATGGCTTTCTAATTGCCACATACACTTTATTTTCGGTTCAAGATGTGAGAATTCACATTCTTTGCCTTTGCCTCGATTTTAAGGTGCAAATTAATTTGATTCTAACTCGAGATATGGCTGCTTCACACAGATTTTGTTGTATTGTGGGTTGCAGGGTTGATGGCGACTTTGCATGATGAAAAGATAGCTTATGTATCGACCATTCTAGATTCAGTAAGTGGCGCTACTCGCCGCTAGGGCTTTGCGTCAACGGCCGACCGCTTTGCGCTGTTGCCGTTGTTTAACTACATCAGACCATTCCTCTAACAAGACAAACCAAGCCAAACCAACTAATTGACAAAAAATAAAAATAATTTTCTACTAGGTACGATATTTATCCTACAAGAAATGTTTCTGTGGCCCCAAAGAAAACCTTTTTGGATTCCTGTTGCACCTACACAAGCTTATTTACCATATTTGCGTCAATATGAACGCTTATCGTTTGATCTTCTTTGCCTCGACAAAAGAAGCTTCAGGATGCTTCATTACAATTTCAAAATGGCCGAAATTCACGGTTTATCGAACAGGATCACTTATCTCCTCATGCAAATTATATTCATTGTAATCTTTGGCAAATTCCTCCTCTGGTCGGAATACACGTCGCAAACAAGTTCAATGTTCCATTAAGGCAACAAGGGTGAAAGATCATAACTGGGTCGTTACTGTGACTGCAGCCCCATTTATTCGACTGTTCGTTTAATTAAACCGCGACCGCCTTCACCATTCGAAAAATAAAACGTGCTAATTCCTTGAAAGACCGCAAATTTCATCGGGATTAAGCCCGAGGCTCATCTTTGCCCGCCTTTGTTTCCGTAAATAATTCAAATTCCCAGGGGTGGGCTGCAATTTTAAAAAACAATTTCTGGGTATGATTCGACGCCGTTTCCTCCTCATGATGAAACCATATAGCTGTGAGTTATAAATGGTCATGAAAACTGCAGGAGCCGGGATGGGAAATCTGCGGGGGCGGCCAACCGTTAACTAAAATAAGGTAAAACCACACTTTCGGTAATCCATCAAGTTGATAAACCTCCATTCCGAGTACGTCACACATTAATGTATTTTATTTGTACGGGGATTCATTGCGTTTGCCTTTGACTTTCGGAATACATTCGCATTCGGTGACGAAAAAACCGGAAAAGGATCGATCCATTCACGTGAGATGATGGAAATGTGTGCGGATTATCGTCCTGGAATTTTCTCTAAAAGAGAACGACGTGCCTCCGGCACACGTTGGATATTCGCACCCCATTTTGAATAGTAATTCAAGCGGGAATAATTATTGAGGCACGTGGAGTACTTATTGCCTCATTTTCAGTGCACAAAAAGTAAGTCACACGGGGATAAGTCGGGTAGACGTGCAGGCTGTATGCCTGAAAACCTGAAAATCGCAAGAAGGGAAACAAAAGACAAAGTAGAGAATAAAGAAAAAAGACTCCTAGAACAACTCGTAGAAGAAAAGGGGTGGGAAGCATTAAACGGAAATAAAGAAGGAGAGAGAAAACGGGGACAAATGGGGAAACTGTAATAGATTACGTAATAGTAAATGAAGAAACGTGGGAAGAAGTAGAGAAGTTCAGATTAGAGGAAAGAGTAGAATCAGACCACACGCCGTTAGAGTTGGTATTGAAGAAAGAAATAAAGTAGAGGCAACAAGGAAGGTAATAATAAAGGGGAATGGGACGAGAGAGCAATCAAGGAATACAGGCAAGAACTTTCAAAAGCAAAATTTAAAGCAAAGAGAGTGGAAGAAAAAATGAAGGAACTGGAGGAAATCATAAGAAGGTCAGTAAAATGGGAAGAAGTAATATTGAGGGAAGTGAACCTAGGGAAAGGAAGGGGATGGTTCGGTAAAGAATGCAAAAAAAGCAAAAAGAGAAACGAGAGGAGAGTTACGAAAATGGAAGAAAGGGAAGAATACATAAAGGCAAAAGAAAAATATAAGAACAAATGCTTGGAAAGAAAGAATCGAATGAAAGAAAAACAAGATATAATCCAAAATGTGAGTGCATAATAAGAGAGGGGTTGCCAAGTTACTGGGAGAGAGATAATGTGAAATAAATGAGAATGATAGCGAGATTCAGATGAGGAAATGAGGAGAGAGAGAATAAGTTAAGTGTTTAGAGGCGAGAGAGAAAGAACATCTGCTGAGAGAGGAGGAACGAGAGAGAAAGAGTATATTGAATGAAAGTGAATGAAGGAAGTAGAAAGGGCGAGAAGAAGAAGAGACATGGAAGAGAAGACACAAACAGAAGATAGAAGGAAGAAAAAAATTCAGTTATATGAGTTAATTATGTGTTTATTTATATTTATTGTACATAATTTGTAAATGTAGGGACGGGATTGCTCATTACAAGCCATAAAAACGGTAATAAAGTTTTTCTATCTATATTAGTATGGTATAACTTATATTCCAGCAAAGTTCGTTTCGTATAATGTACAGTATTTAATAACCGGTAGTGTTTCGACCTGAACACCTGGATCGCATATAAAACATTCCCAAGCAATTCGGTCGCTCCCCCACACAAATTATTGCACACCTTGGGCGTAAATCCAAGTTTTACGACATACATAATCGGAGATGATTTCATTATTCCCTGTGGCGGGTTAATTTCCGCACTGTTTGCAATTGCCAAAATTAAAAAATGAAACTGTAATTAAGAAATTGTTTATCAATTCCTGTGACACTTCATTAACTGAAAATTTTGCCGCCGGCTGAATGAATAAACTTGGAAACCCTATATTAAACATAATACACTCCGGCGGTGCTTTAGTAAATATCAACAAAGCAAAATATATTATACACGGGAGGCCTACCTAACTTTGTAAAATGGTACTTTAATTTATTTACTTCATAAATTTCATTAAGATCATTATTTCGCGAAAATGGAAAGAGCAATATGATGTGATCGCCTTCTTCGAAATTATTTTCTGCCTTGAGGATTGAAGTAATTATACGGGAATTATTAATTAGAAAGCTGTAACCAGGAAACTCGGGCCTCAAATTTAATTTTAAACTGAGGAGCTGATAGTTTTCGCCCAATTTAATGCATACTTAAACAAGTAATTTCCTTTAAGGTAATAGATGCAATTTATCCTCAACTTCTCCATAGTTTTACTGGTATAAACTTTCTATTGTGCTTCAAGCGATCGAATTTCAACTGATTTGTTTTCGCGAATGTCTGATGGAAAAAAATAAATTTAATAACAATAAATTTACAGTTTACAATTGACAGAAAAGCTGTAAATTGACCGAGAAATTGACAGAAAATCTGTAAATTTACAGTTTCTGTCAATTGTAAACTGTAAATATAAAAAGGTAAATTTACTGTTTTTCTGTAGATTCCGTTTTTCTGTCAATTGTAAACTGTAAATTTACAGAAAATAACATTTATTTGTGTTAGCACAATTTACAATTTGTAAAACACACGTCATACAAAATAAACATACAGGTACGTACACATGCTATGCCCTACGAGCTCCTGTTTGTTAATAATTCCGCCACATGTTTTTTAAAAAGTGGAAAAGAGGCTGTTTATTTCTAAAAATGAATTTTTTTTGTCATAATTTGGAAATAAAAAAAGGCAGCAGAGAAGCGGCTGGAACCTCCCCAACGCGTGGGTCTTTGATTTCCGTGACTTGTGTTTAAGATTTTAAAGTTAATATGCCTAAATGGCACTTCCCGTTAACCAATTGCTCCCAAAAGCCTTTCAGCTCTTCAACGGGTCACCTGACCTCCATGTACCAAATTTCAGACAAATCCTTCCAGTAGTTTGGGCTATAACGTGGTTTCAGTGTTATTTCAAAATTTCGATTTTTCTACCCAAAGGGTAATAAATGCGAATAAATTTTATCTCATTTAAAACCAGAATTCGAAGACCCTTCTGATGGTGGCAATAAATCTTTCAAAAATTTGTTTTGGATGGGTAAATGAGAGAATACTTTAAATTTGGAAATTGGTGTGCCAAAACGGCACTTTCCGTAGGTCGATTGAATCCAACATTTGTTCAGCTCTTCGACGTGTAATACAATCCCCATGTGCAAAATTTTAGCCAAATCGGTTCAGGGGCTTGGGCTGTACCGCGATTTTAAAGTCCGATAAAAATTTCGATATTTTTAGTTTTTGGTCAAAAGGGCACTCACAGTGAATACATCTTTGGAAGCAGAATCTGAAGGCCTTTCTTATTGTGACGTGAAAAATGGGGGTTTACATTTAAAATTTAAAAGTTGATGTGCCAAAACGGCATTTCTGGTTGCACGATTGGCTCCAAAAGCTTTTCAGATCTAAGTTGGGTTATCACATGCACACGTACCGAATTTCAGCCAAATCGGTCGAGTAGTTTGGGCTGTGGCGTGTTTACGAACGAACGAACGTACGTACGAACGAACGTACGTACGTACATACATACAGACACATTTTAAAAACCACTTTTTTGGGTTCCTGAGACCTCAAAACGTACAGATCCGGTCTTATCTCGAATTCGAAAATTTTAGTGATTGCAGTAACCTCCCTTTTTTTTTAAATGGTGAAGTGGAGTGGGGAGGTTAAAAGAGAAAAATGTGGCATTTCTACGCTTCCGTATGATAGACGGATTGTTATATTCGGATAAAATTTTGAAAATAAAGTCAATAAATCTCATCGAATTCAGGGTGTATCCTTGAGTTCATAACTCGTTGTCGAGGGGTTAACCACATGGTAAATTTGTGTACACAAAATCGCAAATTGTAAGAAAATCCCAGAAATTGCTAAAATCGCTAGAAAATCGCCAAAATCGTTAAAATTGTATTTGTAAAATTTGTCCACAATCAGTACAGAGTTTTTGAATCTAAAAAATGAAACATTAAAGCCCATAGAAGGAGCTTAAAAATCGCCGAAATTGTTAGACAATTTTCAAGTCGCCAAAAAAATATGCGAAGTTCGCTCGAAAATCGCCAAAATTGTTACAAAATCGCTGGAAATTTGCTTGAAAATTGCCAAAATTGCTAGAATCGCTAGAAAATCGCCAAAACTGCGGGAAAATCACCAAAATCGCTAAAAATCGCCAAAATTCCAGAAAACTGTACACCAAAATCGCTAAGTGGTTAACCCCTCGCTCCTTGCCCTTGACGAATATTTTCCCAGAAATTAATTTTTTGGTAAAATTGCTGAGGTGGTCCGTTTTTAGTAATAATTATGGGATATAATGGTAGTCGAGATGGTAGTTGTTAGTCCTTCCAAAAATGAGTAATAACGAAAATTAATACTTTTAGGGAAATTAATTTTTAAAATTTTTTGGTGGTCGGTTTTTTTATCCTAACTATGGAGCGGATTGTTGTGTTCGGATAAAATTTGGACAAAAAATAAAACATCGAAGATCGAAAGCATCCCCTATCCCCGAGTACATAACTCCGAGACGAATAGTTTTAGTGAAATGATTTTTTAAAGTTTCATTTTTGGTAAAATGGCTCGGTCGGTTTTTAATATTAACTGTGGAACGGATTGATTTGCATGCGTGAAATTTTACCCACAAGTGAAGTGTACTACTCTCTGACCTCTCCGACGAAAACTTATAGAGTATTGAATTTTTCTATTTTTAAAATTAATTTTTAGTAATTTGCATTAGTCAATTTTTTATTGATAACTCCAGAACTGATTATCGCATTTGCATGAAATTTTTAACACGTGAAGCACATTTACGGTTTCTCACTTACCCAAGTCCATAACTCTGGAACGACTGTTTGTGCAGAAATGAATTGTTGAAACTATTTTATTCTTAATTTCATGGTTTTTTAATCTTAACTCCTGAACGGATTTAAGCAAATTTTAATATAAGAAATTGCCAGCCACGACAAACGAATGGTTTTAAACAAATTTTCTTGTGCTCATTTAACCATTCTTCCGGTAGAGGGCGTCAGAACTCTCTATCACTTCTTAAACATCGCCGTCTTGTAATAAAAACTTTGAAGCTGAATCTCTCCAGCCGCCATTCAAATGCACTTCGCTGATGAGGGTCAAATAACCCGAAACCGGTCCGAAGTTTATGAATGGTGGCTCGAAAGATTCTGGTATTTAAATGTTTAAATTTTAAGATAGTACCGTATGATTTTTTAAATTATTCATCAAAGCAACCGTTGGAAAACAAAAGTCGTATCTTTGATTACTTCTGATGGTTCAGATTTCACAGCTGTCACTTTAATCTGTCATCATCTGTCATTTGCAGAAATAAATATTTTCGAGTTTGTTTACAGTTTCACGGTTATTCACGATGGTTTTCTTGGTTGAGCATAAAATATTCGCTGTTAAAGCTTACTTTCGCACTGGTTTTCAAGCAGAAAATGGGGAATGGCGTTACAATGTGCGGGCGTGTCTCGAAGAATTCCGGCAGCAGTTCCCAAATGTTGCCATTCTTGATGCTGATTTCTTTTCAATGGTTCGACGTTCAGTAAGCTTGTTTGAAGAGGCAGGCAGCATTACACGAAAGAAGGGTAGTGGCAGACCGACAGTTCAGACAGAAGAAGCAGTCCAGAATGTTCGACAAGTCTTCGAGAATGAACCAACCACATCCCTGCGAAGAGCTGCCCAGCAAGTTCAGCTATGCTATAGCACCACTCGCAAAATCGTGAAGAATCAACTCCATTTATTTCCCTACAAAATGCAGTGCTATCACGAACTTTTACCAGGTGATCCCGACAGACGTGTCAGATATTGTCGTTGGTTTACTGATCATCTAATGAACGATGATAATCTTCTTATATCCAAATAAATGTTGTTACATAGGATGCAATCTTTTTTTATTCCCTAATTATTGTTTGTTCCCGCGAAAAATTTGTAATCCACTTAGGAACTTTGATGAATCTGTTCATCGACATGACCTTGAAGCTGGAAGCTGCCAAATTAAATAACCTAGCATTTTACCAGTTTGCTTATTGCTCTATTAAAATATCAATAAATAAATAAGGCCATCAGGCACATAATATGGCACTCATGGCAGTTACAGTATCTTTCAAAGCACGAAAGAGCAGGGGGCGATTCAATTCCAAGGGGGCTCTTTTGAGTTCCAATCCAGGTATCTAGGCGCCTTTTATCCTAAATAATTTCAGTAAATCTTTCAGAATTTTGCATCCTGTACCATCTGAGAATCCAACTTACAAGAAGACTTTACAGTGATGATGTTTTTCTGTTATCGTTATTCCTTCCGGAGTTCCCGAGAGTCAGCCTCTGCCACTACTCTGCCGAGTCTCCATTGTCTTGAGTGCCAGTGTGGCCCCGAGGGCAAATATTTTGTGCTCTGGCAAGCAAACCATCAGAAATCCACTCGAAAACACAAAAATGTTTTGTAAATGAAATGACAGTGACAATTAAGTGACAGCTTCAAAATCTGCTGAACCATCTGAAGTAATCAAAGATTCGACTTTTGTTTTCCAACGGTTGCTTTGATGAAGAATTTAAAAAATCATACGGTACAATCGTCACGTAATTAATTCTGCATATTCAGGACAAATTAATTTGCGCCCAATCGATCGTATAAGTGTTAGCAGCGCACGACAAATGTTAGATGTTATAGGTTAACCTCGTACGTCTTGTAATGGCTCGACAATAGTTTGAATGCATGGACAATGATCTCTATTTCCGTCCAATGTTCAATGAAGCAATTTATGAGTGCCAGTCATAAACCCCTCTCACACATTCAATCTCCTAACCTAAATTTAGACCCAGCTAGTTTGTTGTCACAGATTTCTCATTAAGGCATTCACCTGAAGGGTTTTTGATTGCCTGGCGCCGTCTTTTTCAGGCCTGAAAGGAGTACTTTTTTTAATTTCATAATATTTCGCCAGAATTTAATTAATTCAGCAAAGGAATTAATTAAGCGATGCTCTTTGGATGCTACGCCCTGTGACTTCGTTTGAAGACTTTGCCTACCGATTCGTCTAGGGGTATAGTCGGGGAAAAAGTTTCATATTGATGAGGTTCTTTGAGGTCTTAAAAATCTCTGGGAATATAATTCAAACATTCCTAGCTTTCAAGGAATAAACATCCTCGGGGTGTCTTGACTTTAATCCACATCTAGTTCTATTTATTTACCGACTGTAATAATAGACTTGTTTCTAAGTTTACTGTAGCATTGCTCTTACGACAATTTTGAATCCTTGTTTATTCTACTCCTTGAACTGAAATGCTTTTACTTAGATATTAATTTAATTTTTTGTGATGTGGTTGTTAGGTGACGAACAACTCTAATTAGCAGGATAATCTCAAAAAACTTCGGAGAAGTCCTCGCCAAGGACAAAGCGAGTTCTCAAACTTTCAAGAAAACTTCCCTTTGTAAATACCAACAATTTCTCTAGCTCCCCCGGGCTGATTCTCCAAAAATTGCTCAAAGGTCGGAATTAATTTAATTGCAGAATCAGCAAAATAACTCGAGGCAGGATGTTTTTTCTGGAATTGAATCTTTGTGTGGCTGACAGACTAAAAATACACGCAGTATCAATCATTACTTCAAAGTCTTTTGTGTTGAAACTCTAACAGCAAGTTATTGCGTTGCAAATTGTTCAAGAGGACTATATAACGAAACTCTTTTCAATGTATTTCGTGACTCGTAAAACGCACAAAGAGCTTGCGAGTGCGGTTTTGATTCTACCAGTTCATATTTTGTAGTTTTTCATAAAAGATTTTGCTAATGATGGGTGTGCCCTTATAATTTGATAGCGTATCCACCATTATTCAATTCGTGTTTTTATTCCTCTCCTTTTTTGACTTCTTGGAATCTTATTGACAGTGCTAAAACTGCGTTAAAAATTCCAGTCGCGTTTAGTTTACTTAGGAAGTTTCGAATGGAGATTGATGGTTGTTACAAGAATCCTGAGCCCATAAACTCCGACATTCTACTTCCAAAGGAAATAAATCCCTGAATCGAAGTTACTACAGGTCGCAGCTGCAGGAGGACCTGGGTTGAACTTGCCACTCGAGGTTTCGGCGATTATAGAGTCATCCCTCATAAAACAACCCCCTGTCAAGTCGAGTATTCTTGGAGCAAGAGCAAATTGTTCGACAGCTTCCACTTGTTCAGTATAATTTCTTCATTGTGTCAAAATTGAATAAAATAACTAAGTTTGAGTCACTTATTATAGTAACTATTTCACTCGATTAGTTTAGCTGATCTCAAAGCGCCTTCAGGTAATTGGAGATTAATCAGTCATAGCGTTTATAGCATCAAAGCTGATGCACTAATTATTGGATAATTGGCTCACTGACAGCAGGGCTTATCAATACGCAGGATCCTATTGTATATTGCGTAATTAATAACGTGGGAGGACCCATAAGACCTTTAAAAAGGAGATATCGAGTCTAATTTACATCCAGAAATGAGTTCCATTTGTCCCCTGAACGAACAGAGGACCCGTCACGAAAAATGCCGCTTTAAATTTACTATCAACCCCGTGAGCGTGTTCGCAATTAAATTACCGTAAAATAACAGCATGTGGGAATGAAAAATTTATGGCGCCCGGTGAAAATAAATATTGTTTTTGTATTACGGCAAATGAAATTCGCCAATTTAGAATAAAGCAAATTTAACTAAATTTGATGCTACGTGTTGAGCTAAAAGCCAACGGAAGTTGTATATAGGTCAAGCATTAAATTTCCTCAAAGTCAATTTTTGTGTTTGGGGGTTGAAAGGGTGAGTTTCGGGGGTGCAATTTTTGCGCTCAATTAACATCCTCCAGTAACAGGCGTCCAAGGGTTAAATTTCCTACGACTCAATTATTTATCCATATCTACATATTGTTATGTTTTGTTTCTTGACTTACCACATATTTTGTAAATTTAGTGGTGAATAATTTAAAATAGATAAAAAAATATGTTTGAGGATTGAAGGGAGTGAGTTTCGGGGTTGCAATTTTTTTCGTTCAGTAAGGCTAAACTTCCTCAATGTACATTTTTCGGATTTAGAGGTTGGGGGTACAATTTTTTGCCTTAATGAGTAGTCCAAGGGTTCAATTTCGTCCGAGTAATTTTTTTGCATTTTGGGGTAAAATGGGGTGAGTTTTATTGGCGTAATTTTTAACCTCCCCAACTCCATCACAATTTTAAAAAAATGGGAGGTTACTACAATCACTAAAATTTTCGAATTTGAGATAGCACCAGATCTTTCGTTAAATTCCACTCTTCAGGTTGTAAGCGGTCCAAAGGTTAAATTTTTGTGGGTGGGTTTCGGAAGTGCAATTCTAAGAAGGCGAAGGTGGTGAAAATTAACCCTGGTTAAGTAGAATTTCAGAAAATAACACTAAAATATGGCAATTACGCAAATTAAGCTTTTGGGTGGTTGAAATATTGCGAGAGGGTTACAATATTGCGAAAGGGGTTTAAAAGAGCGGAAAAAATCCAAATGAATTTGATTTATTACCGATGAAAGACGAAAAATTGTAAAGGGGGATGAAAATTGAAAAGTCAAAAGGGATGAAAAATAACCATAAAGCTGAATTACCGAAAACAACAGTAAAATAAGCCAACTACGCAAATTTAGCTTTCGGAGGGTTGAAATATTGCGAAAGGGATTGAAAAAGTGAAGAAGGTTAACATAGTCCATACGAGTAAAATTTATTACCAAAGAAAGACAAAATTGCGCGATTTTGGCCAAATTAACGCTCGGGGGGTTAAAAAATTGTGAAGTGGGATGAAGTCAATGGGGTGAAATTTAACTGTGAGTAGAACTAGCAAAAATAACAAGAATAATAAAAGATCTGCGTAAATTTAGCTTTTTGAGGGTGTCACATATCGTGAAAGAGGTTGAAAAATTTTAGAGTAATGAAAAACAATCAAAATGACTTAATTTCTACATTGTTGTTACCATAACATCTTAAATAATGATTTGCTATGCTTTGTTACGTGTTTCTACATTTTGACGGTTGTACCACCATTAAGGGTGTAGAAAGCTACGGAGCGGTATTAATTTCAACCCTACATTATTCAAGAAAAATTCGAATTCTTACCCCTACATTTCATCACCCTCGATAAATTTCTTCTAAAATTCACTTCCCATTTCCCGAAGATGTAATGTATACGACCTCACAGTTTCACAGCATATATTGTTCTCTGTGCCAAGTTACAGGGTTTCATGAACCTTTCAACCCCTAAACTCCAACCCCCCCATTTGACCACTCCCACGTACTCTAAAGAAAATTGGGTTTTCAATTTCACCACCTCAATCCAATTCGTTGAAAAATTGCGAATTTTTGCAAGTTTAGGTTTCAACCTCTCATGATTTCACCCCTATTTGATTTACAGGGGTGATTTTATTTCTTGCGTGTTTAGTTCCTTCTGTTAATAAATAATTGACAAGATGTATTTAATCCGCTTGCATAGTGTTAGGGGTTGTTAGTAGCCTATGGGTTGGTTTTAGGTTGAAGACATAAGATCTTTTTTTAATGGTTGATTGAAATCTATCGAATCCCATAGTTTTATACCACCATTTATTTGAACAAAATTTCAGAAATTTATTACCGAAAAAAGCAAAATTGCGCGAATTTTAAAAAACTAACGCTTTGGGGGATTCAACAATTATGAAGGGGCATGAAAGGTCAGGGAAGGGGGGTGAAAATAAAATATATTTAAGGGTTCACATGTCACGAAAGGGGTTGAAAAATTGTGGATAGGTTAAAAATTAATGAATAGACTTTGAATTATCGAAAAAACTCACTAGGTGCATGCTGTTTAATTTTTTTCAGAATTTTGTCGGTGCCAATGGCTGAACTTTTGAGAGGCTGTTACTACTTGCTTACTTAAGTTATATAGGAAAGACCCTACCTTTTTTTCGACGAGGAATCACCCCCTCAATTTTTTCGCACTTTTTTAGATACACGCTGTATGTGTGTTTCAAATAACTATATTTTTTGTGTTTTTCATCCCCCGAAATTGGCACCCCTTCACGTTCAGCAGATTGAAGGTCAAACGTACATACCAAGTTTCAGCAAGAAACCACCCGTGTACAAAATGCCACTTCGATATCTCATTTCGTTCTCAAGTTATGCAATGGACAGAGTGGACCGGACAGCCGAGCGGGCGAGCGAATTCTCTAAAACTATAGCGCATATGCTTTGTCACTAAAAAGAATCTGTATTACCTCGTGTTTGCTTTCTCGAACTTTGAAACAAACAGAATCGTATAAACTCCTAATGGCATTTGCTCCAAGTTTTAACAATGACTTAAACTCCCGGCGTCATACATTTTAATGCAGCATTTTCTTAACTGATAAAGGGAGTTGACGTTGAAATGGAGTTTTGAAAGTTTTAGCAATATTTGGTGTGCCGTAGGGTGTGTTCGGAATGTGTCATGCTCCCAAGTTTTTCTATCGCTTAATGGTTTTGTAAGCAATTTCGAGCTGCTGCGATTGCCTTTTTGTGGCAGTTATCACCCAATGCGATCTTTTATTTTAGTTAGTCGAAAATGAAATGTCTTAAAGAAACTATAACAAACAGCTTAATCTTTATTACCTACTAACTGGCCGATTGTTAACTGGAGGTCCTAAGCGAGTCTGAAGTCTGGTTTCTTCTCATAAAAACATTTGACAGCATGGAAAATAGTTTCTTGAGGCGACCCTTTGTCAACATCACACTCAGTCAATACCTCACTGAGGTGTCCATAACCAGCGGCTGTCAGTTTCTTTTCCAAAACATCCCTTAAAATCTTCCCGTCAGGGGTTACGATTCCCACTTTTTTGCTAAAACAGACCATCTGCTCTTTCACGGTTGGATCGTCCACAATTTCCCCCTTAATCAATTTCCCCAACAATTCGTCAGAAATTCCTGTTTCTTCCTTGCATTCCATTGCCCATTTAGCCCTGTTTGCTTCCTGCTCAGGACTCAAACCCGCTTGCGCCTGTTTCAAAAATTAATTGAAAATATGAACGTAATAAAATTTAATTAACTTACTTGGATTTCGGCGAATAAAACCAGGAGAAGACAGCAGAAGATTTTCATTGTGGTGTTGAAGTGACTGATGCATCGCCTTATCCCGACGTGTGTTTTATATTAAAAAATTCAAGGATGCCTAATTATATAATATATTCTGAGAATAGTGAATAGTCAAGGAATTGTTAAATAATTAGTGTTCTCAGGCGTCATCCATGCCGAACTTCTCAATAATACTTTAATAGCTTTCGGGTTGGATGTAAACAGGTGAAGCGGAATGGATTTTTTCCGTGAAAGGTATTGCTGGAAGTCGATAAGCCAGGATAAGGGCTAAGTTCCACTCCGTTGACCAAAACCTCTGATAACCCGAAAATTTTATTATGCGGTCTCTATCCGCACACATGTCGGAATATGATAATAGAAGCAGAAATTTGAATGGGATAAAAGAATCGCTTTAATAAATTTTTTTCAGGGTACGAGGGTTCTGTTTTAGATATCAGCTCGTAAATTTCCTTATTAATGGTATAATTCGAAAAATAATAAGTTGATTGAGATCCATCTTTATTAAATATGTGCGAGCGATCTCACCTTTGTTACAATTTCTTGGTGTAAGAACACAGATGACAGACAAATAGATGACAGTTGTGTCACTTGAGACGTTTCTTCTCGATTTTGTGTTTTTCAATACAAATTAATAGAAATTGGCTCGTGTGTACTATTTTTTAAAATCACTATTGAAATACTGTCATTTTTGCTGTCAGTTTCACATTTTTCTCATAAGAACGATTGGAATCTGACATTATTTTGAAGGTATTTGAATATAAAACAAGATTATTTCCTATGCTTTCAAATGCAAGTTTGTATTTCGGAACATAAAACCAAGAAGAAACGCCTTTGTTTCCATTAGAATTTTGTTTGACATTGACGTAGTTGAACAAGAATGAAATGGGCAGGTTGGCTCGTAGTTTTCGATTTCATTTTAGGGTCTTAGGGTGGAATTCTAAGTTAGTTTACGTTATGACTCATTACGTATCTTAGTGCGGATCGTAACTCAGCAGAGGGCGCCACTAGTACAATTTTGCAGAGTTCTTTAATGCCGCCGGTCGCTCGGTCGGGTCGAGGTCGAGTGACAAGTGACAATTCAAACACCGGACGCAAAGATGGCTGCTGCATGAAATTTTATGCCTGATTAAGTAGTTGATTTCTTCGAAGAAATTGGTTCTGATTCGAGTGATGAGAACGAGGAAGACGTTGTTTTACCCCCCAGAGTGCCTGGACAATTGATGAGATCCGCGAGCAGCAATGTGTGTTTATTTATGTCCGCAAGACCAAGAGCATCGGTCCATCGCCCGAAAGATTAGCAAAAAACCCGAGACAATGGGAAGGGAGGTATCCACACATTACGTCGATGTTCAAGTTATACGTTGGTCTCGGAATTTTATGCCAGTGGTGGGTTGCAGTACTTTTTGGTACCAGTGGTCAAATCTTAAAACCCGCAGCCTGCAGAGGAATCGATGAAGTAACTCATGCTCTTGTGGATATACCACCACCAGAGTTTATTCGCAGCGCAGATGAATATCCTCAAGTTAAACAGGGCATTCGGAATGACAAAACGCGGAGCTGGATTACAATTAGTTCTTGGAGCGATCGATTGCACACACAGCATTGAGAACCCCCACTGACCTTCCAGAGCACAGTACCTCGATCGACACCTGAACAACTTTATTAACTCCCAATTTGTGGTAGGCTCAGATCCTTCCTCCCATTTTGAAACTCACAATACATATTACGAATGATATTACAGCTACAAATAAACTAAATTTTATGTAGACAATTGAATTATTATTAACATTCCCCTTACTAACAGTTCTAAATCTGCCTGACTTCTCTGAACCAATCTGCATTCTGCAACCCCAAGACAGTGGTATGTATGTACCTACTTACCAAAATTAATAGAACTAAAATCAACTCAAGAAATTGTATAATAATATAAAAATTATAACAAATTACTAATAGTTGGTTGAAAGCTTCATCCATTCTTCAAAGAGGAACTGATGCTTGATTACCCGAGGTAGTAATCAAATTACTAATAGTTGCATTTATCAAGAAAACAACATATTTTCCCAGATTAGCATGTCCTGAGTTTCCTAAACCACTTGAGGATATTTATCTGCCATGGGAAATCTGGTGGTGGTATATCCACAAGGGCTTGAGTTACTTCATCGATTCCTCTGCAGGCTGCGGGTTGTGAGATTCGACCACTGCCAACTGCTACATACCAACAAGCCATTGCAACCCACGACTAGCATAAAATTGCGAGGCCAGACCACTCATATAACTTGTACATCGGCGTAATGTGTGGATACCTCCCTTCCCTTTGTCTTGGGTTTTTCTTAATCTTTCGGCGATGATGTTCAGGACATAAATAAACATTGGGTTCGTTGAAACAATTCCTGCTCGCTGATCTCGTTAATTGTTCAGGGCACTCCGGGGGGTAATAAAACATCTTCGTTGTTCTCATCAGTCGAATCAGAACTAATTTCTTCGAATAAATCATTTGCGAAATCAAGGATAAAATTTCGTGCAGCAGCCATCTTTGCGACCGGTGTTTCAAATGTCAAATGTCACGACACGATTGTCACTTCACTTGCTATTCGACCTCGACCGAGCAACCGGCGGCATTAAAGAACTCTGCAAAATTGTACTAGTGGCGCCCACTGCTGAGTTACGATCCGCACTAAGATACGTTATGAGTCATCACGTAAACTAACTTAGAATTCCACCCTTAGGACTGGTTATATTCGAAAATGGAAAAACACGTCACGGCTCATTTTAAAAGGTTTTTCTGCTAGAACAATAGTTCCAAGGTACCGTAGTTACCCATTTGTCGCCTAAAGAAAAGGTTTTAGCTTTGGAATACAGGGATATTCGGATATTTTGAAACTTCGCTTATGTCGGTCTTAATTGTGCTATCTTTTTGAGAATGGCACCAGTTGCTTAGTTAGACCTCTTTTAGTATCAAGCGATCGGTCGCACTTGTCCGGCGTTACTTTAAAAATTGACTTAGCCCACTCTATAATTTGATCGTGTTTGTGTGAAATAATGTAGATCAAAAATGAATTTCTCATTTTTTTTGCATTTTGTATCCTCTTTTCTTTTAATGTTTACTAGAAAACATCACTTTTCTCGGTCATTTCATTTTTGTTTCTATCGTTTTGAAAATGATACCAATCGCATAGTTAGATCTCTTTTAGCATCAAATCATTCGGGGTCTAGTTTTATTTCGAAAATCGGCTTAAGCTACTCCCATAATTTGAACGTGTGAGCTATTTTTTGATGATTAAGAATCTGAAGAGAATTTTTCCGATATCTTGATTCGTTCCTGAGTTATTTCGAAAAATCTGCCTAACAACTGATGCTATTTAAGTGAAACTTGGAACTTTTATATATTTGACAGCTGGCAATCAAATGGTACCTACGAAATTTTCTAGGCCTCTAGATTTTCAGCAATGACGATCAACTTTTGATTTCGTTATGGCCGCCATTTTTAATTTTGGTACCATTCAACACACAAAAAAATAACTTTCTAAAAATTTAATCAGCAAGAACTTTTTTGAAAAAATATGTTAAAGTTTGACTACTTCAAAATCTATTTTATTTTTCCAATTCAATCTTTCTAAACGTTTTTCAAAAAGTTTAATACCAATTTTATAAATTATTCATACAAATAGAATTTTGACGGTTTTTCAAAAAGTCAATTTTGATAACATTTTTGAAAAGCTAATATTTTTCTGTATACCGTGATGTCAAAACTAATATGGCTGCCATGAGTGAATCAAAAGTTTGCTGTCATCTAGAAGACCGTTCGATTGACAGCGGTCAAAAATGCAAAAGTTCCAAGTTTCCTTTCAATCGTAATTTGAAATCGCTATTTTCTGAATTTTCGGAATAACTCGGGAACGAATCAAGATATCGCGGAGTTCTCAATCACAACGAAATAACGCAGCTTTCTCTAATCTAACCGACTCCGCATCTCTTACCGTTTATAAAGAAACCACCCTGTATAAGTTCTACAAAATCAGCAAATCTTAAAAATTCCGACCTGGCTAATGTACTTCTCTTGAGTTCTCTTTTAGAGTTTGAGTTGATTTATTTTGCATCAAAAATTTGCATACACGATTAGGTTAGATATATTTATTAATTTGGAAACCCTAATCCTTGGATAGTAGATATAGCTTAGCTTCCTTTCTCGTTATATTTCTGTAAATCCAAGATAATTTTCTGTTACTGTTGAGCACAGCACAAATTAATCTCGCAGTAGACTCAATTCATGGCAGAAAAATAAAAACAAGACATAAAAATCCTGGAGAAAAGCCCGCAGACGTTATCTGTGAAATATTAACTCGCGCAAGAAATTATAACCCTCTTATGAAGTGTCGCATTTAAGATTGCGGTATTAAGTTGTTTATCACTTCGTCCATTGTCCCCGGAAAAACAAAGAAAAATCTGGCGGAACAAATTCACGATTTTTCCAAATCCAAAGTTCGAGCGACCTTAATCCTAATTGGAAACTGCAATCTTAATGGAAAAACCAGAACGTTAAGAGCCTTTTATCCGCCGATGTATGCTTCCCAGCACGTTTACCCCTAAGTGACATCCCTCTTTTGCTAATAATTCATAACTTATTCTCTCGAGCCTACCTATTGTGTTGATAATGGAGGAATTTATTCCATCCCGCGGGCTTAAACCGCTTATTTATGACGGGACTATTAAGTTCTAATTTTTTTGCAACTCCCACGCTCTTTCAACGTTTTTTAATTAATAAAAAGCCCCTGAAGTTGGAAGCCTGCAACTTTCCACTTCCCTGTAATTCTGTTATTCAAACTTGTTTACGTTTGATGCATCTTCCTGAAAATATCATTTTGTATCCGTGAAATAACGAAATCTGAAAATATTTTCTTCAAATTGATTTATCAGACTGACGTGAATAGAGAAGAGATTTGTGGGAATGACCCCATTAAATTTGCGTTAGTGGAAACAAGGAAAAGTGGGTGCGACGCTATGAAGATAACGAGAGGGGTCTAGGAGTTTATCTCGACTACTGAAAATGACGTCGCCAGATTAGACCCGGAAATAAAAGAGGGCTGGGTTTTAATTCCTTCATGTCTATCTTGCTGTCCCGATCTTACGATTTAAAAGAGACGGAAGTTTTCAAAGAAATTAGGTATACAGGCTGTCCCAGGTCAGGGGTGATTCTACATCGAAAAATATGAAGAAAAGTTCCTATAAACACGTGCCCGAATCGCTCATAAGAGGCATCTAAAATTCGATTTTAGTGCCGTAGCAGAATGCGGAGGTACTCTTGTCTTAGCTTATTCGCTCGCTCGCTCGATCGCTCGATCGCTCGCTCTATCGCTCGATCGCTCGCTCGATCGCTCCTCAGTCTGTCCGTCGGATAACTTGAGAACGGATTGAGATATCGAGCTGAAACTTGGTAGGCAGCTTCGTCTCCCGAAAAGTAAGGCGGGGATTGCTTTTGGGCCATATCGGACCAAGGGGGTGGGAGCTAGGGGTGAAAAACTGAAAAACTACTAATTGCAATAACTCGAGAACTAGTGGAGATATCTTGCTGAAAATTAGTATGCACGTTCGACCTTCAAGTCTATTGAAAGTGAGGGGGTGCCAATTTCGGGGGATGAAATTTAGGGGATGAAAACCACAAAAAATATGATAACTCCGCAAGGGTTGCACGCAGCTGTCGGAAACTCAACGTACACACATATATCGGTGAAATCTTGTGGGGGATGCGTTTTTTCGTAAAATCGAACAAATGGGGTGGAAATTAGGGGTAGCAACTCGAAATTCCGCTTAATAAGTACTAGTCGAAATTGGCGTCATTCGATAGCTTTCCATTAATTATTCAAAAAAGGTGTCATTCATATTTTGCGAAAAACCACCCTTATAGGCGCTACAACCCCTAACATGCAGAAACACAAAAATACGAGAACTCAAAAACTACTCAACGTATCAAGGCAGAATTTGGTTTGTGAATTTCCAGTGACATTATAGGTGGATGGACAAATTTTCAAAAATATCTAACAAAGGGGATGAAATTTAAGGGTTGAAACTTGAAATTTCTTCAAGTAAATGGTAGCCTAAAATTACGGGGTTCGATAGATTTCGGTCAACTATTGAAAAAAGGTCTTATGAGTTTTCAATCTAAAACCAACCCCTGGGCCATTAACCACCCCTAACTCTTTGCAAGTCGATAATTATATTTTATTTATTTTTTCTGAAACCCTATTGGTTTATTTATGAACAACTGAAGTCAGTAAATACGTAAGGAGTTATGTCACACCGGAAAAATAAACTCACCCCTGTAAATCATAAAGGGGTGAAATCATGAGGTGTTGAAAACATGAATCTACAAATTACCTTAATTTTTAAACGAATTGGGTTAGGGTGGTGAAATTGAAAACACAACTTCCTTTAGGGCATGTGGGGGTGGTGAAATAGGGGGTTGGAGTTTAGGGGTTGAAACGTCCATAAAGCCCTGTAATTTGACACAGAGAAGCAATATCTTCTGCGAAACTGTGACATCTTACACACTGCATCTTCGAGAAGGGAAGATCGAATTTTAGGAGAAAATTATCGAAGGGGATGAAAGTTAGGGGTGGAAACTCGAATTTTCAATGAAGAATGTATAGTTGAAAATATTACCATTCGATAGCTTTCTATTGATGGTACAAAAAAGGTCTTATTCATCATTCGCGAAAAACGACCCTTAAAAGCGGTACAACCCCCTAACAATCCGAAACAAAAAAATGCGAGAACTCAAAAACTGCTCAACGTATCAGGGCTAAATTTGATGTGGTAATTTACAGCGCCACTGTAGGCGGATGGGCAAATTTTCATTAATATCTAACAAGGGGGATGAAATTTAAGGGTTGAAACTGGAAATTTTTTCATGTAAGTGGTGGAATAAAATTATGGGGTTCAATAGATTTCGGTCAACCATTGAAAAAAGTCTTATGAGTCTTCATCCTAAAACCAACCCCTACGCTACTAACAACCCCTAAGCCCTAGCAAGCGGAGTAAATATATTTCATTTATTTTAACCTCCCCACTCCACTTCACCATTTAAAAAAAAAGGGAGGTTACTGCAATCACTAAAATTTTCGAATTTGAGATAAGACCGGATCTATACGTTTTGAGGTCTGAGGAGCCCAAAAAAGTGGTTTTTAAAATGTGTCTGTATGTATGTACGTACGTTCGTACGTACGTTCGTACGTACGTTCGTACGTACGTTCGTAAACACGCCACAGCCCAAACTACTCGACAGATTTAGCTGAAATTTGGTACGTGTGCATGTGATAACCCAACTTAGATCTGAAAAGCTTTTGGAGCCAATCGTGCAACCAGAAATGCCATTTTGGCACATCAACTTTTAAATTTTAAATGCAAACCCCCATTTTTCACGTCACGATAGGAAAGGCCTTCAAATTCTGCTTCTAAAAATGCATTCATTCTTAGTGCCCTTTTGACCAAAAATAAAAAAAAATTGATTTTTATCGGACTTTAAAATCGCGGTACAGCCCAAGCCCCTGAACCGATTTGGCTGAAATTTTGCACAAGGGGATTGTATTACACGTCGAAGAGGTGAACAAATTTTGGATTCAATCGGCCCACGGAAAGTGCCGTTTTGGCACACCAATTTCGAAATTTAAAATTATTCTCTAATTTACCCATCCAAAACAAGTTTTTGAAAGATTTATTGTCACTATCGAGGTCACTATCAGAAAGGTCTTCAATTTCTGGTTTTAAATGAGACAAAATTTATTCGCATTTAGAACCCTTTGGGTAGAAAAATCGAAATTTTGTAATAACACTGAAACCACTTTATAGCCCAAACTAGTGGATCGATTTGCCCGAAATTTGGTAAATGGAGGTGAGGTGACCCGTTGAAGAGCTGAAAGGCTTTTGGGAGCAATTAGTCAACGGGAAGTGCCATTTAGGCATATCAACTTTAGAATCTTAAACAGAAGTCCCTGAAATCAAAGACCCACGCGTTGGGGAGGTTCCAGCCGCTTCTCTGCTGCCTTTTTTTTTTTTGCTTTCTTCTAATTTGTTATTAATTTAAAGTGATTTTCATTAATTTTTGACCCATCCACAATTTTTCAACCCCTTTCATGATATGTGAACCCTCAAAGAGCAAAATTTACCCAGACCGCTTCTTTTTCGGGTGATTTCCGCTGGTTAATTTTGTAAAATTCGCGCAGTTCTGCCTTATGAATTGTTCTTGCCTTTTTCACTTTTTCGACCCCCTCGCAATGTTTCAACCCCCAAAAGTCAAATTAGCATAATTGGCTTATTTTCGTGTTATTTTCTGTAATTCTACTTAATTACGATTAATTCTCATCCCTTTTAACTTTTCATCCCCCTTTACAATTTTTCAACCCCCTAAGTGTTTATTTTGCAAAATTCACATAATTTAGTTTTCCTTCGGTAATAAATTGAACTCAATTGGATTATGTTTGTCTTTTCACTTTTCCAACCCCCTTCGCAACATTTCAACCCCCAAAATCTAAATTTGCATAATTGGTTTACTTTCGTGTTATTTTCTGTAATTCTGCTTAATTACGATTAATTCTCATCCACTTTGACGTTTCATCCCCCTTTACAATTTTTCAACCCCCTAGGTGTTAGTTTTGCCAAATTCGGATATTTTCGTTTTTCTTCTGTAATAAATTGAACCCATTTGGATGATGATTAAATTTTTCACTTTTTTCATCCCCCTTCGCAATGTTTCAAGTCTTCAAATGCTAAATTTACATAATTGGGTTAATTTGATGTTATTTTCCGTAATTTTACTTAGCCACGGTTAATCCTGATACCTTTTGATTTTTCATCCACCTTTACGATTTTTCAACCCCCTAAGTGCTAATTTTGCAAAATTCGCATAATTTCGTTTTTCGACGGTTATAAAATTGAACGCATTTGGGATTCAGTTTACCTTTTACAATTTTTCAGTTTCCTTCGCAATAGGTAGGTATAAGTGCTTATTTCAACCCCCACAAAAGTTTTAATTGCATAATTTGGTTATTTTAGTGTTTTATTTCGTAATTCTACTTAATCCACACTTCATTTTTATTCCTCATGACTTTTAGCACCACTGTGCGTCTGCGGAGGCACTACTACTAGGTGCAGATTTATAAAATCTGCACCCGACTCCACCAGTAAATTCAGCTCGCCCCTACATACACATTAACAAGGTAAACATCTACAGGGACACACATCGCATTGATACACATCTTTCGTTGGCTTTTTATTTAGTCACTCAAGTTTTTGCATTATTAAGCATCACCAGATTACTTTAGTTACTAACTTTTAGAATCCGTTCAGTTTTGTAATTTAATAAAAGTGAACTTTCCCTTACGGTCAATGCAGATACATTTTTGAATCCACTTTTTACAAAAACGGTTAGTCCTACGAGGTAACAACAAGAGGGGCTTTTTTATGTAGTTTTAGTCAGACAACCATATTCCGGTGAGGAAGTGTCAAAAAAATTTGGGTGAAAAAACCCAGAGCCCCCCCCCCTGTTTCGAACGCCCCTGGACAAATCCGCTTCTTGCTGAATTCCATTCTCGGCCACAATTTTTCACCTGTTTGTCGGTTATTTTGATAATCTCGTGAACTACATTCATAAAAATGCAATTTTCTTACAAAAAATATTTTTATAGTACAGGGTGCGGCCACAATTGCCTCATACATTTTTGTAATTTCACACGCACTGTTACTTTGACAGATGAACTTAACTGTTTTTTTCATAATCCATGTGATAGGTTCACTCGAAAGTGCTAACATCAATTTTGGCAGATTGACAGTCTTCAAAATTTTGACAGATTGGCAGTTTAACTTACGAGCGGCCTATTTGTCTGATTTTTACAGACGGAAAGTTGGAATTTTAAACGCAATTCTTCCAGTTTTGCGTACTTTAAATGTCACTGGCGAGGTAAAAAACAATAGGTAGTTCTTAAATATGTTGACAGATCGACAGTTTCACTTGTGGGGGTCTTATTTGACAGATAGAAATTTGAAATTGGAAACTCAGTTCCTCCAGATTTACGTGCTTCAAATGTCAACTGGCGAAGTAAAAACTATAGTTCTTAAAATTTTGACAGACCGATAGTTTAACTTTACCTTCGTCTCATTTTGAAAGAGAGAAACATGAAATTTTGCAGTAAAAAACAGCAGTTATTAAAAATTTGTAGTATTGACAGCTAACTTGCTGGTTGTTCTGTCTCACTTTGACAGATAGAAACTTTGGAATTTTGAACTTAATTCCTCCAGATTACGTGCTTCAAACGTCAACTGCAAAACCAAAAACTTGACGGGAAATTTTGACAGATTCTGTGAAAAATCGGTTATTTTTATAAAATTAAAAAAAGTAACAATTTAAGTTTTATTGTAATCTACGAGACAGCTATAAAACTTACTAACAATAGTTCCTTTAAAGCTACTCTTCCTTGAAGCAGTATTGAACACTGTAATAAATCAGTTATAAAGTAAAAAAGGAGAATCTTATGAAGTTCTTCCAGTATAATTTTTAAAACTTCTTAAAACCTTTTCATCTTAATGCAACAGTGTTGCTAACATTGTCAAGTAATCTATAAAACTGTGCTTAAAACTTTAATAAAACCTTCGAGTCTTAATAAGATCTTCAAATTGAATTCAATAAAACCTTACCTATATTACTTAAAAAAGTTCCACGCGGAGAAAAAGGTTTTGAAAATAGCATCTATAATTCTTTGTACCTTTATTAAGATTTTAACTTTGCCGTTTATATTCTTTTGTATCTACAATGGTGAATCCTGTTTAAAATGTACGCTGTATTAGAATTGCAGGTTCCGTATATATACCTATATAATTACGGATTCGTTGTCTTCGAATCCAAAAAACGTAAACAAAGGATTGTTTACTGACAAAATTCTACAAAACAAGCATAAAAAACTTACGCGCCCTGATAATAAAGATTCCTTTAATTAATAAGTTTTAATTATAGAAAAACAAATTTTTATATAAATGCTAAATGTTGTCCAAAACTTTACTTATTCTGTTGCAGATTGAGTAGCTTTGTAAGTCGAGCACATTTTTTCTATCTATCGCTCAAATTCAGGGACAATAAATAAATTATGTTTTTTCCACATTTCATTTCATCAATATGGCCGCTGAATATTTCGGTTGCAATCATGGCGTATTTGTTCATAAAACTATTAACTACTGAATTATGTTTTAATAAGTCTAGCTTGTTTTGTAAAAACTTTTTTAGAAATATTAAAACGATTTGTAATTGAAACAGATTTGCTAAATGCTATCTTAAGGGCAAAGACCGTTGTCTGAGAGTAAATAACCTGTAGAGCTGTTACATTTAAAAAACAGTTTTTAAACCATTTATAAAACTCTCTAATAAAGCAGCCATAAAGTTAAGCTCTTATTTATTAATTTAACAAGTCCATTTTGACTTCAAGAATTTTTTAAGATGAAATACATTTAACGTGGTATTTTACATAGCAACAATAAAACAGCATTAAGAGCTGTCGGCGTTGAGACCATGTAGTTTTATAATTCATTCTTAGGGATGCAGATAAAACTTATTTATAAAACATTTTTGTCTTACAGTATTAACGCTATTTAAGACAATTTTTATAAAACTGCTGATGACTTCTGTAATTCCATTATAAACCTGTCATAAAACTTAGGCAAGACTGGTTATTCTTAAAATTGTTACTTGGGATTGTACGTCTCATGACAAACTCGTTAGCTGTCCGTCAAACTGTAGGTATGCCGATTTTTTACTTTTCTTCCAGAACTGTCGCGGAAATGTTGGAAATGTGAAATGTGTACAAATTTTTGATGACTCGTCATTGGTTTCGGCTCAGTTTTTTACAGTTTCAATTTACTCGCTTTTGGCTCCGCCAAAGCTCGCAAAACTTCGGCTTCGTCTTAGTTTATTAGTTTTATTTGAATTGACTGCTCGATTTTGACAAACTGAGGCGAAGCCGAAGTTTTGCGAGCTTTGGCGGAGCCAAAAGCGAGAAGTCAAATGAAATAGTAAAAACTTCGGTTTCGCCTGAGGGATTGACCACTATGGAAATGTGGTGTACCGTGCATGGCTGCTAAAATGTCGCGGAAATGTTGAAAATATGAAATGTGGTGTACAAATTCTTGATGACTGGTCGGCCCCTCGATTATTGTTGTAGTACAAAAAAATTAGACTTGTAGTCGGATTAATTATTAACCTTCCCGCTTCACTATCACTTCACCACTTCACTATTTCACCACAAAGAGAGGTTACTGCAGTGATCTCAGGAATCCAAAAAAAGTGGTTTTAAAAATGTGTTTGTGTGTGTTCGTTTGTCAGCACGCCACAGCCAAAACTACTAGACCGATTTGGCTGATATTTGGTACGTAGGCATCTCATAACCCAACATAGATCTGAAAAGATTTTGGAGCCAATCGTGGAACTTTTAAATTTAAATGCAAACCCCCATTTTTCACACTCTCAGTGCCCTTTTGACCAAGAATTAAAGAAATTGAGATTTTTATCGGACTGTACATTGAGATTGCATTATACGTGGAAGAGCTGAACATTTTTTGAATTCAATCGAGCCACGGAAAGTGCCGTTTTGGCACACCAATTTCCAAAAAAGTTACTCTGATTTAACTATCCAAAACAAGTTTTTGAAAGATTAATTATCTTATCACCATCAGAAATGTCTTCAAATTCTGTTCTTTTTTGCGATTGGTTTTAAATAAGAGAAAATTCATTCGCATTTTTTGCAACTTTGTAATAACACTAAAACCATGTTATATAGTCCAGTCAAATTAGACCTCCAGGGGACCGGAGGTTACAATAAATGTTGGAAAGCGGGAGATGATCTTAAACCCTTTAGTAGGCATCTAATAGAAATACCCTAGTTTTGCAACTTCCCAAGATGTGTGCGTATGATAGGGCGTCCAAAAAAACACAAATTTTTCGGACTTTTTTCAGTTTTTCGCTTGTAATCTTTAAACGGTGCTTCCTAGCGAAAAGTTCACTATTTTCGAAATTAAAGCGCATTAAATTCTGCGTCGAAGGAGCCCCCCAAACGTTAAGTTCGACCATGTGGTAGGGTCGCAAACCATGGTCAAAAACGACAATTTTGTGAAAAATTAACAAGTAGTGACTTTTCGTCGTCTGAAACGTCCAAACGGCTACTCTAATTTAAAAAACTTATAGCCTGAAAGTTGTAGACCATCAATCGCTGATTTCAAAAAGCATCACAAATTTAAATTTTGGTTAAAAGTATTAAAAAAAAAAATTTATTTATAAATGTAGTTAAGAAATGAGACAATGAATAAAAGATCAATTTCTTCGAAATCTTTTGGACGTGGAGGGGCCAGGGTCGTTCGCAAGCTCGATGAATAGTGTGTCGCCTTCAAATAGTTGAGGCTTTAGATCTAGAAAATCAAAATAGAGCAATCCATAAACAGTCATAAGTCAGTACCTAAGCCTCAACTATTTGAAGGCGACACACTATTCATCGAGCCTACGAACGACCCTGGCCCCTGCACGTCCAAAAGATTTCGAAGAAATTGATTTCTTATTCGTCTCACCTTTATAAATAAATTGTTTTTTGAATACGTTTAACCAAAATTTAAATTTGTGATGCTTTTTGAAATCATGGTCGAAATTAACGTTTGGGGGGCTCATTCGACGCAGAATTTAGTGCGCTTTAATTTCGAAAATAACGAACTTTCCGCTAGGAAGCACTGTTTAGAAATTATAAGCGAAAAACTGAAAAAAGTCCGAAAATTTCGGGGTTTTTTGGACACCCTATCATACGCACACATCCTGGGAAGTTGCAAAACTAGGATACTTCTATTAGATGTCTACTAAAGCGTTTAAGACCATCTCCGGCTTTCCAACAATTATTGTAACCTATTTGACTGGTCTAATAGCCCAAACTACTGAATCGATGTGGCTGAAATTTGGTACATGAGGATTAATTAGGTGACCCCCTTTTTTCGTCAAAAGAACGGGTAATTTGTAAACGTTGAGTAGGTAAATACTTTTCAGCAGGTGATCTGCATATCAATTAAGTTTTTTTTGAATACCTGTCAAAACAATGGGTGTTAAAATTCAATGAAAACTCTGCATTCTCACACAATCGATAGTAGCTTTCAGGCTTCACGTTAATAATTTTCCATGTTGACGTCGCGTCGGCTTAAATCAACAAACAGGACAACTTTTCCTGTCGCATTAATTCACCAATTCACAGGAGAGTGGTGGACAAGCAAACACGTAACTTAATCAGCGCAATTCCAATAACATCAGAATGTTTAATTAATATTACAAAATGGTTTAAATGCAAAAAGCTGAATTTTTGTGTCAAGCTTTCTTGGTTTTGGGGAAGTGTTGTCACCCACTAAGGGTTACGTGGAGGGTCGCGGAAATCAATATGGAGTAGTAGGCACGTCGCCAACGCGTCACGCTGGCGCCGGGACGCCTGGCACCATATCATTCGGCGCCCCCAGAACCCCAGTTATCCTGCAGATGTTGTCATTGATTGGAAACCGCAGGCCTCAATTATCCGGGATTGCGGCTCTTCTTGTGCCTCAGGTATCGCCACAACCACTCATTTGAATGAAGATAACACCATCGTCCTTTAACTGAACCTAAAGCAGAAAGGGTCTTTACTTCTAAAACATCTTTAACGACATTCCTTATCGAAGTTTTGGGACTTGGAAAGGCTTAAAAACGATTGAACTTTTTTCACGTTCCCCCAGGAAATTATAGCAACTTCATTGACCAAACACGAGTGTTTGTAATCGCAAGTGTGTTACTATGACAATGTGATTCATTCCTCGAGGTAGGTCGCGTGTCCAAATTAAATCAATAAAAATCCTGAAAATTCACTGCAAATCGTGTCTCTTTCCACGAGGGTAGGCGGCGTAATATATGCGGGTAATTGAGGCAGACGCCGCCCCCAAAGACACTTTAGATGATTGGCATCAAGCACAATCATTAATTCCTGCAAAAACAGTTCCAGGGCAGGAATGCGAGGTATCCTTTTTACGCCTCGATTACACCTTGGAGGAATTTAATATTGCTAAGACAAACTCTACACAGACACGTGGAATTTATTAGGGCAAGATCGTGCGATGTCAAATGCATTCGAGTCGGCGGAATCTAAATTGGAATTTTACATTCTCGGATTTACACATTATTGTCTTGGGAGGAGGCAAACTCGAGAGCAATATCATTTGAATTTTGCCATTATTCCTCGTAAAATATTCATATTTGTCTTGGGATATTGCACAAAATGCGTTTCCAAACAACAATATTTGTGGTTTTTTGCTACTTATTCATTATTTTATCCAACAGATGCTAAAATACTAATAATCATCAACTTGGTTAGTTACAATTTTCAGAAAGTTAAATTATTAAAATTTGCTTTGGTTCTATTTCTACCTTTAAGGGTAGCAGGTACACTCTAGGGTGAGTAGCCATTACTATTTTTAAATAGGAATTTGTAATTGCTGCAAAAATTATTGGTCAATTGTGATTCCTCTTGATGTTCTAAGCCGCCAAAGATCTTCATTTTTAAACATTCTTTTTAAATATCTTTCAAAAGGCTTATCGTAGGATTTTGAATTTTTGCACAGCATTGTTACAGACCAAGAAGCAACTGCTGATGGTACTTAAGACATTATCCAAAAAGCGGATCTCTGTTATACAGGCTGGCCTCGATGTTATTTGGGCTTGAACTTTTTTATGTTTGAAAATATTGCTAATTTGCCTATGCGGCCGTATTCCCCGTTCAATTTTAAAACTTTTTTGGCTCTTAAAATTTTTCGAAAAAACTAACCACTCAAGAGAAAAATTGAAAAAACCGAAAACATGATGCAGGTAATCACCTTAAAACCAATGATGAGTTTACCTCATAAAAAAGTGAAATTATCATCAATGGTTTTTCTTCAGTTGTGAGCAATGGTTCTGGGCCAGATGTAGGACAACACCTTCAATGCAAAAAAACAATTGATATGTGATGCGTGTCAACGTACACTTTGATTTTTATTGAAATTGTAGGTTTATCACGATGATCATGTTTTCGGTTTTTTCAATTTTCTTCGTGAGTGGTTAGTTTTTTCCAAAAATTTTAGGGTCGAAAAAAGTTTTAGAACCAAACGGGGAATACGGCCGCATAGGCAAATTAGCAATATTTTCAAACATAAAAAAGTTCAAGGGCAAATAACATCGGCGCCGCCCTGTATAACAGGGATCAGCTTTTTGGATAATATTTTACGTACCATCAGTAGTTGCATCTTGGTCTGTAACAATGCTGTGCAAAAATTCAAAATCCTACGATACACCTTTCGAAAGATATTTAAAAATAACTTTTAAAAATGAAGATCTTTGGCGGCTTATAACATCAAGAGGAATCACAATTGACCAATAATTTTTGCACCAAGCTTCATCATTTGAACAGTAGATTCTGTGGTATAAAGGATGTGGAGTCTTTCAGACTCATCCTGTAGAATAGAGTTAATTCGATTTATAACCATATCATAACAACCATATCTGTCATTTTAAGTTAAGTCACTATTCAGATTAGTACAGAAGTCCTCTAAAATGCGCATATTGTCTAACTAATAAACATTTTCTAATACAAAGTCGTTTTTTGAAAAAAGTATAAAAATATCGGATTCTTAAATTTTCAATTAACAATGCTTTTCTTTTGGTAGGTATGTTTTATTTATTAACGTCCATTAGAGACAGGAGGAACCAAATTTTTGTCTTTACATAACAAACATGTATTTTTCCATTATGGTAAAATTTGCCTTAGAAGAATTAACGTTGCAGCGAAAATAAAGAGTCAACAAAGTTAAAAAAACTAACAACTTCGCATTAGAAAATTTATGAAAATGTTTATTATTTAGGCAATATGCACATTTTAGAGGACTCCTATACTCATCTTGAATAGCCACTTTAAGTGGCAGAAAACATTTCGGCCCCCTTGCGGTCAACTTTGAGACCTATGGCAAAATTTTTATAACAAAAATTTTGTAAATATGACAAAATTTGCGTTTTTATAGGTATGTGAACCCAAAAATGGCGAAAATAATCCACTCTGAGCTTTTCGAGAACATATTCCTACTTTAATTTGGAAAATACCGGGGCGCCTTTTGACCCCCCTCTCCCCCTCGCACGGTTCTGTGCCCAATCTTATTTTATCACCACAAAAACTCCCTTATCTGAAAACTTTCTATTAGTTGCAAGGGACTTCTTCCAATCCAAGCCCGATAAAGTTATATCACTGCGGCATCTTGCCATCTTGACCATTATTATTTCTGTTTTTTTGAACTACCACAAACTGAGTTAATTGGCTGCAGAAAGTTAACCAATTGTGCAGGATAGACGCTCGGGCTTTATAACTTAATTATGCACAAGTTTTAAATTGAATTCAAGAATGTAATTAAAAAAGTTCTGCGGCTATTGCATACTTTTCGCCGGCGAAAAGAACATCGGGAATTAAATCTTAACATTATGCAACACATAGTTTCATTTATTATTTATCAAGACCGTTTTCTTTTGATGCGGCGGAGAAAAAGCACCGCTGAGAAATATTAAAACCAAAGCAAAAGTTATCAATCTCTAATATTTGCTACGAAAAAAAATTTCATTGAATTTTCTTCCTGAATTAATTCCAACTAAAGTTAGCGCGAAGTTTTAAAGTTTGCATAGCCAAATATTGAAATTTTGAGATGCAGGCATGCTTTTATTTTTGATTGTTGCCGACAACGAGGTAAACGATGTTTTGTGAACTTTCCATGAAAAACTTCTTAGACGTGCGATATTGCGGAAAGTTCTGGCCTGTTTCCGCCTTTTTAATTTCACTTGCAGGTACGGCTCGTTTGTTTTGTGTGAAAATGTATTTCTCCCGAGAATATTCAAACTGCTGAGAGTGAGAAATGAAAAATTATTTGTAGAACACTCAATGACACTTTTCAGGCGGAAAATTCTGCAGTTTTCCAGTGACATTGCAAAAATTTTACATTCGGTTACAATAGATTCGA
Organism: Pycnomerus fuliginosus; assembly: GCA_963924575.1. Taxonomy (NCBI): domain Eukaryota; kingdom Metazoa; phylum Arthropoda; class Insecta; order Coleoptera; family Zopheridae; genus Pycnomerus; species Pycnomerus fuliginosus. The sequence goes on along the minus strand of OZ004624.1, from coordinate 17,096,438 downwards.
ATTGATAGCACAAATCTATTATTAAACAGGCAATTTACAGAAGTAATGATGAAATAACTTCACACGTTCCTGCAAAATATTCATTACTCCGCGAACAGCTAATAACCTACCTCCACCCATACAATTAATCTAATTCTCCCATTTAATTTCATTAGCAATTCCAGTTATTACTTCATGTGTGTCACAAATATAATAATTTAGATGGATCCAGAGGCACAATTGTGTTGAGATTTATAATAAATTTATACCGCAGCAGATTTTGGCTTTTAGTCCGCTTTTATTGCCAGTGGGAAATGTATTATTGCGTCTTGGGGTCACACAGGGCTGATCGATTCAACCAACAAAGAAAAAGGTACAAACGAAAAGGGAAAGCACGATTTATCTTGCTTATTTGTTATAAAACACATCGTTAATTTCATGATTATTTAATGTAGAGGCTCGAACATAAATCAGTTTTAAGACCAAAACGAAGTTTTATTTGCACATTTACGCGGTTTTTAGTTCACCACTCAGGTTTTATTAAAACCTACTATTAACTAATTTTACGTCAACCCACTTTATAAAGCTCCTGAGACATCGTATTAGCAGACTTAATTAAGGGAGTATATGCAAATTGAATCTTGTTCCGTAAGATCTAATAATTGGAACACAGTATTTACCTGCATAAGCCTACATGCATTAATACTTGCAGATTCTAAAGATTAGATCAATAACCAAACTAATCCAGCATCAACAGCGATCATTTATAGTTCCAAAGTGGCTCTCAAGCTGGCCATTAAGTTGTTAGTAGTTCAATAAACTACACCGAAACTATTACAAAGTGTAACCCCTCGGACGAAAAAAAATTAATAGGACCTTTGGTTGATAAATTTGTAAACTTTAGCGATCCCGTAAATAAATTTACGTCACCCTTTTAGCAAGATTACTTGCACTTCCATCTGTCGCTTTAATTTATTAATTGGAATGGTAAATGCAAATTGAATTTCTTAATTAAATTGGCCGAGTGTTACCGGGAATATTCTCTGACGCGTGTACAAAATAAGAGGCAATAACTTAAAAACGACTGTAGATATCGAGTTCATCGACTTATAATGAAAAGGACATCGATTTTTGACCTCTACTTTGTTTTTATTGTAATTTTTTCTATTTTCTAGTACATAGATAATGCGGGCCATAAAAATCGTTTACAGAAAGTCATATCCATAAAATACAGTTTTCACCCCTACCCGATATCGAGATGGCACAAGTCGTAAAGCAAATGATATATATCGTGGGTTGCATTAAATGACGTTAGGAAGTGCAGCGGTAATAAAACCCGACAATGCATTCGTACTAGAAAATTTTAATAAAGGGCTTTGACTCATGCTGCCACCCTAATCCGCGATTTGTACAAGATTGAGCGGCACGAAAATGTCTCCCTATCCTCAAACATATCGATTGGGTTAAAAATAAATGTGCTCTTTTTAATGTTTTAACCTCCCCAACCCCTTCACAATTTTAAAAAAATGGGAGGTTACTGCAATCACTAAAATTTTCGAATTTGAGATAGCACCAGATCTCCACGTTTTGAGGTCTCAGGAACCCAGAAAAGTGGTTTATAAAATGTGTCTGTGTGTATGTTCGTACGTACGTTCGTACGTACGTTTGTAAACACGCCACAGCCAAAACTACTGGGCCGATTTGGCTGCAATTTGGTACGTAGGCATCTCATAACCCAACTTAGATCTGAAAAGCTTTTGGAGCCAATCGTGCAACCGGAAATGCCATTTTGGCACATCAACTTTTAAATTTTAAATGCAAACCCCCATTTTTCACGTCACCATAAGAAAGACCTTCAAATTCTGCTTCTAAAAATGTATTCATTCTTAGTGCCCTTTTGACCAAAAATTTAAAAAAAAATTGATTTTTATCAAACTTTAAAATCGCGGTACAGCCCAAGCCCCTGAATCGATTTGGCTGAAATTTTGCACATAGGGATTGTATTACACCTCGAAAAGCTGAACAAATTTTGAATTCCATCGACTCACGGAAAGTGTCCTTTTGGCACACCAATTTGCAAATTTAAAATTATTCAATCATTAAACCATTAAAAACAAGTTTTTGAAAGATTTATTGTCACCATCAGAAAGGTCTTCAAATTCTGGTTTTAAATAGGACAAAATTAATTCGCATTTAGCGCTGTTTGGTTCAAAAAATCGAAATTTTATAATAACAGTAAAAACACATTATAGCCCAAATTACTGAATCGATTTGGCTGAAATTTGGTACATGGAGATTAGGTGACCCGTTGAAGACCTGAAAGGCTTTTGGGAGCAGTTGGCCCACGCGAACTGCCATTTAAGCATATCAACTTAAAATTTTAAATACAAGGCCTCTTTTTTATGTCGCCATTAGAAAGACGATCAAATTCTGGTTCTAAAAATGTATTCACAGTTTCTGCCATTTCAGTGGAAAATATTGAAAAAATTCTTTCTCATTAAAAGGGAGCAGGCTGACAGTGGATGACATAAAGTGGCAGTTATTGTCAAAAAGTTGGCAAAAGATTAACCTTAAAAGGAACATATTGTCAAATGTGATGGGTGATGATGTACGAGGTGATGTCGGTATTTGTCAGAAAATTGCGAAATTAGTCACAGACGTCAGACGATAAGGATAAAAAAAAATCTGTTGAATTGACTACTATCTACACAGAATACAAAGATCCACGCGATGGGGAGGTTCCAGCCGCTTCTCTGCTGCATTTTTTTTTCTTTGATTTAGGTGTTTGAGGGGAGAATTATAACGAGATTTACACGTGTCTGGAAAATTGACACGACGGCGACGGATAATTATTGTACAAAATTGATACTTGATTTGAATATTTATTATTCAGGGAGTTTATCTGGAAGTTTGAGTTTGCCTGTTATACAGGGTGTCCGAAAATAACAATGAAGTGTTTCGGAGGGGGGTTCTGCAGCTCAAAATTTGAAAAAACTCCCGAGGGCCCTTAAAATTCGATTTTTCTTTAGTCAATTATTAAGTTTTTGCATTCTAACATCAACAAGCAACATTATGTTACTTTAGTTACTAATTTTTAGAATCCGTTGTGTAATTTAATAAAAATTAATTGATAAGTTATGGTGCGGGCTTTCATTTACATCAAAATTCGTGTCAGTGTCAAAGCCTGTTTTCTTAAATAAGTGAATAAATTTCTGTTATTCAATTGAATTAAACCGAGCAACGTCGCGTCATGGATTATAAAATTACATGCCGGCGCCAACAGCTCTTAATGTTGTTTTATTGCTGTCTTGTTTCCTAACACGTAATAATGACATTTCATGAAACGATTTTCAAATCTTAAAGCAGAGCTTTATCGTATTATTTATAGCCTGTTCACTGTGGTGCATCAATTTTTAATTTCCAAAAAGCAATCGTGACCTCTCCATCCAGCCCTAGCAGGCTTTAAAGTTTCACGAATCCTCTTGATTTAATTCCAGTAAATAAAAATGCTACGATCCCGTCTTGATACATTTTATTCGTTTTTTCGAGCTTCATATTGGTTTTCGATGGTGTTATTTCAGGATAGAAGATATAAAATTCAATTCACTCCACTAAGTCCTACAAAAAATACCCGTTGGAGATTTAAGTCTGTATTGGCTTCCTGTCGCCCCGGACATATTTTCATAAAGCTACATTGGAAAATTAAAAACCACGTTAAAACCTGTAATTCCATTACGTTTAATACGACAAACCCAAAAGTCTTAATTTTTAATTAAATGTATTTCTTTCATTTGCCTGAAAGACGAAGCCCTGGTGCATTATGAAAGGCGCACAAATCTCGGGAAACTCCAATTTTCCTACAAGTTAAAGAATAAATAGCGACAAGATTGCTTTTTGCTGACACATAACTTGTCATATTTGTACATGTTCGGAGATTTCATTTACAAATCCGCTGAAAAAGGGAGATATTAAAATGTCGCCTGTAGTGTTTTACGTTTTGATGAGATTTTCAAATATCGGGTCCCAGTGGGGGGTGGAATACAACATAAAACACTACCTCAGGCAAGGAAAGCTCTATCGCAGAATTAACGTCGACAGATGGATTTTTCGTTTCGTTTGATGATTAACGCCGAAGAGAAGCCGGTGAATAATTCAAAAACAATTCTTCGAAGACAATTATTTGAAAATAATTATGCCAAAGAGACAATTATTCGAGTGAACAATTGTTCGAATTAACAATTATTCGAATGGACAATATGTTATCTTAATCACCAAAATCAACTCATAAATTCAGTTAAAATTTGTTAATTTCCTTTGTTTTCAACTTCCATTCAGGTCTAATTCAGGCAAAGTTCTGGTTCTCCTTTTGTTTCCTTCTCTTTCTTGCTACTGTTTTAGACACGGCGAGCTTTCGGCGGAGCCGAAAGCGTGCAGCCGCCGAAATGCAAGTCCGCCTTGAGGTATCAATTCTTCATTCGAAGAATTGTTCATTCGAATAATTATTTCTTTTGAATAATTGTTCTTGAATCCGTTCCGAAGGATTGTAGCAAAAAGCTTCGCAATTACCAGAACGAATATTTAACTTTTATTGCAGCTTTCAGAAAATGACACTGCATTTAACAAATTCTTATCGTTCATAAAACAAAGTGGCGCATTTCTCCGACAACTCTTTTGAATAAAAATGTCGCATTCAAAAAGTTGATGCAGAGTTCACAGTTAACGTAGCAGAATTGAAAGATGCGTCTCGTGCCATTTTTCATGTCCGAATGTATATCAGTCTTCCACGTTCCAGAGGAGACGAGCTTATTGTAGTAGGTCAAAAACGACAATATACAAATTCTAGGGAGTCTTTTAGATGTCTGCAAGAATAAATCTTTCATTGCTTTAAAAATATCATATTACAAGCCATAAAATGTTCCTCATTTAATCCCATTGAAAGTTACTGATAATAATTAGGGAGTTTTCTTTCATCGCAGATCTTTTAACGATCCTCTAACGACTAGCTTCCGACTAGAATCTCGGGTAAAAACAGAATGGGTTCATTAGCGAACTTGGACCGATAATAGATAAACTTTTGTTATTAATTAACGTATTTATTATAGCAGCCGCTTCGGATCAGTTTTTTTCCTCATCGAATTTTTTATCCAGTGCCGAAAAAATGAAGCCAAAAGTGCATTTCGACCGTGAATATTTGTTTGAATAATGAAGCCCGAGGGAGTTCATCCCTTTAACTTGCTAACTTTCAAAGCTCTCGTCTCCAAAGCTCTCTCCAAACATAAGCTCGGAGACTCTCCTGAAATATTGTCTACGTTTAAATTTCGATACCCCTTTTGTTCTCTATATTTAAGGGGAATGGCGGGATTAAGTTGAGCGGATTTGATGTCATAAAAGTTGTTTAGTTTCGCAGTCTGCGTAGACATAAAGCCTACTAATAAAGGCGACTTTTTAAATAATATTATTGTTAGGAGAAAACAAAATTCAGGCGAGTCAAAAGAAGCAGGAAATTGTGGCCCGATTTTGTGGACAAAACTTTTAATGTAGGAAAATGTTGAAACAAAAATTGAAATTGTGAACCTCCACACCCTTTCTACACCGATATGGAAACAGATAACTAGGGCTGGACAAATGCATATTTGCTTATTTGATTCTTTTTATGTATATTTATAATTTGAAATTAACTTTAATATTTTTTCTAACTACTAACTACTAACTAAGTTTATTTGGCATATTTAGCATATATTAGGGGTTTTTATTTGCATATTTAACTGCATTTTTTATAAAATTACTTTTTCAGAGTTTTTCATAGAGAACTTACAAGATAGTTTAGCTGAGCCAAGGATAGAGAAAAAAGTTTAATTTTTTTTGACCATTTGATTTATGTACATATATGAGACAGATTTTTTTAAAACTTGTTAAATTACCAAAAGCAATCCACCTGTAAGGCATTTATATTTTTCCCCATTAAATCCGCCAGGACAAGCAATCCTAAAGAGAATTCCAAGTTTAAAATAATACGAAAGACGTAAAACACGGAGTGGGAGTATTTCCCTAGGCGTTTCCTTCAAATCTTAAACTAAGCAGACAAAAAAGAAAGATTTGAGAAAAATATTAACATTGCAAACATTTCATTGAATTTTTGAATCCTGCTTTATCCTCCTTGCTGGAGAATTCTGCAAAAAAGAGATGACGATTAATTAGGGACGTTGAAGTGATAAAAGCTTAAGCTTGTAGGGAATTTTTTACGGAGGGATTCTCATTCACAAAGTTGGTCTATACATTTCCGTTAGATAATTTGTTTTTCCACAGAAAGGGTGAAGTCTTTAGACAAATTAGCCATGTGGTACCTTCGGAGTCACCAAAACGGATATTTGCCCATTAACTCAGTCTTCGCAGGAAATTACATGCCACTGCTCCTATTTCACATGCATTAAACTAGATTACAAGCCTGTGCTTAGTCAAGAATGACGTCGACACTAAAACGATTTTTTTAATTTCAATGATTTATTGAACACAGTGCAATAATTTATAGCTTTTCATTCAATTATATATTAATTGTCCTTCGAGTCCGACAGTATTGCGTTTGAAAATTGGTGGATGCGCCAGGGTTATTGTTCGTTTCGTGCTTTTGTCCGTTTAGGTATTCCAAGCATGTCCCAATGTACACTGCAAATAGTGAAATATTATCCCAGCACATCCATCATAAAATGTTTCATAGGCTGGAAGGTTAAGCAACAGAAAATAAAGGGGATATAAATCTTTTCCGTAATTTATTTGGAATAAATGCGAGCTGAGAGTGGCGCAATAGATACAAAATATCACGTGAAATGAAAACAATGGCACGAAATTGAAACATAAATATAAACCTACAAGCGCACCGAAAATGAATGTCAGCAAAAAAGTTACCGGAAGATGTACATTAATGCGATGTGTATCCCTGTAGATGTTTATCATGTTAATGTGAATGTAAGGGCGGACTTACCGCCTTACTTTTCCAAGTTTCAGCCCGATATCTCAATCCGCTCTCAAGTTATCGCTCGGACAGAGTGAGGAGCGATACGGCGAGCGAGCGAATAAGTTAAAACAAGAGTGCCTCGCATTCTACTACGGCACAAAAAACGCGGATTTTTAAGGCAAGGTGTAATCACACCCGAGTGCATTCCATCATAATTATTTCGCGAAAACTCACAGAGACGCATTTTCATTACTGAAATTCAAAAATAATGAAGCCCGCAACAAATTTTCTTTAATGAGGGAAAAGCAAAGCACACACCGAGACCGAACGGCTCTTGAAATTAAATTTTAATCCGAAGGATAGAAAATTTATACAGGGGGTGTGTGCAATTACACGAAATTTAATTAGGTCATTATTTCGCCGTCAAGCAGTCCATAAGTTAATTTTAAATGCGTGCAGGTTACTAATACTGTTTTTAATTAACTGGGGACATTTTGCAAATTTATTTTGCTGGTTTATCGTCCCACATTTACTATAAGTACAATATCACGGCTGCGTGAACTTGGCGAACGAGTTAAAGCACTAATGGTACAACACCTCTCTATCATTAGTGCTTCATTAGTGCTTCTTAGTGCTTCAACCCCATCCCCAGCGGACCAACCCTTCCAGAGTTATTGACACTTCTTTTTCGTCCGCCAACTTCACACTTAGCGAACGACTTGAAGCACTAATGTTTTCACACCCCTCCATCTTTAGTGCTTCGTTAGTGCTTCTTAATGCTTCAACCCCAACCCCAGCGGACCAACCCTTCCAGAGTTATTGACTCTTCTTTTTCGTCCGCCAACTTCACGCTTAGCGGACGACTTGAAGCACTAATGTTTTCACACCCCTCCATCTTTAGTGCTTTGTTAGTGCTTCTTAGTGCTTCAACCCCAACCCCAGCGGACCAACCCTTCCAGAGTTATTGACACTTCTTTTTCGTCCGCCAACTTCACACTTAGCGAACGACTTGAAGCACTAATGTTTTCACACCCCTCCATCTTTAGTGCTTTGTTAGTGCTTCTTAGTGCTTCAACCCCAACCCCAGCGGACCAACCCTTCCAGAGTTATTGACACTTCTTTTTCGTCCGCCAACTTCACACTTAGCGAACGACTTGAAGCACTAATCGTACAACACCTCTCCATCATTAATGCTTCATTAGTGCTTCTTAGTGCTTCAACCCCAACCCCAGCGGACCAACCCTTCCAGAGTTATTGACTCTTCTTTTTCGTCCGCCAACTTCACGCTTAGCGGACGACTTGAAGCACTAATGTTTTCACACCCCTCCATCTTTAGTGCTTTGTTAGTGCTTCTTAGTGCTTCAACCCCAACCCCAGCGGACCAACCCTTCCAGAGTTATTGACACTTCTTTTTCGTCCGCCAACTTCACACTTAGCGAACGACTTGAAGCACTAATGTTTTCACACCCCTCCATCTTTAGTGCTTTGTTAGTGCTTCTTAGTGCTTCAACCCCAACCCCAGCGGACCAACCCTTCCAGAGTTATTGACACTTCTTTTTCGTCCGCCAACTTCACACTTAGCGAACGACTTGAAGCACTAATCGTACAACACCTCTCCATCATTAATGCTTCATTAGTGCTTCTTAGTGCTTCAACCCCAACCCCAGCGGACCAACCCTTCCAGAGTTATTGACTCTTCTTTTTCGTCCGCCAACTTCACGCTTAGCGGACGACTTGAAGCACTAATGTTTTCACACCCCTCCATCTTTAGTGCTTTGTTAGTGCTTCTTAGTGCTTCAACCCCAACCCCAGCGGACCAACCCTTCCAGAGTTATTGACACTTCTTTTTCGTCCGCCAACTTCACACTTAGCGAACGACTTGAAGCACTAATCGTACAACACCTCTCCATCATTAATGCTTCATTAGTGCTTCTTAGTGCTTCAACCCCAACCCCAGCGGACCAACCCTTCCAGAGTTATTGACTCTTCTTTTTCGTCCGCCAACTTCACGCTTAGCGGACGACTTGAAGCACTAATGTTTTCACACCCCTCCATCTTTAGTGCTTTGTTAGTGCTTCTTAGTGCTTCAACCCCAACCCCAGCGGACCAACCCTTCCAGAGTTATTGACACTTCTTTTTCGTCCGCCAACTTCACACTTAGCGAACGACTTGAAGCACTAATCGTACAACACCTCTCCATCATTAATGCTTCATTAGTGCTTCTTAGTGCTTCAACCCCAACCCCAGCGGACCAACCCTTCCAGAGTTATTGACTCTTCTTTTTCGTCCGCCAACTTCACGCTTAGCGGACGACTTGAAGCACTAATGTTTTCACACCCCTCCATCTTTAGTGCTTCGTTAGTGCTTCTTAGTGCTTCAACTCCAACCCCAGCGGACCAACCCTTTCAGGGTTATGAACACTTCTTTTTCGTCCGCCAACTTCACGCTTAGCGGACGACTTCAAGCACTAAGGGTACAGCACCTCTCCATCATTAATGCTTCATTAGTGCTTTTTAGTGCTTCAACCCCTACCCCAGCGGACCAACCCTTCCGGAGTTATTGACACTTCTTTTTCGTCCGCCAACTTCCGATTCCGAATCCATTGAGAAAAAAGTATGATTCCATTTTAAAAAATTGGCAGTGCCGGAGACTGTAGAAACTTCTACTTTTTCACAGAATTTGTAAATGTAGCATTTAACTTTATTTAACTAAGGTCCCCGGACGTGCGGGTGGTTGTCCATGGCTGATGCGCCCGGCGCTCATTTACCAAAATATAAAATACAAATGTTTTTCACAAAAATGGCACTAAGGTTTTCGATCCGGCAATGCAACAGCAATCGAATTCGATAATGATAATATGCCCTTTTGCTAACAAAAATTCAAAAAATGGCCTTTTTGTCCCTAAAATGGAAATTTTCTAAAAAATTGCTTTAAGTTTTTGATCCGGCAATACAGCAGCTGTCGAATCTGATAGTAAGAATAACCTTTTTTGTAAAATAAATTGAAACAAGGACCCTTTTGCCACGAAAATGATATTTTTCGAAAAAATGGCACTAAGGTTTTCGGCGTGAAAAAAAATCAGCTATCAAATTCGGTAATAAAAACATACAGTTATGCATAGGTTTTCTTACGGTACCATTTTTTAGCCAAAAGGGTACAAGTGTGAATACATTTTTAGAAGGAGAATTTGAAGAGCATTCATATATGGTGACGCGAAAAATGGGGGTTTGCATTTAAATTTTTAAATTAGGGAATTATGGCTGTCTTCCGGACTGGTGTAAATACCTATAAATATTTCGGTTAATTTTAACCGAATCAATGCGTTCTTTTTTTCTGCATGTAGAGCTCCAAAATCTGCACCTGCGGGATACTTCACTTTTTTTCTAGACCGAAATCCCAGCCTATTGCGATTTAATAAAGAGGTCAAAAATGACGAAATCGTATTAGGCATTTTTTTATCGGAAAATTTTATAAGGAAAAGTTGCTCAGGATGGCTCCAAATGGCTAAATCCGAGATTTCAGGAAATAATTAAAATGTAGAATTTCTTGAGGAAGAATCACAAAATAACGAAAAGTTCAATATTTTTGCAACATAATAACTTAAACATAGTGGTAAGTAAACATAATGTTACGTAAACATAGTGTTACGTAAACTTAATGTTACGTACGCAATATACGTAATGTTAAAGTTACGTTACTTATAGCGCCCACTTTTAACAACTGAAACACTGAAGTCGTTGGCTAAGGTTGAAGTCAAACGAAAAGGAAATGTTAATGACTCTGGAAGGATTGATCGGATGAGACTGGGATTCCAGCACTAAGCAGCACTCATGAAGTGCTAATGAGCGAGGGGTGTTCAAAGGTTAGTGATAAGTCGCACACTTTGTGCAAATCTGGCGTAAGAAAAAGAAGTATTTATTACTCTGGGGTTGGGGCTGAAGCACTAAAAATCATTAACGAAGCACTAAAGGTAGAGGAGTGTCAAATATTATTGCTCCAAGTAGTCCGCTAGGCACGAAGTCGTAAATTGTCGCAGACCCAAAATGATCCAGTGGTCCACATGACGAGTATATGTATAGAAATGCAAGAAAATGAAACGTAAAAATTTGATGTTTTGGCAATTCAGTACCTATCTGTTCAATAATAATGAAAGTCAAGCATTGAACCTATTTAGAACGTCTCAGTTAGGCGTCGTCTTACGTGAGCGGTACACCGCGCGGTACGCGCGTCGTGCACTGCTGTAGCAGGCCATTGCATTTGAATATTTGTACTAAATTTGTGTCTAGCATGGGCGCAGAGTCGTTTAATATTCACTCAAGACGCAAATAGTCACTTGTATTGGTTTGAGATAGCGGTATAGCGACAAGCGTTTCGAGCGTCACTGCGCGCACCGCCCACGTAAGACGACGCGTTATTCATCGCGGGCAAGTCCGCGAAAACTCCTCCTTTAGCAATTGATAACTTGAACGGTGAGTAAACGGTTGAAGATATAACCAAATCATAAATAGAAGAATTGTTGGCTATGAAAATATCTACCAAAAAGTCGGCGACAGCATACGTATCTATGAGGAATAGCCCACAACAAACAGTCAAACCGATTTTTACAAAAAATTAAAGCAAAAACAATTATTACCTGTCATAGATATGCTGTTGCGGACTTTTTCGTAGATCTATTTGTTGCCAACAATTCTTCTATATAAGTTTGTGTTCAATTTCCAACGTTCGCAAAAGAAGCGCACTTTTCTCCGGATTTATTAGAGGCGCTCCCTATGTAAACGTAGGCGGGGCGCCATGTAGACGTATAAATCTGGATATAATGTAAAATGGAATCAACCGATCTGACCCAAAATCGCATCATCACCTACAGGGTGCTCACTGAACGTGTGCGTCAAATTTCATCTCGATATCTTCAGTAGTTTCGGGTGTAGCGTGTCTTTGATGATTTTTTTGGCAAAGGGTACTAAGTGTTAATACATTTTTGGAAGCAGAATTCAAAGAGCTTTCTTATGGTGACGTGAAAAATGGGGGTTTGCGTTTAAAATTTTGAAGTTGATGTGCCAAAATGGTACTTTCTGCGGACCGATTTATTCCAAAATCTAATCAGTTCTTCCTTATCCAATGCAAGCTGCACACACCAAATTTCGGCCACATCGGTTCAGTAGTTTGACCTGTATCGTGTTCACAGACGGACATTTTTTCAAAAACCACTTTTTTGGGTTTCCAGGACCCTAAAACGTAAAGATTTGATGGCGGTTCATTTCTCTGAATTTTCGGATTGATTCAGTTAACTGCTTCCCGCTGCGTAGAAGTTAAAATGCTATTATTACACACTGGTTGAATTCTTTTTTAACCACCTGCATTTTTTCACTTTGCCCCGCTGGTGGGTTAAAGTGAAATACTGCGCGGGGTAAAATGAAAGGGCAATAAAAATAAGTTGCATTATTGCACTATTGGGATCTCGAAAAGAGTTAGAAGATCGGTTAAAAAAGTTTGCTGTTAGACTGTGTAAAAAAACCGGGTAAGTATGTCCATTTGAAAATGAAAAATTGACACCCTACTTTTCTTTGCTTGTAATACACTAACAAAGCACTAAAGATGGAGGGTTGTAAAAACATTAGTGCTTCAAGTCATCCGCTAAGTGTGAAGTTGGCGGACGAAAAACAAGAGTTAATTACTCCTGACGGGTTGGTCCGCTGATGGGGTTGGGGTTGTAACACTAAGAAGCACTAATTATGGAGAGGTGTTGTACCATTAGTGCTTCAAATCGTTCGCTAAGTGTGAAGTTGGCAGACGAAAAAGAAGTGTTAATAACTCTGAAAGAGTTGGTCCGCTGAGGTTGGGGTTGAAGCACTAAGAAGCACTAACAAAGCACTAAAGATGGAGGGATGTGAAAGCATTAGTGCTTCAAGTCGTTCGCTAAGTGAGAGTAAGAAGTGTTAATAACTCTGAAAGGGTTGGTCCGCTGGGGTTGGGGTTGAAGCACTAAGAAGCACTAATGAAGCACTAAAGATGGAGGGGTGTGAAAGCATTAGTGCTTCAAGTCGTTCGCTAAGTGAGAGTAAGAAGTGTTAATAACTCTGAAAGGGTTGGTCCGCTGGGGTTGGGGTTGAAGCACTAAGAAGTACTAACGAAGCACTAAAGATGGAGGGGTGTGAAAACATTAGTGCTTCAAGTCGCTCGCTAAGTGTGAAGTTGGCGGACGAAAAAGAAGTGTCAATAACTCTGGAAGGGTTGGTCCGCTGTGGTTGGGGTTGAAGCACTAAGAAGCACTAATGAAGCACTAAAGATGAAGGGGTGTGAAAACATTGGTGCTTCAAGTCGTCCGCTAACTTCCAGTGATCCCAATATCACCGGTATTGCCGCGCTGTGCATTAACCAGGTGTCATAAAAAGGGCAGTTTATTACCGGCTTTATTTGATCAATAACGGTATGGTAAATTTTATTGTATAATAATTTTCTACAAAGTTGAAATAGGGCATGAAGGTATTGCGTGTGGAATTCTGATTATGTTATACCGGAAAATGATGCGGAAATTACCATCAAAAAGCTAAGTGGCTAAGATGTTTAGAACATATTTTCCTAAAGTTGTTCAAAGTTTGTCCAATTCTGGCTCCGAATCGAAGTAAAAGGATAATAACCAAAGACTGTTTTTGAGATGACAACCGATTATCCGGTATTGTAGCTCGGCATCGGCAAAGTTGACTGAATAAAAAATTCCTCAAGTCCAATTTGAAGGGAGTGGATCTAATAATCAGCTCGACGAGGAATCTGCATTAACAGAAAGTTTTCGATTACCTTTCTTTCGAGCTTTTTTTTGTAATTAAGCCAAAGGCCTCAACTTGTTTAATTGACGTTTCATTTAGTCACAGTCTTAAGCATGTACTTCCGACGCCCACGACATGGATGACCACTTTGGTGACCCGAACAATTTGTATAATTTACCATGCCCGTTGATCCCAAAACTAATAATAAACCAGCAGCAGGCCTTCCCGTAATGAACACAATTGCGGTCTAAGACAGTGCAGCCTTTCTGAATTAATTGGTTTATTTATTTGCAAATTGGTCCAGCGTCTGCTGCTGCAAATTATCCAGTTGCCGGAGTGGTAAAAGCAAGGTGGATGTAATTTTGTGAATGATTGCAAAATGTTGATTTTCTTTCCAAAGGTTTAATTATGGGGAAAACGGGAGCCGGTTGTACAACATAATAGGGTTGTATAATGTATATTATGTCTGCGGGTCTGAAAGTTCATCGATTATTATGTAATTAAACGACACGGAAACAACCGTATTCAACCAATATGACTTCAAACAAGCTGGCAAATTTAGCTGTAGGACAAGCAGAACGTACAAAACAATAATGTTGTGGTCTAGTTTATACGGAAATGGGGAGTGTGCTTGAAGATATGACATTTGCTAAATTACCATTGTGCCGATAATAGAACTTTGTTGTTTCGTACTTTGTGAAACTCTGCAATTAAGGTTTTCGACATTATCGCCATTATTACAAAGAAATTAAACCGCTTTAGTTTTTAGTCACTTTTTGCCACGGCTGTATACATCCGAAATTTCCTTACGTCTTGCCCTCTCTTCTGGCCTTGAGCCTCAGACTCACTCAGTCAGACCTCTTGACTACACAAGACGAGAACAGTGTTTTAAAGTTTAAACTAGCATGGAACTTACCCGAATTTACTATCTGGATTTTAACCACAATGTTAAATTTAAATAAAAATAGAATAAAAGTCAACCATTGACCCTATTTAAAACGTTTCAGTTATTCGTTGCGTGCAAGTCCGCGAAAAAACCCCGCTTGAACAATTTAAAACGTGGAGTAAACGGTGGAAGATATAGGAAAATTATTTTGCCAAAGGACACTAAGTGTTGATACATTTTTGGAAGCAGAATTCGAAGAGCATAAACTATTTCTTATTTCTTCAGGAATATTAAAAGCTTTTCGCCTGGACACGTCTTTGACTTGTCCTTTTCGGCCCTTGCCCGAAAACTCCCTTTGCTCGGCTTCGCCTCGCCCACCCCTGAACGTATTTCGGCCCCGCCGAAACCTCGCTTCGCTCGTTTTTCTCGGCTTCGCTCGCATTTAAAAGAATTCAAGAAGAATTTTGAAAACTAAACTTGGTCACATCCAACGACAAACGCTCAAACTGGCAACACCGCATTCCTTGGCTGCGACTAAGGCACAATCTGACAACACCACATTTATTGGCTATGCTTACTTTATGTAAGACGCTGCTTTCGTTTTGCACACTTATCTGAACAGTTAATCTCGGCAATTTGATTGGTTCATTTGAATACTGACCAATCAAATTGGTGAGTTGAATGAGCCTTCTCAGATAAATGTGTAAATGGAAAGCAGCTCATATCGATTTGCATAAAACATGATTCATTCGAATTTCAATTAAATGTGGTCAAAAGATTTTGAGATGATTTGAAATTATACAACCAACAATAATGCATTTCTGTAATAATCGTTATTGGTTTCTTAACTTAAGGCGATGATAATTGCAAATATTGCAAAGTAATTAATACAAATGTAGTGGTCTATTGTAATTTTTCCTTACTTGGTTGTTTCCTGCGACTCCCTTGTATGTTGTACACTAGTACAAACTCCAAAAGGCGAAGTAATTGATTGTTGTAACAACGGGAAATGTTGCCTATTTTTGTATTTTTGGAAAAATATATCTAAATGTCTTAATAAACTACAAAACGGAAAATGGAGCTACGATATCGCGCATTACGTGAAGATTTATAGCCACTAAATCAGTAAGTAATGCTGGAACGCTCATTGCAGGTGTAGTTTATTATTATTTCCATTTATTCTTTCTCTTTTTATTGAAATTTTAAAAACAGATTTGCTCGAGTTGTCAAACGTTGAAGACAGCAAAGTGAGCGATGCCAAATCCCGAAATTCTCCAGAAACGCATCCGTATGTGTGTGCGGTAGTTTTGCGGGATTTACTCGGGAATAGCATGTAATATCCTCTCGGATTTAAGGGAAAAATGACATCCCAGATTTCGTTTTATATCCTCTGCATAAATTGAAACGAAAATTTCTGCTAGTTTAACCTGCGATAAAGTTCAGCAAGACAAGAACCTCTCCAAGAAGTAATTGGATCTTTTCTCGCAATCGCTAATAGAGAAATATTAGACGTTGCTTGCAATTAATGATTTAATGATAAAATACGAGCTGCAGTTACAAAAATCTTTTTGTTTCAGTTCCTGTCGTTGCTGGGGAGAAGTGAACTTGCCAATGTTACTCTTCAGTACAAGCAAAGCACGATTTTCGCACCCATCAACGAGGCCTTTCAGAAATATGGCAAGACTGTGGATGACCCCAACTCCCTTATTCCCTATCACATGAGTAAGTCTTAGCAAGTAATTAATTTCGTGTCTTGGGCTTTGATAATGATTGTGTCTTTCCACATCCACTACTTATGACAAACTTTAGATGAACTTTGAAAACTTTCAAGTAATCTCTCGTCAGCTGTGTTTACATTTAAAGTAATAAACGGGAAGAAACGGATGTCAGTCGACTGATCCACTGCAATTAACTTTCGAATCGAAGCTTTAATCATACGGAAACCACCATCCCTCCGGCATGTTCTTAGTAAATCGCATTTCGTTGCCAATTTTCAGTCCAAGCGCGTCTTAAACATCGATAATAAGATAGTGCCCTGTTTTGCATGTTAATGAAGTCAGCAACAGGACCAAACCAATTTAATTTTCATTACCAAATGACCATACAGCCGAAAAATTGATCGGTGGATTTAGTCTCTGGCTACTATTAGGTGCCGCGATTGTTAATATTCCTCCCGTTTCAAGTTACTTCCTTCAATTTATAATTCCATTTCCTTGCATCGCTTTATTCATATCTAAATTACTTTCACAGTATCTCGCTATTCACACTGAAATATTCCTCGAGAATTCCATTACGGTAAATTGGTTGTCTAAAGATGAGTTTTAAATTTTACCGAATCTACTTTTTGGGTATTCAAAGGAGGATGTATGCGAAAATGATTTTAATTTTAACGAGACGTTGAAGCTTCCAAACACACGCTTTAATAATAATAATTACAGGAAAAATTTACAAGACCTGATACGAATCTTATTCCGTGTTTGATAAATTCGAAAATAAAATCGATCAATCTTTGATATTTCTTTCGTGAAGTTTTAGTAGCGCCATTCTCAAGTTTGAGCTTTCCTTGGATCTCTTTTTATAATATATTTTGCAGCGCACCAGTAGTCATGCTTACATTTTTACGTTAAATAAAACTTACACCCCATTGCCTGAATTTATTTCAAGCGAAGAAACTCTTTAGGATTTGATTTGGAGCGTTCGCTCTCATCAATATTCATGTACTTAAATTTTATTTTCAATCATTCCAATATTAATATATCTAATAATCTCATTGGTGTTAAAGGAGCTTTGAGTTCCTCAAAATTTCTGCCAGTATTATTGTCGATAAACAAAACAGGAACAATGTGGGTTGAATGGAATAGGATTTGATATACAATATTACTGGCCGCAACTATATGTTTGTTTGAATATGTCTAAATACTAAAATTTCATTTTATCATTTCAACGCAACTCATATTTCTAATGAAAATTTGCTATAACTATAATGGGTTTAATTTAATAGCGTTTAGGTATATTATGTTTTTTAACTTCGCTTGCAGAACAGTAACTAAAATCGATTGAAAAATGAGTCGCCAAAAACATGAAATCTTTACGTTTTATAGAGTCCTGACCCACATCACCATAGAAAAGCTCTTCAGGTTTTGCTTTTAAAAGTGTATGCACACTTGGTGCCCTTTTGGCAAAAAACGATGCCGTGCGGAAAACTTATAATGTATTTGTATTACTGGATTTGCTATCTGATTTTTTTCCAGATCGAAAACCTTAGTGCCATTTTCTCAAAAAAAAGTCATTTTAAGGCCTTTTCGGCAAAATATCATAAAAGAAAGGCGCTGACGCTACAGCCCAAGTTACTAAAGATGACGAGATGAAATATGGCACACATATTCAATGGGCACTTCGTCTAGCTCGCATCACAAATTCTTGGTCGAAATATTATAGTGTCATTTTTTCCATGTAGGTTCTGTTGCAATTTGAATTTAAACTTCGCGCCATAATCTGATCGTCTGTTTACTTAAATGTCAACAACTGAAATATTTTTTAAATTTATTTTAAGGCTGTGTGACACGATCAATAATTGTGCACAGAATTATTGCCCGGATAAAACACACTGTCCCGTTGTAAGCAGAATTCTGGTCTTTAAATCAAAATTGCTCTAATTTTGTAAGGAAAATGTGAAGAGAGCAGAGATGTTGTACACAGTATTGCAAACTGCAAGTTGCGGTGTTGTCAAATTTCCTACATAATTCTACAAGACATTTTCAATTCCACAATAACAACGTGTTCGACATCATGAGAATAATTAATTGCAAATGAAACTGGAGAATGAAGAGGTTGTAAGGTCTGGCAACACTGCTTCCGCATACCACTGGAACACGTGTTGTCTGTTGTCTGCCCTTGCTTACAATGCAGAAGTCTATTTCCATTCGATTGTTTGAAGCATTCAGGTGGGTGGTTATTGTCCACAATTATTGTAGTCAAAATTCTGCTTCGGCGTAGAATTCTGTGCCGAAAAATATCATTTCAGGGACAAAATATCTTTTCTTGAATTTATTTTTGTAAAGGGGCGTATCATTATAATCAGATTATAATCTGTTGAATTGCCGGATCGAGAACCTTATTTTTTCGAAAAATGTCATTTTACGGACAAAAAGCTCTTTTTTAAATTTATTTCACTAAAGTACCGTAGAGTGGGGGAATACCGATCAATTTTTGCGGATTTATCGAAAAATCAGACACTATTTTTAGGGGGAAAATTCTTAAAAAAATAATATATAACCCTTAATCCTTCCCCTATTATATCCAGTAGAAATCATGGTGATCGGTTTGCAGAAGGAGTAGATATATATTTTTTTTTTCTAATCGGTTTTGCCCCATACGTTGGGGTAAATCCGATCGCGCCTTGTTTTTCACAGAAATCGGATTTAAGGAAGTACAGGGGCAATTCCGATCATTATTTTTTTTTTTTTAAAGAAATGAAGAAAAAATCGAACAAAATGGAAGATATTTTGAAATAAATACAGACAAATATTGAAAAGCTTACAATTTAATGAAAATTAAACAAATATTTTATTCAACATTTGTTGAATTTATGTTGGCAAATGTGTACCGGCCCCTTCTGATGTCCCGCGCTTCCACTTTTTCTATAATTTGATACTTATGGATTTCTTGCACGTCAGTTACCTCAGGGAAAACGAAATAGTGTTGTTTTGAGCTATTTTTCTTCCTTAAGAATTTGACAGTCAATTTATCGCAATCAAGGATTTTCTCGATTTTTCCAATAAATTTCCTCTCTCGTTTGTTAGTTGGGAATGAGACTATTACGAAGTTGCCTTCTTCAAACCCATCATCCAATCTTTCGCTTTCAGTCTCCTTGAGCTCTTTCTGCCAGTTTTCAGTCTCTTCTCCTTCTTCCGGGATATTAGCCTCGTCTATCACTCTTGAAGGGCCAGCCACTGCGACTTCATTTTCAGAAACTTCAGCTTCTTCTACTTCCCCGTCAGAATCTTGAAGCTCAGTTATTTCCATTTGGTTTTCGTCATCGCTTGATTCCGTTTCTAAAAGGCCCCTGATGACAACACCCTTTCCTGGTTCAACATCAAGACGTTTTCCTCTGGAACGTTGAGCTGTTGTATTTTGTGCTCCACTAGTACTTCCTCCGAATCGAGCCTTTTCTAAATGGTTGGTAAAAGCAGATGTCCATGAAAGTCGCCTAGCGCCGTTGTCTACTTCTGCCTCCTCATCAACTCGTGCTGGAATTTGAAGTATTACTTTGTTGGGATCTAAAGGTATAATGCCACATTTCTTGAATCCTGCTAGTATGTTGGAGGAAACTTTCAGTCCAATTTCTCCAATGGTTTGCTTCAACAAACGAGGGAATTCACTTTTCGGTAGAACACCACGATTTGAATTTTTCCAGTTGTTTAAAACTTGTCTCCATTTATTCTTGAGTGGCCTAAAAAAGGCCACATCGAGTGGTTGACACAAGTGTGTTGAGTTTGGTGGTAGCAATACAAATTTAATGTCATTTTCCCTACATTGCCTCATCACATTTTCAGACAAATGGCTGGACAAATTGTCTCCTATCATTACTTTTGGCCCTTCTAGCTTTCTGAAATATGGTAGCAAAATATTTGAAAACCAATCCTCAAACATCCTTAGGTCAAACCATCCGCTGGAGTTCCGATTATATCCTGACCCAGGCATCCCTCCTTCCGTCCAAGTAGGGTAAATATGTTTAGCCTTATACACAGTATAAGGAGGCAACAAAGTTCCATCTCCTGCAGCGGCCACCATAACACTTATGCTCGTCTTGGAGGTGTCTTTTATTCGCTCGGCGTGCTTAACGCCCTTTTTTACAATTACTTTTTCTTGTCCGGGATCATCAGTGAAATTGGTTTCGTCGTAATTGACGACGTTTGACGGGGGTACACCTTCCAAACTTACGCGAAGATTGTCAAAATATCTTTGAGCGGTTTCACGGGAGATGGCCGCTCTATATCTTTTTATGTTCTCACTTAATCTTACCGTCAGCTCATGATTTCTTCTTAGAAAGCCCCAGACCCACTCTAAACCTGGCCGATTGTCGCGAAATCTTCTTTCCACTTTCCCAGATCTGTTCAAATACTCTTGAACAATATTGCGTACGTCTCTGGATCCTAGCGGAAATCCCCACTTTGCACATGCCAAAAGGCCTTCCACGAGGTCTTTTTCTTCTTGTGCCCCAAGGGCTGTATGTCTCCCCACTTTGTGTGTCTGGTATTTTCCTTTTAAAGCATTTTGAAAGGTTGTATATGGAACACCATAATTTTCCGACGCTTGCCGAATCGAAAATCTGCCCCGCCTAACGGCCAAGATGGCATTTTGCAAATATATTTCGTTATAGTTTTGTCTGCCGCCAGGGCCAACACGTTTTTTGTATTTGCGCACCATTTCCACTCATAACCTTAAAAAACAAAAACAAGAAATAAATGATCGGTAATGACCCTTAGTTTGTCAAGTTTGAAGACTATATTTTTTTCTGAAAAACCTAAAGCCGATACTGGGACGCAAGTGCCATTACCTTATTCTAGGTGAACCATAGAACCATTCTCGGCATGAAGAAAATTTCCAGGACTCGGTGATTCACGTGAGCAATAGTTTGTTTGCAGGAATTGATAATTTGTGGTTCCGTCTAGGGACAACATTTTTACACTTATTTTCTAGAAGACTGTAAATCGGCGCTGTCTGACAGCACTCATTGACTTTGCTACTATCTGTAAAGGGATAGAGGTGCCTTTGAAACGTTAAACTACCGTCCTATAGATGGCAGACCACATTTAATTAAAAAAGGCGCCTTTGATCGGTTTTACCCCATATGATCGGTATTCCCCCACTCTACGGTAGCATGGGCGCCACGCCACAATAGCGCCATATAGCCAGCTAAGACAACGCAAAACCAGTACCACGCGGACTTCTGTGAAGGGATAATACAGTCGAATTTATATTAATAAATTTATATTTCTTTTTAATTGTTGTAATATCAGGTTCTAGGTATTAACAAATTCAGTGAAATAGTAGAAGTTGTAATTGTTTACTTATCTGTTTTCAGGCAGAAACTAAGTAGATCCTTGTTTTTAGCTTCGATTTATAAAAGTTAATAAAACGAATTGCATTGGACATAATCTCTTATTCTAATGGACACAGGGGCAGTGTGAGTCAGGCGTTTTTTCTGTTTTTTTTGCTGAGCGCGCTTTCAGTTCCGTGAAAATGTCGATAAATAAAAACAATGACTGTGGAGGTTGGAAGGGATTATTGTTGAAAGTCCGCCTCACAAAACAACAGAAAAAACCTCACCTCTACTTTAAAATAGTGATTTAGTAGAAATTTTCTTAATTATCTAACTGCACCGTTTAAGCAGTTAATAACAGTGAATAACTTACCCCCGCGTTAAAATTTAATCAAACCTGAATTTTTTATGAATTTAAAGTGGCTTCTGGAATTTGTAGGTATATTTACCAAGAGCAGATGCGGTCGGGTAACACGCCTCATGAATATTTAGTCACTTTGACCGGACTAAGATCCGCCCGGAATATCTTGCAGCTTCCAAATTTATTTCATTCACAGAGTTTAGTTATGAGAGCTTCTGCATATTAAAACCGGAAAGTGTATTTCTTTGATTTTCCTCTTTGGCCATTTTAAAGGGTGATTTTTATTTATAAACATAATCAATCTTCGAAAATATGTCATCCTAGCCAGCCAAAACCAACTCATAAATTCGGTTAATTATTTCTTGATTTCCTTTATTTTGAACTTTTTTTAAGTTAAATATTTCTCCTGTTCTGTCCTTTTATGTTTCCTTCTCTTTCTTGCTACTGATTTAAACGTGACGAGCTTTGGGCGGAGCCGAAAGCGAGCAGCCGCCGTCTTGAGGTACGAATTGTTAATTCGAATAATTGTCTCTTTCGAATTCCATATACAATGTTAGGTAGGATATACGTGGAATATAGAACGCCTGCAGATTTCGCATTGTGTGAAATGCGGCCGGACATTTCTGTTATTGGCGACTATTATTGCTGAAATCGCTTTTATGGCAGTGTAGCCTCGGGTTGCCAATTCGAATAATGTAACTCCCCCTTTAGGTTTATTTCACTTTGTTGGAGCAGTCCTGCAGTTGCTTTTTTAGATAGATTGCGAGGTTTCATTTTTGGCTAATAACTGGCCATTTGTTTATTGGTGCATTGAAATCAGAACATGAATATTAATGAGATGCAGAATCGGATAACATCGCTTTTGCGTTATAATTGATAGTTTGTTAATGACTAGTTTTCTCCCAGTTGAATAATGGATAGCTGTTTGAAAAACCGCATAATAGATTGTTAACTGTTTCATAGGCAATAATTTTAAACTTCATCTGCAATCCTGGTTGTATAAACCGCAATTTATTCAGTTATTTTAATTTTACAGTCCGTCAAAGATGTTCAATAACTAATCCTGCGTACCATTTTGACTAACAAAAGCTCCTGCCTTCAACTTTTTCACATAATCCTTCCTGCAGGACATGTCATCCGCAGGCCTGTTGAAAGCTTTATAATCAGGATCTTTCAAGAACAATCTTTTCCCCCTAAACAGGTTCTAAAACCGATTTATTGTGTATAATTACCAAATTGACAAATATTTACCGTGTGATCCAACATAAACCTGTGATAGCATCCACTAGGAACAACAATTAAATCACCTCTCATCACCTCAACCCGAATCCATTCATCATTTCTATCCCTTACGTCGTAATATCCGCACCCTTCCAGGACAAACCGAATTTCTTCCTCCTGATGAAGATGTTCGGTGTAAAATTTTTTCAGGTTTTCCTCACCGGGCGTTACTAGTTCGTCCTCGTAGCTATACCCCCGGTTTTTTTTTATTTTTTCCAGTTCGCTTTCGAACTTATTCTCGTCAATCTAAAAAGATTATTTACGAATGGCTATTTTAAAATAATTACCTGCAAGTATTCGACGCCGGATAATTCGTATAATTGTTCGAGGCTTACAAATTGTGGGGGTAGTTTTTGATGCTCGGCTCGGGGGTTGACTCGTCCATCACCCTCCATGTACCAGGCACGAACCATTCTTGTTAATTGCGATAAGTTTAACAGATGTATGTGGAACAAACATAGCGCTTGTTTAAGTGCAAACAATTATCTTATCAGGGTCCACAATGATAATGAATCCTAAATTTAATTCGTACAGGGTGATCCTTAAATAAAAACTTTCTGTAAGTTCTTATGACCCACTCTAGTTTTGTAACTTTAGCAGCATTTTGTTATTAGTATTATAAACAATATTGGGCTTAATACCCCTCCTTGTCGTAAACCATCTTTAGTGAAAAATTGTTCACTCTTCGTACAAGGGGTGATTCCTCAGACTATTCTAAGAAGAAAAGTTCCTATGGACATAAAATGTCCGAAAATGCTTCATAAGGGAGCTAAGTCCCTTCAAAGGGGTACTCGAAAAATTAGTTTTCTTAAAATTACAGGATTTTGAAATTTGGAGCAGAGGTTAGTGTTATAAAGAGCTATATTTCTGAACATTTTTCAGTTTTTTCGAGACTTGAAGCATTTTCGGGCAGGTGTCCATACGAACTTTTCTTTTTAGAATAGTCTGAGAAATTACCCTTTGAATTTGATGCTACAATTTAAGAATCACCCTGTATACTTATAGGTATACAGTGCGGCCATAAAGTCCACCCCCCCCGTGTTGCGGGAACCACTGGAGTTCGAAATTTGTATCGTAGCCATATGACTAAATAATAAATACAAAAAAAATTAGCTTTTAGCATTTTGATAAATTTAATTTTATTTTTTCGTGATTTTGATCTTTTTTCGATTTTATTTTTTCAAAAAACGCGAATTTCTCTACAGTTCTTGGTCGGATTTTCACGAAACATTCAGCAATCGCTTAGTGAGCTCATTTTACCTAAAAATGATGTGTGGGACCGTGGGTCTATGACAATTTTTACTTGGACCAGGGCTCGTTTTTTCATTTGTGCATTTAAACTGTTGATGGATCTTAGAAAAGCAGTCTATCATTTTGCTTTTATTTTTATTAATTTTTCCCACGATTTTGGACATTTTTCCTGCAAATTTCCGTGAAATGAGGTTTTCTCGGCTATGTCTGCTCGGATTTAATTTGATGTTACATCTGCGTTTTCTATTTCTATAGGGTTGTTAATTTTTCGATGCTATTGGAGAAAAGTTGCACTATTTCTTGGTGATCAAGAATCTGAAGACAATTTCCCGATATTTTGATTCGTTCCTGAGTTATCGCAAAAGATCGGAAAATCGGAACGAATCAAAATGTCGGGAATTTTCCTCAAATTCTTAATCGCCAAGAAATTCTTTTACCGTTTAGGACATCGAAAAATTAACCACCCTGTATTGCATGTTTATAAGAACTCCGGAGAAAACTGGAGGATTATTCCATATTTTATTATTGACTAAATTTAGAACAGTAATGAATAAATCATTAGCTTTACTGTTTAATAAAACAAATATAGGTAGTTCGATCGATCACCTGGGAGTGGAGTATGCCATAAATAGTTGAATACAGATTTCTGCACAATATTTGCATCATTCGCCTACGGCTAGTGTCTCAACAAAAACGTCTGCAACGGAATTGCACCATAACAGAAGTTACAGGAATTATGCCCTTTGACTTCCATACGTGCATACAGGGTGTCCGGAAATAACAATGAAATATTTCGGGGGGTAAAATATGAAAAAAAAATCCTATATTTGACTTCCATACGTGCATACAGGGTGTCCGGAAATAACAATGAAATATTTCGGGGGGTAAAATATGAAAAAAAAGGTGTCGTATCATCTCATCCCAATAACCAACTCATCCCATCTGACAACTCATCCCAGACCAACTCATCCCAGACCAACTCATCCCAAACCAACTCATCCCAGACCAACTCATCCCAGACAAATTCATCCCAAACCAAGTCATCCCAAAAGACAACTCATCCCAGACCAAGTCATCCCAACGGACAACTCATCCCAACAGACAACTCATC
The DNA here is from genome assembly GCA_963924575.1 of Pycnomerus fuliginosus. Classification (NCBI taxonomy): domain Eukaryota; kingdom Metazoa; phylum Arthropoda; class Insecta; order Coleoptera; family Zopheridae; genus Pycnomerus; species Pycnomerus fuliginosus. The sequence goes on along the minus strand of OZ004624.1, from coordinate 17,070,808 downwards.
CCAGCAGACAACTCATCCCAGATCAAAATATCGGTTTGCAGTGCGAGAAGCTAGGGCAGTTCAGGTCTATGTCAGGTCAGGTTTTTTTTTTAATAACATTTTCTCTCAAATTCTGTCCATCCAAAGTTCCACGCGAGCAAAGCGTCAAAATATCGGTTTGCAGTGCGAGAAGCTAGGGCAGTTCAGGTCTATGTCAGGTCAGGTTTTTTTTTAATAACATTTTCTCTCAAATTCTGTCCGTCCAAAGTTCCACGCGAGCAAAGCGTCAAAATATCGGTTTGCAGTGCGAGAAGCTAGGGCAGTTCAGGTCTATGTCAGGTCAGGTTTTTTTTTAATAACATTTTCTCTCAAATTCTGTCCGTCCAAAGTTCCACGCGAGCAAAGCGTCAAAATATCGGTTTGCAGTGCGAGAAGCTAGGGCAGTTCAGGTCTATGTCAGGTCAGGTTTTTTTTTAATAACATTTTCTCTCAAATTCTGTCCGTCCAAAGTTCCACGCGAGCAAAGCGTCAAAATATCGGTTTGCAGTGCGAGAAGCTAGGGCAGTTCAGGTCTATGTCAGGTCAGGTTTTTTTTTAATAACATTTTCTCTCAAATTCTGTCCGTCCAAAGTTCCACGCGAGCAAAGCGTCAAAATATCGGTTTGCAGTGCGAGAAGCTAGGGCAGTTCAGGTCTATGTCAGGTCAGGTTTTTTTTTAATAACATTTTCTCTCAAATTCTGTCCGTCCAAAGTTCCACGCGAGCAAAGCGTCAAAATATCGGTTTGCAGTGCGAGAAGCTAGGGCAGTTCAGGTCTATGTCAGGTCAGGTTTTTTTTTTTAATAACATTTTCTCTCAAATTTTGCCCGTCCAAAGTGGAAAATTGTGTGAGATGATATTAGCCCGCGGCTACCTTAAAGCGAACAGCCCAAACAATAACAAGCAAGAGTTGGTCTGGGATGAGTTGGTTTGGGATGAGTTGTCTGTTGGGATGAGTTGTCGGTTGGGATGAGTTGTCTGTTGGGATGACTTGGTCTGGGATGAGTTGCGTTCTGGGATGAGTTGTCTTTTGGGATGACTTGGTTTGGGATGAGTTCGTCTGGGATGAGTTGGTCTGGGATGAGTTAGTTTGGGATGAGTTGATCTGGGATGAGTTGGTCTGGGATGAGTTGTCAGATGGGATGAGTTGGTCATTGGGATGAGATGATACTAACCCGAAAAAAAAATCCTATATTTGACTTCGATACGTGCATACAGGGTGTCCGGAAATAACGATGAAATATTTCGGGGGGTAAAATATGAAAAAAAAAATCCTATAAACATCGCTACGGTGGTCCTCTGAAGGGGGCGCCTAAAATTCAGTTTTTATTGAATTTAAGCAGATTCCACCAGGGGCGTGAAAAATAGGGGGGCTTCAGCTTTCCCCACCCAATTTTTTTATGTGTTATTTTTTTACATAAAAAGCCTCTCTGTAGGATCAACCGTTTTCGAGAAAATTAGATTTAAAGATCCATTTGCATCTCCTAATTCATTTTTATTGAATTACAAAACTGAACGTTTTCTAAAAATTAGTAAGTAAAGTTATCTAATGTTGCTTGTTGATGTCGTCAGATAGTATGCGGAAACGTAATAATTTACTAAATAAAAATAAGGGGGCGCTTAGAATTTCCGCACACATGTTTATATGAACTTTTTATCTTATTTTGAACTGCAGAATCACCCCCCGAAATATTGCGACGTTATTTCCGGACACCCTGTATTTTAAAGTTATTTTATTTTATTTTACAGACAAATTACAAAATATCGGAATTCCTGCTGGGACATCCAAGATATCAAATATAAGCATTGACCTTTTAAAGCTAAAAAATATTCATTGTGACCCCATGACCCCAATAACTAGGTAAAAGTAATACTTACTAATGATTCAAGCTGAGGAGTCCCTATTTTTTATTTATCATGAAAAAGCCAGTAAGGTAATAATGAAAATTTTCTGACATGATAAAACAGGTAGGGTCAATAATAAGTAATAAAGAATCGTCTTTCATTTGCATATTTTTTTATTTCATGTACCTGTATCATGTCGCATGGCCTCCAAAAAGGAATTGATTTAACATTTGAAATTAATAAATGTGCATGAAATTGGTCATTAAACGAAATTATCTTCCTCCCAAAGTTGTTAGCAATGCAGTTCCTATTTTATCAGGATTTTCCGCCCCATCCCTATGAAGACTCCATTTAACACTCGGTCGAAATCCTCTTTCATCGGCCGTGTAGTTCATTCTGTAGTAATACGTGTTATTCTCCAGACTGAATTTAATTATTCCACTCTTGGAATTGTCGTTCACTTTTCCCGTTTCTTCATTAACAAGATTGACTATCACTATGTTTGTGTTGTTATTAATCGAGGACCGCTCGTCCTTTAGATGGAGCCTAGAAGCCGTTTGGTCTATTTAATTGCTTTATTTTACATACCCACTTGTAAGTGTAGTTCCCACTTCCATCATTGTCATATTCGTATTTCTGTACAACGACAGGAAGCGATTCAAGTTGTACAACAAACAGGAATATTAATATTGGATTTACCTGAAATCAAACAAGATGAATGAAGCGTTTGACCTTTGGTACATACCTTGATCATTTTGCCTCGTGCATTTCACAGCAAACTGAAGCAGCATCAAGCCAGAATTACAAAAACTCGCCAATCTTGACATTCAGTCTTTCTTTGGATGCAAGAGAAGGAATTGTAGAAGTTGCTTCATCCTCATCGCGTGTACGAATTATTTTACAAACTACCTGAAAAATCTACGAACCAACTGTGTCGAAAACGTATTTATTGGAACGCCTCCACAATGATGGTAGGAAGGTAATTATACCTGCAGTAGTGTGTCTTTCCATCAAAGATTTAAAAGTATAAAAAGTAGTTCGTGGTTTTTTAAAATTTCGCCTTTAATTGCGTTTTTAACTTCTACGCAGCGCGCAAATTCAGAAAAATCGAATCGCAAAAAGTAGATACCGAATAAGCCCCTGTTTTATTATGATTTTACTTTTAAAAGTTTAGTGTTGTTTCCTTTATTCTTTTGGTAGCTTTTCGGACCTATTGACCCCCTCTTTTGAACATTCAAATAGTATTTTGTCACCCATTTTATTCGATATTGGGGTTTATACACGAAACAATAATAAATTAAACAGAATTTATTTGCCGCCACACAATGTAGCTGTAGCAGCTGTACATAACTTATCATCAACGACATTACCTTTATTCAATTGAAATTTAAATGATGCTTTATAGCCATTCTGTCCTGCAGTGTAATTAGTTCTAGAGAAGGTGGTGTAGTTTTTATGTTTGCTAGTGTATTTGTAAATCCCAGAAACTGACAAAATAGCGCTAAGAAGTGTCCCTTGTTCCGTGTGTTCAACTTTTCCATTGCTGTCCTTGAAAGCAACGCTGAAATTGAAATAATATCTAGAGGGAAAAGTGCATGTTTTCCGCACGAGGGCGAAAATCGTATACTTTTGTCTCAAGATATACATACACTTCACAGGTTTTTGTACAAAAATATTATAAAGGTTATTCTCACCGATAGTTATAATTTCGATTTCCATCATTATTGTGCACATTTTGGGGGGTAAGTGCCGGAAGGGCTTCGGTATAGAAACATACAGCCAAAAGAACCAATAATTTAGGCTAAAGAAAAATTATTTCGTATTTTTTCTTTGCATGGTGACACTTACGTGTTTCATGTTGTGTAGGTGTAAGATTTACCAGAAAAGCCGACGAACAGGTCTTCACAACTGATCTATGTTACCTCCTATTCTCATCGGATAATTTCATAAGGATTTTGACCTTTGTCATTTCGAAGAGCAACGCTCTTTGGCTGTAGAACCAGTATTTTAGCGAAATTAAAGGAAATGGCAAAAAAACGCTGTTTTCTTTATCGATCAAATAAAGTAGAGAGATCTGCGAGATGCTATTTTTTGGTCCTTTCTACGAAACAGTCAAAATTTCTGGAAAAAACTGTTCAAAATTTCAAATTGAGATAACACCAAATCTTTACATTTCGAAGTCTTAGGATCACGAAAAGTGGTTTCTAAAAAGTGTGTATGTGCATAAGCAAGATACCGAGGAAACTACCACACGGATTTACGTGAAATTTGGTATGAGCGTGTTAGTGCTGGCCTGTAGATGAGAATTGAGCCCACTTAATTTTACCGGTAATCCGCAAACGGCAAATGCCTTTTTGCCATATTTACTTTGAAATTTGAAAGATAAAACCAATTATTTTTTATCAGCACGTCAGCAAAAAATTGGCGCAACTTGTCTTCAGTTTAAACTACTCGCCATCTATTATGGTTTTCGAGATATTCATAGTGAGCATCGAAAAATTAACCACCCTGTATATAGGAATACATTTGTATTAAATTAATTTTTTTTGTTTTGAAGGAAAAAGTCAAAAATCGTGGGGAAAATGGGAAAAATTACTAAAAATTAAAGCAAAACGATACTGCTTTTCTAATATCATCAACAGTTTAAATGCACAAATTTTATCCTTAAAACGAGTTGGCCATGGTACAAGTAAAAATTGTCAGACTCCGGGGTCCGACACATAATTTTTAGGTAAAATGAGCTCACTAAACGATTGCTGAATGTTTCGTGAAAATCCGACCCAGAACAGTAGAGAAATACGCGTTTTTTGTGAAAATTAAATCAACCGAAATGCTAAATTGTGTTTTTAATAAACTATTTGAGAGATGAATAAGCATTTCTTACGATACACTTTATCAATGAACCAAAATATAAAAATTGGAGGGCTAAAATAAATCTCGTCATAAACCCCCGGTCCGACCCATTATTTTTAGGTAAAATGAGCTAACTAAGCGATTAGTGAAAGTTTGAAAAACATCCGATCAGGCATTGCCGAGAAAATATATTTTTTTAGAAATTTTTCGGAAAAAGGTCAAATAAACCGTGGAAAAAAGATCAGTAATAATTGAAGCGAAACGATAACACTGCTTTTCTAAGATCCATCAACAGGTTAAATGCACAAATTTTTGCTCTAAAGTGGAATAAATCGAGTTGGCCATGGTCCAAGTAAAAATCGTCATAGACCCCCGGTCCGACATATAATTTTTAAGTAAAATGAGCTAACTAGGCGATTGATGAAGGTTTCGTGAAAATTCGACCAAGCGCTGTTGAGAAAAGCGCGTTTTTTGGGAAAATTATTTCGAAAAAAGGTCAAAATCGCGAAAAAATGCAATTAATTCCATCAAAATGCTAAACTGCGTTTTTAAAAGACCATTTGAGAGATAAGTAAGCATTTCTTCCGGTATATCTTATCAAAGATCCAAAATATCCAATGCGGAGGGCTAAAACTAAAATTATCACAGAACCCCGGCCCGACACATCATTTTCAGGTAAAATGAGCTAACTAAGCGATTGATGAAGATTTCGTGCAAATCTGTCCAAGCACTGTCGAGTAATACGCTTTTCTTGGAAAAATAAAATCGAAAAAAGTCAAAATCGCGAAAAAACGCAATTAAGTCTTATCAAAATGCTAAATTGTGTTTTTAACAAACCATTTGAGAGGCAAATAAGCGTCTCTTCCGATAGACCTCATCAAAGATCCAAAATATCCAACGCGGAGGGCTAAAATAAAAATTGTCATAGACTCGGGATCCGGCACATCATTTTGAGGTAAAATGAGCTAACTAAGCGATTTGTGAAAGTTTGAAAGAAATTAGATCAGGCATAGCCGAGAAAACTTCATTTTTTGAGAAAAAAAAATGTCAAAAAACGTGGAAGATTGCGAAAAAATAATAAAAATTCAATCAAAATGATAGATTGTTAAGGCGCAGCCGAGTAAGACCATATTTCAAGGCATGCAACTTACCTTCGCTCGCTTTGCTCCAAAGTGGAATAAATCCAGTTGGCCATGGTCCAAGTAAAAATCGTCATAGACCCGGGATCCGACATATCATTTTTAGGTAAAATGAGCTAACTAGGCGATTGATGAAGGTTTCGTGAAAATTCGACCAAGCGCTGTTGAGAAAAGCGCGTTTCGAAAAAAAGTCAAAATCGCGAAAAAATGCAATTAAATCCATCAAAATGCTAAAGTGCGTTTTTAAAAGACCACTTGAGAGATAAATAAGCATTTCTTCCGGTATACCTTATCAAAGATCTAAAGTATCCAATGCGGAGGGCTAAAACTAAAATTATCACAGACCCCCGACGCGACACATAATTTTCAGGTAAAATGAGCTAACTAAGCGATTGATGAAGATTTCGTGCAAATCTGTCCAAGCACTGTCGAGTAATACGCTTTTCTTGGAAAAATAAAATCGAAAAAAGTCAAAATCGCGAAAAAACGCAATTAAGTCTTATCAAAATGCTAAATTGTGTTTTTAACAAACCATTTGAGAGGCAAATAAGCGTCTCTTCCGATAGACCTCATCAAAGATCCAAAACATCCAACGCGGAGGGCTAAAATAAAAATTGTCATAGACTTGGGAAAGGGCACATCATTTTGAGGTAAAATGAGCTAACTAAGCGATTTGTGAAAGTTTGAAAGAAATTAGATCAGGCATAGCCGAGAAAACTTCATTTTTTGAGAAAAAAAATGTCAAAAAACGTGGAAGATTGCGAAAAAATAATAAAAATTCAATCAAAATGATAGATTGTTAAGGCGCAGCCGAGTAAGACCATATTTCAAGGCATGCAACTTACCTTCGCTTGCTTTGCTCCAAAGTGGAATAAATCGAGTTGGCCATGGTCCAAGTAAAAATCGTCATAGACCCGGGATCCGACATATCATTTTTAGGTAAAATGAGCTAACTAGGCGATTGATGAAGGTTTCGTGAAAATTCGACCAAGCGCTGTTGAGAAAAGCGCGTTTCGAAAAAAAGTCAAAATCGCGAAAAAATGCAATTAAATCCATCAAAATGCTAAAGTGCGTTTTTAAAAGACCATTTGAGAGATAAATAAGCATTTCTTCCGGTATACCTTATCAAAGATCCAAAGTATCCAATGCGGAGGGCTAAAACTAAAATTATCACAGAACCCCGGCCCGACACATCATTTTCAGGTAAAATGAGCTAACTAAGCGATTGATGAAGATTTCGTGCAAATCTGTCCAAGCACTGTCGAGTAATACGCTTTTCTTGGAAAAATAAAATCGAAAAAAGTCAAAATCGCGAAAAAACGCAATTAAGTCTTATCAAAATGCTAAATTGTGTTTTTAACAAACCATTTGAGAGGCAAATAAGCGTCTCTTCCGATAGACCTCATCAAAGATCCAAAACATCCAACGCGGAGGGCTAAAATAAAAATTGTCATAGACTTGGGATCCGGCACATCATTTTGAGGTAAAATGAGCTAACTAAGCGATTTGTGAAAGTTTGAAAGAAATTAGATCAGGCATAGCCGAGAAAACTTCATTTTTTGAGAAAAAAAATGTCAAAAAACGTGGAAGATTGCGAAAAAATAATAAAAATTCAATCAAAATGATAGATTGTTAAGGCGCAGCCGAGTAAGACCATATTTCAAGGCATGCAACTTACCTTCGCTCGCTTTGCTCCAAAGTGGAATAAATCGAGTTGGCCATGGTCCAAGTAAAAATCGTCATAGACCCGGGTCCGACATATAATTTTTAGGTAAAATGAGCTAACTAGACGATTGAAGAAGGTTTCGTGAAAATTCGACCAAGCGCTGTTGAGAAAAGCGCGTTTTGAAAAAAAGTCAAAATCGCGAAAAAATGCAATTAAATCCATCAAAATGCTAAAGTGCGTTTTTAAAAGACCATTTGAGAGATAAATAAGCATTTCTTCCGGTATACCTTATCAAAGATCCAAAGTATCCAATGCGGAGGGCTAAAACTAAAATTATCACAGACCCCCGATGCGACACATAATTTTCAGGTAAAATGAGCTAACTAAGCGATTGATGAAGATTTCGTGCAAATCTGTCCAAGCACTGTCGAGTAATACGCTTTTCTTGGAAAAATAAAATCGAAAAAAGTCAAAATCGCGAAAAAACGCAATTAAGTCTTATCAAAATGCTAAATTGTGTTTTTAACAAACCATTTGAGAGGCAAATAAGCGTCTCTTCCGATAGACCTCATCAAAGATCCAAAACATCCAACGCGGAGGGCTAAAATAAAAATTGTCATAGACTTGGGATCCGGCACATCATTTTGAGGTAAAATGAGCTAACTAAGCGATTTGTGAAAGTTTGAAAGAAATTAGATCAGGCATAGCCGAGAAAACTTCATTTTTTGAGAAAAAAAATGTCAAAAAACGTGGAAGATTGCGAAAAAATAATAAAAATTCAATCAAAATGATAGATTGTTAAGGCGCAGCCGAGTAAGACCATATTTCAAGGCATGCAACTTACCTTCGCTCGCTTTGCTCCAAAGTGGAATAAATCGAGTTGGCCATGGTCCAAGTAAAAATCGTCATAGACCCGGGATCCGACATATCATTTTTAGGTAAAATGAGCTAACTAGGCGATTGATGAAGGTTTCGTGAAAATTCGACCAAGCGCTGTTGAGAAAAGCGCGTTTCGAAAAAAAGTCAAAATCGCGAAAAAATGCAATTAAATCCATCAAAATGTTAAAGTGTGTTTTTAAAAGACCATTTGAGAGATAAATAAGCATTTCTTCCGGTATACCTTATCAAAGATCCAAAGTATCCAATGCGGAGGGCTAAAACTAAAATTATCACAGACCCCCGACGCGACACATAATTTTCAGGTAAAATGAACTAACTAAGCGATTGATGAAGATTTCGTGCAAATCTGTCCAAGCACTGTCGAGTAATACGCTTTTCTTGGAAAAATAAAATCGAAAAAAGTCAAAATCGCGAAAAAACGCAATTAAGTCTTATCAAAATGCTAAATTGTGTTTTTAACAAACCATTTGAGAGGCAAATAAGCGTCTCTTCCGATAGACCTCATCAAAGATCCAAAATATCCAACGCGGAGGGCTAAAATAAAAATTGTCATAGACTCGGGATCCGGCACATCATTTTGAGGTAAAATGAGCTAACTAAGCGATTGGTGAAAGGTTGAAAGAAATTAGATCAGGCATAGCCGAGAAAACTTCATTTTTTGAGAAAAAAAATGTCAAAAAACGTGGAAGATTGCGAAAAAATAATAAAAATTCAATCAAAATGATAGATTGTTAAGGCGCAGCCGAGTAAGACCATATTTCAAGGCATGCAACTTACCTTCGCTCGCTTTGCTCCAAAGTGGAATAAATCGAGTTGGCCATGGTCCAAGTAAAAATCGTCATAGACCCGGGATCCGACATATCATTTTTAGGTAAAATGAGCTAACTAGGCGATTGATGAAGGTTTCGTGAAAATTCGACCAAGCGCTGTTGAGAAAAGCGCGTTTCGAAAAAAAGTCAAAATCGCGAAAAAATGCAATTAAATCCATCAAAATGTTAAAGTGTGTTTTTAAAAGACCATTTGAGAGATAAATAAGCATTTCTTCCGGTATACCTTATCAAAGATCCAAAGTATCCAATGCGGAGGGCTAAAACTAAAATTATCACAGACCCCCGACGCGACACATAATTTTCAGGTAAAATGAACTAACTAAGCGATTGATGAAGATTTCGTGCAAATCTGTCCAAGCACTGTCGAGTAATACGCTTTTCTTGGAAAAATAAAATCGAAAAAAGTCAAAATCGCGAAAAAACGCAATTAAGTCTTATCAAAATGCTAAATTGTGTTTTTAACAAACCATTTGAGAGGCAAATAAGCGTCTCTTCCGATAGACCTCATCAAAGATCCAAAATATCCAACGCGGAGGGCTAAAATAAAAATTGTCATAGACTCGGGATCCGGCACATCATTTTGAGGTAAAATGAGCTAACTAAGCGATTGGTGAAAGGTTGAAAGAAATTAGATCAGGCATAGCCGAGAAAACTTCATTTTTTGAGAAAAAAAATGTCAAAAAACGTGGAAGATTGCGAAAAAATAATAAAAATTCAATCAAAATGATAGATTGTTAAGGCGCAGCCGAGTAAGACCATATTTCAAGGCATGCAACTTACCTTCGCTCGCTTTGCTCCAAAGTGGAATAAATCGAGTTGGCCATGGTCCAAGTAAAAATCGTCATAGACCCGGGATCCGACATATCATTTTTAGGTAAAATGAGCTAACTAGGCGATTGATGAAGGTTTCGTGAAAATTCGACCAAGCGCTGTTGAGAAAAGCGCGTTTCGAAAAAAAGTCAAAATCGCGAAAAAATGCAATTAAATCCATCAAAATGTTAAAGTGTGTTTTTAAAAGACCATTTGAGAGATAAATAAGCATTTCTTCCGGTATACCTTATCAAAGATCCAAAGTATCCAATGCGGAGGGCTAAAACTAAAATTATCACAGACCCCCGACGCGACACATAATTTTCAGGTAAAATGAGCTAACTAAGCGATTGATGAAGATTTCGTGCAAATCTGTCCAAGCACTGTCGAGTAATACGCTTTTCTTGGAAAAATAAAATCGAAAAAAGTCAAAATCGCGAAAAAACGCAATTAAGTCTTATCAAAATGCTAAATTGTGTTTTTAACAAACCATTTGAGAGGCAAATAAGCGTCTCTTCCGATAGACCTTATCAAAGATCCAAAACATCCAACGCGGAGGGCTAAAATAAAAATTGTCATAGACTTGGGATCCGGCACATCATTTTGAGGTAAAATGAGCTAACTAAGCGATTTGTGAAAGTTTGAAAGAAATTAGATCAGGCATAGCCGAGAAAACTTCATTTTTTGAGAAAAAAAATGTCAAAAAACGTGGAAGATTGCGAAAAAATAATAAAAATTCAATCAAAATGATAGATTGTTAAAGCGCAGCCGAGTAAGACCATATTTCAAGGCATGCAACTTACCTTCGCTCGCTTTGCTCCAAAGTGGAATAAATCGAGTTGGCCATGGTCCAAGTAAAAATCGTCATAGACCCGGGATCCGACATATCATTTTTAGGTAAAATGAGCTAACTAGGCGATTGATGAAGGTTTCGTGAAAATTCGACCAAGCGCTGTTGAGAAAAGCGCGTTTCGAAAAAAAGTCAAAATCGCGAAAAAATGCAATTAAATCCATCAAAATGCTAAAGTGCGTTTTTAAAAGACCATTTGATAGATAAATAAGCATTTCTTCCGGTATACCTTATCAAAGATCCAAAGTATCCAATGCGGAGGGCTAAAACTAAAATTATCACAGACCCCCGACGCGACACATAATTTTCAGGTAAAATGAGCTAACTAAGCGATTGATGAAGATTTCGTGCAAATCTGTCCAAGCACTGTCGAGTAATACGCTTTTCTTGGAAAAATTAAATCGAAAAAAGTCAAAATCGCGAAAAAACGCAATTAAGTCTTATCAAAATGCTAAATTGTGTTTTTAACAAACCATTTGAGAGGCAAATAAGCGTCTCTTCCGATAGACCTCATCAAAGATCCAAAATATCCAACGCGGAGGGCTAAAATAAAAATTGTCATAGACTCGGGATCCGGCACATCATTTTGAGGTAAAATGAGCTAACTAAGCGATTTGTGAAAGTTTGAAAGAAATTAGATCAGGCATAGCCGAGAAAACTTCATTTTTTGAGAAAAAAAAATGTCAAAAAACGTGGAAGATTGCGAAAAAATAATAAAAATTCAATCAAAATGATAGATTGTTAAGGCGCAGCCGAGTAAGACCATATTTCAAGGCATGCAACTTACCTTCGCTCGCTTTGCTCCAAAGTGGAATAAATCGAGTTGGCCATGGTCCAAGTAAAAATCGTCATAGACCCGGGTCCGACATATCATTTTTAGGTAAAATGAGCTAACTAGGCGATTGATGAAGGTTTCGTGAAAATTCGACCAAGCGCTGTTGAGAAAAGCGCGTTTCGAAAAAAAGTCAAAATCGCGAAAAAATGCAATTAAATCCATCAAAATGCTAAAGTGCGTTTTTAAAAGACCATTTGAGAGATAAATAAGCATTTCTTCCGGTATACCTTATCAAAGATCCAAAGTATCCAATGCGGAGGGCTAAAACTAAAATTATCACAGACCCCCGACGCGACACATAATTTTCAGGTAAAATGAGCTAACTAAGCGATTGATGAAGATTTCGTGCAAATCTGTCCAAGCACTGTCGAGTAATACGCTTTTCTTGGAAAAATAAAATCGAAAAGAGTCAAAATCGCGAAAAAACGCAATTAAGTCTTATCAAAATGCTAAATTGTGTTTTTAACAAACCATTTGAGAGGCAAATAAGCGTCTCTTCCGATAGACCTTATCAAAGATCCAAAATATCCAACGCGGAAGGCTAAAATAAAAATGGTCATGGACTCTTGATCCGGCACATCATTTTGAGGTAAAATAAGCTAACTAAGCGATTGGTGAAAGTTTGAAAGACATTAGATGAGGCATAGCCGAGAAAACTTCATTTTTTGGGAGAAAAACGTCAAAAAACGTGGAAGATTGCGAAAAAATAATAAAAATTAATCAAAATGATAGATTGTTAAGGCGCAGCCGAGTAAGACCATATTTCAAGGCATGCAACTTACCTTCGCTCGCTTTGCTCCAAAGTGGAATAAATCGAGTTGGCCATGGTCCAAGTAAAAATCGTCATAGACCCGGGTCCGACATATAATTTTTAGGTAAAATGAGCTAACTAGACGATTGAAGAAGGTTTCGTGAAAATTCGACCAAGCGCTGTTGAGAAAAGCGCGTTTCGAAAAAAAGTCAAAATCGCGAAAAAATGCAATTAAATCCATCAAAATGCTAAAGTGCGTTTTTAAAAGACCATTTGAGAGATAAATAAGCATTTCTTCCGGTATACCTTATCAAAGATCCAAAGTATCCAATGCGGAGGGCTAAAACTAAAATTATCACAGACCCCCGACGCGACACATAATTTTCAGGTAAAATGAGCTAACTAAGCGATTGATGAAGATTTCGTGCAAATCTGTCCAAGCACTGTCGAGTAATACGCTTTTCTTGGAAAAATAAAATCGAAAAAAGTCAAAATCGCGAAAAAACGCAATTAAGTCTTATCAAAATGCTAAATTGTGTTTTTAACAAACCATTTGAGAGGCAAATAAGCGTCTCTTCCGATAGACCTTATCAAAGATCCAAAATATCCAACGCGGAAGGCTAAAATAAAAATTGTCATAGACTCGGGATCCGGCACATCATTTTGAGGTAAAATAAGCTAACTAAGCGATTGGTGAAAGTTTGAAAGACATTAGATGAGGCATAGCCGAGAAAACTTCATTTTTTGGGAGAAAAATGTCAAAAAACGTGGAAGATTGCGAAAAAATAATAAAAATTCAATCAAAATGATAGATTGTTAAGCCGCAGCCGAGTAAGACCATATTTCAAGGCATGCAACTTACCTTCGCTCGCTTTGCTCCAAAGTGGAATAAATCGAGTTGGCCATGGTCCAAGTAATTCGTCATAGACCCGGGATCCGACATATCATTTTTAGGTAAAATGAGCTAACTAGGCGATTGATGAAGGTTTCGTGAAAATTCGACCAAGCGCTGTTGAGAAAAGCGCGTTTCGAAAAAAAGTCAAAATCGCGAAAAAATGCAATTAAATCCATCAAAATGCTAAACTGCGTTTTTAAAAGACCATTTGAGAGATAAGTAAGCATTTCTTCCGGTATATCTTATCAAAGATCCAAAATATCCAATGCGGAGGGCTAAAACTAAAATTATCACAGAACCCCGGCCCGACACATCATTTTCAGGTAAAATGAGCTAACTAAGCGATTGATGAAGATTTCGTGCAAATCTGTCCAAGCACTGTCGAGTAATACGCTTTTCTTGGAAAAATAAAATCGAAAAAAGTCAAAATCGCGAAAAAACGCAATTAAGTCTTATCAAAATGCTAAATTGTGTTTTTAACAAACCATTTGAGAGGCAAATGAGCGTCTCTTCCGATAGACCTCATCAAAGATCCAAAACATCCAACGCGGAGGGCTAAAATAAAAATTGTCATAGACTCGGAATCCGGCACATCATTTTGAGGTAAAATGAGCTAACTAAGCGATTGGTGAAAGTTTGAAAGAAATTAGATCAGGCATAGCCGAGAAAACTTAATTTGTTGAGAAAAAAAATGTCAAAAAACGTGGAAGATTGCGAAAAAATAATAAAAATTCAATCAAAATGATAGATTGTTAAGGCGCAGCCGAGTAAGACCATATTTCAAGGCATGCAACTTACCTTCGCTCGCTTTGCTCCAAAGTGGAATAAATCGAGTTGGCCATGGTCCAAGTAATTCGTCATAGACCCGGGATCCGACATATCATTTTTAGGTAAAATGAGCTAACTAGGCGATTGATGAAGGTTTCGTGAAAATTCGACCAAGCGCTGTTGAGAAAAGCGCGTTTCGAAAAAAAGTCAAAATCGCGAAAAAATGCAATTAAATCCATCAAAATGCTAAAGTGCGTTTTTAAAAGACCATTTGAGAGATAAATAAGCATTTCTTCCGGTATACCTTATCAAAGATCCAAAGTATCCAATGCGGAGGGCTAAAACTAAAATTATCACAGACCCCCGACGCGACACATAATTTTCAGGTAAAATGAGCTAACTAAGCGATTGATGAAGATTTTGTGCAAATCTGTCCAAGCACTGTCGAGTAATACGCTTTTCTTGGAAAAATAAAATCGAAAAAAGTCAAAATCGCGAAAAAACGCAATTAAGTCTTATCAAAATGCTAAATTGTGTTTTTAACAAACCATTTGAGAGGCAAATAAGCGTCTCTTCCGATAGACCTCATCAAAGATCCAAAATATCCAACGCGGAGGGCTAAAATAAAAATTGTCATAGACTCGGGATCCGGCACATCATTTTGAGGTAAAATAAGCTAACTAAGCGATTGGTGAAAGTTTGAAAGACATTAGATGAGGCATAGCCGAGAAAACTTCATTTTTTGGGAGAATAATGTCAAAAAACGTGGAAGATTGCGAAAAAATAATAAAAATTCAATCAAAATGATAGATTGTTAAGGCGCAGCCGAGTAAGACCATATTTCAAGGCATGCAACTTACCTTCGCTCGCTTTGCTCCAAAGTGGAATAAATCGAGTTGGCCATGGTCCAAGTAAAAATCGTCATAGACCCGGGTCCGACATATAATTTTTAGGTAAAATGAGCTAACTAGACGATTGATGAAGGTTTCGTGAAAATTCGACCAAGCGCTGTTGAGAAAAGCGCGTTTCGAAAAAAAGTCAAAATCGCGAAAAAATGCAATTAAATCCATCAAAATGCTAAAGTGCGTTTTTAAAAGACCATTTGAGAGATAAATAAGCATTTCTTCCGGTATACCTTATCAAAGATCCAAAGTATCCAATGCGGAGGGCTAAAACTAAAATTATCACAGACCCCCGACGCGACACATAATTTTCAGGTAAAATGAGCTAACTAAGCGATTGATGAAGATTTCGTGCAAATCTGTCCAAGCACTGTCGAGTAATACGCTTTTCTTGGAAAAATAAAATCGAAAAGAGTCAAAATCGCGAAAAAACGCAATTAAGTCTTATCAAAATGCTAAATTGTGTTTTTAACAAACCATTTGAGAGGCAAATAAGCGTCTCTTCCGATAGACCTCATCAAAGATCCAAAATATCCAACGCGGAGGGCTAAAATAAAAATTGTCATAGACTTGGGATCCGGCACATCATTTTGAGGTAAAATGAGCTAACTAGGCGATTGATGAAGGTTTCGTGAAAATTCGACCAAGCGCTATTGAGAAAAGCGCGTTTTTTGGGAAAACTATTTCGAAAAAAGGTCAAAATCGCGAAAAAATGCAATTAATTCCATCAAAATGCTGAACTGCGTTTTTAAAAGACCATTTGAGAGATAAATAAGCATTTCTTCCGGTATACCTTATCAAAGATCCAAAGTATCCAATGCGGAGGGCTAAAACTAAAATTGTCACAGACCCCCGGCCCGACACATCATTTTCAGGTAAAATGGGCTAACTAAGCGATTGATGAAGATTTCGTGCAAATCTGTCCAAGCACTGTCGAGTAATACGCTTTTCTTGGAAAAATAAAATCGAAAAGAGTCAAAATCGCGAAAAAACGCAATTAAGTCTTATCAAAATGCTAAATTGTGTTTTTAACAAACCATTTGAGAGGCAAATAAGCGTCTCTTCCGATAGACCTCATCAAAGATCCAAAATATCCAACGCGGAGGGCTAAAGTAAAAATTGTCATAGACTCGGGATCGGGCACATCATTTTGAGGTAAAATGAGCTAACTAAGCGATTGGTGAAAGTTTGAAAGAAATTAGATCAGGCATAGCCGAGAAAACTTCATTTTTTGAGAAAAAAAATGTCAAAAAACGTGGAAGATTGCGAAAAAATAATAAAAATTCAATCAAAATGATAGATTGTTAAGGCGCAGCCGAGTAAGACCATATTTCAAGGCATGCAACTTACCTTCGCTCGCTTTGCTCCAAAGTGGAATAAATCGAGTTGGCCATGGTCCAAGTAAAAATCGTCATAGACCCGGGTCCGACATATAATTTTTAGGTAAAATGAGCTAACTAGACGATTGATGAAGGTTTCGTGAAAATTCGACCAAGCGCTGTTGAGAAAAGCGCGTTTCGAAAAAAAGTCAAAATCGCGAAAAAATGCAATTAAATCCATCAAAATGCTAAAGTGCGTTTTTAAAAGACCGTTTGAGAGATAAATAAGCATTTCTTCCGGTATACCTTATCAAAGATCCAAAGTATCCAATGCGGAGGGCTAAAACTAAAATTATCACAGACCCCCGACGCGACACATAATTTTCAGGTAAAATGAGCTAACTAAGCGATTGATGAAGATTTCGTGCAAATCTGTCCAAGCACTGTCGAGTAATACGCTTTTCTTGGAAAAATAAAATCGAAAAAAGTCAAAATCGCGAAAAAACGCAATTAAGTCTTATCAAAATGCTAAATTGTGTTTTTAACAAACCATTTGAGAGGCAAATAAGCGTCTCTTCCGATAGACCTCATCAAAGATCCAAAATATCCAACGCGGAGGGCTAAAATAAAAATTGTCATAGACTCGGGATCCGGCACATCATTTTGAGGTAAAATGAGCTAACTAAGCGATTGGTGAAAGTTTGAAAGAAATTAGATCAGGCATAGCCGAGAAAACTTCATTTTTTGAGAAAAAAAATGTCAAAAAACGTGGAAGATTGCGAAAAAATAATAAAAATTCAATCAAAATGATAGATTGTTAAGGCGCAGCCGAGTAAGACCATATTTCAAGGCATGCAACTTACCTTCGCTCGCTTTGCTCCAAAGTGGAATAAATCGAGTTGGCCATGGTCCAAGTAAAAATCGTCATAGACCCGGGATCCGACATATCATTTTTAGGTAAAATGAGCTAACTAGGCGATTGATGAAGGTTTCGTGAAAATTCGACCAAGCGCTGTTGAGAAAAGCGCGTTTCGAAAAAAAGTCAAAATCGCGAAAAAATGCAATTAAATCCATCAAAATGCTAAAGTGCGTTTTTAAAAGACCATTTGAGAGATAAATAAGCATTTCTTCCGGTATACCTTATCAAAGATCCAAAGTACCCAATGCGGAGGGCTAAAACTAAAATTATCACAGAACCCCGGCCCGACACATCATTTTCAGGTAAAATGAGCTAACTAAGCGATTGATGAAGATTTCGTGCAAATCTGTCCAAGCACTGTCGAGTAATACGCTTTTCTTGGAAAAATAAAATCGAAAAGAGTCAAAATCGCGAAAAAACGCAATTAAGTCTTATCAAAATGCTAAATTGTGTTTTTAACAAACCATTTGAGAGGCAAATAAGCGTCTCTTCCGATAGACCTTATCAAAGATCCAAAATATCCAACGCGGAGGGCTAAAATAAAAATTGTCATAGACTCGGGATCCGGCACATCATTTTGAGGTAAAATGAGCTAACTAAGCGATTGGTGAAAGGTTGAAAGAAATTAGATCAGGCATAGCCGAGAAAACTTAATTTGTTGAGAAAAAAAATGTCAAAAAACGTGGAAGACTGCGAAAAAATAATAAAAATTCAATCAAAATGATAGATTGTTAAGGCGCAGCCGAGTAAGACCATATTTCAAGGCATGCAACTTACCTTCGCTCGCTTTGCTCCTAAGTGGAATAAATCGAGTTGGCCATGGTCCAAGTAAAAATCGTCATAGACCCGGGTCCGACATATAATTTTTAGGTAAAATGAGCTAACTAGACGATTGATGAAGGTTTCGTGAAAATTCGACCAAGCGCTGTTGAGAAAAGCGCGTTTCGAAAAAAAGTCAAAATCGCGAAAAAATGCAATTAAATCCATCAAAATGCTAAAGTGCGTTTTTAAAAGACCATTTGAGAGATAAATAAGCATTTCTTCCGGTATACCTTATCAAAGATCCAAAGTATCCAATGCGGAGGGCTAAAACTAAAATTATCACAGACCCCCGACGCGACACATAATTTTCAGGTAAAATGAGCTAACTAAGCGATTGATGAAGATTTCGTGCAAATCTGTCCAAGCACTGTCGAGTAATACGCTTTTCTTGGAAAAATAAAATCGAAAAAAGTCAAAATCGCGAAAAAACGCAATTAAGTCTTATCAAAATGCTAAATTGTGTTTTTAACAAACCATTTGAGAGGCAAATAAGCGTCTCTTCCGATAGACCTTATCAAAGATCCAAAATATCCAACGCGGAAGGCTAAAATAAAAATTGTCATAGACTCGGGATCCGGCACATCATTTTGAGGTAAAATAAGCTAACTAAGCGATTGGTGAAAGTTTGAAAGACATTAGATGAGGCATAGCCGAGAAAACTTCATTTTTTGGGAGAAAAATGTCAAAAAACGTGGAAGATTGCGAAAAAATAATAAAAATTCAATCAAAATGATAGATTGTTAAGCCGCAGCCGAGTAAGACCATATTTCAAGGCATGCAACTTACCTTCGCTCGCTTTGCTCCAAAGTGGAATAAATCGAGTTGGCCATGGTCCAAGTAATTCGTCATAGACCCGGGATCCGACATATCATTTTTAGGTAAAATGAGCTAACTAGGCGATTGATGAAGGTTTCGTGAAAATTCGACCAAGCGCTGTTGAGAAAAGCGCGTTTCGAAAAAAAGTCAAAATCGCGAAAAAATGCAATTAAATCCATCAAAATGCTAAACTGCGTTTTTAAAAGACCATTTGAGAGATAAGTAAGCATTTCTTCCGGTATATCTTATCAAAGATCCAAAATATCCAATGCGGAGGGCTAAAACTAAAATTATCACAGAACCCCGGCCCGACACATCATTTTCAGGTAAAATGAGCTAACTAAGCGATTGATGAAGATTTCGTGCAAATCTGTCCAAGCACTGTCGAGTAATACGCTTTTCTTGGAAAAATAAAATCGAAAAAAGTCAAAATCGCGAAAAAACGCAATTAAGTCTTATCAAAATGCTAAATTGTGTTTTTAACAAACCATTTGAGAGGCAAATGAGCGTCTCTTCCGATAGACCTCATCAAAGATCCAAAACATCCAACGCGGAGGGCTAAAATAAAAATTGTCATAGACTCGGAATCCGGCACATCATTTTGAGGTAAAATGAGCTAACTAAGCGATTGGTGAAAGTTTGAAAGAAATTAGATCAGGCATAGCCGAGAAAACTTAATTTGTTGAGAAAAAAAATGTCAAAAAACGTGGAAGATTGCGAAAAAATAATAAAAATTCAATCAAAATGATAGATTGTTAAGGCGCAGCCGAGTAAGACCATATTTCAAGGCATGCAACTTACCTTCACTCGCTTTGCTCCAAAGTGGAATAAATCGAGTTGGCCATGGTCCAAGTAAAAATCGTCATAGACCCGGGATCCGACATATCATTTTTAGGTAAAATGAGCTAACTAGGCGATTGATGAAGGTTTCGTGAAAATTCGACCAAGCGCTGTTGAGAAAAGCGCGTTTCGAAAAAAAGTCAAAATCGCGAAATAATGCAATTAAATCCATCAAAATGCTAAAGTGCGTTTTTAAAAGACCATTTGAGAGATAAATAAGCATTTCTTCCGGTATACCTTATCAAAGATCCAAAGTATCCAATGCGGAGGGCTAAAACTAAAATTATCACAGAACCCCGGCCCGACACATCATTTTCAGGTAAAATGAGCTAACTAAGCGATTGATGAAGATTTCGTGCAAATCTGTCCAAGCACTGTCGAGTAATACGCTTTTCTTGGAAAAATAAAATCGAAAAAAGTCAAAATCGCGAAAAAACGCAATTAAGTCTTATCAAAATGCTAAATTGTGTTTTTAACAAACCATTTGAGAGGCAAATAAGCGTCTCTTCCGATAGACCTCATCAAAGATCCAAAATATCCAACGCGGAGGGCTAAAATAAAAATTGTCATAGACTCGGGATCCGGCACATCATTTTGAGGTAAAATGAGCTAACTAAGCGATTTGTGAAAGTTTGAAAGAAATTAGATCAGGCATAGCCGAGAAAACTTCATTTTTTGAGAAAAAAAAATGTCAAAAAACGTGGAAGATTGCGAAAAAATAATAAAAATTCAATCAAAATGATAGATTGTTAAGGCGCAGCCGACCATATTTCAAGGCATGCAACTTACCTTCGCTCGCTCCGCTCGCTCGTGCACAAACTCTGCCCTCGGAATTAAAATTGTACGCTTTCGTATAAAAACTGCCTGACTTTAATTTTTCACTCCATTTCACGTGGAATAATTCTCATAAGTGCGCCTCAGGCACGGATCCTTATTAAAGCCCTTTACAAAGCTGTCACTGGAGGGTTATTCACCCTCATGACCTGACTTCCTGAAATAATAATAATTATTGCAAGACCGCTTTATGAGATACTATTAATTTTTTCAGCGAGCATTCCCAAAAGAACGGACCAATTGGGGAGTTCGTACACGTCGCTGAATTCCGAACTGGAGGGAAATCCTCCGCTTTGGATCACACACATCACTGGCACCTACCATGATGACATTTTCGTGAACAACGCTCGAATCCTCGTCAGTCATTCGAACATTCAAACCGTCCAAAAGAATGGAAACGAACAGGTATCATTTTAACATTTTTATAACGTTTATCGTGAATCAAATTTATACCTTCACAAATTAAATTTATTGACTGCAACATGAGGTTGAAAGATGTTGAGGATTATGACATTAAGCCTTTATAGA
This sequence comes from Pycnomerus fuliginosus, assembly GCA_963924575.1. NCBI lineage: Eukaryota > Metazoa > Arthropoda > Insecta > Coleoptera > Zopheridae > Pycnomerus > Pycnomerus fuliginosus. The sequence continues at coordinate 17,049,669 of OZ004624.1, read as the reverse complement.
TCTTAGAAATGGTTCTTCATAAAAATGCTGGCGCTCCAGTTAATTGTAATTTTTTTAATTTTAGTGTCAGCAAAAATGTATATAAACATTTTTCTAGAGAATTTTACGCTCTTCAATTTGTTATGGCTATTTTTTCGATAAAATCAATATTTCATGAGATATTTGCAAATTTAACAAAAACTGTGCCTGTTAGCCTTAATGGTGGCTCGAGCTCACACCCCATCCCAGGGGACTTTTAGTATGTTCAATAGAATGGTTAAAGCTAAAAGTTGGGCAGTAATTTTTGTTTCTATTTGTCATTACACAAGGAGAAACCGTGAAAATCAAAGCACGAATCCCCCTCGCAAATTGAATAGTTTCTCACATAAAATAAAACATGTCTTCAGGCCCATATTATAATTCACGGTTAAGGAGGGATCTCTTGGGGTTGTGTGAGTTTTACGATACGCATTTCTCGCATCAGAGTAGATCTAAAGTGAGTCTCTAGTGTACTTTTCAAAGTTAAATGTCCTTTGCCGAGGATGTAGTTCTTGGTTTTTCCAGGTCCTACATAAAATTGACGAAGTTCTGGTTCCCACGAGATCACCAAAGTCTGCACCCAATCGACTCTACAATCCGACAGCTCTCGAGTTTTTGGAGTTGTACGAATCTCTCATTATAAACCCCTATCGTGTTAGGTGAGAATTTTACTAGGTTTTTTCGAGCTTCATTATTATTTTTATAACAGGAATTTCCGGCAAAAGGTTCAACAGAACAACAAACAGGACGTTTTCAAAACGGAGGGTGGACATACGTTTTTCATACCTATCGATGAGGGTTTCAATAAGGTACTTTACGTGAATTGACTATTGTTTTGAAAAATGTTTGTAGAACAAAAGAGCTGGACTAATCGATGGAAAAATTATAGACGGCCACATCATCCCCAAACAGGTTTTATTTACTTCCCCTACAAGAAAAGATGTTCCCTACCAAACTTTAGCAAATGGAGATAATAACGTCAGGGTTGTCATCTCTTTCACGCAGGAAACTAGAGGCGCATCTGTTATCAGTAAGCAAAAAATATTTTTCTTCTTGACTTCAGTGACATTTTTGACAATGTTAAAGTACATTTCTATGCCATGGCAATGAAGTACATTATTACATCCAGATTTGCCACACAAAGTACCACTTTTACTCTTAATAACATTATAATATACTATTTTCTTCAAGCGTCAAAAAAACTGCACTTCAATGACATTTTTGACAATGTTGAAGTGGTATTTCTGTGCCACACAAAGTATCACTTTTACTCCTAATAACATAATATACTATTTTCTTCAAACATCAAAAAAACTACACTTGACAAGGTTAAAGTGATATTTCTATGCCATGACAATGAAGTACATTATTTCATTCAGTTTTGCCACACAAAGTATCACTTTTTCTCCTAATAACATAATATACTATTTGTGAATCTTCGGTAACCGCATCCCATACCAAACTAAGCTTATTCTTAAAGATTTCAGTAATAATTTAATCGAAAATATCCACTCTTAATGAATTTCCTGCGTTTGAAGGAAAAATAGCATATATGTTAGTCGGAGTAAAAATTGTGTGGCTGAGCTGGATTTGTCACACAAAGTATCACTTTTACCCCTAATATCATAATATACTATTTTCTTGAAACGTCAAAAAACTGCACTTCAATGACATTTTTGACAATGTTAAAGGGACATTTATATGACATGGCAATGAAGTACATTATTACATCCAGCTTTGCCACACAAAGTATCACTTTTACTCCTAATAACATATACAATTTTCTTCAAACGTCAAAAAACTGCACTTCAATGACATTTTTGACAATGTTAAAGTGACATTTCTATGCCATGGCAATAAAATACATTATTACATCCAGCTCTGCCACACAAAGTATCACTTTTACTCCTAATAACATAATAATTTTCTTCAAACGTCAAAAAGCTGCACTTCAATGACATTTTTGACAAGGTTAGAGTGATATTTCTATGCCATGACAATGAAGTACATTATTTCATTCAGTTTTGCCACACAAAGTATCATTTTTCTCCTAATAACATAATATACTATTTGTGAATCTTCGGTAACCGCATCCCATACCAAACTAAGCTTATTCTTAAAGATTTCAGTAATAATTTAATCGAAAATATCCACTTTTAATGAGAATTTCCTGCGTTTGATTTGAAGGAAGAATAGCATATGTTAGTCGGAGTAAAAATTGTGTGGCTCAGCTGCATTTGTCACACAAAGTATTACTTTTATTACTCCTAATACCATAATATACTATTTTCTTGAAACGTCAAAAAACTGCACTTCAATGACATTTTTGACAATGTTAAAGTGACATTTATATGACATGGCAATGAAGTACATTATTACATCCAGCTTTGCTACACAAAGTATCACTTTTACTCCTAATAACATATACAATTTTCTGCAAACGTCAAAAAACTGCACTTCAATGACATTTTTGACAATGTTAAAGTGACATTTCTATGCCATGGCAATGAAGTACATTATTACATCCAGCTTTGCTACACAAAGTATCACTTTTACTCCTAATAACATAATAATTTTCTTCAAACGTCAAAGAAACTGCACTTCAGTGACATTTTTGACAAGGTTAAAGTGATATTTCTATGCCATGACAATGAAGTACATTATTTCATTCAGTTTTGCCACACAAAGTATCATTTTTCTCCTAATAACATAATATACTATTTGTGAATCTTCGGTAACCGCATCCCATACCAAACTAAGCTTATTTTTAAAGATTTCAGTAATAATTTAATCGAAAATATCCACTTTTAATGAATTTCCTGCGTTTGAAGGAAAAATAGCATATATGTTAGTCGGAGTAAAAATTGTGTGGCTGAGCTGGATTTGTCACACAAAGTATCACTTTTACCCCTAATATCATAATATACTATTTTCTTGAAACGTCAAAAAACTGCACTTCAATGACATTCTTGACAATGTTAAAGTGACATTTATATGACATGGCAATGAAGTACATTATTACATCCAGCTTTGCCACACAAAGTATCACTTTTACTTCTAATAACATATACAATTTTCTTCAAACGTCAAAAAACTGCACTTCAATGACATTTTTGACAATGTTAAAGTGACATTTCTATGCCATGGCAATAAAATACATTATTACATCCAGCTCTGCCACACAAAGTATCACTTTTACTCCTAATAACATAATAATTTTCTTCAAACGTCAAAAAGCTGCACTTCAATGACATTTTTGACAAGGTTAGAGTGATATTTCTATGCCATGACAATGAAGTACATTATTTCATTCAGTTTTGCCACACAAAGTATCATTTTTCTCCTAATAACATAATATACTATTTGTGAATCTTCGGTAACCGCATCCCATACCAAACTAAGCTTATTCTTAAAGATTTCAGTAATAATTTAATCGAAAATATCCACTTTTAATGAGAATTTCCTGCGTTTGATTTGAAGGAAGAATAGCATATGTTAGTCGGAGTAAAAATTGTGTGGCTCAGCTGCATTTGTCACACAAAGTATTACTTTTATTACTCCTAATACCATAATATACTATTTTCTTGAAACGTCAAAAAACTGCACTTCAATGACATTTTTGACAATGTTAAAGTGACATTTATATGACATGGCAATGAAGTACATTATTACATCTAGCTTTGCCACACAAAGTATCACTTTTACTCCTAATAACATATACAATTTTCTTCAAACGTCAAAAAACTGCACTTCAATGACATTTTTGACAATGTTAAAGTGACATTTCTATGCCATGGCAATGAAGTACATTATTACATCCAGCTTTGCTACACAAAGTATCACTTTTACTCCTAATAACATAATAATTTTCTTCAAACGTCAAAAAGCTGCACTTCAATGACATTTTTGACAAGGTTAGAGTGATATTTCTATGCCATGACAATGAAGTACATTATTTCATTCAGTTTTGCCACACAAAGTATCATTTTTCTCCTAATAACATAATATACTATTTGTGAATCTTCGGTAACCGCATCCCATACCAAACTAAGCTTATTCTTAAAGATTTCAGTAATAATTTAATCGAAAATATCCACTTTTAATGAATTTCCTGCGTTTGAAGGAAAAATAGCATATATGTTAGTCGGAGTAAAAATTGTGTGGCTGAGCTGGATTTGTCACACAAAGTATCACTTTTACCCCTAATATCATAATATACTATTTTCTTGAAACGTCAAAAAACTGCACTTCAATGACATTTTTGACAATGTTAAAGTGACATTTATATGACATGGCAATGAAGTACATTATTTCATTCAGTTTTGCCACACAAAGTATCACTTTTACTCCTAATAACATATACAATTTTCTTCAAACGTCAAAAAACTGCACTTCAATGACATTTTTGACAATGTTAAAGTGACATTTCTATGCCATGGCAATGAAGTACATTATTTTCTTGAAACGTCAAAAAACTGCACTTCAATGACATTTTTGACAATGTTAAAGTGACATTTATATGACATGGCAATGAAGTACATTATTACATCCAGCTTTGCCACACAAAGTATCACTTTTACTCCTAATAACATATACAATTTTCTTCAAACGTCAAAAAACTGCACTTCAATGACATTTTTGACAATGTTAAAGTGACATTTCTATGCCATGGCAATAAAATACATTATTACATCCAGCTCTGCCACACAAAGTATCACTTTTACTCCTAATAACATAATAATTTTCTTCAAACGTCAAAAAAACTGCACTTCAATGACATTTTTGACAATGTTAAAGTGACATTTCTATGCCATGACAATGAAGTACATTATTTCATTCAGTTTTGCCACACAAAGTATCACTTTTTCTCCTAATAACATAATATACTATTTGTGAATCTTCGGTAACCGCATCCCATACCAAACTAAGCTTATTCTTAAAGATTTCAGTAATAATTTAATCGAAAATATCCACTTTTAATGAGAATTTCCTGCGTTTGATTTGAAGGAAGAATAGCATATGTTAGTCGGAGTAAAAATTGTGTGGCTCAGCTGCATTTGTCACACAAAGTATTACTTTTATTACTCCTAATACCATAATATACTATTTTCTTGAAACGTCAAAAAACTGCACTTCAATGACATTTTTGACAATGTTAAAGTGACATTTATATGACATGGCAATGAAGTACATTATTACATCCAGCTTTGCCACACAAAGTATCACTTTTACTCCTAATAACATATACAATTTTCTTCAAACGTCAAAAAACTGCACTTCAATGACATTTTTGACAATGTTAAAGTGACATTTCTATGCCATGGCAATGAAGTACATTATTACATCCAGCTTTGCCACACAAAGTATCATTTTTACTCCTAATAACATAATAATTTTCTTCAAACGTCAAAGAAACTGCACTTCAGTGACATTTTTGACAAGGTTAAAGTGATATTTCTATGCCATGACAATGAAGTACATTATTTCATTCAGTTTTGCCACACAAAGTATCACTTTTTCTCCTAATAACATAATATACTATTTGTGAATCTTCGGTAACCGCATCCCATACCAAAGTAAGCTTATTCTTAAAGATTTCAGTAATAATTTAATCGAAAATATCCACTTTTAATGAATTTTCTGCGTTTGAAGGAAAAATAGCATATATGTTAGTCGGAGTAAAAATTGTGTGGCTGAGCTGGATTTGTCACACAAAGTATCACTTTTACCCCTAATATCATAATATACTATTTTCTTGAAACGTCAAAAAACTGCACTTCAATGACATTTTTGACAATGTTAAAGTGACATTTATGTGACATGGCAATGAAGTACATTATTTTTACTCCGGCGGCGATGAAGTAGATTATTGTTACTCCGGCAGCGGAAAAATTTTTTTCAGCCGCCAGAGCGACGTTCTTAAAGATTTCAGTAATAATTTAATCGAAAATATCCAGTTTTCTGCGTTTGAAGGAAAAAATAGCATATGTCATTCGGAGTAAAAGTGCCTTTTTGTTGCTCAGCTGGATTTATCATACAAAGTGTCACTTTTACTCCTAATAACATAATACACACTATTATGATTATACTCGAAATTTTGATTTTTTTTCTTTTATGCAGATTATGTGAAAAGCCACACAATCCTCAGCGACGGAAAGCACTCCCAAGGAGTTGTCCTCTCGGAAATAGTAAAAGCCAACATTCCCGTCAAAAACGGAGTAGTTCACCTCATCCAGAAGCCGCTAATGGTCGTGGACAGTAACGTAAAAGAACTCCTGGAGGTATTTTCACATTTTTATCACCCCTTGCCAAGCATTTTCCTTATTTTCTTCACTAAAACACTAACAGCACACGAAATTTTTAGGTGAATACTTTGTATTTATGTAGTTTCCTTCTGTAAAGTTGATGTTTTTCTGCACAGGAACAGATGGATTTTGTTTGCAACATAGGCAATAAACAGATGTCGGTGGACGATCCTTATTACTTTGTACGTGAAAACGAAAGAGGTTTATATTTTAGTCGTCATTTTAACGTGGCTTTGATGCTTTTATTGTTAGTTGCCGCAGATGAGCACGAAACTGTTCGAATTAGTTAATAGTTTAAGGTAATTCGAATATGTTTTGACAAAAGCTGATTACATTATGCTCTATATATTCGCTGATAAGGGCTTTCAAGGGAGATCTAATACAATTTGATCAACAAAATTTAAAGTTGAACATCGGGCAGTGAAAGCTGTAAATCTGTATCCATGTGCCTTTTCACGGCTGTGTTGATGTTAAACTTTTGTTGATCATATATTGTATAACATGGAAAAATGGATTTTCTCCTTCCATACTTTGTAAATAAATATGCTGCATAAAGAGATATTTTTCATCGAGCTTTTAGCCTGATCATATTCCAAGAAGTCATGCATTTTCAGAGACTATAAATTACTATTAAACACAAATATTTGTATACAGGGCTGCAAATCTAACAATAATAATGGTTTAACTTTCTTAGTGTTTTGTTTAAGAAATTGGGTTTAAATTTGCAAGAATTAATTTCACATTTAGCTAGATATACAAACTACTGTTTTAAAACAATTATCTACTCGAATAAATACATTATGACATTGCTCGTAGCCACAATTGGAAAAATGTTCATTTTCCGGACAGCAACTAGATTTTCATTTCATTAGCAAAGTGCCGCTAAGTAATTACCTAATGCAGTTAAACGAACAATCCCGTAGCCAATTTAAGGTCCAAAGCCAATTGAATATCCAGAATACACACGAGTACACAACACATTTTATGTTATTATTCGCAAAATTTTTATTTGAAATTGTTCTTTTGAACGAAAGATTATGATCAATAATTAATTTTGTGCGCATCTTTCGGAAACTGCAGCAATACAAGGTAAATTTACTGGTTAAATATTGGCATTTTACACCCCGAAACTGCATTTCACGTATGTATCACGCTTGTATCATGAAACTGCTAACAGCGCTAGCACTTTAATGTTTGATAAGAAAACGCACACAAAAAACTTGCATGGCCTGTATCAAAATTTTCTCTCCGAGTTGTTTCTAATTCTGTTAATCCACAGGATAGAGACGGTGGGATCCTCAGTAGTTTCCTGAAAGCCATTAAGGACGTCGACTACAAGGAATTCTATAATACCATCGAACGCTCGCAGGACATCACCCTCTTTGCTCCTTGTAACGCGGCCTGGAACGACGATTTCACCCTTAACAGCATCATAAGGGATAAGGAGCGTTTCAAGGACATTCTGAGGATGCATTTGGTGCCCGATAACAGGCTTTATGTCGATAAAATAATCAGAACGCATGCTAACAGGGTAAGTTTTATAGTTAATCTGTTCAAATCTCCCGCGAACACGTCGGAGTCAATCGTACGCGTTCGTATTGGCGGGAGTTTTGAAATTTTTGAACGAAATTGTTGCTTTTTGCAGGTTCCTACTTTGGATCAACGCAAAAATCTGTACTTTAACGTTGTACAAATAGGCGCTAATCGAACTGTGACCGTCGAAGGCGGCGGCGTCAACGCCACCGTGATCCAACCCGATTTAGCCGCCACCAATGGAATCATCCATATAATTGACCGCGTTCTGGGAATACCATACACCACAGTTTACGATAAACTACGCACAGATCCCACCCTCAAGTGCGTTTTCTTCCTTTTCATTTACTTCGTAATTGAAATGTCACAAGTGTCAAAATGTAGGGTTATGTTTGCGTACGACGCAAGAGAATGTTAAATCGTTGAAACAGTATTTGTCAGTGTTTCAAAGCCAAATAAGTATAAATTGAACTTGAAACAACACCATAGCTTTGTTGTTTTAGGTTTAATTTATACTCATTTGACTTTATAATCTTTAATAACAACAAACAACCAACGCATAACCTTCAATTTTGACTTTTGCCTCATTCTTATGGAAATAAAAGAAAATATTATTAATTGCAGCTTCACCTACATTCTTGGTAACCGCGACGGCTTCAATATACAGCTAAACGACACTACGAAGAAGTTCACGTATTTCGTACCTCGTAACAGGGCTTGGGATGAGGCAAGCGTGGACCATCCCTCGGCCATAAAGAAACTCTTTATGCCCGACTATCACTACCACGTATGTATTTTTGTTTTCTCTTCAGTTGTTAGCTTGTTTTAACACTAGGCAAGTAATATCCTCGAACGTCACCTAGTCAGCTCGGATGAGCCCTACACCATGGAGCGAATCAAGCAATTAAGTTTAGAAGTAAATAGGGGAAATAATCTTTACGGCCCTAGGAGGGAAGAAGTTCAATTACCGGCAGTTAGGGGAGATTTGCGTCTTTTCGTGGAGGAGTCCAGCGATCACAGTAAGTATTTTTTAGGGGAATTCCCAAAAATAAATTGATTTTTATATTTAGTATACAATAATTCGACAAGTAATACAAGTAAGTTGTTTGTCGCTTCAGCTAAATTCAGTTTTATTTACACGATCGAAAGCACTGCGGCACGCTAAATTTTAGCCGTACGGTAGAAAATTATAATAAATTCACTGGTACACTGTGCACACAGCAGCGCTTAACGCGATATAACGTTGGGTTTATTAATTTTTTATTATTTCAGTAAGTGCGCGAATATTACATAGAATTAGCAAATTTCATGTTTTATTAAATTAAATGCCCATTCATTTGGTATGAATTAATAATATGTTTTGTTTCAACCTGAATATTTCAACCGTAGCTATTTCAAACATACGTCTGCTTGAAAACCTGAAATAATCAAAGACAACATATTTACTGCACTAGTTCGACTCCGTGGTTTTAGTTCATAATTCGTTTTTGAAGATTCATCATTTCAAATTTCCCGCCGAACTTATTGTATTCGCGGTGTATTTGAAAATTAAATATTGATAAAACCTGTTGAAATGCATAAAATACAATTTTTCTGCAATATTAATTCAACACTTCCACTAACCGTGTAGATTCTATACAGGGTTGTTACAAATGATTGCACCATCACTTCAAAAACAAAAAAATTGACGTTTAACGCCTGTTTCTGCGGTTGCGCAGTCCAGGACCTTGTCGCTGGTGGGTTATGGGTAAGTTGTAGTAATTTTGTGACATGTTCGGGGTGCTCTGCGCTGCACTTATTAACTTTATTGGTTAGATCGTGGATTCGTTAATGGCGGACTGTTAAAAACCGAGTTTTGAACTTTTTCCTGCATTTTTATTGTATAATTGGGAATTCCACCGTGTTAGAGCAAATAATAAATACAGGGTGTCTCAGAACGCTCGCACTAAATTCTAACGGAGTATTCAGGATTAAATTTTGAATCGATCCGTGTTTTTGAAAATTTCCAGGGTCCAATAGTTCCAGAGTTATAAGAGGTTTAAGAGGACCAATCAGATTTCAGCTCTTAATTGTGTTACAAGGTAATTTAATGTTAGATGCACTATTTCCTAGGTAACAAGATACAACAATATAAATTTTCATTGATAGTATCTTGTTACCTAGGAAATAGTGCATCTAACGTTAAAGTACCTTATGGAGCAATTCAAAGCTGAAATCTGATTGGTCCTCTTAAACCTCTTATAACTCTGGAACTATTGGTCCCTGAAAATTTTCAAAAACACGCATCGGCTCAGAATTTACTACTGAGTACTCCATTAAAATTTGGTGCGAGCGTTCTGAGACACCCTGTATAACTTTATTTCCAAAGGTAACGGAGAAAACGGACAATAACACTCTTATAATATGAATTTATTAAATCATTTCGAAAGTGGGGTCAACGTCCATTTACGTCAACTGAGAAAAGAAAGAGATAACTTCGCATCGTTCGTTAAACTTTAACATGTCAAAGTGAAACAACAAAGTCACTAGAATACTTCCACCGGAATGATTCATTGCTGCATTCAAGTTGCTGCAGCTGTGATTGTACATAAAAGAACCGCCCTTAAACTCAACCACAGTGCTATTCAGAAAATGTGTGTTGACGGGAGGTTATGCAAACAAGTGAATCACAATCTGTCAGAAGGACGTTTGTCTAAAGTTAGTTCGCACAGCCCCCCAGATAAAATAACAGATGTCTTATGTCTTTCAAACCATAAGTCCCTGGTAAACTGACAGATGAGTTGTCTTTGGACAAACGTCCTTTCGACAGAGTGCGATTCATTTGTTTCCATAGTCAGGCTATTGCCTTTTTGATGTCTAACGTTTGCTACCAACCTCTCAAAAAGAAAGCTCCCAATTTCTAAAAAAATTTCACCTTGCATCAAAGAGACTAAAACAATCATACTTTGTGATGATATATACAGGGTGTCCCGTAATTAGGCTGCAATATTTTACCATCAATATTAGGACTAAAAGTTTAGTAAAATTTTTCGAAAAATCCATCCTAAGGGGGTAAAAAAATAGTTATTTCTTAAATTTCTGAGGAACGGCTTAAGATAGGGTCACGAAAATTGGAACCTTGTCGTAGATTTTTGTGCTGAACAAGGCTAATGTAATGGTTTTTGGCAAAAGCTTCAGGGACGTGCCTGAGTGGAGGGGTCGCGGACATTTTTGTATCGAACTTTTTTGTACGACACCTTGGGTGAATTGTGAGTACAAATTTGAATTCCTCGTACATTTCTTCGTAAAAAAGGTGCTCTAGTTGAAACTCGATAGCTCAAGCCGTTTTCGGGGAAAATCGATTTGAAAGTTCAATTTCGAGGTATAAAAGTGGGTATTGTGGCACTCAAAATACCTAAAATTATCAGATACAGCGTGATCAGCAAAAAACAAACAAGTTTAACCTACTTGCATCTCATATGCTTCAAATTCGAAAGAAAATCATAAGAAAATGGATTTTCCATACTCTATCCCATCAATTTTGCACATTTTCGGCGTGGAAAAAGAACTTCAAATCGATTTTCTTCAAAAACGGCGTGAGCTATCGAGTTTCAACTAGAGCACCTTTTTTACGTAAAAATGTACAAGGAATTCAAATTTGTGTTCATAATTGACCTAAGATGTCGTACAAAAAAGTTCGATAAAAAAATGTCCGCGGCCCCTCCACTCACTTTTGCCAAAAACCATTACATCAGTCTTATTTAGCACAAAAATCTACGACAAAGTTCAAAATTTCGTGACCCTATCGTAAGCCGTTCCTCAGAAATTGAAGAAAAAGAGAAGAAAGAGAAGAAGAGAAAAAGAAAATGGCATCGAAAACATTTTTCTAGGCCTTCTAGATTTTGAGCAATGACCACCAACTTTTGATTCTCTAATGGCCGCCATGTTGAATTTTGGCACGCAAAAGACTCAAAAGAGTTAGTTTTTCAAAAATGTAACCAGCAAGTGACATCGAAATCTTTTATTGAATTTTCAATTCAATTATTTTAAACGTTAAAAGGGATTAAACAAATTAATGTACTATTTTTACTTTTTTTCAAAAAAATTTACAGTAATATTTTACAAATTATTCATACCAATTTTAGAATTTTGACGATTTTTCAAAAAAGGTGCATTTTTAAAAAGTCAATTTTTTTCTATATCCCATGGTGTCAAAATTCAATATGGCGGCCATAACAGACTCAAAAGTTGACTGTCATTACTCAAAATCTAGAAGGCCTAGAAAATTTCTGTGGATATCATTCGATTGACAGCTGTCAAAAATACAAAAGTTGCAAGTTTGGTTTAAATAGCATTAAATATCGTTAATTTAGAATCGCAATTTTCATCAGAATCTTTGGAATAACTCAGGAGCGAATTAACATATCGCGGATTTCTCTTCAGATTCTTAATCACAAAGAAATAGCGTAACTTTTCGCTAATTTAACCGACTCCGTATCTCCGTTTAAGAGATGTCAATGGTGGGCAGTGAAAAAGGAACCACCCTGTATGTCTCTGCCCTTTTATCAAATAGCAAATCAGGTAGTCTTCACCATGAACTTATTAAAGAGAAGAGAACACATTCCAACGTACATAAATTGAACCCCGTTTAATGAAACGAAACCCTGATTCACACTGTCCTGGTTTTCGTTGGAAAAAGATTCGACTTTAACCGTATAATTTTTCCAGCATTCCTGATTCACTGGAAAGGCGAAAAGATACCAGTCTATCGACCAAACGTGGCATGCACTAATGGCGTAATACACGTAATCGACGCGCCTCTCCTCCAAGAGGGCGACATCCGCGTCAGTGGAGCCTCGCCTTTAAACTTCGCGCCACATTTATTAATGGTGATCGCTGCCAAATGGTTACTACTTTAATGCGTCCTCCATTTTTTTAGTGTGGACGTTTGAAATAGTTGCCGTGACGAGTTAGAACCCAAACTTTTCCAGCAACTCTAATTAATATCACATCAGACACACTTGTTCACAATTTCGTGAAAAAAAACCAAAATTATCATTTCCTTGCGAAGCATTTCAGACGAATCTATCAGAAATAAATATTGAATGTTAATAGTGGTTGAAAATTTGTACTGTTTATCGAAAAATAATGTATGCCTTCATTTATTGGTGCATTGGTGGAAATGCAACTTTAACATTGTTAAATGACTGAATTGATATTTAAAAAATGTTTTTCTAAATGTATATCAATACTCGTTTCATAGAATTTACATTCCACGCAGTAATAAATACCTGCTTTAACACAGTTTTAGTTTTAAGCTAGTATAAAGTGTGATGTGTAGAATGAATAAATCGCTTTTATATTTATAATTTTCCAAATCGATATATAAGTTTTGTACATACGTGTGGATGTGTATAAATGTTCATATTTTTGAAAGTAAATGTTTATAAATGTTAGACAAGGATTAACAATAAGTCTAATTAAGGTACTTTAATTTAGTCGGGCACTGAAATGCTTCACACTTAATCGATACATCCACAATTTAAAATCAACCTGCACAATAATAATATCATCATTTTCGTCCCACTTAAGTTGTGGATATATCGGGTGATCAAAACCAAAGAAGTCGCCCTCGATCAATAGCAGATACGTGTTATAATTAAATGTATAAAAACTGACCGTACCAATAATAGTTAAAGTTATAATAAATGTTCAAACAGCTTGAAAACAATGTTAGAAAGGGTTATACCCGATTTTAGATGTAAGTGTCTGGAAATTTAAATGCACTGCCAATGTCAAACTACATATAAAATTCATGAGTTTTTCTAGTATGTTCATTTCACTATTATTAAATTGAGTTTTTCTTAGTTTAGTTTTTATTGTATATATTTCGTTTACGAATAAAGCGTTCAGTGCTCTTCATTTTTGTTTTTTTTGCAACTGTATTGTAATTACCCAAAAGTGACCAACCTTTATTAGTAACTTAAAAAAAACGAAAATTGATAACAAATGTTTTATTGACTTTTATCCAACAGTTCAAGCAATACTTGCAGAAACAATCAGTTTAGGTACAAAGATTTAAAGATAAGTATAGTTTTATTTTGTACTTTACGCAGCTATGTTCGGAACTATAACTACATAAAAATTATTGTGAAAGAAAAATTCAATATAAAACCGCCCTCACTGCATTTTAATAAAAAATCAAGTATCCTGGATCTTCGAACTCAAATCCTGCGGACGGAAAACTCCTCTCTCTGTAATAATTCCGGCGATCAAGGTGGCTGGGGTGACGTCAAACGCTGGATTCCAGCAGGAGATTCCTATTTAAAATAATGATGGAAGGTTTCTAATTTGAGCAGGCTGTGTACAGCATGACGCGCGTCGGAACTCAGTTGAACTAAATTGAAACATACGTCATCCTGTGCACAGCCTTTACAAAAATACCTTTGGCAGCAATTCTATGTTCTCCCACGTGGGTCATTTCACGATCAGGTCTTTCTTCTATGACAATATGGTCACCGCTTAAAATTTTTGAATCGATTGATGTAAATGGGGCTGCTACGTAGAAAGGAACTCCGTGGTGATTGGCTAAAACTGCTATCTGATAGGTGCCTATTTTATTAGCTGTATCGCCATTGGCTGCAACCTATACAAAATAAATTGAACGTGTTTGACATTAATGACAGTTAAACTGCCGTTAGTGTCAAATTCTCTCTTCATCTGGGGTGCGTTCAGAAACAATCCCTGTGTAGAGATAGAACATGGACTTTTTAACGGTGGAACGAAGAGAAAAAATAACATTTATGAACGCACCCTAGGCTAACTTTATACATCTATCATTTCCTTACTCGCTACAGTACAGACGTTTAGTCAGACTTAGTTACAAATCTGTTAATGCCATTTTACCATACAAAATAAAAGTCTGTATTACACAGCTGATATTTGAAGAGATTATTTATAGATTTAGAATCAAGAATGATAAAAGAAATTAGCCCTGAAATGTTTGATATTAATTACGAAACACCCCTTGTGCATAATCACGAAGTACAATCCCCGCCATATAGGGTCGTGTGCTTTAAATAATAGAAAGTTTTTGAGCCATAAAAATCAAAAATTTTGTTAATATTAATAAGAAGAAAACAAGTCCAGTCAAATTATAGACTTTCCGAAATTAAAGCCATATACTTGCAAGCACGTACATGGATGTGTGGCCCGATTCACTTTTACCCTGCAAAAAAAATTGGTTCTGTAGTGGACATGGTGAATAAGGCTCTAATTGCAGTCGATGACATTACTTAGTGCGTAATTCGTGAGATGGCGCTGGGCACGAAAATTACAGGAATCTTTAACTAGGTGCAGGCTTTTTTATGTTGCGTACATTTTTAGATGTCATTTGCTTACCCTATCAGCTCCAACAACAACAGCCGAAATGTTCCTTTGTTTCATAAGAGCAGCTACCATACTATCAACAATCAGCGTTGCTGGAATTTTGTCGTGAACTAACTCATAGGCAGTCAGTCTTGCACCCTGATTATAGGGTCTAGTTTCAGTACAATAAACATGCTCTATTGGACAAAAAATCAATAAAGCCAATAAATAATGTTTTATTTACCTAATCGTTTCATTTCTTGAAGAGTTCTAATCACCCCCAATGCAGTTCCATAGCCTGCTGTTGCTAAAGAACCAGTATTGCAATGTGTCAAAACTCTTACTAAATTATCCCCAGCGACTCCGTTTAATATTTCTTTGGCGCCAAAATCGCCTATTGCCCTATTGTCGGCAATGTCCCTTTCCAACATCGCCTCTATAGTGGTTATAAACCTGAAAAAACCTCAGTACATATGCAACCAAACATACAACCGCAAAATTGACAAGTGTTTGACGTTTGTTGGTTGCCTACTCTAGAATCGTTTATTAATAAAAAAAATCAATAGAACTTGTCATTATTAAATCCTAAACTATCAAAATCACTTGTGATAAGTAATTTTTGAGGAAAAAAGTTACTTACCTAGCCTTCATTTGTTCCAAATCAACCGAGTCATCTTCACTTAACTTGTTGGCCAAGAAAATCAGTTCATCTGCAGCGATTTTCATATTAACAGCAGTGGGCCTCGACGAAACTAAATAATTCAATTTCCCTTCGACTTCCTGCCTCAGCTGCTTTTTTGAATCAAAAATTTCACTCTGCAACTCTACAGCAAGGCTAAGACAACCAACGATGGCAATGGCAGGAGCCCCCCTTACCTGCAAAAAGCCATGTACACAAAACCAACCCTCGGCACCCACCTGCATCTTGTTTATAACTTTCCACCCATCCTCAACTCCCTTGACTTGAATGTACTTCGATTGAGCGGGCAATAAAAGCTGATCCAGGATTTCCAAGGACTTATTTTCGTACTTTATGGCCCTGAGAGTCATCGTGTCGACTTAACCTTAAATTTGATGACACTCAAAAGAGATAAGTCATGTGTGGAAGTAACGAAATGCGAGCACAGGATAAGGAAATTACTGTTTTAAGACTCGGTTTGTGTTTAAATTGCGATTAATTACTCAAATAAGAATTAAATTAGAACTGTCAGTTTGACGTTTGGCACAACCGGAATCCAAATTCTTCAAATAACGAATTAATTGATTTCGGGGGTTAATTGGCGATAAAAATAGGCACAGCTCATAGACCCCCTTTACTGGGCTTATTTCTGATTATGCAAAATTGTCTAAAAATAATGATGAAATTTGTAGGTTATATCAGTTTTGACATTTGACAGGATATCTAACACTTTTTCGAATAAATTGATTTGGAGGTTTAAGTGACGATAAAAATAGTGGCACCAAGCTGTAACAGTCTACCTATTTCGTTGATTATGTAAAATCATCTAAAAATAATAACGAAGTTTATAGGTTATGTCAAATGTCAAACCCATGTGTCAATCGGCGAAGTCCCGGTTATAAATAAACCGCCATGCATTAAATTTACCACAATTTACCCTAATTATGGTAAGTTTAATTAATTCAGCTTGAATATTTATTAATTTTTAACTTTTAGGCCCTATTGGGGGCTCAGCTGGTCATCACTTTGGTGATGGTGAGCGTGGTTCAAAAACTGGGGCCCCATTTTTCCTTCGCCCGATGGTTGTTATGTTCAACTGGATTAGTGAGATACCTGTACCCCACAGATGCTGAATTAAAACAGCTCGCGAGTATTCCTAAAGACAAGTCAAAGAACAAAAAAGGGGGTTATAGGCCACAAATTAATGGTAAAGGGGAGACTTTTCACATACCGAGGAATCTGGATGTACAACTGGAAACTGCCAAAGTCACACAATTAGATGTAATTCACTTACGATATTACACAGAGTATCAGTGGTTGGTCGATTTTACTGTTTATTCAGTTATGGTGTATTTTGTAACAGAGGTATATTGATAAAATCTTGTTTTCTGGTTGTAATTTGGTGGTTTTAGATTTATCAGTTTTGGTTTCCTCTGAAGGATGAGGTCAACCTCAGTATGATGTGGTGCGTGTTGGTTCTACTGTTTTCAATGTATCCTTTTAACAAGTAAACAGATTTTGTGGTTTACGTTGTGTAAAAAAAATTGTTGAGGGTATCTGTTTTTATGATCAACAAGATTTAACGCCATGAAAAGGCTTTGAAAATTGAACGTCACGTCGGTTCCTAACTGATACTTACAAAATTACATCTTACTAATGTTGGTTTAAGGGTGTAATTTCAAGTCAGTTTATGTCTGTCACGTGGTGACATAAGTCTAGTTAGGTGCACAACTCAGCAGGGGTCGTTGCTTGCTAATGTTTGCAGATTTCTGCAATATTACATCTCACTACCAACTATTTTCATCTTATAACCATATATACATGAAGGTTCCTTCACAGATAGTGTGAGCTTATACGGTTATAGGATGAAAATAGTTGCCAGTGAGATGTCATATTGCAGAAATCTGCAAGAATTTGCAAGTAACGACCCCTGCTGAGTTGTGTACCTAACTAGACTTATGTCATCACGTGACTGACATAAACTACACCCTAAGCGTAGAAAATGTAAACAATATGTAGGTACTATTAGTGAGATGTAACCTATCAGTAGGTATATTTCATTAGGGTCTATTCTGTAATTTTAACGTTTCCTTGGCAGCACTATCGTTAAATCGTATTTGAGGTGATTAAACGTTGATTAATTAGAGCGCAGGCGTCTCTAGTAGGAGGCGCCAACAATATACTGTTTTAACGCTTTTGCTTTGACTTTACCATAACATCGAAAATACAAAAACAATCACAAACGACACGCTAAAATTTTTTACGCGTACTTTACAGAATACACCCTCGTGTGGTTTTCGCGTGTGTTGGAACAAACCTGCAGAAATCCTTAACTTAACCCAGACGACAGTTGCTGTCTCTAACAGTGCAGTATTTTAAAGGTGAAGAATCTGTGGGCGAGCGCTCTACATGCATTGTCACCGGTTTCACGTATCTACTAATCTCAATGATGATATTAATAGTGGATGAAAACACCCTAGAATTAGGTCTTGAACAGGCCTACAGCAGTTTCAATCAGACAGCTTCCATTTTTTTGAGTAAACAAGATTTAAGTTCGTCAGGGCCTGCGTCAAAAATCGTTCTGAAGTTCTTTATGGCCCTGTGGTGTGGAATTTTAGGGGCGCTTTTCACGTTTCCTGGACTTAGGATAGCGAAAATGCACTGGGATTTACTAAAGTAAACGAAATTTTTGATGGTAGATTAATTTTTTTGTAGGTATTTTAAGGAAAACAGACTGATTCAAGTACTGTTGAATCTCAGCTTTGCCCTGCCGTTTGTTCTGGTTATTTTTTGGATAAAGCCCGTTTCGCGGAATTATCTAACAGTTCGCATTTTTTCAGGGATGACACAACCTTTGTATGTTACAGTTTTGTTTACTATTTTTAAAACATTTTTCTTTAAGATTGACGCCTCATTCTTTTGAAACTCTTCGAATTATCCTTATCGTTTTTACGGTGTGTATAAAGTTAATTTTGATGCCTTGGTATTTACAAGCCTACTTAGATATGGCTTATAATAGGATTCAGGAACAGAAGAAAGAAGCTGGAAGGATAACCAATCGAGAATTGCAGAAAAAGGTACGAAAATCTAACTAAATCGGTTATTTTGAAAATATGTTTCAGATTGCAGCAGTTTTTTATTATTTATGTGTGGTTACATTGCAATACATAGCCCCATTGATAATGTGCCTCATTCTTACTTTTATGTACAAAACTTTGGGGGAATACAGCTGGAATGGCTTATTTCAAGAAGTGTCAGATGAATGTGCAACAAATCCTTCCAAGGCTTCCATTGATCCATTTGATGATGGTAGTGAAATTACCAAATCAGCAGCTGAATTTCACTTGGCACTGGACAATGTAAAATCACTATTTACGGCGGAAGTTTTTAGGGGAATATTGGGGTTTTCTACTTGGTGGTGTTGCTTCGTGTATTTTGCAGCGACGTCAATTGGACTTGTTTATCAATCGTATTTTTCGATAGTGTAGCGAAGTACCTACCTACCAAAATGAAATTTAACATCAAGAAGGCCGTGAAAGCAAAACAGGATGTCGAGACTTTATAACTGCATCTTGTTCTCGATCTTGTCGTACCGTTCAACCATCACGACCTTCTTGTTGCCAAATTTTGTTGACCAAATGGTAGGTATATAAAGTACCTACCTACATGATTTTTGTTATTGTTGTGTTTGTGAATAAAAAAGGATTGATTAGTGCAAATTTGCGTTTATTTTGTAGATCAACTTTGTTATTTTTATCAGAAGTTGTGTTTTGCAAGAAAAGTTAGGAACAGATCACATAGGCCCTCGTTGTCAGCAGCCCGTTAAAGAACTAATCAACTAATATGCTTCAAGTGTTCCTGATAAGTCTTTAATGAAAAAAATACACTCCGGAAATCAAAGAACTTTATGAAGCACAAAACCAAAGTTGAAAGCATGAGTGTGTAATACCGTCTTTGAGGATCTTGTCAAATTTAAAAGGTTTTATAGATCTGGTTTTTAGCGTACAACTGTATTATTAGGTTGTAGTAGGTATGCACATAGGTACAGTTTATTTATTTTTCGTCACGTTGTAAGTCTGGGCATTTTTATACTTCTAAGCTGTACCTAGGTATTCCCATGGCCTCGTTTTTGTTGAAAACCACGTGGCAATATTTTTGAAGGATCGGACTTCAACAAGGGCCTTGTTACTAACGAAAAATTTTCAATGATTTCCTAACGATTTTTTACAGCCGAATACTGTTCTACTTATTAATAATTATTTATCAATTATTAATTTGATAATGGCGGTTGAAGTTTCGGGTGCGCAACAAAATAAAATAAAGATCAAAAGAACCCAGCCCCCGTGCAGTGAGAATCGATCTAATAAAAATAACGGCGAATTTTCCTCGACCTGCAACAAATAAATTCCCAACAATTAATAATTTCATAATAAAATCGATGATTTTGACTATATCCCGAAGCTTCTAGATCAACTTGTGGCCAATGGGAAGCACGCGTCAGTTTGAATACTGACTTGTGATTGGTTGACGGCCGGAAACTTCTAGAAGCATTCATTGACCCCGTATAAAACCGGCCATTGTAGGAAAAACGCCCGATTCCGCTTTCTGCAGTTGAACGAAAAGCGTGTTTTTTTTAAAGAAAGGTTTACAAGATTCAACTGCAAGGAAATACATAAAGAAAGGTGAGTAGTACATTTCTACATTTAAAATAATCAAAATTCAAGTACGCTTTGATTAGACGTCAAATAGAGCAAGCGTCATTCCATCAGTTCAATCGAAATTTTCGCAATTAGTAAAATAATTGTAGGTAGAATGTGATTTTTATTTAATTTATTGTTGCAGATGGCCGCTAAAGCACCCGCTGTTGGTATTGATCTTGGAACCACCTACTCCTGCGTGGGTGTATTCCAGCATGGAAAAGTTGAAATCATCGCCAATGACCAGGGTAATAGGACTACCCCTTCGTATGTTGCATTTACTGACACAGAACGTCTCATCGGAGATGCCGCCAAAAACCAGGTGGCTATGAACCCCAATAACACAATTTTTGGTAAGTTGTACTTAAATTCATGTAATTTTCTTGTCTCGAGTCAATCGACCTTGAGGTGGGATAAGTGGGAGATTACAGGAGTCATAAAGTCATGGACCTTGCCGATAGGTGATAGCGTCATGCTTCTTGTTCATGCTCATTTTTGGATATCGAAGATATCAATATTCAGAAGGGTGGGGGAAATTGGTTTAATATTTTTTATTTTCAATATTAAGTGTTGTATTTTCTAATAAATAGTGAACGTACACGAAATGTACAATGAAATGTGAAAAACTGAAAACGTGGAAGATCCAAGGTCAAATGGCGGAAGCCGCCATGTTTGCCTATAGTTTTGGCGGCAAAATTGAATTGAGTAGACCGGAGTTTCTCTTTAAGAGACCATTTTCAAATTTAAAGGACGGCTTTCCATCAGAGAATTATGTTAAAATGCTAGGCCTATTAGATTTTTTGTAAAGTAACAATAAAAAACCCATTTCTCGAATTGTCTTCAAATCCGATTAAATTCAGAGGGACTAAAAGAAACCTGAAACATGCATTTTAATTTTATTTGGTGGAAAGTACCCACTCTTAATTTAAATAATTTAAATTTGAAAGCACATTACGAATATATAATTAAATAAATGCGCGCAAATACAAAGAAGCAGAATTACGTCTGAGACGCAGTGTGCCGTGAAATTCGTTCATAGTCTAATTAATTATATGCAAACGCGAATCGGTGTTTTCCCGAGGGGTTAAATTGGAAGTTGCACTTTTTTGTGGTGATCAAGAATCCGTAGAGTTCTCCGATATCGGTTCTGATTTATCCCAAAAAGAAACTGAAAATCGCGTTTTTTGGAAAAAATTAATATCTTCCTTGCGATTGATACTATTTAAATGGAACTTTTGTATTTTTGACAGCTGTCAATTGAATGGCGTTGACAGAAGTTTTCTAAGCCTTCTCGATATTGAGCAACGACAGTCAACTTTTCTTTTTCTTATTGTCGCCATATTCAATTTTAGCACCATTAGATACACAAAAAAAACTGACAATTCCAAAAAATGTTTCCAATGTGGACTTTTTTCATAAAATAACTTACTCTGATCTTATAAATTTGTCATACCAAATTTCAAATTTTGACGCTCTGTCAAAAAGGCCCATATTGGCTAGATTTTTGAAAAACCAATTTTTTTGTGTATCTAATTGTGTTAAAATCCAATATGGCGGCCATAATCTCGTTGCTCAAAATCTAGAAGGCCTAGAAAATTTCTGTCGACGCCATTCAATTGACAGCTGTCAAAGATATAACACTGAGAACTCTTTACAGATTCTTAATCATCGCAAAAAAGTGCAACTTTTTCTAATTTAACCGATTCTCTTACTCTTATGGTTTCCGAGATCCCAATAGTGGGAATCGAAAAAACGCCACCCTATAACTATAATTTCACTTGATAATGACTTTTCCGGTATTTCGAAAAAATCGCCGATAAACTTCTTATACATAGTCGAGGGCCAAGGCAAGGAATCAACTGCATCATGACAATGTCAATATGGAGGATTTGGAAACGGCTAATTTAAATAATATATATAAAATTATATACAGGGTGTTATTTTTAAAACTTCCCACCTTGAATATCTTTGGACGTAATAAAGATATTGTATTGAAATAAAAGCTCGCTAATCCCGCACGGAGGGGACATTTGCGCGTATATTGAGGGAATTTTTTCCACTTCCGGTTTAACCGGAAATGACCTTAACTTTGTTTTTTTTTCAAATGGAATGGCACCTTTTTCTCAACGGATTCGGGGTCGACGATTTTTTCTGAGTTAAACACATGTATCATACTTGACCGGAAGTGCAGTCACGGCCACCCTAGATTTTCAAAAATATCGAAGAAATCTATGAAATTTGAGATTTTCGAAAAACACAAAAACACGTCGAGTTAGTTTTTTTGATGCAAATTTTTCCTGAGCAATTTCATTTTTTTATTTCTATCAAATTTTCTCTTACCTCACAATCTGTCAAAATCTCAAAAGTAAATAAACAGAAAATGTCAATGGACAGATGGATTTGCATCAAAAAATCAAAGTATATGTGTTTTTGCGTTTTTCCAAAATCGCAATATTTCACCAATTTCTTCGATGTTTTCGAAAATCTAGGGTGGCCGTGACTGCACTTCCAGTCAAGTATAATACATGTTTCTGACTCAGAAAATATCGTATATTCCGAATCCGTTGAGAAAAATGTGTGATTCCATTTGAAAAAACAAAGTTAAGGTCATTTCCGGTTAAACTGGAAGTGCGAGATTGGCCAGTTTTTATTCCAATTCAATATCTTTATTTCATCCAAAGATATTCGAGGTGGGAAGTTTTAAAAATAACACCCTGTACAGTAAATTTTCATGCTGAAGAATACTAAAACTGAAATCTGCCATAAATCTTGCGGGACAGGGGCTAATGGCGGCCATTTAAATTTTTAAAAATTGACAAAAGTTGTATTTTTCGATGGAGATTAAGAATCTGAAGAGAAATTCGAGATATCTAGATAATTACTGAAATATACTGAAAATTGACATCGTGTTGTAACTTGGTTACTAATCGGCAGATCAGTATGAAATTTGCTTCAACTATATTACCTTGAGCAAAGAACAAAATGGTTCGATTACATTACCTTGAGCAAAAAATAAAATGAGATGACGAAAATTTTTCAAAGCCTTCTAGATTAAAATATCTTTTTCACTTTTTTCGGTATATTTCTCGAATTAAGCCAGATATCTTGAATTTCTTTTTAGATTCTTAATCTATACTGACAAACACAACTTTAGAATCTTTTACCGTTTGCGAGATGCCAATTTTTGGAAAATTAAAATTTTCGCCATTAGCCCCTGTCCCACAAGATTTATGGCAGACTAACTATAAAGGTGCTAAACTAATTTTACTGAAATGACATACCAAAAATGTTCAATGCTCCCGGACTACTATTTTGAGTGTCTTTTCTACGAATCTGTCGACGGTCGAGGGCCAAAACTTTATCTCCTGACTGTACTAGTATATGTTACCTCCCACTAGATTGCAAAATTTCTGTAAATAATACTCGATGACCTGGGACAAATCCAACTCAATGATGATATTAAGATGTCATGCCAGACTGGAGTTTATGAACTTCCGTGATTATTTCAACATCTGAAATTACAAACCCCTAAATAAAATTTCGTCGATTCTCGCCGGATATTTATGTAATTTTCGATTTCAGATGCCAAACGTCTTATTGGGCGTCGCTTCGATGACCCCGCCATCCAGGCCGATATGAAGCACTGGCCGTTCGACGTCCTCAACGACGGAGGCAAGCCAAAGATCAAGGTAGAATACAAAGGTGAGGGCAAGAGCTTCTATCCAGAAGAAGTCAGCTCTATGGTGCTCACGAAAATGAAGGAAACCGCCGAAGCCTACTTGGGCAAGGCCGTTACGAATGCTGTGATCACGGTGCCAGCCTATTTTAACGACTCGCAACGTCAGGCGACCAAAGATGCGGGTACCATTTCCGGCCTGCAAGTTTTACGTATTATTAACGAACCGACTGCTGCTGCAATCGCCTACGGTTTGGATAAGAAGGGTCACGGGGAGAGGAACGTTTTGATTTTCGATTTGGGGGGTGGCACTTTTGATGTTTCTATTTTAACCATCGAGGATGGTATTTTCGAGGTTAAATCCACGGCGGGAGACACTCACTTGGGTGGTGAAGATTTCGATAACAGAATGGTCAATCATTTTGTTCAAGAGTTCAAACGCAAGTACAAAAAGGATTTGACTTCCAACAAACGAGCTCTTAGACGACTGAGAACATCGTGCGAGCGAGCGAAGAGGACCCTATCGTCGTCTACGCAAGCGAGTATCGAAATCGACTCTTTGTTCGAAGGAATCGATTTCTACACTTCGATTACTCGCGCCAGGTTCGAGGAATTAAACGCCGATCTCTTCAGATCCACAATGGAACCAGTGGAGAAAGCTATTCGTGACGCAAAAATGGATAAATCGCAAGTCCACGATATAGTTTTGGTCGGCGGTTCGACTCGCATCCCCAAAGTACAAAAACTATTGCAAGACTTTTTCAACGGAAAGGAGTTGAACAAGTCGATCAATCCTGACGAGGCTGTCGCTTATGGAGCTGCCGTTCAAGCCGCCATTTTACACGGCGACAAATCCGAGGAAGTTCAAGATCTGTTACTGCTCGACGTTACACCCCTATCGCTCGGTATCGAAACTGCCGGTGGTGTAATGACAGCTCTGATCAAGAGGAACACCACAATTCCCACGAAACAGACTCAAACTTTCACCACTTATTCTGATAACCAGCCCGGTGTGCTGATCCAAGTGTACGAAGGTGAACGCGCGATGACCAAAGACAACAATTTGTTGGGTAAATTCGAACTGACTGGAATTCCCCCAGCACCACGTGGTGTCCCACAAATCGAAGTCACTTTTGATATCGACGCCAACGGGATCCTCAACGTCACCGCCATAGAAAAAAGCACCAATAAGGAGAACAAGATCACAATCACCAACGACAAGGGACGTCTAAGCAAAGAAGATATCGAAAGGATGGTCAACGAGGCCGAGAAATATCGCAGTGAAGACGAGAAACAAAAGAGCACGATCTCGGCCAAGAACGGCCTTGAATCTTACTGCTTCAACATCAAGAGCACCATCGAGGATGAGAAGGTCAAGGATAAAATCTCGGAAAGTGAACGCACGAGCATTATGGATAAATGCAATGAAGTCATCGCCTGGTTGGATGCCAATCAATTGGCCGACAAAGAAGAGTACGAACATAAACAGAAAGAGTTGGAGAACTTGTGCAATCCGATTATTGCCAAGTTGTACCAGGGTGGCGCTGGTGCTGCGGGTGGTATGCCTGGATTCCCTGGAGCCCCGGGAGCTGCGCCTGGTGGTGGTGCCGCTCCAGGTGCCGGTGGGGCTGGACCGACCATCGAAGAAGTCGATTAAATTGCATTTTCATTCCGATTTATTTATGCAGTATTAGATAGGTTTTTTGTTTAAGATTGTTATGTAATTGATGCTGTTGAACACCAAAACACTTTTCTTTATGTGTTTTCTCAATAAACCTGGAATCCATCAGCTGAAGTGTTTTTTCTGCTCCTGTTGAATTATATTCGCATCGTAATTTTTTCGAATAACGATCATAAACCCATAATTCACTGAATTGTCAAAAATGCAAGTGGAGAAATTAAATAAGCTTTCGATAACTGCAATACAAATTGTCACATTTTAGTAATGTTTTACTGATGTGGGTATCGTAGCCCACTTTTGACTGTCAATTTGCCAAAAATGAAGATAAATGCTTCAATTTTTGGCACTTATTGATATATTACTATTATATTATTATTGACATATTGTAACGATCCAGCGCCATTCGTTTTTAGTCTATTTTTGTAATGGAAAAACACATTAGAAATCATCATCATCATCATCATTTAAAGCGTTAATATGGTCAGTTGTGCTTATTTCCATTAAAAATTGGTCTCAATTTCCCTTACGATTCATTATAGTCTCATTAGGTACCATTACAACGCGTTACAAATCCGTAATGTTTTCTATACAAATTCTAATGCCCATTTGCAACAGGGGCACCTACAAATTTACAAAAATATAAGGTCCCTCCAAAAATCCATTCCTTATTGATGTTATAAAAAATGATTTGTGTCTAGGCTTGTTGTAATGTTGTTATCGGACCGTTTCAATAATAAACATTTAATTGTCGCTTAACGTTTCGATATCATGATGTATTTGGTCATCATCAGAAGCTAAAAGTTATCAAAAATGTTTTAATTAAATGAAGGTAGGTATATCCTTTATAAATAAGCTAGTCCTACTTAACTTTCAGGAAACTTTTTGAAGTAAGTAAGTAAGTAAGTATAAGTAAGTTCAAGGGACGTACAGCTCATGAGACATATTGCAAAATGGAAGGAAGGAAGGAATAATTCTTCCTGGAATAATGTACATAAGTATATTTAAGGATTAACCCGTTAAAGGAAACCAATGCCCAGCAAGGGGGTGTAGAGGACATGGAGAGGGGGAGAATTTTTCTCTTCGGGAATGTGTTGGGAGTAGTTAGGAGGTAAACATACTAAATGTCCCCACCCTTACCCTGTCCGCTTCAGTGGTGGATGGGGGTTGAAAAGCCATGTTTTTCTTTTTTCGCTTATAACTCGAAAATGGTGCAACGTAGCGAAAAAATCCTTTTATGAAAATGAAGCCTACAAAATTTCCTACAACTTTGCTATTATACATTATTAAGGAAAAACGGACCGTTTTCCAGATATCCGCTCTAATTGTCGGTAATTGTTTTTGGTCAAACTTGAGCTTGAGCTTGTAACTAACTATCCTCAGTCTTTGGTTTTACAGAAAAGTCGTAAGTTTTAGAGCATTAAATTTCCCTCTACACCCCCTTCGTTGCCTGGACTAATAGCAAGTTTTAACTTTATGCTAGAAATAGTAGGTAGAACCATTTTGGTGTATGCTACAGGATTTTTACAACAACGTTTATTATCCTAAAATGTACAATGCATCAAGACATAGTCAACGCTAGGTACTGCTTAAAAATCTTATTTAGGTACGTAACATGAATGCACACCGTCTCTTCGCGCAGCAATTATATCATATTATATCTATAGCACAAACAATAAAACACAAAACCACAATACGTCACGTTTACAAAACAGAGGCCAAAACGTTGCAAATTTCATTGTCCTAAAATTGTTTAGAAGTCGATGGCATCTCGTCGTGGAAACTGGTCGATGATTCCTCTTGTATGGCAAGGGGAGGGACCTGCAAGAATTTTGAGTCTCTCTATTTTCTAGTATAATTATTGAATTACCTGCTTGCCTTCTTCTAAGGTTGGTAGAAGATCATCGGTGGAATGGGGGCTAGGGGTAGGCGGGGCCCTTCCAGTTAAATTCGTTGATGACGTCATTTTTGCTAGTCTTTTTTGCATTTCCCTCTCTTCTTTTTGTTCCCTTTCTCGTTCGTATCTTCTAGCGCTGAAGCTTCTTACGGAACTGTTGCTATGGACTGAAGTTATGCTTGGTCTTCTGGATCCTTCATTAGCATTAAATATTAGCAATGAATCGTTTGAAATTAATAATTATTGAAAACACTGGGCCTGGAAGAGTACAGTCGAAAAAGTAAATAATGCACTTTGTCCTGATTTACTGAACGAATAATTCTTTGTTGGCACCTAGTCCGAAGTTTTTTGACCCACTAACACAGCCCTCAACTGGTGCCGGTTCTAAAGAGATGGAAATGCACCACTATCCAAGGCTGGTGTTCCAAATTCTGAGCTTAACGCTCAAGAGCGGGGTGCATGACTTAGTTTTCCGACTGTACCTACCTATACCATATATTATTTTTTCCTCGATCCTTTCATAGTTTTCTAGCCAGAAAAATTTGAAAGGTCTATTTCCAACCCCGAGAGTTAAGTATTTGTTCATTATTTAGGGAAAGCATATACTGTATAATGATATCTTCACTAAACCCATTGTTAGATAAGTATTATGAGACAGTTATTCATGCAACTAAACAATGGATGCAAGATAAGTACATCATGCAAGATAGGTACGTGCTGAATATTTAACTTGTAGGTAGTTTTATTTTGCACTAATTGGTACAAAGGACATAATTTTCTTCGATTCGCTGCCATCTTGCGTTCTCAGATTTGGATGAAAAGGTGAGTGATGGATGATTTTGGGACATTTAGCACACAACGGCACAAGGCAAGAACAAGAAAAAAGTCGCAACAGGGTGCACCCGTACCAAAATGGGTGTCATAGGAACCCGTGGAGTGATAAGAGAGTAGCAAGATGGCGGCGGTGCGGGCCGCACCTGCACGGGAGGCGGAAAGTGCGATTCCGCGGCATCCCTGGGCACTGCTGGCCCGCCGCGACGGCAACGACGCCAATGTCCTATGACTTGATTCCCGTGACGTCAGACTTCTGTCGATGCTGGGCAATGGTAAGGGTCCTGTAACACAGTCCTCACCGGTCAACAATGGATCGCCAGGTCTGCTAAAGCCTCGGCTAAAGAGATCCGCGATTTTTTTTATCACATCTAGAAGTGGTAACATCAAACAGAGGGCTGCACAGGGCATGATCCATGATTTTTTACGTGTAGAATAAAATAGTCCTTCAAAATCGAATTAATAGTAAATGACGAACACGCCCAACCCTGTCCATCATTGACACTTGGTGACTGCAATAATACTTACTTAATCCATGAGCCTATCTACCATCGTTGGGTGTCTCGATTTGCATCCCCCATGAAATTACTCATCTCACTTCCTCACTCCAGGTTCTTTTTTGATATTCCTGCTTCAAAACCTGCTGGCTTCACATCTAAATGTTGTAATGTGTTGAATTTCTAATGCTATCCATCTTGGTCTTATTTTCTGTTCTTCTCAGGAATCTTATTTCAGTGACGGTATGTAGGTAATCTTTCCCTTTTGTCCACTTTATTAAAGACTCGCACTTTTATGTTCTTCTTTCCCCTTCAACGTGTGTTTAATGCTGTTGCACAGTTTGCCTCCAGCCGTTATCCTTTCTTTTCTCATCCTCCATTAATCATCGAACCCAGGTATTTCAATTTCCTTACTGGGCTTAGGGTTCTTCATTGTCCAATTTTATGTAATGTTGTGTCTTATTTCTCCCTACTATCATCGTTTCGCCTTCTCTCTACTAATCTTCGTATTTTTTCTTCCCGATTCTCTTCTGTAGCTTTCCGACTTTTGTTCATCTTTGGTGATAATGACCATATCATCCGCATAGCAAATTTCTGAGACTTACATTACAACCCTCTTCATTTGCCAGAATCCTACTTCGTGTGCTTTTACTTCTTTCTTCGCCGTCTTTATTCCTTCGTCTAACAGGGCTTAATATGCAGCCTTGTTTTACTCCCAGTGTTATTCGATTATTCTTGCTTTGTGCTCACATAGCTTTGCGTCTTTTGATTTTCGTTACAAATATCTTTATTTTTTTTGTAAAATGACTTTTCTTTTTCCTCTTTTATGATTCATTTTACCTGCTTACACCTTTCATAGTCTATACGTTCCTTAGTTTGTAGATATTTTTTCCATCTGATTTTCTTTTCTCTTACAGCTGTCTTTGTTGGTTTTCTTCATGTTTATATTTACTATTTTATTCTTTTCACACACTTTTCAGGTTTTTCCATTTGTTTTCTATTTCAACTTTCCTCTCTTTTTTTTAAAGATCTTTTTAGACCAGTCAGCAATTTTAACCTCCACAACCGTACAAAAAAGGGAGGCTACTGCAATTACTTAAATTTTCGAATTTGAGATAACATCAGATCTATACGTTTTGAGGTCTCAGGAATCCAAAAAAGAGGTTCCTAAAATCTGTCTGCATGTATGTAAGTGCGTTTGTAAACGCTCTACACTTCTACAGCCCAAACTACTGGAGAAATTTGGCTGATATTTGGTACATAGGCATCCCACAGGTCTGAAAAGCTTTTGTGCAACCGGAAGTGCCATTTTGGCACATGAACTTTGAAATTTTAAACAAAACCACATTTTGACAAGATTTTGAAATTTTGCTTCCAAGATGAATTTACTCGTGCCCTTTTGGCAAAAAGTTCAAAGATTCAAAATTTGTAGGTAGCTCACTTTAAAAACACGCCACAGTCCAACCCTTTGACCGATTTGGCTAAAATTTGGTATGTAGACATTTCGTGACTGAAAAGTTTTTAAAGCCAATCATGATACCCTAATGGCCGATCCCACAGACCAAACTTATCACTTAGGTTAAACTTAAAAATTAAGAATGACGTTTGTCTTATATGGTATAAACGTCATAATTGTCATTTTAAGGCTCTCTTAAAGTTAAGTAAGGTCGGTGGAATCGCGCATAAGTGCCATTTTATCATATCAACATTCAAATTATATCAAAGATCCACGTGATGGGGAGGTTTCAGCCGCTTCTCTGCTGCCTTTCTTGTATTTAATGTATTCCAAGTTTATGGTACATATTTGATCTTCTTGTTTACCATACTTTCCTCTTAACTTCCCTTTCTCTAGTTTCTTCTTTTTTCGGCACCATTTCTAATAGCGGAAGTGGTCACTCAATGGCCGGTATGAATAAACGGTAAAAAAACTTTTGCTTATAGCTCTATCCTTTTCTCGTGCACGAAAAACTTATATTTGCGTCCTTTATTAATGCAAGTATGAGCATCTTGTAACACTTTATTCATTCCACCCATTATCTCTGCACCTCTTCTCACTTTAATATCCTTCACATTTCTCCATATTTCTTTTCTAACCAGGAAGTGGTCTTGCGTATTTCCGTTTTCATGAAATGTGTATTTCCTATTTTAATTCATTTTCCAGGCATAATAGCCTATAATTCTTTCGCCGTTTTCATTTCCAACGTCTCCATTTTTCCCAGGCACCACTCTATTCCCTCATTCTCATTTCCGACTCTTCCATTAAGATCTCTCATGATTATCATCTATTTTATTCTCGCTTCTGTTTATTTTTCTCTTGTAATTCTTTGAAGAAATTTTCTTTTTCTTCTTTTCTTGCATCTTCATTTGGCCCGTATCCCACAATCAGTGTGTACTCTTCGTTTTCTTCTTCTTCTCTTGTGTTTATTGCCATTATTAACTGAACTCGGTTTGATTTACCTACTTCTTTGTTCGCTTCTGTTTATCTTACTCTTTACTTTGTATATTTATACATATTATGTATATCAATTCTTTGTCCTGTAAATGGTCTCTACTGTTGGGCAAATAAACTATATTATTATTATTATTATTATTATTATTATCCTCTCATTTATTGTTTATTAGCTTTTCTTCTGTTACGTAGTTACTTCATTTTCTCATCCTTTATTACCTCTCCGGACTAAGTACATCCATTTATATTTTTTACATTCCTCATCATCTATTTTCATTTTTTCATTATTCGTCTCCTTGTTCCTTGCTTGATTCTTTTTGTGCTTACTCTCCTTTTATGTCCTTTTTTGTTGCCTTTGTCTTCTTCATTGTCTCCGTCTCTTTTAATATTATTCGTTTTGTGGAGTATTTATGTTTTTGTTGGTCTCTTCCTCTCTCTGCTTCAATTTTCCTTCTTTATTTCCATTCTTTTCCATCTATCGTCGCCTTTTGATAGCCTATCTTTGCCCTTTTTCCTTATTTTCCCTCCTCTTCCACAAACTCTCTTAAATTGTTTTGTATTTCTATTTCATTTTTGGATAACTCGCTGTTTATAAATATATTGTCTCGGTGATTTCTTAACTTTTTCTTGTTTTGCATCACTTTCTGTTTGTCTTCAAAGGCCTCTAACTCTATTTTACAGATTTTCCTTGCATCTTTAACCTGTAATGCCATTCCTATTTTCTGCTTCATGAACTTTTTTGGATCCGCTCCTTTTCCACCTCTTTGAAATTCCCTTTCAGATCTTCTTTGTTTTGTTTTATCTCTATTTTCATCTCTTGTAAACTCTTTTTCATATCCTTTATATCTTCTTTTATCTCTCTTTTCCAGTCTCTCAGCTCGTCAGCATTCTCTTCCATCTCTTCTTCCTTACCTTCTTTCTTTTGTAGTCTCGTTTTTTTACTCTGTTTTGCGGTTTATCTCTCTTACAGCCTCCTTTTCCTTGGCTGTGGCTCTCGATTCCACCCATTCACGACTTTACCTCAGGTGCTGAGTTCGCCCCTGCCTAATTTCTTTAACGCATTGAAAAAATGAAAGATTATTATTTCAGGAAACGAACTTGAGATAACTCAAGAACCAATGAAGGTATCAGAAGCCTTGCTTTCGGCCAATTATGGATCATGCCTTGTTCTTGTAACAGATTACATTTCGAGCAATTCCGACACCACACTCAAAACCGCCTTGTAAAGTGACACAAGATGGCGCTAACATTTACAACTAAATAATTTAGCTGAAAAAGTACGAACCTGGATCACTCGAAAATAAAATAGGCGGCGCCAAATTAGCATTACCGAAACGATGACTTCTAGGGCCGTACAGGTTTTGATTAAACAAACGAAGCACGAAACAAATCAAACCAGACAATATAGCTATTCCGGACAAAACTCCGGCGAACGTGGAGAAATCCGTCGTCATGACGACGAGGTCTGGAAGGGACAGTTTTACAACGGAGATTTAATTTTTCGTAATTACCTTCAGCACAGAAGACTCTTTTCGACGGCTTCTGGATTGAAACGGAATGATAGCCAACTTCACATTGGCAAATGGCATTGTGGTGGATCTGGATGCAGGCTGAGTGTTGATCGGTGTATTGACAGGCTTCCCTGTAGTAACATTGTTCGCCCAGGCGTTTAGCTATAATAGAAAATTAAAAAATAAAAAACCAAATTTGAACCGTTACTAATCGTCTAGCCACAATGTTAAATAAGGCCCTGAAAGTTGAGCGGCACGTCGACACTTTACTCGAACGTTATCAGTAAACCCTCGAGGTTCCACTCGGCTTTCATGCATAGCTGCGACTTACGTTTTCCGCATCCCGTTGTTGGATTGAGTTTAACTGGATAGTTCTTTTCACACTCGCAGATTTTGTTGTTGGGATTGCAGAATACGTGAAGGAGTCTAGGGCTGCAAGCCAACTCGCACGACGCCCCCAGGTACTTTCCTTTATCTGCCATAAAGACCAAATTAGCATTGAAGTATGTTCGCGAGTTTAATGAATGGCAAGCTGGCGTATGTTAAATTCATATGAATTAAATTAACTTGGCGTTAAATGGTTGCGGTCTGCAAATGGGATTATTAGAGCACGAAATACATTTTGGAGCTGTAAACATGGTGTATTCTGCCTACGTCCTAAAGGAGAATGAAGATTGTCAATCAGTGACAACATGCGTTACTGGTTTAGCTTTGATCTTTGTGACATTTTGTGAATTTCTTTTTCGAATTAAATACCTATAACTACCCAGCGGGCACACGGACGTTGAAAAAACGTTTAAAAAAAACCAGATTGGTACGTTAAAATGAGGTTGAAGTGTCCGCGAAATCAACGTGATTTTCAACGTCTTCTCGTTAATTGTACGTCAGAAAATCAACGGCCTTTTAACGTAAACTTTTACATTATTTTTTAACGTCAACAGATAAACGTTAAAAAATTACAAAATACACGTCATTTTTCCAACAGTGTGTTTAAAGATCGTTTAAAATTTGACGTGTTTTTAACGTGTTTTTCGGTACCGAAAATAGGTGACCACTGACCAGACAATGTTAACGTCTTTTCTACGTAAATTTCCAGGATACTTCAACGCCATTTTGACGTTGACGACTCGACTAAAATTCAACGTGTGCGCTCGAAGATAATTGACAATTACTCCCCTCGACCAAACATTCAGAAAATTATCCACATCTCATCTCAACGTCGACGCTGAGAGAGAAGAGCTGTAGGTACTGTGAGTAAGTGACTACCATCAATTCCAGTTTATCCTGTGGATAATGTTTTGGAGTGATTTTACAAATGTTATCTAGAGCTCTTATACACGGTTTGCTAAGTAATAGCGGCTCATTTCAACTATCAGCGCCACCTACACTCCCTCAATGCAACTACACAGGAAAGTCAACTTTAAGTCGGAATTTCAACGTCATTTCAGAAACGACAAAGAAACTTTAACTTACAACGTTTTTATAACGTCCAAAATTATACATATATTTAACGTTGAACGGCATCAGTGGTTACACCCTTTCGATACGTCTTTAAGTCGTCTAAATAAAAACTGAAATATGACGTTACAAATAAAACGTGCAAAAGTGTCCGCTATAATTATAAATATCCCAATTTCGTCATTTCAGACACGACTAAAACACATTCATATTACAACGTGTATATAACCTCCAAAACTACACACTTATTAAACGTTGAACGCCATGGGTATATTTCGACACGTTTTTAAGTCGTATGTATAGAAACTCAAATATAACGTTATAAATTCAATGTTTGTTCGACGTGTCCGTTGGTTATAGAAATATTCCACTTTAAGTCGTGATTTGAACGTTACTTTAAACACGACTAAAGAATGTTAATATTGTAACGTACTTATAACGTTCAAAATTACACACATATTTAATGTTGAAGTGCAGCACCATTTTGACACGACCTAAAGTCGTCCATAAAAAGACTAAAGTATAACGTTGCAGATGAAACGTTTATTCAACTTGCAAAAGTGTCCTTTGGTTAGAAATAGTCCACTTTAAGTCGTGGTTTGATCGTAACTTTAAACACGACTAAAGTACGCTTAGATTGTAACGTACTTACAACGTTCAAAATTACACTCATATTTAATGGTGACCTGCAGCACCATTTTGACACGTTTTCAAGTCGTGATTAAAAAGACTAAAGTTTAACGTTGCAGATGAAACGCTTATTCAACGTGCAAAAGTGTCCGTTGGTCAGAAATATTCCACTTTAAGTCGTGATTTGAACGTTACTTCAAACACGACTAAAGAACGCTAATATTGTAACGTCGTTATAATGTTCAAAATGACACATACACATATAGTTTGACGCATTATGCACGTGTTTTATATGTGATCAAATAGACGTCATTTTAACGAACGAATATCTACCTTTAAAAGACGTCATAATCGCAAAATGTCCAATACCATAACGTGATTTTGAAGTCAAAAAAAAGACGTGTCTGATTTCACCAAAATTTCAACGTCACCTTTCCAACCAGTAACGTGAAATTAACCACCTCAACGTGATTTTAACGTTGAAAAAGCGTATGTGTGCCCGCTGGGTAGGTATCTGACGATGTCTACCGTAGAATGCACAATAATTACCGCCAAATCATACAACTTGGGACAGTTTGCAGCTACTTTTATCTGCACTTAACTTCTAAAAAAATCGAATCGTCAAAAACATCAAATCTTTTCCCAAAAAAGTAATTTTTGAAAAATGTCTGTGTATCTGTAAATACGTTACAGCTCAAACTACTGGACCGATCTGGCTGAAATTTGGAACGTGGACATCTTATGGATTTCGGAGGAGCTGAAAAGGCTTTGGGCTAAATTGGCCCACAGTAAGTGTCATTTTGGGACATCGTCAACTTTAAAAATTTAAATACAAACCCCATTTTTCGCGTTACCATTCGAATGCTCTTCGAATTCTGCTTCTAAAAATATATTCACACTTGCGCCTTGTTGGCCTAAAAATGGTGCCGTTAAAAAAGCCTATGTATAACTGTATATTTTTATTACCGGATTTGATAGCTGATTTTTAGTGCGATTTTTTCGAAAAATGTAATTTTAGTGGCAAATTGTGGCAGATTGTAATTCAGAATAATAAAATGAATTTCAGAAATAATAAATTGTAATTCAGAAAACATCATTTGTAATTTCAATGCGTTTTGATTGTTGTTGCTTGTCAGCGAGAAGATACTATTTAAAATCGATCAATCTAATTCTGAATTACAATTTACCATTTCTGAAAATCAAATTACGCTTTCTGAATTACATTTGACTTTTTCTGATGGCTAACAATTTACTATTCCGAATTACAAGTACCTACCTAACGATTTCTGAAATTCAATTTACAATTTACTATACCTACCGAATTACATTTTAAGTTTTCCGAATTTCAATTTATTATTCTGAAATTTCATTTGACTGTTTCTGTTTATATTACACTTTCCCAATTACACGTGAAAATGGTGTAATGTAAACTTTGCTAGTGAAGCGCGAAATGATTACCTATACTATCGGGCGCGCCGCAAAAATTAAAAATTTGCACTTCAATAAGGATGCTTTAACGTTTGTTGTAGGACAAAAACGATAGAGTCCTGTTTTGTTGCAAATTTTGTAGACTCGATTTTTGTCTCAACTGGATTCTAAAACCTTCAAACAGCAATGGAAATTGACCCAAGAAAAATTGTTACAGTTTCTGTTGATCTCGTAAATAAACAAGAATGTCTTGAAATCATGTTGTTCAAAAAAAACAACTCAATTCTGATGCACAGTGGACAAAAAACTTCCAAGATTAATAATTCACTCAATGGCAGTCTAAAAATAGGTAGATAGGTCAGCTTCAGAGCAGTAATATACAGGGCTGTTAAATATATTAAAAATATTAGTTAGTATTTTGTAATTTTTGTGAATAAGCATACGAATTCACAGTTAATAACTAATAGTTTTCTCTTGTAAAGAATTGTGCAATCTTCGTGATAACTAATAAATCATCCCAAAGAAGTTTACCTAATTTCTTTATCAAAACAGCAGAAATCTAACAACAAAAATGTCGCTTTAATAATTTTATAGGCAGAACATGCAAGTTCGATAAAATCAGAAGCATTAATTGGGATATTAATGAGTAAACCCACGTTAAGTTTAAAATTTTCGTTCCTTTGAACTTTTAATTGGAATGAAAATGAGGTAACCGAATAGTGCATCTGTAATACCGTAGGGGTAGAAATTACGCGAGTTTTCGAGCAATCCGATATGAAAACTTAAATTGTTGAAACTCAATCCCACACGATAACAGGTGTGTTTGAAGCAATTTGATTGACCTGATAACTTTGGTGAATTTTTACCTGTAGAGTTAACATCAGCTTCCTCATCATCTTCGTCATACGACGTACGAGTCTCATCGTCGTCATCATCACTACCCTGATAATTCCTAGGAGGAACGAGACGTTGTCCAAACAGAGGCAAAGGAGAATACAAGATGAGAATTACATAAAGAGCAGTGAGTTTCATCTCCAGAGGTTGTCCTCCAGATTGGGGTCGTCATTAGTTAACATTGTCCCGCTGTTGAACGAATCAATATTTTAATTTCACAATCGATTTTAATCCGAGACACTCAAATCTTGGCCTTTCGGCCGGTGGATCAATATAAGTAAGAGGGTGCGAAAACGCAACCCTTTGGAGGTTATTTCTGGATTTAATTTATTCGTCTGGAAATTATTCACATTCATACTTACATCGGTTTTAAAACATGTATATTAATATGACTTGCAGCACACGATAGCACATAAACACGAAATGTAGACGATACTCACGATAGTAGTGGAGAATGCGTGGCGCCGCGACGCCGCTCAAAGGGTCACAACGCAGACGCGCAGAAAATTGCACGGTGGAAGCTTTTTTGTTGTTGACAGATTTTAATTTTTTTTGGAGCATTAAGCACTTATCTATACAGGGTGGTCAAATGAAAACGAAACAGGTCAGTTTTTCGACTTTAAAGCCATTTCAAAACACACCCACTAACCCCATCAACCCCATTTCAAATGGCAACTTGTGAGATATCATTTCAAAGCTAATTTTTACGAATTCAATGCTGTAACTTTTCGACATTCGTTCACCTCCATGTCGAATTTAGAATTATATTAGGGCCCTTTGTGATACATCATTTGAAAGGGTATGAAATTATCTGTAAACCGGTGCAAAAATTTTTGAAATCCATCGACTTCTTCAAAGGTTACATTGAAGAACATGAACTGGATTTTGGTGAACGAATATCAAAGTTTTTCACCACTGGATTCGTAATGAAATTAGCTTTCAAATGATGTATCGCAAGTGGGGGTTGCCATTTGAAATTCTAATGTTGGGGATTAGGGGGTGTGTTCTGAAATAGCGCCCTCCAAAATTGGCTTTAAGGGTGAAAAAAGGGTGAGAATTTTGTGTTCGAAACGCGTTGGCTGTTTCAAATAAAGTTTTTCGGTCTTCCTTGAGATCTTTTTATATAAATGCTTCATTTTTAATATTCGTCCGGGAGCTTGATAATTTTCGTTGTTTAGTGATTGCTTATCATAATGTGCCAATTATTGAGCACTTCCTTCGATTTCGATATAATTATCAGAACTGTGGGTCATCCTCACTTTTTGGCAGACACTCGTTGACAATGTTAAGAATAGTGATACTCTTTTTAGTTGTATCAAACATTGAATCGACGGGAATTTGTACAAGAAAAAACGGGTTAAGAAACTATAAGCAAATCACGTCATAACGCTGTTTGATTTCAGAATTATCAAGTCAAGATCAAAACAGTATTATGCTAGTTACTACGAAGATGAGATATACAGATGTGGATTTTTATTCTTTTACAAATGTACGAGGCAAAAACTAGTGTGTTGCCAAAATAAATACCGTACCGAAGTGAGTAGGTAAGGCTAAATTTTAAATAAAAATTAAATTTCTTTAGTATTACGAAGATTATGAAACGGGTTATTATTGCTGTCCTGGATATGAAAATCGCAGCAAAAGTAATAACGGGAGTATAGTGTGTGATCCTGTTTGCAGTAGAAAGTGCCAAAATGGCTTCTGTACATATCCAGAAGTATGTTCCTGTGAATCAGGTTATAAACTCAGTAAGGACGATAAATACGTATGTGAACCCATCTGTTCGAAGATATGCCTAAATGGCAATTGCGAAAAACCGGAAACATGTCTTTGTAATCAAAACTATGAGCTCGATCCTGGTGACAAGTATAAATGCATTCCAATTTGTTCGAAGGATTGTATAAATGCAATTTGTACAGCTCCAGAATCGTGCTCTTGTAATCCCGGCTTTGAACTAGATTTTGGCAGCAATTATACATGCAATCCTATTTGCTCAAAAGGTTGTACAAATGGAACTTGTACAGCTCCAGAATTGTGCTCATGTAATCCTGGTTTTGAGCTAGATTCTAGTAATTATACATGCAACCCTGTTTGCTCAAAAGGTTGTACAAATGGAACTTGTACAGCTCCAGAATTGTGCTCATGTAATCCTGGTTTTGAGCTAGATTCTGGCAGTAATTATACATGCAACCCTGTTTGTTCAAACGGTTGTACAAATGGAACTTGTACAGCTCCAGAAACGTGCTCTTGTAATCCCGGCTTTGAACTAGATTTTGGCAGCAATTATACGTGCAACCCTGTTTGCTCAAAGGGTTGTATAAATGGAACTTGTACGGCTCCAGAATTGTGCTCTTGTAATCGCGGTTTTGAGCTACATTCTGATAGTAATTATACATGCAACCCTGTTTGCTCAAAAGATTGTACAAATGGAACTTGTACAGCCCCAGAATTGTGCTCTTGTAATCGCGGTTTTGAGCTAGATTTTGACAGTAATTATACATGCAACCCTGTTTGCTCAAAAGGTTGTACAAATGGAACTTGTACGGCTCCAGAATTGTGCTCTTGTAATCGCGGTTTTGAGCTAGATTCTGACAGTAATTATACATGCAATCCTGTTTGCTCAAACGGTTGTACAAATGGAACTTGTACGGCTCCAGATTTGTGTTCTTGTAATCGCGGTTTTGAGCTACATTCTGACAGTAATTATACATGCAACCCTGTTTGCTCAAAAGGTTGTACAAATGGAACTTGTACAGCTCCAGAATTGTGCTCATGTAATCCTGGTTTTGAGCTAGATTCTGGCAGTAATTATACATGCAACCCTGTTTGCTCAAAAGGTTGTATAAATGGAACTTGTACGGCTCCAGAATTGTGCTCTTGTAATCGCGGTTTTGAGATACATTCTGACAGTAATTATACATGCAACCCTGTTTGCTCAAAAGGTTGTACAAATGGAACTTGTACAGCTCCAGAATTGTGCTCATGTAATCCTGGTTTTGAGCTAGATTCTGGCAGTAATTATACATGCAACCCTGTTTGTTCAAACGGTTGTACAAATGGAACTTGTACAGCTCCAGAAACGTGCTCTTGTAATCCCGGCTTTGAACTAGATTTTGGCAGCAATTATACGTGCAACCCTGTTTGCTCAAAAGGTTGTATAAATGGAACTTGTACGGCTCCAGAATTGTGCTCTTGTAATCGCGGTTTTGAGCTACATTTTGATAGTAATTATACATGCAACCCTGTTTGCTCAAAAGATTGTACAAATGGAACTTGTACAGCCCCAGAATTGTGCTCTTGTAATCGCGGTTTTGAGCTAGATTTTGACAGTAATTATACATACAACCCTGTTTGCTCAAAAAGTTGTACAAATGGAACTTGTACGGCTCCAGAATTGTGCTCTTGTAATCGCGGTTTTGAGCTACATTCTGACAGTAATTATACATGCAATCCTGTTTGCTCAAAAGGTTGTATAAATGGAACTTGTACAGCCCCAGAATTGTGCTCTTGTAATCGCGGTTTTGAGCTAGATTCTGACAGTAATTATACGTGCAATCCTGTTTGCTCAAAAGGTTGTACAAATGGAGCTTGTACAGCTCCAGAACTGTGCTCTTGTAATCACGGTTTTGAGCTAGATTTTGATACATGTAAACCTGTTTGTACAAATGGATGTACCAATGGAAATTGCATATCACCTGAAATATGTGCTTGCGATGAAAATTTTTACTTAGGCGAAAATGATTTTACTTGTTTTCCATTTTGCACCAACTCCTGCAACAACGGTTACTGCTCGTCTCCAGAAACCTGCGCTTGTAACGAAGGCTACATTTTCAACACAACAGACTGTATTCCAAATTGTACAAAGAAGTGCGTTAATGGAGAATGCGTCAAGCCCGAAATTTGCCAGTGTTTCGAAGGCTTCGAATTTTCTCAAAACGAGTTTTATTGTGAACGTTCTTGCGTAGAAGGTTGTGAAAATGGAAATTGTACAGATGGGAAATGTTTTTGTGATGAAGGATGGATGGGGGTAAGTTGCAGCCAAACGCAGATAGTCTTTGGAATTGCGGCAATTCTGTAAAGTTTTTCAGCGATTTTTTCAAAATTATTTTATTTTTTCTAGATTACGTAATTGTTGGATTGTTGGCGCGTTCATGCTTGCGATACTTTTTGGGATTTTACTTATTGCCAAAATTTGCCTAAAAGCCGATGGAAAAAACGTTCAACGGGAATCTGTTGTGGATATTTCTAAAGGCACATTTGGATACGTTTTCGGTAAAAATCTTGAATCGAGTACGAGTAGTCTTGACAAGGCATCGTTGGAAGAACAAGAACAAGAAAGTCATATTTAATATGACGTCAAAAGATGTACTTATCTTATTATTTAATTTTTTTTGTAAATATATGAAAATGATTATTTAGTGTTAATTTTAAGACTTCAAAAAGTACCTATTTCTGTAGATGCTTAAATTAATTTTTTATACAAACACTGTTACCGAAAGTAGTCCATGGACGAGTCGTACCTGGACGATTCGTCCTTTTACATAAATAAGCAAAATGTGCGTTCTTTCTGAAGAGAAACTTCAATGATTCAAAACTGAAGTATATCTAAAAGCAGGCCGATTTTTTGACCTAATCTACATTCTAAGAAGTGCAAAGATTATTTATTTATGTAGATTTGTATTTTGTTACCAGAATGAAACGAGATAAATACTGGTCCTTATCGAAAAAGCATCCGCTGATTTCTATTAATCACTTTCACAATTTGTTATTGTTAGCGGACAAACAACATCAGTAAGAAACGAGCTAAGAATCGACAATGTTGCGAAACGGAGCGTATTTTTTTACTTTTACCTGTGCCATCACAGTAATGTCTTCAATTTTGACTGAGGGTGCCGTGGTATCCAATAAAGAAATCTATCCCAAACTGAACATCTCAAGGGCCGGAATCTGCACACTCGAAGTACCGTAAGTTGGTTATTAATTAATTTAAACCACAGCAAAATGTTGACCTTGAGGACGTAATGATTCTCAGTAATATTTCAATGCCAAAATATAGCAATTAATTTTGTCCACAGAACGTTGGATCTTATCAGTCCAGAAGATCGTGCGTCAGGAGCTCATCCGCAAGGAAATGGGGTAAGGCTTTTAGTCATTTCTTTTTTTATAAACAAGTGATGGCAATGTTGTTTATCAAAACAAATGCCAGATTTTAAAAAGTCACCGGAAGATCAATCCAGATGTTTATCACGTTAACGTCTACAATGTCACTGTAAATTGACACACCAAATTTAAGCTTCGATACGTTGAGCAGTTTTTGAGTTCTCGTGTTTTTGTTTTTCTGCATGTTGGGGGTTGTAGTGCCTTTAAGGGTGGCTTCAGGGCTTCATAGATGTTTTAACCCCTAAACTCCAACCCCCTACTTCACCCTCACAAGGTCTAGAGAAAGTTATGTTTTCAAATTCACCACCCTAATTCAGTTCGTTGAAAAATTGCGGCTATTTGGAGATTAATGTTTTCAACCCCTACTAACTTTACCCCTAAGCTAAAACAAGAGTGACTCGCATACTCCTACGGCACTAAACACGATTTTTGAAGTATTTCTCCCTAATTTTATTATCCTTGTTTCAGACCCGACCTGGATTTAGCAAAATCGAAATTTGTTGTTCTGGCTGGACGCGCAAACCACACTCTCATTACGAATGCGAGCCAGTTTGCGATAATGGATGCGAAAATGGCAACTGCACGGCTCCAAATGTGTGCTCATGTAAACGTGGCTTTATTAAAGACGGGAATCAAAATTGCATCCCCACGTGTCCAATCGGGTGCCTAAATGGGGTATGCACGCATCAGGGTTACTGCTCCTGCAATTCAGGACACGAATTGAGTCCTGATGGACGATATTGCACTGCTGTTTGTACAGGAGGATGCGGAATAGGGGGTGAATGCGTAGGAGGGGATACCTGCAGATGCCGTCCAGGGTAATTAATAGTATATTGAGTAACAAGGGATTAAAAAAGTTTTTTTATTCCTGAGGGGTGTTTATCGTCTCGGGGTTTAATAAAAAACAGATTAGTTCTGTTTTACTTAAATTAGTTTTTACAATATCGAGAGACTACACTAAATTCAACTCTGAAATAATGTCACCTAACATTATATTTATGCAATAACCAAAACGCAGCCGTTTATTGGAATGGTAGCCTTAGTTTAATGCCAAAAAATACAGGGAATCAAAATTTGTATTCCCTGAAAATCAGCGATTAAAAATTTTTACTACATTAAAATCAGGGATCTAATAACTATTTACCGGTTTCAGGCGATTAAAGCGTTCTTAACATGCATAAAAATAGGCTGGTAAGCAGATCATAACGTTATCTAATGGTTTCTAGACAACAAGCCCATTAACCATTCATGACAACAATGACCCCATTCAAATGCTGTCATCTCGAATGTCAAAATGACGCGAATTCAACATTTTTTTAATTTTGGCTTTAATCGCTTTAAACCGATAAACTATTGAACAAACCTCGGATGTTATGAATCATAACAGACTTAGATGTCTTAAAATCCTCGCTCTCCGAGCTCGGATTTCAATTGACATCTGCGTCTGTTATGATAGTCATAACATTCCTAGGTATGTTAATAGCTATTACGTAACATGGGAGGAAAATAGAGCTTTTTCTCCCGCATATAGTTTGATGTCCGACGCGCAGCGGAAGACAAGCGTTTTCCTCCTGAGTTATGTATATAGTTTTTTCTACTACTTTTGTCATATTTTTTTATAATTTTCCCTATAGATTTATGTTTGAAGAATGGAATAAATATGGGATATGTTGAAGTTTTAAAAATTTGGAAATCATGGAAAGGACTTTTGCTTTATACGCTTATTTGAAAAGTATTCCATAATCTTTTTCCTGCAAAATTAAACGAGCGAGGTAAAAAATTCTTATTATCTTATGTCAAAGCCTTTAGTGGAGTAAATTCGAG
This sequence comes from Pycnomerus fuliginosus, assembly GCA_963924575.1. Taxonomy (NCBI): domain Eukaryota; kingdom Metazoa; phylum Arthropoda; class Insecta; order Coleoptera; family Zopheridae; genus Pycnomerus; species Pycnomerus fuliginosus. Next base: position 17,005,157 of record OZ004624.1, on the reverse strand, counting down.
GCTGAAAGTCGCTCCGTTCTCGAAAAAAAATTTTTTGAGGCAGAACCAGGTGAGATGCATATGAATCGATAGAGAATGTTTTTCTGCATATGAAATGGACCTTTACGACATTTTCCTATGGTCCAGATTTTTGGAAATTACGGAAAACCAAGAAAATGTGAATTAATTGAAAACTATGGAACGCCGTTTTACTTTTTAATGTAACAGCACGCTGTGGTAGCCAAAGAAATGAGATAATTAAAATTCAAGTACTGATAATTAAAATTCAAATACTGTTAAGAGAAAATAAACCTATTTTTATTATCTGAAATGCAATTTCTATTATCACTCCCAGAATTTCTCTTAACACTAATTCAATTTCTGTTAACAGTAATACAATTTCTCTTAAGAATAATTTATTTTTACTTAACAGTAATTCGGAGAGATAATGAAAATACGTTATTGGACTGTCTTACTTCTCTCTCGGACCAATTGAAATTACATCTTCTGTTGCACTCGAGCATGCGTGGGCGTGATAATAGAAATAGAATTTCACTTAACAGTAATTCGGAGAGATAATGAAAATACGCCATTGGCCCATTGGGTTGTCATCTTTCTCTTTCGTACCACTTGAAAATACATTATCTGTCGCACTCGCAGTTCATACATGCGCGGTTCTGTCGCACTCGCAGTTCATACATGCGCGGTCGTGATAATAGAAATTGAATTTCACTTAACAGTAATTCGGAGAGATAATGAAAATACGCCATTGGCCCATTGGGTTGTCATCTTTCTCTCTCGTACCACTTAAAAACACGATATCTATCTCGTACGGAACGCCGTTTTACTTTTTAATGCAACAGCACGCTGTGGTAGCCAAAGAAATGTACGGAACGCCGTTTTACTTTTTAATGCAACAGCACGCTGTGGTAGCCAAAGAAATGCAATCCCAGGCATCGTGTTAATAGAAATTCAATTTCACTTAACAGAAATTCATTTACTGTTAACAATAATTCATTTTCACTTAAGAGAAATTCATTTACTGTTAACATTAATTCATTTTCTCTTAAGAGAAATTCAATTTAACTTAACAGAAATAGAATTTTTATTATCTCGCTTTAGAGAAAATTGAAATACAATTTCACTTAACAAAAATTCGTGCAGTGATAATCGAAATAAATTTGGTGATTTACACTGATCTTACGAGCCGTTTTAATTTTTATTGTATATATTTAAAATGTTTGAATTTTTTTGAAATGCATAGGGTATGGGTTGCATTAAAAAGTAAAACGGCTCCTAAAACTACGGTTTTATTTCAATTTATCTCTAAATGAATTTTTGTTAAGTGAAATTGTTTTTCTATTTTCTCTAAGCAGTGATAATTGAAATAGAATTTCTCTTAAGTGAAAATGAATTAATGTTAACAGTAAATGAATTTCTGTTAAGTGAAATTCAATTTCCATTATCACGACTGCGCTTGCGCGAATGAGACAGAAGATATAATTTCAACTGGTGCGAGAGAGAAGGAAGACGTATTTCCATTATCTCTCTGAATTACTGTTAACAGAAATTGAATTAGTGTTAAGAGAAATTCTGGGAGTGATAATAGAAATTGTATTTCAGATAATAAGAATAGACTTATTTTCTCTTAACAGTATTTGAATTTGAATTATCTTATTACTTTGGCTATCACAGCGTGTATGTTCCATTAAAAAGTAAAACGGCATTCCATAGAAAACCGTGTTTTTCAATACATACCTCGTCGTATCTTTGAAACTATTTAAGGTAGCCACATGAGTTTTGTTTTATTTGAAAGAGAAAACCACAGCGCCGCTAACGATGCAAGCATAATGGCGAAAAAGTTCAAAAGGGCCTACGATAATCTGCTCCGAATTGAACGCGCGGATTTTCATGCATTGAAATTTTTGATATGCGAGTGAGGTGGCCAGTTTTTTGGAATTCCGCAAAAGTGCCGGCTACAAAGTAAAGATAAAAGAATGAAAAAGTTTTTGGTAAAAGAAGCAACTCGCTATTGGCAATGGTTTAGGCGCTATGAATTTTTCTTTGCCGGCGATTTTTTCACGGACGGCGCGGTGACGCGCGATTGCCTTGCTGAAGCAGTGGCAGCATCGGATTGCGATATATTGCGGCTGCGCTTCGATAAACATATTACGGAAAATGAAATATTATAGAAAATAGAACCATTATGAAATATTTTTATTAAATTGGTGTTTCGGCTTCCTCTGAAACGTCGCCGACGGCACCACTTCAAATTGAAAGTAGTTATTAGGTACAATTTTTACAGGGACATTCTGTGTTGAGGCCTTCCTTCAGACACATTTTATTATTTCTGCAATTATTTTCGGAACAATAAATATTTACCTGGACTCTCTCTGCTTCAAAAGTCGGAAGATGGCTTGAGTAGGTACTAGATCTTCATTTGATACGTGATTTGATATTCACGTTGAAACATTGCATTGGAGGACAGTTGAAGGTAAAGTTCCATTTGTTGTATTTAGGCTTTTATTTTTGTACAGAAAAAGTGTGTATTGAGTGGCAATTTTTATAACCATCTTTGAGCAACGCATAAGGAAGATTTGTGAGGTCCTTAATATTTTCCTTATTTTTTATCAAAACCCAAACATCGCAACATTAAATGATCTTTGGTTTCAACTATATGCATGTCAACATTGCCATAACTCAAACGAATCGGCCAGATCTAGAACTATCTTCCACGATATATACTTTGATACCTATAAGTTAGATAATGCATTCAACCATGTCCTAAGGTGTGTGTAAATTGTTAGCACAATTCAATGCATTGATATACATTTAAAATGCATGCTTTGTACTCAAGCCATCTTCCGACTTCTGAAATAGTGAGTCCCAGGGAGCTGGACCGGAACCTTTTGGAACCCGGAACCGTACCGGAACCCTTTTTATTTTGTGGACCGGAACCGTACCGCAACCCTTTTTGCAATGCGAGCAAGGAACCGGAACCGTACCGGAACCCTTTTTGAAATGAAGGCATGGAACCGGAACCGTACCGGAACCCTTTCAATTTTCGCGGTTCCATCAACCACTTTTAACAAAGAATTCACTGTGTGCCGGGTTTGTGACAAGTAGGTACAAGTGGAAGTAGTTTAATTGTACATAACGTGACCGCCGGCGCCGTGAGTGTACTGTCATGCAAGTGGCAACACGTCTGCTGGCGACTGCCCGCAAGTCGGTTATTTATTGGGTTATTTTATTTGTATTTCTGGTTCTGCCGCGAATAATTTTTGTCGACGTGTTGGTCCATGTTGGTCGGTCGGTAATCGGTTTAAATCGGTTGGCCCATGACAAAGAATATTTACGTTTATACCGAACGTGATCGTTGTGAACGCAAAGGGAAGATGAAAAGTGAAGACGTGCAACGTGCAAATTACGGGAATTGTTAAAATAAATGTAATAATTGCTTTGTCCGGTTTTAGATTTCTCTATTGGAACCTTTTTGGAACCCGGAACCGTACCGAAACCCTTTTTATTTTGTGGACCGGAACCGTACCGAAACCCTTTTTGCAATGCGGGAAGGAACCGGAACCGTACCGGAACCGAAAATTTATTTTTACCCAGAACCGGAACCGTACCGGAACCTATAATTTTTTTCGATCGAGAACCGGAACCGTACCGGAACCCCTTTTTGAAATGGGTCCAGAGCCCTGGTCCATGTTTTGATGATGAAAGATGGCCACTGGGAATCCGTTTTTACTACACAGGAGCCTGTGCCTGTCCCTAAATCCTAAGAGGGCTGCTTTAAACTTTTTGCCCCGATAATAATTATTGCACTAATATGATAAAATGCGAGATAGAAAGTGTTTTTCCGCTATCGACCCATTTCCCTTGATTTTAACAAGTACCTGATTTTCGTATGCTAAAATTTGATTTTAATCCCCCACTACCAAAGTCTGGGAGTAAAAATTTTTAATACCTATTTTGAGGGAGTCAACATTTTTAATCCCTGATTTTGAGGAGATATAAATTTTGATGAAATTGAAATGCGTTGTGAAGAGAAGATCCATAATAATATTTCTGTTGCTGATGGTAAATAACCCACCTGCTCCAGAATTTAAAATTATTTGCAGCACTGCAAAGTGCCTAAGTGACGCGCAACAAAGGTTAATATCTAGAAAATTTGATCTCTTTTCGTTTGAAAATAAAATATGGTATTTTATTCGGCATTTAATCTTCCATACTCTATTAATCAGTTTAAGCAAGAGCTTACTGCGCGTTTACTCAGTAATCAACTTTTGGGTGCCTCCTTAATGTTTTAGATTTTAATAATTCGCATTCTATTAATTTAATAAATTGGCACGTAATTAGCATTGACTTTGTTTGCAGTTTAGCTCCTGACTAGTAGTTGGTGGGTGGTAGTTGAATGAAATGTGTTTCTTTTCAATTTTTGTTTATTATTGGAATTTGTTAGTTAACTTTTTAATGCAATGATGCACACTCATGTTCTTTTTCTCTTATTTCTTTAAGGTATATGTGGAAGAACAGACCCCGTTTTATGCGGGAGATCTGAACATAGACCATTTCACCTATGAATTTGTTATTTTTTAACCTCCCCAACCCCATCACAATTTTAAAAAAATGGGAGGTTACTGCAATCACTAAAATTTTCGAATTCGAGATAAGACCGGATCTATGCGTTTTGAGGTCTCAGGAACCCAAAAAAGTGGTTTTTAAAATGTGTCTGTGTGTATGTTCGTACGTACGTTCGTACGTACGTTTGTAAACACGCCACAGCCAAAACTACTGGACCGATTTGGCTGAAATTTGGTACGTAGGCATCTCATAACCCAACTTAGATCTGAAAAGCTTTTGGAGCCAATCGTGCAACCGGAAATGCCATTTTGGCACATCAACTTTTAAATTTTAAATGCAAACCCCCGTTTTTTACTTCACCATAAGAAGGACCTTCAAATTCTGCTTCTAAAAATGTATTCACTCTTAGTGCCTTTTTGACAAAAATTTAAATATTCGGGATTGTTAACGCACTTTCAAAACACGATACAGGCGAAACCTCTGGACCGATTTACCTGAAACTTTGTACAGGGAGACTGTATTATACGCCGAAGAGATGAAAATTGTTTGGTGGCAATTGATCCACGGATAGTGCCGTTTTGGCACATCAATTTTCAATTTTAAATATACTCTCATTTTACCATCCTAAAGAACTTTTTTTTAAATTTATTGTCAGCATCAGGAAGGTCTTCAAATACTTGTTCTAAATAATACAAAATTCATTCGCATTTACTGCCCTTTGGGTAAAAAAAAATTAAATTTTTGTAATAACACTAAAAACACATTATAGCCCAAACTGCTGGATGGATTTGACTGAAATTTGGTACATGGAGATTGGGTGATCCGTTGAAGACCTGAAAGGCTTTTGGAAGCAATTGGTAAACGGGAAGTGCCATTTAAGCATATCAACTTAAAATTTTAAATACAAGGCCTCTTTTTTATGTCGCCATTAGAAAGACGATCAAATTCTGGTTCTAAAAAAGTATTCACAGTCTTTGCCATTTCAGTGGAAAATAGAGAAAAAATTCTTTCTCATTAAAGGGTAGCGGGCTGACAGTGGATGGCATAAAGTGGCAGTTATTGTCAAAAAAGGTGGCAAAATATTAACCTTAAAAGGAACATGTTGTCAAATGTGATGGATGATGACGGTATTTGTCGAAAAGCATAACAAATTTTCTATTGAATTGACTACTATCTACACAGAATATAAAGATCCACGCGATGGGGAGGTTCCAGCCGCTTCTCTGCTGCATTTTTTTTTCTTGTTTCTTTTTTTGGAATTATACCCTAAGGTGAATAAACAATAATAATAATAATAATAATAATACCCCGTCATATAATGTCTTACTTAAACTGTGACACAGAATGTCCCTGCAAAAATTGTACCTAATAACTACTTTCAATTTGAAGTGGTGTTTATAGAAGCCGAAGCACCAATTTAATAAAAATATTTCATAATGGTTCTATTTTCTATAATATTTCATTTTCCGTAATATGTTTATCCAAGCGCAGCCGCAATATATCGCAATCCGATGCTGCCACTGCTTCAGCAAGGCAATCGCGCGTCACCGCGCCGTCCGTGAAAAAATCGCCGGCAAAGAAAAATTCATAGCGCCTAAACCATTGCCAATAGCGAGTTGCTTCTTTTACCAAAAACTTTTTCATTCTTTTATCTTTACATTGTAGCCGGCACTTTTGCGGAATTCCAAAAAACTGGCCACTTCACTCGCATGTCAAAAATTTCAATGCATGGAAATCCGCGCGTTCACTTCGGAGCAGATTATCGTAGGCCCTTTTGCACTTTTTCGCCATTATGCTTACACCATTAGCGGCGCTGTAGTTTTCTCTTTCAAATAAAATAAAACTCATGTGGCTACCTTAAATAGTTTCAAAGATACGACGAGGTATGTATTGAAAAACACGGTTTTCAATTAATTCACATTTTCTTGGTTTTCCGTAATTTCCAAAAATCTGGACCACAGGAAAATGTCGTAAAAGTCCATTTCAAATGCACAAAAACATTCTCTATCGACTCATATGCGTTTCACCTGGTTCTACCTCCAAAAATTTTTTTTAACGATTTTCAGGCCGAATTTGCTCCACTACTTAAGGAACTAAGAGGGAGGAAAAAAATTTTTATTCCGTAAGATTAATTTTTTCTCCCGGGGAGGAAAAGAGCCATTTTCCTCTCCCATTCTTGGGTCGCCCTGATTTTGGTAGTGGGGGATTAAAATCAAATTTCAGCATACGAAAATCTGGTATTAAAATCAAACGAAATCGGCCAATATTGGAAAAACTTAATTAAGGACCTGTTATCCTTTAGCTTAGTCCACTATACAGTATTCAATTTGTTTTTCTGCAAAATTTCAGATTTTCTCATTAAAATAGTTTAAGATTAAGTAAATTTGACAAGAAGCAGGATTTTATTGAATTCTTGCAATTTTGAGTTTCTTTTACTTAATTTTTACAATAAAAATTTACTTTTTTTTCCTTTTTCAATTTTGAGCTTCTTCTACTTAATTTTTACAATAAAAAATTACTTTTCATACTTGAACGTGCTTTACTATCAAACGATAGGTCACCCTATACAATTTCGACAGTTCTCGTTTTTTGCAAAATTCAAAATTTTCTTATTAAACAGTTTGAAATTACGTGGTTTTAATAAGAAGCTCTATTTTTATCGATTTTTTCTAATTTTGAGCTTCTTTTACTAAACTTTTAGAGTGAAAATATACTTTTATTGGTTTGTACTAGTCATATCGCAGCTTATCAAACACTTTTGACAATCCTTTTTTTGCTGAATTTAAGATGTTTTTATTAAAATGACTTCAAATTACGTAATTTTGATAAAAAGCGTGATTTTCATCGTTTTCTTACAATTTGAGCTTATTTTACTTGATTTTTACAATAAAAATGTACATTTGGTATTGGTCCTGTCGCTATAAAAAATAATTGGACGTGTTTTAGTATCAAACGATAGGTCACACTTCTGGTCTAGCACTACTTTGAAAACCAGCTTAGCCCACTATACAATTATGACAGCCCTTTTTTTGTAAAATTAAAAATTTTCTTATTAAAATAACTTAAAATTACGTAATTTTGATAAAAGATTATAATTTCTATCGATTTCTTTCAATTTTGAGTGTCTTTTACTTCATTTTTACAAAAATTTACCCTTCTTAGTTGGAGTTCATCCTATCGCTATAAAAATACCACCATTCGCTTAGTTGGACGTGTTTTGGTATCAAACGATAGGTCACACTTGTGGTGCAGCATTATTTTCAAAACCGGCTTAGCTCACTATACAATTTTAACAGTGTTTGCTTTTTTTTCGCAAAATTTAAGATTTTCTCACGAACATAATTGTAAAATACGTAATTTTGATAACAAGCGCAATTTTCATAGTTTTTTTTGCAATTCTGAGCATTTCTTTACTTGATTTTTACAATAAAAATTAATTTACTTTTCTTATAAAAATACCACCATTTGCAAGGATGTGTTTCAGTATCAAACCATAGGTCAGACTTCTCGTCCAGCATTATTTTGAAACCCGGCTTAGCCCACTATACAATTTTGACAGTCACTTATTTGTAAAATTCAAGATTTTCTCATTAAAATAATTTGAAAATATGTAGTTTTGATAAAAAGCGTAATTTTCATAGATTTTTTGCAATTTTGAGCATTTTAACCTCCCCACTCCACTTCACCATTTAAAAAAAAAGGGAGGTTACTGCAATCACTAAAATTTTCGAATTCGAGATAAGACCGGATCTATACGTTTTGAGGTCTCAGGAACCCAAAAAAGTGTTTTTTAAAATGTGTCTGTATGTATGAACGTACGTTCGTGCGTACGTACGTACGTACGTACGTACGTACGTACGTTCGTAAACACGCCACAGCCCAAACTACTCGACCGATTTGGCTGAAATTTGGTACGTGTGCATGTGAAAACCCAACTTAGATCTGAAAAGCTTTTGGAGCCAATCGTGCAACCAGAAGTGCCATTTTGGCACATCAACTTTTAAATTTTAAATGTAAACCCCCATTTTTCACGTCACCATAAGAAAGACGTTCAAATTCTGCATCTAAAAATGTATTCATTCTTAGTGCCCTTTTGACCAACAATTTAAAAAAAATTGATTTTTATCGGACTTTAAAATCGCGGTACAGCCCAAGCCCCTCAACCGATTTGGCTGAAATTTTGCACATGGGGATTGTATTACACGTCGAAGAGCTGAACAAATTTTGGATTCAATCGACCCACGGAAAGTGCCGTTTTGGCACACCAATTTCGAAACTTAAAATTATTCTCTCATTCACCCATCAAAAACAACTTTTTGAAAGATTTATTGTTATCATCAGAAAGGTTTTCAAATTTTGGTTTTAAATGAGATAAAATTTATTCGCATTTAGTACCCTTTGGGTAGAAAAATCCAAATTTTGTAATAACACTGAAACCACGTTATATAGCCCAAACTACTGGATCAATTTGTCCGAAATTTGGTACATGGAGGTTAGGTAACCCATTGAAGAGCTGAAAGGCTTTTGGGAGCAATTGGTCCACGGGAAGTGCCATTTAGGCATATCAACTTTAAAATCTTAAACACAGTAAGTCACGGAAATCAAAGACCCATGCGTTGGGGAGGTTCCAGCCGCTTCTCTGCTGCATTTTTTTTTACATGATTTTTACAATAAAAATTTACTTTTCTTAGTTGGTGTTGGTCCCATCGCCATAAAAATACCACCAGTCGCTTAATTGAAGGTGTTTTAGTATCAAACAATAGGTCACATTTGTGGTCCAACGTTATTTTGAAAACCAGCTTGCTTATGTGCAAAATTCAAGATTTTTTCATTGATATTTTTAAAATACGTAGTTTTGATAAGAAGCGTTATTTTCATTTTAGATTTTCCCTCAACAACGGCAGATGCGAATATCACTGCGAGGGTGGCTGCGGGGGTGGTGTTTGCATCGGCCCCAACAAGTGCTCTTGTAAAACAGGATGGAAAACATCCGGAAATACGTGCGTCCCTGATTGTCCCAGAGGATGTAAAGACGGCTCTTGTACAGCTCCAAATGTTTGTACATGTCAACCGGGATGGACTCTGGATCAAACGGGAGCGATCTGTCAACCGCACTGCAGGGAACCTTGCCTGAACGCTGATTGTACAGCTCCTGATACTTGCACGTGCAAAAGGGGATACACGCAGGATCCGAGAAGTGCAGGAGGGAATAGGTGTGTGGCTTCCTGTCCGGGTGGATGCGAAAATGGTGTTTGTTCTGCACCCAATTTCTGCATTTGCAATCCTGGATTTGTTAAGGAGGTTAAGGGGAGCAATAGATGCATCAGGAGACTGAGAAGGGATACATCTTCAATGCACCTTGAACTGATTCCAGAGCAGTTTGACAATTAGAAAATTTAGAGTTTCAACACTCGTTTTCTCGAACTACATTTATTGTTATTCAGAACGATTGCTTTTTGAAATTTGTCAATAAACTGATTAATTAATTTTTATTTATTTCGTCAGCGTTGTTGAGGAAGCTCGTCTAGAATCATCACTTAACTGGATAAGGGTTCTTTTTTTTGCACGCGGTTATCATAGCAGTGGCAGTAAGTCACAAAATTAAACTATCGTGTAAAATAACTGTAAATGATGAAGAATTTGAGGACGAAAATTTAATTCCAACGAATCGTAATCGAATTAGGTATAAATATCGAAGGAAAGAAAAAATACGCAAATTATTCAAAATTTGGATGATAATTCCACAAGAGCCTTTGATTATATTGATAATTCGACAAGAGCTTTTGATTATATTGAAAACACATCCCAAAGTGTCATAACATGACATTTATTTGACAGATGCGTGCTTGCTATATTCAAAATGAACTACTTGGGTGCCTAATAAATAAATTATTACTTACTGCAAAAATCAAGGCTCTTGTGGAATTATCTGCCGAATATAACTCGAAGGTGTTAGATTATCAATTTGTTAAACTCTCGAATTTTCTACTCCCGAAATAGTCGAAATGTTTTTAGCCAAAGACAACTCGACTTCGTCTCGTTGTCTTTAGAGCTACAAAACATTTAGACTATTCCGGTCGTAGTTCAATTCTCGAGTCAAACAAATGGATAATCAAACACCTTCTTGTTATATTATATATGAAAATCGCACGATACTAATCATTAGCTAATAGAAAAATTGATTTCTGTGTGTTTACCATGGCAACTCAAGGATTTCCTGGAAATTTTTGATACCCACCTAGACCAACCTAAACGAAATTAATAAGTGGAAATTTTTATGTCAAATTAAATGTCAAAAATCATTTCTATTCAGCTTCTGCGGCTGTATCTTTGCTATTTTCTTACCGAATCTGCATTCGAGCATTAATTCATTTCCTGGAAATTTTAGTCGTGCATCCCAACAACGTAATCGGGCCCTCGTGTTCCACTCGGGCCGATTAATACGTTGTTGGGACGCACTCCAAAAATTTCCGGAAAGAATTAATGCTCTTATGAGATTATAAGTGAAAATTCCACTCTAAAAATTTGATCCAATTACGAACGAGAATTTAAATCTTTACGACAGATTCTGGCCAATCAAGAGAAAATTATATCGGAAATTGTTCTGTCAGGTTCCTCCTGTCAAGATTTTGTACTTAAGTGAAATTTTCTCGCTGAATACCACTCGTGATCCCTAAAATTTGCGGAAATTTATTTTTGACATTTACTCCAGATTTCCGCGGCAAAAAATCTATCGTAAATGTGAAGAAATTTCCGGAAATTTTGGTGTCACTCAGTGGTATTATATACGATAATCCAAGCGGTAGGTATTTCAATGGAAAAATTGAAACCGAGGGGCAAATCTATGAGAATCTTGAACACTGATTTCACCTTCCTGTGTGATTTCACCTGATTTCACCATGATTACACTTGGTGATTTCACCTTATTTCCCTTGATCTCACCTGGTTTTCATTGATTTCGCCCGATTTCACCACTATGATTTCACCTAGCTTGTACACTGATTTCACCCATAGATTTGCCCCTCGCGCAAAACATACTAAAAACTCGCATTCCGCCCCAGCCTGGAACCCCCCCAAAATCTGCAAATTATGGGGAAGGATTATGTTTTTGCTCCATAACTCGCTTCCTCTTTATGACACAAAAATTTAGAGGTACACAATATTGAAGACTAATAAAAATAAAAAGTGGTTAAAAAGGCGTATAAATTTTTTTTCTCAAAAACTGTATACCAGATTTCATTGAAATTTTTGCAATGAGTGCTGGAAGTGTACGGCTATACCTCTACATTTTTCTAATGCAATTGAATTTCCAGTTTTTTCTAAAAAAAATACTGAAATATAAAAATGCCAAATTTTTTGTGATTTTACAAAATAGTTAAATTTCACTGTTATAATTATGCTAATGTGATCTGCTGTGCGTTCTGTAAAGAAAAATCCGCGTTTACCTATCAGTTTACAAGGATATTAATTTTTGCTCTTTCCGGTAATTTGAGAAGTTGATGCAAAATTGTATATGCAATGAAAAAAATTCTTAGTCTAAATTATAATGGAAACCTTATTTATTATTATGGCAATTAAAAAAAACTTATCAAAGATATTTACAAAAAACTCGACAAAATAACGGAAAAATATATTATTTCAAAGTCGACTTTTATCGTTCGTGTTTACGTAGAACGACGACGGCGACGTTGACGACGCATACGACGGAGGTGGCTCAGAGATCGGCGTCGGGACAACCCCCGGAGGAATCTCATCGTACAGGGGTTCGCAAGGTGTCAAAGGTCGAAATGTTGTCATTTCAGGTGGTTCTGGTTTTAAGGCTACCCTGTAACTTCCTGTTGACGGGGGATGATCATATAAATATTCCATCGAATCTAAAAAAAATCATTATCAATCATAAAAAAAAATTGTATTACCTTTAATGGTTTTTGGGAAATTCATGCTACAAACTACTCGAGTTTCAAAACATTGAGTCTCGACGGGATTTGAATCGACGGGGGAGATGAAAACTGGATTTTCGAAGGTGGGAGGATCTGCAACCAACATTACAACAAAAATGTTATTTATTTTTCTTCCTGTTTATTACATAGTTCGTTATTTTACCCAAAATAGTTAGCAAGTTTTATTTCTAAACTCCGTCACTGAAATTTTACTGTAAAAATAAAAAAAAAGTTTTGACCCCGACGTGATTTGAACACGCAACCTTCTGATCTGGAGTCAGACGCGCTACCGTTGCGCCACGGAGTCAACTGGACTTGGAAGTTGAAGACATGCTTTAAAACAATCCTCTCGCACAGAATGCGCCTCATTAGATCAAACAGGTAATTAACTAATTAACTGTTATCATTATGTTAAGTGATTATGCAACTATAACAGAATGAGTTAATAATTATTGTGAATTATTATTTATATGCGGTGTTAAGAAATTTATTTGGCCCTGTGACATTTTTTGGAAATTCAAATTCAAAGTAGGGGAGAGACGGGTAAAATGACGAAGAGGGTAAGATAACAAATTGACAATAGTGACTCAGTTTTGGTATTTGCCCCTTGTAACTTTGTTGTTATTTAAAGAAACAAATTTATGAAACCGCATATACAGTGTGTCTCACTTAAGACGAAGACACCAATATTTTCCTTAATTTTGTAGATGGGGACTTAACTTGAGGTATTGCGCATCTTCTGAGGTAGTCAACTCGAATGTAAGCTGTAAATCCAGCCTGCTGCGTCCTCGCGAATAGGAACATTTTTCAATATTTTGCTTCGCGATCAAAATATCGCAAAAAGTTGTTAGAAAAACTTATTCAGAATTCAATTTTGACTCCCTAAGCCGAGTTTCAAGTCATAATTTGCTTTTCAATTTTCCAAAAAAAATCTTTTAAGCTCGATTTTGTCCGTTTGCGCTGAAGGCATCGAAAAAAATTATTAAAGAAAAGTTGTTCAAAAGTGAATCTTGACCTTACGTAACAGCATTAACGCAAAATTCGCAATTATAATTTTTTTAATTTAGGATTTTTCCCCATTTTTCCAAAATTTAAAATTAGACTTTTGTATTTAAACTTGGCATGGGGTCAAAACAAGATTACCAACAATTTATTGTCATGAATTTTTTCGATATCTTCATCGCAAAGCAAAATAATGAAAAACGATCTTATTCGCGATGAGGTCGTAGTAGGCTGATGGTTTTACCTGAAAAGATGCATCTCATGGGTCTTACGACGGTGCAAAAATTTTTATTTCTACCCCTAAAAGTAACCAAAACATTTGACTGTCTTCATCTTAAGTGAGACACACTGTAGATTGGTCCGTAGTACAATTGATGAAAATTTTTGATTTTTTTAAGGGATGAGCATACGACGTGAAAAAGAGCTAAAAATTGTTTAAAATGCTGCAAACCGCACTTCTTTAAGACGCTCCAGTCGTCTTTTATGACTAATTGAAGTTTTAGAAAATTTTAAATTTTAACGTTTTACCTTACAACTAAAGAACGGAACGTCAGAAATGAGCTTTTAAGGTAGTTTTTGGAAAGAAAATTTAATTTTCTACAAAATGAGATCACTTCTAAAGCCCTGACGGCTTAAATAAAATGCTCAGCTTTACGGGATTAGAAAACATAAGAAGAGGGAGGTACCTGGTATAATTGATGAAAATTTTGGATTTTTGTTAAAGAGATTAGCATACGACGTGAAAAGGGGCCGAAATTGTTTAAAATGCTGCAAACCGCACTTCTTTAAGACGCTCCATTCGTCTTTGATGACTAATTGAAGTTTTAGAAAATTTTAAATTTTGACGTTTTACCTTACAACTAAAGAACGGAACGTCAGAAATGAGCTTTTAAGGTAGTTTTTGGAAAGAAAATTTAATTTTCTACAAAATGAGATCATTTCTAAAGGCCTGACGGCTTAAATAAAATGCTCAGCTTTACGGGATTAGAAAACATAAGAAGAGGAGGGTACCTGGTATAATTGATGAAAATTTTGGATTTTTTTTTAAGAGATGAGCATACCATGTGAAAAAGGGCTGAAAATTGTAAAAATGCTGCAAACGGCACTTCTTTAAAGCGCTCCATTCGTCTTTTATGACTAATTGAAGTTTTAGAAAATTTTAAATTTTGACGTTTTACCTTACAACTAAAGAACGGAACGTCAGAAATGAGCTTTTAAGGTAGTTTTTGGAAAGAAAATTTAATTTTCTACAAAATGAGATCACTTCTAAAGCCCTGACGGCTTAAATAAAATGCTCAGCTTTACGGGATTAGAAAACATAAGAAGAGGGAGGTACCTGGTATAATTGATGAAAATTTTGGATTTTTGTTAAAGAGATTAGCATACGACGTGAAAAGGGGCCGAAATTTTTTAAAATGCTGCAAACCGCACTTCTTTAAGACGCTCCATTCGTCTTTTATGACTAATTGAAGTTTTAGAAAATTTTAAATTTTAACGTTTTACCTTACAACTAAAGAACGGAACGTCAGAAATGAGGTTTTAAGGTAGTTTTTGGAAAGAAAATTTAATTTTCTACAAAATGAGATCACTTCTAAAGCCCTGACGGCTTAAACAAAATGCTCAGCTTTACGGGATTAGAAAACATAAGAAGAGGGAGGTACCTGGTATAATTGATGAAAATTTTGGATTTTTGTTAAAGAGATTAGCATACGACGTGAAAAGGGGCCGAAATTGTTTAAAATGCTGCAAACCGCACTTCTTTAAGACGCTCCATTCGTCTTTTATGACTAATTGAAGTTTTAGAAAATTTTAAATTTTGACGTTTTACCTTACAACTAAAGAACGGAACGTCAGAAATGAGCTTTTAAGGTAGTTTTTGGAAAGAAAATTTAATTTTCTACAAAATGAGATCACTTCTAAAGCCCTGACGGCTTAAATAAAATGCTCAGCTTTACGGGATTAGAAAACATAAGAAGAGGGGGGTACCTGGTATAATTGATGAAAATTTTGGATATTTTTTAAAGAGATGAGCATATCAGGTGAAAAATGGCTGAAAATTGTTTCAAATGCTGCAAACCGCACTTCTTAAAGACGCTCCAGTCGTCTTTTATGACTAATTGAAGTTTTAGAAAATTTTAAATTTTGACGTTTTACCTTACAACTAAAGAACGGAACGTCAGAAATGAGCTTTTAAGGTAGTTTTTGGAAAGAAAATTTAATTTTCTACTAAACGAGATCATTTCTAAAGGCCTAACGGCTTAAATAAAATCCTCAGCTTTACGGGATTGGAAAACATAAGAAGAGGGGGGTACCTGGTATAATTGATGAAAATTTTGGATTTTTGTTAAAGAGATTAGCATACGACGTGAAAAGGGGCCGAAATTGTTTAAAATGCTGCAAACCGCACTTCTTTAAGACGCTCCATTCGTCTTTTATGACTAATTGAAGTTTTCGAAAATTTTAAATTTTGACGTTTTACCTTACAACTAAAGAACGGAACGTCAGAAATGAGCTTTTAAGGTAGTTTTTGGAAAGAAAATTTAATTTTCTACTAAACGAGATCATTTCTAAAGGCCTAACGGCTTAAATAAAATCCTCAGCTTTACGGGATTGGAAAACATAAGAAGAGGGGGGTACCTGGTATAATTGATGAAAATTTTGGATTTTTGTTAAAGAGATTAGCATACGACGTGAAAAGGGGCCGAAATTGTTTAAAATGCTGCAAACCGCACTTCTTTAAGACGCTCCATTCGTCTTTTATGACTAATTGAAGTTTTCGAAAATTTTAAATTTTGACGTTTTACCTTACAACTAAAGAACGGAACGTCAGAAATGAGCTTTTAAGGTAGTTTTTGGAAAGAAAATTTAATTTTCTACTAAACGAGATCATTTCTAAAGGCCTAACGGCTTAAATAAAATCCTCAGCTTTACGGGATTGGAAAACATAAGAAGAGGGGGGTACCTGGTATAATTGATGAAAATTTTGGATTTTTGTTAAAGAGATTAGCATACGACGTGAAAAGGGGCCGAAATTGTTTAAAATGCTGCAAACCGCACTTCTTTAAGACGCTCCATTCGTCTTTTATGACTAATTGAAGTTTTCGAAAATTTTAAATTTTGACGTTTTACCTTACAACTAAAGAACGGAACGTCAGAAATGAGCTTTTAAGGTAGTTTTTGGAAAGAAAATTTAATTTTCTACTAAACGAGATCATTTCTAAAGGCCTAACGGCTTAAATAAAATGCTCAGCTTTACGGGATTAGAAAACATAAGAAGAGGGAGGTACCTGGTATAATTGATGAAAATTTTGGATTTTTGTTAAAGAGATTAGCATACGACGTGAAAAGGGGCCGAAATTGTTTAAAATGCTGCAAACCGCACTTCTTTAAGACGCTCCATTCGTCTTTTATGACTAATTGAAGTTTTAGAAAATTTTAAATTTTGACGTTTTACCTTACAACTAAAGAACGGAACGTCAGAAATGAGCTTTTAAGGTAGTTTTTGGAAAGAAAATTTAATTTTCTACAAAATGAGATCACTTCTAAAGCCCTGACGGCTTAAATAAAATGCTCAGCTTTACGGGATTAGAAAACATAAGAAGAGGGGGGTACCTGGTATAATTGATGAAAATTTTGGATATTTTTTAAAGAGATGAGCATATCAGGTGAAAAATGGCTGAAAATTGTTTCAAATGCTGCAAACCGCACTTCTTAAAGACGCTCCAGTCGTCTTTTATGACTAATTGAAGTTTTAGAAAATTTTAAATTTTGACGTTTTACCTTACAACTAAAGAACGGAACGTCAGAAATGAGCTTTTAAGGTAGTTTTTGGAAAGAAAATTTAATTTTCTACTAAACGAGATCATTTCTAAAGGCCTAACGGCTTAAATAAAATCCTCAGCTTTACGGGATTGGAAAACATAAGAAGAGGGGGGTACCTGGTATAATTGATGAAAATTTTGGATTTTTGTTAAAGAGATTAGCATACGACGTGAAAAGGGGCCGAAATTGTTTAAAATGCTGCAAACCGCACTTCTTTAAGACGCTCCATTCGTCTTTTATGACTAATTGAAGTTTTCGAAAATTTTAAATTTTGACGTTTTACCTTACAACTAAAGAACGGAACGTCAGAAATGAGCTTTTAAGGTAGTTTTTGGAAAGAAAATTTAATTTTCTACTAAACGAGATCATTTCTAAAGGCCTAACGGCTTAAATAAAATTCTCAGCTTCACGGGATTAGAAAACACAAGAAGAGGGTACCCCCACCTACGACCTTCCTTTTTTAAGAGTAGGTATCTGGTATAGTATCAATTTCAATTTTTAAATAATTTTTGAATTCTAATAATTTTTATTGTCAATCTCTGCAATTAACAATGAATAGTACCAACCTGGAAGAGGAGTATGAAAAATGCTGTGCGTGAAGACGGACACTGTCGGTACAGTTTTAGCTTTATCATCCCCTTCCTTCGGTTCCTCTTTGCGATTCTTCCTTAACCGATTCCCAACAACAACGGCAACGGCCGCAACAATGACCGCAATCGCAATTGCAACAGCTGCACCGGCTCTCGCCATATCATTTTTGCTAACCGCGTTTTCCTCGTCGTTGATATAATTTTCCTCTCGCAGCCTGTCCAAATCGCTAACCTCTTTTCCGTCGACTTTCGCCTCTGTGAATTTCATAACCGAATCTGTCGGTGTATGGACTGTTATCTTGTCAATCGTGAATTTTCCATTATTCTTCACGGGGATAACACTATCTGTCGTTATTTTTTCAGGAAAAGCTTCAGTTGTTGGACATTGTCCTGTTACATGGTGGCAACCCTTGCAGTCGCAATTTTTTCCGCAATCGTCGCCGTAGAGTCCTTCCGGGCAAGGCCATTCGCACCTAAGAATTATCAACTTGTAACCTCATTACGCGATAATAATCTTAGTTTCTTTTTTTACAATTTCGCAACTTACTGTTTACCGTTCCATCCTGAAGGACAGATGCAATTTCCTGTCGCAGGATCACAATTTCCTCGAAGACATTTACATGCGAGTTCGCAATTTGAACCCCATTGGAGATGGGTACATTCTAAAAGCCTTGCCTTGAGTAGATAGTCACAAAAAAAATCATTACCAATGTCACAGAATATTCCTTTGAACCCTGGCAGACAGTAGCACTGACCGTCCTTGCATGTTCCGTGGACACATTTGGAACAAATTGGTTTGCAAGTGTCTTTGTCTTCACTGAAGCCTGGGCAGCACTTTTCCGTAATGTCAGAGATTTCTTTTTCCTGGAACCAAAAAAATTTTTAACACCTAATTCCTGTTTTTTTCAGGAAAAGCAATAAGAGTACATTATGTAATTCAGTAATAAAATTGAAAAAGATACGAATGACCTAGAAATTAATCTAGTTTCTTGAACGACTTCCTTGTATGTACAATCATTATTTTTACTGAATCCAAGAGAATAAATGCATCGTGGCCCCCACATCCTTAACAGATCGCCCCCACTCTTTTTTGCGAAGCAAATAAAATCTATGATGATTTATGATTAATATTGAAATTTTGGAGTTTTTTATCTAAATCTAAAAAATACAACTTTATAAGATCAACAGGTTTTGAGTTAACCATTTGAAAATTAACACTTTCTTTGGAAAGAAAATTTTAGCCTAAACCTATTAAGTAATATAAATAAAAGTTTCTCCTAAACTACACCGTAATTCGTTCTCAAGTTACAATTCTTTGAAAAATAATGAAACCTTGAAACTTTAGACTTTTTTCGAACGAAACAAATTTATGCTAAACTTATTGAGTAATATATTAAATAAAAGCTTTTCACAAACTCTTTAAGGTTCTGTTTAAATCATTTCTCAATTATGATTCGTTTTCGAGTCACAGTTCTTTGAAAATTTTGACTTTTCTATAAAAACACCCAGAAAAACAAAGGAATCTGATAATTTGTCGATTCATATGCCAAAGGAGGCTAAATTTATCCCTTTTATAAGTTTGCAAAACCCTTCGCAAAACTCAATTTCTAGAATCAGCCGGGCCCTGATTTATAACCATTTTAAAGTTAAAGACGCTGAAAATTTTGAAATTTTTGGGAAATAAACAATAATTTAGCAAAACTATTGAGTAATATATCAAATTAAAGCTATTCTCAAACTCTTTACGATAATTCGTTTTCAAGTTGCAGTTCTTTGAAAGTTCACAAAACCCTTCGCAAAATCCAATTTCTAGAATCAGCCGGGCTCTGATTTATAACCATTTTAAAGTTAAAGACCCTGAAAATTTTGAAATTTTTGGGAATAAACAATAATTTAGCAAAACTATTGATTAATATATCAAATTAAAGCTTTTCTCAAACTGCAGTTCTTTGAAAATATTGAAATTTAAAACTTTCATACTTTCATACGCCAAACGAGGCTAAATTTATCGCTTTTAAAAGTTCAAAGAATTCAGCTTTATAAGATCAACCGGTTTTGAGTTATGACCATTTGAAAATTAAGGTCTTTCTGGAAAGAAAGAAATTTAGCCTAAACCTATGAAACTTATTCTATTGAGTAACATATTAAATGAAAGCTTTCCCTAAGCTCTTTAAGACCCTGCTTAAATCGTTTCTCCATCATGATTCGTTATCAAGTTATCAACTTTCAAAAAAGCACGTTTTCCATGTAACTTGCCGGTGAATTTAACGTTTTTCGTTTTTCATGAGAAAAATTGGTGACTAGTAGTTCCTCCAGAGTTTTCGGTAATGCAAAACTCGCTTTTAATTAAAACTTGCCGTTTTCTATTGATTTTTATCGAATTTTGAAGTTTTCAAGTTGTGAAAAACTGCTTTTCTCGAAGTGAGTGAGAGCTAGAAGTTTCAAATTAGCCCCAATAGATTCTACTTCAAATTTTGGTAAGTGAGATGGGTCACACTTGGGGTTTCCGAAAACTTTCAAAAAAACACGTTTTCCATGTAACTTGCCAGCGAATTTAACGTTTTTCTTTTTTTATGAGAAAAATTGGTGACCAGTAGTTCCTCCAGAGTTTTCGATAATGCAAAACTCGATTTTAATTAAAACTTGCCGTTTTCTATTGATTTTTATCGAATTTTGAAGTTTTCAAGTTGTAAAAAACTGCTTTTTTCGAAGTGAGTAAGAGCTAGAAGTTTCAAATTAGCCCCAATAGATTCTACTTCAAATTTGGGGATGTAAGATGGGTCACACTTGGGGTTTCCGAAAACTTTCAAAAAAACACGTTTTCCATGTAACTTGCCAGCGAATTTAACGTTTTTCTTTTTTTATGAGAAAAATTGGTGACCAGTAGTTCCTCCAGAGTTTTCGATAATGCAAAACTCGATTTTAATTAAAACTTGCCGTTTTCTATTGATTTTTATCGAATTTTGAAGTTTTCAAGTTGTAAAAAACTGCTTTTTTCGAAGTGAGTGAGAGCTAGAAGTTTCAAATTAGCCCCAATAGATTCTACTTCAAATTTGGGGATGTAAGATGGGTCACACTTGGGGTTTCCGAAAACTTTCAAAAAAACACGTTTTCCATGTAACTTGCCAGCGAATTTAACGTTTTTCTTTTTTTATGAGAAAAATTGGTGACCAGTAGTTCCTCCAGAGTTTTCGATAATGCAAAACTCGATTTTAATTAAAACTTGCCGTTTTCTATTGATTTTTATCGAATTTTGAAGTTTTCAAGTTGTAAAAAACTGCTTTTTTCGAAGTGAGTGAGAGCTAGAAGTTTCAAATTAGCCCCAATAGATTCTACTTCAAATTTGGGGATGTAAGATGGGTCACACTTGGGGTTTCCGAAAACTTTCAAAAAAACACGTTTTCCATGTAACTTGCCAGCGAATTTAACGCTTTTCTTTTTTCATGAGAAAAATTGGTGACCAGTAGTTCCTCCAGAGTTTTCGATAGTGCAAAACTCGATTTTAATTAAAACTTGCCGTTTTCTATTGATTTTTATCGAATTTTGAAGTTTTCAAGTTGTAAAAAACTGCTTTTTTCGAAGTGAGTGAGAGCTAGAAGTTTCAAATTAGCCCCAATAGATTCTACTTCAAATTTGGGGATGTAAGATGGGTCACACTTGAGGTTTCCGAAAACTTTCAAAAAAACACGTTTTCCATGTAACTTGCCAGCGAATTTAACGTTTTTCTTTTTTTATGAGAAAAATTGGTGACCAGTAGTTCCTCCAGAGTTTTCGATAATGCAAAACTCGCTTTTAATTAAAACTTGCCGTTTTCTATTGATTTTTATCGAATTTTGAAGTTTTCAAGTTGTGAAAAACTGCTTTTTTCGAAGTGAGTGAGAGCTAGAAGTTTCAAATTAGCCCCAATAGATTCTACTTCAAATTTGGGGATGTAAGATGGGTCACACTTGGGGTTTCCGAAAACTTTCAAAAAAACACGTTTTCCATGTAACTTGCCAGCGAATTTAACGTTTTTCTTTTTTTATGAGAAAAATTGGTGACCAGTAGTTCCTCCAGAGTTTTCGATAATGCAAAACTCGATTTTAATTAAAACTTGCCGCTTTCTATTGATTTTTATCGAATTTTGAAGTTTTCAACTTGTAAAAAACTGCTTTTTTCGAAGTGAGTGAGAGCTAGAAGTTTCAAATTAGCCCCAATAGATTCTACTTCAAATTTGGGGATGTAAGATGGGTCACACTTGGGGTTTCCGAAAACTTTCAAAAAAACACGTTTTCCATGTAACTTGCCAGCGAATTTAACGTTTTTCTTTTTTTATGAGAAAAATTGGTGACCAGTAGTTCCTCCAGAGTTTTCGATAATGCAAAACTCGATTTTAATTAAAACTTGCCGTTTTCTATTGATTTTTATCGAATTTTGAAGTTTTCAACTTGTAAAAAACTGCTTTTTTCGAAGTGAGTGAGAGCTAGAAGTTTCAAATTAGCCCCAATAGATTCTACTTCAAATTTGGGGATGTAAGATGGGTCACACTTGGGGTTTCCGAAAACTTTCAAAAAAGCACGTTTTCCATGTAACTTGCCAGTCAATGTAACGTTTTTCTTTTTTTATGAGAAAAATTGGTGACTAGTAGTTCCTCCAGAGTTTTCGATAATGCAAAACTCGGTTTTAATTAAAGCTTGCCGTTTTCTATTGATTTTTATCGAATTTTGAAGTTTTCAAGTTGTAAAAAACTGCTTTTTTCGAAGTGAGTGAGAGCTAGAAGTTTCAAATTAGCCCCAATAGATTCTACTTCAAATTTGGGGATGTAAGATGGGTCACACTTGGGGTTTCCGAAAACTTTCAAAAAAGCACGTTTTCCATGTAACTTGCCAGTCAATGTAACGTTTTTCGTTTTTCATGAGAAAAATTGGTGACTAGTAGTTCCTCCAGAGTTTTCGATAATGCAAAACTCGGTTTTAATTAAAACTTGCCGTTTTCTATTGATTTTTATCGAATTTTGAAGTTTTCAAGTTGTAAAAAACTGCTTTTTTCGAAGTGAGTGAGAGCTAGAAGTTTCAAATTAGCCCCAATAGATTCTACTTCAAATTTGGGGATGTAAGATGGGTCACACTTGGGGTTTCCGAAAACTTTCAAAAAAACACGTTTTCCATGTAACTTGCCAGCGAATTTAACGCTTTTCTTTTTTCATGAGAAAAATTGGTGACTAGTAGTTCCTCCAGAGTTTTCGATAATGCAAAACTCGGTTTTAATTAAAGCTTGCCGTTTTCTATTGATTTTTATCGAATTTTGAAGTTTTCAAGTTGTAAAAAACTGCTTTTTTCGAAGTGAGTAAGAGCTAGAAGTTTCAAATTAGCCCCAATAGATTCTACTTCAAATTTGGGGATGTAAGATGGGTCACACTTGGGGTTTCCGAAAACTTTCAAAAAAACACGTTTTCCATGTAACTTGCCAGCGAATTTAACGTTTTTCTTTTTTTATGAGAAAAATTGGTGACCAGTAGTTCCTCCAGAGTTTTCGATAATGCAAAACTCGATTTTAATTAAAACTTGCCGTTTTCTATTGATTTTTATCGAATTTTGAAGTTTTCAAGTTGTAAAAAACTGCTTTTTTCGAAGTGAGTGAGAGCTAGAAGTTTCAAATTAGACCCAATAGATTCTACTTCAAATTTGGGGATGTAAGATGGGTCACACTTGGGGTTTCCGAAAACTTTCAAAAAAACACGTTTTCCATGTAACTTGCCAGCGAATTTAACGCTTTTCTTTTTTCATGAGAAAAATTGGTGACCAGTAGTTCCTCCAGAGTTTTCGATAATGCAAAACTCGCTTTTAATTAAAACTTGCCGTTTTCTATTAATTTTTATCGAATTTTGAAGTTTTCAAGTTGTAAAAAACTGCTTTTTTCGAAGTGAGTGAGAGCTAGAAGTTTCAAATTAGCCCCAATAGATTCTACTTCAAATTTGGGGATGTAAGATGGGTCACACTTGGGGTTTCCGAAAACTTTCAAAAAAACACGTTTTCCATGTAACTTGCCAGCGAATTTAACATTTTTCTTTTTTTATGAGAAAAATTGGTGACCAGTAGTTCCTCCAGAGTTTTCGATAATGCAAAACTCGATTTTAATTAAAACTTGCCGTTTTCTATTGATTTTTATCGAATTTTGAAGTTTTCAAGTTGTAAAAAACTGCTTTTTTCGAAGTGAGTAAGAGCTAGAAGTTTCAAATTAGCCCCAATAGATTCTACTTCAAATTTGGGGATGTAAGATGGGTCACACTTGGGGTTTCCGAAAACTTTCAAAAAAACACGTTTTCCATGTAACTTGCCAGCGAATTTAACGTTTTTCTTTTTTTATGAGAAAAATTGGTGACCAGTAGTTCCTCCAGAGTTTTCGATAATGCAAAACTCGATTTTAATTAAAACTTGCCGTTTTCTATTGATTTTTATCGAATTTTGAAGTTTTCAAGTTGTAAAAAACTGCTTTTTTCGAAGTGAGTGAGAGCTAGAAGTTTCAAATTAGCCCCAATAGATTCTACTTCAAATTTGGGGATGTAAGATGGATCACACTTGGGGTTTCCGAAAACTTTCAAAAAAACACGTTTTCCACGTAACTTGCCAGCGAATTTAACGTTTTTCTTTTTTTATGAGAAAAATTGGTGACCAGTAGTTCCCCCAGAGTTTTCGATAATGCAAAACTCGATTTTAATTAAAACTTGCCGTTTTTTATTGATTTTTATCGAATTTTGAAGTTTTCAAGTTGTGAAAAACTGCTTTTTTCGAAGTGAGTGAGAGCTAGAAGTTTCAAATTAGCCCCAATAGATTCTACTTCAAATTTGGGGATGTAAGATGGGTCACACTTGGGGTTTCCGAAAACTTTCAAAAAAACACGTTTTCCATGTATAACTTGCCAGCGAATTTAACGCTTTTCTTTTTTCATGAGAAAAATTGGTGACCAGTAGTTCCTCCAGAGTTTTCGATAATGCAAAACTCGCTTTTAATTAAAACTTGCCGTTTTCTATTAATTTTTATCGAATTTTGAAGTTTTCAAGTTGTAAAAAACTGCTTTTTTCGAAGTGAGTGAGAGCTAGAAGTTTCAAATTAGCCCCAATAGATTCTACTTCAAATTTGGGGATGTAAGATGGGTCACACTTGGGGTTTCCGAAAACTTTCAAAAAAACACGTTTTCCATGTAACTTGCCAGCGAATTTAACGTTTTTCTTTTTTCATGAGAAAAATTGGTGACCAGTAGTTCCTCCAGAGTTTTCGATAATGCAAAACTCGGTTTTAATTAAAGCTTGCCGTTTTCTATTGATTTTTATCGAATTTTGAAGTTTTCAAGTTGTAAAAAACTGCTTTTTTCGAAGTGAGTGAGAGCTAGAAGTTTCAAATTAGCCCCAATAGATTCTACTTCAAATTTGGGGATGTAAGATGGGTCACACTTGGGGTTTCCGAAAACTTTCAAAAAAGCACGTTTTCCATGTAACTTGCCAGTCAATGTAACGTTTTTCGTTTTTCATGAGAAAAATTGGTGACTAGTAGTTCCTCCAGAGTTTTCGATAATGCAAAACTCGGTTTTAATTAAAACTTGCCGTTTTCTATTGATTTTTATCGAATTTTGAAGTTTTCAAGTTGTAAAAAACTGCTTTTTTCGAAGTGAGTGAGAGCTAGAAGTTTCAAATTAGCCCCAATAGATTCTACTTCAAATTTGGGGATGTAAGATGGGTCACACTTGGGGTTTCCGAAAACTTTCAAAAAAACACGTTTTCCATGTAACTTGCCAGCGAATTTAACGTTTTTCTTTTTTTATGAGAAGAATTGGTGACCAGTAGTTCCTCCAGAGTTTTCGATAATGCAAAACTCGATTTTAATTAAAACTTGCCGTTTTCTATTGATTTTTATCGAATTTTGAAGTTTTCAACTTGTGAAAAACTGCTTTTCTCGAAGTGAGTGAGAGCTAGAAGTTTCAAATTAACCCCAATAGATTCTACTTCGAATTGGGGGAAGTAAGATGTGTCACATTTGGGGTACAATTCTTTGAGTATTTTGAAAATTTTAAATTTTTGGAAAAAACACCTAGAAAAGCAAAGGCAAAGGACAATCTGTCGATTGGAATGCCAAACGGGGCTAAATTTATCTCTTTAAAATTTTCTGAGATCAGCTTTGAAAATTAGGTCTTTTTTGAAAGAAACAAAATTGATCTAAACCTATCGAGTAATGTATCAAATGAAAGCTTTTCTCAAACTCTTTAAGGCTATCATGGCCAACGCATCCTAAAGCAAGGGTCCCCCAAGCTAAAGTAGATTTTTATAAAGTGAAAAGCTGAACTTTTCTCAAACAATCGTAATTCTAACGTGAGGTAGGAAGTAATAAATTTTAATCCTTGTAAGTCCCATTTGTAGTAGTCGCAGTTAACACCGATTACAATTAATTTAGAGAAAGCCGTAATAATAATGATAATAATAATAGTTGTCGAATAGGGATCAGAACATCTTTAAATTAATATTTTTCAAGTGTCCGGATATGTGCTTTCACTCGTTATATGAATTTACTAGACCGAAACGATACACGCATGTAGTAGGTACTGGTCGTTCATCGTGTTACGCAACTACTTACATCTACTTAAATAAGTATTTGAAATTATGTCAATGCTCTATAAATTAAGCGCTAAATCATTGTTTACGATGGGGAAAAAATTAGGAAGTCGTTAGGATAGTTAAATATTTGATGGAAATTGGTGGTGAAAGTCTTCATATGTCACTATTTGGATCTAGCATTGCCAAGTAAGAAACATAATTTTTTTTTGCTTTTGCCTCTGATGTAGTTTGCAAGAAAGTAGTTCTAATTATTTTGACAGATTGATGCGAAGTGTCCCCTCAGTGTTTAATCTTATGATTGCCATCTTCCCTTACGACAACGACGTCCAAGTCCCCTTTTTAGATGTCCTCTTTATATTTTTTTCAAACCTTAGTGTAATTTCTTATTGAACAAACATTATATTTATAATTTTAATTATTCGCTAATTTAATGACAAATCGTGTTAAATTGCCATATATTGACTAAATTATAATATTATTAATAATAAAGGCAAGGATGAAGGTTATTTAGTAACAATCCGAATGTAGATCATGACCAACATTCACTCTTGATCGGTACGAAATGATGAAATCGAAATTATATTTGGACACGGTGGTCGTGCAAACCGCAGTCATAATGTCTTAGTAGTGATTTAATTATTTCACACAAAACCATTTTTCATTGATGATTTATCCAATAGGAAATAAATTCATAGCACCGTAACATCTTAAAATAGGAGGAAACTGAAATCAAGAGGTGGGTGTTTAAAATCCAATGTCCAGAAAGAGAAAGTGGAGATAGGTGGATGATTTATTGATATCCTTGAGAGATATATTTAGAGATCGCTTTGATGCTGCTTGAAATAAGATTGATTGACGATATAACTAACTTTTTGATGGCACTAGGTATATCAAAAAGTTTTGCGCGGAGGGATGTTGTCCAGAAAGAAAACTTTTTAATATCGAATTAGGTATAGGGACAACAGAATCAGATAAGACAAAATACGAATAAGTTTTTGTCCTAAATTGGATTACGAGGGAGCTAATGTAAGTAGGGACCCCAAAAGTCAGATTTACTCAAAAAGTATAATTAATTCGATGTTGAAATAACCATTTTTTTTGTAATAAGAAGACTATCATCGGCAATCCAATGTGGCGGCCATAAGATAAAGAAAAGTTGATTGTCGTTACTCAAAATCTAGAAGGCCTAGAAAATTTCTGAAAACGCCATTGACTTGACAGCTGTCAAAAATACAAGAGTTCCAAGTTTCATTTATATAGCATCAATTGTTAGGAAGATATGATGTTTTCTTTAAAATGTTAGTTTTCAGTTTTTTCGGAATAACTCAGGAACGAATCAAGATATCGAACAATTCTTTACAGACTCTTAATCACCTTCAACAAGAGCAACTTTTTTGTAATTTAACCGAACTTCTATCTCTTATAGTTTCCTAGATCCCAATAGTGAGCATTTGAGGGCCCCATAGCTTCCACCTAATCCATTTTAGGACAAAAACTTATTCTTACTTTTTGTCTTATTTTTACGTAAGGAAGCTGCGGTTAGCCGTTTTTTCCTATAATTCTGAGTCACTCTTCTATTTACGTCAAAATTCCTGTCAGGCTAGTTTAAACTTACCACAATCCTAGAGTCATTAACCGATTTGGTGGTGTAAAAGGAGCATCTGGGGGGTACGTTCATGCACCAATGGTACTCTCTGGTCGTAGCATTCCGCATGTAATATTCCGTAACGTTCACTGTATACCTGCAAAAGATTACGTAATAATACATCTTTAATGGATTTATAGCATTTTTGCGGCATTCCTTACAAATACGTGCGAACTAGGTGTATACGCGTTGTGCATTTTTTCATATCCAGGAAGCGATTATAATTGTTACTCGGCTTTCCGTAAAAGGTATGGTCTTGTTGAAAGTGTCCGCTTTTCAAAATACTTAACTTGATTTGATGGCCTGAGTTTTATGTCGCTGATTATAATTTACGACATTGCTTAATGCTAAAAGTCGCATTTGAATTGGTCAACGAAGACGAAAAAATTATCGCCAAGGACTTGAGCTGAATTGCTTTTCTGAAGGGGTTTCGTAAGGCGGATATCCGTTGCTTTGAAATTAATTAAAAGGTTTGACATTTTAGGTGGCAATCTTGTTAGTTAAACGGCAAAGTTAATCATTGCAAGTATACCGATTTTCTCTTTCTTATTTACTTATTGAGGGATAAGTATTAGTATTTATAAATATCTCAGGCTCATTTAGCAAAAAAGATCTTAGAAAAAATGTACGAGATAAGCTATCAACACTCTCAAAACGATTTTCTATAAGATATTTAGTACCATTTTCTCTTCTGACGAAACTTCCTTATTTACTAGTCTGATCGTTAAATTACAAGATATCCTTGATACACTTATTGGCTCCTTTGGATGCCTAGTCAAAATTTGCAATCCTCGATAAATAATCAAGTTCGCATTCACTAATTCCCTCCATGGAAAATTGTCAAAATAAAGTGCGCAGCGATATTTAACAAAGAAAATGGGTTTGTTCACTAAACTGTATTACATTGCAAAACATTTCACCTGATATGTCTATATAAACATAAAGATAGGACTTTTACTTTCATTGTGAATGCGGCTCCAATACAGATCAGATTAAGTTCATTTTTTTAGTGCATGTTCCGGTTTCCGACGTTGGCATGCATATGGGTCATTAAAAAACTCACCTTTTTTCTTCTTGGCAAATGTGGTCTCCAGTCAGCCTACCACAGATTACGTGAATTGAAAGGAACAGCGGCCAAGCGATTGTCCACATTCCGGATCACCACCCAAAAACTGCAATTAAGTAATGCATAATGCAAATAGTTGTAAATTATCCTGAAATTGAGATGAAGTTTTGACCGGAGGCCGGAGAGAAATTTAAATAAACGCGTGACCTGAATTTGACAAATAGAAACAAAAATTACTCCATTCGGCAAATTGGCCGAAGTTGTAGCTTGAACTATTTTATTGAACGTACCAAAAGTCCCATAAGACGGGGTGTTAGCTCGAGCCACCATCAAGGCGAAGAGGTACAATGTTTGTTAAACTTGCAAATATGATGAAATATTACTTTTATTGAGAAAATAGCCATATAATAAATTGAAGAGCGTAAAATTATCTAGAAAAAAGGTTGTATATATTTTTTGCTAACACTAAAATTTAATCGCTGAATCTGCCGCTAATGATGTCATCTCTCTGAATTTGGGCAGGTTTATATCAAAACCGAAATCAAAATATTAATATTTTAATAATAATAATAATAACGTGATATATTTTCTACACCCAATTACCGAAAATTACAAATGAAACCAAAAACCGATACAACTTAAACACCAAATGTTTCGATAATTTGCGACTATTGCCCTTAAAGTGTCGAAATTAATATCAGTATGTTCACAGCTGATGTCATTGAAACAATTGCACATAACCGAAATAAGAGACTTACGCAGAATGTTAGTATTAGCAGATTTACAATAAAAAGTGACAACATGAGCATTAATTCTGGGAATGTACAAAAATGCGACACCAAATTTTTTTTTCTAGTTTCAAGAGAATTTAAACCAAATCTAGATAATCATACTCTCGTTCTGGATAAAAACCATCGACAAGGAAAGACAAAAATTTGAGAAATTTTCTATGTGCAGATTCTAGAGACATATGGTTAGTATAAATTGGTGACCAAATGATGGAACAATATTCTAGCTTCGATCTAACAAGTGAATAATATAACATTTCAAGGCTTTGAACATTAGTAAACTCTCTACAGTTTCTATATATGCATCGCATAGATAAAATTTATTTATGGTCATAACTTTATTATTCTTTCACCTATTTGCCCAAATTTTGCACAGGGTGTAGCCAAAAGATGTGGATTTTAGAATTGACAATCATTTTCCAGATGGCGCCACTAATAAATTTTTTTACGGTTTTTTACAGAGCCATTTTTTGATTGGCTGGAGTTCAATCGTTTGTGTACCGATCAAAATAAAATTTATGTAGGATGAAAGCTAATGCTTTCTTCTTGCAAAAAAACTTTATAAAATTCTATTCTGGGCGTTCTTCATTTTTTTAAATTTTTTTTCGCGGTGCTGTTCATCACGCATTTTTTAAGTTCTATTTTTTATGTTGCTACCAATCTTCGAAAAAAGTTATTTTTAATACCTCGTAACTACAGCACTTGAGTTAAATACCTGTATTGTGTATCACTAAAAATCCGGAAAATTTTGCCAAGATCGGTAGAGAAATAAATAATAAATTTTAAAAATCCATGCTTTAGTTCAGAATAAAATTTTGTAAGTTGCTTTGAAAGAGAAAAGCATCAGCTTTAACCTTACACTATTTTTATTTTGAACGGTTCACAGATGCTTCAACTATAGCCAATCAAAAAATTGCCTTGTCATAAATAAAAACAAAAAATTTGTTGTTGGCGCCATCTGGAAAATGATGGTGGACTTGAAAAGCCTCATCTTTTGACTACGTCCGGTATAAAATTGGGCAAAATCGGTTCAATAATAACAAAGCTATAGCCAAAAATAAATCTTTCGGTTTTTTCTGTCACCCCTAAGCCTCTGTAAGAATCAGTTCGATTAACATTGGTATCATCAATTTCGTATGGGTAGGCAATAGGTGACTACTTGTTTGTACCTATAAGTCTTATGTGACACTTGGAAATATTAAAAGAGAGCCTATTTATTTTACACCAATCACGAACAGAATCACTGCAACACTGCAAGGTCTGACAATCATCAATTCAGCTAATTTCTAGATAAATCTTAATCATTAGCAAATAATAAATGACTACAATTAATAACATCAGAAATGTCATTAATAAACAACAAAAATAGCAAGGGTCCTAAATTGGAGCCCTGAGGAACGACGGACGTCGCAGTAAACGTTGAAGAGTGACAATTCACCTATTTCCCCAATAGATAGAAGATTTAAAAATAACGAAAAATATTTGGTAATACTCAAAACTTAATACAGAACTCGAAAATATTAAGGTATACAGGGTGTCCCGTTTAAAGATTCAATGGTAGGCCCATTTCCGCAATGCTTCTAAAATATCAAAGAATGCACAGTTTAATATAATGTTTGTCGAATTCAATGAAGTATTACAATAAGTGTGGAAAAATGGGGGGTGAGGGGGGTGGGGTGGGGTTTTGTTGACACCCCGTACCTATGTAAAGGTATAAGAAGAAAAAATGAACAGAATTTTTGTTTTATTGGAATCGTTTTTCGATAATGTCAATAGTTCGTCAAATAAACCACCCGTTCCCTACTTTTGGTTAATACTGTATAATTTTGTTGTAGTTTTTTTCGAAACTTTTTGAATTTAATTAGTCTCTATTTACTAAATATTAATAGATTTTTGATTTCGGTTTTAGCGTAAACCTGTCCAAATTCAGGGGGATGACATCGACTGCTTATTCAGCCGCCGATTTAGCGATTAAACTTTAGCGTTAGAAAAAAATGTATATAACCTTTTTTCTAGAGAATTTTACGCTCTTCAATTTATTACATAGCTACTACTAAATATTTGCAAAGTTAACAAAAACCATACTTCGCCTTGATGGTGGCTCGAGCTCACACCCCATCCTTGAGGACTTTTAGTATGTTCGCTGGAATGGTTTAAGCTACAACTTCGGCCAATTTGCAGAACTGCAGTAATTTTTGTGTCTATTTTCACTTCGTTTTGTCCATAAAATGGAATAAAAGGAAATATGTTAGTATCGAGAACGATCTCAGCTTTCTATGTATTGTATTATGTGATTTTTCCCGATAAATGGACTTTCCGGGTACACACCTTTTAGGTCTCAGGTGCACAAATCGTTGCAATCACACCCATTTACTTCAACCACCATAACTTCAACAGTCACGACATTTAAATGCAACTAGTGTAGCATGACACAATAGACTGATCTTCGCTCGACATCTCTTATCATGTGTGTATGTATCCAATTCATTTAATTACACACTCAAACGGCTACCGACATGGGTTCATATTAAATGTCGTTGATGGGTTATGTTACTGTAAATATTTTAGAGATACAATAAGAAATTTAGATGCACCAGCTTTCTAATTATGTAAATCTGAATTTTTGTTTTCTTTATTTAAGAATTGATATTGCTATAAAAAGCAATGCTTGCTGTAACACTATGATGGCATCTGGTATTTCGCTTCGTATGGTAATCTTATTTTTTTTCTTTTATGATGACTCAATCTTTAAACTGATATACAATAATGCCTGGATAGAATGTACTTTTTCACATTCCCGATAAAATTAAGACAAGGAAAGCTACAAATCTAGATCCTTTATAATTTTTCGAATTAAAGCTTTGCAGAACAGAGAATACGGTAACCGTTCTTATAAATATTTAACAGACAGTCTCTTACATGACTTCACAACCGTCATGTGAGTAAATACTTTCTTCAGCGATTAATTACCTAATTAGGTAGTTTAAAATTATCCCAGCCGTCTTTCGGTTAAATAACAAAGACATCATTAAGCTCCGTGTTTATTTTTTAAATTCACACTCGCTCTAAATGTCATATTTAACAATAATTTCTCGATCCACAAAAAAATTAATTAAATGGAGCGCGATTTCCTGCGGGCATGTTTTGTCGTGAAAATAAAAATGAAAAACCTAAAATATAATTTGATTATTCAATTGGGTGTAGTTAGAACGACGTACTTGAACAAAGGATGTGTCTAATAATAATGTAACCAGAATAAACTGCGAGGTATTCCGGTTAACCGGAAGAATTGTGACCGGAATGGGTTTAACCTTCGCGATTTTGTAAGATTTTTCAGTGCGTGACATTCAGCACACATATTATGAATTATTAATTGGTTGAAATTTTTAACATATTGCGGGAAAGGGGATATTAAGTCGCTGCGTTAGTATGTTTTATTCAAATAAAAAGAAGTTCCATCTCAAAATTTAAGGGTAGGTTACTTTTTATATTCTTATTTTATAAACCTTAAAAAGAGGAATAATGCTCCGAATCAAAAAAATCAAAAAAATAAATATGTTTCGTAAAATTTCGAGTTAATGAGACCCATTTGATTTTACCTAAAAAAACAACTTCGGCACTTTATCACCTATTATAATTAATTTAACCTATAGCCCAGTCAAATTAGGCAAATCGAGTGAAAAAAATCCCGGAGTTTTGAAATTTGGCATGGTTGTTTCCGAGGGTGGGGGTGAGCACGAGGGGGGGAGCTGATTGAATGTGCGTTTTCTGCGTTTTTCCTATATATCTCCGTAACTACCAATCCTAGCGAAAATTATTTTATATACAAAATTAAAGCAGACTAAATTTCCTATCAAAACGGTTCTATTCGATTTTGTCGCAGGATTCATACTTTAAATGTTAGAAGCTTGACAAGTTCTCATATTTACTTGGGATGGCTCCAGCCAAGGAGTTTAAGGTTTTGACCCGCACAAAAATAAAGTAGTGCTGAAAATTGGCACTTATGCTCTACTGGCAGTCCTGAATGACGTGTAAAAAGTTCCGGAGCCTGCGGTGCCGGCGTCCTATTTTTTTGGTACCGGAAGGCCTTAAGTGATGTCATACATTATTTTTCGCATAACATGATTATTTATGAACCGATTTGATCGGGATTGGTTTCAAAATGACCACAACGACCTAATTAATACTGATACTATGGATAGACTCCTGAAATTTTGAGATGAAACATCCTCTTTTTTTCTTGGAGAAATCGTGCTCCAGAATCGGCTTTGTGTTGCTTTTTTGAGATTATTTCTGCAACGGCTTATCGGACGACAAAAATGTATAGGATCTTTTCGTTGCAAATTTTATCCTGAACATTTCAGTTCCTACACATTTTTGTCGTTAGATAAACCATTGAGGAGATAATCGGAAAAAAGCAGCGCGAAGTCCTTTTTCGGAGAAATCGTACTTCAGTACCGACTTCCCGCTGTTTTTTTCCGATTATCTCCTCAATGGTTTATCTAACGACAAAAATGTGTAGGAGCTGAAATGTTCAGGATAAAATTTGCAACGAAAAGATCCTATACATTTTTGTCGTCCGATAAGCCGTTGCAGAAATAATCTCAAAAAAGCAACACGAAGCCGATTCTGGAGCACGAAATTAGTCATAAAAAGGGGGGGTGTCAAAAGAATAAGGTGTGCAAAAAGTACTAAAGAACATAAATCTGTACATTTTCTAAAGACTGAAAAAAAACAAAAATTTTTGGAATCACAGAAGTCGTAACCCCCCTAACCCCCTTCGGCGTACGTCATTGGTCTGAACACTGTAAAGTAGGTCTGAAATTAAACTAAAAAGAAAAAAAAGGGCAGCAGAGAAGCGGCTGGAACCTCCCCAACGCGTGGGTCTTTGATTTCTGTTTAAGATTCTAAAGTTGATATGCCTAAATGGCACTTCCCGTTGACCAATTGCTCCCAAAAGCCTTTCAGCTCTTCAACGGGTCACCTCACCTCCATTTACCAAATTTCGGGCAAATCGATCCACTAGTTTGGGCTATAAAGTGGTTTCAGTATTATTACAAAATTTCGATTTTTCTACCCAAAGGGTTCTAAATGCGAATAAATTTTGTCTCATTTAAAACCAGAAATTGAAGACCTTTCTGATGGTGACCTCGATAGTGACAATAAATCTTTCAAAAACTTGTTTTGGATGGGTAAATTAGAGAATAATTTTAAATTTCGAAATTGGTGTGCCAAAACGGCACTTTCCGTGGGCCGATTGAATCCAAAATTTGTTCACCTCTTCGACGTGTAATACAATCCCCTTGTGCAAAATTTCAGCCAAATCGGTTCAGGGGCTTGGGCTGTACCGCGATTTTAAAGTCCGATAAAAATCAATTTTTTTTTCATTTTTGGTCAAAAAGGCACTAAGAATGAATGCATTTTTAGAAGCAGAATTTGAAGGCCTTTCCTATCGTGACGTGAAAAATGGGGGTTTGCATTTAAAATTTAAAAGTTGATGTGCCAAAATGGCATTTCTGGTTGCACGATTGGCTCCAAAAGCTTTTCAGATCTAAGTTGGGTTATCACATGCACACGTACCAAATTTCAGCTAAATCTGTCGAGTAGTTTGGGCTGTGGCGTGTTTACGAACGTACGTACGTACGAACGTACGTACATACATACCGAACGTACGTACGTACGAACGTACGTACATACATACAGACACATTTTAAAAACCACTTTTTTGGGCTCCTGAGACCTCAAAACGTATAGATCCGGTCTTATCTCGAATTCGAAAATTTTAGTGATTGCAGTAACCTCCCTTTTTTTTAAATGGTGGAGTGGAGTGGGGAGGTTAAAAGAGGAATCCAATTTAAGAAATAAAAATTCCCAGTTAGTTAGTCTTGCATTCATAGCTTCTTCTCTTTTGCAGAAAAAAAATGGCAGCAGAGAAGCGGCTGGAACCTCCCCAACGCGTGGGTCTTTGATTTCAGGGACTTCTGTTTAAGATTCTAAAGTTGATATGCCTAAATGGCACTTCCCGTTGACCAATTGCTCCCAAAAGCCTTTCAGCTCTTCAACGAGTCACCTCACCTCCATTTACCAAATTTCGGGCAAATCGATCCACTAGTTTGGGCTATAAAGTGGTTTCAGTGTTATTACAAAATTTCGATTTTTCTACCCAAAGGGTTCTAAATGCGAATAAATTTTGTCTCATTTAAAACCAGAAATTGAAGACCTTTCTGATGGTGACCTCGATAGTGACAATAAATCTTTCAAAAACTTGTTTTGGATGGGTAAATTAGAGAATAATTTTAAATTTCGAAATTTGTGTGCCAAAATGGCACTTTCCGTGGGCCGATTGAATCCAAAATTTGTTCACCTCTTCGACGTGTAATGCAATCCCCTTGTGCAAAATTTCAGCCAAATCGGTTCAGGGGCTTGGGCAGCACCACGATTTAAAAGTCCGATAAAAATCAATTTTTTTTTTATTTTTGGTCAAAAGGGCACTAAGAATGAATGCATTTTTAGAAGCAGAATTTGAAGGCCTTTCCTATCGTGACGTGAAAAATGGGGGTTTGCATTTAAAATTTAAAAGTTGATGTGCCAAAATGGCATTTCTGGTTGCACGATTGGCTCCAAAAGCTTTTCAGATCTAAGTTGGGTTATCACATGCACACGTACCAAATTTCAGCTAAATCTGTCGAGTAGTTTGGGCTGTGGCGTGTTTACGAACGTACGTACAAACGTACGTACGTACAGTCGGGGACTTTGAAAATGCCCACCCCACGGCGACGAATGACTTGGTCGACTGGTGCTGCCACGCGGCTAATGTGTGCTAACCTGTCAGGCAAACGTCAATCAAACCGCAACGATGCAGTCGACCAAATGAATCGTCGCCGTGGGGTGGGCTTTTTCATTGTCCCCGACTGTACGAACGTACGAACGTACGTACATACATACAGAGACATTTTAAAAACCACTTTTTTGGGCTCCTGAGACCTCAAAACGTATAGATCCGGTCTTATCTCGAATTCGAAAATTTTAGTGATTGCAGTACTCTCCCTTTTTTTTAAAATGATGAAGTGGAGTGGGGAGGTTAAAATAATTGAAATCGAAATTCGAGTCGAATTTTTTAAGCAAATGTGTTAAATAATTAGAAAACAATTGTTGTTTGCTTTGAGATGCTCTACTTTATGTACTGTTTAACATACTAAAAGTCCTGACAAATCCTGTGTGTGCGTTAGCCACAATCTTTAAAAAATGGTGGAGGTGCCTTAGAAGTTTATCCTCTATATCTCGAAAACCGTTGATCCTGCGTGGCTAAACTGAAAGAGAATAAAATTTGCGATAAAACGAGTATAAACTTTCATTTATAGCTTCTTCTGTTTTCGAGATATAAAGGAAGGATCCACGTCCCTAACGCATAGACTTTTAGTATGTTAAACAGCACATAATGTAGAGCATCTTAAAGCAAAAAACCATTGTCTTCTAATTATTTCCACATTTTCCCCTAATACGACTGGACTAATAAGCCTTTTAAGGGGTCGTACCTAGTTATTATCTAGAAAGTATCTCTGTTACCAATTACCATTATCTTTACACAGACAGGTAGAAACTTTTCTTCCTAAAATAAATAAACGATCATGTACCGCCTATTTGCAGTGTAATTAAGAAAACGAAATAAAATTCTTCCTACGGAATATTTATCAATTTTCGGGCTTTGGACCAGGAAATGTCATTCCAAAAGCGACATTTAACAAGAGCACCTTTATGTACCTATACCTAAAATAAACAAAAAATTGTGATTTCTTTATCATTTGGTGAAAAAACCGTCCACTTCAAAGAAAACCCAAAAAAATGATTAGCGCCCCAAAAAGCACACCTCGTCAGTTCCTTCCTTCATCCATTTCTCTTTCGGTTTTCATCTTCTTTGATTGTCCGTCCTCCAATTCCCGACTTATTCTTGCTCCACCGTGTACCCAACTGTTTGTTTTTCTTTCCCATATTCCGCATGTTTATTTTAATTAATGAGAAAATTAATCGCCTCACATTTACCAATTTATCAAAATCCCACGTGAATTAATTGAAACTCTGCAAGCGCTTGCATAATTATTCGTTTCCCAACAATCTAAATATCAAGTTCATTCTCGTGCTTGCATTTAACGACAATATTTTTGTAGCAATCCGACATGAAATTATAAAAATTATTAACTGTGTGACACGTGCTTGCATAATTTCACCTGACGCTACAATGGAGCCATTTTCAGAAACTTGACTGGTTTTGTTAAGATTTGTTGACTTGGGTCAGTGACACTATTAGAATGTGTGATCTCCAAGGCAATTTTTTTATTTGTTGCTAACTCCTTCATGCCCTGGAATAATTTTGACTTACGTAATAGTATAACGAGGTTCTCACGTTACTTGGACTAATATTATGCTCCCCCATTACTACACGCTCCAAAACAAATTACCTGATAAATTGATCAGATCAGAAGTAAAAATAACACTGATACTCTCGTTAGAAACATTTTATTTCAAAAAATATACAAAAACTCGTTAGTTAAGTAATGTTAATTACGATAATTGGCGCAATAATAAGAAACAGGAAGAAAAGAGGTCGATTTGTGATACCTCCATTGTAGAATCCTCCATAAACTTGAAGTCCTGCGGTTTCAATACTTTGTTTGCAATAATCTCCGTCGTAGAGCCACCCCACGTAATCCTGGGTCCTCAAATTTTCGTTCCTGAGCCAATCTTCCAATGGACGGAAATATTCTCTTAAGGCTCTTCCGTCAAGACGGCTTTCGCCTGTTACTTGAAATAAGACTTCTTTCCACGGTAGCGATGATCCTTTCTCCATCAATTGCCTGAAAAAAGGAAATCGACACAAAAGTATTGCGTATGATTACGTGAAAGGAATTTGCAGGCGTCTGTGGAAACGCGGAATTTCGTGATGAGGTGAAGGTGAGGATAATATTAATTGGAACGCAGCAAAATTTTGCGGCAAAGTCAATGTTAATAGACCCAAAAAGCTGAGCAGGTATAGAATTTTACTTCGGAGGGCTGAATTTTTGCACACACGTTTCTTTGATAGTCCTAAATGAACTACTAAAAGTCCCCTAAAATCCGAGTGCGGCTTCTGATGATATGCCACCAAGAAGTGTTAAAAATGCTTTTCAACAAATATCTCCTAAAATATTGGGTTTTAGGTAGAAGTTAAAAAGCTGTGCCTCTCATGCGAGGGCACTTTCCTGGCGCATCCACCATTCTGAGCAGATTAGTTTACTCGAAGCAAATGACACTTTTTTTGTAAATTGCTGCCGTGTATCTATGCCGAGCTGAAACTGCCAATTAGCATCAATCAATTCAATTTACTAATAATTCGTCTAGATCCGAAAACGTTTCGATTTACAAATCAATCGTGAAACTGCAAATCAGATATTCATTATTCAATTAACCAATCTGAAAAATAACAAAGCAAACAATAATTCCTCAATTCCTGACGTCTGCACCCAATTCGAGACCTTGCACCAACCTACCTCTCACCGCTTCAGTTTATTGTCAACCTATGCCATCAAGGTTTCCAGATTTTTTAACACCAAGTTCCTGCTAGAAAGTGCAAATTTAGCAAACCCCCAGAGCTTACCAGGACGTGCAAGAATCGTCCACGCCCATTCTTGCGGGAAGTTATTGAAAACAATGAGGCGGATACCATTCAATGTTAAATTTTTTGCGTCCTTATTTTAATAACTGAGTTTTCGTAAGTGGCCTCGGGCGGTGCCTTACACAATTTCAGAATTTGATGAAGCTGACAATAATTTCGGCCAAATACACGAACAATAAGATGTCGACAGTGCTAACAACCTGTAATTTATTGTTACCCTAATTCCCAACAAGCGTTTTTCTTGTTTTGTAATTACCCGACTAATTTATTACAAAACCGTTTGTGTTTGAACATGCGAGCATTCCAGCTTTTTGACAATTTTTGAAGGAAATTGTGCAAAATTAAATGGAGCGAATTTTTCTCACATCTCCGAGAACTTAATTAGTAATTAAAAATTCACGACTTTCTCATTACGGTAACCCGAATATTTGGCATTCTTAGTAATGAATCCGAGCGAAAGCGTATAATAGTAACAAGTGATATAATTTTTTAATAAACTGGATTCTATTTACCGGAAACACAGAGGAAGGTGTGTTTTATTTTGCAACCTGATTGAAGTTACTTAACAATTTGACGCCGTGTATTTAGAAAATGTTAATGTTGACGTGAAAGCTCCCAGCTTCCAGATAGCACCATATGCAAGGTTAAATGGTTAACGATTTTATGTTTATGAAGATACGTGCCTACAAACTTGAACAATGTTGTGCAGTTGAAATTTATTATTGCATGAAAGCTTTTACCTTTTACTATCAAGGTTCTTTTTCCTAATTTTGTTTCGCTATATTGTTCTTATTACTTACTTATTGTACCTATATTTTACCCAACTATTTACTTATATTGGGTCAACTGATTTATTATTGATCTAATTAATTAGTAATGCGGCTGGTAAGAAAGGCTTGTTAACCTTGTTTGGTTCAGTTCTTTCCTAGGTCAATATTTTACCGAAATTTTCTCAAAATTTTGACATACGGCCAACCTGATATTAATTAGGTACTTACTTTAGCTAATATAAGACTTGGTAATGTTCTTGGGTCCTAAAGAATGAAGGAAGGTCTTCATTTTTAAATTAGAAATTGTGATAAAAAAGATGAAAACTCGTTGAGTTAGCTTCTGCATACATTCTTGGAGGGGGTTTACTAATTTTTCACATATTTTTTCCTGTAAGTATTTTTACAAATTAATATTAACCATAAGACACAAAAGATGTTCTAGGCAAAAATTGCGAGGAAGCAGTAAAATGGCTCTCATACGTAACATTTAAAAATTTATCTCCTTAGGAAACATTTTGCGCCATAATTATGTCGATAGCTTTGTATAATTCTCTGAATTGAAACAAATAAATCATTATTGTTATTATTATCAACATGAGCTTTCCTTCCTAAAAAGATATAAAGGAATCTTGTCCTGAATTTATTTAGGTACACTAGAGAGATACCTTTAATTAATAATAATAATAAAGCAAAGTGCACGCTCCTAATGGAACTAAAAATTTGGAAATAAAATCGGAAGAAAACCCTTAATCCTAGTAGTCTCTCTTGCATTCGAAGCAATAATTACTCTTTTCCAATAAATTGAGAAAGACTGCGATGTTTGAAGCATCATTTAGAGGGTGTCACTGGGTAACTTGCCAAAAATTCTGATTTCCGGCAACTATTTTGAAGTTTTGGTATACAGGCTGGTTCCTTTTTCACTGCTCACCATTGGCATTTCCTAAATGGTAAGAGTCGGTTAAATTAGAAAAAAAGTTGCGCTATTTTTTGGTGATTAAGAATCTGAAGAGAATTGATTCGTGCCTGAGTTATTCCGAAAAATTGCAATTTTAAATTAAAATTAATATCTCTCTAACGATTGATGCTATTTAAATGAACCTTGAAAATTTTATATTTTGGACAACGGTCAATCAAATGGTATCGACAGAAATTTTCTAGGCCTTTTAGATTTTGAGCAATGACGATGAACTTTTGATTTTGTTATGGCCCCCATATTGAATTTTGGCAACATCCGACATACAAAAAAATTACCCACCCTGTATCTGCCAATGGTGAGCAGTGAAAAAGGAACCATCCTGTATACAAGGTCACTCAGGAAGTGTGTCCATATATCGAGAACTATTCTTGTTCCAAGATGGCCGCACTTCCGTTTATACCAAAAGTCGACATCAGCTTCATGATTTTAAATGGGATACACTTATTTTGATATTATATTCCGATTC
Organism: Pycnomerus fuliginosus; assembly: GCA_963924575.1. Taxonomy (NCBI): domain Eukaryota; kingdom Metazoa; phylum Arthropoda; class Insecta; order Coleoptera; family Zopheridae; genus Pycnomerus; species Pycnomerus fuliginosus. Next base: position 16,963,293 of record OZ004624.1, on the reverse strand, counting down.
TGCATTAAATTACGAGAATTTTGATATAATATTACCCAAGTGCGATAATTTTCGAGAAAAAAAATGCAGCTGAGAAGCGGCTGGAACCTCCCCATCGCGTGGATCTTTGTATTCTGTGTAGATAGTAGTCAATTCAACAGAATTTTTTTAATCCTTGACTGATTTCGCAATTTTCTGACAAATACCGACATCACCTCGAACATCACCCATCACATTTGACAATACGTTCCTTTTAAGGTTAATCTTTTGCCACCTTTTTGACAGTAACTGCCACTTTATGTCATCCACTGTCAGCCCGCTCCCTTTTATTGAGAAAGAATTTTTTCTCTATTTTCTACTGAAATGGCCGAAACTGTGAACACATTTTTAGAACCAGAATTTGATCGCCTTTCTAATGGCGACATAAAAAATGAGGTCTTGTATTTAAAATTTTAAGTTGATATGCTTAAATGGGACTTCCCGTGGGCCAATTGCTTTCAAAAGCCTTTCAGGTCTTCAGCGGGTCACCCGATCTGCATGTACCAATTTTCAGCCAAATCGATTCAGTAATTTGGGTTATAATGTATTATTACTGTTATTATAAAATTTCGCTTTTTTGAACCAAACAGCGCTAAATGCGAATTAATTTTCTCCTATTTAAAACCAGAATTTGAAGACCTTTCTGATAGTGACAATAAATCTTTCAAAAACTTGTTTTTAATGGTCAAATAAAAAAATTATTTTAAATTTGGAAATTGGTGTGCCAAAACGGCACTTTCCGTGAGTCGATTGAGTTCAAAATTTGTTCAGCTCCTCGACGTGTAATACAATCCCCATGTGCAAAATTTAAGCCAAATCGGTTCAGGGGCTTCGGCTGTACCGCGATTTTAAAGTCCGATAAAAATCAATTTTTTTTGTATTTTTGGTCAAAAGGGCACTAAGAATGAATACATTTTTAGAAGCAGAATTTGAAGGTCTTCCTTATGGTGAAGTGAAAAATGGGGGTTTGCATTTAAAATTTAAAAGTTGATGTGCCAAAATGGCATTTCCTGTTGCATGATTGGCTCCAAAAGCTTTTCAGATCTAAGTTAGGTTACGAGATGCCTATGTTCCAAATTTCAACTAAATCGGTCTAGTAGTTTTGCCTGTGACGTGATTACAAACGAACGTACGAACGTACGTACGTACATACACACAGACACATTTTAAAAACCCCTTTTTTGGGTTCCTGAGACCTCAAAACGTGAAGATCTGGTGCTATCTCAAATTCGAAAATTTTAGTGATTGCAATAACCTCCCATTTTTTTTAAATTGTGATGGGGTTGGGGAGGTTAAAAAAATGTTTTTTTCGGAAACTATCACGCTTGGCTATAGGTTAATATTATATCAAAATTCTCGTAATTTAATGTAGAATCATCGGAATATAATATGAAGCTTATAGGGTGGTCCTTATTTAGCAATGTTTAAAATTTTGTTTGTCTCACCCCCTGAACTGCTTTCAATATCCTAAAAAATTAGCTGTTTAAAATTTTAGCTCAAAGGTATGGAAGCGTAGAAATGCCACATTTTTCTCTTTTTTTTTATTTCCAAATTACCACAAAAAATGTGAAAATTTCTGAAGAAAAAACTGTAAATTTACACAAAAACTGTAAAACACAATAACTGTAAATTTACAGAAAAACTAAAACAGAAAAACTGTAAAACAGAAAAACTGTAAGTTTACAGAAAAACTGTAAGTTTACAGAAAAACTGTAAATTTACACAAAAACTGTAAATTTACACAAAAATTGTAAATTTACACAAAAACTGTAAATTTACACAAAAACTGTCCAACAGAAAAACTGTAAATTTACACGAAAACTGTAAATTGACATAAATACTGTCAATTTACCCAATTTTTTTTTAAATTCCCGCCAAACAACGGTCATCGCGCGACACGGACTATGGGTACGGTCGGCACGTGACGTGACGGGTTTTCTGTAACAGTTCTGTAAATTTACAATTCTGTAAATTTACAGTTTTTGCGTAAATTTACAGTTTTTCTGTAAATTTACAGTTTTTCTGTAAATTTACAGTTTTTCTGTAAATTTACAGTTTTTGTGTAAAACAGTTTTTCTGTTTTACAGTTTTTGTGTAAAGTTATAGTTTTTGTGTAAATTTACAGTTTTTGTGTAAATTTACAGTTTTTGTGTAAATTTACAGTTTTTTCTTCCGTTTACACATTTTTTGTGGTAATTTGGAAACAAAAAAAGCGAAAAATGTGGCACTTCTACGCTTCCGTACAAAGGCCATGAAATTTAACATTGTGTTTAAATGGGGAAAAATGGATGTTTTGGTTTTCGTAGCTTTTCTTAACGAAAAGATTCTGAAAGCACAGTCTTTTCTTCGTAAAAAGTGGTTGGTTTTTCTTTTTCAAGTCACCTTATATAATTTTAAACTTGGATTCATTTGAGACATTAGAGAAAATTTTCACATATTCATGACTTGGTCACTTATCATAAGTTTAAAACTATATAAGTTAACTAAAAAATTTGCGAATTTTGTTGAGAAAATACTATTATTTCCGAGTCTTTACGTCAAAATTTATTACGGTATTTTTTTGTCAAGTCAATCTACGAAAACCAAAACATCCATTTTTCCCCACCATGTTAAATTTGAGGGAGTTTGAGGCACAGATTAATGTTATTCAATCGAGCTGAAATTTTAAGCCACTTATTTTTTAGGCTATTGAAAGCAGTTCAGGGGGTGAGGCAAACAAAATTTTAACTTTTGCTAAATAAGGACCACACGGTTTAACCGGAAGTGCGGGCATCTTGAAAATATTTTCTTTCAATCCAGAATAATTCCCGAGATACGTCTAACGGGCACTCTTTCTGAACGACCCTGTGTAGTTTTGCCTTAATTGTCTGCGATATATCGCCTTCAAAAAATCTTTAAACATGTTCCGTGAATAAAATTAACCACGCATGAAGCAAGATAACTCTTTTTGTTAAAGCAGGAAGTCCAACCGATGGGAAGAAATAATTAATCAGATAAATTGCAATTTCCATCACTGAAACACAATGAATGTTGTTTATATTTTCGTTTTCATTCGTGTGAAAGTAATAGGCAGGTATACGTAAGCGCTCCACTTTTAACTGGGTAAGGATTCACTCAAGGGAAAGATGAAACTGGAATTTGGATCAACCTTAATTATATAATTACTACTTATGAAGGTAAGTAGCCGTTAACGTCTTGAAATGAAAGTGAGAATACATCGATTTATGATATCAATTAGAATTTCGCAATTCGATAAATGAAGGCAATTTTTTAAATGGGTAAGATTTAGCAATGAGGAAAAGTCAAGGTCGGGAATATTAATGTTTTTTGAGTAAATTGGGTAAGTGGTACTTACTTCAAGATGCGTCCAGCCTCTTTACTCCTGTAAATATCGCACTTGTGAAGAGGTTTGCTGAAGTCGACGGGGTCGTACTGTCCTGCGGCCTTGCATAACGTGCTGTAGATTTGGAACTGCAGGAGGGTACTAACGAAATATCTGCAAGGAAGATTTTTTGTTTATAAACACAGCCTGGAATTTACGCGAGACGCTCGACTGCCAACTGACGCGTAAATTCATACTTGAAATTACGTAAAGGACGCCTCGAAAATTGACTTTCTCAACTATGAACCGGAGTGGTACTCGGAGGGAGAACAGTTTTGCACAATGTGGTGCATAGCGGTGGTGTACCCGTAGCGAAAGTCGGGTGGAGATATAAAAGTGACTGAAGGCCCCCAAACATCATACAGTTCAGTTCTTGAACTCAAATACTACATGTCTCCTGATATGAAGCCCTTGGTGAGTGTCGCGAGTGAAGTGACTAGTGAAGTGACTAATGGATTTTTTTATTTCAGCTTTTGTTATCGATCTTAGTCCTCGCTGCAGTGGCCGCAAGGGCTGAGGCCGAGGAGAAGAAGGATAAGAAGCAAACCAAGCGTGGATTACTCAGTTTGGGTTATGGATACGGCAGTGACATTGAGCATGGATATACTGTGGGATCTGGAGGATATGGAGGATATGGAGGATCTTCAGGATCTGGAGGATATGGAGGATATGGAGGGTATGGAGGACTTGATGGTGGACTTTCATTATCTTCATACGGTGGACACTATTCCCCAATTGATTTGGGTCACAGCACTGCAGTGGAAAAAACCATCACTTTGGTTAAAGGGATTCCAGTACCATACCCTGTCGAAAAACACATCCCATACCCAGTAACCAAGCACGTGCCCTATCCCGTTAAAGTACCAGTACCACAACCTTACCCGGTCGAAAAACCCGTACCATACCCAGTCAAGGTTTCAGTTAAAGTACCAGTGCCAGTACCACAACCCTACCCAGTCGAAAAAATCGTGCACGTTCCATACAAAGTTGCAGTCGATAGGCCATACCCTGTTAAAGTTTTGGTACCACAGCCTTACCCAGTCGAGAAACGCGTACCCTACCCTGTTAAAGTATACGTTCCACAACCCTACCCCGTGGAAAAACAAGTACCTTACCCAGTTAAAGTACCAGTACATGTACCACAACCTTACCCAGTCTACAAGGAAGTGGCAGTACCTTATAAGGTTCCAGTTGATAGACCATACCCAGTACATGTACCTCAACCCTACCCAGTACATATTGAAAAGAGGATCCCAGTACCAGTTGAAAAACTGGTACCCTACCCCGTTAAAGTAGCAGTAGACAGGCCGGTACCTTACCCAGTTGAAAGGCCATACCCCGTGGAAGTTAAAGTACCAGTACCAGCTCCTTACCCAGTCGAAAAACCAGTACCTTACCCAGTCGAAAAACCCGTTCCATACCCAGTTAAAATAGCGGTTGACAGACCAGTACCTTACCCCGTCGAAAAACCGTACCCAGTTGCCGTAGAAAAACCATACCCAGTACCAGTTAAAGTACCAGTCTACGAACAACACTACGAACACGGCTATGGCCACTATTAAGAAAACTCAGTGATCCACACTATGTGTGCCTTTCTCTAACTATTTATATTTTCCTCGTTGATACTCTTGTAATAAATCCCTGTTTATATTTTTATAAATCGTTATATTTATAAATGCCAAACTAGTTACTTAGCACTTTTGTAACTTATGTTTCTTTAATAAAAATAATTTATAATTAATAATCTTTAATTAACCACGCAGTTGCATGAACGGGAATTTCCTGTATATCATGCAGTTTTGCAACGTCTGCATGCAATGAAAATTTTTACAAAATTTCACTTTTTAATGGACGTTGCGCAGATATCTCCATTGTAGAAAAAAATTGTTATATAACAATATATGTACAAGAATTTCACCCAGATTCGACGTGAATTAAACTTGAATGTGATTATTAACTAGGTGAACCAATTATGGAAGCGATTTCAATATAAAGGTTAAATTGAAAGTGTGACGGTTATTCGCCGTCAAAAAAATTGATTTTATTTTACAGATAGCAAATTGCTTCATTACAAACGCTAATGATGGAAGGTCGACCCGAGATTAAATCAGAAAGATTAGACAATACTGTTTTGTTTTTTTTAAACACGTTTGTTCATTCATGAAATGGAGCAATAATGAACAAAAACGGTGCATGTGTATTTGTCTAATATCTTTTGTTTGGTTAGTACTTAGCTGTAGGTACACGTTTAGGTTTAAATTAGGACTATTTCGGGAGTAGTTTTAAATGAAGAGATTCCTTTAAAACGAGTACTAGCAAAACATTTTTAATTTAATTTTAATAGAGGTATTTCTTGAGTAAAAAGAATACTGAGATCTCAATGCATTAAAAGAAGACGCCAAGATAATGCGCGCGCACTTGGAGGCGACCGATATCCTGTTAGAAGGAAAGGAGAATAATTCGATTGTTGGCGGCAATCAGTTAAAACTTTCAAACTTCTTGTCACTAACAGAAACATTGTTATTACGGCAGTATATAATGCAACAAGACAAAACCATACTGGGTCATTCTTAAAAATAGTATAAATAATCTGCAAACACGAGGCTATTTCAAAATAATCACTCTAATCTACAATAATGTTGTTTTTTGGCGCGAAATCGGAAAATTGTATAAATTTGAAAAATCAGTGTAGTTTTAACGATAATTTGTTAACCAACGTGTTACAGGCGTAAACGTGTAGGTAAAATAGCAATTGTAAGCTGATAATCCTTCTCTTTAAATTAGAAGCAAAAAACACTATTATGGCGGGAACCGGCCGAGGGGCAGCCTTAATCGGGTTATATTTCTGCATCTGTCATGTGTCAACTGTGCAGTGAAGCAAATATTGATTGGGTACTCGATTTCCTCACCGATGACATCATAATATAATATGCCATGCCGAAAAGCTCGAAAAGTATCGTGTTTCTTCCTAACAGCATAAAAATGTTCTAACTATCTCATAAAACAGACGATGGTCTATCATTTTCTACTTTTAATTAAACGTATTACCTACTGTTTTATTCAATTATTTAATTTTCTCTGGTCGGTAACTAACAGGTTAACAACGAACAACCGTGTTCATCGCTATCAATAATTGTACAGGATATAATGTACCTCCAAGTGCGCGCGCATGACATGCCAATGACGTCACTCAAGAAATACCTCTATTTTATATAATATGATTTATTAAGGTAAAATGAAAACATAGCAGTCGAGGGAAGACACTTTCACGGGCAGAATTTGTGAAACATTTACAAAGAAAAATTTAAAAAAACCTGACTTAGACCTGAACTGCCGTTGCTTTTAGCACTGCAAGGCTGATATTTGGCGGCTACTCACTTTACTCGAGTTTACGTTATACAGGCAGAATATGAGAAACAATTTTAAATTAAAAAAAATCTGATGTAGACCTGAATTGTTCTAGCTTCTGTCACTGCAAGACCGATATTTTGAGGAGTGTACTCGCTTTTGAGAAAATTTGAGAAAAAATGTAATTAAAAAAACGTGATCTGACATAGACCTGAACTGCCCTAGCTTCTCGCACTGCAAGATCTATACCCTGTCATGAAAATTAGGTTAGTGTTCTTTGTTAATTCATTAAGGTCCAAGTTTACAATGGGAAATAAAAACGGTACATTCAAATAGCATGAAAAAAAATGGCAGCAGAGAAGCGGCTGGAACCTCCCCAACGCGTGGGTCTTTGATTTCAGGGACTTCTGTTTAAGATTCTAAAGTTGATATGTCTAAATGGCACGTCCCGTTGACCAATTGCTCCCAAAAGCCTTTCAGCTCTTCAACGGGTCACCTCACCTCCATTTACCAAATTTCGGGCAAATCGATCCACTAGTTTGGGCTATAAAGTGGTTTCAGTGTTATTACAAAATTTCGATTTTTCTACCCAAAGGGTTCTAAATGCGAATCAATTTTGTCTCATTTAAAACCAGAAATTGAAGACCTTTATGATGGTGACCTCGATAGTGACAATAAATCTTTCAAAAACTTGTTTTGGATGGGTAAATTAGAGAATAATTTTGAATTTCGAAATTGGTGTGCCAAAACGGCACTTTCCGTGGGCCGATTGAATCCAAAATTTGTTCACCTCTTCGACGTGTAATACAATCCCCTTGTGCAAAATTTCAGCCAAATCGGTTCAGGGGCTTGGGCTGTACCGCGATTTTAAAGTCCGATAAAAATCAATTTTTTTTTTTTTATTTTTGGTCAAAAAGGCACTAAGAATGAATGCATTTTTAGAAGCAGAATTTGAAGGCCTTTCCTATCGTGACGTGAAAAATGGGGGTTTGCATTTAAAATTTAAAAGTTGATGTGCCAAAATGGCATTTCTGGTTGCACGATTGGCTCCAAAAGCTTTTCAGATCTAAGTTGGGTTATCACATGCACACGTACCAAATTTCAGCTAAATCTGTCGAGTAGTTTGGGCTGTGGCGTGTTTACGAACGTACGTACGTACGAACGTACGAACGTACGTACGTACGAACGTACGAACGTACGAACGTACGTACGAACGTACGTACATACATACAGACACATTTTAAAAACCACTTTTTTGGGCTCCTGAGACCTCAAAACGTATAGATCCGGTCTTATCTCGAATTCGAAAATTTTAGTGATTGCAGTAACCTCCCTTTTTTTTTAAATGGTGGAGTGGAGTGGGGAGGTTAAAATACCACACCTTCGTCTCAATATTAAAATTACTATGGCAAAGTATAAAAAAATTCTGGTATGTAGTTTTTGAGAAAAAAAATAAAAAGTAACTAAAAAGGGGTATTTCTGGGCATTTATTTTTTTTTCTCGACAACTAGGTACATACCAGATTTTGTTTAAATTTTTTCGTTAGTAGCTTGAGGTGAACAACTTTGTCTGTGATTTTTCTTAATGCAATTGAATGTACAGTTTTTTGTATAAAAAATTATGAAAACTAAAAATGGTTAAATCTCCAAGATATAATTTTAAATATTGAAGGTTCACTGCTTTAAAGATGCTACCATGATTTGTGTTTTGTTCTGTGGAAAAAAAACTGGGCTGGCAGGTCATCTCACTAAAAAATTAATAATTTATTGAATCAAAATTTGAACATTCGTATTTGTCTAGATAGTGCTGCCCTCGGTGCTGGCCTTCGGTATCTTAGTAAACTAGGAAAGTCTCCATCTGTGGACCAATTGCTAAATCTGCTGAAGTCTAGTCGCAACCCACTACAGCGTAACCATTTGGTTACTACATGTTTCCATGTTAGTCATCTGACAATAAGCGCCAGCTACCTACCCTGTTGTTTACAAGTATTTCGGTTTAGAGTCTTAGAGAATAGAGAAACGTTATTACATTATTTTTATAAAAACCCCCTTATTATTAAGGAATTGAAATTGTTCTTGTTCGTATTTGAGTATTTATTCAGTTTTCATATCGAAATTTTAAAAGAATTGAATTGTAAGCAAATTAATTGCATTAGATGTTTTATAATCTTTATCTGATACTGTTGGCACGGTATTTTCGAGTATGTTTCGGGCATAATATACCTGGAAATTGGACTTACATGCAGGATTGGTAATTTTTAACTTCTACGCTTCTCGGAACAAGTTAATAAAATTGTTCGAAAAACCGAATCGCCAAGAATATCAAATCTTTACGTTTTAAGGTCCTGGGAACCCGAAAAAGTGGTTTTTGAAAAATGACTGTGTGTGTGTCTGTCCGTCTGTCTGTAAGCACGCTGCAGCTCAAACTGTTGAACATATCGAGATGAAATTTGGCATACATATTCAATGGGAGATTTGTAGGTGCTGATTAGAATTTGTGAAAGTGCCTTTTTGACACAACTTTAAAAATTTAAATGCGAACCCCCATTTTTTCGCTTTTCCATATGAATGCTCTTCTTATTCTGCTTCTAAAAATGTATTCACTTTTGGCTAAAAAAATGTGCCGTGAAAAAACCTATACATAATTGTATATTTTTAATACCGGATTTGATAGCTGATTTTTTTCAAATCGAAAACTTTAGTGCCATTTCTTCGAAAAATGTCATTTTAGTAGCAAAAGGGCCCTTGCTTGAATTTATTTTACTATCGAATTCGATAGCTGTTGTATTGCTGGATCAAAAAACTTTGTGCAATTTTTTCGAAAATGTCCATTTTAGGGACAAAAAGGCCCCTTTTTTGAACTTTTCTTAGCAAAGGGGCATGTTATTATTATCGAATTCGATGGCTGTTGCATTGCGGGATCGAAAACTTTAGTGCCATTTCTTCGAACGTCATTTTAGGGGTGAAAAACATTTGTATTTTAAATTTTAATAAATGAACGCTGGGCACAATGCGCAACACAGCATCAGCGGTCGACACGCGGCCCACTCGCCGACGCCGACTCACTGATTCTGACTTGGTACAAATTCTGTGAAAAAGTAGAAGTTTCTACCGTCTCCGAGACTGCCAATTTTTTACTTATGGAAAGCTCTAAAATTTGACAAAATCAACATCTTTTCGGGTACTTTTATACACGAAATATTCTCGATTGTATTCTGCTAATAGTGTTAAATAAGAAAATTAATTGTTTTATTTATAACCCAAGGGCAAAAATCGAGCGGCATTTCCAAATTAACAGAGGACTAGTAAAATGTGAATATTTTACTATAATATCATTAATAAAATATTGTGGTAATAATGCTTGCCGAGCAAAGGCAGTTGTGACTACATAATTCGTATTTCTTTGCAATCAAATTTTGTTTCACATCACCTACCTACAAGTGGGGTTTCTTCAAAGGTTCCTGCGGTCTTCTCTAATTACCTATTTCCTGTCAATCTTTCTGGTGGTAATTCTTTGCGGATGTTGCAAATAAAGTTTACCTGTTTAAAAGTTTAGGATTTAGGAGACCGAGATTCAGAATCCAAAGCAGAAGGTCTAATATTATGGAGGTGCTGACACGCAAAATTGAAAACGTGTATTTTTTTATTTTTTTTCCTATGGTTTTCTCGAAGGTTTTTCTAAGTTAGGTTTTGTTTCTCAAATAAACACAATATAGTATATTTATTGATCAAGGTAGATAAGAACTATTTTACCCCAAGCGGCAAGATCGTTACAAGACGCGAGGGCTAAAATACTCTTCTCTACCGTGGTGAATATAGTACTTTTTTCACTTACTAGCAAAAAAAAACGAATTGTCAGTTCAAAGGTAACTCAATAATGGTACGTTTTAAAGCTTAATTTTTTATCAATTAGTTTGTTTTGCATTTCAACCGACGATATGCGGCAATAATATTGCATGTCTCGCCAGTTCAATATTGAGTCGTACTAGACATCTGGTTGTCTCGTTAGGGGAATGGTCTGATGTAGTTAAATAACGGCAACAGCGCACATCGAAGCGGTCGGTCGTTGTGACAAAGTCCTACCGGCGAGTAGTGACACTTACTGAGCCTAGAATGGTCGATACATAAGGTATCTTTTCATCCTGCAAACTCGGCATCAACTCTGCAACTCACAATACAACAAAACCTTAACAAAACCTGTGTGTAGGCGCCATCTCTCCGAGTTAGAATCGAATTAATTTGCTATAGACTTGGACCTTAAAGACAAAAAATTAAACACTGATGTCTTCCGCCCAGCTATTTGGTTTCCATTTTACATACCTTAATAAATGAGATTCTATCATAATATTTATGAAAAAGTGGAAATTTATAAGCATTTATAACAATTACTAAGAAAAATATTTTTGTTGAATTTGTATCGAAAAAAAATGGGCAGCTGAAACATCCCCATCGTATTCGTATTCGTATTTCGATTCTGCGGTGCGTTCCCTTACGGGTCCGCTGCATTCAGACCTTATGATCCATTATGCCCGCACTGCAACCTCTTCTCTATGAAGGCCAGTACATCCGCTGCAGAGAGTGAGTATATTTCCGCAGGGGCTGGGTATGCAGCCCCCAGTTCCCTAAGCCTTTTGTGACCGAGCGGGCCACATTCGGTTAGTAAATGAAGAGGCGTTTCTTCCTCTTCTCCGCACACTCTACAAGTGCTTTCCTCAGAACGTCCCATTAGATGAAGGTGTCGTTTGAGTGCGCAGTGCCCTGTCAGGACGCCCACGACTTTCCTTAGCCGCTCTCGGCTTAACTGGAGAAACCACCGTTGGGCTGTTGGCGAGGAGGGCCGAGAAATGAAGGCCCTCGCTTGCCTCATCCCCGGTGCATTTTCCCAGTGTGAGTGAAATTGCTTGTTGAGCCAGTTTCCTAGCTCCTTCCGCAACGCACTCTCCGTCACAGCGAGTGCTGGTTGTGGTCCCAGGTATGGCATGTTCGATGCCTCCCTTGCCAGTTCGTCAGCTACCTCATTGCCAGCGATTCCTGAGTGCCCAGGAACCCAAACCAGGTTGACCGAATTGTTATTTCCAGCCAACTTCGTTAATGCGTCTCGACAGTCGTTAACGAGGCCGGATCTCACCTCCACGGAGTTCAGAGCCCCGAGCGCCGCCCGACTGTCGCTGCAGATGTAGATGTACTTGCCAGAGTAGCCCCTACGTAGGTTCTCCTCAGCGCACACCAGAATTGCGTATATTTCCGCCTGGAATACACTGGGGTACTTGCCAAGAGGTACGCTCACTCGTCCCTCTGGCATCCCCCCAGTGAATCCTGCGCCGGTGCTCAGATCGTTTTTGGCCCCGTCTGTGTACCAGACTAAGCCCCGCGGTGTGAGCAATTTTTCACCCTTATCGACCCAGTCTTCCCTAGAGGGGATCCTGGTTGTATATGGGTCATTAAAGCGCAACCGACGCTCTATCCTGTCTTTGCGCATTTGCAAGACAGCCTCATCCGCGCCCGGTAGAGTGAGTGCACTTCGATGTCCCTCACTTCCCGCTCGCCATTCTCCTATCCCCTGCAACCTGAAGGCTGAGGCCCGGGCCGAAAGCTGCACTCTGAGGTGCAGCGGCTCCAGGGCCAGAATCGCCTCCAAAGCTGCTGAGGGAGTTGTTCTCATAGCACCGGTCACCATTAGGCATCCCAGCCTTTGCACTCGCCCGAGGGCACTCCTGGTACTAGCGCGTTCCGTGGAGCGCCACCAGACCATGGCGCCATACGTGATCTTTAATTTTTGTCAATTTATTGGACACGAAAATTTTTAGACTTCTCGTCATTGTGACTAATTTCACACTTTCCTGGCAAATAACGATATCACACCTCTCACATTTGACAAATCTTCAAGATCTTGGCACATTTACTATCAATAACTGTAATTTTCATTATTTTCCGCCAAAATGGTAGAAACTGTGAAGTGTGAATGCATTTCTCTGTTGATAATATTGTCGATTTTAATATTGTCCCGTTTATAACTTAATAGAAAAAAGCTTGGCTCACACAACCCCCACGTTCGTATATTAAAGTTTGGTATATAAAAATTAAATTTTCTTGATACAAACATAATTTATTATTATTGCTTTGCTAATATGTTATATGCAATTAGTTATTCATCAGTAACTGAAATCATAGTATATATGGTTGCATAGGTATGCAAGTACATCAAGTATAAAATTACGGACATAAAATAGAGTTTCAATCGAAATAAAATATTTGTCATTTTTTTGGAAAAATTGACTAAGGAACGACTAATCACGAAAAAAATACTACTGATATATTTTCATAAATATATTCAAATAGTCGGTGACTATTCAAAATTATTTGTCGATTAATTGGTTGCATAGATTATACGTATTTATTCAGGCGAAATTCAATGTTCGGTCTTAAATAAGCCTTATAGAATAAATGGTTGTCTAACTACTAACTCAGTATATCTACACAAATCTTCACAAGAATTGCATATTGCTCATTTTTGGGTACCTACCATAATTTGGATTATTCAAGATGTTTTATTTAGATATCTACAAACAATTTTCATAACTTCCAGTTCCAGTAAAGACCGTCTTTTTCAAAAAATTTTCAATTTTCAGTAATTTTTGTGAAACTATCAAAAACGTCTGAAATACCCAAAAAGTTTTAAAAATTGCAAATCAAGATTTCACGACTACCTTTACAAAGCGATAATGTAGCTGACTGCACATTCCTCGAAGCATACCTACCATTAAAAAGAAAAAAGAGAAAATTACACTCGACCACTCTTCATCATAATTTACCACACTGTAATTTATACCCACGTACGTATTAGCAGGTGTACTGATTCACTTCTGTAAACAATTACAATTGAGCGAATCTCGCAAAAAATTTATAACATTAAGCAACTGTAAAAACGCGAGTATTGCACGCCATTGACATGTACCTACAGTCCTACAGATATTGCAAAAATATTAGATAATATCAATCTTAATTTGGCGCTAACAATTCGAATTCCAATTCATTATAATACATTCGCATATGATTTGGAGTTTGTTGACTTCCGAAAGGTGTGTCGGATAAATTAATGGTGTTATAAAAAGCGACAGCTATTAATCTCTCAATTATTTTTATCAGAATTTTAAGTGGGAGATAAATAATTTATGAGATCGGGTTGAAGAAAGTGAGAAGGGATTAACATAAGGTGAACACGGACAAACCACAACTACGAGGATGAAAATTACACACGAGCCGAGGAGGCGAGTGCTGCATATGCAATGGTAATACACCCAATAGGCAACTTATTCTAATTTTGATTATTGAAGGCCACATTTAAAAAACATGGTTTTGAGGATCTCTTTAAACATCACAAATTTTGATTTTAGGCCATTGTATCCCTCTTTCATTGTTTCCAAAAATTAGTCAACTTTCAAAATATTTTCCACATTAATAATGGAAGCTCCACCGTGTCAAACCAGCGATTCATCATTTATGCACTTTCTTGTAACAATAATCTCATAAGTATAGCCTACTAGCGGTTAATAGTCATATTTCGATTGCGCAATTACAGAGCGTGCATTTCCTACATCTGTTAAGTGAAAATGAAATAAAATCTGTAAACAAATTAAATCACGATTTATGTATGTAGAGCGCTTTGAATTTTCGATGAAAGTCTAGTCTTTTTGAAAAATTTCAATTATCATTCTCCCACAGCTTTCATTCTCAGACAATTATTAATATTTTTATCGACCGGTATTTATGTAATTATTATTTTTAGAGACAGATATGGTGAAATGTGCGCATAATTATTGCTGAAATCGATACATATTCTAGTTCTTATTTGGTAAAAATTGATTGAAAGTAGATCCGTGGTAATAAAAAAGGGGAAATATTTAAAAATTTTGTCCGACAGTTTAACAATCGTCTTGATTTATCAATCACGTGGTTGATGGTGGACAAAAAATTTTCCTGTATAATTATACATTAAGGACAAATTAGTTCAATTCTGGTAGTGGCAGGGCAGAACGAAAGTGTGTCTGTATAAAATCGGAAAATTGTGAACTATTAGATTTAAAACGCTTGTCACAATGAGGGGCTGTGTAAGTGTCGTGCTTTAGTGTACCAGGATTAAAATTATTTTTGCAGTTTATTTTTTGGGGGATTCTCCTAGTGGTGGCAGCTAGAAACGACGAGAAAAAACACGACAAACGACATCTGTGGGAATCTGAAATAGTTAGCGATTGTGAGGATTGGAAAGATGTGAAGATAGAATCCAGACCTGAGGTTATCCCCTGGATCGCACCTAAAGAAATCCAGCCGAAAAAAGTGGTAACAATTGTTAAAAGTGTTCCACAACCTTTTGCCATTGAAAAATTAATTCCATTCCCAATTGTTAAACATATTCCATACCCCGTCAAAAAAACAGTGTTTGAGCCTTATCCAGTTTTGAAAAAAGTGTTTTTCACTGTCAAAGAACTGATCAAAATTCCAGTTGCAGTTAATAAACCCTATCCAGTTGAAAAAACTGTTAAAGTACCAGTTAAAGTTCCAGTTGACAAGCCTTATCCCGTCAAAGTTTACGAACCGAAGCCTTATCCAGTTTATAAAAATGTAGAAGTACCTTTTGAAGTTAAAGTACCACAACCTTATCCAGTCGAGAAAGAAGTGAGAGTGCCAGTTAAAGTACCGGTTCATGTCTATAAACCCTATCCAGTTGAGAAAATAATTAAAGTGCCAGTCAAAGTTCATGTGGATCACCCGGTACCCTACGAAGTCCCAGTCCCTTATCCAGTAAAAATCGAAAAAGAAATTAAAATACCGGTAACTGTAGAAAAACCGTACCCTGTTAAAGTATACTTCGAACGACCTGTTCCAGTTCATGTCGAAAAAAAGGTACCTTACCCTGTTAAAATCGAAGTTCCACAACCGTACCCAGTTGAGAAGGAAGTTAAAGTACCGGTTTATAAAGAAGTGCCATATCCAGTTGAGGTTAAAATCGAAAAACCCGTTCCTTATGAAGTTATAAAGCACGTGCCTTATTTTGTGGAGAAGAAGGAGCCGGTGAAATGCGAAGAGGAGAAAGAAGAGCCGAAATGGGAGCCGTTCAAAGAAGAGGAGTGGAAGGTTGAAGAATGGAAACCTATCAAAAAGGAGGAGCCTAAAAAGGAAGAACCAAAATGGGACGAGTGGATTGAAGAGGAGCCAAAATGGAAAATCGAGGAATGGAAGCCCAAGAAAGAGGAAGAGAAGAAGGTTGAAATCCCCAAGTGGGAGGAGTGGAAGCCCAAGAAAGAGGAAGAGAAGAAGGTTGAAATCCCCAAGTGGGAGGAGTGGAAGCCCAAGAAAGAGGAAGAGAAGAAGGTTGAATTACCCAAGTGGGAGGAGTGGAAGCCCAAGAAGGAAGAGAAGAAGGTTGAATTACCTAAGTGGGAGGAATGGAAAGAGGAAGCTCCTAAATGCGAAGAAGAAGAGAAGAAAGTAGAAATAAAAGTGGAGCACAAAGAAATTGAAATTCCTAAATGGGAGGAAGAAGGAGATATAATAGGAAAATGGTAGTCGATCGTTAAAGTATTATAATTTATTTGAAACTTGTATTGTCAATAAAAATTATTTTATTATTATTAACGTTGCGCAACGGATGGCTGCTGAATTGATCTTTAATTCTATAGAAAAAGAGAGTTGGTCTACAAATAGTGATATTAAGCAACAAATCTTATTTTGACCAAATTAATTCAGTATTTAAGCTTAAGTAGATGATTTTTTAAAAATAGTGGGAAAGTATGTTTTATTAGATAATAATTAGCTATTATCTTTCCCAAAGTGTTTGCAATTACCTATACATTGCGTAAGGATACAATTAAAATTGTAAATAGGTTTCCTGGTTCAGCACCCATACCAGATTTTTGCAAGGCTGTGATTGTATTTATGTTTATTCAATTTCATTTCTAATCATACAATTTTTGCACTACACTAGTGGTGCAGAAAACGTAACAAGACGATTGAACCAAATTGTATTAAAATTGTTAATTAGTAGCTGGTCTGCTTACTAAATTATAATTTACAATCCTGAGCACTGACAGTGACCTGAGTGGCAATATAACTAACAGGATTTACTTTACATCCATGTTTTGCGATTAGTGATCGTATTAAGTGTAATGTTATTCAATATTCAAGCGTATAAACCTCAAGAATATCGGCTTCAATGTGCCGGATATTACAATAAATTATTTTAAAAGTAATATTCGTTATGTGGAAGAGAACCGTTCCTTCTTCTTATTACACATTTGTGAATCTCGAATGCGATTCCCGTAAAACACATTATGTGAACCGAATGTAACATCAGCAGAAGAATAATTGACGGTTTGGATTGGGTTCACATAATAATTATGAAAAACTATTGCAATAATGTGAGTAAATTTTACATGCATTTGCCCATTAGTTTCTCAATTTATTATTTTCCACCGTCAATCAAAAAGCCAACGAAAGATGTATATCAATGCGATGTGTGTCCCTGTAGATGCTTACCTTGTTAATGTGTATGTAGGGGCGAGCTGAATTTACTGGTGGAGTCGGGTGCAGATTTTATAAATCTGCACCTAGTAGTAGTGCCTCCGCAGACGCACAGTGGTGTTAAAAAGACGAAATTATGAAAATTGGCCGTACATAATTAAACAGTAGAGAGTTAACAAAAAAACATCATATTTGCGAAGTAGGTATGTAGAATTAGCACTAAGGGGGTTGAAAAAGGGAATGAGAAGTCCAAGGTAATGAAAAAAGGTGATGAAAAGTCAAGAGGAATGAAAATGAAGTGTGGATTAAGTAGAATTACGAAATAAAACACTAAAATAACCAAATTATGCAATTAAAACTTTTGTGGGGGTTGAAATAAGCACTTATACCTACCTATTGCGAAGGAAACTGAAAAATTGTAAAAGGTAAACTGAATCCCAAATGCGTTCAATTTTATAACCGTCGAAAAACGAAATTATGCGAATTTTGCAAAATTAGCACTTAGGGGGTTGAAAAATTGTAAAGGTGGATGAAAAATCAAAAGGTATCAGGATTAACCGTGGCTAAGTAAAATTACGAAAAATAACACCAAATTAACCCAATTATGTAAATTTAGCATTTGAAGACTTGAAACATTGCGAAGGGGGATGAAAAAAGTGAAAAATTTAATCATCATCCAAATGGGTTCAATTTATTACAGAAGAATAACGAAAATATCCGAATTTGGCAAAACTAACACCTAGGGGGTTGAAAAATTGTAAAGGGGGATGAAACGTCAAAGTGGATGAGAATTAATCGTAATTAAGCAGAATTACAGAAAATAACACGAAAGTAAACCAATTATGCAAATTTAGATTTTGGGGGTTGAAATGTTGCGAAGGGGGTTGGAAAAGTGAAAAAGATAAACATAATCCAATTGAGTTCAATTTATTACCGAAGGAAAACTAAATTATGTGAATTTTGCAAAATAAACACTTAGGGGGTTGAAAAATTGTAAAGGGGGTGAAAAGTTAAAAGGGATGAGAATTAATCATAATTAAGTAGAATTACAGAAAATAACACGAAAATAAGCCAATTATGCAAATTTGACTTTTGGGGGTTGAAACATTGCGAAGGGGTCGAAAAAGTGAAAAAGGCAAGAACAATTCATAAGGCAAAACTGCGCGAATTTTACAAAATTAACCAGCGGAAATCACCCGAAAAAGAAACGGCCTGGGTAAATTTTGCTCTTTGAGGGTTCACATATCATGAAAGGGATTGAAAAATTGTGGATGGGTCAAAAATTGATGAAAATCACTTTAAATTAATAACAAATTAGAAGAAAGCAAAAAAAAAATGAATGAAATATATTTACTCCGCTTGCTAGGGCTTAGGGGTTGTTAGTAGCGTAGGGGTTGGTTTTAGGATGAAGACTCATAAGACTTTTTTCAATGGTTGACCGAAATCTATTGAACCCCATAATTTTATTCCACCACTTACATGAAAAAATTTCCAGTTTCAACCCTTAAATTTCATCCCCCTTGTTAGATATTAATGAAAATTTGCCCATCCGCCTACAGTGGCGCTGTAAATTACCACATCAAATTTAGCCCTGATACGTTGAGCAGTTTTTGAGTTCTCGTATTTTTTTGTTTCGGCATGTTAGGGGGTTGTACCGCCTTTAAGGGTCGTTTTTCGCGAATGATGAATAAGACCTTTTTTGTACCATCAATAGAAAGCTATCGAATGGTAATATTTTCAACTATACATTCTTCATTGAAAATTCGAGTTTCCACCCCTAACTTTCATCCCCTTCGATAATTTTCTCCTAAAATTCGATCTTCCCTTCTCGAAGATGCAGTGTGTAAGATGTCACAGTTTCGCAGAAGATATTGCTTCTCTGTGTCAAATTACAGGGCTTTATGGACGTTTCAACCCCTAAACTCCAACCCCCTATTTCACCACCCCCACATGGCCTAAAGGAAGTTGTGTTTTCAATTTCACCACCCTAACCCAATTCGTTTAAAAATTAAGGTAATTTGTAGATTCATGTTTTCAACACCTCATGATTTCACCCCTTTATGATTTACAGGGGTGAGTTTATTTTTCCGGTGTGACATAACTCCTTGCGTATTTACTGACTTCAGTTGTTCATAAATAAACCAATAGGGTTTCAGAAAAAATAAATAAAATATAATTATCGACTTGCAAAGAGTTAGGGGTGGTTAATGGCCCAGGGGTTGGTTTTAGATTGAAAACTCATAAGACCTTTTTTCAATAGTTGACCGAAATCTATCGAACCCCGTAATTTTAGGCTACCATTTACTTGAAGAAATTTCAAGTTTCAACCCTTAAATTTCATCCCCTTTGTTAGATATTTTTGAAAATTTGTCCATCCACCTATAATGTCACTGGAAATTCACAAACCAAATTCTGCCTTGATACGTTGAGTAGTTTTTGAGTTCTCGTATTTTTGTGTTTCTGCATGTTAGGGGTCGTAGCGCCTATATGGGTGGTTTTTCGCAAAATATGAATGACACCTTTTTTGAATAATTAATGGAAAGCTATCGAATGACGCCAATTTCGACTAGTACTTATTAAGCGGAATTTCGAGTTGCTACCCCTAATTTCCACCCCATTTGTTCGATTTTACGAAAAAACGCATCCCCCACAAGATTTCACCGATATATGTGTGTACGTTGAGTTTCCGACAGCTGCGTGCAACCCTTGCGGAGTTATCATATTTTTTGTGGTTTTCATCCCCTAAATTTCATCCCCCGAAATTGGCACCCCCTCACTTTCAACAGACTTGAAGGTCGAACGTGCATACTAATTTTCAGCAAGATATCTCCACTAGTTCTCGAGTTATTGCAATTAGTAGTTTTTCGGTTTTTCACCCCTAGCTCCCACCCCCTTGGTCCGATATGGCCCAAAAGCAATCCCCGCCTTACTTTTCGGGAGACGAAGCTGCCTACCAAGTTTCAGCTCGATATCTCAATCCGTTCTCAAGTTATCCGACGGACAGACTGAGGAGCGATCGAGCGAGCGAGCGAGCGAGCGAATAAGCTAAGACAAGAGTACCTCCGCATTCTGCTACGGCACTAAAATCATTTTAATAAGTCAGCGGGTTCACTTTGAATGATTTTGGATGCGATGTATTTAAAACTGCACCTAGTAGTAGTGCCGAAGAATATGCTTCACGATAATGGAAGCGATCTAAACCAGAGTTTGCGTTGATGTATGGAATAGTTGTTGAATTTTCACATTTCAAGGCTTGTAGAGTGGTTCTTGGAAATTATGCTTGAGACCTTTTTTGAACAATTAATGGAAATCTATCGCATGTGGTGAATTTCGATCAATTAAAGCAAAATTTCCAGCTGCAACCCCTAATTTCCACCAAAGATGTAATAAAACTAAATGGCTAATAACTATCTTTACATAATAGAGAAGTGTGACAGAGAACAAGCGTAATATCTTCCTTTTCTCACACAGGACACACACATTGAGTCGCTCTCAGTTGCACTTCCCACATATGGGGACGATTTTAACAAAAAACATCCACTACAACAATTATTTTGTGGTTTTCATCCACTAAATTTCATTAAACAAAATTCCCCCCCCCCACTTACCTTCAACAGACTTGAAGGTTTTAGTAAGGTACTTCCACTGGTTCTCGAGTTATTGTAATTAATATTTTATCGTTCTTTCACCCCTCAGATCTGATATGGCCCAAAAACAACCCACGCCGAGATTTTTAATATCAATCTTTCTTGCCTTGAACTTGAATCGCGGAAACGGTTTAAGATTAAATTTGCCGTCTAATGGCTTAAACCTTCGAAAAATCAATTTAAATAAGTCACCGGAAACACACTTTTGCTTCAAATACACATTGCATTGTTCACAATTCAGTTTTTGTCAATAGAATAAGAGGTACCTACGCAAACCAGCTAAATTTTTTTGCATTTCACATGTATAAACATTATGTAAACGGCAATCAGGATCATCTTTTCACTAATACAGGGTATTGCCAAAGTCTGCATCCAAATCTCAGCTCTCTACCTCCAACCGTTTTCGAGTTATGGGGGTTTTCCAATTTTCAAACCCTAATTTTACCACTTCTACCCACAAAACTTGCGAAAACTTCGAACCGAGTTGAGATATGGATCTGAAACTTAGAAATTGGCTATAATTCACAAACGGATCGTACGATAAAAGTGACTTACGCGTGGATCATGAAACAATGAAACTATGCTCCAAATTTCAGCTTTCCATCTCTAACCGTTTTCGAGTTATGGAGGTTTTTCATATTTTCAATCCCTAACACAAAACTTGCCATAATTTCTAAACGAGTTGAGATTTGGATCAGTAATTTAGAAATTGACTTTGTGGACGTATTTTTAAAATTAGGATCTTTCAGCATTTGTTGCTACAACTCACGAACGGATCGTACATGAAATTAGTCTTAGGCGAGGATCATGAGACAACAAAAGTATGCTCCAAATTTCAGCCTCCTATCTCCACCCGTTTTCGAGTTACTGAAGTTTTTTGAATTTACAATTTACAAAGTGGCATTTTTGAAGGCGATTTAGAATCTGTAAGGAATTCCCCGATATCTTGATCCGTTCCTAAGTTGCCCCGAAAAAACTGAAAATCCCGATTTTAAAGAAAAATTTATATCTTTCTATCGATTGATAGTATTGAAATTAAATTTGGAACCTTTAAATTTTTGATAGCTGTCAATTCAATGGCAAAGTTTCTAGGCCTTCAAGATTTACAGAGACGACGACCAACTTTTCTTTTTCTTATGGGCGCTATATTACACAAAAAAAAAGCTTTTCAAAAATGTAATATGGACTTTATTGAAAAAATATATATAATTGTTTTCACGTGTCAAAAAAGATTGAAAAAGTCGGTGTACCGTGCTGCAATTGTTTCTCATCTAAGTTTATGCTGATTTTACAAAATTAATCATACCAATTTTCAAATTTTGACTATCTGTCAAAAAAGACCATGTTGGTTACATTTTTGAAACGTTAATTTTTTTGTGTATCCAATGGTGTTAAAATCCAATATGGCGGCCATAAGAAAAGGAAAATTTTACTGTCGTACAAAATCTAGAAGGCCTGGAAAATTTCTGTCAAAGCCATTGGGTCGACAGCTGACAAAAGTATAAATGTTGAAAGTTTCATTTAATTACCACCAGTGGTTAAAAAATATGAGATTTTTTTATCACGACTTTCATTTTTTTCGGGATAACTCAGGAACGAATCAAGATAAAGGAGAATTATTTACAGAATCTAAATCACCTTCTACTTTAAGCTACTCTCTATCTCTTATGGCTTCCAAGTTCCCAATTGTGGGCAACGAAAAATTCACCACCCTGTATATACCGGGTGATTCAGTTTATTATTTGCCTCCTTGTAACTTTTTTATTTGAAGAGACAAATATATAAAACCATATATATTTGTAAATCGCATGACAAGCTCTATTAAATGACATATGACATATGTCAAAATGACGATTATCAACTGTTTTTTTTAATGACAAGCTGTACATTTTTTTGCGGATTCTTGTAGACATATTTTTTCTACATTCAATTATTTAAAAAAAGCTTACTTTCACTGCAAAAAATTCGAGAAGAAAAATAATAAAAAAGTTACAGGGGGGCGAATACTAAACTGAATCACCCTGTATAGCTACTTACATTCCAAAACACTTGAGTAATGAGATAAAAGCAAATTAATCCACTTTTTGTTAAAAATGAGGTATAGTATAGTCTTTTAGTGATGTCAGAATTAAACTAAGTAGAATATTAACCTCCCCACTCCACTTCAACATTTAAAAAAAAGGGAGGTTACTGCAATCACTAAAATTTTCGAATTCGAGATAAGACCGGATCTATACGTTTTGAGGTCTCAGGAACCCAAAAAAGTGGTTTTTAAAATGTGTCTGTATGTATGTACGTACGTACGTACGTTCGTAAACACGCCACAGCCCAAACTACTCGACCGATTTGGCTGAAATTTGGTACGTGTGCATGTGATAACCCAACTTAGATCTGAAAAACTTTTGGAGCCAATCGTGCAACCAGAAGTGCCATTTTGGCACATCAACTTTTAAATTTTAAATGTAACCCCCATTTTTCACGTCATCATAAGAAAGACCTTCAAATTCTGCGTCTAAAAATGTATTCATTCTTAGTGCCCTTTTGACTAAAAATTAAAAAAAAATTGATTATTTTCGGACTTTAAAATCGCGGTACAGCCCAAGCCCCGCAACCGATTGGTCTGAAATTTTGCACATGGAGATTGTATTACACGTCGAAGAGTTGAACAAATTTTGGATTCAATCGGCCCACGGAAAGTGCCGTTTTGGCACACCAATTTCGAAACTTAAAATTATTCTCTCATTCACCCATCAAAAACAACTTTTTGAAAGATTTATTGTTATCATCAGAAAGGTCTTCAAATTCTGGTTTTAAATGAGATAAAATTTATTCGCATTTAGTACCCTTTGGGTAGAAAAATCGAAATTTTGTAATAACACTGAAACCACGTTATAGCCCCAAACTACTGGAGCGATTTGTCCGAAATTTGGTACATGGAGGTTAGGTAACCCATTGAAGAGCTGAAAGACTTTTGGGAGCAATTGGTCCACGGGAAGTGTCATTTAGGCATATCAACTTTAAAATCTTAAACACAAGTCACGGAAATCAAAGACCCATGCGTTGGGGAGGTTCCAGCCGCTTCTCTGCTGCCTTTTTTCTATTGAAAATTCAGTGCAAAGTCCAAAAATGCAAAAAAAATATTTTATCTAAAATAGGATAAATCTGCCTTGGAAATTCACACGGCGAATATTTCAGTAAAAAAATCGATAGTTTAAGGAATTGTTCTATTTGGTACCCATTCATCATAGTTTTTGGTATAATTAATTTTTATTTTAGCAGAAAGAACTTAATTTGATTTATGGCTATTCAGCGAAGTTACATTGATAGATCTTTACTTTCTATCAAAATTTAACGAGCCCAAAATCAGGCTAAATAATTTATAAGACGTAACAAACAGACGGAACGATATAATTGCTTTGAATTTCTCTGCGTAATAAATTTTTATTAATTACCAAGCGTAAATTTCTCAGCGGCACATCTTTGTGACACAATTTGAAAGAAAATGGGTGAATTGCGACAAAACCATTATCTGTTGCGCTATAATAAGAATAGGAAGTAGGATTTTGTTACAATTGCGAGTATATTTCCAAATGAGTCAGTTTTTGCAATCCTGAGCAAGATACCTTCAAGATTTCTTTGAGAAATGAGTTGGAATTTGATGGTAATACGATTAATTAACGCGATCAAAGTCAGATTGCTTAATAAATCGGCGGATGTTTAGAACTTTCGAGGAAGGAGGGTGTCTGGGGCGCTTCGCAGCGCCCCCCTCGTGGCGAAAGTATGGACGGTCCTATAAAAGTACAATTCCGGTGGAGATATCCAACAGTCGGGCTTAAAAACTTGCGGCGATGAAATTACTGGTAAGTAAAGTGACATATGGTGTACGTGAAGTGAAACGAGGATAATTAGTGATTTCTATTTTAATAACGGACGCTTTCATCCGCAGGGTTTATCAGCGCTTTGCGCATTTCTCGTCTTGGCAAGCGCTGAAAACAAAAGTGAATCCAAAGCCGAACAAACAAAGTCCGATGAGAAAAAACAGGATAAACGTGGACTCGAGCTGGGATACGGTGGACATGGTGGAGGATTCGAGGGTGGCCATGATTTTGGTGGCGGTGGCGATTTCGGTGGTGGCGAACAACATCACGAACATCACGTCAAAACTGTCACTGTAGTCAAGAACGTACCTGAGCCCTACCCTGTCTACAAAGAGATTCCAGTACCAGTCGAGAAAAAAGTACCTTACCCTATCACAGTTCACGTTCCTCACCCCTACCCAGTTGAGAAAAAAGTCCCTTACCCAGTTAAAGTACCGATTAAAGTACCATACCCAGTACATAAACCGTACCCAGTCGAAAAACCGGTACATTACCCAGTCAAAGTCCACGTAGACAAACCCTATCCCGTTAAAGTACTAGTACCACAACCTTACCCCGTGGAAAAAATCGTTCACGTTCCCTACCACGTTCACGTACCGCAACCATACCCAGTAGAAAAGAAAGTACCCTACCCAGTTAAAGTACCAGTCCACGTACCCAAACCCTACCCAGTCGAGAAAATCATCCCTTACCCAGTTGAAGTAAAAGTCGATCAACCCTACCCAGTACATGTTCCAAAACCGTACCCAGTACATGTTGAGAAAAAGATCCCTTACCCAGTCCACAAGCCTGTACCCTACCCTGTCAAAATTCCAGTAGATAGACCCATCCCTTACCACGTGGAAAAACCCGAACCCTACCCTGTTAAAGTTCCAGTACCATTCCCGTACCCAGTTGAAAAAAACATCCCAGTTCCAGTTGAAAAAGAAGTACCGTATCCAGTGAAAATCCCGATTTTCAAACCAGCTCCTTATGAGGTTATCAAAAAGGTACCTTATGAAGTTGTCAAGCACGTACCAGTACCAGTCAAAGTACCCGTCCATGAAGAACACCAGCAAGGAGGCGGAGGTGGTGGATTTGGAGGACACGATTTTGGCGGTAATGATTTTGGAGGTGGTGAAGGAGGACATGATTTTGGAGGCGGCGAAGGAGGACATGATTTTGGAGGCGGTGAAGGTGGCCATGAAATAAGTGGAGGCGGCGGCCAAGATTTCGGTGGCGGTGAAGGATACGGCGGACAAGAATACGGCCATCATTAGCCTTTTACATTTTTTACTCTAAATCAGTATTATCTGTTTTCGCCCTTTTGTGATGTTTGTTATTAAAATATTTTCCTTTACTACAACTTTCTTACCTTAAATATGGGATATTAGCTGGGACGTGGTATTTCGCACCTGGGTCGAAATCTCGCTCAGATCTTAACACTGGAGGTTTAATTCCCTGATACTGCTCACTGAAAGAATTCTTTTTTCATTTTTTCCTCAAAAACTCGCAAAAACAAACCTCAATCTCCAATAATGACAGTTGTATTGATCTTTCCCAATGTTTGCATTGAAGACATCGTACCTCCACTTGTCCATGACAAAAGCGAATGGTAAAAAAGCGATTTTGTCAAGCGCCATCGAGTATAAGAAGTTGATGTCAACTTCGGGATCCTCGATGGAATTTTGGACCAAACCTAAACTTTGCAAGTGTCTCGGAGTGCCGACTGACAGGCCAATGGCTTCTCCGATGGCCTCGTGAAACGCTGAAAAGGAAATTGAACTTTTCTTTAATTCTATACTCAAGAAAGTTAAAGACATACAATATGTGTATTACCAGTCAAATCAGATGTTTTAGACTTTCACCGCTCGATGGACGTGTTTACAAAGTTTCGCGGAAACCCGCATGATTGACAGAAAACGCGTTAATGGAAACGTGAATAGAGAACAAGTCAAATATTGAAGAGATTGTAAAAATTGCGATGATTCGAATAGCCGAAGCAAAAAATTTTGTTACAGCGTTATGCCAAAAAAAAATTAAAATAATTCCTTAATGTGGTCAATTTTGGCAATGCGACTGATTTCCGAAATTTGCTGGTAAGTTTCTATGAAGCAGCTATACTAAAATCGATCGAAAACATAAAATATTTACGTTTTAGGGCCCTGGGAACCCAAAAAAGTGGTTTTTGAAAAATGTGTTTACAGCGCTACAGCTCAAACTATTGAGCGTATCGAGCTGAAATTTGGCACACGTATTCAGTGGACACTCTGCAGGTGAGATTTTGATTAGATTTTGTTTCTCCCACCACCGTAGTAAATAGCTTCAAATTCTGCTTACAAGAATAGTGAAGAATAGTGAGTAGGTGCAAATCCAATACATTTATTGCATTTAAATCCGGAGAGAAACTGCGTTTCTTACCCTGCCTAAACGCTTGGAGATAGAACAAAATATTATACAGAAGGATTGTTGGTAATAAAAAGATATACGAAGAAGTCTGCGACAGCATATAAGTATTTCTTCGATAGGTAGCTTACAATAATTATTGTTGTGTTGTTAATTTTCTGCAAAAATTCGTTTGAGTGTTTATTGTGGGTGTACTTTTCATAGATATTGTCTTAGTTTTTGTTATGTATATTTAACCATTTAGGCAGCGTTCGCGTTTTAAAGTGCGAAAATATAACACCAGATCTTCACGTCTTGAGGTCTCGGGAACCCAAAAAAGTGGTTTTAAAAATGTGTCTATGTGTATGTATGTACGTTCGTATGTTCGTTTGTAAACACCCCACACCCAAAACTACTAGACCGATTTGGCTGAAATGTGGTAAGTAGGTATTTCATAACCCAACTTAAATGTGAAAAGCTTTTGGAGCCAGTCGTGCAACCGGAAATCCCATTTTGGCACATCAACTTTTAAATTTTAAATGCAAACCCCCATTTTTGACGTCACCATAAGAAAGGCCTTAAAATTCTGCTTCTAAAGATGTACCTATTCACTATTAGTGTCTTTTTGACGAAATTTCAAATATTCGAGATTTTTTAACGTACTTTAAAAGCATGATACAGCCCAAACCTCTGGACCTATTTGGCTGAAATTTTTCACATTTTTCACTCGAAATTTACTATTGACATTAGTTTTTTATTGTTTATAACAATAGTAACTATGAAAATTGGATCTGCGGCAATAATAAAAATATCATTGCTTTGGTACCCTCGTCAAAATTGTATTTTTCGCCGGTAGTCATTAACAGTGCATTTTTACTGCCTCTTTTGCGGCAGTAAAAGTCGATTTTTTACTGCCGGCGGCAGTAAAAATGCACTTGTTTATTGATTTTGTTTATTAATTATGTGTTCAACACGGCAAAAAAACAGATTTACTGCCTTGACTGGACTCATAGTCTGGGCTATCGCCTCTGCTATGAAACTTCAGTTGCGGCAGTAAATCTGCATTTTTCTTGCCCCGTTAATCAAATTTCACTTATTAGTATCGATCTCCATAGTAGTTTTTTCATCGATTATTTTCAAATCTCCTTTTAAACCAATCAATTAGACTCATTTTTAAATTTCTATCCAATCAAGTTCATTTAAGAGTGATTAATGCATTTTATCGGTGTTTGCACGAGTCATTTAATCGTTTCCGATGACCACTTGATTTTAAACACAATTTGTTCACTGCTGAAAATCACCACTTAAACAAAATTATGGGAAATAAAGGTCCACAAATACGACCACCAAACACAAGTCTTTCCAAAAACCATATTTTAGGTGTTTTTGGACATAAAGAACGCTGATTTCTTCTGGATATATCCTAAAAACTCAATAACATTTTGTTTGCACGGTTCCTAACCTCAAACGTCATTAATGTCAATGAGCTATAAAGGCTCGTTCGCAACATCATATTGGGCTTTTGAGTATAGGCAACCCCGGTTTAAAAAATCATAATTTTATCAAAACAAGAATTTAATTTGTGAAATAATCTTACCGAATACCACTCGTGCATCGCTATTGCAATCGGTTAAATTTTAGAAATAATTACTCAAGCTTTGTTGCCGTATAGGTAAAACAATTCGAACTAAATTGCCATTTATTATCAAAGATTATTTTCAAATCTCCTTTTAAACCAATCAATTAGACTCATTTTTAAATTTCTATCCAATCAAGTTCATTTAAGAGTGATTAATGCATTTTATCGGTGTTTGCACGAGTCATTTAATCGTTTCCGATGACCACTTGATTTTAAACACAATTTGTTCACTGCTGAAAATCACCACTTAAACAAAATTATGGGAAATAAAGGTCCACAAATACGACCACCAAACACAAGTCTTTCCAAAAACCATATTTTAGGTGTTTTTGGACATAAAGAACGCTGATTTCTTCTGGATATATCCTAAAAACTCAATAACATTTTGTTTGCACGGTTCCTAACCTCAAACGTCATTAATGTCAATGAGCTATAAAGGCTCGTTCGCAACATCATATTGGGCTTTTGAGTATAGGCAACCCCGGTTTAAAAAATCATAATTTTATCAAAACAAGAGTTTAATTTGTGAAATAATCTTACCGAATACCACTCGTGCATTGCTATTGCAATCGGTTAAATTTTAGAAATAATTACTCAAGCTTTGTTGCCGTATAGGTAAAACAATTCGAACTAAATTGCCATTTATTATCAAAGATTAAAGCCCTCGAGCTAAAGCTCTCGGGCTTTAATCAGATAATAAATGACAATTTAGTTCTCATTGTTATTAATTGTTGTTTAGTTGAATTGTTGTGATAGATTGTTGTTAAGATTGACAGAAGAATAAAGTCAAAAACAAGACAGAGTATTTTAATAGGATTCATAGCCATAGAACAACATTTTGGTCCTTCGATTTGGTGTAACTAGTTTTGGAATAATGTCCGCAAGAGGTTCCAAGGGGGATCATAGTATAGTTGGAGATGAGACTGTTACTAAGACAGGATCATTTAAAGGTTTCCCTGAACCAAATAAGAATGGAATAGAGACTCAAAACAGTAAACAGCTAGGTACAATAGTTTCGAGTATGAGCACGCGAAGATTGCTTCAACTTCAGTTAGATGCAAAGCGGAAAATAGTGGCGTTGGAGGAGGAAAGATACAGACAACAAGAAGAAAGATACAGACAACAAGAAGCACTTTATCTACAACAAAAAGAGCTTATAGAATTGGAATTAGCCGTGGAACAAAGTATAGAAGGATCCACCGTAGATGAACATCAGCCTCTTAATAATTGTGGGGTCTGTGAAGCAGCAGAAGTGCAACATGGAAAAGAGAAAGTTACCTCGTGGCTAGCAGCCCAAGATGATCAAATCCCGAATGTTCCGACTGCGATAGTTCCAGCGTATGGTAGAAGAGAAAACGAAGATAATCTGGAAAAAATTTTGCTTCGACAAACAATAGACAAAGATTTACCGATCTTTTACGGTAGTATAAAGGATTGGCCTAATTTCTATAATAATTATCTGTCTACAAAAAACATTTTGAAGCTGTCCGATGAAGAGGATATTTGTAGATTAAGAAAATGTTTGAGAGGAGATGCAAAAAGATGCGTGGAGGGTCTCTTACTTTCTCCGAAAACCTCTGCCGTAACAGTCATAAACATGCTAAGAAATAAATTTGGAAGGCCAGACCTAATTGTAAGAACTCTAGTTCAAGAAGCCAAAAATATGCCGTCTGTTAGAGTTCATGATTTTGCAAGCATTTCATTCTTCGCAGAAACCATCGCTAACATGGTGTTAACCTTCCAGTCATTGGAAATGAACAATTATTTGATGTGCCCACAATTGTTGGAAGAGATGCTACAGAAGCTTCCAGGCAATATGCAACTCGGCTGGGGGAAAATTGTCGTGAAGAAAGATGGCAAGGTTACACTGCTAGATTTCAAAGACTGGATCTGGAGGGAGTCAGAAGCTGCAAGTTATACGCAACGTATTGGGTTTTCTAATAACAAACCGCAATATAATAACTCAGAAAAGTTTAAAAGGACTCTGGTTATGACACCCGCTCAAGGAACTGTCAAATGTGACATGTGCAAAGAAAAACATAATTTGGATAAATGTAAGGATTTTAAAGCGTTGCCCGTGGAAAAGAAGTGGGAATTCGTGAAGAATAATAAATTATGCTTCTCATGCTTTTTGCCGCATAGAATTGCCTTCTGTAGAAACAAGAAAAGATGTTCCATAGATGACTGCAAGAAGATTCATAATAGCCTTTTACATGTTAACTCCAGCAACCGACCTGAAGAGAAGATAGTAGAAAATCATAGTCCAGTAGAAAATCATAGTCCGACGTCAGAAAATAATGGAAATAGTGTCGAAATTATTGGTTATACTGGAAGAAGTTATAGCACTGAAGTCGCCTTGAAAGTTGCTCCAATTATTATTAGAACCGCAGAAATGCAAGTGAAGACATTCGCACTATTGGATGAAGGTTCAACGATTTCCATAATTAGTGAAACCTTGGCGAACAAGCTGAAACTGCCAGGCAAGGAGGAAATTTTGAACTTGAGATGGACCGACAAAGCTGTTTGTAAGAGAACGCCCACAAGAAAAGTCAGTTTTGAAGTCTCAGGCGAGAAAGAAGACAACTTTCATACTCTCGATGAGGTATATACAATGGAAGATTTAGATTTACCTCTTCAAACTGTTGATTCAAGAAAATTGAAGAATAAATGGAATCATCTTCAAGATTTCGACTTTCCTTCGTTCCAAGATGCCGTTCCCGAAGTGTTAATAGGACAGAATTACTGGGATTTAATAGCAACCAGACAATTAGTTGAAGGTCCATCAAGAAATGCTCCAGCATTGTCATACACGAAGCTTGGGTATGTCGTTCATGGTAATTTGAGACATTTGAGTGGTCGAGTTGATGGACACGCACTTCATGTAAGGAAGGAAAATCTAGAAAGGGACGAACTGCTTCAGACAGTCAAGCAATTTTTCAATATTGAATCTTTTGGTATAAAGAACCCGTCTGAAGAAGAAACTGAAGATAAATCAGAAGAAAATAGAAAAAAACTGACACAAAAATCAAAGCAAAAGATAGAAGACGAACTTGCCGTAGAGATAATTAAGAATGTAACAAGAAGAGTAGACGATAGATGGGAGACAGGACTACTCTGGAAGAATCCCGAAGAAAAACTACCACAAAGTAAACCACTTGCCTTACAAAGATTAAAACATATAGAAAGGAAGATGTTAAAAGACGAAAACTTTGCAGAAGCTTACCACAAGAAAATAGAAGAATATGTAGAAAAGAAATATGCCAGAAAATTGGGCAGAGAGGAAGAAAATAAGGAATGTGAGAAGATATGGTACCTGCCACATTTCGCAGTAGTCAACGAAAACAAGCCTGGAAAGATAAGATTTGTATTTGACGCTGCCGCTAAAGTCGATGGATCTAGTTTGAACTCCTTCCTGTTGAAAGGGCCCGATTTATTCAATTCTCTGACTGGAATCTTATGGAAGTTCAGAGAGAAGCCAATTGCATTTTGTGCTGACATAAAAGAGATGTTTCATCAAGTGAAAATTAGAAAACAAGACCAGGACGCTCAAAGATTTCTTTTTAGAAATAAAGATGGAAATATAGATACGTACGTAATGGAAGTTATGATTTTTGGAGCTGTCTCGTCGCCTTATTCAGCACAATATGTAAAAAATTTGAATGCTTTGGAATTCGAAACGAATTATCCGCAAGCCGTAGATGCTATTCTTCACCGACATTACATGGACGATTATTTAGATAGTGTCGCAACAGCTGAAGAAGCCACGCGTCTTATAAGGGAGGTAATATGCATATACGAAAAGGGTGGTTTCGAAATGCGAGGATGGGTTACAAACTCGAAAACGGTCTTAGAAAAAATTCCTGAAAATCTTAGAAGCGATAAACAGCCTACCAGCCAAAGGATCTTAGGAATGGAGTGGCAGCCTGAAGATGACGTGCTGCAATTTCCGCTCAGCCTTCATAAAGTAAATAAAGACACCATTACAGGAACTAAGGTCCCCACCAAGAGAGAAATGCTTCGTGTTATCATGTCAATTTTCGACCCGTTGGGAATTCTGGGCCATTTCATGGTAAAAGCCAAGATCATGATGCAAGATGTTTGGAGAAATGGTATAAATTGGGATGAAGAGATAAACTCGAAACAATTCAAGAAATGGAAATTATGGCTGCAAGATTTAAAGCAAATTGAAACATTAAAAATTCCTAGATGCTACAATTTAAACTACACGGAAATAATGAATATTCAACTGCATGTATTTAGTGACGCCAGTGAGCAGGCCTTGGCTAGCGTAGCCTATTTTCGATTTGAAACTGAAATGAAAATTCACGTTAGCTTGGTAATGTCAAGAACTCAGGTAGCTCCTTTAAAGGCTCAAACAATCCCGAGACTAGAACTTCAAGCAGCCCTGATGGCCGCTCGCCTCGCCAAGGTAATAGCAAAAGAACATACCTGGAAGATCGACAGCACTTATTTTTGGTGCGATTCTATGGTTATATTGGGTTGGTTGCGGTCAGAAGCTAAGAAGTTGCCAGAATTTGTCTCTCGAAGAGTTGAAGAGATAAGAAAAGTCACAGGAAATTGTCACTGGAGATGGATTCCATCAAATTTAAATATTGCAGACGATGCCACAAGGTTTGAAAAGGAAGCTCAGCTTCATATGGGAAGCAACTGGTTTAATGGTCCCGAATTCTTGTACATGTCACCACTCCTTTGGCCTCGAGAAGATAAATCTAAAGCTTGCCGTTCCGAACATTCTGAGAAAATCATGGCAATTTTTCCAAATCAAGAGACTTCGTTTTTGCCGGATGTGAAGTCATTTTCTTCATTAACTTGTTTGCTAAGAAGTACTGCGATGGTTTTTAAATTTGCTCAGCGTCTACAGAAGAATCGCTTACAACGTATAGAGGATTTTAGTGTAGAAGAAATTAAAAACAGCGAGAAATTATGGTGCCGACAAGCTCAAAAGGATTCGTTTGGAGAAGAATATAGATTATTGACAAATGGAAAGCAAATTCCAAAAAATAGCCAACTTGCGAAATTATCACCAATAATTATTAATGGATTAATTTGTGTCAACAGCAGATTAGCAAATAGCCCAGAGTTAGAAGAAGAGAGCAAAAAGCCCGTAATACTAAGTGGAAAACATCCTTATACAATGTTACTTATAATGGATTATCATAAGAAATTTGCACATGGAGGAGTTGAAATGGTTTTAAATGAGATAAGACAAAGATTTTGGATCCTAAAGGGAAGGAAATCCATTTTATCAGTAGTGAGAAATTGTAATTTTTGTAAAATCCGACGAGCTAAGGTAATTGTTCCTGAAATGGGTCAATTACCACTGGAAAGATTGAAGAAACCTCCAAGAGCTTTTATTTACGTTGGGATGGACTATTTTGGCCCTTTAGAAGTAAACATTGGAAGGCGAAGGGAAAAAAGATATGGGGTACTCTTTACATGCCTTTCGGTGAGGGCGATCCACATCGAGTTAGCAGCATCCCTAACAACTGACTCAGCAATTCTAGCGATTAGACGGTTTATAAGCAGGCGTGGACATCCACAAGTTATCTGGAGCGACAATGGCACAAATTTGACATCAGCAAATAAAGATTTGAAGAAAGCCTTAAAGGAAATAGATGCAGACTTGGTAAAAAGGGAGATGTTAGCCAAAGAAATTAACTGGAAGTTTATACCTCCCGCAGCACCTCACATGGGAGGAGCATGGGAACGAATGATAAGAACCGTCAAGAAGACACTGAAGATTACTTTGAAGGAAATAGTACCGAGAGAAGAATTATTACAAACAGTCATGGTCGAAGTGGAAAATATAGTTAACAGTAGACCATTGACTTATGTACCATCAACAAATAATGAATTCGAAGTCGAGTGTCTAACTCCGAACCACTTTTTGATTGGAACGTCGAGTTCAATGAGGCCACCAGGACTTTTCCAACAACGGTTTGATTTACGTAGTCAATGGAGATTCGCTCAACAATTATCCGAAAGATTTTGGGGTCGATGGCTTAGAGAATATCTACCCACTTTAGCAACAAGGACAAAATGGCTAGTGGATTGCAACAACATCAAAGAAGGGGATTTAGTAATAGTGGTTGACAATCAACTTCCCAGAAATAATTGGCCACTTGGGAAAATTCATAAAGTTTATCCTGGTCCAGACGGTAAAGTTAGGATCGTCGATGTTAAAACTTCCCATGGAATCTTCAAGAGACCGGTAGCGAAAATATGCAGAATCGACGATTTGGAGCTATCAGATAATAGCAATTCTAATTTGGATTGAAGATGTTCAGGGGGGAGAAATGTTATTAATTGTTGTTTAGTTGAATTGTTGTGATAGATTGTTGTTAAGATTGACAGAAGAATAAAGTCAAAAACAAGACAGAGTATTTTAATAGGATTCATAGCCATAGAACAACACTCATTATTTTACCACCGGCAACAAGCTTTCGTAATCATTTTCAAAATTTAACCGATTAAATAGCATGCACTTGTGGTATTATAAGCGATTATAATCTGTCATTATTAATGAAAATTTTATTGTCATAACTTGGAATTCAGCTTGTTTTGGATCGAGTTTAAATCTCCACGAGGTTCAATTTTGAAAAATTTTTCTTCAATTTACATTCAAGTCCATGTTAGATAATTTAGTTTCTGTGTAATTTTTAGGTACACTGTTAACCTGTTAGCGTTAGTTATTGGTTACAAGTTACAAGTTCTGTGAAAAAGTAGTGAAATTTTTGCCGTCTCGGAGATTATCTTATTGAAAATACTGAGAGTCTAAGAAATTTAAATTAAGAAAGCATTAAAAGACGTACAGTTGGAAACCGTTCTATAAATCCTCCAAACGCTCAGCTGTGTAATAGGGACTTTCATTTAGGTTAGAAATCCGTCAAATGTTTGTCGCGTCATTTTTTTGTAGAGTCAAAAAAGATAATTGAGTACTTTTTTCAATCTTACCTTAATTAAATCACCAGAAAAACGTTCTTACACGATTATTCTGATGAAGCGAATTCAAAATTCTCTCAATTTCTCAAGAAAAACTTTAAGTGCAAAATGTTTGGCACATTATTTGACATTGTCTTTGTACTCTAAAATTTATATTACGCAGGTGGAAATTAGGAGCTTGTCAGATTTGAGAGGTTTTATCATGGTTTTATAGTAGCAATTTTTTAACGCTAGTTTTCGGTGGAGCAAAAGGTTTCATTCCTCAAAAAACTATAAGGGCCGGAATTTAAATCGAAGGTTAACCTAGAGATCTGTTGGTTATTCAATCTGATCATCAGAAAGTTTTGAAATGGACTTATTTGATTGGATAACTAACAGATCTGATTGTTAACCTTCGATTGAACTTCTGGCCCTAAGACGCTTAAAAAAGAGCTCGAAAAAACATGATGTAAAAAATTACAGAAAATATCACACCACAACCCGAAATTTGTCTGTTTTTTGGAAATATTTTTCATTTCTTTTTTGAAAAATTGTATGCACCTGGGTTGGCGCCGTCCCTGAAAACCTTCGGTAAATTCTTGTACTCCATGAAATAGTGAATATGCGCCATCTCGTGATGAGCCGTAATTAGGTCCTTCATGTTAATGTTCGTGCACATCTTGATCCTGAAAAAACAAGTTTAAACGTGTCTCAACCGAAGCTCCTCAACCTGAAATCCCTTCTATTGCAAAAATCCCACGCCGATGGCTGACACAAGACCACTCTATCGACAGGCTCCTCCAAGACAGACCCCTGCCAGAAATCCTGCGGCATTGCACTCAGATTGAGGGACACGAAAAAATCCTCAGCAAGCCTGAACACGTCCAGCGGACCGTACCCCTAAAAATCAGGAAATACGAATATAGTTAATTAACACAGTCACGCCGCTGTAAATCCTGATCGTCGATAATTATTCAAATTAATATCCCATGAAAGATACCATGCGTTCACTTTCCAAATCAGTACCTATATTTTTGTTACAGTTTGCTGGTTTTTTCGAACGTGCAATTAAGATGGTTCAAGAGTAAATACCACTTTCACTTTTTATTTTTGTGTTCCGATCAGAGAAAATACTTTGCATGACAGATGTGCATATGCAATAAATTATAACAGTCATTACCTGTCTAATCATTTCTGGGGTCACGTCGAGGAAGTTTTGCCCAGGGTAAGGCTGAGTTATTTCGAAAATGTTAGCCCAGTTTTGTGCCCACATATTGCCCAGAACATGGGCGGGTAAGGGTGCTTGCCTGCTGATTTTTTCGGGTCCGTAGTAATCCCTCAACCGTCTTCTAACGTAAGCATGTAGTAATTCATACAAAGGTTTAACTTCTTCCCAAGCGTCCTCCAAGTCGATGTTGAACGTGGACGATTCGAAAGGAAAATTCCAATATTCAGCAGTGTTGGTGAAGTCTGCAATTGTCACATTTGTAATGAATTAGAAGTGAAACTATAATAGGATTAATGATCAATAAAGTTGTTTTGGATCGAACAAAGAGATTTCTTCAGATCTTGCAACGTTATAAAAGTAACAGGAAACCGTAATGAAAGTATGGATTTTATTATGCGAATATTGCATATGTTTCGGTTTATGTAATTTTTTCATAGACGATTCAGGTAATAGTGGATAATTGCCAAGTTAGATGGAAGCGAAAGAAATCGCCGAAGAGGATTGCGCAATGTTGTTGGTTTCGTACGGAAACGCAGAAGGGCCACCACTTTTATTTTTTCTCGTTTCTATCACGTCCCACAGACGTATAAAGGGTTAGAAAGAGCCAAATAAATTCGGGTTCCTCCACCCTACAGCCCCCGGAAACTACCCCCTGATACTTGTGGGGATGTTGCACCAATTTTAAGAACGGGCTGTCTAAAATTGGGTCGTTCATCAAAATTCTAAGTGTCAGGGGGTAGTTTCAAAAAGTTTGAAAGAGGTGCAACCTGGATTTGCTCTTCTAAGGTCCATTCGGGGAATGTTGCACTAATTTTAATAACGGGTTGTGTAAAATGGGGTTGTTCATCAAAATTCTAAGTGTCAGGGGGTAGTTTCAAAAAGTTTGAAAGAGGTGCAACCTGGATTTGCTCTTCTAAAGTCCATTCGGGGGATGTTACCTTAATTTTAATAATCGGCTGTATAAAATGGGGCTGCTCAGCAAAATTCAGCAAAATTCGAAGTCAGGGGGTATTTTTCGGGGGCTGAAGGGTGGAGGAACCAGAATTTAATTGGTTCTTTCCAACCCTTTATACGTCCGTGGGACGTGATAAAATTAAGTCGACATAGAATTAAGTTAACAAAACTAATGCAACTTAAAACTAAGTCAATATAAAATTAAGTCTACCTTGACGAGTTAGAAAGCCAACGGAAGATGTATAGCAATGCGATGTGTATCCCTGTAGATGTTTATTCACCGTTTTGTGTGCAATAGGTACCTATCTTCCAATAACAGTGGTTCAAATGTTAAATTTATATGCGCTCAATTAGTACCTTCCAGTAACAAGTAGTCTAAGAGTTAAATTTCCACTGAGTCAATTATTTATGTTGTTAATTTTTCGTATTTGGAGGTTAAAGGGGGTGGTTAAAGGGCTTGCAACTTTTTGTGTTCAGTTAGTCTTGTTTCTGTTGTAGATAGTCCAAGGGCTCAATTTCCTCCAAGTCAATTATTTGTGTTCGAGCGTTGAAGGCTGTGGGTTTTGGGGGTACAATTTTTTGTGTTCAAAATAGTCTCCTGCGATAATGAGTGGTCCAAGGGTAAAATTTCGTCCAAGTAAATTTTTTGTGTTTCGGTGTTGAAGGGGGTGAATTTTAGGGACTCTTTCGGTTGTAGGCGGTGCAAGGGTTAAATTTCCTCCAAGTCAAGTTTTAGTGGTTGGGGTTGAAGGGGGCAAGTTTCAGGGGTGCAATTTTTTGTGTTAAATTAGTATCCTCCGGATTTTCTCTAAGTGATTTTTTATGTTTCAAGGTTGAAGAGGTTGAGTTTTAGAGGTGCAATTTTTTTCTCTTCCGGTCGTAGGTGGTCTAAGGGGCTAAATATATGCTCAAAACTTTTTCTGAGTCATTGATGAAAAGTTATCGAATGGCTTGAATTTCACGCAACACTTATGTGAAATTTCGAGTTTCAACCCCTGATTTGCACCCCTTCTGTCTCATCCTGCAGAAAAAATCATCCCTTATCAGATATTGTCGAAATATGTGTGTGTCGGGTTTCAGACCTCCATGTGCAAAATATTTGACAAGTTTTCGTATTTTTGTGATTTCCAATCCCTAAATTTCATCCCCCAAAATTGGCACCCCCGCACCGTCAACAGACTTGTACGTCAAAAATGCATATCAAGTTTCAGTAAAATATCTCCACTGGTTCTCGAGTTATTACAATTAATAGCTTACGGTCCCGAAAAAACCTCGCATTCTCGCGCTTCTACTGCAAATGCTACCTAAACGCTCGAAGATGGATTAAAATCGTATAAGGGAGAAATGTCGGCCACGAATAGACCTTCAAAAAAGTCCGCGACAGCATATAAATATCTGTTACGGATAGTCGACAATAAGCCACCAAAGCTATTTTCGTCAAAAATTAAAATAAAAACGATCACCCATCATGCCGTCGCGGACTTTTTTGTAGATCTTTTCATTGCCGACAATTCCTCCACTCAATCTTTTGATGAACGTCGAAAATTGTAATTTCTTGAATCCATGGTTTTAAAGAATTTTTTTTATAAACGAGAACAAATTTTTCTGCTTGTTTTTTGGTTCGATATCCCATTATAAAAAAACAAAAATTGTAATTTCTTTAAGTTTTTTACCCTAACTCTCACTCGTACGGTCCTATATGGTCCAAAAACAATTCCCGCAGAGATTTTCGGGGTATACACATGTGTAGCTCGATATCTGCTTTCGTTCTCAAGTTATGCGACGGATAGAGTAGACGACGAGCGGCCGAGCGAGCGATTTCACTAACACTACAGTGCCTGCGCATATGCTTCGGCACAAAAAAAGAAAAGTGGTGGCCCTTCTGCGTTTCCGTAGTTTTGAGACTTGTTAGAAATATTTAGCTTGAAGGGAAAATATTAAACTTTTTTGAAAAATTTTAACAATGGACAGTCTTCTCACATAAAAAAAAGTGATCCAGGACTTACTGTTTAATCGTGCTGCGTCATTAGACAGCCTTATCATTTGCTCAAAAGTCTCTTTAATATTTTGGCCAGTATTCCTCCTCCACTCTGTCCAAGTGTGCTGCAGCTCATCCCAGTTTCGACTTGATGCCATAATACTTGTCAAATCTGGCTGCAGGCGTAATCCGCATCGGAAGGGATCATTAAAGGCACAAATGGAAGCGCTGTTGTAGACAGCCAACATGTCGTTAATTAACTTGTTATACTGCAACAAAAAAGGCAAAAAGTATAGTTCTGGTTCCTGCAAGAAATCGTAATCTTTAACAAAGTGAACGGAAATTGAGGAAGTATCGTGTCCTAATGTAGGTATGTAACGAAATGATCTCTCATAAAACTTTTTTCGATTAATTAATAGTAATTTTCTCATCTAATTTCATCTTCAAAGTGAATGTTTACGATCTAATAGTGAAATGTGGTGGGCGGACGTGTCAGCAGAAAAGTAATAAATGGTGCAAACGTGATTGGTTTCGTTAAAGGCAGGAAATTATAGCTTCTAAGGAATTGGCGAGTTTTGCTTTAGGAGTATTTTTTATGCACAACCTATTACCTGAGTATGTAGTGCTTTTAAAATTTTAACTTTCCATATTCAATATTCAGGAATGTTGCGATTACTGTAATTTTGTGTTTCTTTAGCTCTCGCCTGTTATATGCAACGTACAATACACAGCAGAACGTGTGTTGTATAAAGCTTGAAGAACCAAATAATAAAAGTTAACATTCTTACTAAAATATTGCGACATTTGATTTTTTTCTGCATCTCTAATAAAAATGAAAATTTTCCTCGTCCAAGTTTTACTGATAGCTTCTACCTGTTACAAAATAATGAATAAATAAGTCATCGTGGCTAGTTCATTGTGTAGATCAAAATTGAAAGCTGACCTTTTCAAATTTCCCGCAATTAGATCGGTTGTCAGTTGTAAATGGCAACGTTGCAGACTATCTCTAGATTGACAAATAATGGCTTCTGCTTTATAATTGTTTTACAGTTTCTGCTTGTTATTTAATACGGTTTTTGCGATATCTTGAAAAATCTGTTTTCGTAGTGTTTGTGTTATTTCCTATTGTCCATAATAGCACTAAATTCTTCACCAAAAACAATGTAAACGAACGAAACATAACCTTTGCAACATCTCACATTAAAACACCGGAACCATTATCCCGGATCAAGTTCTTAACAAAACGCTACAAAAATATAACACAGGCACATTTTCATCTCAGAATAGCGAAAAACGTGTTTTTGACGGTTTAGTGCAAATCGTACTTTTCAGCTCAGAATAGTACAAAAACGCGATTTGAGCATATACCGTCAAAGACGCGTTTTTGCACTATTCTGAGCTGAAAATCACGATTTGCACTAAACCCTCCAAAACGCGTTTTTGCACTATTCTGAGCAGAAAATCACGATTTATACTAAACCGCCAAAAACGCGTTTTTGCACTAAAATCACGATTTGAGGCTAAGAGTCAAAAACGCGTTTTTGCACTATTCTGTGGGGCGTAAGAGGCAGAATCCATTGCTTGTCAGTCTAGAGAGAGTCTGCGACGTTGCCATTTACAGCTAACGGCCAAGCTCTATTGACAAAGCCAATCCTACTCGTTAGTTTTCGCGGGAAATTGAAAAAGATCTACTTACAAGTTAATTTGTCGATTATTTTAAAACCTGTGCGTATCTGAAACTTGAACTCTAAATATTTCCATTACATTATTTTTTTCATTACTGAACTGGTTGTGACTAATTAATTTCATTATGCACCACTATTAGGTATGAGTCGCCAATTTAAAACACGGGTTTACTTTTAATACCCGCAATTAGTTCTATTTTAATCTTGGTAGACGTAAAACCTGAAAAAAATACAGTAACAAAGTGCAATGTGATTCATGTTTTAAAAAGAGGGGAGGTTTTTGTATTTAAGCAACATTAATAATTATTACGAAGTTATTGTTGTGTTATATCGAAGATTCAACATGTCACGTAAATGTGCCATTTTTTGTACTTTCATGTTTCTTTTGGTGGTCCAAGAAATTCGTGGAAGAGCTGTCAGGTAGGGTTTTAGAATTTTTTTTTTAATAATAATATTTCGGGTATTTTTTTAAGTACGGAGGAACAGTCAACTGTTGAAATTGTTCAGCAACCCTCTCCAGAGCAACAAATTCCTGTGCTAGGAAGCCTCATGCCTGCTGTTGATAAACTTTCTTCAGAAACGAGAAGAATTCAGAAGCAAGCAGGCAGCATTGCCTCATCTGTAATTTTGACACCTTTGAAAACTGTTAGTGATTTGGTGCCGTTCACTACTTTCAGAGTTCAGGCATCACAAGTAGTGCCTAATTCCCAGGATTAATGAATTAAAAATTTTGTTAAATTTTCTAAATAAAGAAATGTGTCCATGAAGTTTGATAACAAGTATCTTAGTTTCAAACTAGGTTTCACATTTATTTCAACATATCGCTCGCCATGAAAATCTGCCTGCTTTTTGGCATTAGCCGAAGGGGTAAGCAATACATACAGTCTGCCTACTTTTTTACAAAATAATGTTTCGTTTAACTTTTTGGAGGAAGCTAATTTAATGAAGTTTTAAAAAAGTTATAAAAACTGTAAATCACCCATCTTTATGGGTGAACATCTTTATGTTTTCATTACTTTATAGAAGAAAAACTGAAATATTCAAAGAATTCATCATTATCAATGCTTTAAATTGTACATTTCCTAATTTTGAAGACAACCATTTAACCCATCGATAACCACCCCATCAGGCTTTGTTTTTTCGGGGGCTACAATTGGATTTTACGCTACCAACCCTAGTTGAAAAGTTCCCAAGAGTGACCATGGTTACGATGGGGATATGACCAAACATTTTGGGAATATGCCGATGACCAAGGGCATATACCCATGGTAGCTTTGATGGACCCATGAGCACCTACAATGTGCCCATAGGCACATGGGTTCGAAATGTGCACATACTGGGTATGTGACCAAGGTGAGGTCGAAGTTTTGGGAACGTACCCATGACCCACAAACTCACCTCTTGAGTACTCATGGTACATGAACATAATGTGCACTGCAAGTCCCCTTATGAATCGTAACCATATTTGGATATATAATATTAAGCCCACCATAATTTGCAATAGTTTTCTAAGATTACCTATCTTATGCATATATTTTGCTTCGTGATCAAGATATCGAAAAAGTTCATAAGAATAAATCGTTTACAATCATGTATTGACCACATATGCCAAGTTCCAATTCAGAATTCGCTTCTTTAATTTTAGAAAAATCAGGAAACGTCTCAATTTACAAAAACTTGAATTGCTGATTTTGATTTAAAGCGGTTACATGAGGTCAAAGTTGACTACTGAACAACTTTTACTTAAATATTTTTTTCGATATCTTCAGCGTAACTGGACAAAATCGAAAAATTCTTTTAGAGAATTCAAAATTCTAATTTGTAATTAAAATTCGGCAAAGGAAGTCAAAATCGGATTGCAACATTTTATTCCAATAAATTTTTTCGATATCTTGATCGCGACGTAATTAAAATATTGAAAAATATAATGGTCCTATACACGAGGTTGCCTCAGTAGGAGTTGACCAATTGAGAATAAGGTCAGATATCTACACTCGAGTGCAAGTGAGTGTCAACGATTTGTCAAAATTAGTAAACGATTCCAATGTATTTCCATTCGCCATTGCATACCTACTCGTTTTGACAAATCGTCAACATTCACTTGCACTCGAGTGCACCTCAAAAGATGCATCTCATAAAGGGTCTACATCAGCAGTACAAAAATCTATATCCCTTCTCTAAAAGTAACCAAAATATGACACGGTGCCCATCTAAAACGACACAGTGTAGGTACTTATTATGTATAAAGGTTATATTCCATGTGCGATATATCGCACCTTTTCTGGGAGATATCGCGATTTTTGGGGAGTTTTCTTGAATTCTTTAGTGAAATCCGTCAATATCTAGTGGAATACCCTAGAAATCGCGATATACCTATCTTAAAAAGATATGCGAATAATCGCACATGGAACATGACCTTTATTGGAAAAAAGTACCTACATACCTATATTTTAATCCGAATTATTATAATTTAGTTAATGCCGGGGGTAACGCCAATAGTTCAACCCCGTAGATCCTAGACACCAATTTCTGCCAATAATAAACATGAATAAGAATACCACATTTAACGTTTTATAATCGTTCATAACTGAATTCCTGCATTCGTCGTTTTAAAATAGCCGCCGAGTAAGCAGGAGTGTCACGTGGTCAGAACAACCAACGCTTGTTAAGTGCCGTGACCATGGTGACCAACGCGAGACATCCAGTGATTCAGTGTTTCTGTTTTATGTTATTATATTTAATGTGATTTTAACGGAAAACGAGTGGAAACTTGATGTAAACGTGCGTGGAAATGGTGGAAATAGTTAGAAAGGTAGAATTTTTCAAAGGGAGTGCCAATATTGAGGAAGATTAAGGTAAGCATGTGTGAGGTTATGTTTAAGAAGTCGGATGTATTTTCTCTTGAATTCTCCTCTTGTTCCCCGCTTTTCGCTTAATAAATTTAGCTTGAATGTCTTTTTAGAAAGTACCGTCTTGGGAAACAAATGTAGGGGGTCATGCGGATTACACCAATAATTGGACCTGGGAAAAAGTGCTTAATTTTTTGGGGCACTTCTGAAACAACTTAAGAAACATTTTTGATGTGAACGTGCTAAATGAAATGTTATGGGAATATACTTCTGAAATGTTAATAACTGGTAAAGACTACTTTAAGGGCCGATTTCATAATAAACGTTAAAGGTCCTTTAAAAGTGACAAATCTGGAGCAGCTGTTTTGAAATGGTACTAGAGGCAAGGACACTTGATATTTGATTATGAAATCGGCCCAAAGTTACTGAATTGATTATTAAAAGTATTCCGTTGTTTCATCTTCAAAATTAAAGTTTCCTTTAAACATATTTTGGCTTAGCAATATTTGAAA
Source organism: Pycnomerus fuliginosus (assembly GCA_963924575.1). Taxonomy (NCBI): domain Eukaryota; kingdom Metazoa; phylum Arthropoda; class Insecta; order Coleoptera; family Zopheridae; genus Pycnomerus; species Pycnomerus fuliginosus. Next base: position 16,918,352 of record OZ004624.1, on the reverse strand, counting down.
ATAACTACTGCCGATTAGTTATCAAACCGCCTTTAAAGTTGACTTTAGCTGGGGATATGTCTTGAATTTTCACTTTATAGGAATTTTTCATTACCACATAATTTCAGATTCTGAGAAGTTACATCCTGGCAGCAGAAATTATTCCATGATCGATATACTATCAAATACCAATAAAACAATCTGCACTTGTGAGTACGTTCATACCATCTGGAGGTATTCGTCGACATCGGCAAAAGAAATAGGACACCCATGAGTAGATGACCATTCCTCCACCCCTGGCAAAATTTGGGCACTCATGGTCACGTTCCCACAGGTATTTTTGGGCATATTCTCTTGGACAGGTGACCATGGGCAGATTCTGCACACCCATGGGTACTTGCCTATGGGGATGTACCCAAATATATCTCGTGCCCATCCATGGGCACATTTTGGACACCCATGGGCACGTACCTATGGGGATATAACCAAGAATCCCATGGTCATGAGCCCTAGGGCACCTTTGGGTTATATCCCCATAGGTACGTGCCCATGGGTGTCCAAAATGTGCCCATGGATGGGCACGTGACTATGGGGATATACCCAAAGGTGCCCAAGGGCTCATGACCATGGGATTCTTGGTTATGTCCCCATAGGTACGTGCCCATGGGTGTCCAAAATGTGCCCATGGATGGGCACGTGACTATGGGGATATACCCAAAGGTGCCCAAGGGCTCATGACCATGGGATTCTTGGTTATATCCCCATAGGTACGTGCCCATGGGTGTCCAAAATGTGCCTATGCCCATGGTCATGTACTCATGGGTGTATTTTCTTTGAGTGACCATGGGAACATTTCAACTAGGGAAGAGCCATAGTTGAGTTATAAATATTATTTTGACCATTAAAAGCTCGTAAAAATATAATGATAATGCCTTCTGCTATCTTAACTGTATGCGTTTTGAGGTACGACCTGCTTATATCCTTATTTAAATAAATATTTTTTGTGTTTAGCTCTATCCAACCTGATCTGATCAGTAAGAAAGAATATTTTAATAACATTACCGTAATCATTTATTTGCAAGTATTCTCGACATCAAAGAAATGTTAAGCCCGATCTTTTTTATTCGAATATCTTAAATGTCTCTGAAAGTAGACGACATCCATCTTCTTTCGATTGTTGCTCTTCTTCATTTTCTGATCGTTCTCGGCAATACTTCCTGAGTATCATCTTAACCTCTTCGTCAAATTCTTCTTCGAAATTTTTCGATACAGCTGAATTCTTTGTTGTCGCTGTTGGCTTTTGTAACACAGTGAACCCCAATAAATAAATAATTAACTGTAAGATTTTACCCTGACATTAAATACGTAAAAAAATTAACCATCACTCACCATAGGTGGCATTTTCAAACAATCTGAATTCCTTTATTGCTAAGCTGTTTCTATTTGTAAGATGTCTTCAGGTTGTGTCATTAAAATATAATTATTACAAAATAGTTAAGAGTTATCTTACAACATGTAAGGAACAAAATGCTCTAGTAGCTTGTTATAACGGGTGGGCCAAAAAAAACGGGCACTTTTCTTTTCCCTGTATTTTTGTCTGTCTTTGGACGTAGTTTCGTTACCTATTGACATGTGACAATGGCGTTTAGACAGGATTCAAGTCTGTCTTTTTCTCTTTTCAAAATGGCTTTCAGAATAAAAATTCATTGTTCCGTCATGTTTTTGTGAATTTTCTTTCGACAACATAAATCGAATAATTTGCTAAAAGCAGGGAGACGATGCAAAATATCGCACAAAAACTGAGAAATATACAGGAAAAATAAAAGCGACCGTTTTTTTGGTCCATCCGTCATTTAACAGCACAAAGTTTATTTTACCTAAAAATGTTTTTTTAGTAAAACGATTTCTATTTGCAATTCGAACTATTAGTTGCATGTCGTAAAAAGTTATTTAACGAACGTGGCCAAAAAAAAAGTCTTGAGTCTGTAATGTACAAAATAATCGCAAAAAATGAGGGTCAATATTTTATATTTAAACTTTGTATGAAAACATTAGGTAAGTACACAATAATTTACATTAAAAGCTCTGCCTCCAGAATTCCCTCAACAAAAGGTCCCAAATTCACAGCAAGAAACGTCCCAATGCAAAATCCAATAAGGGGGCCAAAAACTGGAAAACAACTGCCCAGCGCAGCCCCAAGACCACCAGTAATAATTCCTAATCCCACCCCAGTACTAAACATACTCTCATGGTTGCAATTTCGTACAGATACGATATCTTGAATTTCAGATCTATTGCCGGCTGACATTGCCAGATTCAATAACGAGAAAATAACAAAAATCTGGAATTTCGTATTAATTTCAAAAAAATAAATAGAAGACTTACATTTGCGATCATTTCGTGTTTTTGGTTCGACTTCTAAAGAGATACTAAACTACCCCGACGGTTGTCATGCGGAAAGAATTCGATAAGAATAAAGAATTTTAAAAGGACTTACCCTGTCGAGTTGGTCTGGTGATAAAGCTGCTGGGCCAACGATGGACAAATATCGAATTTGTCTAGCAGTTGCCGAGTCCGGTATATTTCTATTGCCGATTTTGTTCATCAACTCCAAAACTCCTCGTTGAAATTCCGAGTATGCTTGCTGGGCGTTTAGCTAAAAAATTAATTTTTTTTATTTGTTTATTTATTACGGAAGCGTAGAAGTGCCACATTTTTTTTTTACAAATTATCATAAAAATTTAGAAATTTCGGGATTAAAAACTGTCAATTTACACGAAAACTGTCAATTCGCTCAAAATCTGTCAAGTTTTTTTTGTCACTTTTTTTGTAAATTTATAATTTTGGTGTAAATTTACAATCTTGTGTTTTACAGATTTTGAGTAAATTGACAGGTTTTGTGTAAATTGACAGTTTTTTCTTCCGAAATTTACACATTTTTTGTGATAATTCGGAAATAAAAAAAGAGAAAAATGTGGCACTTCCACGCTTCCGTAATTTATTGCCTGTTTTTACACAATTGCGTCATTTCAAAGAAGCTCTCGAGGAGCGGTCGTAGAAAAGGCGTGGTGAGAAAATGCACCATACATTCTTTTCAGTTTCAATTAATATTGTTGTCGATTTGCAATTTTAATAGGATCTGATGCTTTAAAAAAGGGAGGCTCATTCCGGAAATCGATTAAATAATGGTCGATTTTGCATAAATTACTGTGACTAATTGTTGCACATACATGTCTGATGATCCGTGATGGAAAAAATGGACGCATTTTATAAATCCAGTCACGATTTGAAATTATTAACAAGGGTGTGTTATTGAACACGACTCATCAACAATTTATTATTAACCTTGATCCTTGGTTTTGTTATTAATTGCCTTGATTTTATTTGTTTGCAAAAAATTGTCGTTGGAGGGAGAAACAGTTCAAAAATAAAGGTGTCCCAGAAAAAAACGATTTATTTTTGACTATGTATAGCTTTGTTGTTATTGAACCGATTTTGCCCAATTTGGTATCGGACGTAGTCAAAAGATGAGGCTTTTAGAGTCAACCATCATTTTCCAGATGGCGCCACCAACAAATTTTTTCTTGGTATTTATTACAAGGCCATTTTTTGATTGGCTGAAGTTGGAGCATCTGTGAACCGTTCAAAATAAAAATAGTGTAAGGTTAAAGCTGATGCTTTTCTCTTAGAAACCGTACAAAATTTTATTCTGAACGTTCTCGATTAATTTACAATTTTTTTTGTAATGCTCAAAACATGAATTTTTTATAAAATTTATTGTTTATTTCTTTACCGATATTGGCAACATTTTCCGGGCTTTAGTGATACTACAAATCTTTGACAAAATAACGTTGCTTTACAGGTATTTGACTCAAGTGCTGTAGTTACGAAGTATTAAAAATAGCTTTTTTCCAAGATTCCTAAAAAAAAATTGTAAAAAATAAGCAATGCCCAGAATAAGAAGTTCTTTTGGAAGAGCTTCCATCCTTCACAAATTTTATTTTGATTGTTTCACAAATGATTGAACTTCAGTCAATCAAAAAATGGCTTTGTAAAAAACCACAAAAAAAATTATTAGTGGCGGCATTTGGAAAATGATTGTCAATTCTAAAAGCCTCATCTTTTGGCTACGTCCTGTGCAAAATTTGGGAAAATCGGTAAAATAATAATAAAGTTATAACCAAAAATAAATCGTTCGGTTTTTTTTGGGCCCCCGTTAGTATGTCCCTGTTGTTTGTTTTATTGGTTTATTCAAACCGTCATAAAATGAACAGAAAATATAATTTGTCACGATATCAGTAGTAATAAGATTTGATTTTGTAAATTTGGATGCGAATCTCGATCTGAGCCTAATGGTGTGTGAAAGAGAATATATCAAGCGATCCAAAAAACTCACCCTCAGTGGTATTTGGAATAAAAGCTCTTCTCTTTAATTGTTTGTTTTTCCTTGCTGTGTCTCGTATCAATAATATATAAATGCATACTGTACACAAGCTGTACACTGCACTGCCCGATGCAACACCTAATTACCATCTATTTATTAACTTAACTGTTATCAAAACAAGACAAATAAAGAACTGCCATTAAGATTTTATCCACTCGTTCTGGGTACGCCTGATTTAAACGTCTATTAATTAATAGAGGCTCTTTAACCACAATTTATTTGTCAAATAAAGTGCCAAGAGTTGTGAGAAGATTTCATGGCCACTCTCAGGGGTTTCATAACCACCACATTGTGTTGGCCACAGTTTTTCACATATGTCCTAGTCACATATTGCACAATTACAATTATCTCTGCAGTTTGACCATCATTGCAACATTCGGGGGACCTGAGAACGTGTAATGTCAATGTCAATGTGTGTTACAGTTTTTGTTGAAATCGTCCACTGTTATGTAAGTGGCACAGAGGAACAGTGGAATGCTTGTTTTTCAGATTTTTTTTAGGCCATGTTTACACTTTATACTCTAAATTATCCCTTGGGGCATTTCAACAAATATTTTCGCGCGATCACAGCATAATTTTATTATGAGCTTTAAATTGGTCTTTCATTATCATTACTTCGACGATCCATTTCCTTCAAGGTTTTGACATTGTAATTGATCAGGAAATGATGCATCGAACATTTTTATTTTAAGTGATTCAGAAATATGATTCACTTTATTCAAAGCGACAATTTTTGCCAAAATTCATCACCCGCTTAGGATTTCGCAAAATGCAAATGCACTTATTGGGTTTAATGTTGTTTTTCCTTCAACGATTGCGAATATAATTTAAATACTGCCTATACGTGCAGATACTAAGTGGCCCGAATGATAAAACATTGTGTCATTGTCCCCTTTGATGGGTTGTTATCAACCGCACTCCACTTTCAGCAAATCCATTTGCCTTTTTTGATTTCAACAAATTCAATACAGTACAATGTTGGCCGTCAAAATAACATTGTCGTTGTGCAATTTTTAATGGATTCGCTTGATTTTAAATGCTAATAAGGGAAGTTTCAGTTTTATCACCGAGGAAAGTAAAAATTGCGGAATATGAACCGTTAGCGTGGTTAGGCTTATTAAAAATACATTAAAACATGCGACTTGCTGCATTCCCAGATCTTCATTAATTTTTTTCTCTGCAAGGACGGTATCTATTACATAATTAAATAGGTACTTATATTATTGATTACCTACCTACATTCTAAACACTGCTTCTTAACTTGTGAATTTAGAGATTCTTTTCATGACAGTTTTTCGTCTTTGAAACGTAACACTGAATTCGCGTTTTTCTCAGAAAATGAGCAAAGAGGAAAGTCGAGATTTTTCACGACACATGAAAGTAAAAATAAAATCAGGGTGGTACAGCCTAAACCGCTGAACCGATTTGGTTGAAATCTTGTACGTATGGCGATTGCATTAACAGTCGAAGAAGTACTCTCATTTGACCATCATCCAAAACAAGTTTTAGAAAAAATTATCGTCACCATCAAAAAGGTGTACAAATTTTTGTTTTAAATAAGGCAAATGCATTCTCATTTAGTGCCTTTAGGTAAAGAACGTCAAAATTTTGTAAGAACATTAAAAGCGGACTAAAAACTATACTAGATCGATGGTTGAAATTTGGAACGTACAGGGAGACTTTTAGAAGGAATCGGTCCCCGGAACGCTTCCTTTTTTATTTCACCATTAGAAAGATGAATTCTAGTTCTAAAAATATATTCACAGTTTCTGCCATCTCGGCGAAAAATAATGTAAATTTTTATTCTTATTAAAAAGGAGCGGAGTGACAGTGATGACGTAAAGTTACAGTTGGTGACAGTAAATGGAACAGGATATTAACGTTCCAGCTTCTTTCTTGGATGCCCATGTTTTAATTTGAAAGGAGGAGTATAATTCGAAAAGTCCTTTATCCTTTGCCGTTTTTGGCCAATATTATGTGAAGTATTTATTTTAGAAAGAGTTTTACTAAAAAAATGGTAAAGAATTGTTCTTCAGATTTTGTGATTATACATCTTTGGCTCTAAAATAGTATATTAAAAAACACGTTTCATAAGGCCAATTATTATCGCACGAGGATGTTTGGACAACGAGGGCGAAAAACCCGAGTTTTTCAAAATTTGAGTGCGATAAGAGCTTTATGAAACACGTTTTCGATACAATTTTTTCTATTTCGGATACCAAACTTATTAATATTTTTAGAAAATGGTTTTCCATTTGCGATGTGAATAAAAGCCGTGCGCTAAAAGAGCACATTAGAGAACTCATTTGCATTTGGGTGCTATAAACCGAAATAGAAAAAACTACTTTACAATTCTTTTATAGGTAATTCTGTTTTCAGAAATTACTAAAAATATCTTTTTATCAAAACTTCATGAAACCAAATAGGCTTTCTCTGTTAAAATATTGCTTAACATTATGGTGTGTTCCTAAAATTAAGGCACACTCGTTACCTTTAAAAGTAGCGCAGTGGTGTAAATCTTTATATCAATATCGAAAAGAATTTAAGTTCACGACTGCGTAAAAATCTATATCCCTACTCCTAAAAGTAACCCAAATAGGGGACTGTCTCAATATTAAGTGGGGCCCGCTGTATCGTGTGATCAAAAACTTTTTTGTTCGAGTAACAGGACCTACTTCCGTGCTAGACCTAGACTACTGAAATTATAACAAAAGAGAAAAAGAAATCTGACAGTGACGTTTTAACATTATAATTTCAGAAGTACGAATATTTTCAAAGATGTCAAAAATTAACGCGTTTTTAAGATCTAAACAACCCAGCGGGCACACATACGCTTTTTCAACGTTAAAATCACGTTGAGGTGGTTGATTTCACGTTACTGGTTGGAAAGGTGACGTTGAAATTTTGGTGAAATCAGACACGTCATTTTTTTGACTTCAAAATCACGCTATGGTATTGGACATTTTGTGATTATGACGTCTTTTAAAGGTAGATATTCGTTCGTTAAAATTACGTCTATTTGATCACATATAAAACACGTGCATAATGCGTCAAACTATATGTGTATGTGTCATTTTGAACATTATAACTACGTTACAATATTAGCGTTCTTTAGTCGTGTTTGAAGTAACGTTCAAATCACGACTTAAAGTGGAATATTTCTGACCAACGGACACTTTTGCACGTTGAATAAGCGTTTCATCTGCAACGTTAAACTTTAGTCTTTTTAATCATGACTTGAAAACGTGTCAAAATGGTGCTGCAGGTCACCATTAAATATGTGTGTAATTTTGAACGTTGTAAGTACGTTACAATCTAAGCGTTCTTTAGTCGTGTTTAAAGTTACGTTCAAACAACGACTTAAAGTGGAATATTTCTAACCAAAGGACACTTTTGCAAGTTGAATAAACGTTTCATCTGCAACGTTATACTTTAGTCTTTTTATGGACGACTTTAGGTCGTGTCAAAATGGTGCTGCACTTCAACATTAAATATGTGTGTAATTTTGAACGTTATAAGTACGTTACAATATTAACGTTCTTTAGTCGTGTCTAAAGTAACGTTCAAATCACGACTTAAAGTGGAATATTTCTATAACCAACGGACACGTCGAACAAACATTGAATTTATAACGTTATATTTGAGTTTCTATTCATACGACTTAAAAACGTGTCGAAATATACCCATGGCGTTCAACGTTTAATAAGTGTGTAGTTTTGGAGCTTATATACACGTTAGAATATGAATGTGTTTTAGTCGTGTCTGAAATGACGAAATTGGGATATTTATAATAATAGCGGACACTTTTGCACGTTGAACACACGTTTTATTTGTAACGTCATATTTCTGGTTTTATTTAGACGACTTAAAGACGTATCGAAAGGGTGTAACCACTGATGCCGTTCAACGTTAAATATATGTATAATTTTGGACGTTATAAAAACGTTGTAATGTTAAAGTTTTTTTGTCGTTTCTGAAATGACGTTGAAATTCCGACTTAAAGTTGACTTTCCTGTGTAGTTGCATTGAGGGAGTGTAGGTGGCGCTGATAGTTGAAATGAGCCGCTATTACTTAGCAAACCGTGTATAAGACCTCTAGACAACATTTGTAAAATCATTCCAAAACATTATCCACAGGATAAACTGGAATTGACGGTAGTCACTTACTCACAGTACCTACAGCTCTTCTCTCTCAGCGTCGACGTTGAGATGAGATGTGGATAATTTTCTGAATGTTTGGTCGAGGGGAGTAATTGTCAATTATCTTCGAGCGCACACGTTGGATTTTAGTCGAATCGTCAACGTCAAAATGACGTTGAAGTATCCTGGAAATTTACGTAGAAAAGACGTTAACATTGTCTGGCCACCTATTTCCGGTACCGAAAAACACGTTAAAAACACGTCAAATTTTAAACGATTTTTAAACACACTGTTAGAAAAATGACGTGTATTTTGTAATTTTTTAACATTTATCTGTTGACGTTAAAAAATATTGTAAAAGTTTACGTTAAAGGGCCGTTGATTTTCTGACGTACAATTAACGAGAAGACGTTGAAAATCACGTTGATTTCGCGGACACTTCAACGTCATTTTAACGTACCAATCTAGTTTTTTTTAAACGTTCTTTCAACGTCCGTGTGCCCGCTGGGAATGTAACTTTAGGAGCTCTAGAAAAGAAGAAATGTTCAAAAAGACTTTCCCATCTTTCAAAAATTCGTTTTTCCTCACTCCTGTCAATTTTTAGGAAAGGTAAGCTCCCCTTGGATACCAAATTTTATCACAGTTGTTGAATGCATGACGCATGTATAAATAGAAAACAAATTATAGCTTATGTTGTCGATCTGTGATTCGACGCTCGTAAATTATTCAACAAATTAAATTTTCTTTTTAATTAGCTTAGGACAAATTTTTTAATGTATAGAACGAACTGTTTTTGATCGAAAGCCTTGCTGGAATTATTTTCTTTAAATCACACAAACATACAGGGTGTCTCAGAACGCTCGCACCACCTTTTAATTGAGTATTCAGAATAAAATTCTGAGTCGATCCGTGTTTTTGAAAATTTCCAGGGTCGAACAGTTCTCCAGTTATAAGAGATTTAATGGGACCAATCAAATTTCATCTCTCAATTGCTTCATAAGGTAACTTATTGTTAGATGCACTGTTTCCTAGGTAACAAGATACAACAATATTAAATTTTCATTGATAGTATCTTGTTACCTAGGAAATAGTGCATCTCACATTAAATTGCCTATTGTAGCAATTCAGAGCCTAAAGCTGATTGGTCCTCTCAAATCCGTTATAACTCGAGAACTATTGGACCCTGGAAATTTTCAAAAACACGAATTAACTCAAAATTTAATTGTGAATACTCGATTAAAATATGGTGCGAGCGTTCTGAGACACCCTGTATGTATACCAAATATTTTCAAAAATATTGAAAATAGGTATAGGGAATGCTAATACCTGTCTAAAGAAAATTTAATTTTGTATCTTGTAGCCGTATAAAATTATGGTATTCCTATTTTAATAAAATTATGTTGCGTACAATTTCTCTTTGCCAGTTTAAAAAATTATTTTGCGCCATATTGTTAAATCAGCATGATCAAGTAAGACATCAAAAGAAAGCTCCAAGCTTCTAGTTTCAACCCTCCAAGTTTGGTTTCTTAAACTTCAATCGTTTGGAAAATACAAGTTTTAAAACGGTGTCGAATCTAAAATTAAAACGCGGGCTTTCCATTTAAAATAACAAAAATGGTGGTCAGTTCCGGTAAAACCGGAAGTGCTGAGGGCTTGGAAATATTTTAATTTTGGTGTGCATGGGCGATTATGTTATAGTTCCAAATTTCAAAATTCTACTGCAAGTGGATCCCCAAATTTTTTTTTATGAACTGTCTTCGTGTATCACCCTGTATTTATGTCAAGAAACATAAAAAATCTAATTGAAAATGCGTTTCTATTGCATTTGCGTTTATAACTTATTATTACTTATTGCCAAATGTCTCCTGAAGTTTTTTCATTTCTTGAGTTAATATTGCTTCATCAATATTGGAGAAAGAGCCTAAATCGTATAATTGCATTGTTTGCGGTTCTTAAACTGAGGGTGATAAGATAAGAAACTTTTAAGTCTAAATATGAATACAGGGTGGCTCTCTGAAAAGGGACCATCCACATTTTCTCCTCTCTTTTCATTGGATCAGCCCTGTAGAGCTTGATAAAATGTATTAAAAAAACTAAGTATGCCAAAACTCTATCTTGTGCAGTGTTATTTAAGATTTTTTTAAATAAGGCTAACAAACGTGAGACCTTAGATGTTTATTTTATTAACTTGATATTTGCGCCTTGTCCTTTAATAAACTAATATTTTATTAATTAAAGAACGAGAATACCCAAGTAAGAATGTAAGAAAAACTTTTACCGAATAAATAGGAGCCAAAATGTTAGGGACTATAAATAAACCAAATAAGAAGCTTTTGCGGTATGTCCATCATTTTTATAATATCTTTCTCATTACCATTTATTCCTGTTATAGGATAATTGTTGCTATTACCTAGTCCATTTTGGAATTTTGAACCCAAGTATTATTATCAAGTATGTAATGCAAAATTACTTCTTATACATTTTCCCATATTATCCGTTTTATTTTCATGTCAACGTTATTTTGTTTCAATGTTTAAAAACATCAAAAACATTTTGCGAATGCGATTTCTTGCAAGAAAAGTACCAAGATCGAAAGTAAAACCGAAACAATAGCGAGAATCCCAAGACAAATTTTCCCATCCCAGCACTTCCTGTTATTTTGATCAATTTCACTTACCGCTTCTAGCTGAGTGCCTTGATTAACATTAGTTTCGAAATTCCATTGGGCCGCCACATGGTTTGTACACTGTTGCGAGGCCTGCACATCGAGGGCCTGCAAAAGCCCTCTAATATCACCGTCATAAGGCCGGCGATTATTATCAAATCTATTAGGATCGTCAAAAGTCCGTCTTACGTCACCATTTGCGTCAAAACGACCGTCCGGATTAAAACGATTTTCGAAATTTGGGTCCTGCCGAGCCGGATCTATACTAGGAGCTATACTAGAACTAGGACTAATGCCAGACGATAAATCCACATTGTAAGGATTTTGATTATTGTCGAATCCAGTTTGTGGAAACCGCGCATTATTTAATTGCGCTTCGGAGAACACATTTTTTATTAACAAAAACACCACGAAAAATTTGCGGGTGCAGGTAATATCACACATGATTGTTATTTAAAGCACTTGCATATTCAAACTGAACTGACAATTGTTTGCTATCTTCTGGTTTACACGTGGGAATCCGAGTAGTGGGAGGGTCGCGATTTACCTTGTCCTATGTCGCTTTCACGGAAAAAAATCTTAATTGGAGGGCCCAGTGCTCAATAAGGTTCGGTTTTTACGTGATTCATTTTTTAATTAGAGCTTTGGAGGCAAGGCTACTTTACATTAAGTAACAATTATTATTACTTACTGTTTTTTAAGTGTATGACGGTTATTTATGGAATCATGAATGGATCTTTAAGCCGTGACCCAACCTGTTTTTCTTTAATGTTTTAAGGACAATGCAACGAGAAATTAAAACCAATCAAATGTCATAATTGTCAAACTTCCTCCAATCAGGTTCGTTTTATACTGCGATAAAACTTCAACACGCCGTTTTATCGCGACAAAAATACTTCAATTATACCCTCGTACGTACGTCTAGACTATGTCCTCTTAAGTTTAGTATGTCGTGAATAGGCCATTACGGTATGTCACAAATTCCTGTATTATTGACATTATGATTGAGATCCATCGTTTTTGTTTCAGATGACGTATGTGCTACCGATCTCACCTCTTGTACAATTTCTTGGTGTGAGAACACAGATGACAGTTCTGTCACTTATTTCCATTGGAAAATTAGATTTGACATTGAGGAAACTAAACAGGAATGAAATGGACAGGTTGGCTCGTACTTTTCGTGAGGACGTAGCTCATACGTCATCAAAATTAATACTTCATTTTATGGCCTTAGTACTGGTTTTATTCGAAAATTCAAAAACACGTCGGAGCTCATTTTTAAAGGTCTTTCAATCAGAACAATAATTCAATAGCAATTAACATATTCGAGGTTTGCTTTTTTTAAGAAACAGAGGGTGCCTCTGTCTTTAGGAGGCTAATTAAATAGTAACCTTCAATGACGGAGAAACATTCTACAATAAACATAAATAATTACATCTGTTTATTCATCTCGTCTGTCTCATGCAGAATCACGCAGCTTATAATTTACGTGGAATTAACGTTATGAACAGTGAAAATTTTGCAACTTGTACTTGAATAATACAGGAGGCATTGTCCCTACACTGTAGACAATGATGTATTGACTCGAAGTATATTTTCACACAGTTTAATCAAAAATGCGAATGTGATTAAGTTTATTAAGAAAATCCCCGAAAAAACTGCGTTTATCGCGTGAAAGAATCCGTTTTGGAACCTAATAATTTAATAATTTGTTGGTTTTATTTGTTTTTTTGTAATTGCTCGGATCCTGTTTAATATCCCTGAAATTCTTCTAATATGTGGGAACAACAAACGTTTCATGATTCATTAAATTAGCGGATTTTAAACATTTTATTGTGTTCTGGGGAATAAAATAATTGCAAGGTAATGTTAATTATTGATATCAAAAAGTAATTCCCAAGTCAACGATGTAGGTAGATTTTAACATTATTCATGCTGTATGTGAAATATTTCGTACAATTTAGATAGTAACAAATTGTTAAGGTTATGAGACGATTTATCATCCAATTTTATTAATATTTTTCCATAAGCTCCATCGATAAATTGCTGTCTCGCATATTTATTGATGTAACAAAACAGGAAGGAACAATAATAAACGGAATTTAGTAGCTAGTTATCATACTTTTTTAGCTGCTGTCCAAGGCTTGAAAGTCTATAAAGGGTTCAAAAAACAGAATTATTTTGGGCAAAGGGCAAGTTGTTAAAAAACAAAGAAGAGTTCATAATTTCGTGCATTTCTTTTTGCTGAAATTGTTGATGTCTTGGCATTAATAATAATAATACCAATAATACAAGTTTATTGGAGTAATAATAATCACAGCCAAAAGCACACGGTTTCGGCTAAGCCGTTTTTCACCCGTGGCAGTTATATAAAATATACACATGTACATATCACATATACTCGTTTACATACATACAATTGTCAATATAAAACATAAACATATAGGTAATTGAACACAATTTTATTAATACATGTACTGCATATATTATTCAGGCACATACTTGCTGCTGTCTAGTTAGCAGGGAGTTGAATATTTTTTGTCTAATGACAGGTTCAGACGAGTACTTATAATACAGAGGCATATATTCACAAAATAATTTTGCTGCTTGATATTCAAAGCAGCTCTTAAACTTTTCAGTGCTGTGCTTTGAAATTGCAAGCTCTCTTGTATTTCTTAAATTAGCACCGTGACATTTTGATCTTGGGCGCAACAAATTGAACAAGTATGAAGGTTGTTCCGAGTCCATAATTTTAAATACAAACATAGAAAAGTGCAATTTAAATCTATTTTCCAATTTGAGAATTTTCAGTCCATTATAGTGCGGGGTAACATGGTCTCTGTATGGAACAGAGTGTGCAAAGCGTAAACAACAATTTTGTACAACTTGAAGTTTGTTCTTCATAAAATTGCTTAAATAGTTAAAATAAACACAACAGCAATAGTCAATATGACTCAACACAACGGAATTCACAATTTTCCATTTACATTCAGAGGACAAAACGTTTTTAAAACTCCACAAGGATTTCAATTTCCAATAACACACGCTGATTTTACTCATCACATGCACATCAAAATTAAGATTTTTGTCTATCATCACACCTAAATTTTTAACACTATCACAAAATTCGACCTTCTCCTCGTTCAGCATTACTGCGGGAAGATTCTTAGGGCATTTTGATAAACACTGATTAGAGCCAATGCACATCACTTTTGTCTTTTTTGCATTCAGTTTAAGACCGTTTTCGCTTGACCACTTATTTATAACTTTTAATACACTATTGAGCTCACCAATTAACTCGTTTCCCTCCAGAGGTTTACAGGACTTATATATTTGGATATCATCAGCGTAACAGTGCATATTCCATCCCGGCAGCAAAAAATCTGGAAAATCCGCAATATATACACTAAACAAAAGAGGGCCAAGCACTGTACCCTGCGGCACACCCAAGCAAGTTTGAATTTCTTGAGAAGATCGTGAAGAAAGCCTGACTACTTGTGTTCTTGACGACAAAAAACTCTTAAACCATTGCAGCACTGCCCCTCCCACAGCATAAAACTCCAATTTTGCCAAAAGTAACTCTCGATTAATCAAATCGAAGGCTTTAGTGTAATCTAGCAAACACATCACCGTCATTTCTCCTTTGTCCAAATTTCTTGTTACATCATTGGTTATCTTGACTAATGCAGTAGTCGTCCCATGGTTTTTCCTGAAACCGGATTGGAAGTCCGGTATTATACTATTATTGTCAAGGTGCTCCACGAATTGTTTATAAACAATTTTTTCAAGGACCTTAGACAATATAGGCAGTATGTTAATTGGTCGCAGATCTTTTAGCTCAGATATATGGCTCGTTTTTGGCAGTGGTTTTATTTCTGATGCCTTCCATAATTTAGGTGCTACACCCTGCTCTAAGCATGAATTAATTATATGGGTTATCGTACCAAGGCAGTAAGGAATCCCGTCACACCCAGGAGTGTTAGACTTTATGCTGGTAATAAATGAAATAACGGAGCTCTCTGTGACAGGTTCAAATTCGTTTAAGGCAATCTTGCCAGTATTATCAATTTTTTGTTTATAATCCTGTATCGTAACCTCTATATTGTCTTGTGAAGTACTGCCTACATTACAGAAAAACTCGTTGAGGGCATTGAGGTCTTCTTGAAGATTATCCGGGATCTGAGTTTGTGGCTTTCTATGAATGTTCAGGGAGGTGAGCGTCTGCCAAAATCTTTTTGAGTCGTTTCTACACTTCTTTATTCTATCCTTAATGAATGCTGTCTTCTCAGCCTTCATTGCTGTCGAGAGATAGTTCCTAATGTCCTTATAATACTGAAGATGAACCGGGTTTTTGGTCTTCTTGTAGCGTTGATAGGCTTTATGTTTCAGCTTACTTATCAGCTTCAGTGTGTCCGTAAAATATGGACAATATTTGCGTTTGGGTTTAATCATTATAATGGGTGCATGATAGTCAAACAAATTATGAACAAGGCAATTGAAGAACTCCACTTTTTCGTCTACATTGCGTATATTCTCGACATGGGTCCAATCGAGCATTGAAGCGTCCTCCTCAAATTTATTGACGTCAAAATGTTTGTAATCTCTCATAAAGAAGGGTTGTTTGCCCTTTCGTGTCACATTTATTCGCAGTTTGCAGTATACAAACATATGATCACTTATATTGTTCAAGTCCACATTATCACATTCCGAAACTTCCAGAGTCTTGGTGGCACATAGAATGTCGATTAAGGTAGAAGATGCTTCTCCATGCCTAGTAGGCATGGTAACATATTGGTTCATGTTGAGCCCGGATATCAAGCAGTTGAAGCGGCGAGTATTAAGTTCGGCAGTCTTGGAAAGGTCAATGTTAATATCACCCACAAGTATGACGTCATAATGTTCAAACATCAAAGTTGTGATGGACTCCTCCAAGTCCACCAAACCCGCCTGGATGGATGAGCTAGGTGGGCGATAGATCGCCCCTAGTGCAATTTTTCTTCCTGAGATTCCCACTGAAATCCACAGTTCTTCGATATTCTGACCGGATACTGCCTTAAGCTTACGTGTCACGAAATGGTGCTTTACATACCAGCAGAGTCCACCACCCCTACTGTCTCGATCGGACCGAATTAATTGATAACCTGGCACTGCTACCAGATCTGAGGGCATCTGACTTTGCAGCCAAGTTTCCGAGACTGCCACCAGATCATAATCATTCTCAGTTAAAAACTCGTAGAATACGTCAAAACAAGACATTAATGATCTTACATTGATATGACCAATGGACACATATGATTGTGGCTTAGGTGGAGGTTGTTCTGAATAATTCATACTGGAGTCTTTAAAGGGTATCGGAATGTCCGCATGCAGATTGTCCACGAAAAAAATTATTAAGTGGGTTAGCTTTTATATTACCAGGCCAAAAAGCTGTATTTAGAAGTCTTTCGCGATGTACAGTATGGAATGCTCTGGCAGAAGATTCTGACGTCCTCAGTTCAGAACATTGCACCTTTTCTATTTCTCGGCAATTGCGAATGATATAATCTCTCACCTTATCTGTACCTAGTAGTTTCCCTACTACAGCCATCAATTCGCATCCATACCATCTCAGAACCCTTATCTCGTGAAATGTTGAACCTACGAACTTTTATATTGCTAGGCCAGAAATTCATGTCCAAAATCTTGTCAAGGTAGACAAAATCAAAGCCAACCTGGAAAGACTTAAGCACGCCTACAGTGTTCAAAGCAGTGCATTGAACATCCTTTACCTCAGAGCATTCTTCCTTTATATATTCCATTATATCCTCGGGAGTGGTTTCCGGATTACATCCTCCAACGTAGATCCAAGCCTGTTTCTCCGGTGCTTTCAGTTTACTATTTCTGTCATTCTTCCCAATTATGACATTTTTTGTTCTGCTAAATTTTCCTTTTGATTTTGAAGAGGTCTTCTTTGATTTTGGAGAGGCTCTTTTCCTCCCTATAACTTCAATAAATTCATCCTCGACGACTTTTTGTTCAGACTCTGTCGGCAGATTGATAATATGTTTCATAATTGCCATTTGTTCACGTTCCAGATCACCTAATGACTCAGATTTGGACACTTCCTTCTTTGGTTTAGCAGTGGATGCAGTAGGTTTTGTTTTACCGTTCGGTTCTTTGCTGTTAAGGTCCTTATTCGGTGCCTTGGTTGCAACGATGTCATTGACACGAGTTTTATTAGGATCTTTTTCTGATAGCGACAATAATAAACATTGCCGCTTATCGGCTTCACTTTTTTCCACGTTTGCATTTGCCGCAGAACTCCAGGTTCGCCCACCGCAGATTTTCAGCAATTGCACGTTTTCATTTAACAGGGTTATCTGCGTGCGTAACTCTCCTATTATGACGTCCTTGTGGACAACAATATCCCTTAAGTACTTGTTTTCATCTGCCACGTTACTATTGGGCATACCCGATTCACGGTCGTCATTGTCGGCATCCACGTTGTCACAGCAGTTGACTTCAGCGTCTGATAACACTTTCACCCTTTTCAGGGCCTTGGCACAACTTAAGTGAAACGTCCCACTACATTTTGTACACTTCAGTCCATTATTCACTGTTTTCTTACACTTTTCGCACAGAGGACGTAGCACTGCGTCTAACTCGTCGTTAGATACAGAGCATCGAAAAGTTAATCACCCTATATAGTGAATTATCTAAATAATCTTTCATTATTAACTTTAGAACTTCTTAAGGGAATAAGCATTTTCCCTGCTACTGATATGTACTGGATTTAGTTTTAAAGGCTTTGTAATAAAATAATTTGGTACGGACATAGTGACAGTGTGAGTCAGGCCTTTTTAAGATGAGGTTTTAACGTCTTAATCTCAATTGGGATTTTGGGAAGTACTGCGTTGTCTCTTGGCAACTATACCAAAACTGAGTTTTACCCGTCGACATAAAAGGCCTGACACACTGCCTCTGTGTCCCTTAGAAAGTGGATACACTTTAGGAAATAATTGCATGATTTCCTTTGCTCACTATTCTCCTTTCGCAATGGATAACGTAAAAGGACAGAAATTAAGAGGCTGTAAAAGCATAGTCGTACCAAGCACGCGGGCAGCAGAGCAAAGGGGCGGAATTTCTGGCCACAATTGCATTTTTTCAAACAATTGGTAAAAATTGGTTAAAAATTCGAAATAGATGTTCAAAATAAGTGGTCAAAACAAGACAAATAGGTTATTTTAGGATTTTGGTTTTGATTTAAGTCATTACATAAGTAGTTATACAGGGTCATTCACGAAGAGTGTCCATTAGACGTAGGTATCTCGCGAAGTTTTGGCATCATAGTTGCGAAAATTTGTATCCGGAGGTTTTAATGAATTCTGAATAAATGAAGATATTTTCACGATGGCCGCACTTCTGGTTATACCGGAAGTCGACCCCAACTTTATTATTTTAAATGGAACACCTATGTTTTTATGACACATCAAATTATGAGAATTTTGGTGTAACATTACCTTATGGCTAAATATGATAGTTTCCGAGAAAAAAAATATTTAAGATTTTTATAGACGAAAATCTCGTATTACTCAAAAATTAATATCTTTGCCAAAAATGGAGATGGAGTATTGAAATTTTGACAGCAACAAAAGAAACCTCTGAGGCATTAGACTGTTTTTTATTATCCCAGTGGATATCTAATTGAATTCCCTATCAATCCATATCCAGTTTTACTATACCTATCTTCATTGGTTTTGGAGTTATTTGACATTAATTAATGTTTTACGGCTTTGAATTTATGTCAATTTTGATTTTTTTTTGTGGGGATACGTGAGAGACCAAGTTTTTGGTGTACCACCTACCAGCAAGGACGACATGATTAGACGAGTTAGAAATACTCTGCAAACAATATCTCCAGAACAAATAAAAAATGCCACGATTTCAAGTGTTACGAAGCGGCTTGAAATTTGTTTGGAAATACCCAGGGGAGAAATTTCGAGCATATTTTAAAACTTAGGAGAATAAAGTCGACGTTTCTCATAATTACGTATCTATTTTCAAACCATTGTTATTAGTTTTTCAATAAAAAATTCCGTTGCTTTTTAAATTAAGTTAATAACTCCAAAACTAATGAAGATAGGTATAGTAAAACTGGACATGGATTGATAGGGAATTAAACTAGCTATCCACTGGGATAATAAAAAACTAGGCATTCCATTTGAAAAAAATGAGTTTCAATTGTTTTTTGCAAGCTGACGAACGCCACTGGCTGTAGACCCTCCCTATAAGAATTTTCTGGTTTTTAAGCTACAGTCTAATGCCTCAGAGGCTTCTTTTCCTGCTGTCAAAATTTCAATACTCTATCTCCATTTTTGGCAAAGATATTAATGTTTTGAGTATTACGAGATTGTCGTCTCTAGAAACTTTAATTTTTTTTTCTCGGAAACTATCATATTTAGCCATAGGGTAATGTTACACCGAAATTCTCATAATTTGATGTAGATTCAGAATGTGTCATAAAACATGGCTGTTCCATTTAAAATAACGAAGTTGGGGTCGACTTCCGGCAAACCAGAAGTGCGGCCATCTTAAAAATATTTTCATTCAATTCAGAATTCATTAGAATCCCCGGATACAAATTTTCGCAACTATGATACCAAAACTTCTCGAGATACGTCTAATGGACATCCTTCCGTGAATGACCCTGTATAATAATAAAATAAGAATATTTTTTGAAATTGTTCAAAAAATATAATAGATGCGATTTTGAAACTTGGAGCAAAAGCTAGGGCCTTTTTTTGAATTTTTTTTTTAGAATTTTTGGTTGTTATCGATGCTAGAAGAGATTTATCATCTTTTTGAGCGACGTATTGAAGCAAAATGTGCAAAAAACCTATTTCAGGCACTTAAAATTGATCGATTAGTCCAAAATTAGAAATAGGCATTTTAGGTGTCAAATGATTTTGTTATTTTTGTTCCAAGTAAAGTGTTCCCAAAAGTTATAATTATTATTAAATTGTGAAGGTCTGCAAAATGGGAAAAGTACGAAAGCGTAGAGCTGCCATGATTTTTGCTAACTTTTTTTTTATTTTGTAATTTACAGAAAAAAGTGTAAATTTACAGAAAAAAGTGTAAATTTACAGAAAAAACTGTAAATTTACAGAAAAAAGTGTAAATTTACAGAAAAAGTGTAAATTTACAGAAAAAAGTGTAAATTTACAGAAAAAGTGTAAATTTACAGAAAAAAGTGTAAGTTTACAGAAAAAGTGTAAATTTACAGAAAAACTGTAAATTTGTTTCCATTCTGAGAGCACCATTACCGAGTTGTACAGGGTAGTTCAAATGTATTAATACACGGCACTCACGGCCAAGCAATAAGATAAATAAATAAAATAAAAATCCAATGTAAATTAGAATAAATTACCTTCATTTCGTCGCAATTTGGAATTTGCATAATTTAGCGATAAACAATGAGTAATATTTAATGGCACCACCCATATGTTTCTATTTTTTTGGATTCCCTGTGAGTCCTTCTTTATGGTGATAATTTAATTTTTTTGATAAATCGAACAGTAAATTTTTAAATTTTCATTAATTCAAATTTCGCGCGGAGATCCGGCAACAACGCATTTCATCATATGTGCAACCGATGCAATCGTCCTCGTCTTACCACATGCCTCCCACTAATTGTACACGCCCACTAAAGGATTTTAACGGGGCCTAATTATAAGTTTCTTTACAACAAATGGCGCATTTCGTTACAAAGGAAAAAATGTTTCTTCAAAGTGCAGGATTACGAGCCATTTTGCTATAATTTTTATCGGGCTGTTATCAAGCTGTTAATTAATAAAATGACCAAAAACAACAAATCTTGCATTCTGAAAAAATATTATTAATAATGAAAATTTTAATTTAAAAATTTATGTACTTTTTGCTTATTGCTGAATTATACAAGCATTTACCATGGATTTTTTATTCTATTCATCTTAAAATTTGGCCGTAGGTAAGAGCCGTGTATTAATGCGTTTGGACTACCCTGTACAACTCGGTAACGGTGCTCTCAGAACGAAAACATAAATTTACACTTTTTCTGTAATTTACACTTTTTCTGTAATTTACACTTTTTCTGTAAATTTACACTTTTTCTGTAAATTTACACTTTTTTCTGTAAATTTACACTTTTTCTGTAAATTTACACTTTTTTCTGTAAATTTACACTTTTTCTGTAAATTACAAAATAAAAAAAGTTAGCAAATATCATGGCAGCTCTACGCTTTCGTAGAAAAGAGCCATGGGAGGGGGTTAAATTAAATTCTTGCTAACGGACGACCATTTAAGTGGTGTTATTATTCTGTAACTTTTACTTTCTGAAGCTCTCCAAATTTTTGGAAATTTTGGATTTTCGAACAAAAATAATGAATGAGCAGTAAGTAATACTTTCTCAAAATTAAAATTAATTTAGGAATTGTCAATTTATTTTTCTTGTGCAGCCTCTTGCCTCGTGTTGACACACACTGAAAATAAATTGTCATTCATCAATGTTTGATAATTCCAGTTACCTTTTTCCGATTTTTCCCAACCAATAAACACACCATTCTTCTTATTTTCCTTCTCCAGCCAATTCTGTAAAGGCCTGAAATATTCCAACAATCCACTGGCGTCCATGGTCCTTTGCCCCGTCAAAACTTCGATGGCATCAGGCCAGGACTTCGAGGAACCCAACTGCAACATTTTTCTAAAATTTTATCGTAATTTTCTTCAACTAACATTTTATTAACTGACTTGAGAGCATTTCCAGCTTCAGTACTTTGGTAAATATCACAATCGTAAAGGGGTTTGGAGGGATCGTTTGGATCATATTGCCCCGCTTTTTCGCATACCGCTCTATGGAATTGAAACTGGACCACAAAACTTACGAAATATCTAAAAACCAAGAATTATTAACTTAATAATATTTATAATAATAACCTTATGTATGGTACGTTGGCTATAATGTGGTATTTGCTGGCAGGATCAAAATCTTGATCAGATCTGTTAGTTGGAGGTTCTAGCCCCTGATATTTCTCCCTTAGCTCCCACCATTTGCAGTTGTATTGTTCCGGTGTTATTTTTCCTGCAAAAACGTCCCATCTCCATAAATCCATCAAATAACCAAACGGCAAAAACACGATTTTATCCAAACCAATCCCAAATAAATTGTTTAGAATATTTTCAGGATCATCAGTTTGAGTTTTGATTAACCCAAGTTTGCGAAGATGCTTTCTTGATTGTACCGATAACGAAATTAAATCACCAACAGCTTCGTGAAATCCAGGATTAGCACCACGTCTATATTTGATCGGCTGGTCTTTGTACTGCAAATAATATTCCACGTGACCCATTTCGTGATGGGCAACTTTAAAATGTTCAATAGTAACATCAGTGCACTCCTTGATTCGAAAATCTTTTCCATCATAGAAATCCCAAGCAGAAGCATGACAGATCAATTCTCTATCTTTAGGTTTCTCCAAAATTGATCTTTCCCAAAATTCTTCAGGCATTTCTGTTAGATTAATCGACTTGAAGAAGTCTTCAGCTGTTCTGAAAATTTTATTAGTGGTATATTTTTGTTTTCTAAGCTCATTTGTCAGGTCTTCTTCTTTCTTATCTGGATATGGAGTTGAAAGATCTCCAATATTTCTCCAACTTTGTGCCCACATATTTCCCAAAAGATGGGCTGGAATTGGCCCTTTTTCTGAAACTATATCACCATATCTTTTCCTTAACTGAAACCTGATGTAGGCATGGATTTGTAAGTAGAGTGGACGTAGCTGATTCCAAAGAGATTCAATTTGTTTTCTAAAATCCGGATCTTCGTAGTCTTCTAACCAGGCTTCAGCTGCATTAGTGAAATTATTTAAATGAGCCGATTCGTTCATTAATTGCACATATTCTCGAAACAGAGGACTAGATTTGGGACCAACGGTTTTTCGCCACTCGATCCAGATATGTTTTAGTTCTTCAGGATTACGGGAGGTACTCAAAATCCGAGTTATTTCTGAAAATTATCTTTAAAAAACCCTCAATGCGAAAACTAAATACCAGGTTCCAGAGCTAAATCACATTTGGTACGATCCTCAAAACCACAAATTTTTGCTGTCGAGTATATTTTCTGCATTTCACTGATGATCCTGTTGAGTCTTGTGTATTTTTCTGTAGGCAAAGCTGCATCTCCGAGAGTTGCATATTTACGAAACTGTCTTTTCAAATCGGGGTCAGTAAAAGACTGCCAATTAAAAGAAATTGTCTCCTTCCACAACTCTTTCTTTTCTTTTGCCACCTTCTCATCCACTGCTAGCTAAAACTCCAGTAATTGACTGCTGAAATAAAATTTCTCTCACTTGATTTTGCAGGTTTGCCTCGGTAATGTTAGAGGCATATGCCCAATGTGCCAGGGATGCTTTGTTCAAATTTTCTGCAGTTTTCTTGTTGAGGACTTCAAGGAAATTTCTTGCCCTTGTTTCTTCATCTTCAGTTGAATCCGCGTTATTTATTTGCCATATTCCGATTATTGCACAAAGAAGATATGCCGCATGTTTCATCTAAAATAATTTAAATTATAAACATTCAAACTATACTACACAACCATTAGACGAACTACTATTTTTGTTAGAAACTACACGGCGCTTTATATAACGTCGATGCCCACAAGACCGGTTGGGGCAGCCAACGACCGCCACTATATTAACAAATCTCACTTCTTGTCCTCTATTTGGAATGCTACAAAAAGATATTTTACACATTAAGATTACTAAATCACAGTCAATCGTGTTAGAAGGTTATCGCTGTTGACCGTGTCTTCGAAAACTTACGTTTTTAGCAATAAAATGGAAAAAGGAACTGAAGAACTAAAGTGGTCAAGCCTTATTATACAATTTAATGTTTGTTTGTCCTTTCATAAATTTACAGGGAGACCCAAAGCTGTTATTTTATGTACTAAGTTATTTCTGTTGTAGCTATTTAGACGAAGGATCTTTCCGGAATGTATCCTATTTAGTTAATTATCCTATACTTATAAGCTCCTTAGTACATTGAATGTTATCGGTAATTTTTTCGAACGCCTTTCAATAACGTAATAATTAGCCCGAGTGGAACACGAGGGCTAATTACGTCATTGGAATGCACGAGAAAAAATTACCTGATACAATCATTGCACGAAGGAGATTCGAAAGATTAATGCGTGAGTCAACATTATTGAAAACGTTTGAAAAATAAAATAAATGTTAAAATTTACAAGGAAGCCATGGAGCCTTAGTTATACCGTCGTTGTTGCGGTTGTTAAAATTGCTTGAATTTTTGTACATTTTATCAATGAACCAAGAGAAAAGTCGGATTTTCTTTGCGTACGCCACTGTTTGATAACATTGCATAAGTCCATCATAAGTGCAATAATCGGCGATAGTTGCATTTGTGCAATGTTAATACTATAGTATCCATGCAACGGTCCAAAATACGCTTTGTTTATTGGCTAAATAAAGTAATATAAAAGACTTGCGCATTTATCTAAATAATTTCTTTCATTATTAGCTTTAGAATTTCTTAAGTGAATAAGCATTTTTCCCTCCCACTGATATATGTAATGGATTTAGTTTTAAAGTCTTTGTAATAAAATAATTTGGTAACGGACACAGTGACAGTGTGAGTCAGGCCTTTTTAAGATGAGGTTTTAATGTCCTAATCTCTATTGGTAAGTACTGTATTTTCCTTTGGCAAGTACCAAAACTGTCACCATAAAAACCTGACTCACTCTGCCCCTGTGTCCCCTAGAAATAGAGTACACTTTAGGAAATAATTACACGATTTCCTTTGTTCTCTAGACTCCTTTCCAATGAACAACATGAAATGGGAGAAATCAAGATGCTATAAATATCGCGGTGTCCGGTAAATTCGTCGCCAGCAATTCGTCGCCAGCAATTCGTCGCCGACAATTCGTCGCCAGCAATTCGTCGCTCCAGCAATTCGTCGCCTCAACAATTCATCGCCAGCAATTCATCGCCACAACAATTCGTCGCCAGCAATTGGTCGCCGACTTAATTCGTCGCCACAGCAATTCGTCGCCGCAACAATTCATCGCCAAGGAAAAAGAAGCATAAGATTTTCAAAATGTTATTCTTATTTCATTACATTCCATAATTTATTTATGGTCTGTCCGGGATCCACACGACCGAGATTCACCCGATTTCCATGGCGATTCATTGTTGACAACAATCCCGGATCCCGGACAGAGTATAGTATCTTACATTGTGAGCGATTCCACGCAAATAATCGACCGTGAGCTAGTTTTACATATACAGAGTGTCCCAGATTCAATGTGACGGGCAATATCTCCATCGTGACCAGAAGTTAAATAATTCTAAATTTTGGCCTGAGCACCTATATTTCGATGTCCGGCAGATCTTTTCAGAGAATACACTCATACCTATGTATGTACTTCAGACAGTCAAAAGTTGGTTTGATGCTCAAACTGAAATTTGGTTACGTAATGTGCGTAGAAAGGCAAAATTAAATACAACTAATTACAATAAATTTAATTTTAAAATAAGATAAAATATCGATTTAAGCGGGGAAAGACCACAGACGAAGAAGAAATATCGGGACTGCTCTGAACGTCTACAAAATGTTAAATTGTATCACGAAAAGATCACGGTCGATTATTTGCGTGGAATCGCCCACAATATAAGATACTAAATAAATTATGGAATGTAATGAAATAAGAATAACATTTTGAAAATCTTATGCTTCTTTTTCCTTGGCGATGAATTGTTGCGGCGACGAATTGCTGTGGCGACGAATTAAGTCGGCGACCAATTGCTGGCGACGAATTGTTGTGGCGATGAATTGCTGGCGATGAATTGTTGAGGCGACGAATTGCTGGAGCGACGAATTGCTGGCGACGAATTGTCGGCGACGAATTGCTGGCGACGAATTGCTGGCGACGAATTTTCCTAACTTCAAATATCGCACGGGGGCGGCAGAGCAAAGGGGCGGAATTTCTCACCACAATTACATTTTTTCAAACAATTGGTAAATAAAAGAAATGTATTAAAGTTTATAGTAAATTGTAGGAACACAATAGATCTTCTTTCTGTTATAACTAGAGACCGGATTTTTAGGCTGCTAAAAACTCGAAATTGGTGCCCAAAATAGGTTACGAGAGCATTATTTTAAGATGCTTAATTTTGAATTAGGTCTCTACTTCAGTACTTATATTACATTTTATTGAAGAATAACATAAGAATTCAATCAAAAAATATAAATGCTGCAATTCTGAAACTTGGAGCAAACGTGAAAGGGCCTGTTTTCGATTTTTTTTAATTTTTTGGTTGCTGCCGGTGATAGAAGCGATTTTTAATTTTTTTTTGAGCAACGTTTGATGCAAAAGATTCAAAAAAACCTATTTTAGGAACTTAAAATTGATCGATTAGTCCGAAATTAGTCGCTTTAGGTAGTACTTATAATGTGAAAATAGGCAGTTTGGGTGCCAAACGGTTTCTTTTTTCTTAAAACCTACTTGTTTGATTGAGCTTCGGCAAGGTGCCTGTAATACCCACAAATAGTCAAAAATCCTAAAATTCTGTCTCTAGTTATAACAGAGTAAGAGTTTTCTGTTGCATTTGTAGAGGAATAGCTAACGCAAATTTAAAAAAGTGCTTTGTTTTGCTATTTGAGCTGATATTAGGATTAGGAAGAAAAATTATGCCAATGAATATGAATACTAGTGATTTTGTGATTTTGGTTCCAAGTAATAGTCCAGTCGTACCTAGTAGGTGAAAATGTGGAAATAATTAGAAGACAATGGTTTCTTGCGTTGGGATGTTCTACTTTATGTACTGTTTAACATACTAAAAGTCCTGACAAATTCTGTGCGCTGCGTTAGCCACAATATTCAAAAAATCGTGGAGGGCATGGGTCCCTCCAAAGTTTTTCCTTTATATTTCGAAAACAGAAGAAGCTATGAATGTAAGTATATACTCATTGTGTTGCAAATTTTATTCTCTTTCAGTCTAGCAGTTTAATCACGTGAGAAATTCACGGTTTTCGAGATATAAAGGAAAAACGTCGGAGGGACCCACGTTCTCCACCATTTTTTGATGATTGCGGTTAAAGCACACACAGGATTCCTTAAGACTTTTAATATGTTATAAAGTAGAAGATCTCAATGTAAAAAACCATAGTCTTCTAATTATTTCCGTATTTGCTTAAAGAAAATTCTAATACGACTGGACTATAAAGTGTTCCCAAAAAGTTTCTGTTTTACTTTTACTTTCTGAAGCTGTCCAAATTTTTGTAACGTTTGAATTTTCAAACATAAATAATGAAGGAGCCATAAGTAATACTTTCTCAAAATTAAAATTTATTTAGGAATTGCCAATTTATTTTTCTTGTGCAGCTTCTTGCCTCGTGTTGACACACACTGAAAATAAACGTTGTTATCCATCAATGTTTGATAATTCCAGTTACCTTTTTCCGATTTTTCCCAACCAATAAACACACCATTCTTCTTATTTTCCTTCTCCAGCCAATTCTGTAAAGGCCTGAAATATTCCAACAATCCACTGGCGTCCATAGTCCTTTGTCCCGTCAAAACTTCAATGGCATCAGGCCAGGGCTTCGAGGAACCCAACTGCAACATTTTTCTAAAATTTGATCGTAATTTTCTTCAACTAACATTTTAATAACTGACTTGAGAGCATTTCCAGCTTCAGTACTTTGGTAAATATCACATTCGTAAAGGGGTTTGGAGGGATCGTTTGGATCATATTGCCCCGCTTTCTCGCATACGGCTCTATGGAATTGAAACTGGACCACAAAACTTACGAAATATCTAAAAACCAAGAATTATTAACTTAATAATATTTATAATAATAACCTTATGTATGGTACGTTGGCTATAATGTGGTATTTGCTGGCAGGATCAAAATCTTGATCAGATCTGTTAGTTGGAGGTTCTAGCCTCTGATATTTCTCCCTTAGCTCCCACCATTTGCAGTTGTATTGTTCTGGTGTTATTTTTCCTGCAAAAACGTCCCATCTCCATAAATCCATCAAATAACCAAACGGCAAAAACACGATTTTATCCAAACCAATCCCAAATAAATTGTTTAGAATATTTTCAGGATCATCAGTTTGAGTTTTGATTAACCCAAGTTTGCGAAGATGCTTTCTTGATTGCACTGATAACGAAATTAAATCACCAACAGCTTCGTGAAATCCAGGATTAGCACCACGTCTATATTTGATCGGCTGGTCTTTGTACTGCAAATAATATTCCACGTGACCCATTTCGTGATGGGCAACTTTAAAATGTTCAATAGTAACATCAGTGCACTCCTTGATTCGAAAATCTTTTCCATCATAGAAATCCCAAGCAGAAGCATGACAGATCAATTCCCTATCTTTAGGTTTCTCCAAAATTGATCTTTCCCAAAATTCTTCAGGCATTTCTGTTAGATTAATCGACTTGAAGAAGTCTTCAGCTGTTCTGAAAATTTTATTAGTGGTATATTTTTGTTTTCTAAGCTCATTTGTCAGGTCTTCTTCTTTCTTATCTGGATATGGAGTTGAAAGATCTCCAATATTTCTCCAACTTTGTGCCCACATATTTCCCAAAAGATGGGCTGGAATTGGCCCTTTTTCTGAAACTATATCACCATATCTTTTCCTTAACTGAAACCTGATGTAGGCATGGATTTGTAAGTAGAGTGGACGTAGCTGATTCCAAAGAGATTCAATTTGTTTTCTAAAATCCGGATCTTCGTAGTCTTCTAACCAGGCTTCAGCTGCATTAGTGAAATTATTTAAATGAGCCGATTCGTTCATTAATTGCACATATTCTCGAAACAGAGGACTAGATTTGGGACCAACGGTTTTTCGCCACTCGATCCAGATATGTTTCAGTTCTTCAGGATTACGGGAGGTACTCAAAATCCGAGTTATTTCTGAAAATTATCTTTAAAAAACCCTCAATGCGAAAACTAAATACCAGGTTCCAGAGCTAAATCACATTTGGTACGATCCTCAAAACCACAAATTTTTGCTGTCGAGTATATTTTCTGCATTTCACTGATGATCCTGTTGAGTCTTGTGTATTTTTCTGTAGGCAAAGCTGCATCTCCGAGAGTTGCATATTTACGAAACTGTCTTTTCAAATCGGGGTCAGTAAAAGACTGCCAATTAAAAGAAATTGTCTCCTTCCACAACTCTTTCTTTTCTTTTGCCACCTTCTCATCCACTGCTAGCTAAAACTCCAGTAATTGACTGCTGAAATAAAATTTCTCTCACTTGATTTTGCAGGTTTGCCTCGGTAATGTTAGAGGCATATGCCCAATGTGCCAGGGATGCTTTGTTCAAATTTTCTGCAGTTTTCTTGTTGAGGACTTCAAGGAAATTTCTTGCCCTTGTTTCTTCATCTTCAGTTGAATCCGCGTTATTTATTTGCCATATTCCGATTATTGCACAAAGAAGATATGCCGCATGTTTCATCTAAAATAATTTAAATTATAAAGATTCAAACTATACTACACAACCATTAGACGAACTACTATTTTTGTTAGAAACTACACGGCGCTTTATATAACGTCGATGCCCACAAGACCGGTTGGGGCAGCCAACGACCGCCACTATATTAACAAATCTCACTTCTTGTCCTCTATTTGGAATGCTACAAAAAGATATTTTACACATTAAGATTACTAAATCACAGTCAATCGTGTTAGAAGGTTATCGCTGTTGACCGTGTCTTCGAAAACTTACGTTTTTAGCAATAAAATGGAAAAAGGAACTGAAGAACTAAAGTGGTCAAGCCTTATTATACAATTTAATGTTTGTTTGTCCTTTCATAAATTTACAGGGAGACCCAAAGCTGTTATTTTATGTACTAAGTTATTTCTGTTGTAGCTATTTAGACGAAGGATCTTTCCGGAATGTATCCTATTTAGTTAATTATCCTATACTTATAAACTCCTTAGTACATTGAATGTTATCGGTAATTTTTTCGAACGCCTTTCAATAACGTAATAATTAGCCCGAGTGGAACACGAGGGCTAATTACGTCATTGGAATGCACGAGAAAAAATTACCTGATACAATCATTGCACGAAGGAGATTCGAAAGATTAATGCGTGAGTCAACATTATTGAAAATGTTTGAAAAATAAAATAAATGTTAAAATTTACAAGGAAGCCATGGAGCCTTAGTTATACCGTCGTTGTTGCGGTTGTTAAAATTGCTTGAATTTTTGTACATTTTATCAATGAACCAAGAGAAAAATCGGATTTTCTTTGCGTACGCCACTGTCTGATAACATTGCATAAGTCCATAAGTGCAATAATCGGCGATAGTTGCATTTGTGCAATGTTAATACTATAGTATCCATGCAACGGTCCAAAATACGCTTTGTTTATTGGCTAAATAAAGTAATATAAAAGACTTGCGCATTTATCTAAATAATTTCTTTCATTATTAGCTTTAGAATTTCTTAAGTGAATAAGCATTTTTCCCTCCCACTGATATATGTAATGGATTTAGTTTTAAAGTCTTTGTAATAAAATAATTTGGTAACGGACACAGTGACAGTGTGAGTCAGGCCTTTTTAAGATGAGGTTTTAATGTCCTAATCTCTATTGGTAAGTACTGTATTTTCCTTTGGCAAGTACCAAAACTGTCACCATAAAAACCTGACTCACTCTGCCCCTGTGTCCCCTAGAAATAGAGTACACTTTAGGAAATAATTACACGATTTCCTTTGTTCTCTAGACTCCTTTCCAATGAACAACATGAAATGGGAGAAATCAAGATGCTATAAATATCGCACGGGGGCGGCAGAGCAAAGGGGCGGAATTTCTCACCACAATTACATTTTTTCAAACAATTGGTAAATAAAAGAAATGTATTAAAGTTTATAGTAAATTGTAGGAACACAATAGATCTTCTTTCTGTTATAACTAGAGACCGGATTTTTAGGCTGCTAAAAACTCGAAATTGGTGCCCAAAATAGGTTACGAAAGCATTATTTTAAGATGCTTAATTTTGAATTAGGTCTCTACTTCAGTACTTATATTACATTTTATTGAAGAATAACATAAGAATTCAATCAAAAAATATAAATGCTGCAATTCTGAAACTTGGAGCAAACGTTAAAGGGCCTGTTTTCGATTTTTTTTAATTTTTTGGTTGCTGCCGGTGATAGAAGCGATTTTTAATTTTTTTTTTGAGCAACGTTTGATGCAAAAGATTCAAAAAAACCTATTTTAGGAACTTAAAATTGATCGATTAGTCCGAAATTAGTCGTTTTAGGTAGTACTTATAATGTGAAAATAGGCAGTTTGGGTGCCAAACGGTTTCTTTTTTCTTAAAACCTACTTGTTTGATTGAGCTTCGGCAAGGTGCCTGTAATACCCACAAATAGTCAAAAATCCTAAAATTCTGTCTCTAGTTATAACAGAGTAAGAGTTTTCTGTTGCATTTGTAGAGGAATAGCTAACGCAAATTTAAAAAAGTGCTTTGTTTTGCTATTTGAGCTGATATTAGGATTAGGAAGAAAAATTATGCCAACGAATATGAATACTAGTGATTTTGTGATTTTGGTTCCAAGTAATAGTCCAGTCGTACCTAGTAGGTGAAAATGTGGAAATAATTAGAAGACAATGGTTTCTTGCGTTGGGATGTTCTACTTTATGTACTGTTTAACATACTAAAAGTCCTGACAAATTCTGTGTGCTGCGTTAGCCACAATATTCAAAAAATCGTGGAGGGCATGGGTCCCTCCAAAGTTTTTCCTTTATATTTCGAAAACAGAAGAAGCTGTGAATGTAAGTATATACTCATTGTGTTGCAAATTTTATTCTCTTTCAGTCTAGCGGTTTAATCATGTGAGAAATTCACGGTTTTCGAGATATAAAGGAAAAACGTCGGAGGGACCCACGTTCTCCACCATTTTTTGATGATTGCGGTTAAAGCACACACAGGATTTCTTAAGACTTTTAATATGTTATAAAGTAGAAGATCTCAATGTAAAAAACCATAGTCTTCTAATTATTTCCGTATTTGCTTAAAGGAAATTCTAATACGACTGGACTATAAAGTGTTCCCAAAAAGTTTCTGTTTTACTTTTACTTTCTGAAGCTGTCCAAATTTTTGGAACGTTTGAATTTTCAAACATAAATAATGAAGGAGCCATAAGTAATACTTTCTCAAAATTAAAATTTATTTAGGAATTGCCAATTTATTTTTCTTGTGCAGCTTCTTGCCTCGTGTTGACACACACTGAAAATAAACGTTGTTATCCATCAATGTTTGATAATTCCAGTTACCTTTTTCCGATTTTTCCCAACCAATAAACACACCATTCTTCTTATTTTCCTTCTCCAGCCAATTCTGTAAAGGCCTGAAATATTCCAACAATCCACTGGCGTCCATAGTCCTTTGTCCCGTCAAAACTTCAATGGCATCAGGCCAGGGCTTCGAGGAACCCAACTGCAACATTTTTCTAAAATTTGATCGTAATTTTCTTCAACTAACATTTTAATAACTGACTTGAGAGCATTTCCAGCTTCAGTACTTTGGTAAATATCACATTCGTAAAGGGGTTTGGAGGGATCGTTTGGATCATATTGCCCCGCTTTCTCGCATACGGCTCTATGGAACTGAAACTGGACCACAAAACTTACGAAATATCTAAAAACCAAGAATTATTAACTTAATAATATTTATAATAATAACCTTATGTATGGTACGTTGGCTATAATGTGGTATTTGCTGGCAGGATCAAAATCTTGATCAGATCTGTTAGTTGGAGGTTCTAGCCCCTGATATTTCTCCCTTAGCTCCCACCATTTGCAGTTGTATTGTTCTGGTGTTATTTTTCCTGCAAAAACGTCCCATCTCCATAAATCCATCAAATAACCAAACGGTAAAAACACGATTTTATCCAAACCAATCCCAAATAAACTGTTTAGAATATTTTCAGGATCATCAGTTTGAGTTTTGATTAACTCAAGTTTGCGAAGATGCTTTCTTGATTGTACCGATAACGAAATTAAATCACCAACAGCCTCGTGAAATCCAGGATTAGCACCCTCTCTATATTTGACTGGTTGGTCTTTATACTGCAGGAAGTATTCAATATGCCCCATTTCGTGATGAGCAGTTTTTAAATCCTCAATAGTAACATCAGTGCACTGTTTGATTCGAAAATCTTTTCCATCGTAAAAATCCCAAGCAGAAGCATGACAGATCAATTCCCTGTCTTTAGGTTTCTCCAAAATTGATCTTTCCCAAAATTCTTCAGGCATTTCTGTTAGATTAATCGACTTGAAGAAGTCTTCGGCTGTTCTGAAAATTTTGTCAGCAGTATAGTTTTGCTTTCTAAGTTCATTAGTCAAGTCCTCTTCTTTTTTATCTGGATAAGGAATGGCGAGATCCCCGATGTTGCTCCAAGTTTGTGCCCACATATTGCCCAACAAATGGGCAGGAATTGGTCCCTTTTCTGAGACTTCATCATTATATTTTTTCCTCAGCTGGAATCTGATGTAGGCATGGATTTGCAAGTAAAGTGGTCGTAATTGATTCCAAAGGGATTCAATTTGGTCTTTGAAGTTTGGATCTTCGTAGTATTCCAGCCAAGCCTCTGCTGCGTTAGTAAAGTTGTTTAAATGGGCAGCTTCGTTCATTAAGTCGACGTATTCTTTAAACAAGTGGCGAGAGTGAGGGCCGACGGTTTTTCGCCATTCAATCCAATAGTACCTTAGCTCGTCGGGGTTGCGGGAGGTTCTTAGAATTTCAGTGAGTTCTGAAATTGAAAAATAAGGGTTACAAATTTGAAAGAGAAAAAGTGAATTTTAGATTTTTGGAGGCATCTGAACTTATTGGCATAGAATGTTTCGGACATAGTTCCCAATTAACACGGTTACGTATTTTAAACGTATACAAATACTATTTATATCCCATACGTTGATATCAGGTATGAAATACTACAGTAGTTTTATTTACGTATATTATTCGTAATATAATAACGTATATAATAAAGAAAAAATCGTAAGATAAACCTCAATTTTATCACGTATAACACTCATACGTGTAGAAAATACATACAGGGTGTCCCGTAATTAGGCTGCAATATTTTACCAGTGCGTTCTACGATGAATATTAGCACTAAAAGTTTAGTAAACATTTTTCGAAAAATCCTTCCTAAGGGAGCTAGGGACCCTCAAAGGGGCAAAAAAAAGGTATTTCTTCAATTTCTGAGGAACGGCTTACGATCGGGTCACGAAATTTTGAACTTTGTCGTAGATTTTTGTGCTGAACAAGACTAATGTAATGGTTTTTGGCAAAAGCTTCAGGGACGTGCGTGAGTGGAGGGGTCGCGGACATTTTTGTATCGAACTTTTTTGTACGACACCTTGGGTCAATTGTTCGCACAAATTTGAATTCCCTGTACATTTTTACGTAAAAAAGATGCTCTAGTCGAAACTCCATAGCTCAAGCCGTTTTCGCGGAAAATCGATTTGAAAGTTCAATTTCGTGGTATAAAAGTGGGTAATTGTGGCACTCAACATACCTAAAATTATCAGATGCTGCGTGATCAGCAAAAAACAAACAAGTTTAACCTACTTGCATCTCATATGCTTGAAATTCCAAAAAAAATCACAAGAAAATGGATTTTCCATACTTTATCCCATCAATTTTGCACATTTTCGACGTGGAAAAAGAACTTCAAATTGATTTTCCTCAAAAACGGGCTGAGCTATCGAGTTTCAACTAGAGCACCTTTTTTAGGTAAAAATGTACAAGGAATTCAAATTTGTGTTCATAATTGACCCAAGATGTCGTACAAAAAACTTCGATAAAAAAATGTCCGC
The DNA here is from genome assembly GCA_963924575.1 of Pycnomerus fuliginosus. Classification (NCBI taxonomy): domain Eukaryota; kingdom Metazoa; phylum Arthropoda; class Insecta; order Coleoptera; family Zopheridae; genus Pycnomerus; species Pycnomerus fuliginosus. Next base: position 16,883,245 of record OZ004624.1, on the reverse strand, counting down.
GGCCCCTCCACTCACGCACGTCCCTGAAACTTTTGCCAAAAATCATTACATCAGTCTTGTTCAGCAGTAAAATCTACGACAAAGTTCAAAATTTCGCGATCCTATCGTAAGACGTTCCTCAGAAATTGAAGAAATAACTATTTTTTTGACCCCCTTTGAGGGGCATTAGCTCCCTTAGGATGGATTTTTCGAAAAATGTTTACTAAACTTTCAGTCCTAATTTTGATCGTAGAACGCACTGGTAAAATATTGCAGCCTAATTACGGGACACCCTGTATATCTGAACCAATTATCTATAAAAATACGTACATGAAACGTCTAATATACGATCATGTGTTTATTGGGTATGGATTTAGCTTAATTTACCAGTAAGTAACTATAGTTAAGTAAGAACATTTCTACAGATTTTTTTGCTTCATCAGGCATATGGGACATACAGGCTGTCCCCCGTCATTAATAATATCGAAAATCTGTGTACGTCAACCGTTAGTGGTATTAGTGGTATTAAAATCGTTTTTCTTGACTTTAGAAAATATTGCCGAATAATCAGTTTTTCCCTACTGCAAATTGCTTTAACCGATTTTTGTTAAAAATATTTTGCAAACATCCTTTAACCGCATTATTTTCAAATATACGTTGTTATTCACCGTAAAGTTTATGGTTTTAAAGACATTCACTTGTTCTGTTACTCAGTAACTCGGAAACGAATAAAGCCACAACACAGAAATAAAGCTGGTGATAATTTGAAAAACATGCTATTTAGGTATAGGTATTCGTTGAAAGCCGACCTAGAATTTACTTCTCTATTAGTGGGAGAAAAAAATTCAAGATCATTCCATTTGTTTTGTCTTTTAATTTCTGTTAATTTGAAAATTTACCGGGGACACGCTGTGGGTGAAATTCGACATTAAAGTATGTCATCAGGTAGCCCTGACCTTTCTTTAGGATGTGCCCTAAAATTCTGAAGAGAAAAGCTTCAAGGTTTCGAAAATATTAATTGTTAACTGAAGTCTTGTTTTTGCGAAATTCTACACATTTCATTAAATAACTTAAAAACGATTGAATTTAAGTATGGGGCACACCTGACAAAAGTTGCACAGAATGACACGTAGAAACCAAAAATGCATTGATATATGGGCCGTTCCATTTAACAAACTGTAATTTTGTTCATAGTAATTATAGATTATGCACGTTTTCAGTCACTAACTGTTGGCGTAGGTACACAGATTTTCGATATTATTAAATGGACTTTGTCGCACCGTTGGAACACCCTGTAGGTACCAGCGTAGAATTCACTTTACATATTCGATTGATAACAAATTGATGATCCAACAGTTCAATTTTGGAATTTCAAGAAATTTCGTGTAAACATCAGCGTCAATTCTCGGGAAATAACTTAAAATCAAAATTTTGAAACAAACATTTCAAACTCTTTTACTTCACCTACAGCTAAAAGTAAATACTTAAGTAAAGTTACTGCCCTGTTCTAAATGAAACTCATTTAGGATGTTTCAGAACGCCAGCACTAAATTTTAATGGAGTATTCTGCCTCAAAAGTCAAAATCTACCTAGAAAATCCAAAATTCCTACCTATATTATGATTTCTGAACCCAATAAGACCCAAAAATATGTTACCTGGTTCTAGAGCCAAGTCGCACTTCGTCTCGTTCTCAAAAGAGCAAACTTTGGCAGTCGAATATATTTTTTGCATTTCGCTAATGAGTTTGTTGAGTTTCGTGTATTTCTCCGTCGGTAAAATCGACTGCTCCAGTTTTGCATATTTACGAAATTGCCTTTTCAAATCGGGATCTGAAAATGTCTGCCAGCTAAAAGTAACAGTCTCCTTCCATAGTTCCTTTTCGTCTTTGGCCACCTGCTCATCCACTGCTAGCTAAAATTTACCAGTTAATTTTCCGTTTTAGCACAAAAATTTCTTCACTTGATTTTGCAAATTAACATCTGTTAGGTTGGAGGCGTAAGCCCATTGGGCTAGAGATGCTTTGTTCAAATTTTCGGCAGTCTTCTTGTTGAGGACTCGCAAGAAGTCTCGAGCTCTTATTTCCTCGTCTTCGATGGATGGATCTGCAGATTTTGCTCCCCATATTCCAAAAATTGCAAAAAGCAGATATACTGTATTTCTCATCTGAAACAACTCAAATTAGGAAGTTTTTTTCTGGACTTACTGCAACCATGGAGCACTGTGAATTATTTTCAGCTGGAACTAACCTCTCTGCTTTATAACACTTCGATGACCACAAGACCGGTTGGGATGGCCAACGACCGCCACAGTACTAATCACATTTCACTCTTTGTCTGCCACTTCAGGTGGAATAACAAATATTATTTCTCGCATTGAGATTATTTCATGATTATTATTGGCAGTGGTGTCAGAAGGTTATCGTTATTGACCATGTCTAGGTTTGCGCAAATATTTCTCGTGGAATGGAAAAACGATGGGTGCGAAAATTATTTCTCTTTTAATGGTTTTGTTGACCTCAGGTTTGAGGAAATTTTTTAATCACTGCATACCAGACAGATTAAGGATATCGGAAATTCAATTCTTTGTCAAAATTGAATTTCAATAATTATTGTTCACCTGGAATTATTTGCTATTGTAGGTTTTTATGTAACGAGGTACTCTATTTAAAATTAAACCCGCAAGGACATAGAAACGTCGCTAATTTGTTAAACAATGATACATTTCCGGTAATTTTTTGAGTTTTTCTGAATTGGTGATTCAAATCACTGCTAACACCTATCAGCATGACATCAAATTATGTAATGGTTTATGAAATTAAATAGTCGTTACATTGTAGACTGAATAGACACTAATTTAGTAAGTTTAAATCTATTGAAATATAATAAATTTAGTTTTTTTCTGTTTATACACGAAAAAAAGGGAACATCCTTAATTATAGCTTTGGAACTGAAAATCATATCCTGTTAAAGATGTGTTTTTTTTTGTAGAATCTCTATGAAATGTTGACATTTCCTACCTCCTGACAGTTGCTGAAACGTCACATTTTATCCTTTGAGGTTAAAGTAAATTATTATTTCCCGCCAACCGCTCGTGTATTACGGTGTACACTTGCTCGGTATTTCAGTGGAATTAGAGTGTATTACGGTGGAATTAGGGTGTACAGTGCAATTAGAGTGTATTACAGTGGAATTAGAGCAATGTATATTTTTACGCCTTTACTTATGACACCTGTTTTAAGCTAGTAATATGTACGCAAACAGCTTAATTTTTGCTTATGAACGATAGACTTTTATGAAAACAGCGGTGACTACCATTAAGGGTAAATTGGAGAATTATTGCTGAAAATTAAGCTATGTGCATCCCTGATACTTTAGTCGTTGTCATTACTTAAAGCGCGAAAATAGGCGAAGCCGAAGACGTACTTTTTAAAAAAGTCCCAGAAAATTAATGGTTGTTAAACCAAATTGACGTCTGAAAAAGGATTTTTAACAATTGGTTCTTACCTAAGTGACCCTTCAAAATAATAAGCTCCAATTGCACCGCTTTCCCTTAACTTTAAGTGACCCTTATAAAAACTGTGGAAACTATTGTCTTAATAATAGGCTTTTAAAGCTTTGATGAATGTTGACTGGTCCATTTTGAATAATTTTGATGATGTCAATTTATGTTGCACCAAACTTTATAATATTATTTATAGTATCTTTGAACAATTTGTACCTATTACTATAGTCAAGAAACAGTGTAACAGTTATCCCGTCTGGTTCTCCCGTGAAGTTATTAAAAACCTTAAGTTGAAGTATAACAGTTGGAACAGATACAAAAAAAACCGAAAACCTTCTGATCTGTTAGAATACAAATATTACAGAAAGCTTACCAAACGTCAAATTAACAATTCATACTGGGCTTATTTAAATAATGTTCAGAACTCTCTTAAGGATGATCCGAAACTGTTTTGGAAATATATTCATGATAAAAAAAATTGTAGCAGAATTCCGAGCACTATGCTGGATTCTGCAGGAACTCTCTTAGACTCCCCCAATATTATCTTGGAAGCTTTTCGGAACTATTTCAGCAGTGTATTTCTTCCTTCAAGTCAAAATTTTAATGAAATTATTAATAGTAACTCTACATGCTGTCCGTCGATAAATATATCATCCTTTTCTGACAGCGAAATTTTAGTAGCTATTAAGAAGTTATCCAATAAAAGTACCTGTGGTAGCGATCAGATTCCGTCTTACGTGGTTCGGGATTGTTCACATGTGTTTCTAACTCCACTTAAAATCCTGTTCAATTTGATACTGAAGTCATCCAGCTTTCCTTTGTTCTGGAAAGAGAGTTTGGTTTGTCCTGTTTTTAAATCCGGGGACTCATCGCTAATAAATAATTATAGGCCCATCTCTCTTTTACAGAATTTCTCCAAAGTTTTCGAGGTTTGTCTTTTCAATCGCATTTATCCTGCGGTTCAGAGTCAAATTTCTTTTCATCAACACGGATTTTTTAAAAATAGGTCTACAGTCTCCAACCTTGCGTATTTCACTCAATATTTGTCGGATGCTTTGGATAAGGGTGGACAAGTAGATGTAATTTTCACGGATTTTTCCAAGGCGTTTGACAGACTTGATCACGGCGTATTGTTAAATAAGCTTCACTATTTTGGCCTTTCGGATAACATTGTCTTGCTGTTTCATTCTTATCTGTCAAATCGTCAGCTTTTTGTCACGTATAATGGTTTTAATTTCTCGCGTTTCTGTGCGACATCAGGGGTCCCTCAGGGGTCAAACTTAGGTCCTCTACTTTTCTTATTATTTATAAATGATCTCTCGGGGTCCCTTGATTGTTCGCACTTAGTTTTTGCTGACGATTTGAAAGTATTTTTGGAAGTTAGTTCGATTGGGGACTGCTCAAGACTTCAGGGCGACTTGGAAGCCTTACTGAGTTGGTGTAGGACGAACCGACTCGACTTGAATGTTTCAAAGTGCAAGTGTATGACGTTCGGCCGCAGATTGATGAATATCACTTTCCATTACAATTTTGAAGGCACTGTGTTGCAGCGCTGTAATGAGCATAAAGACCTCGGCATAATATTCGATTCTAGTCTGTCCTTTTCAAATCATATTGGAAACTTAATCAGCTCTTGTTATAAGACTCTAGGTTTTCTCATCCGCAGTTGTAACGAATTTTCTAATATGACAGCATTTAAAACGTTGTATTTCTCGTTTGTCAGATCCAGATTGGAGTACTGTTGCATTGTTTGGTCTCCTATTTACGCTGTTCACATTAATAGTATTGAAACCATACAAAGAAAATTTTTAAAATTTCTATCATTTAAGTGCAAAGGGTATTACCCTCCGAGAAATTGTGACCACTCATTATTGCTCAAGGAGTTTAATGTCGAGTCCCTTGACTTGAGAAGGGAAGTATTTGCGTTGATTTTTGTCGTCAAACTGGTGAGAGGGCAAATAGATTCTCCTCCGTTACTTGAATTACTGCCTTTCTATGTGCCTTCTTATCTGTCACGTCATCAACCTTTATTTTATGTTCCAACTCCTCGCACTAATCTGCTAATTAAATCACCTCTCAATTTTATGTGTAGTTGTTTCAATTCAGTAGCGCTGAAATGTGACATTAACTTCTCCAGTCTTCACTCTATTAGAAAATGTTATATCGAAGCCTCGGTTAACTAATCAGTCATTGAGTACTTGTATTCACTTTTTCTATTTCTGTTCAATTATGTATTATTTTCTCATCTTTTGTCTTTTAGTTTGTCCTATAATTGGAATGTATAATTCTGTTGGGCAAATAAACTTATTATTATTATTATTATTATTATTAAAGGAGAGCGGTGCAATCGGGTATAAGTGTCAATACTGCCGCAGCGCCATCTGTCCCAGTTTCAGACTCAGATCGAAAGCCTGATTCTTTGGGTTTAATGCAAGACCGTGCTGAACCAAATCGGTTAAGAAATCGCTGTCTTATTCCCTAAAACGTTTTGAGCGTTTTTTCCTATAGGTAATGCATTAAATACAGAGCGAATGTTGCCTGTGGAATTTCTAAATAAAATGCAGCAGAGAAGCGGCTGGAACCTCCCCATCGCGTGGATCTTTGTATTCTGTGTAGATAGTAGTCAATTCAACAGATTTTTTTTTATCCTTATCGTCTGACGTCTGTGACTAATTTCGCAATTTTCTGACAAATACCGACATCACCTCGTACATCATCACCCATCACATTTGACAATATGTTCCTTTTAAGGTTAATCTTTTGCCAACTTTTTGACAATAACTGCCACTTTATGTCATCCACTGTCAGCCTGCTCCCTTTTAATGAGAAAGAATTTTTTCAATATTTTCCACTGAAATGGCAGAAACTGTGAATACATTTTTAGAACCAGAATTTGATCGTCTTTCTAATGGCGACATAAAAAAGAGGCCTTGTATTTAAAATTTTAAGTTGATATGCTTAAATGGCAGTTCGCGTGGGCCAACTGCTCCCAAAAGCCTTTCAGGTCTTCAACGGGTCACCTAATCTCCATGTACCAAATTTCAGCCAAATCGATTCAGTAATTTGGGCTATAATGTGTTTTTACTGTTATTATAAAATTTCGATTTTTTGAACCAAACAGCGCTAAATGCGAATTAATTCTGTCCTATTTAAAACCAAGATTTGAAGACCCTTCTGATGGTGACAATAAATCTTTCAAAAACTTGTTTTTAATGGTTTAATGATTGAATAATTTTAAATTTGGAAATTGGTGTGCCAAAAGGACACTTTCCGTGAGTCGATGGAATTCAAAATTTGTTCAGCTTTTCGAGGTGTAATACAATCCCTATGTGCAAAATTTCAGCCAAATCGATTCAGGGGCTTGGGCTGTACCGCGATTTTAAAGTTTGATAAAAATCAATTTTTTTTTAAATTTTTGGTCAAAAGGGCACTAAGAATGAATACATTTTTAGAAGCAGAATTTGAAGGTCTTTCTTATGGTGACGTGAAAAATGGGGGTTTGCATTTAAAATTTAAAAGTTGATGTGCCAAAATGGCATTTCCGGTTGCACGATTGGCTCCAAAAGCTTTTCAGATCTAAGTTGGGTTATGAGATGCCTACGTACCAAATTGCAGCCAAATCGGCCCAGTAGTTTTGGCTGTGGCGTGTTTACAAACGTACGTACGAACGTACGAACGTACGTACGAACATACACACAGACACATTTTATAAACCACTTTTCTGGGTTCCTGAGACCTCAAAACGTGGAGATCTGGTGCTATCTCAAATTCGAAAATTTTAGTGATTGCAGTAACCTCCCATTTTTTAAAAATTGTGATGGGGTTGGGGAGGTTAAAAATTCTTGAGTCAGCTGCTTCTAAAATCCTCGGACAGGTCGATTGAATTTTTTTAATGCGCATTTTATGGGGTGGTCCAGGTAGGTTTTTTTTTCACTTTCGGTTTAACCGGAAATGTCCTGAACTTTGTTTTCTCAACGGATTCGGAATCTACGATTTTTTCTGATTTCAAAAAATTCAACATACTTGAACGGAACTGCAGTCACAACCACCCTAGATTGTAAAAAACATCGAAGAAATCGGTCAAAAATCAAGATTTTTGAAAATCGCAAACACGTCTACCTAATTTTTTTTTATACAAATTCAACTGCGCGATTACATTTTTTTTAAATCTTTTAGCTGTTTTGGCAGATTATGAAAAGTAAAAAAAATTTATAAAAACCAAGGAAAATATAAGGAAATGCAATTGCGGAGTAGTTTGTTTTTGTAAAGCAGTTAGCAGCAAGCTCTTTATTATTCGATTTATTTGTATCACTGACATGACCAGTGTATTACAGGTATTACTAATGTATTACTGGTATTACTATAGTGTATTACAGGTGAATTACGGGTGTATTTGTGGTATTAAATAAATAAAATAGCCTGCGGTTGGCCCCTCGTTTTTCCCTAATAGCCCCGTTCTACAGTACTTATCTTTTTTTGTAAAATAAATAAAAATAATTATTATTTTTGTTGATTGTTCTAATAAGTAGGTATACTTAAGGTACTTACCTAAAATGTAGGTACCATATCGTGATCAGAAAAAACGAGAATAGGTACAGTGACCTGACTTTAGACATTCTTTAGACACACGTTTTTCCATCCAAGATCGAATGACAAATAATGACTAACAAATAAATAATGTCACAAAATGTCATGAGATGACAGCGCCCAAAAGCACCAGATGTAGTGCATTAATCACCAAAATTTGCAACCCTTAGACTGACGACCGTTATTATTTTCGTTTAATCACGTCGACTCGAGTAAAGTATTCATAGATGTCCTTGTTTTATTAAAATCATCATTAATGCATGTTTCGATCGATTTTAGTAACTGCTCCGCGAGCGTAGAAGCTATAAACTGTCAAACATCGGAAGGTAAGGACACCTCCCGGAGACGGCATCCACCAGTCGAAGCGGATGGAGATAAATTTCAATGAGTGCAAGTGAGATACACTGTCAATTTCTCCCCCTTTAAAAAAAATTGGCAGTCTCGGAGACGGTAGAAACTTCTACTTTTTCACAGAATTTGTAAATGTAGCATTTAACTTTATTTAACCAAGGTCGGACGTGCGGAGCCGTTGGATGGCTGATGCACCCGGCGCTCATTTACTAAAATCTAAAATACAAATGTTTTTCACTCCTAAAATGGACGTTTTTCGAAAAAATGGCACTAAGGTTATCGATCCGGCAATGCAACAGCTATCGAATTCGGTAATGATAATATGCCCTTTTGCTAAGAAAAACTCAAAAAGGGGCCTTTTTGTCATTAAAATGGAAATTTTCGAAAAAATTGCACTAAGGTTTTTGATCCGGCAATATAACAGCTGTCGAATCCGATAGTAAGAATATTCTTTCTTGTAAAATAAATTGAAACAAGAGCCCTTTTGCCACTAAAATGACATTCTTCGAAAAATGGCACTAAGGTTTTCGGCTTGAAAGAAAATCAGCTATCAAATCCGGTAATAAAAATATACAGTTATGCAAAGGTTTTTTTTCACGGCACCATTTTTTGGCCAAAAGAGCACAAGTGTGAACACATTTTTAGAAACAGAATTCGAAGAGCATTCAAATGGTAACGCGCAAAATGGTGGCTTGCATTTAAATTTTTAAAGTTTTGGCACATTCCGTGAACCGATGTGGCCCAGATTCTAATCAGCACCTACAAATACCCCACTGAATATGTGTGCCAAATTTCATCTCGATACGTTCAGTAGTTTGAGCTGCAGCGTGATCACAGACAGACAGACAGACACACAAACACACAGACAGACATTTTTTCAAAAACCACTTTTTTGGGATCCCAGGATCCTGAAACGTAAAGATTTCATGTTTTTGGCGATTCAATTTTTTTGAATTTTTCGATCAAATCCAGTAACTGCTTCGCGAGCGTAGAAGTTAAAAATACCTCAATTTATCTTTGTCCATTGTTTCTTTGTCGATTACCGGTACATCACAACTAAAATAATTTCTAGCGCTAATACTGGCTGTTGCCAGTAAAGGCTATCCGAAAGGTAATTTTTCAAACTATTTTTAGTGCCGTAGCAGAATGCGGAGGTACTGTAGTGTTAGTGAAATCGCTCGCTCGGCCCGAGGTCCGGCCGGCCGGCCGGCGGCTCGTCCGTCTACTCTGTCCGTCGCATAACTTGAGAACGAAAGCAGATATCGAGCTGAAATTTTGTACACAAAATCTCGGCGGGGATTGTTTTTGGGCCATATCGAACCATAGTAGTCGAAGTTACGGATGAAAAACCGAAAGAAATTGCAATTTTCGACGTTTGATCGCGAACGCTGCCTCAACGCTTGAAGATAGATCAAAAGTTAGAAGGGAGGAATTGTCGGCAATAAAAAGATCTACAAGAAAGTCCGCGACGGCCTGTAGTTATGTACGATGGGTAGCCCACCGGTATCGTGTTTGTGTTTTAATTTTTGACGAAAATCGCTTCGGTCGCTTATTGTCGACTAGCCGTAACAGATATTTATATGCTGTCGCGGACTTTTTTGTAGGTCTATTCCTTGACGACACTTTTTCCTTATAAGCGTTTAGGCAGCATTCGCAGTAGAAGCGCGAGTGTGCGAGATCTTTTTCCCGGGAGCGAAAAATTATTAATTGTATAACTCGAGAGCGAGTGGAGGTATCTTACTGAAACTTGGTTTTCGAGTTCTACCATCAAGTCTGTTGAAGGTGAAGGGGTGTCAATTTTTTGGGATGAAATTTAGGGGTTGAAAATCACAAAAATACGAGAACCACTCAAAGATGTTGCACGTTGAGGTCTGGAACCCGACACACAAGTTAGAAATAAACCCCTGCAATCATAATGTGGTGCAATAAAACCTCCCTTAAAGGCGCTACAACCCCGAACATGCAAAAACACAAAAATACGAGAAATCAAAAACTACTCAACGTATGCAGGCTGAATTTGGTGTGTCAATTTACAATGACACTGTAGGCGGCTGGGCAAATTTTCATTATGATCTCACAAGGGAGATAAAGCTTAAGGGTAAATGGTAAAATAAAATTATGGGGTTTGATAGATTTCCGTCAACCATTGAAAAAAGTCTTACGAGTCTTCAATCTAATACCAACACCTAGGCTACTGCTGACAACCCCTACCCTTGGCAAGCGGAGTAAATTACATTTTATTTATCTTTTCTCGGGTTTTTATGTGCTTCCTTTGTAGATAATTCAACGTCATTTTAATTAACTTCACCCTCAAAACCCTCAAAAAGCTAAATTTAGGCAGACCGCTTCTTTTTCGTGTAATTTTCGCTAGTTCTACTTAACTACAGTCAATTTTCACCCCCCTTGACTTTTCAAATCCCCCTTCACAATTTTTCAACCCCGCGAGCGTTAATTTTGTAAAATTTGCGCAATTTTGTCCTTCCGGGGTAATAACATTTTACTCATTTAGTTTATATTTTTTTACTTTCACTTTTTCGACCCCCTTCGCAATATTTCGACCCCCCAAAACCCTAAATTTGCATAATTGGGTTATTTTCGTGCTATTTTCTGGAATTCTACTTATCTACAGTTAATTTTTATACCCTTTGACTTTTCATCCCCCTTTACGATTTTAGAACCCTCTGTGTTAATTTTGCAAAATTCGCGTAATTTCGTTTTTCGTCGGTAATAAATTGAACTCATTTGGAATTCAGTTTACCTTTTTAAATTTTCAAGTTTCTTTCGCAATAGGTAGGTATAAGTAGGTACACATTTCAACCCACACAAAAGCTTTTAAATGTATAATTGGATTAATTGGATGATTTTAAACAAGAAATTTTTAACATTTCGCCTTTTGACACATCTGTGCGTCTGCGGAGGCAGATTGCTAAAATCTGCACCCGATTCCACCAGCAAGACCAGCCGTCCCTACATACACATTAACTTGATAAACATCTACAGGGATATACCTCGCATTGATATACATCTTCCGTTGGCTTTTGTAGATATTCACATTACACTTAAAATTCAAAATACGACAAAGAAATCTAGTGACTCTAATCGGACAGCGGAACCTGGCGCCACCTTCCGACCGATAGCTAAATCTCGCGCACATTTCTGATCTCACGTGTAGGTGCCTATTTCCCAGCTAATTTTTTTCTTAAAGACAAGTACCTAGGGATTTTTGGCGCAACGTTTGTGTCCCTACGTCATCGTGTACGTCATCCAAAACGCAAATGGAGAACGTGTGGTGGGAGTGTACGGACGTGTTGTCCTAACCTCTTCCGTCTTCTGTCTGATGTTTTATTTACTGTATGGAAGGACAAAATTGTTTACCGTCAGTCCGTTCTATTCCTGTTTATTTTTCGGAAAAAATACCAGTGACAGTGCGCGTTTTCTAGGTTATTAGTGATGAAGTGAATGACAAAAAAGTGTTTTATGGTCCGAGATGAATTCAAGGGCACATCTTCAGCCGTTCCTCAACAATTCTTTGGCCATCCGGCAAGAGATCCAGCGCTTCGAAAGTGTCCATCCGTCGATTTATGCAATTTATGATTTAATTGATCTCGTACCGGACGGACTAGTTGCTCAACAGATTCGAGATCACGTCGTTTGCATTGAAGGTGAGTTGAGTTGGGCTTTATTGTTGTCTTTTGAGTGTTTTTACCTGTACCTTGGATGCTGAGCGACATTCGACCGGCCTTCAAAATAGTAGCCAGCTAGGGTAACGGGATGCTGGACGCACATTCTTAATTTTCCTTTTAAACTGTTTACCTTACCGCGTAGGTATTACTATGTTTATCACATTGTTGCAATTTTATTTACTAATAGGGTTTACGAGTAGATTTGCAAATTAGAAAAAAACCGCATTACGACATGATCGTTTTAGCATGATAGGTAGGCTTATTTACATTTATTATTGACAGTCACAGTTAGCGTTGTTTGTCAAAAAATAAATAAAAATTGAATCATTTTGTCAGTCAGTAACAAAAGAATGTTGACGTGTATTTGGGTATACAGTAAAGTCCACAGAAGGTGCCAAAAAATCGCCTAAAACACTCGTGAAAACCGAGGTGTAATTAATTAAATGCGCCTTGGCATGGTGTGACTCAAGCTTATTGACATATTTTTAACCTCCCCAAACCCAACACAATTTTAAAAAAATGGGAGGTTACTGCAATCACTAAAATTTTCGAATTCGAGATGAGACCGGATCTATGCGTTTTGAGGTCTCAGGAACCCAAAAAAGTGGTTTTTAAAATGTGTCTGTGTGTATGTTCGTACGTACGTTCGTACGTACGTTTGTAAACACGCCACAGCCAAAACTAATTGTGTGGCATCTAACAACCTAACTTAGATCTGAAAAGCTTTTGGAGCCAATCGTGCCGCCGGAAATGCCCTTTTGGCACATCAACTTTTAAATTTTAAATGCAAACCCCCATTTTTCACTTCACCATAAGAAAGGCCTTCAAATTCTGCTTCTAAAAATGCATGCACTCTTAGTGCCTTTTTGACAAAAATTGAAATATTCGGGATTGTTAACGTACTTTAAAAACACGATACAGCCGAAACCTCTGGACCAATTTTGCTGAAATTTTGTACATGGAGACTGTATTATACATCCAAGGGCTAAAAAATGTTTGGAGGCAATCGACCCACGGAAAGTGCCGTTTTGGCACATCAATTTTCTATTTTAAATATACTCTAATTTTACCACCCTAAACATTTTTTTTTCAAATTTATGGTCAGCATCAGGAAGGTCTTCAAATACTTCTTCTAAATAAGATAAAATTCATTCGCATTTACTGTCCTTTGACTGTTTGGTACATTGTCGAACAAAACATAACAAATTTTCTGTTGAACTGACTACTATCTACCCAGAATATAAAGATCCACGCGATGGGGAGGTTCCAGCCGCTTCTCTGCTGCATTTTTTAAAAAAAATCCATATTACAAAGTTGGCTGTTGGTTCTCAAAATCTGGGAAGGCCTCGCAAATCTCTGTCAATTGACAGCTGTCAGAAATATAAAAACTCCAAGTTTTATTTGAATACCATCAATCGTTAGAAAGATAGTACCGAGGATAGTACCTAACTCGGTACCTAATCTTTCTTTAAAATCGCAATTTTCAGTCTCCTTGGGATAACACAGGAACGGTTCAATCGTCGGTTTCCCACACGAGGAATTTCTTGTCCCTCAGAGGAATTTTTCGGAATTTACAGAGGAATTTGAATGCCTTTTTGAGGAAATTGTGGAATTTGCAAGGTAATGTGTGGAATTTAGGGGTGTTTATGAGGAATTTAATGGAATTTGCGAGGAATTTGCAACCACGCTCTGATTGACAGGATCGAGAAGCCAAACAAAAATTAAAAAATTCGTAAGCCTCTTTTGTTCGCGTTATTTGTTTCTTATTTTTGAGTTCTTTTTTTAATAATATAAATTCTTATAACACCTACATTGTTATTATTTTTCTCGAGGGGTTAACCACTTAGCGATTTTGGTGTAAGGTTCTCTGGAATTTTGGCAATTTTCTAGTAATTTTAGCGATTTTCTAGCGATTCTGGCGAATCTCGCTATTTTCTAGCGATTTTGGCAATTTTCAAGCAAGTTTCCGAAGATTTTCATTAGTAATATGGTAATATGATAAGTCGTCTCTTGATTGCCGCGGGTTTGACGTCCGAATGGTTGAACTGCGAGTCAAAATGGTAGATTTTTTTTAGGTCAAAAAGACGCCGAGAACTTGCTCGAGTCGTCTTTGGCCGAAAAAAAATCTACCATTGACGAGTAGTGAATCCATGAGGACTCAACAAGGCAATCAAGAGACGACGAATCATATTTTACAGATTATTTTATAAATTAAAAGTATTGAAGTAGTTCCAAAGACGTTCGAATCTAGGTAGTGTAAAAATGTTGGATCATCGCTGTCAGTTGTCAGTCACTTGTCAACTGAGTGTCACGTCACAAAATAGAAGTGAAATTATTTGTTTTCAACAAGATTTAAACATTTATGTATACCTACGGCTGATTACGGCGATTGAATTTTATTTTAACCGCATTATAACATTCTTGGTATGAAATTTGGTAGAATACCTAAAACTTTACAATGGAGTACTTATTAGGTGAAGTCTTGTTCGAGGGCATCTACCTACCTACTATGAAAAGAATGGACGAAACAAAACTGATACGAAGGATATAGGAAGCGAAGACCAATTAGACGCGACACAGGAAGACCGAAGGACACCGGGGAGAGTTTATTAGAAGAGATTTGATAAATTGAAAAAATAACTAATAGCTCAAAAAGAGGAGGACCTGCTCATATCCAGTGTTTAAAATAATGTTAAGTTCCTGTTGTTGGCTCGTGAGTTTTAGGAGGATGTTATAAAGTGCTACAAATTTACATTCCGGCGAGTGACTTTGGTGCAATTATAACAAGATACCACACAGTTTAAAATTACCCAACAATTTTCTGTACAAATCTGGTAACCGTATCTTTTTCTAAATCTGATTAAATGTTTACTTTGAGTATATTTTTACTTTTGCCATTTTTAAATGTCGTAGGATTACCAGTTGATTTGAACTACGACTGTCGTCTTATCACTGTAATCTAGAGGTTGCTAGGTTACTGTGAACAAAATCTACCTTTGGATTGGTTCAATACTTAATGTATAAAATAATCAAGCGAATTTGGCATATTTTTTTGGCGACTTGGAAATTTTCTAGCAATTTCGGCGATTTTTAAGCTCCTTCTGTGTCTTTAATGTTCCATTCTTTAGATTCAAGAACCCTGTACTGATTTTGGACAAATTTTAAAAATACATCCCAGTCATTTACTATTACTTTTCTTCGACTGAAAAAGGGTTGAATCTGCCGTTTTTTCCCGACCAATACCTACCTGACAAATCTCTCCACAATCCTCTTCTCCGAGGCACTTGTAGTTCAATCTCGTGCAAAGTTTGCTTGTTCAGCCAAAAGAGTTGTGGAAACAAAACAAGGGGATGAATTTAAAAAATTGGCAGTCTCGGAGACGGTAGATAGAAACTTCTACTTTTTCACAGAATTTGTAAATGTCGCAATTAACTTTATTTAACTATAGTGGGGCGTGCAGGCGGTTGTCGATGGCTGATGCGCCCGGCGCTCATTTACTAAAATCTAAAACACAAAATGTTTTTCACCCCTAAAATGACATTTTTCGAATAAATGGTACTAAGGTTTTCGGCAATGCAACAGCTATCGAATTCTATAATGATAATAGCTCGGATAATAGGCCCTTTTGCTAAGACAAATTCAAAAAGGGGCCTTTTTGTCCCTAAAATGGAAATTTTCTAAAAAATTCCACTAAGGTTTTTGATCCGGCAATACAACAGCTGTCGAATTCGATAGTAAGAATATGCTTTTTTGTAAAATAAATTGAAACAAGGGCCCTTTTGCCACTAAAACGACCTTTCAATGCTTTAAACCTCGTTCCACGAGACTTTGCAGCGGTAGTCACCTTTGGAATATAGTTTTCCCATTTAATCTACATGGAGAAGCAAAATTTCAAAGTTGACTACCGCTGCAGTCTCGTGGAACTCAGTTTAGACCCATATAAATGACGTCATAGCCGATTATTATTAATTATTTTCTCCAAAACAGTGAAGAAAATTGCAAAGTCATGAATTAGACCATCTTTCTTATTAAGATTAAATTAATAAGAGCCACATCAAACAGCTTATGTTTTTTTCTAGCAATATCAGGTATTCTATGACGATTATCATCGAACTTTATTATTTTTTATGGGAACTTTGGTGGCGATTTCCGTTTGTTCTGTTAATTTTCAGCAACTTGGCGATTTTTGGCAACTTTGGGCAGTTTTTAGCGATTTTGGCAATGTTAGCGATTTTGGCGATTTTCTTACAATTTGCGATTTTGTGTACACAAATTTACCATGTGGTTAACCACTCGGACGTGACCCTATTTTTTTCTGAGTTAGAAACATGTATTATGCTTCACCGGAAGTAGTCACGGCCGCCCTAGATTTTCAAAAACATCGAAGAAATCGGTGAAAAATTAAGATTGTTGAAAATCACAAAAACAGGTCTACTTTATTTTTTAAAGAGGTATCTGATGATAGTCTGATATTTGTTCTCGGCTTCGGTTTTAACCGGAAATTAAAGCCTCCGATAGGACTCGTTTCTTATAAATTAATGAAATAAAGACATAAAAGAAAATGTAATTGCACAGGAGGTGTTTTTGTGTTTTTTTTTAAATCTCAATTTTTCACCGATTTCTTCGAAGATTTTGAAATTCTAGGGTGGCCGTGACTGTACTTCCAGTTAAGTACCTATGATACACGTCCTAACTGGTAGATTCAGAGTCCGTTGAGAGAAAAGTATAATCCCATTTGAAAAAACAAAAATTACCCCCTCCGTACAGGGCTTTTTTACTTTTAGTGCCGTAGCAGAATGCGGAGGTACTCTTGTCTTAGCTCATTCGCTCGCTCGCTCGCTCGCTCGATCGCTCCTCAGTCTGTCCGTCGGATAACTTGAGAACGGATTGAGATATCGAGCTGAAACTTGGTAGGCAGCTTCGTCTCCCGAAAAGTAAGGCGGGGATTGCTTTTGGGCCATATCGGACCAAGGGGGTGGGAGCTAGGGGTGAAAAACCGAAAAACTACTAATTGCAATAACTCGAGAACTAGTGGAGATATCTTGCTGAAAATTAGTATGCACGTTCGACCTTCAAGTCTGTTGAAAGTGAGGGGGTGCCAATTTCGGGGGATGAAATTTAGGGGATGAAAACCACAAAAAATATGATAATTCCGCAAGGGTTGCACGCAGCTGTCGGAAACTCAACGTACACACATATATCGGTGAAATCTTGTGGGGGATGCGTTTTTTCGTAAAATCGAACAAATGGGGTGGAAGTTAGGGGTAGCAACTCGAAATTCCGCTTAATAAGTACTAGTCGAAATTGGCGTCATTCGATAGCTTTCCATTAATTATTCAAAAAAGGTGTCATTCATATTTTGCGAAGAACCGCCCTTATAGGCGCTACAACCCCTAACATGCAGAAACACAAAAATACGAGAACTCAAAAACTACTCAACGTATCAAGGCAGAATTTGGTTTGTGAATTTCCAGTGACATTGTAGGTGGATGGACAAATTTTCAAAAATATCTAACAAAGGGGATGAAATTTAAGGGTTGAAACTTGAAATTTCTTCAAGTAAATGGTAGCCTAAAATTACAGGGTTCGATAGATTTCGGTCAACTATTGAAAAAAGGTCTTATGAGTTTTCAATCTAAAACCAACCCCTGGGCCATTAACCACCCCTAACTCTTTGCAAGTCGATAATTATATTTTATTTATTTTTTCTGAAACCCTATTGGTTTATTTATGAACAACTGAAGTCAGTAAATACGCAAGGAGTTATGTCACACCGGAAAAATAAACTCACCCCTGTAAATCATAAAGGGGTGAAATCATGAGGTGTTGAAAACATGAATCTACAAATTACCTTAATTTTTAAACGAATTGGGTTAGGGAGGTGAAATTGAAAACATAACTTCCTTTAGGGCATGTGGGGGTGGTGAAATAGGGGGTTGGAGTTTAGGGGTTGAAACGTCCATAAAGCCCTGTAATTTGACACAGAGAAGCAATATCTTCTGCGAAACTGTGACATCTTACACACTGCATCTTCGAGAAGGGAAGATCGAATTTTAGGAGAAAATTATCGAAGGGGATGAAAGTTAGGGGTGGAAACTCGAATTTTCAATGAAGAATGTATAGTTGAAAATATTACCATTCGATAGCTTTCTATTGATGGTACAAAAAAGGTCTTATTCATCATTAGCGAAAAACGACCCTTAAAGGCGGTACAACCCCCTAACATGCCGAAACAAAAAAATGCGAAAACTCAAAAACTGCTCAACGTATCAGGGCTAAATTTGATGTGGTAATTTACAGCGCCACTGTAGGCGGATGGGCAAATTTTCATTAATATCTAACAAGGGGGATGAAATTTAAGGGTTGAAACTGGAAATTTTTTCATGTAAGTGGTGGAATAAAATTATGGGGTTCAATAGATTTCGGTCAACCATTGAAAAAAGTCTTATGAGTCTTCATCCTAAAACCAACCCCTACGCTACTAACAACCCCTAAGCCCTAGCAAGCGGAGTAAATATATTTCATTTATTTTTTTTTGCTTTCTTCTAATTTGTTATTAATTTAAAGTGATTTTCATTAATTTTTGACCCATCCACAATTTTTCAACCCCTTTCATGATATGTGAACCCTCAAAGAGCAAAATTTACCCAGACCGCTTCTTTTTCGGGTGATTTCCGCTGGTTAATTTTGTAAAATTCGCGCAGTTTTGCCTTATGAATTGTTCTTGCCTTTTTCACTTTTTCGACCCCTTCGCAATGTTTCAACCCCCAAAAGTCAAATTTGCATAATTGGCTTATTTTCGTGTTATTTTCTGTAATTCTACTTAATTACGATTAATTCTCATCCCTTTTAACTTTTCATCCCCCTTTACAATTTTTCAACCCCCTAAGTGTTTATTTTGCAAAATTCACATAATTTAGTTTTCCTTCGGTAATAAATTGAACTCAATTGGATTACGTTTATCTTTTTCACTTTTCCAACCCCCTTCGCAACATTTCAACCCCCAAAATCTAAATTTGCATAATTGGTTTACTTTCGTGTTATTTTCTGTAATTCTGCTTAATTACGATTAATTCTCATCCACTTTGACGTTTCATCCCCCTTTACAATTTTTCAACCCCCTAGGTGTTAGTTTTGCCAAATTCGGATATTTTCGTTTTTCTTCTGTAATAAATTGAACCCATTTGGATGATGATTAAATTTTTCACTTTTTTCATCCCCCTTCGCAATGTTCCAAGTCTTCAAATGCTAAATTTACATAATTGGGTTAATTTGGTGTTATTTTCCGTAATTTTACTTAGCCACGGTTAATCCTGATACCTTTTGATTTTTCATCCACCTTTACGATTTTTCAACCCCCTAAGTGCTAATTTTGCAAAATTCGCATAATTTCGTTTTTCGACGGTTATAAAATTGAACGCATTTGGGATTCAGTTTACCTTTTACAATTTTTCAGTTTCCTTCGCAATAGGTAGGTATAAGTGCTTATTTCAACCCCCACAAAAGTTTTAATTGCATAATTTTGTTATTTTAGTGTTTTATTTCGTAATTCTACTTAATCCACACTTCATTTTCATTCCTCTTGACTTTTCATCACCTTTTTTCATTACCTTGGACTTCTCATTCCCTTTTTCAACCCCCTTAGTGCTAATTCTACATACCTACTTCGCAAATATGATGTTTTTTTGTTAACTCTCTACTGTTTAATTATGTACGGCCAATTTTCATAATTTCGTCTTTTTAACACCACTGTGCGTCTGCGGAGGCACTACTACTAGGTGCAGATTTATAAAATCTGCACCCGACTCCACCAGTAAATTCAGCTCGCCCCTACATACACATTAACAAGGTAAACATCTACAGGGACACACATCGCATTGATATACATCTTTCGTTGGCTTTTTAATAGTTATTTAACGAACAAGAGTGTTAATGAGTGCGATTAATAATCGAGAGATTTTAACGCGTGAGCGCAGCGAACGCGTTAATGATAGAGATTATTAATCGCCTATTAACACTCGAGTCAGTTACAATATTTTTCCGTGGATTGTATTATCATTAAATTGGCGAAATTTGTTTTTCGAAATTGTGTTTGATAAACGGTTATGCAACCAAACATGCATCCAATTTAAAAAGTGCCGAAGCTCGATGAACAAAACATGAGAAATTAAATGTCAATTGCCTTGCCAAAGTAGGCCAAAAGCACAGATTCTGAGTGTCGCAGTGCATTTTCCTTCTCGCACCATGAAATGAAATTGGCATAAGTTTTTTCATAAATTTTACAGCTTTTTTCTGGAAGCAAACTTAAGCTCGCAAGATTTGCACTTACTAGCACTTCAGGTGGTGTTAAATTAAGATTCTGAGTATCCATTGATGGGACTTTTATTTAATTTGCAGATTTTGAAAATTTGACAGATGTCACTTAAATTCTTGTTTAATGTCAGAACATGTATAGTTGATTGCCTATACTAAAATCGTTGATTAATAGAAAATCGTGCATTAATAGGGTCTATTAATGCACGATTTTGTATACATTAACGAAACCCATAAATGAACAATTCACGGAAAAGATATTTAAGGTGGGAAGTTGTAAAAATAATACCCTGTATATGTAAGTATGCACCTCGGTATGTACATACTTACCTAATGAGTCTAATACATAATAAATGCTTCGAAATATGCTTATCTAAGAACGAAGGTTTTTGATGTTTATTAGGAATTTCAAGGCATTTCTGAGGAATTTTTTGTCGTTTTTGAGGAATTTTTTAGAATTTTTGATGAACTTCAAGGAATTTTTCTTGGAATTTTGGCATTTTGTAGCAATTGAGAGGAATTATTTGGAAATAAAAGGCATTTTTGTATTGGAGGAATTTTTTTGACCCTCAAATCTGACCGTGGCAACCCCCTCGGAAACTTCTATCCTTTCGCAGAATTTGTAAGTACGTATCTGTCGATTTTTATTGCCGGATATTTCGGTATAGGCGAATACGAAGGCGTAGAGCGATCAGATTTTTAAAATTTGATTTTTAATCCAAAATTGTCGACTCACACTCGGCAATTGTCGACCCGATCGACAATCGGCTTCGCCTTCGTATAGCGAAATGAAGCCCGTTTTATATAAATTGCTGTCGAATGTAAACAGTAGATTATTAAAATCTAAGCGATGCGATGTATATGGTCCTGACCTTTGACAGTGAAAGGATATAATTTTTTAAAACCTGATCCCATACATAAATGCGTCAATGTTCTCAAGAATCATTAGGCACACTTTCTCGTTTCTGATTTCCTTCATTTGCCATCATTTCCTGAGAGGAACATTAATTTCACGTATTATACAGGGTGTCCCGTCTCAGAGTACAAAAATTTCAGCCACAGATTCCTTGCATGAAAATAAAAGACCCGTATTTTTTTGTTTCGCTAGATGGGCCCCAATTTCGTCACTAGGGCTCCTCAAAAATGAGCCCCAAAAATCGAAAATTAATTCCCACGTCGTAACCATTCAACCGATTTTGCTGAAATTTTCTACAAGACCATTACGAACGATGAAGATTTCAATAATGTAGCTGATGATTTCGTGGTGCCCACCATAGGCGCCCCCGGGGCCGCCCTCGACATTTTCGGCCCAATATCTTTGTTAACGTAATTAAATTTCCTATTTAATTACCCCCATCCGATGCTCCATTGAATTTTAGAAACTACGCTACCTCTTGCACTTTTTCTGTAAAATGCACCATTTCCAAGAAAATTAAGAAATGTGGAGCCATACACCATAAATTAAATGCATATCTGTATACTCCGAATTTGCAAAATTGGCTGCAATTATAATATTTACAAAAAAAAAACAAACACAGTGCCACAGTGGTGCAAAACTGACAATAATTTAAAACTTTAACAAAGCCCTGACATTAATCGCGCTATAGCTATCTTAAAAAGTCTGCCAATAAGCACGTGTATGGCTCCACATTCCTTAATTTTACTCGGAAATGGTGCATTTTACAGAAAAAGTGTAAGAGGTAGCGTAGTTTCTAAATTCAATCGACCATCGGATGGTGTGTAATTAATTACGAAATTTAATTACGTTAACAAAGATAATGGGCCGAAAATGTCGAGGGGGCGCCTGTGGTGGGCACCACGACATCATCAGCTACATTATTGAAATCGTCATCGTTCGTAATGGTCTTGTGGAAAATTTCAGCAAAATCGGTTGAATGGTTAAGACGTGGGAATTAATTTTCGATTTTTGGGGCTCACTTTTGAGGAGCCCTAGTGACGAAATGGGGGCCCATCTAGCGAAACAAAAAAATACGGGTCTTTTATTTTCATGCAAGGAATCTGTGGCTGAAATTTTTGCACTCTGAGACGGGACAGCCTGTACAGACTAGCCACATTATATTCGCAACGAAGAACTTCCTGCAGTTCCCGCAGTCAATCGAGAGGTCCTCCATTCCATAGACTATGAAATGGGATTTCACAGTCAAACTGCTGACCCAAGCAATACGAGCAGCGAATCCGCCCATAAACTCACCTGGATTACACACAAATCGATCGGGGCTTTGATACAAACAATTTCAAAAGCAAATCGAACTGGTTGAGCAGAATTTGATTAATTGGCGTTTGAAGAGGCGTTAAGGAAAAAGTTTCACGCACCACCAAGAAAGTTCTTCTTAAACTACTACTTGCGAGAAAGATCCTAATTGAAACAGGGGTTTGGTAAATTTTCGACAAAGTTTTGCAATTTGTGTACAAATATTGGATTTTTATCGTGTTTCACGTACCTACTGATGCATACAGGGACAAATTGAAGCGTTGCTTGACTGCGGTATTTGCTTGTATAAGCTCACAAAGTATGATCATGTAAATATTGTTTATTCTTGCATTCTGTGCACTTTTCTATACATACAGGCTGTCCCAGGGGTGCGTGGACGGAAGATAGAGGCGTGTCCCACTTATTAGGAATCATGAACCAAACTTGCATTTTTTTAAATGGAACACATGGTATATTTTGAATTTTTTGTTTAGATCTGATCATTAAACAAGTTTTGTACCTATATCATACTAAAGGTCTAATTATAACCGTTTGGCGCGAATTTTTAAATTTGCAACGCGAACGTTACCACTTTGAAGGGCTGGTATACGGGCTAACCACTTGAGATTTCAAAATAAAATTTCTAAAATCTGGGTACCTGAAAAGTCGGTTTTCTTAAAATTACTCGAATATTGTAAATGGCAGGATTTTGAAATTTGGCGCAGAGGTTCGTGTTATCAAGGGCTTTCTTTTGAATTTTTTTCAGATTTTTATACTAGTCCGTACTAGTCTGAGGCGTGCGTTCTTTGGGGGAACATCACACATTTTTTTTCTTTATTATTTTGCTGTTCATTGGTCCACCCTAGTTGAAATGTTCCCATGGTCACTCAAAGAAAATACACCCATGAGTACATGACCATGGGCATCGGCACATTTTGGACACCCATGGGCACGTACCTATGGGGATATAACCAAGAATCCCATGGTCATGAGCCCTTGGGCACCTTTGGGTATATCCCCATAGTCACGTGCCCATCCATGGGCACATTTTGGACACCCATGGGCACGTACCTATGGGGACATAACCAAGAATCCCATGGTCATGAGCCCTTGGGCACCTTTGGGTATATCCCCATAGTCACGTGCCCATCCATGGGCACATTTTGGACACCCATGGGCACATTTTGGACACCCATGGGCACGTACCTATGGGGATATAACCCAAAGGTGCCCAAGGGCTCATGACCATGGGATTCTTGGTTATATCCCCATAGGTACGTGCCCATGGGTGTCCAAAATGTGCCCATGGATGGGCACGAGATATATTTGGGTACATCCCCATAGGCAAGTACCCATGGGTGTGCAGAATCTGCCCATGGTCACCTGTCCAAGAGAATATGCCCAAAAATACCTGTGGGAACGTGACCATGAGTGCCCAAATTTTGCCAGGGGTGGAGGAATGGTCATCTTCATCTACTCATGGGTGTCCTATTTCTTTTGCCGATGTCGACGAATACCTCCAGATGGTATGAACGTACTCACAAGTGCAGATTGTTTTATTATGGTATTTGATAGTATATCGATCATGGAATAATTTCTGCTGCCAGGATGTAACTTCTCAGAATCTGAAATTATGTGGTAATGAAAAATTCCTATAAAGTGAAAATTACATATCCCCAGCTAAAGTCAACTTTAAAGGCGGTTTGATAACTAATCGGCAGTAGTTATTTTCAAATATTGCTAAGCCAAAATATGTTTAAAGGAAACTTTAATTTTGAAGATGAAACAACGGAATACTTTTAATAATCAATTCAGTAACTTTGGGCCGATTTCATAATCAAATATCAAGTGTCCTTGCCTCTAGTACCATTTCAAAACAGCTGCTCCCGATTTGTCACTTTTAAAGGACCTTTAACGTTTATTATGAAATCGGCCCTTAAAGTAGTCTTTACCAGTTATTAACATTTCAGAAGTATATTCCCATAACATTTCATTTAGCACGTTCACATCAAAAATGTTTCTTAAGTTGTTTCAGAAGTGCCCCAAAAAATTAAGCACTTTTTCCCAGGTCCAATTATTGGTGTAATCCGCATGACCCCCTACATTTGTTTCCCAAGACGGTACTTTCTAAAAAGACATTCAAGCTAAATTTATTAAGCGAAAAGCGGGGAACAAGAGGAGAATTCAAGAGAAAATACATCCGACTTCTTAAACATAACCTCACACATGCTTACCTTAATCTTCCTCAATATTGGCACTCCCTTTGAAAAATTCTACCTTTCTAACTATTTCCACCATTTCCACGCACGTTTACATCAAGTTTCCACTCGTTTTCCGTTAAAATCACATTAAATATAATAATATAAAACAGAAACACTGAATCACTGGATGTCTCGCGTCGGTCACCATGGTCACGGCACTTAACAAGCGTTGGTTGTTCTGACCACGTGACACTCCTGCTTACTCGGCGGCTATTTTAAAACGACGAATGCAGGAATTCAGTTATGAACGATTATAAAACGTTAAATGTGGTATTCTTATTCATGTTTATTATTGGCAGAAATTGGTGTCTAGGATCTACGGGGTTGAACTATTGGCGTTACCCCCGGCATTAACTAAATTATAATAATTCGGATTAAAATATAGGTATGTAGGTACTTTTTTCCAATAAAGGTCATGTTCCATGTGCGATTATTCGCATATCTTTTTAAGATAGGTATATCGCGATTTCTAGGGTATTCCACTAGATATTGACGGATTTCACTAAAGAATTCAAGAAAACTCCCCAAAAATCGCGATATCTCCCAGAAAAGGTGCGATATATCGCCGAGGGGTTGGCCACGCGCGCAGTACTTTGTACAACGGAAAAGCAGTACATGAGCAGTACGAGCAGTACATGAGCAGTATCGCGCAGTACATGAGCAGTACGAGCAGTATCGCGCAGTACATGAGCAGTATCGTGCAGTACATGAGCAGTATCGCGCAGTACATGAGCAGTATCGCGCAGTACATGAGCAGTATCGCGCAGTACGAGGCAGTATCGCGCAGTACTTCCGCATTATGGACAGGTTATTGTTTTAAAAATCAAGCCCATTATGGGTACCTACATTTGAGCTCAGCCAATGTTATCGGATTGAGCGGGATTTTTTGGACTAAACGGGATAAATAGATTTTCCGAGTTTATCAGTGCAAAAACGGGATTTTATTAAATCCTGAAAACAGAAAATACCAATATCATATATAAAATAAGATGTTGAGGGCTACTGCGGAATGACTACGGAAGATAAAAAGAGAAAATCGATATTACATTCAATGAGTAAGGGTAAGACAAAGATGAACTTACTGTTTCTGATCCCGTGTTCTGATCGCACTTCTCCCTCGCTTACATACAATAATTATTGCCAACTGTCAATTATTTTTGGTTATAAACTTATACCTAAAGATTTACTTGTATCATAACTAGTTTCGTGAATTAGGAAATATTGAAAGGCCATAAAGATGTTTTCTGGTACCTACTTCTTTTAAAGAAGCGCGATTTTTTAAAATATTAAAATATCTTCCCAAATATATCTCCGTTCCTGAATCGCGGGTGCGCGGTGGATAAACTTAGTGGTGGGAGTGAACATCGGTACACTCTAGTAAAAAGTATGTTCAACTGTTAACGGCATGCAGGGTGCGATGCGTGAGAGCGGGTGAGAGCCCGTTCGTAATTTCAAGAAACTTGTTGCACGGATTGTACTATACGACGCTGCAGGTCTACCGCTCTCTTTCTGATATCTCCCATTGCCTTCTTTCATCTGCGCATCTCGCAGTCGGAGATATATTTGCCAAACTACACTAGTACAGTCGAGAAAGTAAGTCATGCACTCGGGTCTTGAGCGTTACGCACAGAATTTGGGACACCATCATCGACAGTGGTGACTTTATATAAGACACCGCAGTTGCACAGGTACCGTGACACTGGCAGACCCTCAGGGACTGTGGCACCAACAACCAGTTGTGGCTGATGGGGCTGTCCACCAGGAACCATCGGCCACACGGGGGGAAGATGTCTGCAGTCTGTACGGAAGGGTAGTATAATAGTGCTGCGCAGGACGCTAGGGACTAGTTGTGACTGATGGGAATGAAAAAGATACCACAGCTGCACAGGTACCGTGACACTGGCAGACCCTCAGGGACTGTGGCACCAACAACCAGTTGTGGCTGATGGGGCTGTCCACCAAGAACCGTCGGCCACACTGGGGGAAGATGTCTGCAGTTTGTAACATAGAGGGACATAAATTGATACCTCAACTGAACCCTTTAAGGGTACACTTTAAGCTGCCTTCGACACCAAGAAACCAGTTGTATCCGGCAGGGCTGAAAAAGACCTGCCGGTTATAGTGGGTTCGCGGGACGAAGCTTCAACAAACTCCCTAAAGAGCAGAAGTACCCGCCGTGGTATAGCAAAGCGGGGTGGCTTTTCTAGCACCCGATTAACACTATTCAGTTTCTACAGCAGAAGTACTGGGTCTTTGCAGAACCGGGGTTCCTGTAGGAAATGGATAACTGTCACAGTGCGGGCATAATGGACCATAAGGTCTGAATGCAGCGGACCCGTCAGGGAAACGCACCGCAGAACGAAATACGAAGACCGGCACCAGTTGGACTGTGTCGGACTGTGTGCAGATAATGAGTTATCCGGCCAACAGATCAACAAAAAGTGCATTATTTAGTTTCTCGACTGTACCTACATTGCACATAATTTATTAATTATTCATGATTTTGCCATTGTCTCGAGAATTTTAGTGCAGTAACATAAGCTTTTCTTCATAGAGTCGTTTTTTTTCGATTTTATGTTTTTCAATAAAAATTAATACAAATTGGCTCTCATGATTGGCCAGCTTACTATTTTTTAAAATTTGTATTGAAATACTGTTACTTTTGCTGTCAGTTTCAAATTTTTCTCGAAAGGACGATTCAAATCTGGACATTGTTTTGAAAGTATTTCAATACAAAACAAGATTATTTTCTATGCTTTCAAACGCAAGTTTGTATTTCAATACATAAAACAGAGAAAAAACGCCTTTGGTAAGTAGTGCATTATTTTAGACGTGCATGTGACGTCATTTTGCCGATTTTTTGTCTTTTTTTAAATGTAGCGATTTCTTCTTGGACTTCTTTGTTCTATTTCCCTTCGCAATAGCACCACTGGTGTGTATTAGTGGAACGGAAAATACACAGGATGTCCCAGAACGCTCGCATCACCTTTTAATAGAGTATTCTGCACTAAATTCTGAGTCTATCCGTGTTTTCGAAAATTTCCAGGACCCAATCAGTTATATAAGAGATTTAAGAGGTCTTAAATCTCTTACAACTGTAGAACTATTGGACCCTGGGAATTTTCATAAACACGGAGCAATGGAGAATATAATGCTGAATACTCAACTAAAAGGTGGTGTACGCGTTCTGGGACAGCCCTATTTAGTCAATTTCGCAATTGACTGATTCTGTAACTTTTAACATTATGTTAAAGCACTGTTATAATGTTAATGACAGAAAATGAATTGTTTATCTGTCATTTAACATTATAACATCGCTCTAATATAACGTTAAAAGTTACAGATTCACCCCCTAAGTTCTAAGTTTTGTTTTGCATTTCTATAATCTATATAATCTACATATATTTAAAATTAATAATAAATCTAATAAATGAAAATATTGCCAGCTTTGTTCACATTTATTCAAACCGTATTCACATTTATTTTTTCAAGGAAGGCTTCTCTCAGAGAAATAAAGCCAGCCCTTACAGTACCTACCAAAGCAATCCAAAATTTTCGATTTTTTTAACCTCCCCAACCCCATCACAATTTAAAAAAAATGGGAGGTTACTGCAATCACTAAAATATTCGAATTTGAGATACCACCAGATCTTTACGTTTTGAGGTCTCAGGGACCCAAAAAAGGGGTTTTTAAAATGTGTCTGTGTGTATGTACGTACGTACGTACTCGGTACGTACGTTTGTACGTACGTACGTTCGTTTGTAATCACGCCACAGCCAAAACTACTAGACCGATTTGGCTGAAATTTGGAACATAGGCATCTCGTAACCTAACTTAGATCTGAAAAGCTTTTGGATCCAATCGTGTAACTGGAAATGCCATTTCGGCACATCAACTTTTAAATTTTAAATTCAAACCCCCATTTTTCACGTCACCATAAGGAAGACCTTCAAATTCTGCTTCTAAAAGTGTATTCATTCTTTGTGCCCTTTTGACCAAAAATAAAATAAAAATGATTTTTATCGGACTTTAATATCGCGGTACAGCCCAAGCCCCTGATCCGATTTGGCTGAAATTTTGCACATGGGGATTGTATTACACGTCGAAGAGCTGAACAAATTTTGAATTCAATCGACTCACGGAAAGTTTTGGCACACTAATTTCCAAATTTAAAATTATTCTCTCATTTGACCATTAAAAACAAGTTTTTGAAAGATTTATTGTCACCATCAGAAAGGTCTTCAAATTCTGGTTTTAAATAGGACAAAATTAATTCGCATTTAGCGCTGTTTGGTTCAAAAAATCGAAATTTTATAATAACAGAAAAAATACATTATAGCCCAAATTACTGAATCGATTTGACTGAAATTTGGTACATGGAGATTGGATGACCCGTTGAAGATCTGAAAGGCTTTTGAAAGCAATTGGCCCACGGGAAGTCCGATTTAAGCATATCAACTTAAAATTTTAAATACAGGACCTCCTTTTTTATGTCGCCATTAGAAAGGCGATCAAATTCTGGTTCTAAAAATGTATTCACAGTTTCTGCCATTTGAGTGGAAAATAGAGAAAAAATTCTTTCTCATTAAAAGGGAGCGGGCTGACAGTGGATGACATAAAGTGGCAGTTATTGTCAAAAAGGTGGCAAAAGATTAACCTTAAAAGGAACATATTGTCAAACGTGATGGGTGATGTCCGAGGTCACGTCGGTATTTGTCAGAAAATTGCGAAATTAGTCAAGGATTAAAAAAATTCTGTTGAATTGACTACTATCTACACAGAATACAAAGATCCACGCGATGGGGAGGTTCCAGCCGCTTCTCTGCTGCATTTTTTTTCAGATACACTCGAGTGCAAGTGAATGTAAACGATTTGTCAAAATTAGTAGGCCATGATGAATGGAAATACGATTGATTTCCTCCGGAAAAAAAAAATTTCACTTACCCAATTTGGTAGGTACAAACTGAATAAATCCAAACTGGTATAATAACTCTCCTTAGGTATGTTGTGTAGGTAAAACTACCGTAGCAGTACAAAGAACTATCGCGCAGTCCGAAGCAGTATCGCGCAGTACGAAGCAGTATCGCGCAGTACGAAGCAGTATCGAGCGCAGTACGAAGCAGTACCGCGCAGTACCAAGCAGTATCGCGCAGTACGAAGCAGTATCGCGCAGTACGAAGCAGTATCGCGCAGTACCAAGCAGTATGGCATGAGCGCAGTACTTTGTACAGGAAAAATCCGCGTGGCCAACCCCTCGTATATCGCACATGGAATATAACCTTTATACATAATAAGTACCTACACGTGTCGTTTTAGATGGGCACCGTGTTATATTTTGGTTACTTTTAGAGGAGGGATATAGATTTTTGAACTGCTGATGTAGACCCTTTATGAGATGCATCTTTTGAGGTGCACTCGAGTGCAAGTGAATGTTGACGATTTGTCAAAACGAGTAGGTATGCAATGGCGAATGGAAATACATTGGAATCGTTTACTAATTTTGACAAATCGTTGACACTCACTTGCACTCGAGTGTAGATATCTGACCTTATTCTCAATTGGTCAACTCCTACAGAGGCAACCTCGTGTATAGGACCATTATATTTTTCAATATTTTAATTACGTCGCGATCAAGATATCGAAAAAATTTATTGGAATAAAATGTTGCAATCCGATTTTGACTTCCTTTGCCGAATTTTAATTACAAATTAGAATTTTGAATTCTCTAAAAGAATTTTTCGATTTTGTCCAGTTACGCTGAAGATATCGAAAAAAATATTTAAGTAAAAGTTGTTCAGTAGTCAACTTTGACCTCATGTAACCGCTTTAAATCAAAATCAGCAATTCAAGTTTTTGTAAATTGAGACGTTTCCTGATTTTTCTAAAATTAAAGAAGCGAATTCTGAATTGGAACTTGGCATATGTGGTCAATACATGATTGTAAACGATTTATTCTTATGAACTTTTTCGATATCTTGATCACGAAGCAAAATATATGCATAAGATAGGTAATCTTAGAAAACTATTGCAAATTATGGTGGGCTTAATATTATATATCCAAATATGGTTACGATTCATAAGGGGACTTGCAGTGCATATTATGTTCATGTACCATGAGTACCCAAGAGGTGAGTTTGTGGGTCATGGGTACGTTCCCAAAACTTCGACCTCACCTTGGTCACATACCCAGTATGTGCACATTTCGAACCCATGTGCCTATGGGCACATTGTAGGTGCTCATGGGTCCATCAAAGCTACCATGGGTATATGCCCTTGGTCATCGGCATATTCCCAAAATGTTTGGTCATATCCCCATCGTAACCATGGTCACTCTTGGGAACTTTTCAACTAGGGTCAGATTAAATTTCTATTTGTTCAAAAATAAACAAAAATTTTGGAATAATTCGAAAACGGCCCAACCGATTTTTTTCTTTTTGTACTGAAATTATTTGCTATCAACACCGTAACAGGTACATTAAAAAAAATTAGGGGTGCAAGCACCTTTGGGTTGACACCGGTTCAAGCGAGGCGTAACATAATGCTCCAAATTTCAAAATCCTGCCGTTTACATTATTCGAGTAATGTTAAGAAATCTGACTTTTCAAGTACCTACCCCTTTGTTTACTGAAACTTTTAGTCTTATTTTCGACCGTAGAAGGGTCTGGTAAAATATTGCAGTCTAATTTCGGGACAGGCTGTATAGAGGCCAGACAATAAAAACTCAAATAAGTACTTAATGTAAAGCTGCTCCTCGAGATTCATATATAGAGAAGTTTGTCATTATTTGAGCAAGAAGGACTAAAGGAAGACGTACTCAGGCTTCAGTGCAACAATATGAGTGTATAATTTATAAATTCATGGTAATTGTGACATCATAGGAGTGTAACATCGATTATAACATTTTATGTGCTAACAAATGCTTCGCTAAAAGTTCTTTTTGGCCTGCCTAAGGTTTTCTTATTGAATATACGCTATACATATTGTATCTGGTGTGGTGACAGTTACAAAAATTCCATCACATCCATACTGACATTTTTTCATGCAGCATAACGGGACAAGTTATATTAAATTCCACCTTCACACCGTTTTCACCCAACCATTATAAAAACATGGAGCACCTACTTAATACATACAATACCGTTCAAACGACATTTCCTATTCAGTTTCGATATGTAAATGAAAACTTGATGAAAACCCAACAAAAAACGTTCGTATTGAATTTTTTTTTAGTCATCTGAAACTGAACTCCCAAAAATAATTATTCTACAGGGTGGTCCACTGAAAAGGGGCCATTCGAGTTTTCTCCCCTCTGACTTAATTGAGGGAAAATCCTTCGAACAGATCGATTTTTATTTTGAGGGGGACACTTAAATCCGTGCTTGGTGAAATTCTACGACGCACCCCTTAACCCCCTTAACCCCAACTTTAGAATTTCAAATCGCAACTTCCCACTTATGATACATCATTTAAAAGCTGACTTTATTATCAACCCAATGCTGTTAAAAAAAAATTTATATCCTTCCACACCCTAGCGCCCTCTATATGGACAAATTTTAAACTTGAGTTATAGAGGAGTTATAGAGGAGAAAATGTGTATGGCCCCTTTTCAGTGATTCACCCTGTATATTAATGCATAAATAAGCCAGTTCAAGTGCCACGCTACGAGAGTACTCAAAGTTTAGATAATACCGTAATGGATGTTGAGAAAGCGTTGTCGATGAAATCATTAACGAGCAGCTGTCAGTTTCAATAGATTCTTCGCTTCTTCCTCGTAATTTTTCCTTTCTGGAAACGTGCATTTGCATACAATTCCGTTCGGGTTTTGTGGAACGGTGCTGTTTGTTCTATTATTAACACCTGTGTCATAATGCACGTTAGCTTGTGCAAGCATAGTCAGTCGGAGGAGTTTTTAATGTATTTTTAATATTAATTCTGCATAGGATTAGGTTTAGCCTCGGGTTTAGCATTTAATTTGCAGCGAAAAGGTTTCTGTTACATAACAGTCAAGAGAATGTATATTTTTGTGTTTTACTAACGCACGACATCAAAAGGAGGATCGCGAGGAGTGGAGGATGGAATATTGTTTATTATTTTGAATGGTTTTTGAGAAGACGTACCTATTATATATTCTTAACAAAAAAGTTTATATACGATTATGTTGTTGATGTTGTTAAGAATTATAATATTTTTTCAAGGAACTCAAAATATATCGTTTAGGTGATTATTTAACGAATACGATGTTGATTTTTTTTTTGAATTAACCATCGTATAATCAGCGTAAAAATACAATTCTTTGCTAATTTAACCGATTTTGTATATCTTCAGTATTAACGAGAGTATTAACAATAAAGTTAGCAATGGTGCGGAGATAAAATAATACACCCTGTATAGCATTTCAGCTTGTGTTATGTTGACAACCGTTGTATTTCAAATTCAAATAGAATCATCAAAGTATATCACGCGTGAACGAAGGGAAAAATATATAATGAGGAGTTCACGAGATTCAGAAAATCGTGATCGGCATCATATTGCTTCCTCGTCATAATACGTTACCATCAGACCAAATATTCACTTTAAACTGTGAGGTTAAGATTGGAGTGAGTACAAAATACATCAAAAGTTTGATACACTTTGCGTCAGAAAGAGTAAAACTAAATACCGGGTGTATCATTTTCCGCGCCGTATAGGAGATTAACATGGGAAAACGAATTTTATTTTTTCCTTGCTCCAGGAACAGATTTAAATCAATGGTAGCTTATCCAGTGGATAGACCCGGCTGGCCGGTATCCTGAAAAAAAAGATTGCCTGCTAGTGCCCTTTGGTTACTTAGCAGGAATTTTTGAAAAATTGGATTTTAAAACGACGCGCGCATTACTTCGTGTACTTTCGGTGTCCTTCGAAGCTTTACGTAAATTGTCAGCCAGGGCCGAATCTGCGATTTTTGACCTAATTGTTGACATTAAGAAAGCCGTGGCTTGAAATTATTGTTTTAAATCTGGAGCAAATCGTTCTTTTTTACCTTCTTGCTGACGCAGAATTAGTGTACCTACCAGCGGGACAAGCGGCAGCCGACAAGGGTTCGGTCAGACTTGGTTGACGACCTAACCTCAAAAATTTACTTGGTCAAGTAAATTACTTTGAATTGCAATTATGAGGTTAGCGTTTAATTAATCAATTATTCTACTTTAGGTGGCAATATTGTTAGTGGTAGTTCGAACAAGGATCAGAAAGCATTCTCGGGTTTGGCAATGACCTCCCATCGTAAACTGTCTTTATCTTTTACGTTACCTATTTGTGTTAAAAGGTTTTGTAAGTGAAGACACAAGTAGGAGTTACATGTATTCGTGTAGAGAACATTTTGTATTCCCTTAATTAGTTGTAGATAGTTAGAAGTTGTTTGGTAATGTTTAAGAACCCTGTTTGGAAAAGCAGCTGCTGACAACATCGGTACTGGTAATTAAATTGGAACTTGAGACATCATGTTGTATTTACCTAATAAAATGCTTTTTGAACTTATTTCCAAATTTTTCAGTTCAAAAGAATCAAATTTTGTCCATTAGCACTAGCATTTGTCACTAGCAGAGTGGCACTAAAGAATAGATTGTTAAAACTGAGTAATGGAAGAAGCCAAGAACGCGTTTAAAATTCTTTATTAATAATAGTTTTTTAAAACATCGACAGCTGGCACAATTCCATTTTTGTATCTTCACATCAATCCTGACTAAATTGTAGCAATATCACAAACCACCACTACTTTTAATAACACTCCGCCATGCAGTGCATAAAGAATTAAATAACAATTAGTAACTTTCCAGTATAATTCTTCTTGCTCAATTTTTCAATGGGAATGAGTAAACAGATGAATTTTTCCCCTGGTCCAGGGCAGTAAGATGGCATGGCATCCTGAAATAAAAATGTGATCACTGTTTATTTATTATGAGGGAGGTACCTATCCCTATCACAAAAAATATTCATTGCACCTACCTAATCAATTTAACTTATCCGCTCATCCGAAGGGTTATTGGTAAATGGGTTGTTGGCCTGGGACAAGGGTTTTCTCTGGAATAAGCCGTTGTTGTTTCGTCGATGTTAATTTCATAATCACAACAATCCAACCAAAGCTGTGTCAAATCAAAAGGCTTGTTGTCACCTGTCAATCTAATTTCAATTTTGTCGACGTATGTTTTTTCGCGCTAAGGTTACCAGTCAGCCTGGTTGTTGACACCGTGCGGGGTGCGTTCAGTTAAGTAGTGCTGCTGGGTGGGTAAATTGGCGTTGTAGTACTTACACAGTGTCAACAATAGCTGCTTTCCGTTTACACATTTGTCTGAGAAAACTCAGCTATTTGATTGGTCAATTACAAATGAACCAATCAAATTGCTGAGATTAACTGAGGCTTCTCAGGTAAATGTGTAAAAGGAAAGCGCCTAACGTCAACGCGTCACTGCGCAGACCACGTTGACCAGGGGGCCAATTCTCGAATCGTTCGAATCTGTTTCGTATGCGATGTTGCTAAGCAGCCGCCAATCACATTCCGCGTACCTTAGTGATTCCGTATACGAAACAGTTCGTACGATTCGAGAATTGGACCCCTGGTAACGTGAACACTAATGTTGTCGCGCTCTTTCTTATGTATGCTACAAACAAAAGACAAAAACATGACCAAGTAGGCGACCAGGCTGACTGGTAACGTTAGCGCGAAAAAACATATGTCGACTGAATGGAAATTAGATTGACAGGATTGACAGGTGACAACAAGACTTTTGACACAGCTTTTGGTTGGACACACTGGACACAACGGCTTATTCCAGAGAAAACCCTTGTCCCAGGCCAACAACCCATTTACCAATAACCCTTCGGATGAGCCTTACTGTGATATTGTGGATTGCCAACAAGTTAAATTGATTAGGTAGGTACAATGGATATTTTTTGTGATAGGGATAGGTACCTCCCTCATAATAAATAAACAGTGATCACATTTTTATTTCAGGATGCCATGCCATCTTACTGCCCTGGACCAGGGGAAAAATTCATCTGTTTACTCATTCCCATTGAAAAATTGAGCAAGAAGAATTATACTGGAAAGTTACTAATTGTTATTTAATTCTTTATGCACTGCATGGCGGAGTGTTATTAAAAGTAGTGGTGGTTTGTGATATTGCTACAATTTAGTCAGGATTGATGTAAAGATACAAAAATGAAATTGTGCCAGCTGTTGATGTTTTAAAAAACTATTATTAATAAAGAATTTTAAACGCGTTCTTGGCTTCTTCCATTACTCAGTTTTAACAATCTATTCTTTAGTGCCACTCTGCTAGTGATTAATATTCAATAACAATTTAGCCAATAATGGACAAAATTTGATTCTTTTGAACTGAAAAATTTGGAAATAAGTTCAAAAAGCATTTTATTAGGTAAATACAACATGATGTCTCAAGTTCCAATTTAATTACCAGTACCGATGTTGTCAGCAGCTGCTTTTCCAAACAGGGTTCTTAAACATTACCAAACAACTTCTAACTATCTACAACTAATTAAGGGAATACAAAATGTTCTCTCCACGAATACATGTAACTCCTACTTGTGTCTTCACTTACAAAACCTTTTAACACAAATAGGTAACGTAAAAGATAAAGACAGTTTACGATGGGAGGTCATTGCCAAACCCGAGAATGCCTTCTGATCCTTGTTCGAACTACCACTAACAATATTGCCACCTAAAGTAGAATAATTGATTAATTAAACGCTAACACCGAGTAAGAGCTTACCTCATAATTGCAATTCAAAGTAATTTACTTGACCAAGTAAAATTTTGAGGTTAAGTCGTCAACCAAGTCTGACCGAACCCTTGTCGGCTGCCGCTTGTCGCCGCTGGTAGGTACACTAATTCTGCGTCAGCAAGAAGGCAAAAAAGAACGATTTGCTCCAGATTTAAAACAATAATTTCAAGCCACGGCTTTCTTAATGTCAACAATTAGGTCAAAAATCGCAGATTCGGCCCTGGCTGACAATTTACGTAAAGCTTCGAAGGACACCGAAAGTACACGAAGTAATACGCGCGTCGTTTTAAAATTCAATTTTTCAAAAATTCCTGCTAAGTAACCAAAGGGCACTAGCAGGTAATCTTTTTTTTCAGGATACCGGCCAGCCGGGTCTATCCACTGGATAAGCTACCATTGATTTAAATCTGTTCCTGGAGCAAGGAAAAAATAAAATTCGTTTTCCCATGTTAATCTCCTATACGGCGCGGAAAATGATACACCCGGTATAAACAAGCAAATAGACAATCAGTGATGTGATATGTTTCTATGACAATCTTTCCTTTTTCTTGTACTTCCTGTAGGTATAGAAAGGCTGAAAAAAAGAAATGAAGCACGAATAAAAGCACTTCAGAATAATACCCCGGAAAGTGTTCAAAAACAGCAGAACAAATGGAACTGCTAATAATTTATGCAAAAGGAAATTTGACAAGAAAATATGGCGAATAATGCGAACCTGGTAGAGAGTCGAAAATGATCGAGTATAGGATATTAATGAGCAAGTTAGATTATTTTACTTCTAAAATGGGGGCTATTAGTCAACAGTAGTTGTTAGCGTAAGTTGACAGACAGGTGGTTTACAGTTCTCGGATTGAAAATGAATAATGAAGAATAAATAAATTGTTGCAACATTGTTAAAGCTTAGCACAATAATATAATTACATAAGCATTACCGTAAAATAGGAGCCAGATTGCACCAACTGCAGAAGAGCTTAAAACCTTTTGATCGGTATAATTATTAAGGTGAAGGAATGGCAGTGTGAATTTGTGAGGTCTATTATTATTAGACTACCAAAAGACCACAAGACAAAGACAAATGTGAAATCGACTCTGCAGCAAAGGTGGAGGCGCCGTCCTGGAAACTAAATCCTAAGACCCCAAAATTCCTCGTCGGTCATAATCTCATCTCGTTTCTAGTTTATTTCTGGCGCTATAAATAAACTAACATCAGCGGCTGCCGATCACAATTTATTCATAGTGGAATTCCAGATGAAAATTCGCAAAGAAATTAATCACTCAGGAAAAATATTCAGAGGAAGAGGCCAGGCATCGTGAATAAACTGTGGGCGGGTGCGGATTTGGTTTAAAATAAAAACTTAGGTGATTAGTTGGTTACGGTGAACAATATCGTCAACAATATCGAATTTCTAACCCCCTGTCGTCAAAAACTGAATAGAATTTTTGTTGATCTTCTATGTTTAGCTTGAGTGACATTTCCACAATGCGGAAGCCATTGCAAAGTAGAAAAATAAACAATTCCATATGGAAGACATTTAAAACAATGAAATATAAAAAATATTTGGTTTAGTTGTTTGCACTCTAGACCAAATTATAGTAGGTTGATCTGACTTCGGATTGTTATAACTTCACAGCGGGTTCGTGTAAGTTTACGGCAGCAATGTAAGAATATTATTTTTCCACGATTATTAAATAATGCCATTGTTATATGTACGTAACTATGGATACATAATTCTGTTCATAAAATACAGCGTGACTTATGGTTATAAGTCACGCTTCTGTCACATTATTGCACAGCACCTGTAATGTTGGCTGCCTATCCAATGAACATCATGACGTATCAAAATCAAGCGAAAGTGCCAAAATAGATCAAGCATCAAACTGTTCCTATCATTTGTCAACATTTTGTTTTTGTTGGTTTGTGTTTACAATAAATATAAAGTGATAAAAGTTTTTGAAGAATTGTGGATAAAAAACGTCGTATTTAACTCGCACATTATGGGCCATTATTCACTTTTTCACTCGATTACGCTCGGTTTCTAAACTCAACCGCGTGAATAATATACCTACTTTCATAACCCCATATCAGCCTGGTAAAAAAAACACAGGGCCGCACTAAGACGATTGTTCCCTAGTTGAACTACAAAAAGTTCACTTCCATCATTAGTCCTTCAAAATCCTCGTAATATAATATAATAAATTATTACCTCTTCGACTTTACCTGTTTTATTGCACGTCCAACCCTGTCCATCTTTGACACCTTGTTTACGATTGTGTTGATGATGGTTATGTTTAATCTGCCACACGATAGAATAATCGTACTTTTACTACATTAATCACGACCTTGTTGAACTCTGGAGAAATTGAACACTTTCTCTCCCATCAGAGTTAATTTTGTTTTTTTTTTTTACCATTTCGCGATGGCACGTAGGAAATAACATCCCATTTACTTCAAGAACGGAAATAAGCCGTTCGGAAATGCAGATATAACGTCATCATGAAGATTATGTGGATTCTGTTGGCTTATTTAACGGCGGAATTGTCCACCCTCAACAAACAGATATATCGATATTTTGCACGTCAAGAGCCGTACCTACGTCACGTATTCAAAAGACGTTTCCGGAAGCTGTTCGTCGATATCTCCCCTCAAATCCTTGCCACCTTTATGCCATTTATTTATAAACATGTGTCCCTTGCGCGATGGAGGCCCGAGAATTTCCTTATTTTTATGCAAATTTAAGCAGTGGAATCGATGCTATATCAACTGCTGAATTTTAAAAACTGTTCTGAAGCAAATTGTAAGCCATAGATTGATCCTTCTGAGAGAAAAACATTGAGGCATTTATCATATACAAGTTTTTAGTTATTTATTAAACAAAGTGATAGGTGTTAGATCACGAGCGACGAAGGAGCGAGTCTATAATAGTTACTTATGTATAGTGCTCGAGATGTAAGAAGTACAAAATGCAATTAACCTGGAAAAAGACATGCGGTCTTATTCGAGCTCTCTTTCTCCCATAAGAAAAATTAAATAACGTACCGCTTAGACCACTTCGTAATCTGACCATCCTCGTCGTACTCATGCTAATCGAGAGAATAAGGAATCCACTGGGCGGTAACTGTTTAAGTTTGGAGGGAAAAGCACGTGCTCGGCGACAACAGTGGATCTCAAACAAAATAAATACAGACCGCAGATCTTAGGACGGTGTCTGAGATGCATAAACTAAATAAAAAATTTATGTTTTTTATTTAGTTTAGGTCAGACAGTCAAGACACCGTCCTAAGATCTGCGGCCTATATATTTTATTTTGTTTGAGATCCACTGTTGTCGCCGAGCACGTGCTTTTCCCTCCTAACTTAAACAGTTGCCGCCC
Organism: Pycnomerus fuliginosus; assembly: GCA_963924575.1. Taxonomy (NCBI): domain Eukaryota; kingdom Metazoa; phylum Arthropoda; class Insecta; order Coleoptera; family Zopheridae; genus Pycnomerus; species Pycnomerus fuliginosus. Next base: position 16,843,205 of record OZ004624.1, on the reverse strand, counting down.
AGTGAGTTTCTTCTTCTCTCGATTAGCATGAGTGCAACGAGGATGGACAGATCACGAAGTGGTCTAAGCGGTATGTTATTTACTTTTCTTATGGGAGTAAGAGAGCTCGAATAAGACCGCATGTCTTTTTCCAGGTTAATTGCATTTTGTACTTCTTACATCTCGAGCACTATATCAAGTACCGAAAATGCAAGTGATAAATAAGCTTACCAAATTTACGGTACTAGTACCGTAAAGTGTTTAGTTTACAGTACTAGTACCATAAAGCACCCATGTATTTTTTACTTTACGATACTAATATTATCATAAAGTAGCTACTTTACGGTACTATAAAGTGATTACTTTACAGTACTAGTACTAGTACCATAAAGTTAGACTTTCTGTTCATTTCCTAGTTACCAAAAAGTAAACTTTATGGTGTGATTTTAAAAAAAAATTCAATCTCGGGGTGTTTTGATATTAAAAGTGCCTATTAGTTTTTGAGAAGGAACGAGGTTCAATCGATAGTACATCTATACGTGAGTAATTGCAATCAAAATATAATATACTAAGTCAACATTTAATATATATACCTGCCTCTAAACAGAACAAACCACACACATGATATAAAGTTGACGTCAAACATTCCCAACGGAAATCCTATATAGCGTATGACTGTAATTTTTACGCAAAATACAGTACTTGTAAGAATAGCCCAAACAATATTTTTAACCTCCCCACTCCACTCCACCATTTAAAAAAGGTTACTGCAATCACTAAAATTTTCGAATTCGAGATAAGACCGGATCTATACGTTTTGAGGTCTCAGGAGCCCAAAAAAGTGGTTTTTAAAATGTGTCTGTATGTATGTACGTACGTTCGTACGTACGTTCGTACGTTCGTACGTTCGTACGTACGTACGTTCGTAAACACGCCACAGCCCAAACTACTCGACAGATTTAGCTGAAATTTGGTACGTGTGCATGTGATAACCCAACTTAGATCTGAAAAGCTTTTGGAGCCAATCGTGCAACCAGAAATGCCATTTTGGCACATCAACTTTTAAATTTTAAATGCAAACCCCCATTTTTCACGTCACGATAGGAAAGGCCTTCAAATTCTGCTTCTAAAAATGCATTCATTCTTAGTGCCTTTTTGACCAAAAATGAAAAAAAAAATTGATTTTTATCGGACTTTAAAATCGCGGTACAGCCCAAGCCCCTGAACCGATTTGGCTGAAATTTTGCACAAGGGGATTGTATTACACGTCGAAGAGGTGAACAAATTTTGGATTCAATCGGCCCACGGAAAGTGCCGTTTTGGCACACCAATTTCGAAATTTAAAATTATTCTCTAATTTACCCATCCAAAACAAGTTTTTGAAAGATTTATTGTCACTATCGAGGTCACCATCAGAAAGGTCTTCAATTTCTGGTTTTAAATGAGACAAAATTGATTCGCATTTAGAACCCTTTGGGTAGAAAAATCGAAATTTTGTAATAATACTGAAACCACTTTATAGCCCAAACTAGTGGATCGATTTGCCCGAAATTTGGTAAATGGAGGTGAGGTGACCCGTTGAAGAGCTGAAAGGCTTTTTGGAGCAATTGGTCAACGGGAAGTGCCATTTAGGCATATCAACTTTAGAATCTTAAACAGAAGTCCCTGAAATCAAAGACCCACGCGTTGGGGAGGTTCCAGCCGCTTCTCTGCTGCCCTTTTTTATAGTTGCTTCCATATACGAGGCTCTTCTGTTCTTTGCAATAATCCAATCGTTGCATCAACTTGCGTCTGAAATGATGATGAGTTTCTCACATAAACCCGGCGGTCTGGTTGCCATAAAAATAATGCAGTAAACGTCCTTTTTTATTGCAAAGGAAAGTTAAAAACAAACAAGAGTTTTATTGGGCTTGTGCAACGGCAACGTAAGAATTGGGGTTGTTGACTGATAATTCATATCAAAATTATACTGGGCGGCCCTCAATCCCTCATAATCATAAAAAAAAATTTAAAGATCTTGTTGTTTGGACCATCCTGTATACAAACATACGTCAAGTAATACTTTGTGATTTGTGTATTTATGTGTTTTACTTTGGTGCGTGAGAGTAAGTTGTCATTTGATGACGCGAAGCGGAGGGCATTAAGGCATCTTACAGCAGAGAATTACACAATAATAAATTATGTGGGTCGCAGAATTTCTATTGCCAAGCGGATACACCCCTTATTTCAATAAAACAGAAACTGCATCTCCAGTGAGTTAAGAGAGTCGAGTACATGTTTATATTTTCCCTCAAAATGTTTTTAAAAGAATGGATGTCTGACTATTAAATTTTTATTGTCTGCTTTAAATAGAAAGGGAATTAAAAGGTTGCGGTATTGGAGAAGCCTTAGCGTCGCACCATGGGCGGCAGGATTACTATTTTTCTATAATACTGTAAACATTTTAAATGTGAAATTATATTTATATAAACTTTTCTTTGACTTTTTCTCGCCTTCCTGTTGTATAAAATTTTGATAACCGGATAAAATTAGCTTGGAAAACCGAATTGAGCAGACCTTTACGAGCCATTCCAGTTCCATTTAATAATTCATGCCGGGTTGTTTCAATAAAAATAATTGAGAGCGTCGAGACGCTACGGTATTCATTTTTATGGACAATATCTGGGGTAAGTTCATAAAGAAAGACTTTCGTATACTTTAAATTATTGTTTTGCGTGCTGCAATATTATCTCCGATTATACTATTAATTTTCGCAAGAATTATGTGGTCTTATTGGGTTTATCGTGACGTCAATAACTGTCACTTGTCAGGATTACAAGAATCTAACTCCGAGGGGGTAGCCACTTGGATTTTTAGTGTCTCGTATTGCACATATTGCACATCCGTTACACACAATGAAGGTTATCTATTTCGTGACGTAATATGGAGGCAAGATTTTACAATGACAGACTTTTGCATTGCTTTTGCATACCGGGCTTTGTCCATATTGCCTATCTTTTTCGATTGGAAACCCTAATTGAGCACATTGTAAATTATAAACATTGCACATTATACATTGCACAGCATTACACTGCACACTATTCTACAATATTGCACACTATTGTGCAGCGACCTCTCCCAATATTGCAGAGTGGTTACCAGAGCTGGGCAGTAGCTAGCTACAAAGTAACTTAGCTACGTAGCTAGTTACTTTTTCTGTGAAAGTAGCTGTAGCTAAGCTACTTAGTGTATCTGAGTAACTTGTAGCTGTAGCTGTAGAGAAATTCATTCAGTATTCGAAAGTTACCGATTTTTCGGTAACTAGTTACCAAAAAAAGCTACTGAGGTAGCTTAAGCTACTTCAAAGTAGCTAAGCTACTTCGAAGTAGCTAAACTACTACTAGAGATACCTTTGAAAGATTATTACCTACCTCCTACCTCATAATTTATGCAAATTAATTTTTTAATTTATTCACCAGTTTGACCGAAACCATTGATAATTGAGTCTGCTTTTGTGACGTGATGTGAGACATTATTCCCTTAAATCCCAGGCAACACACGATAGTGTATTAAACGTTTATAGTTATTCTCAATCCTCCGTATATGTATATACGATTTAAGGGAAACGTTAAATTTTTGGGAAAATGTCCGCGCGGTAGACGTTTTTTTATAGTATCCTGTATTAGAGTATTATTCGTTTAAGGGACACGATCAACAAACGGTACAATTCAACATATTTTATACGTATATTTGATATTAAATCAAAACATATATATTTGACGTATATAATACCCCAGTTATTTACTTTTGTTTAACGTTGCAAATGACACTTAATTTAACGTTTACTGTTACGTGTATAATACCTCCCAATAACTATTTTAATACACGTATGTAACCTAAAGTTAACAGTAATTTTTGCTCACTATAAAGATGTTTGGCAAACTTCCCCCAGATCTTTAATGCATCCTAGATGTACTTATCGTATATCGGTCATCGTTGCTCTAAAAAATTAAATAAAGATCAATGTCAAATTATTTGAAATAAAAATTACCTTGAACATGGCCATACGTATGTCTTTAAAGGTCCAATGAAATTTTACGGCTACTTTGTCATGCAGTCACTTAGAAATTTGGTCATATTCATAACTGCATCCCGTTCCTCTGATATAAGCCAAACGGCACTTCTATAACACAATAATCTAATTAATAAAGCTGTTGAAAGAATTAAATATACCTACTAAAGCGGTGGAGCAATAAAAAGCACACAATGCTGTTTTAACTTTACCTAAATTAATCTGGTCGCCACGCACTTAATTTTTATGTTACTATACAATGATGGCGGCGGCAGTTGTGTTGTTGAGGAGTTGAGGTTGAGGTTTGACGTCGTGTCATGATCTGTGAGGGGACTGCGCGCGCAGGGCATTTTCAGGATGTGCAGCCAATAGCAGAGCAGAACTTTCTCGATTTCGGCCGAGTTTAAGCGATCACAAGAACGAATAACATAAACGAAATTTAAACGTTTATTTTATATATGAAATAAACGTATGTAAGTGTTAAAACCTTTAAAACACGTACTTAGTTTACCAGCAATTTATATATTCAAATGAAACCTTTATCAAACGAATAAATTATTATAAATATTATAGTGTATAATGGTATATTTGAAACCATTTAAATACAAAGTGATTTATACGTTTCAATAAAACGATTAATAATATGGTACAAAATTTTTAAACCTTTATATTACGTTTAAGAAAAACGTTGAATAATTGTGGCAATAATCGTTTATTATTGGACGATATTATACTCAATGTATATGAAAAGCGTATAAAATATACGTTTCATGAATATATATTATACGGATTCTGTAAAAATCGTTTACAATAAACGTTTCCACCATATCCCTTACGAAAAATATACCATTATTACGTTTATTAAACGTTCATTATACCACCGTGTGTTGCCTGGGATGTATCATTTTCAAGAGCGTTGGGGAACTATTATACTGTCGTGGGCCAAACACAAAAACGATCCATTAAGTTTTTAATTTTTGGCGCGGTAAATTTAAAAAAGTAGTTGTTAAAAGTAGCTGCAAAAACGAATACAGTAACTAGTTACTAGTAGCTTAGCTACTTTTTATTCATGAAGTAGCTTGAATACGTAGTAACTAGCTACTTAGAATTACAAGTAACTGTAGCTTGTAACTAACTACCAAATCAAAAGTAGCTTGCCCAGCTCTGGTGGTTACCCCCTCGTCTAACTGCCAGCGCCATCTTATGATTTATGCGTCCAATAAATGAGAATCAGACTCTTAATTACAAATTTCATTTGAACTGCATCTTTGTCACTGTTTTGCCTTTTTGTACCTGGATTTTCTCCTCTTATTCTATTACACATTTTTCACAGGGAACAATAATTATTATTTATTATTGACCCAGTTGTATAACGTTTAATTACATTCCGTTCCTTTTGTAGCTAAGACCTGTATACACTATACGCACCTCGCTCATTCTTAAGTCAGGAAGAGATAGTCTAATTGGAAATTAACTGCACCTGTTAGAGGCTTTCCCAGTAACATCGTAGGTAGGCATATTCATTTGGTCGAACGCGTCCAACAAGAATTTTCTTCAAAGTGCTTTTCCGAGTTCTCCCACACATTTTAAAAATTTAAACCGCAGGTACATGGCTCAGTGTTTTTGTTACATTGACGGCAACGGATTAGCGTAATTTCGTTTCGGTGTTTTTCTATCTATAAACATTGCCCCTGCTGCAAGATTTTAAGCCTGACAGAGAAAAATGCGTGGTGGTTACTTTATCATTTTATAAAAACCGCCGTTTAAAAAAATATATATTACAAACGGCGGGTATTTTAATCCCTCTGTTTTATGTAGCAATTAACTTTACGCAACAATAAACAAAAGCCTAGAACAACCATTTCCCGCCAATTTCTTTTTGTCGGAGAGAGGTGCGCATGTTCGAATGGTGAGGACGATGATGCAATGCGGCAAATGCAAAATATGGTTTTCACCCCTAAAATGGCATTTTTCGAAAAAATGGCACCAAGGTTTTCGATCCGGCAATGCAACAGCTATCGATTTCTATAATAATAATATGCTCTTTTAGGAAAAATTTTAGAAAAATTGAGAACGGGGCCCTTTTACTCCTAAAATGGCAATTTTCGAAAAAATTGCATTGAGGTTTTTCATTCGACAATACGACATCTATCAAATCCGATAGTAAGAAATTGTCTGTTGCTAGAATAAATTCAAAAAAAGGCCTTTTTGCCACTAAAATGACATTTTTCGAAAAAATGGCACCAAGGCTTTCGTATTGAACGAAAATCAGCTATCGAATCCGACATCGGAAAATTCACAAAAATCTAATCGCCAGAAACATGAAATCTTTACTTTTCAGGGTCCTGGGAACCCAAAAAAGTGTTTTTTGAAAAAATGTCTGTCTGTCTGTGATCACGCTGCAGCTCAAACTACTGAACGCATCGAGATGAAATTTGGCACACATATTCAGTGGGAGATTTGTAGGTGCTGATTATAATTTGGGTCACATCGGTTCACGGAAAGTGCCTTTTTGGCACATTAACTTTAAAAATTTAAATGCAAACCTCCATTTTTCGCGTTACCATATGAATGCTCTTCGAATTCTGCTTCTAAAAATGTATTCACACTTGGGCCCTTTTGACCAAAAAAATGGTGCCGTGAAAAAAAATCTATGCATAACTGTATATTTTTATTACCGGATTTGATAACTGCTTTTTTTTCAAGCCGAAAACCTTAGTGCCATTTTTTCGAAAAATGTCATTTTAGTAACAAAAGGCCCCTTGTTTCAATTTAAAAATGACACTTCCTGTTGGCCGATTTAGCCCAAAGCCTTTTCAAATCCATAAAAGATGTCCGAAATTTCAGCCAGATCGGTCCAGTAGTTATGAGCTTCAATTTTTCGATCGATTCCAGTAACTGCTTCGCGGAGCGTAAAAGTTAAAAAATCCTTGATCGCCGTCTAATGAAGAACTTCCGACGATGATGATGGGCGTTTATAAATAGGTTATCTCGTAGCTCGCTTTCGTTGTGTTAATTAGAGGATGATTTTACTGCTTGAAATCGAAACGTTTAAGTTGACTGCGATAATACCAGGAATGATTGATTGTAGACTTTATGATGTGGGTTCAAATATTCCACCCTAATGAATACCTAATTATGGTAAAGGGGTGAGTGGATTTCTAATTTTTAACTAATGATAGAGAAATATCTTAGACGCAAGGTCGGAGATTATGCGAAAGTCCTTGCATTGTGATTTGAGTTATATTATGTTGAGTTTTTCTTCCCACGTCGTTTTATTATTATTTAATCTCCAGAATTGTTTGTATTTATAGTTTGTTTGGTAAATAAATGAAAGCAACGTTGTTTATTTAAATAGTAAATAGTAGATCAGGAATGTGCCATTCTTCCGTAGGCTATCGTTTGACCTACAAACAACAATAATAGAACTCAGTCGTAGCCGTGTCATGAATAAACTTTTAATTCGTTTTTAATTCGAAGAACGTTTTGGATCGATGGAAGAAATATTCATTTGATCGTCGAGACAATGAAGTCGTCCGGACGACCTTTCTAATCAACTTCCTGTGCGAATCCAACTTCCCTTAGGACATGGCTGTTTCCCTAACTTCGGTCTCTGCATTATCAGCTGAACCCATTTCGCCTGTTCCGTATGCCGTTTTCATCCCCACGAAGACGGACTAATAAGGATTTAATTTCCCTAAAGGAAACCGCATCAGGTCGCTTGTTATTCCATACCCGTTCTGCATATTAAAAAGTTCTTGAGTCATTCGTGGGTGTTCTTCTTGTGTAAACAAAAAGTATGCGTCATTAATTATGGCACATTAAAGTTTAAACCTTCCTGCTGCAAATAATCTCGGTCGTTCAAAACTTTGGGCCCTGTCGGTCGTTTGGTATAACTGGAGAACTGATGGAGGTATTAAGTTGAAACTTGACGCTCATTCGTTAGGGGATGAGAACTACAAAAATTTCTTGAGAAAGAGTCAATAAAGACCTTAATTTGGCAAATAGAAAGAAAAATTACTGCAGTGGTAGCTAGTGGAAGGGGCGTGAGCTCGAGCCAACGTCAAGACGAAGAGGTACAGTTTTTGTTAAATTTGCGAATATCCCATGTAATATTGATTCTATGGAAAAAATAGACATAACAAATTGAAGAGCGTAAAATTCTCTAAAGAGTTTATATGCAAAAATGTATTGATTACATTATATCCAGATTCTACGTTTATATGGCGCCTCGCCTACGTTTACATAGGAAGCGCCTCCGATAAATGCGAACGCTGCCTAAACGTTTGCAGATGGAACAAAATCTTATACAGAAGAATTGTTGGCAACAAATATATCTACAAAAAAGTCCGCGACAGCATACAGGGTGTCTTACGAATATGGAGCAGTATCGATATCTCTGGACATAAGCAAGGTACAGTTGTAAGATTTGGCATTTACAGAAATTGACACATTCGGAGTCTATTGAAATTATTGGCGACGATGGGGTACTTCCGGTTGTACCGAAAGTAGGGTCCAACTTTAAAATTTTAAATGGCAACCCCCATTTTTCATTGCAGATTCGTACAGAGGAGCAAAACGTAAACCTAGAACACCTAACATGTAACTTGTTTGCACCAGCCGCCTAGATTTTATTAACGTTCCGCAAAACAGTGCTATGTAAAAATGATTATAACTTGTAAACTGCGGGCGATAAAAATAAAAATGACACTCAATTGTAAAGTAGAAAGACTGTTTTACATTATGCTTGCCAAAAAGTCATATGAAAGCTGATTCAAAGTCGATTTAAAGAAATTGAAATGTTGGAAATTTAAAAGCCGAATAACATTTTCTTCTTATGGAAGAAACAGCGATTTTAATCGTTTCCTTTTTTGGCACTTTATGGGTACCATTGAAAAGAGAATAAAATTCTGCACCCATCCATGCAGAAAAACTTATGCTGCCATTTAAGAAAAAAATGTTATTCGGGTTTAAATTTCCAGTATTGCAGTTTCTCGAAATCAACTTTCAATTAGTTTTCTTAGGATTTTTGGCAATCATAATGTAAAACGGTCCTTCCGCTTTACAACGGTGTGTCATTTTTATTTTTATCGCCCGCGGTTTACAAGTTATGACCATTTTTACATAGCACTGTTTTGCGGAACTTTTCTCTAAAAACGTTAATAAAACCTAGGCGGCTGGCGCAAACAAGTTACATGTAGGTGTTTTAAGCTTAATTTTTCTTCCTCTATCCGAATCTGCAATGAAAAATGGGGGTTGCTATTTAAAATTTAAAAGTAGGGCCCTACTTCCGGTATAACCGGAAGTGCCCCATGGTCGCCAATAATTTCAATAGATTCCGAATGTGTCAGTTTCTGTAAATGACAAATCTTACAACTGTACCTTCTTTAAGCCCAGAGATATCGATACTGCTCCATATTCGTAAGACACCCTGTATAAGTATCTATGATAGGTAGCCTACAATAATTGTTTTTGTGTTTTAATTTTTTGTAAAAATCTGTTTGACTGTTTGTTGTGGGCTGTTCTTCATAGATATCTATATGCTGTCGCGGACTTTTTGGTAGATTTTTTCGTAGCCAACAATTCTTCTATTTATGATTTTGTTATATCTTCTACAGTTTACTCAGCGTTCACGTTTTAAATTGTTAAAGCGGTTTTTTTTCGCTGTCTTGCACGTAACGAATAATTGAAACGTTTTAAATAGTCAGTGGTTGACTTTTATTCTATTTTTATTTAAATTTAACATTGTGGTTAAAATTCAACTAATAAATTCGGGTAAATTCCATGCTACTTTAAACTTTAAAACACAAACGTGACAAAACACTGTTCTCGTCTTGTGTAGTCAAGAGGTCTGACTGAGTGAGTCTGAGGCTCAAGGCCAAAAGAGAGGGAAGACGTAAGGAAGTTTCGGACGTATACAGTCGTGGCAAAAAGTGACTTAAAACTAAAGCGACTTAATTTCTTTGTAATAATGGCGATAAGGTCAATAATAGGGTCGAAAACCTTAGATGTAGATACCATTTTTTCGTTATTTTAATGGCGATAAGCTTCCTTGACCTTGTAGGTTATTCTGTAGCGATAAATTGGCGCCTTCAATCGATAGAACCTATCTTTAGCGATAACCTGGTTCATGATCTGTACGTTTACAAATTCTGTGAAAAAGTAGAAGTTTCTACGGTCTTCGAGACTGCCAATTTTTGTTTCAATATTTTCACTTCGTTGACTGGGCTATGTATCCATTTTTTAGGTGATGAGAATTGCAAAAATTTTTGAAATTGAAATTGAAAAATCATTTTTGTGGACGATTGCTAGGTAGAAAAACCAGAATTTGCACTATTCTTGGCACGTCAGTAACATCCTGTCGGCGAATTTAATCTCGACTTCCGTAATGTTACTAATCTGAAAATCCTAAATCCTGAACGTTTCCCCCTAACATAAGGCCTCGCTTTGTTCAACATGAAGAAAACGATACCTTGGCTTGACATTTACTCGAGCAATGTAGAGACAGGAGACAGGCATGGAATTTCTCTCGAATGGATCTAAATATAAAGTGCATTACCTAACCTCTTTGCGAAATCCATACGATTCGTTTTCCAAGTGTTTGTCAAATTATAATATGCAAGGAATATTTACACTTTCGACATGATTGATGATTACAACTGAACGACACAATAATTCGTGATGAGTAATAAACTCGTGGGAGCAGCAAATCGCTTAATTAGGATTTGTGCCCCTAACATGTCATTAGGTTGTTTGTGTATAGGACACCCCGATGACTTGCTTGCGTGAAAAAATTCCGAAGGGGAAAATAATAATTAAAATTAACGTGACGATTTTTTATTGCCGCTGTGAATTAGCAGACAAATATTGAGTCATAAAATGCATCCTGAATCTCTATTAGCGAACATGATTGAATGGAAAGAAAAAAGTTTGACCTACTGCTCGTATTGTAATGGATATTTTATAAATCTACCTCCCACACAGATGAGGTGAGTCTGATGCTTTTATTATTGATAAGAAATCAGAAATGTGATGGTTTATTGGCTATTTCAGGTCAATATGTAATGGAAAAGTGAAGTACGAGCTCATACACTTCCAGCAGCATTATAATCCTCAACATCGATTTGTAGTCAGCGACAGGAAGAGTGGAAAATGAAAAGTTAATACTCTGAAGACGTTGATTAATGATATTGGATATAATAAGAATCCGAGAGCGATTAATGACGATAAGAAAAGGTGATAGACATAATGAAAAATTTAAACCGATTTAAATACCTGAATCTTTCGAGCCACCATTCAAAAACTTCGGACCGGTTTCGGGTTACTTGACCCTCATCAGCGAAGTGCATTTGAATGGTGGCTCGAGAGATTCAGCTCCAAAGACTTTATTACAAGTCGGCGATGTTATGAGAAGTGATAGAGAGTTTTAACGCCCTCTACCGGAAGAATGGTCAAATGAGCACAAGAGAAGCGAGGGCACTTTGCAGCGACCGACTCACTTTCAAGCCCGGGACCTTCAAATTGCCAGCTACGGCAAAGGAATTGTATTTAAACCGATTTAAATACCTGAATCTTTCGAGCCACCATTCAAAAACTTCGGACCGGTTTCGGGTTACTTGACCCTCATCAGCGAAGTGCATTTGAATGGTGGCTCGAGAGATTCAGCTCCAAAGACTTTATTACAAGTCGGCGATGTTATGAGAAGTGATAGAGAGTTTTAACGCCCTCTACCGGAGCTGAATCTCTCGAGCCACCATTCAAATGCACTTCGCTGATGAGGGTCAAGTAACCCGAAACCGGTCCGAAGTTTTTGAATGGTGGCTCGAAAGATTCAGGTATTTAAATCGGTTTAAATACAATTCCTTTGCCGTAGCTGGCAATTTGAAGGTCCCGGGCTTGAAAGTGAGTCGGTCGCTGCAAAGTGCCCACGCTTCTCTTGTGCTCATTTGACCATTCTTCCGGTAGAGGGCGTTAAAACTCTCTATCACTTCTCATAACATCGCCGACTTGTAATAAAGTCTTTGGAGCTGAATCTCTCGAGCCACCATTCAAATGCACTTCGTTGATGAGGGTCAAGTAACCCGAAACCGGTCCGAAGTTTTTGAATGGTGGCTCGAAAGATTCAGGTATTTAAATCGGTTTAAATACAATTCCTTTGCCGTAGCTGGCAATTTGAAGGTCCCGGGCTTGAAAGTGAGTCGGTCGCTGCAAAGTGCCCACGCTTCTCTTGTGCTCATTTGACCATTCTTCCGGTAGAGGGCGTTAAAACTCTCTATCACTTCTCATAACATCGCCGACTTGTAATAAAGTCTTTGGAGCTGAATCTCTCGAGCCACCATTCAAATGCACTTCGCTGATGAGGGTCAAGTAACCCGAAACCGGTCCGAAGTTTTTGAATGGTGGCTCGAAAGATTCAGGTATTTAAATCGGTTTAAATACAATTCCTTTGCCGTAGCTGGCAATTTGAAGGTCCCGGGCTTGAAAGTGAGTCGGTCGCTGCAAAGTGCCCTCGCTTCTCTTGTGCTCATTTGACCATTCTTCCGGTAGAGGGCGTTAAAACTCTCTATCACTTCTCATAATGAAAAATCTATTAATGAATAGGAAGAGTTAGAACGACTCTTGAATAACCATTTTCGCAATTTTTTTAGTTGTTTAAAAAACGTGAATATTGACTTGGACTTTATTAAAGTAAAAACATTGCAAAACATTGAATTAATTGAGTCGTCTGTTTGCTGTTTTTCTCATACGTCTCAAAAATTAAGAGATACATTCGATTCGAAGTGTAATAATTGCCCAACATTACCTATTTAGCCTTTGAAATGCAATAGACTACTATTAATTTAGGCGTCAAAGAGATATCATTACACTTCGTCTATAGATACTGCAGATTTCCACATCCCTCCAGCAAATGAAATTTATTGTTCGTTGCAATTATGATCTCGCATCAGAATATTTTGATCAAAGCAAATACCTGAAGTGTGAAATTGTTTTGATGTCGCTCGCATCAAGTCCATTGAACTCTTGCGGTTTCCACGATGACGGGTGACATAATAAAATTCTGTCTCGAAAAATTCCGCCCCCAAAATATATGTGTAATGCTTTCAAGAAAAAAATTATACCGACATTGTGTTATTATTTAATCGGAAATGGACCGATCCCTTATCAACAAACTTATGAATGCGCTCACGCGAACGTGTCGTTTATATTTTTTTCGACATGTAATTTGAAATGTGACTGTGAGTATCCATAAAGTTTCTATGTGACATTAAGATTTTGTTGTTCAAGTGGTATAAAATAGGTACATATTATATTTCGCCACTATGGGGTTGTCAAAAACACATTATGTGCACGAGTGTGTAATTGCTGTACAACTCGAGTTGCGTACTGTACTTTTCCAATGATTTACGTCAAATATTTACAGTTGTGCTATATTGTATGCGTAATTATTGTAACGGGTGAGCCAAAAAAACGGTCATTTTTATTTTTCCTGTATACAGGGTGGTAAATCTTTCATGGTGCATGTATTGGTAACTCCTAACCATAAATTAGACAAAAGCTGTGGAATTTGATGCCGATCAAGAATCTGTGAAGAAACTTGACAAGCGTTTGCTCGTTCAAAAGTTACAAAGAAAAAACGCAACAGCCGTTTTTTAACAAAAAATTGTCATAGCTTTACGAAACTTGTCATTCTTACATTTTTTGATATGGTGCATCTCAAGACACTGTCAAAACCGCGTCTGTATCTCTTATGGTTTAGGACTTACCAATACGTGCACCATGAAAAATTTACCTCTCTGTATTTGTCAGTTTTTGTGCGATATTTTTCGGTGTTACGTAGCTCTCGGTGTTAGGGGCTCTCGGTATCAGCCATACGGTTTTAAAACTGACCGGATTTTTTTGGCCCACCCGTTATATTTATGTAACATGGTGAATTAATTGTATGTTTCTTTTTCAGGTAAGTGACGATGGGACCTTACTTGGGTGTGGTTCACTAGTTTATTGGAAATCGAAGGTGACAGGTAATGCCTTTGATTAATTTACTATTTACTCATGCAAATCTTTTTAAGTGAACTTTACCTAATAATAATTTTAATAATCGAGCATTAACTATTTATTAATTGTGGAAGTTTAATCGTGCCGTAAAATTAGGTTGTTCATTAATGATTTGAAGTGAGGCAACAGCCGATTTGAAATTGATTCCGAAATGTTTGTTGCTTCGATCTGTCGATAGTTCGGTTAATTATTGTGGGAGCTATACATGTTCATCCAATTATATTTACTTGTTGAAGCAAAATCGAATGAACATTATTGTGGAAACTACAGCGGAATAAGTAAACAATGCAGTGATTATCTCCACTCTACAAAAAAAACCTTTAAATTCACTTTCGATGTTCGTGTATAGGTACATACATATTATGTTCATACCATTGCATACCATCACCAGAAAATTCACACGGGTTTAAGTCAAATCTTCAACTTTAACAAAAAAAAATTGAGCTTTTTGCAGAATATTCTCACATGACCAGCTTGAAAGAATATGTTGTTGCATTATGTCAAAAGATAAAATAAACGAAGATAAAGTAGTAATGACCGTTTCCGTAGCAAAACGAAGGAAATTACTCGTTTTCTTTCTTAATGAACCGAGTAATATCAGAAAGAGCGGATCTGTGTCACTTTTAAACAGCTTTATTACTTTATTAGTCTCTTGGATTGCGCGGAAATCAAATCGAATTATACTGCAGGACTTGCTTTATCAATAATAGACATCTTCTGTAAATTACAACCGACCAGAATGCATCAGAATCGATTAAAAGGCGCGAATCTGACTACACCTTTTCCAATTGTATTTGAGAAAGTGAAATTTGTATTTGATATTTGTCCCTTATAATTGAGAATGTAATAGAAGTAATTCAGATTAATCAATTATACACTGAGAAAAATGAGTCAAATAGAAAATGTATTTGACTCGAATCTATTTGTGATTAATTTATATAAACTTGAGGGTAATATTTACTACATTATACGCTAAAGTTCTGCTCTTTGCAACAAATAAATCATTTTATTAAGAGTAATTATACCGGGTGTATCATTTTCCGCGCCGTATAGGAGATTAACATGGGAAAACGAATTTTATTTTTTCCTTGCTCCAGGAACAGATTTAAATCAATGGTAGCTTATCCAGTGGATAGACCCGGCTGGCCGGTATCCTGAAAAAAAAGATTACCTGCTAGTGCCCTTTGGTTACTTAGCAGGAATTTTTGAAAAATTGAATTTTAAAACGACGCGCGCATTACTTCGTGTACTTTCGGTGTCCTTCGAAGCTTTACGTAAATTGTCAGCCAGGGCCGAATCTGCGATTTTTGACCTAATTGTTGACATTAAGAAAGCCGTGGCTTGAAATTATTGTTTTAAATCTGGAGCAAATCGTTCTTTTTTGCCTTCTTGCTGACGCAGAATTAGTGTACCTACCAGCGGCGACAAGCAGCAGCCGACAAGGGTTCGGTCAGACTTGGTTGACGACCTAACCTCAAAATTTTACTTGGTCAAGTAAATTACTTTGAATTGCAATTATGAGGTAAGCTCTTACTCGGTGTTAGCGTTTAATTAATCAATTATTCTACTTTAGGTGGCAATATTGTTAGTGGTAGTTCCAACAAGGATCAGAAGGCATTCTCGGGTTTGGCAATGACCTCCCATCGTAAACTGTCTTTATCTTTTACGTTACCTATTTGTGTTAAAAGGTTTTGTAAGTGAAGACACAAGTAGGAGTTACATGTTTTCGTGGAGAGAACATTTTGTATTCCCTTAATTAGTTGTAGATAGTTAGAAGATGTTTGGTAATGTTTAAGAACCCTGTTTGGAAAAGCAGCTGCTGACAACATCGGTACTGGTAATTAAATTGGAACTTGAGACATCATGTTGTATTTACCTAATAAAATGCTTTTTGAACTTATTTCCAAATTTTTCAGTTCAAAAGAAACAAATTTTGTCCATTATTGGCTAAATTGTTATTGAATATTAATCACTAGCAGAGTGGCACTAAAGAATAGATTGTTAAAACTGAGTAATGGAAGAAGCCAAGAACGCGTTTAAAATTCTTTATTAATAATAGTTTTTTAAAACATCGACAGCTGGCACAATTCCATTTTTGTATCTTTACATCAATCCTGACTAAATTGTAGCAATATCACAAACCACCACTACTTTTAATAACACTCCGTCATGCAGTGCATAAAGAATTAAATAACAATTAGTAACTTTCCAGTATAATTCTTCTTGCTCAATTTTTCAATGGGAATGAGTAAACGGATGAATTTTTTCCCTGGTCCAGGGCAGTAAGATGGCATGGCATCCTGAAATAAATGTGATCACTGTTTATTTATTATGAGGGAGGTGGTACCTATCCCTATCACAAAAAATATCCATTGTACCTACCTAATCAATTTAACTTGTTGACAATCCACAATATCACAGTAAGGCTCATCCGAAGGGTTATTGGTAAATGGGTTGTTGGCCTGGGACAAGGGTTTTCTCTGGAATAAGCCGTTGTTATCCAACCAAAAGCTGTGTCAAAAGTCTTGTTGTCACCTGTCAATCCTGTCAATATAATTTCCTTTCAGTCGACATATGTTTTTTCGCGCTAACGTTACCAGTCAGCCTGGTCGCCTACTTGGTCATGTTTTTGTCTTTTGTTTGTAGCATACATAAGAAAGAACGCGACAACATTAGTGTTCACGTTACCTGGTCAACGTGGTCTGCGCAGTGACGCGTTGACGTTAGGCGCTTTCCTTTTACACATTTACCTGAGGAGCCTCAATTAATCTCAGCAATTTGATTGGTTCATTTGTAATTGACCAATCAAATAGCTGAGTTTTCTCAGACAAATGTGTAAACGGAAAGCAGCTATTGTTGACACTGTGTAAGTACTACAACGCCAATTTACCCACCCAGCAGCACTACTTAACTGAACGCACCCCGCACGGTGTCAATAACCAGGCTGACTGGTAACCTTAGCGCGAAAAAACATACGTCGCCAAAATGGAAATTAGATTGACAGGTGACAACAAGACTTTTGACACAGCTTTTGGTTGGATTGTTGTGATTATGAAATTAACATCGACGAAACAACAACGGCTTATTCCAGAGAAAACCCTTGTCCCAGGCCAACAACCCATTTACCAATAACCCTTCGGATGAGCGGATAAGTTAAATTGATTAGGTAGGTACAATGGATATTTTTTGTGATAGGGATAGGTACCTCCCTCATAATAAATAAACAGTGATCACATTTATTTCAGGATGCCATGCCATCTTACTGCCCTGGACCAGGGGAAAAATTCATCCGTTTACTCATTCCCATTGAAAAATTGAGCAAGAAGAATTATACTGGAAAGTTACTAATTGTTATTTAATTCTTTATGCACTGCATGGCGGAGTGTTATTAAAAGTAGTGGTGGTTTGTGATATTGCTACAATTTAGTCAGGATTGATGTAAAGATACAAAAATGGAATTGTGCCAGCTGTCGATGTTTTAAAAAACTATTACTAATAAAGAATTTTAAACGCGTTCTTGGCTTCTTCCATTACTCAGTTTTAACAATCTATTCTTTAGTGCCACTCTGCTAGTGATTAATATTCAATAACAATTTAGCCAATAATGGACAAAATTTGATTCTTTTGAACTGAAAAATTTGGAAATAAGTTCAAAAAGCATTTTATTAGGTAAATACAACATGATGTCTCAAGTTCCAATTTAATTACCAGTACCGATGTTGTCAGCAGCTGCTTTTCCAAACAGGGTTCTTAAACATTACCAAACAACTTCTAACTATCTACAACTAATTAAGGGAATACAAAATGTTCTCTCCACGAATACATGTAACTCCTACTTGTGTCTTCACTTACAAAACCTTTTAACATAAATAGGTAACGTAAAAGATAAAGACAGTTTACGATGGGAGGTCATTGCCAAACCCGAGAATGCCTTCTGATTCTTGTTCGAACTACCACTAACAATATTGCCACCTAAAGTAGAATAATTGATTAATTAAATGCTAACACCGAGTAAGAGCTTACCTCATAATTGCAATTCAAAGTAATTTACTTGACCAAGTAAATTTTTGAGGTTAGGTCGTCAACCAAGTCTGACCGAACCCTTGTCGGCTGCCGCTTGTCGCCGCTGGTAGGTACATTAATTCTGCGTCAGCAAGAAGGTAAAATAGAACGATTTGCTCCAGATTTAAAACAATAATTTCAAGCCACGGCTTTCTTAATGTCAACAATTAGGTCAAAAATCGCAGATTCGGCCCTGGCTGACAATTTACGTAAAGCTTCGAAGGACACCGAAAGTACACGAAGTAATGCGCGCGTCGTTTTAAAATCCAATTTTTCAAAAATTCCTGCTAAGTAACCAAAGGGCACTAGCAGGCAATCTTTTTTTTTCAGGATACCGGCCAGCCGGGTCTATCCACTGGATAAGCTAGCATTGATTTAAATCTGTTCCTGGAGCAAGGAAAAAATAAAATTCGTTTTCCCATGTTAATCTCCTATACGGCGCGGAAAATGATACACCCGGTATTAGCCATAAATAAACTTTTACTTGGATTAATAAGAATCATATTTACGGGAAATATGCGACATTATAACTTTTTAGCTTTTTTTAGCTTTTATTAGCGGCAAATAAAAAATGTAATAAGAGCTTTCAGTATAGCATTAGCTGCAAATATTGAAGTATTCGCGGGGAACACCAGCATCCACCTTCGTGTAACATCGTGCAGTTTCGACCAAAAATAAACGAATGCTTCCAGTTTCTCTCCATTCGCCGGGTTAATTGGTCACTGATTAGTGTTTAGCGTAGGGTTGTGTTTTAGTTTTATTGTTTGTGTTGTTTTAATGTGTGAATATGGAAAACCTAGTAGAAAACTTATTGGAAAATTACTCTGAAGAAGAGCCGAACTTCAAAAAGGCATTGTGTGCTTGGGGACTGGGCCAACATTATCAATCTTTCGTTGGTAAGTAAGTTTCCTCAATTTTATTTAATAGGTAAAAAAGCAGTTTGGCCTATTTACGCTATTATTCTTTTATTTATTGCTTCCCAGAAAAAATATCCATCCCATCATAAAGCACCCATCTATTGTTACTGGTACCGCGAGTTATGGGACATCCTGTATAAATTTAAGATAGAATGTATAAAATTGGCGAGTGTATTGTTAACTTTGTAGAAAACTTAGTAATTACTAATTAGGTATACATACATAGTCAGTAAATTTACTATAATATTATTATTTGTAAGTTTGTTTCCACCATTTTGTATTTTTGTGTAATAAAATGTACTTATGTTAAACATAAACATCCCCAGAATGGCAAATATATAATTTTAAGTTGGTTGAAAGCTTGGTTCATTTTTCAAAGAGGAACTGATGTTTGATTACACGAGGTAGTTTCAGAGTCTTGTTCCACAAAATTTACTTTCTGTTTAGGACGCGTTTCGGAGTGTTACTCCATCTTCAGCTATAAAAGAAATTAACACAAAATGCAAAACAGTTGCCTGATGGAAAACGAAAAAACGTTTGGGTCAAAGAACGTTTTTTTGTTTTCCAGGCAACTGTTTTGTATTTTGTGTTAATTTCTTTTATAGCTGAAGATTTATTTAAGACAATTAAATAATTTTACTTGGGGTAATTCATCAATTTTATTAAGGGCAAATAAAATTCTATTTGTAACAAATTAAGTAAAACATAAGCGCTATACGCTATTCATTTAGGGTTAATGTTTTGTTATTACCAGGTAGTATAAATTGTTGTAGAGGCAATTACACAACTAACTTATACTAAATGAGTAATGTATTACGGGTAAATATTAACGCAGGTTTGATACAAATAGTAACAGCTAATAAACACAACTAAAAAGATATTGGTCCCATATACAGGGTGTTCGCGAAACATGTAGCAGAACTCCTACCGTAGGTTCCTTACATAAAAATAAGTTGAAAAGTTCCTATGAAGATTTGTCCAATATCGCCTCCTAAGGGTGCTAGGTCTTCTCATAGGAAGAGGATGGGGACCAGTTTATTTTTAATATTTCGGAAACGGCTTAATCTACGATATTGCAATTTGGTTCATCGACTTACGTACTTAAGGGTGTGTCATGTACAAAATTTCATTAAAATTGATGGAGGGCAACATACAGTTACCGACACCTGCAATTGATATTTTCAATGCAAAACCTACAGAAGCAGTTCCTGTAAAAATTATTTACTGCGTTTTAGAAGTAAAATTTTATAAGAAAACTTTTATTGCTCTTGCAAAATTTCAAAATAATGCATCGATTTTGAGCAATCAACAAAAATGTATGCTATTGCATGATGCGCGCCTTGTAATTTTTGGATCAGTTTCACAAAGTCGCCTATGCAAACCAGCGAAACATGTAGCAGAACTCCTACCGTGGGTTTCTTACATAAAAGTAAGTTAAAAAGTTCCTATGAACATGTGTCCGATATCGTCTCCTAAGGGTGCTAGGTTTGCATAGGCGACTTCGTGGTCCAAAAATTACAAGGCGCGCATGATGAAATAGTACACATTTTTGTTGATTGCGCGAAATCGATGGATTATTTTGAAATTTTGAAAGAGCAATAAAAGTTTTCTTATGAAATTTTACTTCTAAATATCAGTGAATAATGTTTCAAAAACTGCTTATGTAGGTTTTGCATTGAAAATACCAATTGCAGGTGTCGGTAACTGAATGTTCCCCTTCATCAATTTTAATGAAATTTTGTACATGACACACCCTTAAGTACCTAAGTCGGTGTACCAAATTGCAATATCGTAGATTAAGCTGTTTCCGAAATATTAAAAATAAACTGGTCCCCATCCTCCTCCTACGAGAAGACCTAGCACCCTTAGGAGGCGATATCGGACAAATCTTCATAGGAACTTTTCAATTTATTTTTATGTAAGGAACCTACGGTAGGAGTTCTGCTACATATTTCGCGAACACCCTGTATAAATGCGATTTTTATTTGCCGCGATACAAATTATTATAAGGGGTAATATTTTTTTTTCTCAGTGTAGTCAAGAAACAAATAATTGGAATTCAGTATAATAAATTTTAATTAAGAAAGCATCAATTGTAATTCAGAAACGGTCATTTGCATTTGAGAATGTAGAAGGAAGGTGTATTTCAGATTATCAATTAGGTACATTTAAGAAAGCCTCAATTGTAATTGAGAATAGTCAATTGTATTTAAGAAAGAATTAATTGTAATTTAGAAAATTTCCGGGATTTATGCTTGCTACTTACCAAGAATTTATCACTGTTTCCGTTTAAACCGGAACAAAAAAAGTAAGAACCCGTTCTTTCTATGTTTTTTTTCAAAAATATCCGCCTGTAAAATTTATTCATAAGAGATACACAAGTAACAATTTTAAGAATAACCAGTCTTGCCTAAGTTTTATGACAGGTTTATAATGGAATTACAGAAGTCAGCAGTTTTATAAAAGTTGTCTTAAATAGCGTTAATACTGTAAGACAAAAATGTTTTATAAATAAGTTTTATCTGCATCCCTAAGAATGAATTATAAAACTACATGGTCTCAACGCCGACAGCTCTTAATGCTGTTTTATTCTTGCTATGTAAAATACCTCGTTAAATGTATTTCATCTTAAGAAATTCTTGAAGTCAAAATGGACTTGTTAAATTAATAAATAAGAGCTTAACTTTATGGCTGCTTTATCAGAGAGTTTTATAAATGGTTTAAAAACTGTTTTTTAAATGTAACAGCTCTACAGGTTATTTACTCTCAGACAACGGTCTTTGCCCTTAAGATAGCATTTAGCAAATCTGTTTCAATTACAAATCGTTTTAATATTTCTAGAAAAGTTTTTACAAAACAAGCTAGACTTATTAAAACATAATTCAGTAGTTAATAGTTTTATGAACAAATACGCCATGATTACAGCCGAAATATTTAGCCGCCATATTGATGAAATGAAATGTGGAAAAAATATAATTTATTTATTGTCCCTGAATATGAGCGATAGATAGAAAAAATGTGCTCGACTTGCAAAGCTACTCAATCTGCAACAGAATAAGTAAAGTTTTGGACAACATTTAGCATTTATATAAAAATTTGTTTTTCTATAATTAAAACTTATGAATTAAAGAAATCTTTATTATCAGGGCGCGTAAGTTTTTTATGCTTGTTTTGTAGAATTTTGTCAGTAAACAATCCTTTGTTTACGTTTTTTGGATTCGAAGACAACGAATCCGTAATTATACAGGGTGTCTCTTTTAAAGTGTCAGCTAGCGATATTTACTGAATCGTTTTGAGCAGCTGAACGAAAATTCACACACGGGGGTTTCAATAAGGGTTTTTAGTATAAGAGGGTCCTTTTCTAATTGTGACGTCAAGCCAATCAAGCGGCAGCGCACTATGCGCAGATGGTATACTGTTTATGGCGGCGCATAGGGGGTCTGACATGGCACATCTTCCATCCTTTTATGCTGAAAACCCTTATTCATTGTCCATCGAGTGAAAATATTTTCAGCTCTGACGCACTTCCTTTTATACCGGAAGAGGTCGCCATCTTTGTTATTTTAAATGGGAAGCCTATGTTTTGACTCTCGATTCGGATTGGCCTCTTAATTGTGAGCTTATTGCCACCTAACTGTCATAGTTTTTGACGTGTGTCAAAATTTATGTAAAAAAATTGATTTTTAACCGGCAACAAAAAAAATTGTATCTTCCAGACGGTTGAAGATTAAGAAACCAAACTTGGAGGGTTGAAAGTACAGGGTTTGAGCTTTCTTTTGATGTCTCAATTGATCACGTTGATTTAACAATATGGCGGAAAATAATTTTTAAAAATAACGCAACGAAATTGTCCACTACTCAATTTGTTCAAATGCGAGTACCATAATTTTATGTATCCAAAAGATGCAAAATTAAATTCTCTTTAGGCTGGTATTAGCATTCCCTATACCTATTTTCAATATTTTTCAAAATATTTGAAATATGTAAATGTATTTGCGCAAATAAAAAAAAATTATCCCTGCAAGCTTTGAGTCAAATTTTTGAAGAATTAGAATGAACTATTACTAATTTTTGATCCATAGCTTGCTGTGATCAATTTTTTTAATTCGCACAAATACCAAATATTTTCAAAAATATTGAAAATAGGTATAGGGAATGCTAATACTAGCCTACAGGGAATTTAATTTTGCATCTTTTGGATACATAAAATTATGATACTCGCATTTGAAAAAATTGAGTTGTGGACAATTTCGTTACGCCATTTAAAAAAATTAATTTCCGCCATATTGTTATGTCAACAAGGACGAGTGAGCCATCAACCGAAAGCTCAAACCTTGTACTTTCAACCTTCCAAGTTTGAATTCGTTATCTTCAACCGTCTGGAAGATACAAATTTTTCTATTGCCGGATAAAAATCAATTTTTTTTACACAAATTCTGACTTATGTCAAAAACTATTAAAGTTAGATAGGCAAAGTGGGGGTACAATAAACTGACAATTAAGAGGCAAATCCGAATCTAGAGTCAAAACATAGGCTTCCCATTTAAAATAACAAAGATGGCGGCCACTTCCTGTATAACCGGAAGTGCGTCAGAGCTGAAAATATTTTCATTCGATGGGCAGTAAATTGAAACCCCCGTATGTGAATTTTCGTTTAGCTGCTCAAAATGATTCTCTAAATATCGCTAACTGACACTTTAAAAGAGACACCCTGTATAGGTATATACGGAACCTGCGATTCTAATACAGCGTACGTATCTGCTTAGATTGAAAAGAATTGTCTGAATTACAATTGACGCTTTCTTAAATACAATTGACTACCTATTCTGAATTACAATAATTATTTCTTTCCTAAATACAGTGTGTCTCATTTTAACTGGAACCACACAAATATTTCGGTTAATTTTAACCGAATCAATGCGTTCTTTTTTTCTGCATGTAGAGCTCCAAAACCTGCACCTGTGTAATACTCAACTTTTTTTATAAACCGAAACCCCAGCCTACTGCGATTTAATAAAGAGGCCAAAAATGACGAAATCGTATTAGGCATTTTTTTATCGAAAAATTTTATAAAGAAAAGTTGCTCAGGATCGCTCCAAATGGCTAAATCCGAAGTTTCAGGAAAAAATAAAAATGTTGAATTTCTTGAGGAAGAATCATAAAATAACGAAAACGTCAATATTTTTGCAACATCATAACGGGCGATGTGAAATAAAAAAACAATGGAAGCGCATATGTTTGCTGTTTGTGGCACATTGCAACAGATTAGTTGGGGTGTCCCTTGAAATTGTTAAGAAAAACGAAAATCTAACGCTATCTTAATAATTTTTTTTTTTTTTAATCCATCCATAGCCGATAGCAAATGTCAAATCAATTCATTTGAATTGTTTTTTTATTTCATAGCACCCATTATGTTGCAAAAATAAAGAAATTTTCGTTATTTTGTGATTCTTCCTCAAGAAATTCAACATTTTTATTTTTTAACTTTTCCTTATAAAATTTTTCGATAAAAAAATGCCTAATACGATTTCGTCATTTTTGGCCTCTTTATTAAGTCACAGTAGGCTGGGGTTTCGGTTTATGAAAAAAGTTGAGTATCACGCAGGTGCAGATTTTGGAGCTCTACATGCAGAAAAAAAACGCATTGATTCGGTTAAAATTAACCAAAATATTTGGGTGGTTCTATTTAAAATGAGACACACTGTATAATTGATTAATCTGAATTACATGTGCTACATTTTCAAATGTAGTTAACTAATATTAATTACAAATGGCACTTTCTTGAATAAATGTGTCCGTTTCTCAAATACAATTGTAAAAAAATGCAGAGGTGATATTTTCTGATTTACAAATGATAGTCTCTCAATTATAATCGATTAATTCTTAATTACAACACTGTTATTTTCTCAAATGTAATTAATATTTCTGAATTACAATTAAGCATTTCTCAAATTAAATACGTGCAGATAAGAAACATACAAAGAGGAAAAAGTAAATAACGGAAATAGAGCGCAAATGTGTGCTGCAACAACATTGTGATATAATAAAAATAATTGGGCACTCGTGCGTTAATTATGGCCTCTGCTATGGTTTAACCGCACAATTACCAAATGCGGCGGTGTAAATATTGTGCCAATTGCGAACTGAATCAATTAGCAAAAGAAAACATAATAAAATATTTATTGTGAATCCAGATTACTGGAAAAAGCCTTAGCAAGTCACCTTGGCCGTAAAACCGCAGACGATTTCCTTTTGAGCTGACTGCACTATGACATTTCAAATGACCTAGTTTTATAATAATGGAATGGTCACCACTAATTACATGACCTGAAAACCCTTCAACGAATTTAGAAATCTAAACGAAATTCCCTATAGGGCGTCAAGAAGTAAAAGTTACTGGGGCGGAAAAGCGGAAAATTAAGCAGGATATTAGGGCACTTAAGATAAGGTACTTCTCGTTTTCACCCTGCCGAGGGAAACCTCGTTATCTATAGTAAAATGTGCCCTAAACATATCCAAATTAACCAAAGTGAATTAGACCTGGCAACAGGCGACTCTAAATGTAAAAGTTTAGCACCGTAACAGTGGTAGTTAAGTATTTAAGAAGGATTTATGAAAATCGTTACGCTTTTACCTCTACCGCCTCTTTTACTCTTATGTGTTTTTTCCGTCTTACCTTTGAAATTGGCGATAAGTTGCAACTTCGTGCTAGAAGGAATTTTATTGTTAATAGGAACAAGGGAAACTTTTATTATTCTTTTAAAGTCCAATAGACTAATCGCCCAGAGATGACTAATTCTGAAATTTACTGACTCCACGAACTTTCGGGGGTGTATTTTAATGTCCGGTGCCTAAATTAGTCAATCACCCCAACGACATTCGATAAATTGGACATTTACTAAGGGTAAAATGTTTATTCGACGTTGCGAAACACGAAATTGTCCAAAACTAAGAGCGAATCGGTAATTGCGGCACTCCATTAATTATACAAGTGTACGTACTCCGAGAAGCTGGTATTATCGATCACCTTGGCTGGGAAACCACATTGCTGGAATGGAAATAGCTATTATCTTGATCTTGAATGGTTTTATAATAAATTGCATTAATTTGTTGAGAAGGACGATATTTGTTGGTTGCATAACGTTTGTTGTGATTTTTCTGTCGTAAGGGTTTTAAGAGCGCTACTGTTTGCTAGATGGCGCTTGGGCATCTTCGCCTGAATTAGTAGAGGGCGCCACCAAATAATATAACGACTTACAGAACGTACCTGCAGGTGGCGATATATGTAACGCTGAAGAACTCCTACATTTTGAAGCAAAGAAGGAATGTAACACAGAGAGGGCGCTGATATCTCCATTTTATAATTATTATAGATGTGTATTAGCTCGGCAGCGATATCTGGCCTTACTTTAATAATAACAGTTTTTGAAGTGAAATTTCTATAATTGATATAAATTGGTTAATTATATCTCCTTACCTGCCTTAAATACTCTTTTATCAATTTTCCCTGACTGCTGTAATGTAGTGTAGGTACCTTCGTCACCACGACCCTTTGACACCTACCCCTATTAATAATAATAAGCACGAGATACAAATGAGAGACTTATACATTGTCAGTAATTTGCGGGGTGCTTATTATCCTTGTCCACCCTTTCAGAAATCGTCATTACTATTTCGCCTTTTGCACGTGACTGAAATGTAATTATTGTAATCTCATTAATTCCGCTTCAATGTATCGAGCATAATAAATGATTTTGTATGCATCTTTTCCATCAAACTGTACTGCTCGTTCACCCTTCTGACGGCATATATAGGGTCCGACAGTAACAGGGTAAAGGAAAACTTGTTTGTAAAAAAGCCCGCGGCATAAAAAACCATCAAGAGTTGGCGGCACTTTCATTTTACATGAAACCGACCCCTTGGTTTTGCTTTGCTCGGTTCATTGTGAATTGGCCTGCATGGAAATGAAGTTTGAATATTGAAACGCGGGTACAGGGCCTCAAAACCACTGTAAAATCCAATGTGTACTTGTTTTACTTACCGTACATGGATGCTGTTATGATCGCAATTTCAATTCACAAAGT
This sequence comes from Pycnomerus fuliginosus, assembly GCA_963924575.1. NCBI lineage: Eukaryota > Metazoa > Arthropoda > Insecta > Coleoptera > Zopheridae > Pycnomerus > Pycnomerus fuliginosus. The sequence continues at coordinate 16,816,059 of OZ004624.1, read as the reverse complement.
TATTGTGTTTTGTTCCATGACAAGACGGTAAATAATAATGCGAGTGCGGATCTGCTTTACGGTGACTTCTTGCTTGATTGATTGAGAGGGGTATTTCGTATGCACGCCGCCCGAAGAGAACCACAATGGCAGCTACTTGACGTTTCACACTCGGTCTTGCACTCAATTTACGTGTGACTTAGATTAATTCGCTTCACTCTGTATGTACGGGCTTGTCTGGACAATGCACACACGTTACAGGTCTGCAATTCAATTCAGCCCTCTTTATTTTATATTTTGCCTTGCCTATATTATATTCAAAGTTATTCTACACGCCAGTAGACCATAAAATTATTGTGTCAATCTCACGGGCGAGAATTTTCTAAATCTCCCCATGTCAGTGATTATTTGCTGTGCCAGAAGATCTATGTTGTTCCATTTATGTACTTCAATAATTTTGGTGTGTCGTTTTTTGCATTTTTAACAGAACAATCTGATTTTGACGAAAACTTTAACCGAAAATTTTATTTAATCAATACTGGCGTGCTAAGCCCAAAAGGCCTATCTACAGTGTCGTGGAAACGAGATTTTGACGATTTTATACAGGGTGAGTCTGAAAGACTCCACATCCTTTATACCACAGATTCTACTGTTCAAATGATGAAGCTTGGTGCAAAAATTATTGGTCAATTGTGATTCCTTTTGATGTTATAAGCCGCCAAAGATCTTCATTTTTAAACGTTCTTTTTAAATATCTTTCGAAAGGTGTATCGTAGGATTTTGAATTTTTGCACAGCATTGTTACAGACCAAGATGCAACTATTGATGGTACTTAAGACATTATCCAAAAAGCGGATCCCTGTTATACAGGGTGGCCCCGATGTTTTTTGCCCTTGAACTTTTTTACGTTTGAAAATATTGCTAATTTGCCTATGCGGCCGTATTCCCCGTTCGATTCTAAAACTTTTTTGGCTCTTAAAATTTCTCGAAAAAACTAACCACTCACGAGAAAAATTGAAAAAACCGAAAACATGATCCATGTAATCACCTTAAAACCAATGATGAGTCTACCTCATAAAAAAGTGAAATTACCATCAATGTTTTTTCTTCAGTTGTGAGCAATGGTTCTGGGCACAGATGTAAGACCACACTTTCAAAGCAAAAAACAGTTGAAATATGATGCGTGTCAACGTACACTTTGATTTTTATTGAAATTGTAGGTTTATCACGATGATCATGTATTCGGTTTTTTCAATTTTCCTCGTGAGTGGTTAGTTTTTTCGAAAAATTTTAAGAGTCAAAAAAGTTTTAGAATTGAACGGGGAATACGGCCACATAGGCAAATTAGCAATATTTTCAAACATAAAAAAGTTCAAGGGCTAATAACATCGTGGCCACCCTGTATAACAGGGATCCGCTTTTTGGATAATGTCTTAAGTACCAGCAGCAGTTGCATTTTGGTCTGTAACAATGCTGTGCAAAAATTCAAAATCCTACGATACACCTTTCGAAAGATATCTAAAAAGAACGTTTAAAAATGAAGATTTTTGGCGGCTTATAACATCAAGAGGCATCACAATTGACCAATAATTTTTTGTGGTATAAAGGATGTGGAGTCTTTTAAACTCACCCTGTATTTTAAAACACGTAAGACTCAATTAATTCGCGAATTTTGACTAAAATAGTAATGAATGTCAACAAAAATTCCTGATGTACAATAAGTTGAGTTTGGTTCATAATAAATTTTGAAAATAATTAAAATTATTGTCAACATTTCAATCTTTTTATGCTAAATATTCAAGCGCGCCGCGAAAAAACATCTCGAAATGCATTTAACATGTTAGAATATAACATATTTTAAGTGTTTTGTTAAGTTTCTATCAGATCCACAGCACCTTCCAAAATTTTTAATACACAATGTTCTAAATTTGACAAAAATTTATAATTATTTTCAAAACTAATTATAAACCAAACATAACTTATTGTACATCAGAAGACGCAGAAAAAAGTTAGCTGTTAGACTGAGTAAAAAAAAATTGGGTATGTCCATTTGAAAATGAAAAGTTGACATCCAGTTGACATTCAAGTTGAAGTTGATATAAATCAAAACTATCTTGAGTTTGTAGTGTTTTATGAACAATTTCATTTAGTTTTTTAACCTCCCCACTCCACTTCACCATTTAAAAAAAAAGGGAGGTTACTGCAATCACTAAAATTTTCGAATTCGAGATAAGACCGGATCTGTACGTTTTGAGGTCTCAGGAACCCAAAAAAGTGGTTTTTAAAATGTGTCTGTATGTATGTACGTACGTTCGTTCGTAAACACGCCACAGCCCAAACTACTCGACCGATTTGGCTGAAATTTGGTACGTGTGCATGTGATAACCCAACTTAGATCTGAAAAGCTTTTGGAGCCAATCGTGCAACCAGAAATGCCGTTTTGGCACATCAACTTTTAAATTTTAAATGTAAACCCCCATTTTTCACGTCACAATAAGAAAGGCCTTCAGATTCTGCTTCCAAAGATGTATCCACTGTCAGTGCCCTTTTGACCAAAAACTAAAAATATCGAGATTTTTATCGGACTTTAAAATCGCGGTACAGCCCAAGCCCCTGAACCGATTTGGCTAAAATTTTGCACATGGGGATTGTATTACACGTCGAAGAGCTGAACAAATGTTGGATTCAATCGACCCACGGAAAGTGCCGTTTTGGCACACCAATTTCCAAATTTAAAGTATTCTCTCATTTACCCATCCAAAACAAATTTTTGAAAGATTTATTGCCACCATTAGAAGGGTCCTCGAATTCTGGTTTTAAATGAGATACAATTTATTCGCATTTATTACCCTTTGGGTAGAAAAATCGAAATTTTGAAATAACACTGAAACCACGTTATAGCCCAAACTACTGGAAGGATTTGTCTGAAATTTGGTACATGGAGGTCAGGTGACCCGTTGAAGATCTGAAAGGCTTTTGGGAGCAATTGGTTAACGGGAAGTGCCATTTAGGCATATTAACTTTAAAATCTTAAACACAAGTCACGGAAATCAAAGACCCACGCGTTGGGGAGGTTCCAGCCGCTTCTCTGCTGCCTTTTTGTCCACTAAAATCGGATCACAAATAACAAAGTTATAGCGTTTTGGATGTTACATACTCCGTCACATAATGTACTTAAACTCCTAATAACAAAAATATGTATTATTTTTCGCGTGGATTATATCATCTCAGCTCTTTCGTACTAATCCGCGTTTGATAAATTTAATACAATATGAAGAGGCATAATAACGTAGACCTTGAGAACGACACTCGGATTTATTTAGCAGACTTTGCTTCTTATCAGTAATCGATGATTGGGGAATTAAAAATCAGGTCCCTGGAGATTAGGGGGTTGAGTCATCGGCGCGTGATTACCACCCCAGCTATGGGGTGCAGTGATTAAAACATAATCCGAATGCGTCACTGCGTGGACAACAATCAGACCTTGAGATGAGGCTTAATTAAATTTCGAAGCTTTCCCCTTCCCCCATCGAAAGTAGTGGAAAACGATGATGATTGATGACTCAGGAAATCCAACCCCCGCGCACTTGAAACTATACTCCATTTTCGATAATAATTATGAACGTCCACTTATCCCGCGATCAGATTCTGGACGAACCGAAAACGTCACGCAGGGGGTAATTATCACGGATTTCCATATGGGTGGAACAGATCCTATAAATCACCGGAGACAATAGTTTGGAACGTTTTAACTGCGCCATTTGTGGCGTGTTTACAATGGAGACATGTCTCATAAATATTGTCATATTGTATGACCAACCGGTAGATTCAAGAAAAAGCTCAGGAACCACTTGGAGGATGGCGGTTGTAAGCAATTAGAGCATAAAATTGACCACCAGACAGGCGAGGCGAGGGTAGAAAAATTGATCCTTCTTGTTTGTTTCCTATTGACGCCGTGACATCGTCGGTCAACCGAAAAACCGCAGAAAAAAGCGTCCTCGACCGGTGGGTCCACTTGATACAAAGATTGCTTAATGGAATGGGGTGAACCTGGAACTTATGCGAGCGTCTCGAGAGTGCGTGCTGCAACATCATGAAATTTCAATATAAAGCTTGTGAGGAGTGCAACTGGCTCTAAAAATTTGAATCATGGTAAAAAATGTACGATAAAACATAGTACGAGTATTTTTTTCGCCGGTAGACATTAAAAGTGCATTTTTACTGCCTGTTTTGCGGCAGTAAAATGCGACTTTTACTGCCTAGGCATTAAAAGTCGATTTTTTACTACCGGCGGCAGTAAAAATGCACTTTCTTAATGACAATCGGCGAAAAAATTATGTGTTCAACACGGTAAAAAACATATTTACTGCTATCGGCTATCGCCTCGGCTATGAAACTTCAGCCGCGGCAGTAAATCTGCAATTTCTTTGCCTTGTTAAACAAATAACTATTTTCGCCGGTAGTCATTAAAAGTGCATTTTTTAATGACAACCGGCGAAAAAATTATGTGTCCAACACGGCAAAAAAACATGTGTCAGGAAATCGCTCTTCATAAGGAGGCTACGGCCCTCTGAAGGGGGCACTTAAAATTCGATTTTACTTTAGTAAATTAGGAAGTTTTCGCAGACTATCCGACATCATTAAGCATCAACAGACTACAAATTTTTGAAATCCGTTCAGTTTTGTAATTTGATAAAAATAATTTGACCCATTTTGAGGAGCCTGGGAAATGCAGATGGATCTTTAAGTCAAATTTTCTCGAAAACAGTTGATGTTACGGTGTTACAAGAAGAGCTGTTTTTTTATGTAGTTTTAGTCAGGGGACCATATTCCGGTGAAAGAATAAACGAAAGAATTTGCGTTGCCATAACTAAGTTAGCGCGTAAATCATGATATGGCGCTGGGAGTATGATGATTATTGTCAAGTTTGGGTTGATGGTATTGCAGGAATCTTTTTTTATGTAATTACAAAAGAAATTTGCATACCTACAATACTTGTTAAGTTTTAATTTTAATTGAAGATAACTTATGTGGATATGTTGGGTGAATTGAGAGAGTCCATCAAAATCTCACTTAATTGACGCGAGAAAGATCGATTTCTAGCACTAAACCATCCCATCATAATTTGACATCTCAATTCGAACCCAGATGTTCCTTTGAAAATAATTACCTTAAAGCTACCCGAGCCTAAATTGGTCATATTTCAAAACAATTTTTCTTGTTTCAGGTAAGCGATGGACTGCGCTTCCCCCGGATAATTGAATTCAAGAACGGATATATATCAAAACATGGAACAAGCACATAAATTAAGGAACGAGTTCCCATTAGAATGCCTCTTGTAACGTAATTATATACATTCAATGTTGCTGTTATTATCCATCTCGTAAAATATGATCATCTAATGAGTAGCCCTTCGGATGGGACACACCCCACCTGAGCTAATAAATAGGTAAAGTGCATTAGCATAGCCGTCTGGGCCGACGTGTTTTTTCATAAACCGTCGGGTGACCATGCCGAATTGAATTTCTCTATTAATGCAACAGTGGTTTTTATTTAATAATTCTCAATTATTTCGTAATGATATTCACATATAATCTCCTTAGTGCATTGATTGTTATGGGTAATTTTTTCGAATGCATTCCAATAATGTATTAATTTGCCCGAGCGGAACGCGAGGGCTAATTACGTTATTGGAATGCATAAGAAAAAATTACCTGATACAATCAGTGCACGAAGGAAGGAGATTATTGAAAATGTTTGAAAATATAAAAGGAAGCATAGAATTCGCCGTCGTTGGTGGTTGTCAAAATTGTTTGTATTTTTCTACATTTTGTCAATTTGGCCACTGTCTGATAACATTGCTGCAATAACCGGCGATAATTACATTTGTGCAATGTTATCGATGTAATACTGTAGTATCTACGCAACGATTCAAAAAACGCCTTGCTTATTGGCTAAATTAAGTAATATAAAAGACGTGGGCATTTATCTCTGTAAACAGCTATAAAGAAGGCAAATCCTTTCCGATATAAAGCTGCTAGAAATTTTCAGTGTAATAATTACTTATTTTCCGCCGTTACTAACAGGTGCCTTTTTCTAAAATTTCCCACCTGAGGCCAGCATGCAAAATAACGATAATCCTCCACCATTAAGCCAATAATGCGGGGCCCCGTCAAGCGCACTAACAAGAGACTCATTGGTGGAATTACCATAAGGGGTGGCACGTGAGAAAACGGTGTAATAATCGAAACTGACAGTCCATCAAAAACTGGAGTCTCTTCCCGGTAACATCCACAACCGAAAAGGTGGTAGAACAATACTTGTCCTACAATAGCGATATTTGTAACGTTTACACAAGGAAGGCCCAGCTGTCAGAAGGAGCGAGTGCCAAAGTTGACGGACGAACACCAGACAATGGACAATCTTGACGAACTCCTCGAGGGTCACTGCACAATGTAAAACTCGAACGAGGGAGAAGAACATATTTTTTAATTAAAGTCCTATGACGGAAGGACGATTATCCTCGAGACACGCCGGGATTGCACCATTATATGCTCGTTTTTATTACGGAGCGGCGTATAACGTGACGCGGTCACAAATTGCTGTAATTTATTTTTGCGTGTTGAAGGCTTTGTCAACTTGTCACTCGGGATGTAATTGTAAATTAAAGCTCGTGGTTCCAAAAAAGCTGCACGATATAATTAAGTGCACAGGGTAGTTTTGATTCGCAAGATGTTATCTCGGCGTAAATTATATTCTTTACCTGTGTACTATTTCAGAGAATGGGGGTACCTACTCCCTCAACATACGTGCTGATGGTCTGCTCAATAAAGACATCATTATTCAACGCCAAAAGAATGCCCAAGCATTATCCAACAGAGCAGACAATGGACATTTCCGAGGGCGAACTAATACAGAGTACAATGAAATCCCGCCTCGGGAGTAGTATATCAACATAAATCATATTATGCCATAGTGGAATGTGTACGATCATGATCGACGTCACAAAATCATTGACCCTGACCCAAGCTCGAAGGTATTCGTAACACACATATTATACACCTTCCTGAGACATTGTTGAAATGTTTCGATACCAAAAATTAACCCAGCCAATAAAGACCTGAACTGCAGTCCTGAAAATTAGCCGAACATACTAAAAGTCCACTAGGATGGGGTGTGAGCGCGACCCACCATCAAGGCGAAGAGGTACAGTTTTTGTTAAAGGACCCCGCACTTTTCTTATGGAAATTGGGTTTGGGTCAGATTTTTTTCAAAAAAATATATGTTGTAGAGCACGACTCCCTGAGTAATTGTTACCATTGCGCCAACTTTGTGGACCTCACCGTTTCTTACATATGGAGGGTTGAAGATGAGAGGGTGGTAAGGCACAGAGTTAAAACGAATGTGAAATCCGCTGTTTTCGCCATGGTCAACGCTGCATATTGTCAGAACAATAAGCAGGACATCTTTTGAAAGTCATTGAAGATCGTCATTCTTGTTATTTCTTGAGTATATTCAATGCTATTTTAACACCTTCTGGGCTGTCGTTAATTTGGGTCAGATTTCTTTTATTTTTTATTATATGACACCTCAATGCATGTAGTCTCTCGATGATTTTTCAAAAGTTACTTCGCCCTTACCTCTTCGAAGGAGTAGGGTGCAAATTCTACATTTTGTTGTGCCTGGAGAAAATCTTCAACTAAGCAAAGTTTCACCGTTTTCAAACACTTCTATGCTTGGACATGGTTTAATAAGAAGTAATATATTATGATAGCAATTTCAAAAATATTTCCTTTCTTAATTTCAATACGCGTACCACTAAAAAAGTCCCACACTTTGTATGTAGGTCATACCTTCACTCTACGCCTTAATTACTTGAAGAGGTAAGGACGACAAAACTTTTGAAAAATTCTCCAGAAACTAGATGTATACAGGCATGATATATTAAAAAATAAAAGAAATCTGACCCAAATTAACTACAGCCCAGAAGGTGTTAAAATAGCATTGAATATACTGAAGAAATACCAACAATGGCCATCTTCAATGAGTTTTAAATGATGCCCCGCTTAATGTTACGACAATATGTAACGTTGACCATGGCCAACACAGCGGCCTTCACATTCGTTTTAACTTTATGCATTACCACCCTCTCATTTTCAAACCTCTATATCTAAGAAACGGTGAGGTCCACAAAGTTGGCGCAATGGTAACAATTACTCAGGGAGTCGTGCTCTACAACATATATTTTTTTGAAAAAAATCTGACCCAAACCCAATTTCCATAAGAAAAGTGCGGGGTCCTTTGCAAATATCTCGTGAAATATTGATTCTAATGGAACAAAGCCTTATTAGACAAGGCTAGAATTTCAAAAAACGCTCTCTATATTCTGCTAGAAGCAAATCGGATAACATTTTGACGACAAGTGTTTCTAGACTAATTGGACCCTGCTGAATCCGAAAATCACTGTCGGCAATTCGACATCTTAACCGGAAGTCCGTAATTCTAGATGGCGCTCAAGGCAGATCGTTATATCCAAAATAGCATGAAAATTATACAGTTTTCGACCAAAGACGTGGTATACAAAATTAAAGATAGCTTTATTGTCTACAAGAAAGGCGCTAATGATTTTTTTCGTACAGACGACGGATTACCCCTAGCGCTGACAAGAAAGTTGCGTTCGCCGCGCGGCTTACGCGCTCCACGATTATCTAATCAAAAAACTTGTTTCTTAAATTTTAGGGAGTTTTTCAATATATTTCACCAATGTCCACCTAAATACATGGAATTAGTAAGATATTCTCTATTTATTTCCCCTTTTTCAATGTGCAAACGCCGTTTTCTGTCTTTCACTGTTGGTTTCTTTTGAGGTGCGCTACAACAAAGAGCAGATCGGATAACATTTTGACAACAATGCATTATTTGAATAATTGAACCCTGCTGAATCCTTAAATCACTGTTTAAATTTCAAAATCTTGAGAGGATGTACGCTAGTCAAGGTGGCTTTCAAGCAGTGCCGTAGCGAGGTACATAAGCGCCTGGTGCGAAATGAGCATTTGGCGCCTCTCCAAAGTGGGGTGAGGGGGGCCGACACGAAATTTTTTTAACCCCTTCCACTTTGGGGACGTTTTTCAGTAAATTAAATTGCCTTTTAAGCTTTAAGCTTAGACTATAAATTATTATCAAAAATCGCAAATGATATTTGCGAAAAATTTAAAAAGGAACTAAGAACAAACTCTATAAAAACATAAACAATACAAGCAAACGAAAAATAATATAAACCATTCAAAAAATTTTTACTTTTCTCGCTTTAAGTGCTGAAATAGTATATTATTCAATGAGTGTGTAATGAAGTTTACTGCTTCCGCGAATGACGTTTAGGGCACAAGCCGTAGGCAAGTGCTAATCATCCAAGGTGCCTGGGCACCTTCCGCACCACCGTTGCTACGGCCCTGCTTTCAAGCTCAGTTATAGTTTCTATTTTATTTTCAGGCCTCTGTAGCAAGAACCGTAAATACGATTGCTTTGTGTCAATGATAACTTTTGATCAGGAAGTCGAGATCTACAACATATCAAAATTTCAGCCAAATCGGCTTCAGCTGTTTTCCCATTAGGGTGGTATTTTGGATGGTGCCATCTTGAATAAAACATTTCCGGTCAAGATTTCGAAATCAAAACAGTGATTTTCGGACTCAGCAGGGTTCAATTAATCAAAAAATACTTGTTGTCAAAATGTTATCCGATGCGCCCCTTGGAAAAGACGCACCTCAAAAGCAGCCTAGAGTCAAAATAGAAAACGGCGTTGCACATTGAAAAAAGGGAAGTAAATTGTGAATATCTTACTAATCCCATGTATTTAGGTGGATATTGGTGAAATATATTGAAAAACTCCGTAACGATTAAGAAACAAGTATTTTGATGAAATAATCGTTGAGCGCGTAAGCCGCGCGGCGAGCGCAACTTTCTTGCCCGCGCTAGGGGTAAACCGTCGCCTGTACGAAAAAAATCATTAGGGCCTTTCTTGTAGAGAATGAAGCTATCTTTAATTTTGTATACCAGATCTTTGGTCGAAAACTGTGTAATTTTTCTGCTATTTTGGATATAACGATCTGCCTTGAGCGCCATCTAGAATTACGGACTTCCGGTTAAGATTTGGAAGTGTCGACAGTGATTTTCGGATTCAGCAGGGTCCAATTAGTCTAGAAACACTTGTCGTCAAAATGTTATCCGATTTGCTTCTAACAAGTCGCGAAACTCAAAACTAGCCTGGTCTATATAACAAATTGAAGACTGTAAAATTCTCTAGAAAAAAGTTTATATACATTTTTCGCTGATACTAAAATTTAGTCGCTTAATCGGCGGCTAAAGCATTCTATTGGTCCCTGAATTTGGGCAGGTTTATGTCGAAATCAAAAATATATTAATACTTCATTAAATTCAAAAAATTTTGAAAAAAAACTACAACAAAACTATACAAGTTTTAAGGAACGGGTAGTTTATTTGACAAACTATTGACATTATCGAAAAGCGATTCCTATATGACTGGAATTCGACTGTTAATGATTTTTTTTGCTTTACGTCACGGAGTGATATAATTTCATCGACATTTTTCTTAATATAAGGAAATAGTTTGGTGTCATTGAAAATGGGAATTTTTTCTCTTTATGTTGCGCAAAATATTGGACACTTATTTAACTATGATAATAAGTTGGTGGTGGCTCGAGCTCACACCAAATCCTTGGAGACTTTTAGTATGTTCAACAGAATGGTTTCAGCTACAACTTAGGCCAATTTGCAGCGGTATAGGACTACTGCTCCGCTTGACCCCCATTAGCATAAAGGTACGGCACCACTGCGCCCACCAATTCTGTAGGATCGTTAATCACACGGCACCGCTGCGCCGATCAAATAGACCAAGGTTGTCAAAGGGAGACTGCGATCTTGGTTAAAGGGGGACTTAAGTTGTAGAGAATTTTTTTCTGAGAATTATGGCAAAAACAATAATGTGCTACTACCAATAATAACCGAGCTACAGCAAATTTTATGTTTATTCCTACAACGGTGTGACGTCATAGGGGCATAGAAGCACGGACGCCCGGCCGCGCGCTTGATTTTTACGTACAGTTTAAATGTGGTTTAAATGAGCCTCCTTTTTTCACTAAGAAAATGGAAAAGTTGGAAGCTGAGAAGAGGAAACAACTCCTGGATGCTGATAAATTTGTGAATAGAAGCAACAATTTACTGGTGTCTTCATAACAATTGTTGTAAAACAGCGAATGATTCGGAATGTTTTTGTTGCCAAGAAAGCACTCTGCGAGGTTCTATTAAAACATTTAATCCTGTCTTAAAGTTAATTCTTCAAAAATTCTATAACAACAAATTATTGACAACAATTGTTTCTATGGTATCGTAACGCGGGCTTAGCGTTAAGTCTAGGAATAAATAACGAGTGGTCAAAAACTTTTCCGATTTAGTAGCCCTTGACTTGAGAGACGTAGGGCGTAGACTGTGGTAATTACATGGAAAGGTCACAGTCAGATTTCGCTTTGAATGATAATTTCAGCAGTCTACGCTTTACCTCTATCACGCAAGGGCTACTAGATCGAAAAAGTTTTTGCTCACACGTTATTTTATACAACCCGCCCTAAGGGGTGAAAATGATTGTTTATTGTAAGCTGTTGTATTCTTGATTCGGAAAAATATGAAATGTGAAGGAAATTCCCTCCCGTTTTGGTGAGTATTATGGCAGCCGTACAACAGGACACCATACCCGTGAAAAACGCTCGATTAAAGCAATTCGAAATTAACACAAACAAAAGTGATTCATCGAACTAAGCACAGGCAGATTTTTTGTGGCCGAATTTACTATTAAAACGAATTAAAGGGCCACGGAGGGATAAATAAACCAAGCGGAATGAACGGCAAAACTGCATTGTCTAAATAGGAAGCGCGCGTTACATTGACCAGATGACGTCATCAAGTTTACAATCTATAGTTCAAGCGGCTGTAGCTCAAAAACCATTTGCGATAAAAAAAATTGTCATAACCATTGTTCTTAGAATTTTCTACACTTTTTCTTTAGGCAAAGTTGTTTTTTTGCTTAAGTCCCCCTTTAAGGGGAAAAGGTAGAAATGACACTACTCATTTAAATAAAATTCAGTAGGTTGTTAATCAAACACGAAAAATACAACTTACATTATAAATTGCAAATTGAAATTCTATATAAGTACAAAAAAAGACGAAAATACTTAATATAACAGGTATGTGCATTAGGGTGTATCGAAAAAAAAGAATTTTGGAATTTCGTTTTGTAATAGTCGCCAAAACTTGCCTTTTACTGTCTTAAGAAGAAAGTTTATTTAAGGTTTTGCTATAGTTCAACATCTTTAGCCCTCTACGGCTCCTCAAATATTGATTATTTTGAAATTCCAAGTCTACAACGAATAATTTTTTTAAATTCATTATTTATTGTTTTTCTATCACTAGTAGGCTCGGAGTAGATTTTAAAGACCACTAAAGGCCGTTTTTTTTTCATCTCTAGTTAAATTTAGTTACCTACTGCCATATATGGTCTGTCCGGGATCCACACGACCGGGATTCACCCTATTTCCATGGTGAATCATTGTTGTCAACAATGAATCGCCATGGAAATCGGGTGAATCTCGGTCGTGTGGATCCCGGACAGATTATAGTTTCAACGACAATTAACTCTAATTAATCAAGTTGCTGGTGCATGCATGACAGAACTTATGACACTACTGGTTGACGTCTAAAGTTCAGACGTTATATTTTCGTGCGTTTTTTATTCGAATTTCTGTGCTTGCCTTTCGAGTTAATAAGAATATTTTAAAGGCAATTTACACTAGAAATAGTCTCGAGTGGCCTTTATTTGGTGGGCCTTCGAAGACTAAAAAACGCACAAAAATTTAACGTTTGAACTTTAGACGTCAACCAGTACTTGTCATCATAAGTTCTGTCATGCATGCACCAGCAACTTGATTGATGAGTTAATTGTCTTTGAAACTATAATGCCATGGCCATCTAGTAGGTAGCTAAATTTAACTAGAGATGAAAAAACGGCTGTTAGTGATCTTTAAAATCTACTCCGAGCCTACTAGTGACAGAAAAACAATAAATGTTGCATTTCAAAAAAATTTTCATTGTAAACTTGAGATCTCAAAATAACATAATATTTGAGGGGCGGTAGAGGGCTGAAAACGTTGAACTATAGCAAAACCTTAAATAAACTTTCTTTTCAGGATAGTTAAAGGCAAGTTTTGGCGACTATTACAAAACGAAATTCCAAAATTCTTTTTTTTTCGATACGCCCTATAATGTGCATATACAAAATTAGTACATTTCTAAAAATGCAACTAGAAAAGCGCAGAAAAAACTAACTAAATATTTTTAACGACATCGTTAGACCCAAGACCAGGTATACCTGTCCATCGGCGCAGTAGTGCACTGCCCATTTGCAGAACTGCAGTAATTTTTGTTTTCATTTTCACTTCGTTGACTGGGCTAAATAGATTCGCACTAACTGCATCGTAAAATATGTAGAAAGAGATGGAAGGGAAATCATTGATGTGTGTCTAACCTTTGGCCCTTCCAGGACCAGATTTCTTCCTCTTCCGCGTTCCCTTTTATGTTCTCCGTCCGAGATCCGTTGAGACATCTCGAATCCCTTGGACAAAAACCCAATCTAAACCAGGGCCCCTCTTTTACCTGGACGCGTTCCCCTTCTAAAGCAGCACCTTGCAACCGTGCGAACCGCCCGATTTTAGAACTGTTTCCGTAAGAATTTTATTGCAGCCATCTGATAATTACAGGCTCGATTGTAGCTTTGAAATAAATCGCGACACCTTGTTAGAAAATAAATTTTATTCACACCGTTTGGCGTTTGAAAGGTCGTAATTTAGGATAAAACCACAACAGACATCCCTTATGAAAAATTCATAAAAAAGTCGTAAATAAGGGAAACAACGAGCGCATCTTCCTGTCGGATTAGGGAAGACTCCCTGCCGATTACTGTGCGCGACCCCCTCAGTGACAATCCTCTATTATGAAAATTTAAGCCATCCAGCCCGACAAATGCTATTATCTTCTGATGTAGTCGATTTATGTCGAAGCTCTGCGGGAGGTAAAAAATGATGCAGAGATGAACTCGGGATTTTGCAGTCGATGAAAGGTCTTACAATGGAAATAGTAATTATTCATGGACTGACTGGCTGGTCACGATTGCGAAAATATACATTATGGGCTCGGCTATACCAAATGCTAGTTGCGTGTTTGGTTAAGCCAGGTTTTTAGTTTGCGTGCTGATGGCTAGCTACTACATGATTTCTCGGTCAAATTATATAATTTCAGTTGCTCTCGCATCTTCTACATAAAAAAAATCACCACACGAAACATGCTGGCAAACATTAATTCCACGACTCCGGAGGAGGAGTGGAATTATTTGACATGTTGAGTGTATGATTCTCATAAATCATTGTTTTACTAGCTGTATTCGTCAGATTATACCACCAATGAAATGCGTGCTCCTTGCTTATCACTTATTAATCGACTAATTTCATAGGGACGTACTACATTATGAGTGGTATAATCAATAGTAGTACGACGAGTAGTGTCTTGATTGCCGCGGGTTTTGACGTCCGAATGGTTGTCAACTACGAGTCAAAATGGTAGATTTTTTTAGGTCAAAAAGGCCGAAAAAAATCTACCATTTGACAAGTAGTGCATACATGAGGAGTCAACAAGGCAACCAAGAGACTACGAATCGTATTTTGCAGATTATTTTATAAATTAAAGTATTGAGTCAATTTGACGTTGTATAGTATTATCACTGTAATCAGGATTTGATTGGTTACTGGTATACTAAATGCTGCTTTGGATTGGTTCAATACTTAATGAATAAAATAATCCATGAAATTGCCTCGGATAATAAATTTCGATTCAGCCATGGACGATTTGAGTTCCAAACCATACGGCAAGAATCGCAATTTTCCAAAGGGTTAAATTATTAGTTACGTCTCTTAAATAGGTACTACGTTATTTACAACACAACAGAAACCATGGAGTTTAATTAACCGGATTTTTGTATTGTTTCCGTTTCCGCTTTGCAATATAAAATTGGCGATTCAACTCTCCTTTTCTATAGGTCCTGGTTAAATATTGTTCCCTATGCATACAAAATTAATGCAAAAGTCAACAGCAGCTGATGAAGTCAAGGTGGGCGTGAAAGCAGGAGCACTAACCCTTTCATGTATTACGTCCCTAATTAACATACACGCGTGGTAAACTGACCTCTCTCGCATCTCTGCTAATAGCATCTGACATATGGGTGGCGTTATAGCTTTCAATGCGTGCAAACACCCTAAATTTGGGGGTTCGGGGGTTACCGGATCTTTGGTCCTCGATGAAATTCTCAAAAACTGTAGGAACGTATAAAGTTTGTAAATCTGGCCTTTAATAATAATAATAATAATAATATAGTTTATTTGCCCAACAGTAGAGACCATTTACAGGACAAAGAATTGATATACATAATATAAATATACAAAGTAAAGAGTAAGATAAACAGAAGCGAACAAAGAAGTAGGTAAATCAAACCGAGTTCAGTTTAGCCGAGAAAAGGCTGAAAATTGATTTCTTAAAACTATATAAACTCAGCCTGAAGATATCAACATCACTATGGCAAATTACATTGTATCTTGAACAACTAAAATAGATTTAAAAAGTACAATTGCCTATTTGTCTTTATTTTTTATGGCTTAAGATATAGATTCAAGGCGCGAAGTTGAAATTCACATCGAAACAACCCTTTCTTCGCCAACAATTCCTCCATTTATCATTTTGTTATATCTTTAATCGTTTTAGACCGCGAAAATGTTTTTGTTTTCGACTTGCACGTATCGCATAACGTGAGACGGTCTATAGGGTGAGTGGTTGACTTTGATTCTATTTTAACTTAAATTTAATCACAGATATTTTCGGGCATTATACATTGTGGCTAAACGACAGGTAACGGCTGGCTAAATTCCATGAGGCATGACGTATTGAAGTGGCCCTTTCACGTGCATTCAAGGAAAGACTCGCTGGTTGTGTAGAATTGAGCTTGTTAACTTGAAATGGAATGTGTTTTGAATCCGAGTTCAAATCTCTTCTTTAATTTTTTCTTGAGGGTCCGCTCAGGTCTATGTAAGGTAAAGTCTGATTTTGATTTTAAATAATATTCTCAAGCGCGTTATTTTTCAACTGCCATTCAAGTCTATGTCCGGTGATTTCAATTTTTAGGTAAGTACACTCTTAATCTGTTAGCGTTAGTTGTTGCTATATTGTGGAGTGGTTGACTTTTATTCTATTTGAATTTAAATTTAAAATTGTGCCTAGACCGATACAAATTGGCTTCCGTGAAGGGTGTAGGACGCGTTTAAGTAGCTCTTTCACATGCGTTTCACCAAAGGATCGCTGGCCGTGTCTGGTGGAGTGTGCTAACTGGGGAAAGCGGTGTGCTTTAGATCCGATTTCAAATCTGGGCGAGGCTTATTTTTTGAATTGAACAGATATCGCAAAATTGAATCGCCAAAAACATCAAATCTTTACGTTTAATTTTCTTGAATTTCTATCTTCGCAAATGTGAAATAGTGGAAGTTTGTACCGCCTCCGAGACTGGCAATTTTTTATTGTGGTGTAAGCGGACTTTATCTGTTTTTATTTATTTGTCACGTTCATTTTCGAGCTCCCGAGCTGCTCCACTTCCAAGGGTGGATATTGCTCGTTTCTCCTTCTCCGCTGCTAGTTTGGATCATCGGTTATAATTCTCGGCCTCCCTCTCCAGGAGTCGAGTGGTGGCAGCGGAAGATCGGCGTCTTTTGGGGGCGGCTTCAGGTGGCAAATTTGCCTTAAAGTTTGGTGTCGGTAAATGAGTCACATGGTAAAGAATTACTTACCTGGTGGTTTATTAGGTATCCGCAACTCCATTTCGGTGGTTACGTCTGGGTTTCACGGCCAATTTGGTCGAATTATCACTAAATTGCGGAATATCAACAACTGTCAGATTTTGAGGTTAAGTTAGTTTTATTTACGAGCTAGGGGAATTGCCTGTCAATGTCAATCTGTCTGGGGGAATTCTGGTTCCGATAGGTGCCAGAGAGGGCGCTGCATCTTCCGTCAAGCTGTCGGCCATTTTTCTAAAGCCTTTTGGGTCAGGCATTTGACGTAGCAAGAGGTCGGAGACGGCGTCCTGGTATTTTCGTGAATTCCCTCGGGAGATTGCAGGATTCCGCCCCAGGTTGGTGTAGTGCCCTTGATCGGTGCCCCCAACTTACCGTTTGTCGGGTTTTGGACGACCTCGAAGCAGAATTTCGTCGTCGGTTGTTTGACAGTACGCCCTCGTCCACGAGGTAACGCTTTAATGGAGGATTTCTTGTTCTAATATTTATTTTAGGGTTTTCGGGTAGGGCTTGGGTGCCCTCAGCATTGTTCTTGGGTAGGGCTTAAGTGCCTTAGCATTTTCGGTTGGGTTTGGAGTACCCTTCCCTCCGTGTATTTCGAGGGGTTTGAAGACCACCCTGTGTTGGTTGTTTATAGGGTTGGAGATTCTCCCCCCCCCCATCTTCGTGTTGTTCCGGTTAGAATATTGGGGTTGGTTGAAGCACTCGTTCAGTCCGACCACTGTGGCGAACATTTTCCTTCCCGGGCTGGAGGCATCGAGGGACTGAGGCCGAGTCAGCCATATTTGCTCGAAGCCACCCCCAGGCTAGGGGGCGACGATCTTGGCTCAGCACAGCTGTTAGCTGCAGACCTTGTCTTCCTTCCGAGCTGCATTTGGTGAGTCCGTTCCATTTTATCACCGAAGGGCTTCGCCACATTCGGAACTGACCCTTCGACTTATTGTTGAAGTGATTAAATACAATCTGCACCCCCTTGAGTTATTTTGAATTGTGTATTTGGGCTTCACCCCCTTTAATTTGTTTTATTCAGTACGAATTTGTCTTTTTCTGCTACATTACTTAAATTTTGCCATGTAATTGTAAACTCATAATTTTTAACTGTTATTAATTGGGCCTTCAGCCATTTAGTACCAAAAATATCCGTTCGGGCGGTACTTTACGTGTGGCCGCTTATGGCCTCCGCTTAATTCGACCCTTCACTAACTTGCGCGAACATTTGCGTCATTTTGCGGATTAGTAGGTACCTGCGACCGTCCAATTTGCGCTCGAAATTTACCGGTCAATTAAGTTGGAGCTCCGGTAAGGCTCTGTTTCGTCCGGATTGCGGTACGATCCTGCTGTTATCATTTTTAAGTTATGTAATATTGATTATAACTTGTAAACGAATTTTTGTATCAAACTGATATATATAAATGTACATAGTTTTTATGTTTGTGTGTTATTGCTAAAGCTAGCCACTCCCCTCAGTTTATAGGAGATTTATCTTGTGATTTCTGGCTTTCGACGTCGTCGCATCAGGGTAAATAAAGCCAGTGGCGTCCTTAATTACCAACTTCATTTAGTAGCCTGCCTATTCGCTACCTACCTCCCGTACGGGAGAAGATCCACCGCCCTGGGATCGGGCTTGCGATTTATTTTTCAGAACTCCTTTTTTTTGAGTATGCACTTGTCAGCTGTGGGCCCTCTTGACCAGTGGGCCTACCCTACTCCCTGCGAGAACTGGCTGTGACATATTTCTGAAGTGTTTGTACTATATTCTGGTGATCATGTAGCGTAGATTGATGGTGTCCGGTCCACGCCCCTCGATGAATAAAATTAAAAAAATTATTTATTCAAATTACCAGCAATAAAACCATCAGCATATTACATCTAAGCGTTGTTGTATGTCGGAGTCGGTTAGGGAAAGAGACATATGCCTGCAGTACATAAATTCACCTTTCCTTATATCCTATGGCGAGGTCCATAATGTTAATGCAATAATGGTTTCAAAATTTCCTCAAATCAGTTTTTAGAACCTTTGTGAGATTCTTTCCCAGCGACAATTATGAAGAATTTAGAAACATTTACTGTAAATTAAACTAAAATAGTGCCTGATGGAGTCTAAGAATGCAGGACGACAGCTGTGGATCTAATCAGCTTGTAGTGTAAAGTTGTAGAGTCACTGACGATGACTAAATTTATTGCCAACCTGTCTGCAGAAGCTCTTATGGAGCCATCTTAACGATTTTGCATGAAAACTGCAAATTATATTGTCATCGTTAGGTTGAAAATAGCATCAGAGATGCAACTGGTTCCATTACACGACTTGATAATACATAATATTAAAGATCTTGTCTTTGTCGTTGTTTATCTTAGAAATGATGAGAAACATCAACATCATCAACCAGTCAGGCATGATAATTGTCTGCAATAAAAACTGTTGCTTGATGCTTCCCATGCGACATGTGTTGACCAAAAAAATTCGCATACTTTAGGCGATGAAAATATTCTATCTGGGTATATAGTTTGCGAGGTTTAATTTATATTCGTGAAATGATTTATGAGCTGATGCCATATCTCCGCAATAATTTTTAATACCGTGAGCAATTCGTGTTCCGCCATGCTGATGCTATCTCTCCAAAGGATCGGGATGGAAAAATGCGACCTTTTAGGAGCAAACTTAACGTACCGTTAGTTCACTGCATGACGGACGATAAATGATGAGATATACCAGTGGGCTTTCCTGCAGAAATATTCTCATTACCTGCAAGAAACTAGCCAACGTTTTGCTAATCTTTTTCGTTTTATTTTTAAATCTCATAATAAAAATAGGTTTTCGCAAAATTTTGCTTCTAAAACGGTCGATATTTAACAATTCGGCGATAAAAGCCCGACATCGAAGGGCGATTAATGCAAGAGTCATTTAATCGTTTCCTTGACGACTTGATCTTGAACACAATTTTACCCATACGTAAGTAATGTCTTCTTTCCATAAATCATATTTTAAGTTCTTTGGACATAAGAGACGCTGATTTCTTCTGGATATAGTCTCAAAATTCAATGACATTTTGTTTGGGCGTTTCCTAACCTCAAACGTCAATGTATTATAGAGACTCGTTCACAACATCTTATTGGGCTTTTGACAATAGACAATCCCGGCATAAAAAACCACTGGAAGATGTACATCAATCGGGTGCAGATTTTTCATCAATCTGCACCTAGTAGTAGTGCCTCCGCAGACGCACAGTATGTCAAAAGGCCGAAATGTTGAAAATTGGCACTACAGAATTAGACAGTAGAGAATGAACAAAAAAGCATAAAAAAGCACTCAGGGGATTGAAAAATTATGGAGGCGATGAGAAGTCCAAGGCAATGAAAATTCACTGCAGTTACAAGACGTACCAAAAGTAACGTGGAAAATAAGGCAATTTTGTAAAACTATCGTTCAGAGTGTTGAAAAATTGTAAAGGGGTATGAAAAGGTAAGAAGGGTAAAAATTAACCGTGGTTAAGTCGAAAATAAATCAATTACGAAAATTTCGCTTTTGGAGGGTTGAAATATTGCGAAGAGGCTTGAAAACGTGAAAAGGGTAAACATAATCCAAATGAGTTGAATTTATTACCGAAGAAAAACGAAATTACGCGATTTTAGCGTAATAGACGTTTTGGGGGGTTAAAAAATTGTAAATTAGTAAGAATAAAAATTCTCAAACCAAGCCACTTCGAGAAAATGTTGGAATTTTACTTCATTGTAAATTAGGATGAAAAATCAAAGGGAATGAAAATTAACCGTATGTAGAAATGATAGAAAATAGCACGAAAAATAAGCCAATCATGCAAATTTAGCTTTTGGGGGTTTGAAATATTGCGAATTGGGTGTAAAAAGTGAATTTAACAAAAAAGGTGCTTAGGGGGTTGAAAAATTGTAAAGGGGGATGAAAAAGGGAGTGAAAATTAACCGAAGTTAAGTAGATTTACAGAAAATAACACAAAAATAAGGCAATTATGCAAATTTAGTTTTTGGAGGGTTGAAATATTGCGAGGGGGGGTCAAAAAAGTGAAAAAGGTAGTCATTATCCAAAAGAGCAAAATTTATGCACTATCACTAGAAACACATCACTACATCGAAACACTTGATTTTCACTGCTGACGCGTTTCGAACACAATGTGCTCATTATCAAAGCCGTGGCTGTTTCGGTGTAGTGGGGTGTTTCTAGTGATAGTGCATTTTTCCACCGAAGTTGTCCAGTGTTTCCATAGTGAGCAAAATTTATTATTGAATAAAAACGAAATTGCGCGAATTTTGCCAAATTAACCCTTGGGGGGTTGCAAAATTGTGAAAGGGAAATGAAAAGTGACTGTAGTCTATTAGAACTATAGAAAATTAGACGAAAAAGAAGCGGTCTTGTGTAAATTTTGCTTTTTGAGGGTTCACATGTCCTGAAAAGGGTTGAAAAACTGTGGATGGGTTAAAAAATAATGAAAATGACTTTGAATTGTCAAAGGATCATAAAAAAGTCCACCCTGCTTTTCGGGAGACAAAGCCGCTCTCAAGTTATAGCTCGGACAGAGTGAGGAATAAGCTAAAACATTCTGCTACGGCGCTAAAACTCATACTTTTAATAAAATAAAGAGTTTAATTTGCGAAATAATCTTACTGAATACCACTCGTGCATCACTATTGTAATCGGTTAAATTTTAGAAATAATTACTCAAGTTTTCTTGCCGTTTAGGTAAAACAATTCGAACTAAATTGCCATTTATTATCAAAGATTAAAGCAAATAATAACTGGCAATTTAGTTCTCATTATTTTACCACAGGCAACATGCTTTCGTAACCATTTTTTCAAAATTTATCCGATGAAATAGCATGCACGTGTGGTATTATAAGCGATTATATAGCACGGTGCAATTAATCAGTATTGGTTCAACTTTGAAAAATCCAACGTCATTTGTTGAATAAGTATATTATGTGATAAAGAGGTAAATAATCCGTTAAAAAAGTTACTGAACCACAACCCTTAATTAAAATTGATTACTCAAAGGTCCCTAATATCCGAAAAATTTTTAAATCACAACGGTTGATAACGATGCAAATTACCCACCTGTCCCTCTTATCGTGCCTATCCAACCGAACCAACGCTGAAAATAACGCACGAATCTTTCGAAAAACCTGAAAAACCCCTCTTCCTGCCTGCGGTTAATTTCTTTTAGATAATTTTTATTGGGAAATAATCCGGGCCGTAAAACATCAGATAAGTAATTTTATCATGTAATGGAGTCGAAGCGATAAAATTGATTACCCACACTCGGGCAATAAAATCCATTTTTGCTGCTACAGTTAAAAATTCAAAGCTCGTAAAATCGCAGGAAATTTTTCCCTCCCTTCCCACGGCGCTTGCGCCAGAAAGCACGAGGTTTCTCGCCGGGTGGGGACGCAGACCCACAGACGGTCCCCGTACACGGCCACTACTATTATTATTATTATCGTGAGAAGTGAGGTCGCGTGTGATTCGTCTCGAAAAATGACTCGTGTGTGCAATTATTGTGTGGTGCTGTGATGATGGTGGATTTAAAAAATGAACCGGCACCGACGCCGAAAAAGTCCAAAAGTGGACTTTCGGCGGTGAAAAATTGGCTTTTGCCGGAGAAAAAAGCTCAACCGGATTCGTCCAAGTTTCAGCGGATGCCGGAGTCCTTTTTGCGGTCGATCCGGAGGAGATCGCTCCGGGTGAAGAGGACCAAGTCGTTGGTGTTGCCCGAAAAACGGAAGTCTGGTAAGGAAGGATTAATCGAGGAACTTTCTTCATCTTCACGGTCAAGGAGAAAGTTTGTAAATACACCTGTATTTGGTGATTACTATCTCCACCTTATCTATAATATACAATTTCTCTAGATTTTTGTTCGACGTGTTTATACTTTCACGTAATTAATTCTAAACTCTTAAGTTCTTGTTTATGCAATTAGTGGCGTTTTGCCAACAGTACATAGTCTAAAGAATGTGATAGATCGATTCTTAATTTCATTTTACGTATTTCCGATAAAGTATTTTTAGCAACTCGCTAAGTAGCTTAGAAATCTGGTTCACTGGATTTTCTGTCATCCTTGAGAAACCTTCCAGAAATTTCAAGAGTTTATCGATTTGAGTTTGCGTTGAGGTACTATTTTTTAAGCCCATCGACCTATTGATTTTGCCTCTTATTTTATACAATATTTTGTCAACGAAAATACACATAAGGGGTGATAATAATTGTAGTGTCCTTTTTTTATTAATCATCATTATTTAGACCTCTTTTCAAAATGAAAATAAGTCCTTCCCTAAATTTTTTGTGAATCTTCTCCCAGCAACATAAATCGCAAATTTACAGCTGAAAGCATGCAGAGACGATGGAGACTCACTCGGTGGTCATTTTTGTTTATTTTGTTAATTATGCAATCTAAGGTGCTAAACTGCTTAATTTGCAGCTTAAATCAGACCTTGGAGAGTATATGTTTATACAGGGTGAGTCAACAAGGTGACGGCGGTCCATAACTTCTGAACCCTTCCAGATAGGAAATCAATTCAAACGCCATTATGTACAACACCGCCAATTCTACATCCTAAAAATACTTTCAACTATACAGGCTGTCCCAAAACACTTGCAATGCATGGCAACTTCATTTTTTTAAATGGAACACCACCATTTTGATGACATATTCTGGATCACCTATAACATAGCTTTACATCGACATAAGACATTCCATGTTTTAAGGCTCTGTTCTAAAGTAATTAATCATTGCGGGTGCTTCTTAAAAAAAATCCTGAGAACTCAATTTTGTATCTAGAGAGCTGAGATTCGGTACGAACATGAAGGAAGGTCCATTCTATCTATCTAACATGATAACTATCATTATCACTATACAGGGTGTCAAAAATTCTGTGTCAAGTTTGGAAAATTTCAAATATGCAAAACTCCATTTTTTCAAATGGCACCCCCTGCTATTATTGTGCCATGGGGTTGGGATGTTGAATTACTTTATTTTTTATTAAGTATGTCCTATACCTAAAGTCAATACTTCAAAAGATATTCTTTGTCTTAATTATTTTATTGAAGATTATTACGATCTCAATTAAAGAATGCCATGGATTGTATGACAGTTACGATTAACCTTGTTTATTTACATAGTTACCAGACAGTTTGTCGCATTTATTGACATACACAACCAGAAAGAATTCATTGACATGGTTTATTGCTTACGGTTGAAATTCATTGTGTATGTCAATAAATGTGACAAACTGTCTGGTAACTATGTAAATAAACAATGTTAATCATAACTGTCATACAGTCCATGGCATGCTTTAATTGAGATCGTAATAATCTTCAATAAAATAAATAAGACAAAGAATATCTTTTGAAGTATTGACTTTAGGTATAGGACATACTTAATAAAAAATAAAGTACTTCAACAGCCGAACCCCATGGCACAATAATAGCAGGGGGTGCCATTTGAAAAAATGGAGTTTTGCATATTTGAAATTTTCCAAACTTGACACAGAATTTTTAACACCCTGTATAGTGATCATGATAGTTATCATGTCAGATAGCTTGAATAGACCTTCCTTTATACTCGTACCGAACCTCAGCTCTCTAGATACAAAATTGAGTTCTCAGGAATTTTTTTAAGAAGCACCCGCAATAGTCGAAATTTTTCAAAAAGAATTAATTACTTGAGAACAGAGCCTTAAACCATCGAATGTCTTATGTCGATGTAAAGCTATGTTATAGGTGATCCAGAATATGGCATCAAAATGGTGGTGTTCCATTTAAAAAAATCAAGTTGCCATGCGTTGCAAGTGTTTTGGGACAGCCTGTATAGTTGAAAGTATTTTTAGGAAGTAGAATTGGCGGTGTTGTACATAATGGCGTTTGAATTGATTCCCTAGCTGGAAGGGTTCAGAAGTTATGGACCGCCGTCGCCTTGTTGACTCACCCTGTATAATTTCGAGTATAATTTACAACTTAAACATCAAAGTTTATGGTGTTCACAAAAAATTAGGGGATGGATTGATTTTCATTCTGGAATTCATTTTTGAAAAGAAAAAAATGGGTTTAATCTTGTAACGAAACCCCCGCTCGGAAACCCCATTGGCCTAAATAATGGTGTTAACTCAAAGTTGTGTCCGAGGGGTGAGTCGCAGGGGAAAATTTTGTACAGTAGATTTCCTTTTGGAAAGATTTCCCCAAGATTTCCTCGGATTTCCCGGAATTTTTTTTCGCAAGATTTCCTAAGATCAAGATTTCCCCAGATTCCCCCGGATTTCCCCAAGATTTCCTAGCACCTGTACACCAGATTTCCCCTGCGGCTCACCCCTCAGTTGTGTCATTATTGGTCAAAAAACCGGGGGAAAAAATAGGAGAAAAAAATTAAGGTTAATAAACAATGGTATGTGTCAAAAAACCCTCAGAAATCGGAAACACATTATTATTATTAAATGTAAAAATGTTACATTTTTTTTTACCATAGTTTGTAAAATTAATTGCAGCTCGGCCCATTTTGTCTGCAAAAATAGTATATTATTCAATGAATGTGTAATGAATTTCATTCGAGGGGTTAACCACTTAGCGATTTTGGTGTACGGTTCTCTGGAATTTTTGGCAATTTTCTAGCAATTTTGGCGATTTTTAGCGCTTCTGGCAATTTTCCAGCGATTTTGGCGATTTTCTAGCGATTCTGGCGATTTTCTAGCGATTTTGGGAATTTTCAAGCAAGTTTCCGGCGATTATCAAGCAAGTTTCCAGCGATTTTGTAGCAATTTTGGCGATTTTCTAGCAATTTCGGCAATTTTTAAGCCCCTTCTGTGGTCTTTAATGTTTCATTTTTTAGATTCAAAAACTGATTTTGGAGAAATTTTACAAATACAATTTTGGCGATTTTAGCGATTTTGGCAATTTTCAA
Source organism: Pycnomerus fuliginosus (assembly GCA_963924575.1). Taxonomy (NCBI): domain Eukaryota; kingdom Metazoa; phylum Arthropoda; class Insecta; order Coleoptera; family Zopheridae; genus Pycnomerus; species Pycnomerus fuliginosus. The sequence continues at coordinate 16,790,213 of OZ004624.1, read as the reverse complement.
ACAAGTTTCCAGCAATTTCGGCGATTTTGAAGCTCCTTCTGTGGTCTTTAATGTTTCATTTTTTAGATTCAGAAACCCTGTACTGATTTTGGACAAATTTTACAAATACAATTTTAACGATTTTGGCGATTTTATCGAATTTCTAACAATTTTAGCGATTTTGGCGATTTCCTTACAATTTGCGATTTTGTGTACCAAATTTACCATGTGGTTAAACCCTCGATTTCATTGCTCCACAGGATGACGTTTATCGAGTGCCCATAAATCATCCGAGGGAGCAATAATCATTACACACGAATAGAATACTATGCTTTATCCACGGGTTTTATTAAAGCGAAAAAATCTCTCACCCATTGTATAATCAGTCCATTCTGCAACACCCGTGGATAAAAGTGTTGTTACCACCAAAAACTGATTTAAGTTTTGATGCTTCATAAGTTGAATATTGTCACAATGTTGTTATTTTGATAAGTTTAATTTAATTATTTATTAATTAAATGGTAAGAGAGGGCAAAAAACTACATATATTTGGGTTTTTGCATGGGATTGATTAGGAATCTGTATCTGTATCTTAATTCGTTTTTGAGTTATCTTGAAAAAGCTCAAGATCGCGATTTTAATGAAAAATCAGTCTTACTAGTTGTTGATGCTAACGTGTTATCATGAACTTTTCCGAGGGGTTAACCACATGGTAAATTTATGTACACAAAATCGAAAATTGTAAGAAAATCGCCAAAATCGCTAAAAACTGCCCAAAGTTGCCAAAAATCGCCAACTTGCTGAAAATTAACAGAACAAGCGGAAATCGCCACCAAAGGTCCCATAAAAAATAATAGGTCCTTTAAGCGTGACGTCACGCCGCCATGTATGGCCGTATGCGCAGTCATTTTTTGACCGCCGACAGAATTTACTTGAATGTCTACTGTCAGTTATGTGTCATTTTTCATCATTGTAGGTTAAAATAGCACGGTGGTAAACGTGAAAGGTCCCAGATTCTGTTGACAGTATAAATGCACTAGAAATGACACAAGATCAACGCATGCGTATCATACGGGGCCAAGCGCAATAAACCCCCACCAGTGCCTTAAAGGACCTATAACTACTGAACAGTGAACCGAGGGGTCATCCACTCCTCAAAATCTTGTACAAGTATTGCCTAAATTGCTCATTGTTGGCTAAATTGCTCATTATTGCCTAAATTGCCATTATTGCGGAAATTGCCTATTTATTGCCGAAATTGCCCACTTATTGCCGAAATTGCCTAAATTTTATAGTGATAAATCTCTTTTTATTAATACCGTTTATCTCTTTGCGAGGGGTTGACAACTGGGTAAAAATCTGTACACCAAAATTTCCATAATTTCTAAAAAATTTCCAGAAAATGTGCAAAATCATGTAAAAATATACAGAATTTCCAAAATTCCTGAAAAAAATTGTACAAATTGCTCATGCTTATACACCAAAATGTCCAAGTTGTCAACCCCTCGACACGTGACCCTGTCTAAGCGATTGTGGAAAGATTTGTCCGGTGTTGGCAGAGTGCGTTGGTCAGAAAAAAACGAGTCTCAATTCAAAAAAGTGATAGTTAAATTTAAACAACATTTAAGATTTATCCAGGCCGCGTAAAAAAACAAACTAAACTAAATTTAATTAGGAACAAGAATAAAAGAAGTAAATAATGTATTTGAACAAAATAAAAAAACGTAAAATTAGTCCAAAATCAGTACAGGGTCTTTGAATCTAAAAAAATAAACATTAAAGACCATAGAAGGAGCTTAAAAATCGCCGAAATTGCTGGAAAATTTCCAAATCGCTAAAAAGCATATGCCAAGTTCGCTCGAAAATCGCCAAGATTGCGGCAAAATCGCTGGAAACTTGCTTGAAAATCGCCATAAACTTGCTTGAAAACTGCCAAAATCGCTAAAAAATCGCCAAAATTGCTGGAAAATCGCCAAAATCGCTGGAAAATTGCCAAAATTGCTAGAAAGTTGCCAAAATTCCAGAGAACTGTACACCAAAATCGCTAAGTGGTTAACCCCTCGAACTTTTCCCTCTACTTTTCCGATCAAGTAGCCCTTGCCTACGGAAACTTAAGGCGTCGTCTACGCATTACGTCTCCACCGACAACGGCTACTTGATCGGAGGAGTTCTTAATCACTCTTTATAAGGCCCAGAAAATTTCTATTAATGTCGTTGAAAAAATATATGTACTTATATCAAACTTCCAAGTTTCACTCGAATAGCATTAACTATAACGGTTAGGCAGCTGCCAATTTCTCCTTACAATTCCAATTTTTAGTTTTTTCGGGATAACTCAGGAACGAATCAAGATATGGAAGATTTTTTTACAGATTTTTAATCACCTTGAAAATGCTCAACTTTTTTCAAATTGAAGCGACCTGAAGTGCCATTCAATCTCTTTCATGATTGTTGCCCGAGTTGCGTCAAGGCATTAAACTTTTACTACATAATTCACTTCAGCTCAGTCCCTTGATGTATAATATATTGGGTGTCCCAAAAAAAAATATTTTTAGGAAGTCGCTGCCACAGTATTTTTATTGTTACTTGTTTTTAAGGCTTATTTTAAGTGCGTGGGGATTGGTAAGAAAACAGCCAATCGTTATGAGGCTCAAATAGCCTTGAAGATCGTTCTTGCGTCTTCAAAAATATTTGATTTAGCTCAATCATTGATTTTCTGCGATTTTTTAAAGCTCTAAAGCCTGATTCTTTAGCTTTAATTTAAGACTAGATTTGTTCGAATCGGTTAAGAAATGGCTGACTTATTCCCAGAAACATTTTGCCCTGTTTTTTAGTGCCGTAGCAGAATGCGGAGGTACTCTTGTCTTAGCTTATTCGCTCGCTCGCTCGCTCGATCGCTCGATCGCTCGCTCGCTCGCTCGCTCCTCAGTCTGTCCGTCGGATAACTTGAGAACGGATTGAGATATCGAGCTGAAACTTGGTAGGCAGCTTCGTCTCCCGAAAAGTAAGGCGGGGATTGCTTTTGGGCCATATCGGACCAAGGGGGTGGGAGCTAGGGGTGAAAAACCGAAAAACTACTAATTGCAATAACTCGAGAACTAGTGGAGATATCTTGCTGAAAATTAGTATGCACGTTCGACCTTCAAGTCTGTTGAAAGTGAGGGGGTGCCAATTTCGGGGGATGAAATTTAGGGGATGAAAACCACAAAAAATATGATAACTCCGCAAGGGTTGCACGCAGCTGTCGGAAACTCAACGTACACACATATATCGGTGAAATCTTGTGGGGGATGCGTTTTTTCGTAAAATCGAACAAATGGGGTGGAAATTAGGGGTAGCAACTCGAAATTCCGCTTAATAAGTACTAGTCGAAATTGCCGTCATTCGATAGCTTTCCATTAATTATTCAAAAAAGGTGTCATTCATATTTTGCGAAAAACCACCCTTATAGGCGCTACAACCCCTAACATGCACAAACACAAAAATACGAGAACTCAAAAACTACTCAACGTATCAAGGCAGAATTTGGTTTGTGAATTTCCAGTGACATTATAGGTGGATGGACAAATTTTCAAAAATATCTAACAAAGGGGATGAAATTTAAGGGTTGAAACTTGAAATTTCTTCAAGTAAATGGTAGGCTAAAATTACGGGGTTCGATAGATTTCGGTCAACTATTGAAAAAAGGTCTTATGAGTTTTCAATCTAAAACCAACCCCTGGGCCATTAACCACCCCTAACTCTTTGCAAGTCGATAATTATATTTTATTTATTTTTTCTGAAACCCTATTGGTTTATTTATGAATAACTGAAGTCAGTAAATACGCAAGGAGTTATGTCACACCGGAAAAATAAACTCACCCCTGTAAATCATAAAGGGGTGAAATCATGAATCATGAATCATGAATCTACAAATTACCTTAATTTTTAAACGAATTGGGTTAGGGTGGTGAAATTGAAAACACAACTTCCTTTAGGGCATGTGGGGGTGGTGAAATAGGGGGTTGGAGTTTAGGGGTTGAAACGTCCATAAAGCCCTGTAATTTGACACAGAGAAGCAATATCTTCTGCGAAACTGTGACATCTTACACACTGCATCTTCGAGAAGGGAAGATCGAATTTTAGGAGAAAATTATCGAAGGGGATGAAAGTTAGGGGTGGAAACTCGAATTTTCAATGAAGAATGTATAGTTGAAAATATTACCATTCGATAGCTTTCTATTGATGGTACAAAAAAGGTCTTATTCATCATTCGCGAAAAACGACCCTTAAAGGCGGTACAACCCCCTAACATGCCGAAACAAAAAAATGCGAGAACTCAAAAACTGCTCAACGTATCAGGGCTAAATTTGATGTGGTAATTTACAGCGCCACTGTAGGCGGATGGGCAAATTTTCACTTATAATCTCATAAGAGCATTAATTCTTTCCGGAAATTTTTGGAGTGCATCCCAACAACGCATTAATCGGCCCGAGTGGAACACGAGGGCCCGATTACGATGTTGGGATGCACGACTAAAATTTCCAGGAAATGAATTAATGCTCGAATGCAGATTCGGTAAGAAAATAGCAACGATACAGCCACAAAAATTGAATAGAAATGATTTTTGACATTTAATTTGACATAAAAATTTCCACTTATTAATTTCGTTTAGGTTGGTCTACGTAGGTATCAAAAATTTCCAAGAAATCCTCGTATTGCCATGGTAAACACACAGAAATCAATTTTTCTATTGGCTAATGATTAGTATCGTGCGATTTTCATTAATATCTAACAAGGGGGATGAAATTTAAGGGTTGAAACTGGAAATTTTTTCATGTAAGTGGTGGAATAAAATTATGTGGTTCAATAGATTTCGGTCAACCATTGAAAAAAGTCTTATGAGTCTTCATCCTAAAACCAACCCCTACGCTACTAACAACCCCTAAGCCCTAGCAAGCGGAGTAAATATATTTCATTTTTTTTTTTTTGCTTTCTTCTAATTTGTTATTAATTTAAAGTGATTTTCATTAATTTTTGACCCATCCACAATTTTTCAACCCCTTTCATGATATGTGAACCCTCAAAGAGCAAAATTTACCCAGACCGCTTCTTTTTCGGGTGATTTCCGCTGGTTAATTTTGTAAAATTCGCGCAGTTTTGCCTTATGAATTGTTCTTGCCTTTTTCACTTTTTCGACCCCTTCGCAATGTTTCAACCCCCAAAAGTCTAATTTGCATAATTGGCTTATTTTCGTGTTATTTTCTGTAATTCTACTTAATTACGATTAATTCTCATCCCTTTTAACTTTTCATCCCCCTTTACAATTTTTCAACCCCCTAAGTGTTTATTTTGCAAAATTCACATAATTTAGTTTTCCTTCGGTAATAAATTGAACTCAATTGGATTATGTTTATCTTTTTCACTTTTCCAACCCCCTTCGCAACATTTCAACCCCCAAAATCTAAATTTGCATAATTGGTTTACTTTCGTGTTATTTTCTGTAATTCTGCTTAATTACGATTAATTCTCATCCACTTTGACGTTTCATCCCCCTTTACAATTTTTGAACCCCCTAGGTGTTAGTTTTGCCAAATTCGGATATTTTCGTTTTTCTTCTGTAATAAATTGAACCCATTTGGATGATGATTAAATTTTTCACTTTTTTCATCCCCCTTCGCAATGTTTCAAGTCTTCAAATGCTAAATTTACATAATTGGGTTAATTTGGTGTTATTTTCCGTAATTTTACTTAGCCACGGTTAATCCTGATACCTTTTGATTTTTCATCCACCTTTACGATTTTTCAACCCCCTGAGTGCTAATTTTGCAAAATTCGCATAATTTCGTTTTTCGACGGTTATAAAATTGAACGCATTTGGGATTCAGTTTACCTTTTACAATTTTTCAGTTTCCTTCGCAATAGGTAGGTATAAGTGCTTATTTCAACCCCCACAAAAGTTTTAATTGCATAATTTGGTTATTTTAGTGTTTTATTTCGTAATTCTACTTAATCCACACTTCATTTTCATTCCTCTTGACTTTTAACACCACTGTGCGTCTGCGGAGGCACTACTACTAGGTGCAGATTTATAAAATCTGCACCCGACTCCACCAGTAAATTCAGCTCGCCCCTACATACACATTAACAAGGTAAACATCTACAGGGACACACATCGCATTGATACACATCTTTCGTTGGCTTTTTTATTATGCACCTAAGCCTGAAAGTGAATGTTCTCTCAGATAAGAAAAAAAAAACATTTCGAAACTAGCTGAAAAGATTGTAATTTTTTGAAAGTAGGTATTTGTTTCTGTTCCATTTTGACAATGCAAAAAATTACCACTTTTTTTCCCGTCTTATTAATGTTTTTGTAATGCAAAAACGAATTCTCGTGTCCTCTCTTGCTCTCATCATCGCCAAGCAAGTCAAGGGCTACTCAGTATTGCAAAAAATTGCAAATAAAAATATCCCCGCAGATAGGTATTGAAAAAAATTATTTTTCTATTTCGACAATCGAATTAACTGTCAAGCCTGTCTTTGAAAATGACAATTTGAATTTTTCTTGAAAATATTAACGAGCTGGACAGCCGAAATAAAATTGTATAAAATGTGTTTCATAAGGCTCTTATCGCACTCGGATTTTGTAAAACTCGGGCTTGTCGCCCTCGTCCAAACATCCTCCTACGATAATTGGCCTTATGAAACGTGTTTTGTAATATGCTATTTTCTCAACACGCAATGAAAATATCTTTTTTTCACTTCAAACTTCAAACTCACGAAGAAATTTTACTTTCATCGCTAGTTCATAGATTATTTTTCAAAACTGTTTTACGTAACGATGCCTAACAGAAAATTAATTAAAATCAACCAACCCTTTGTTAATTTTTACGCAACAACTTGAAAGTCCTCGGGGTCTCTACCATATCCCATTGTTCGAAGTATGAGACCCGCACGGTCTGTTTAACCGAAGAAATTTAATTTCCCTATAATTTGCAAGTTGGAAATTTAACGGAACCCCAGCAAATTTTATATCGACAAACTAAACTATGCCGTGAAACGTAATACCGGTGCAATATTTCCTTTTTTTTACAATGTTTGCATAATTCGATGGTAATGACCGAGTCGAGCGATGTCGTTTCTACTACTACTTACCCGTACATATTTCATCGAAGCGGTCAACTTCCAGGATATTAATTAAAGTCTATTTGTGGTATGCTAATAATATCAAGATCTGGATTAGTTACGCTTGATGAATTGATAAAAATGTTGATGGAATCGAGATATTGCGACCCTAAAAAGCTCTAATAGCGGGATTCTGGCCGTTTTAATTCCCAACACATCCTAAAGATATCCTGTCACGTCGGCATCGAACGCTAGACACACATTCCGGAGGTTTTATGATCTGAGCAGGCGATAACTTGACAGGTCTTCTGCCGCCTTCGTAACACGTTATTTTGCCGGTGAATTAGATGACCTGATCGTAAATACCAGCCTACAAAAAACTGACAAACTTTCGGTAATGTCAATCTAATCACTCCCCGCAAAAGTTTGGTTTTTTTTGAAAATTTGCCAGCTCAGTTGTCAACAAAAAAAGTGTTTTTATGAAAAAATGTCTGTCTGTCTGTAAACACGCTGCAGCTCAAACTACTGAACGCATCGAGATGAAATTTGGCACACATACTCAGTGGGCAACTTGTAGGTGCTGATTAGACTTTGGGCCACAGAGGTCCACGAAAAAAGTGCGCTTCTTTTGCCACACCTGTCCTCAGGTAACAAAAGGTGACGTGAAAATGAAAAAACGTTTGGGAATGTTTGAGCGTCTTTCGATCGATTTACAGTGCGACCCAAAAGCTGTTATTTTTCTTTGACCCAAACGTTTTTTCATTTTCCAGGCAACTGTTTTGTATTTTGTTTTAATTTCTTTTATAGCTGAAGATGGAGTAACACTCCGAAACGCGTCCTAAACAGTAAGTAAAATTTTGTGGAACGAGACTGTGAAACTACCTTGTGTAATCAAACATCAGTTCCTCTTTGAAAAATGGACCAAGCTTTCAACCAACTCGAAAAATTGTTACAAAAGTTTGTAAACAAAAACTTCAGCGTACTGGACCCAATATTTCCGTTGTCCGTGTGTAATACTTGTCGGCTTGCACTCAGTGAGAAAGATAAAGGTAAATCTAGAAGATTTTTACCAGAAATTCCAAATTTTCAAGACATTAAACTACCGAAATGTACCAGAGACAGGGGTTTCAAATGTAATTGCTACATATGTTTAAAAGGACGTTTTATAAAACGTACATTTCGGCGTTTAATGTCTTGAAAATTTGGCATTTCTGGTAAAGATCTTCTAGATTTACCTTTATCTTTCTCACCGAGTATAGGCCAGTATAGGCCTGCGACTTTTAATTGATATATCGATTATCGATATATCGATATATCGATAAAAGTGTGTTATCGATATACCGAAATATCGATATATCGATATATCGATAACATATCGATAATATATCGATATATCGATAAGTTATTGATATATCGATATAGCGGTATATCGATAACCGGTGTCCCGTACATCGATACATACAGGGTGGGCCAACGAAAAGTTTCCACCCCGAATATCTCGTGGTGGAATTGGTGAAATTTTTCCTCACACCCCCTAACCCCTACTAACCCCCTCTTCAAAAATTCAAATGGCAACCCCCCCCACTTGTGATGCATTATTTCAAAGCTAATTTCATTGTCAATCCAACGCTGCAAGAATTTTTGAGCTTTATTTAACTCCAGCGCCCTCTATGGTCAAATTTTAAATTACATTAGGGCCATTCGTAATACATCAATTGAAAGGGTTTGACATTCTTTCTAAACCGATGCAACAATTTTTGAAATCCATCCACTCGTTCAAAAGTTACAGGCGTAAACTTGAAGGATTTCTAGGCCCAAAACCAGCTCATGTTCTTCAATGTAACTTTTGAACGAGTGAATGGATTTCAAAAATTCTTGCATCGGTTGACAGAGAATTTCAAACCCTTTCAAATGATGTATCAGGAAGGACCCTAAAATAATTTAAAATTGAACAGTAGAGGGCGCTGGAGTTGATTAAATCCCAGAAATGTTTACATTGTTGGAATGGCAATGAAATTTGCTTTAAAATGATGCATCACAAGAGGGGGGTTACCATTTGAGATTTTGAAGTTGGGTTTAGTGGGGGTTAGGGGTTGCGTTGTGGAATTTCACTAACCGCGGACTAAAGTGCCCCCCTCGAAACAAAAATCGACCTGTCCGAGCAAATTTTTATATTTCGTTCCGTTCACGAGATATTAGGGGTGGAAACTTTTCGTTGGACCACCCTGTATAATGATACTTCTGAAGTTCTGACTTCTTTTAAATGTAGGAGTAGGTATTCGGCCTGACTCAGTCATTTATTGTTGACAACTGGCTAACATTGAAATGAATTGACAAAATTGAAGAATATTTGCGTATACGTCTTGGAGATATCAATATTTTCGTGCAGTGTATAATAAACAATTAGATCGATATATCGATACATCGGTATATCGATATATCGATTAAATTTTAAATATCGATATTCGATATTCAAATTCCGATATCGCACAGCCCTAGTCCAGTACACTGAGTTTTTGTTTACAAACTTTTGTAACAATTTTTCAAGTTTATCGGTAATCACGAACTTTGACGGATTCGATGTTCCCAAAATAGTTTTTCTGCCACAAAGTCCACATACTTTCCTTCGATTTTCGTATATAATATCCCGCGTGTGAGGGACTAGGGACTAATTGTGACTGATGGGACTGAAAAAGACACCGCAGTTGCACAGGTACCGTGACACTGGCAGACCCTCAGGGACTGTGGCACCAACAACCAGTTGTGACTGATGGGGCTGTCCACCAGGAACCATCGGCCACACGGGGGGAAGATGTCTACAGTCTGTACGGAAGGGTAGTTATAATAGTGCTGCGCAGGACGCTAGGGACTAGTTGTGACTGATGGGACTGAAAAAGATACCACAGCTGCACAGGTACCGTGACACTGGCAGACCCTCAGGGACTGTGGCACCAACAACCAGTTGTGGCTGATGGGGCTGTCCACCAAGAACCGTCGGCCACACTGGGGGAAGATGTCTGCAGTTTGTAACATAGAGGGACATAAATTGATACCTCAACTGAACCTTTTAAGGGTACACTTTAAGCTGCCTTCGACACCAAGAAACCAGTTGTATCCGGCAGGGCTGAAAAAGACCTGCCGGTTATAGTGGGTTCGCGGGACGAAGCTTCAACAAACTCCCTAAAGAGCAGAAGTACCCGCCGTGGTATAGCAAAGCGGGGTGGCTTTTCTAGCACCCGATTAACACTATTCAGTTTCTACAGCAGAAGTACTGGGTCTTTGCAGAACCGGGGTTCCTGATGTAGGAAATGGATAACTGTCACAGTGCGGGCATAATGGACCATAAGGTCTGAATGCAGCGGATCCGTCAGGGAAACGCACCGCAGAACGAAATACGAAAAACGAAATACGAGGGATATTTCCGGAAATTTGCCCGCGCTGTTATACAAGTGCTTGTTGCAACGAAAACAAACTGAGCGCGTAGCGCGAGGTCTGTTTTCTTGGGGCAACAAACACGTGTATCAGACAGCAAGGGCAGATTTCCTTAAATATCCCAAACACAAGGGATATTCAGCCAGAAAATCGCCTGAAGTAAATAAATTAAATAAAAAGTCATGCATTTATTGCAGTATGAAATAATAGGTAAATTCAGTTTTTCGTAATTATGCTTATTCGCGTCTCTTGAAAATTGCTGGGACGATTTCCTGGAAATCACCCCGACCCAGGGTGATTTTTTCCTGGAAATCACCCCGACCCAGGGCGATTTCCTGGAAATCACCCCGACCCAGGGCGATTTCCTGGAAATCACCCCGGGTGATTTCCGTTGATATAAAAAAGTGAGGGCGATTTTCATCGTGATCACATTTGGCCGACATATTTCCGTGAAACGTCAACCACTTTGAAATACGCCATCGCAAATTCAAAGCCTACTTTCGGTCTTGATTAAGACAGTTTAATAATAATAATATTTATTAGTGCTGTAGATTGTTCAAACATACATACAATATACATACAATATAGCACAAGTCAATGAATATACATATATAGACAAACAATTCGTACACGATCACAGGAACAGTAAAATTAAATTAGACTATTTGTTCATATAGTCTTTTACAGTATAAAAACAGCTTTTTGACAGATAATCGTATAGGCTTTTCTTAAAGCTATACATGTTACTCAGTTTTCTTATATCATCTGGTAATTTATTAAAAATTTGTATACAAGAATAAGCCGGTGATTTTTCAAATTTTGCTGTATTATGTAAAGTTGTTCTAAAGTTTTTATTAAAACGAGTGTTGTAATCATGAAAAAAATTATTCTGTACAAATAGGTCCTTATTCTTAAAAGTAAATAACGCACACGAATATATATACAGGGTATCCCTCGACGAGCGTCAGTTAGCCGTATCTGGAGAACTGTTTTTAGCATCGTCATGAAAATTTGTACACAGGAGTTTCAAGTAATTTTGAATCGACGTAAAATATTTTCATCAATGGCGCGCTTCCGGTTATACCGGAAATAGGTACTAACTCTCTTATTTTAAATGGAACACCCTATATATTATGATTTTTTGGATTCTACGTTTAATTATAGGTGAACTGTTACTAACAATTGCTATGCCAAAAATCAACCGTTTTTGAGAAAATCAAGAATTTCGCTTTTTTATGTCAAGTGCAGGCCTAACTTCAAAAAGCTGTAACATCCTTACAGTATGAAATGAGGAAACGATATTAATTTAGCATGAAGATTAATGTAGGGTATATTCGCCCGTGCACTCAAATTGGGTCAACTACATACAGGGTGTTCTCTGCAAATTTTTAAACATCATCAATTTCATTGGTCAAAAAGTCAATTTCTTCAAATGGAATGCCTCAACTATTTTATGGCACCTCGTTGCAGAATTTAATTGTCTATCATTTTAGTCTACATGTTTGCCATATTTAAAAAAAAGTTTTTGAAATATTTCAAAGTATTTGGAATTTGAACAAAATTTCATATTTAGCACGATTTAATAACCAAAGTTAGCTATGATTTTAGGAGCCTTTAGAGTTCCTTAAGGCTGCTCAAACGAAAATTGAAGCCCATTTTAATCCTGTTTTAAAATATGAAATTTTGATCAAATTCCAAATACTTAGAAATATCACAAAAACTGTTTATTTAAATATGGCAAACATTTAGACTAAAATGATAGACAATTAAATTCTGCATCGATGGGCCATAAAATAGTTGGGGCATTGCATTTGAAAAAATTGTCTATTTGACCATTGAAGTTGATGAAGTTTAAAAATTTGCAGAGAACAGCCTGTATGTATTTGAACCAATTTGATTCCAAGGGCGGACACACCCTACTTTAGTCTTCATTCACAATTAATATTGTTTTCTCATTTCATACTGTAAGGATGTTACAGCTTTTTGAAGTTAGGCCTGCACTTGGCATAAAAAAGCGTAATTCTTGATTTCCTCAAAAATGGTTGATTTTTGGCATAGCAATTCTTAGTAAAAGTTTGCCCAGAATGAAACGTAGAATCCAAAAATATCATAATATACAGGGTGTTCCATTTAAAATAAGGAAGTTAGTATCTATTTCCGGTATAACAGGAAGTGCGCCATTGATGAAAATATTTTACGTCGATTCAAAATTAAGTGAAACCCCTGTGTACAAATTTTCAAGACGATGCTAAAAACAGTTCTCCAGATACGGCTAACTGACGCTCGTCGAGGGATACCCTGTATATACATGGAAGAGTTAGAATTTCTTCGTTTATAAAAATATTTTTGCACGACTCGCGAGGCATTAAGTTATACATCAGTCTGATTAATCGTTTTTGTAACACAAACACTCTTTGCAGTTCAACAGCTCTACCCCAAGCAATGATACTGTATTTCAAATGACTATATGCCATAGAGTAATAAACATCCCTTAGCGTCGTTGAGGATACAAGGTATTTTAGTTTTAATAAGGCATGGTATGTTTGCTTAATTTTCCGCAGACATGATTTATCTGATGAGACCATGACAGCCTGGAATCGATGTAGCAGCCAAGAAATCGTGATGACGTTATAGGTTCGGATCGGCTAAAACGAAGTATGACTGTTTTTGAGTTGTTAATTATTAAACGATTCATGGAGCACCATTCCTGAATCTGTCGAGATGCTACGTCGATGTTATGATTGAGCTCTGCGTTTGTATCACCTGACACTGCGACAGTTGTATCGTCGGCGTAATTAATTAACAATCCAGTTGTTACAAACTTAGACAAATCGTTAATGTATAACAGAAATATTAAGGGCCCCATTATGGATCCCTGGGCTACACCCAGGTCAATGTTAACCTCATCAGAAACTACACCGTTTATTTTGACTCGCAGTGTACGCTGTCGCAAAAATGATAAGATCCAACTCAACACAGGGTTCCTAATGCCTAGAGCTTGAAGTTTAAGATATGGTTTCAGAGCAAAAAAAACTATGAAAAAGATTGTAAATAAAATGTTCTCCCAGATAAAACATAAAAAATTAAATCTCTGGAGTTAATGATCTGTTAGGATTTTGTTTCATGTAGTTTTGCAAAGACTTTTTGGCGTCATTTTCAACCTTTTGTTACCTGAAGACAGGTGTGTTGCGAACGCTGCCTAAACGTTTGGAGATGGAACAAGATCTTATGAAGAAGAATTGTTGGCAACAAATAGATCTACAAAAAAGTCCGCGACCGCATATAAGTATCTATGATAGGTAGCCTACAATAATTGTTTTTATGTTTTAATTTTTTGTAAAAATCGGTTTGACTGTTTGTTGTGGGCTATTCTTCATAGATACCTATATGCTGTCGCGGACTTTTTGGTAGATCTTTTCGTAGCCAACAATTCTTCAATTTATGATTTTGTTATATCTTCAACCGTTTACTCAGCGTTCACTTTTTAAATTGTTAAAGCGTGGTTTTTTCGCGGACTTGCACGCAACGAATAACTGAAACGTTTTAAATAGGGTCAGTGGTTGACTTTTATTCTATTTTTATTTAAATTTAACATTGTGGTTAAAATTCAGCTAGTAAATTCGGGTAAATTTCATGCTACTTTAAACTTTAAAACACAAACGTAACAAAACGCTGTTCTCGATCGTCTTGTGTAGTCAAGAGGTCTGATTGAGTGAGTCTGAGGCTCAAGGCCAAAAGAGAGGGCGAGACGTGAGATGTAGATACCATTTTCAAACTAGAAGCTTGTCTGACAATTTTTGTTTCTTCACTTCGTTGACAGGGGCTATTCACCGCCCAGTTGTACCGCCACTGGAATTATTTGTTTACGATTTGTTGTGCGCGCTGTTTGCAAACAAAATTATTTTAAGAGATTTTTTGGCAAACTTCACCTGGTTTAAAAGTAAACTTCCCAGAAGTTGTAAATAAAGTGTAGGTCCTAAAATACCGACACAATTTAAATTGCCCTACTTGCGTCAATTGCAGCAATTTGCCTCCACCAAAATCGATATAGAGAAAGCTGGCGGAGGCTTAGAAAACCGGCAATTGCCCTCTTAATTAACGGGGTTAAGAAAATTACAAACCGTAAGGATAGGAAGACACGTTTCGAGATGATGGGACAGGTGCGTGACTAGGATTATATCCAGCTGGTGCCCGGACCCGGAAACCACGCGTGCCACTCGAATTTCCGGAGGAGGTGTCATCAAACGCTATCCTTTTATGGAGGCAATTCATTCACAATAAATTGCCCATTTTATATTTTATAAGGCGACTTCCGTCGAGGATAACAATATTTGGCCAAGATTACGCTTTGTACTTAACACCTGAGTAACCATAAAATAATATTCAATGATTTCTATTCTCTCGAGGGTCAGTGATAAATCTGCGAAGAAGCTTATCAAAGTCAGTTATTAATAGCTTTTAATGAGAGATGAATGACCACGAAAACGGACTGTCAATAAAGAATCGTGAAAGATTCCATATTATATTGGTGATAAATATTTAATATCTGCTAAAAAGAGAATCCCGTATTTTTTTAGGGGATGAACTCAAGTCACCAGCTGATAGATTTAAGATTCAAGACCCATTCAAACAGGCACAGCTGCTCCTTTGCCAACCAGATCGGTGTATAAAAGAAGTACCTAATACCGATACGGTACCGAATCGATCATCCTCAAAAGCCCGACTTAAACCGGTCTTATAACAAAATATTTGCTTTGACGGCCCGAAAATTTCAAGGCTTGCATTTTTGATTTATTCATGGCAAATATTATTGCGGAAATCAAAGTAAAAAAAAGCTCTAAAAAGGTCGTACGAATAGGTCAGAAAAACCATCAACCTAAATTAGTAGAAATTAAAGTAAAAAAAAATTAATAAAACACGTAGGTAAGGTCCCTTTATTTTCTATAGCAGAACTAATTTTTTTCTGGAATTGTACAACCCTAATTTATAAAGGGCCTGTACTTTTGACAATTTGATCGTAATTTAGCGGGAAAGCAAAATCGTTACATAACCCAAATCTTCTAGGGTTTATTTTTACTGTTAGCAGTAGTGTCACAGATAAACGTACCTGAGGCTTTTTCGTGAATAATTTTCTTTGCACTTTACTCAAAACTGCACGCACACAAAGGCTATTTTGGGCCAATTCAGAGCAATTGCAAAATTTTGACATTTGTCATGTTTTTTTCTTTTTTTCTTTCTTTTCTTCTTTCCTTGCAAAATTTCCTCATACCAACCTAAATTCAAATTTTGACATTTTGACTTCAATAGAAAATGAATGGAGAGTAGACAAATACAAACAATTTTATTTTTATATAATTTAACATAAATACGTCTATATTAGAATAATATTGCATCTAAGTATAATTAAATTAGCATTTTCAAATCAAATTGGAGAACATTGTGTGCCATACCAAATCTCCCTTTAAGCTGTTTTTCACTTAAGGAAAAGTCGGCAATTAACAGATCTTCCATGAGTTCCGGGACACCCTGCATTGTTGCAAAATGTTACATAGGTAAAAGGTAAAGATGTTATGGGAGCAGTTGGCCTATTCAACTTGCAGAGAAAACGTAATTTTCGAATTTCAGAAGCAAAATCGTATTATTCTCCAAACTTGAAATTGGTGTTTATTTACTTAAAACCTTTTCTAGGTCGCTTAAAACCTATTTTAGGCAGTCAAAAAGTGCTTTAGGTCGCACTCCTTCAAAATAGGCAAATAGGCAAAAACAAATATGGCTCAAATTACGTTATTTTTTATAAATCGCACTCATATCTTAGTCTTACCTTAGATCTTAGATCATATAGACAAAAAGGCAGAAAACTTAAAATCCGGGCACTAATAATTAGAAATCATCAAGGTAAAGAAGGTCAACCGTTTTGTACACATTCATAATAAATTAAAAAGTTTGGTTTTTTAAATATCTGTAGAAATAAGTTAAGCTCAAAGTAAAATATTTGAAACTGGCAGGACGCCAGAAATGCTTATTATATACCTTACTCAAAACGCCTGTGTGATTCATATAAAATATTTCATTGTCGATATCAATAACCGAAATTCTTACTACCATCAGGTAAACATCATTCCTTCACAGAAGGCATTTTATCTACTGGTATAGAACTTTAGATTCTCCACAATCTTTAAACACCTGAACTACATTCTGATGAGTCTGTTTTCAGAATTATTTTTCGTAATTTTTTGATTTTCAATTTTTTTGATAGAAAAAATCAAAAGCAGCCACAAATCTCGTTCGAAAATAGTCCAACTATAAAATTTCGCTGTCCGACATCGCATTTGCGCATTACTCTCAAGTTCACGTCACTTTATTCAAGGTCTGTCTCAAATTATTATAGATGACCCAGTATACACTCCGTTGAATGCAGAGGCATCAAACTTTGGCGGTGGAGGCACGGAATATACAATCAAGACAGGATATAGGTACATTTTTAGTGCCGTAGCAGAATGCGTTGTACACAGGTGTATACCCCGAAAATCTCGGCGGGGATTGTTTTTGGGCCATATCGAACTATAGTAGTCGAAGTTACAGATGAAAAACAGAAAAAAATATCAATTTTCGACGTTTGATCGCGAACGCTGCCTCAACACTTGAAGATAGATCAAAAGTTTGAAAGGATGAATTGTCGGCAATGAAAAGATCTTCAAAAAAGTCCGCGACGACCTATAGCTATCTACGATGGGTAGCACACCGTGATCGTTTTTGTGTTTTAATTTTTGACGAAAGTGGCTTCGGTCGCTTATTGTCGACATTTCTTCCTCTTACGATTTTAATCTAGGTATCTTCAAGCGTTTAGGTAGCGTTCGCAGTAGAATCACGAGAAGCCGCGTTTTTTTCCCGGGAGCGAAAAATTATTAATTGTAATAACTCGAGAACGAGTAGAGGTATCTTACTGAAACTTGGTTTTCGAGTTCTACCATCAAGTCTGCTGAAAGTGAAGGAGTGCCAATTTTGGGGGATGAAATTTAGGTGTTGAAAATCACAAAAATACGAAAACCACTCAAATATGTTGTACGTGGAGGTCTAGAACCCGACACACAGTTAGAAATAAACGCACCCCTGTAAATTAGTCGTGAAGTAATGAGGGGGTGAAAAGATGAATCTCTAAATTATCGCAATTTTTCAATGAATTGGATTAGAGTGGTGAAATTGAAACCACATCTTTCTTTAGAGCATGTGAAGATGATGGTAAAATAAGGGGTTGGATTTTAGGGTTTGAAATGTTCATGAAGCTTTGTAACTTTACACAGAAAAACAATATCTCATGTGAAACTGTGAAATCTTACACACTGTGGAATAAATTCATCGAAGGGGATGAAAGTTAAGGGTGAAAACTGGAATTTTCACCGAATAATGTAGATTTGAAATTAATACAGTTCGAAAGCTTTCTACTGATGGTACAAAAAAAGTCTTATTCATAAGTCGTGAAAAACCGCCCATTAAGGCGCTACAACCCCTAACATGCCGAAACACAAAAATGGGATAACTTAAAAACTGCTCATAGTATCTAATCTGGATTTGGTGTGTTAATTTACAGCGACACTGTAGGCGGATGGGCAAATTTTCATTATTATCTAACAAGGGGGATGAGATTTAAGGGTTGAAACTGGGAAATTTTTCAGGTAAATAGTGGAATAAAATTACGGGGTTCGAAAGATTTCCGTCAACCATTGAAAAAAGTCTTACAAGTCTTCAAACTACAGTAAAACCTCTCCCTAACGGACACCGATGAAAGCGACGAAAGTGTCCGTTGATGGGAGGTGTCCGCTGTTGGGAAAAAAATTGCTTCATTTTATACATTTTTTCTTTAATGTTTAAAGGAAAGTGACGCCGTAGTATTTCGCTTGAAAATGAAAACTAACACTGTTTAGGAATTTGAATTGTCCCTCTTACACCCCTAATTACGGTCATGTAGTAGAGATTCAAAAATGGTTCATTGTATAGATGCGATCAGGGAGCAAACCACCCCTTGGGGGATGAATGTAAATCTAACAACCCTTCACGTCCGTTGTTGAGAGGTAAAATGACGGGTAATTTTTCTAAAATAACAGAAATTGTACTGTCCGCGTCCGTTATGAAGAGTGTCCGTTGTTAAGGGGTTATTGATTGAACATTTCCTATGAAGAAGCTTCGGGACCCTGAAATTTGTCCGCTACAAAGAGGTGTCCGGTGTTAAGAGGTGTCCGTTAAGGGAGGTTTCACTGTAATACTATCACTTAGGCTACTAATAACCCCTACCCTTGGTAAACGGAATAAATACATTTTTTATTTTTCTTTTCGGGTTTTTATGTGCTTTCTCTGTAGGTAATTCAAAGCCGTTTTGATTAACTTTTAAGCTATCTATAATTTTTCAGCCCCTTTCACCCTCAAAACTCACAAAAAGCAAGATTTACGCAGACCGCTTCACAATTTTTCAACGCCGCGAGCGTTAATTTTGTAAATTTTGCGTAATTTTGTCTTTCTGCGATAATAAATTTTGCTTATTTAGACTATGTTTTGCCTTTGTCACTTTTTCGATCCCTTTCGCAATATTTCAACCCCCCAAAACCCTAAATAATTGGGTTATTTTCGTGTTGTTTTCTGTAATTCTATACTTACCTAACTACAATTAATTTTCATACCCTATGACTTTTCATCCCCCTTTACGATTTTTCAACCCCTTAAGTGCTAATTTTCTTCGGTAATAAATTGAACTCAGTTGAACGATGTTTACCTCTTTCACTTTTTTTAATCCCATTCTCAATATTTCAACTCTCCAAACCCAAAATTTATATAATTGGATTATTTTGGAGTTATTTTCTGTAATTTTTTACTTAAACATCGGTTTATTCTCATAGCCTTTGACTTTTCATCCCCCTTTGCGATTTTTCAACCCCTTAAGTGCTAATTTTGCAACTTTCGCGTAATTTCGTTGGTAATAAATTGAACTCATTTGGGATTCAGTTTACCTTTTACAATTTTCCAGTTTCCTTCGCAATAGGTAGGTGTTTCAACACCCACAAAAGCTTTAATATAATTGGATGATTTTCAACAAGAAATTTTTAACATTTTGCCTTTTTGACACATCTGTCCGTCTGCGGAGGCACTACTACTAGGTGCAATCTGCACCCGATTCCACCAGTAAGACCAGCCGCCCCTGCATACACATTAACATGATAAACATCTACAGGGATACACATCGCATTGATGTACATCTTCCGTTGGCTTTTTCAAATGACAATTAAATCTAAATTAAAAGACTTTAAGAAGGATAATAGTATCTCTTCGGTGTGTTAGGTACAAGATCTTAGAGAAGAGAAATGGAATTGTGAAAAGATAATACATCATTCGAAATAGTATAGGTAATTTTATATTTTCAGGAAAAGGAAATGAATATGTCATTTAATTTTATTTATTATCATTAGCAATATCATTTAATTTTTGTTCATTGAAAAATAAATGTAAAAGTTACGAATGCGCATGCATTTATTATTTTGGTTGAGGAATTCAGGAATTCATCTAGAAATCGATTTTGAGTTTATTATTGACTCTAACGTAGGTACCTAGGTATGTAATTTGATGTTCCTCGGACAGGCCAACCCGGGGGCCAACCTTATTTTGAACTTCTACGGAGCAGTTATTGGAATCGATCGAAAAATTCAAAAAAATTGAATCGCCAAAAACATCGAATCTTTACGTTTTAGGGTACCTGGGAACCCAAAAAAGTGGTTTTTGGAAAAATGTCTGTGTCTGTATGTCTGGATCACGCTGCAGCTCAAACTACTGATCGCATCGAGATGAAATTTGGCACACATAATTCAGTGGGCAATTTGTAGGTGCTGATTAGATTTTGAGCCACATCGGTTCACGGAAAGTGTCATTTTGGTGAAAATTCACCAATAGAGATTTGTTTTAAAATCTTCACTGTCACCTGAAATTTTGAAAATTTTACATTTGATAATACAGAATTGACAACTACGAGTACATTTAAAAAGATTTTATGATGTAAAAGATTACTTCATTAGGCGCGCGGAGCGCGCTTCATGTTCTAGTATATTAAAAAACACGTGTCATAACGCCAATGTTTGTTTGGACAACGAGGGCGAAAAGCCCGAGTTTTACAAAATCCGAGTTTTTTATACTATTATGTCTATTTCGAATACCGAACTTGTTAATATTTTTAGAAAAAATTTGGTTTTTTATTTTCAAAGACAGGTCAATGTTCGTTTGACAGTTGGCGATTGTTGGACGCACAATCGTTGTCTAGGCTACGATGTAAACAAAAGCCGTGCGCTAAAAGTGCACATTATAGAACTCATTTCGATGCTATAAAGTGTTCATTAGGAAAATTGCATCGTTATTTCCGTACCAGTGCGAAAAGTAGTTATGGCGAGCCATAACGTATGATAACTAAACTTTTCAAGCAAGATAACAAGAAACTCTTTTTTCTAGGGATTCGCCAAAATGTAGCTTTTCTGAAAATGTTCTGGATTTATGAAAATCTTCATAACCTCGATCGAAAAATTCAATTTCAAGACTAATGTAACTTGGCGAATCACGGAAAAAAATTTGTGTTCTTTCATAACCTCCATGAAAGGTTTTTAGTCATCATGCGGATCGCGGTGATTGAAAAAAATTAACAAAATTATCTTTAGATTGATAGACTCCGCAAGTCGTGACGTCAATTTGGAATCGGTTCGAAAGAGAAATGCTTTTGGTGACACTTGGTTGACATTACGAAAAATTGTCGTAATTATTCTGAACGAAAATGTGTTAATCAATAACCAGCCGCACTTATCTCGACTGATTTTGTTTTGTCCTATTACTTTTCTCGCTAGTGCGGAAATTAATTCACTGTTCGCACCAGTGCAAAAATATGATGCATTTCCTGAAATCGGTAGGAAATAGTTATTTACGTAATTAGTTATGAAAAGTCCTATGTTGTTTGACGAGTCGTAATATTTGCCAAAACGGGCGATAGCGAGTTTTGCAACATTATGCGAGTCAAACAATTTAGGTTTTTCATAACGTATTCAGTACAACATTTTACCTAATTGCGTAATATCCAACTTTTCAAAACGCAATTAGGTAAAATTAAATTTTCATGAATCCCGTTAGAGAAATGTTGTTTTTCGTCGATTGTACTGGAAACGTCACATTCTTGACCTGCTTAAGTTTCCAGGACTGCGTCATTTGCTAGGCAACAAGCACTAGCTGTACAGGAATAACGCTTTTTCCGGCCTAGGTCGGAAAAATATTCCTGTACTCTTCAAAAATTGTTCGAAATTTCATTATTTCTGTCTAGTTGCGCGATCGACGAAAAAATAGTATGTGCAACACGAAGGAATATAATATTTTTTCTACTAGTTACACAATATACTATTTTCATAATACCGTGCGCAAAGTGTTTATTATTCCCACTAATTTCAATTAGGAAATGTATCATATTTCGCACTAGTGCGAAAAGTGAATTTATCTCCGCACTAATGGGAAAAGTAATTATCTAAAGATAATTTCGTTAATTTTTTTCAATCACCATGACTAAATCTTCCAAATGCTTCGGCAATTATTATAATTTTCGAATGTTTTGATCGGGATTATGAAAAATCTTTCATTTTCCACTTGTTACATAAATAGCTATTACCCACTAATTTCAGTTTCCACACTAGTAAGAAGTGTATTTCTTTTTGAACAATTAAGAAAGGTATCTATGTAATTTAAACAAAATGTAGGTTATGGTGAGCCACGATCCATAAAATAAGAGAAAAAAGCTAAAACTGGACTATTTGACGCCCTTGTAGTATATTATTATTAAAATTGTATAACACGCTTATTTCACGCTTGAACTGTTTGGAATTCGATCAATTTCGTTATTGTTTTGACACGGAGCTTTTTCCAACGTTAACAACAAACGTGTTTTGAAATAACGCAATTTTTTTTGTTTTAGATTCTTTCGTCAACAGCCAAGAATGGACGCTTTCCCGTTCCGTTCCCGATTTGCGGCTGGGAATCGTTGGATCTCTATCGTCGGGAAAGTCGGCTTTGGTCCACCGATACCTAACTGGTTCCTACATGCAGGAGGAATCACCTGAAGGTGGCAGGTTCAAGAAGGAAATTCTTGTCGACAATCAGAGTTACCTGTTACTGATAAGGGACGAGGGCGGGCCCCCGGAATTACAGGTAAATAACGATTTTTCACCGTTCAAACCTAACGAACTGTGTAATTACGGTATAATGTTTTGTCCTTAATGCGTTTTTTCTTCACCGATTTTCCGGTGTCGCAATGGAATTCTTCCGTTTTGTTCGTGTAATCGGTGAAAAGTAAAATGTCGAGTTATTTCCGCACGCTGTTGTCCTTTTTGTAGAAATTAATTAGATTAATGATCGTAGGGTTTAAAAACCGAATGATGGAGAGCGTTATAAAACCGTCGACTTCGGTAATGAGTCCTTAATGCCAAAATATTTCTAAAAAAAGAAACGCTATAAATAAAAAAAATTATATGATTACATTTATTGCTTTGGGGTCCTTCAAGAAACCTCAACCTTAACCCATTTTAACCTCCCCACTCCACTTCACCATTTAAAAAAAAGGGAGGTTACTGCAATCACTAAAATTTTCGAATTCGAGATAAGACCGGATCTATACGTTTTGAGGTCTCAGGAACCCAAAAAAGTGGTTTTTAAAATGTGTCTGTATGTATGAACGTACGTTCGTAAACACGCCACAGCCCAAACTACTCGACCGATTTGGCTGCAATTTGGTACGTGTGCATGTGAAAACCCAACTTAGATCTGAAAAGCTTTTGGAGCCAATCGTGCAACCACAAATGCCATTTTGGCACATCAACTTTTAAATTTTAAATGCAAACCCCCATTTTTCACGTCACCATAAGAAAGACGTTCAAATTCTGCATCTAAAAATGTATTCATTCTTAGTGCCCTTTTGACCAACAATTTAAAAAAAATTGATTTTTATCGGACTTTAAAATCGCGGTACAGCCCAAGCCCCTCAACCGATTTGGCTGAAATTTTGCACATGGGGATTGTATTACACGTCGAAGAGCTGAACAAATTTTGGATTCAATCGACCCACGGAAAGTGCCGTTTTGGCACACCAATTTCGAAACTTAAAATTATTCTCTCATTCACCCATCAAAAACAACTTTTTGAAAGATTTATTGTTATCATCAGAAAGGTCTTCAAATTCTGTTTTTAAATGAGATAAAATTTATTCGCATTTAGTACCCTTCGGGTAGAAAAATCGAAATTTTGTAATAACACTGAAACCACGTTATAGCCCAAACTATTGGATCAATTTGTCCGAAATTTGGTACATGGAGGTTAGGTAACCCATTGAAGAGCTGAAAGGCTTTTGGGAGCAATTGGTCCACGGGAAGTGCCATTTAGGCATATCAACTTTAAAATCTTAAACACAATAAGTCACGGAAATCAAAGACCCATGCGTTGGGGAGGTTCCAGCCGCTTCTCTGCTGCCTTTTTTTAACTTTCAGAGCCAAGAATTTTGTGTATACTGTGACAAAATCTTTCCATTTTCGCACTTGTGCATTTTTCTTTTCTATAAAAGGTGACACCCTCCGGTAAACTGTTTTTATGATTGGCTGTCAAACCAACCAATAATATAGGTGTAAGAACCTTCCGCAAAAAAAACGAATTTCGGCTCAAGAATCCTGTCTAAAATCAGGGCATTATGTCAAGCGAACTTGAATGATATATCGGGTGTCCCAAAAAAACCGGACAAAATATTTTTGGGAATACGCCAGCCATTTCTTAACAGATTTGGATGAACGTGGTCTTAAATTAAAGTTAAGGAATCAGGCTTTCAAACTCTCTAAGAAACTACAACAGATGGCGCTGTCGTAGTATTTCTATTAATAGTTGTTTTTAAGGCTTATTTTAAGTGCGTGGGGATTGGTGAAAAAACAACCAATCGTTATGAGACTCAGAAATTCTTGAAGATCGTCCTTTTGTCTTCAAAAACCTTTTTTCAGAAGTTGATTTGGTTCAAGCATTAATTTTAAGTGATTTTTTGAAAAAATATGTTTAACATTTTCACGCTTTTATCATACAGGGTGTGTTATTTTTAAAACTTCCCACCTTGAATATCTTTGGAGGTAATAAAGATTTTGAATTGAAATAAAAACTGGACAATCCCGCACGGAGGGGGACACTTGCGCGCATATTCAGGGAATTTTTTCCACTTCCGGTTTAACCGGAAATGACCCTAACTTTGTTTTTTCAAATGGAATGGCATCTTTTTCTCGACGGATTCGGAATCTACGATTTTTTCTGAGTTAGAAACACGTATCATACTTGACCGGAAGTGCAGTCACGGCCACCCTAGATTTTCAAAAACATCGAAGAAATCGGTGAAATATTGAGATTTTCGAAAAACGCAAAAACACGTCAAGTTAGTTTTTTTGATGCAAATTTACCTGAGCAATTTCATTTTTTGATTTCTCTTATTTCTATCAAATTTTCTCTTACCTCACAATCTGTCAAAATCTCAAAAGTAAATAAAAAGAAAATGTCAATGGGCAGATGAATTTGCATCAAAAAATTAAAGTAGACGTGTTTTTGCGTTTTTCGAAAAACTCAATTTTTCACCGATTTCCTCGATGTTTTTGAAAATCTAGGGTGGCCGTGACTGCACTTCCGGTCAAGTATGATACATGTTTATAACTCAGAAAAAATCGTAGATTCTGAATTCGTTGAGAAAAAGGTATCATTCCATTTGAAAAAACAAAGTTAAGGTCATTTCCGGTTAAACCGGAAGTGGAAAAAATTTCCTCTATATTCGCGCAAGTGTCCCCCTCCATGCGGGATTGGTCAGCGTCTATTTCAATTCAATATCTTTATTACATCTAAAGATATTCAAGGTGGGAAGTTTTAAAAATAACACCCTGTATGACTAAAGTAACGGCGATGCAAAAACAGCTTAATTTTCAGTAATAGCTCTCCAATTTGTCCCTCATTGACAGTCACCTCTGTTTTCATCAAATTCGATAATTTATTACCAAAAATTATGCTGTTTTTGCGTCACTAACTTTACTCATCAGTTATTCGGGCGTAAAAAGGCATATTTTTAAAAAATATCGACTTTTGAAGAAAGATTTTTGCAGAAAAAAGAACGATCTTCAAGGCCACTTAAGTAACATAACGATTGATTCTTGTCTGACCAATCCCCAAGCACCTAAAAAAGCCTTACAAATAAGTATCAATAGGGCCACTACGGCAGCGCCATCTGTCATAGTTTCTTGCACGATTCGAAAGTCTGGTTCTTTAGCTTTCATTTAAGAGGAGGTTCATCCAAATCGGTTGAGAAATGGCTGATTTATTCCTAAATATATTTTGTCCGTTTTTTTTTGGGACACCCGATATAATAGAAATAGATTAAATTCAGACCAATCTTTTTAGAATATAGTATTATGTCTAGTATCTGTTTTACAAGTATCAATTTTGAAGTTATCTAAATTTCTTAAGCTATACAGATGGGTTTGATTGAAGGACAGAAAACCGTGTATTTACACTTATCAATATTCACACATAAACCGTTTTCACATAAATAGCCATAAATCTTTTTAAGATCAAAGTTAAGTTTTGTAATCATGTCAGGTACATTATCCCCAAAAATATAAATCATCGTATCATCAGCAAAACGTTCGATACTACAATGATTAACTACTTTTACAATATCATTTATTGCCACTAACAACAGTATAGGTCCTAAAACAGTACCTTGTGGTACACCGTAATTTTCTTGTAAATGATCAAAATGTTTACCGATGTACTTAACTCGTTGAAAGCTTTTGGTTAGGTCTCTAAATCCAATATTCTCCAGTTTCTGCAAAAGAATTTCACGGTTTATAGTTTCAAACGCTCTCTTTAAGTCTAGAAAAACGGCCATCACAATTTTCTTTTCTTCTAGATCGCTCTTCCATTTATCACAGATTTTTACTATCACAGATTCACAGAATGTTTTTGACGGAAACCAGACTGCACAGAAGTTATCACATCAGCTTTTTCGCAAAACTCTACAAATTGGGCTTTCTTGGCTTCTTTGGACTGGTACAATTTCAGAGGTTTTCCACCTTTCCGGAAATACCCCACACTCCAGCGATGAGTTTATTACGTCAAGAAACCTATTGCCTATGACTTCAAACGCACCCTTTGTCACATTCGTTGTTATCAAGTAATGAATGGAGGAGCATAAAATTCTCTATGAAAAAAATTCTATTCTAAGAAGAAAAGCTCCGAAAATGCTTCATAAGGGAACCAAGCCCCTTCAAAAGGGTACTCGAAAAGTTAGTTTTCTTAAAAAAACTCTGAAAATACAGGATTCTGAAATTGGAAGCACAGGTTAGTGTTCTTTCAGATTTTTAAACCAACTTTTCGAGTATCCCTTTGAAAGGGCCGGAGCTACGGAAGAAAATGAAAAAATTTTTTTCATTGATTGTTTTTACTTAACAGTTTCTACAAGAATAAAACTGAAGATTTCTTTCTGAGTCCCATATATATATATATTGCTATTAAACAGGCCTTTTAGGCCCACAGCTTTGTAATTTGTTTCCATATCATTCTATCTCTGGCCTTGTTCTTCCAGTTCTCGACGCCTTTCCTCGTTAAGTCTGCCAGCACCGCCTCTCGCCATCTTCTCCTTGGTCTTCCTTTCTTTTTCTTATAACCCGGCGTTGTCCATGCTATTTTCTTAACTGTTCTTTCCTCTACCATTCTTTCTATATGACCCAGCCACTGTAGTCTTCTTGATTTGATTACCATATCGATCTTCGGTTCCTTGTAAATACTATATATCTCTGCATTTGTTCTTCTTATGTAATAATAATAATAATAATAATAAATTGTCTTTATTTATTTTATGGTCCCGGCGGAGTTCAGACAGGCTGCTCTTCCACTCAACCGGGACTTTATACAAATAAGAAATTCTCAATTTATACCTACACACATTAGGGTAGGTAAGCATAATTGCAATAAAAAGAACAGAAAACTAAAAGCTACTCGAGATCACTGTTCACCGAGAAGTAGTTGCTTAATATATTTTTTGAAATTATTTGGGGTCAGATTCTTACACTGGTCCTCGAGCTGGTTAAACAGATTGGCAGCAGAAAATGAAAAAGATCGCCGGAACAGAGCGGTACGGTGTAGGGGCACACTCAGATTATGGGAATTTCGTAAAATACGACTGGATATGGTAATTCGAGGAACAAGCTTATTTACAAGATAAGTGGGGGTATTGTTAATAAGTATTTTATGTACAAAACATAGCAAGTGTAATTTTCTTCGATTATTCATTTTAAGCCAGCCTAGGCTTCTTATGTGCTCACTAACGTGATCCCTTCTTCGCAAGCCAGCAATAAGCCTCGTACATGCATTTTGAGCTTTTTGTATCCGGTAGGAGTCGGTCTGATCAAGGCACGGGCCATAGACGACGTCACAATAATTAAAGTAACTTAGAATTACGCTGTCACACAACATGATCTTCGTTTGCCTATCAACACAGTCACGGTTGGCATACAGGTGTTTCATTGCAAAGTACGACTTCTGCAAAAGTGTATTTACATGTTTGTGAAATCTCAAATTTGCGTCAATTATAAGGCCCAAACATTTAATTTCGTCTTTATAATTCAACTCGTGACCTTTTAGTGTCAGCGTTACATCCTCTATGGCCCTCGCCCGATCTTTAGGACTGCCAAAGACTATAATATTTGACTTGCGAGGGTTGAGCTTTAGACAATGATCTTCAGCAAGAGTTGCCAGGCTGTCAAGTTCAGCATTAAGTGCATATTTAAAGTCATTTAAGTCGGCTAGGGGCATGCTACAATACACTATTGTGTCATCAGCATATGAGTGGTCCTTAAATTTGGTCAGAACTTTGTTGAAATCAGACGTGTAAATGATGAATAGCAAAGGAGCCAGAATTGACCCCTGTGGAGCACCCTGTTTAATCTCTGCTACATTTGACACTTTGCCATTCATCAATACTTGTTGAGTCCTACCATCCAAGAAAGATTTAACAAGTTTACACGCATCCTCACTGAAGGCATAAAACTTCAATTTGTTGACCAGCAGCTCGTGATTCATGGTGTCAAATGCCTTGGAAAAATCAAGAGAAATTAGAATTGACAGTTTGTTTTTATCCATACTATCGATTATATCGTCCAAGACACTTGACAGAGCACTAGCTGTACTGTAACCCTTCCGGAAACCCGACTGGTTTACAGGTAGTATGGCATTTAAGTCAACAAATTCATACATCTGGTTGTAGATGACACGTTCAAGAATTTTAGATAAAACGGATAAGATGCTTATAGGTCTGAGGTCGTTCAAACAATTGGGTTTCGATATTTTAGGGGTTGGAAGAATGTAAGCCTCCTTCCAGTCATCTGGAAAGCAACTATTCTTAATACATTTGTTTATAATAAGAGTTAGATGATCTGCAAGGAAGGGCATACAGAGCTGTAACATTTTTATATGTATCCGTCTTCAGTTTTCTTTCCTCCCACTATCCTTCTAATAATTTTTCTCTCCCATCTCATTAGTATTTCTTCTATATTCCTATTTAATACCCATGTTTCACATCCATATAATGCTGTTGGTCTCAGTATTGTTTTGTAAATCCTTATTTTGGCATTTCTTGACAGTTGTTTCGCTCTAATTAAGTGGTTCATCGCTCCGGCGCATCTGTTTGCTTTGCTTAGCCTCGCCTCAATCTCTTTATCTTCTTCACACCTGGTTGTTATTCTTGCTCCCAAATACACAAACTCGTCTACTACTTCAAATTCCATTTTCCCTACTCCCGTATTCACTTCTAGTGTTGTCTCCGTGTTCTGGCGTCCTCCTATTCTCATCATTTTGCTTTTCGTTTGATTAACTTGTAATCCCATCTTGTATGCCGCGTCTACCATTCTTCTTGTTACTTCCTTTAGTTCTTTATCGTTTCTGGCTATTATAGCCACGTCGTCTGCATAACCTACGACTTGGTGGCTTTTATACATTAAATGTCCGTCTCTGTTCAGTTGACTGTCTCTGATGATATTCTCTAGCACCATATTAAATATTAGTGTTGAGAGAGGGTCTCCTTGCCGTAGTCCTGTTCTGATCACAAAGTCTTCCGATGTTTCACCTTTGAACCTTACATTGCTTGTAGTGCTCTCTAAAGTCATACTCAGTAGTCTCATCAGCTTCGGAGGTATGCCGAATACTTCTCTTATGTTCGACAAACTAGCCCTTTTAATTGAATCATATGCTTTTCTGAAGTCTATGAACAGTGCGACTGCTGGGATTTTGTATTCATAACAAGTTGTCAATACCTCTTTCAACATAAAAATTTGATCTGTTGTACCTCTCCCTTTTCTGAATCCTGCTTGATATTCTCCTATTTGCGGTTCTATTATTGCTTCTAACCTTATTTTTATTAATGACGCTACTATCTTGTAGACTACATCTAGCAAGGATATTCCCCTGTAATTATTACATTGTGTGTTGTCTCCTTTTTTCAGAATCGGTATTATTGTTGCTCTTCCCCAGCTTTTTGGCATCACCTCTTCTCTCCAAATTGACAGTATCAGTTCATATAATTTCTGTTTTAGATCCTCTCCGGCATATTTTATATTCTCTGCTGTAATTCCATTTAGTCCTGGACTTTTGTTGTTCTTGAGCTTCCATATAATTTCTTCTAATTCTTC
Source organism: Pycnomerus fuliginosus (assembly GCA_963924575.1). Classification (NCBI taxonomy): domain Eukaryota; kingdom Metazoa; phylum Arthropoda; class Insecta; order Coleoptera; family Zopheridae; genus Pycnomerus; species Pycnomerus fuliginosus. The sequence goes on along the minus strand of OZ004624.1, from coordinate 16,759,947 downwards.
TCTTGTAGGTTCTTCAAGTTGGTTGCCCTCGTCAACTCCTGTTATCCTTTCCTCCTCCTCTTCTCCTATGTCTTCATTGAGCATTTCCTGGAAATATTCCTTCCATCTTTCCCTTATTTTGTCTTCTTCTCCTATCCAGTTTCCATCTTTGTCTTTGATATATAATGTCGAATTATATCTTTGTTTTCCTTTTTTTGTTTCTCTGTAAAAATTGCGCATTTCTTTTCTTTGAAAGTAGCCTTCTGCCTCTTTAACCTTTGCTTCTTGTCTGCCTCTCTTTTTTTGTCTGTTTGTCTTCTTAACTTTTGCTCTCTGCTCCTTGTACGCTTGCTTGTCTTCTTCTCGTTGGGTTTGCAATGCCTTAATTCTTAATTTATTTCTTTTCTCCGTCTCTCTTCGGCATTCATCATCCCACCATCTGTCCTTCATCTGAAAGTTTTTCAATGGTAACGCTTTCTCTGTGGCCTTCTGGATAATCGTCTCCATCTTTTCCCATTCCTCTTCTATGCTTTGTGGTAGCTCCAACGCTCTTTCCTGATACCCTTGCATTATCTCCTTCTCATATCGTTCTTGCCCTTCCGTTTTTCGTAACTCTTCCATATTAAATTGTCTATTCATTACTTTTTGTCTTCTTTTCTTCGGTTGCTTCTTTATTTTCATATCTATTTTTACTAGGAAGTGGTCCGAATTTATATCTGCTCCTCTGCATGTCTTTACATTTTTTATAAGTTTCTGGTGGCGCTTGTCCACTAGGACATGATCAATTTGATTTACGTGGTCCCCGTTTGGGGAAACCCAAACCCATATGGACGAGACATTATCAGCTACATCCATGCCAAAATCTAATTTCTAAGTTCTGTAGTTATTATCAGTTTAAAAAGTCTCCTGTATTTTGCTCAAGTTTTATAATGTCAATAGTTTGTCAAATAAACTACCCGCTCCCTACTTATGGTTAACACTGTATAGTTTTGTTGTTGAGTTTTTTTTTCAAAATTTTTTGAATTTACTTTACTTGACTAAATATTATTATATTTTTGACTTCGGTTTTGGTGTAAACATGCCCAAATTCAGGGGGATGATACGTTTGACCAACAGACAATGTATAATAACCTCTCTTCTAGAGAATTTAACGCTCATCAATTTGTTATATGGTTATTTTTTCGATAACATCAATATTTCCTGAGATATTTGCAAATTTAACAAGAACTGTACCTCTTCGCCTTGATGGTGGCTCGAGCTCACCGCATCCTAGGGGATTTTTAATATGTTCAATAGAAGAATGGTTCAAGCTACAACTTCCACCAATTTGCAGAACTGCAGTAATTTTTGTTTCTATTTGCCAAATTCAGGTCAGCTAGAAGCCCCAAATTAGAATTAGTTTTTCACTTTTTGCCACAATTATCCACACAAAGGTCCTCTATTCCACATCTTTCTCTTGATTACTGCGTTTTTTTCTCTTGAGACTGATTTAATGTTTGCGATAAAATTCCAGAGCCCGCCTTGTCTAGAAGACAACCTTATCTCGCACAATTTATGCATTGCCTTCTAAGCGCATCCTCGTAAATATCATGATTCTTTTTCTCTCCCTATTCAAAAAAATAAAAAATAAACGAAAACGCTTTTACCTTCGAGAAAAATACCCGTTCAATGCCGACCCTTCAGCCATTTGCAGCATTCTCTTATTTTCCATCTTCGCTCTCTGCATTATTAATAATTGGATTTACACAAAAGTACACTCGGTTTACTTAATAACAGCTAACATAGGTACTTTAGAGTTGCGTGACGTCCGTATGCGTGTTCAGGTAAGAAGGCAGGTTGGATGGCGACAATCGAGGCGCCGTTTTGACTGCCTGAAACAACATCTTCTATAAAAATCTTGGCTTTGAATCCATCTTTACGAGGCTATAAAACATGAATTACTATAATAAAATGTACAAGGGTGTGATGATTCGCTTCAGGGGTGAACACGCGCCGGTAACCAGGCCGGATAACTATTTCCATGGCTCAATTATCGCAAAATTAACCCATCTAATCGATTTTCCCTGGTTTTTACTTCGTTTTTTTTCGAATCGCAAGTGCATGGATGCATCCCCGTGCAGGGGCCGTCTATCGATTGTAAAACGCAAAATTCCCAACAAGGACGGTGATAAAGTGGGAGAGAAAGGGGAAGAGGCGCCGCGGCGCCTTTTGTCCTGTCCTTTCAGTTGGGGTTGGTATCCTGGAGGTGAGGGTTGCACATGGATGGAACGGACCTAATAGCTCGTAAGTTGTTTCAATTTTTGCAATATTACTTTTCCCACGACGAGGGTGACTGCATCGCATTTTTTATTATGCCATCAACCCCAGTTTGGTAGGGGAAGACCTGTCCCTGACGTTCAGAAGTTGCCCAAAGTTCAACATCACGCAGGGCAAAACTTTCAATCCCTTGTCCGTGCCATTAATTTTTCTCGAGCTTACCGTCTTTATCCTCTGCCTCAGTTGTAAACAAGCCTCGGGATATGTCGCAGTGATCCTGGTTTTTCCCGATGTAAGTTTTACCTTTAAATCAAATAATGACAAATCGATTGGCTTAATAAATTTTTCATCGAGTTTGATTGGGACTTCTAATAATGAATGAGGGTTTTCTGGTTGAGTGATTGCAGATTTGGGTGGTGGCTAAAAGACCCAGAATTTATTGTATGTCTATAATTGATTGGCAATTGAAACTGCTCGGATCCCTTTCGTTGAGACCTGTAATAGGGGGCACAATTATTTACGACGTTACAAATTCTTATCTCGGACAAAGGTTGTTAAAGGGTGTAATAATGTTTTTTCTATCGCCGTTTGGTGTGATGTTTTTTGTTCCTTTGATGCGTTTTTAACTTTTCCTCAATTTGATACTTATTCTACATAACGGAAATACAGGGTGTTTTTGAAAATTTCCAGGGTCCAATAGTAATCCAGTTTACTTGCGCTATTTCCTAGGTAACGAAATACAATGTAGATTTTCATTGATAGTATCTTGTTACTAGAAAATAATGCATGTAACATTAAATTACCTTATGAAGCATTTCAGAGGTGAAATCTATTATAACTGAAAATTTTCATCTCTAGTAAAAGACAGTGCGAGCAGTTATAAGTGGAATGAAAAATATTTTTTCACACAATCGTTTCGATATTTCAACTTACCATAGTTACTATAATGAGCGGAAAGTTGATCTTACCAAAGACGGTTTAGTTTCCATAAATACATATACATGCGCGGTAAGTTAAACAAATGATAATCGTAAATAGCGCGTGAGATGTCAAGTAGATATCAAAAACGTTTCAAAAAGTCAGCCATTTCTTAACCGATTTGGATAGACTTGGTCTTAAATTAAAGCTAAAGAATCAGGCTTTCGAACTTTGTAAGAAACGTCGGCAGATGGCGCTGCTGTAGGAGCCTTATTGATACTTGCCTTTAAGGCTTATTTTAGGTACGTGGGGATTGGTCGGCCAACAACCAATGGTTATGAGACCCAAATAGCCTTGAAGATCTTTCTTTTTTCTTCAAAAATCTTTTTTCAGAAGTCCATTTGGTGTTAAGCATTAATTTTCTGTGATTTTTCTAAAAAAAGTGTTTTTGCGTATTTTCATGCTTCCATAACCATGACTAAAGTAAAGGGCTTAATTTTCAATGATTACTGTTCAGTTGCCCCCCACTGGCATCCGCGCCACTGTTTTCACCATATTCGTTCATTTATAACTGAAAATTAAGATTTATATGCATTACTGTTCTTTGGTCATGGCCATTAATGCGTGAAAATACTCAAAAACACATTTTTTTTTAAATTACAGAAAATTAATGCTTAAGCCAAATCGACTTCTGAAAAAGGATTTTTGAACAAGAAAGAAAGATCTTCAAGGCTATTCGAGTGTCACACCGATTGGTCGTTGACTGACCAATCCCCATGCAGCTAAAATAAACCTTTAAAGCAAGTATCAATAGGACTGCTACGGCAGCGCCATCTGCCGTAGTTTCTGATACAGTCGAAAGCCTGATTCTTTGGCTTTAATTTAAGACCACGTTCATCCAAATCGGTTAAGAAATGGCAGACATATTCCCAAAAATATTTTGTCTGGTTTTTTTTGGGACACCCGATAGTATCGTTAATAACTATTTGCACACACGTGTAGGTTTATTTTCCAGTTTCCAATAGTGAACAGGTAAAAATGTTAAAATTAATATCGACAAGGATTTCGAATTCCGAGCAACGAGAAGCAACATCCGATACTAAATCAAACATTGTTGGTTTTATGTACATATTTCTAGAGAGAGAAACTGATGTGTATTTTGGAAGATATTTTTGATCCCAGCTTAAATTATTTCGTATGTACTCCAATATATTATTAACTTAGCTTTAGTCATATTTTGGCCAATTTTACGAGTAGGGATATACATTTTTCCACTCTCTCTCGTACACCGTTAACGATGACTCAACTCAAAGAATTAAATGTTCAGAATTCAATTTCGAATTTTCCAAAACAGCTCTTTAAAGACTGATTTTGTTCGGTTTCGCTGAAGATATCGAAAAAAAATTTAAGAAAGATTTCTCCGATTTTTGTTTAAACTAAAGATTCGAATTTTGAATTGAAAAATTGAAAAAAATTAATATGATTTTTTTCGATATCTTGTTGGCGAAGCAAAATATTGAAAAAATCGCTAGGTCACAATAGGCTGGGTTTACAATTTACTTATTTGAATTGAGTACCTTAAAAGATGCATCTCATAACGGTTTACGACGGTGCCAAAATTTATGAGCAGGGGGCTCATGAAAGTTACCAAAATGGCACTAAGGTTTTCGACCCCGTAAAATATCAACTATGAAATTCAATAATAAAAATATACAATTATGCATAGGTCGATTTTTGACTAAAAGGGCACCAAGCGTGAATACATTTTTAGATGTACAAATGGGGGTTTGCAAAAAATATTTAAATTTGATAGGCCAAAATGGCACTTCCTGTAAGGCCGATTTAGCCCCAAACCAAAACCTTTTCAGATCTTCCGAAATCCATAAGATGTCCACGTTATGAATTTCAACCATATCGGTCCTGTAGTTTGGACTGTAGCGTGTTTACAGACAGACAGACACAGATATTTTTCAAAAACCACTTTTTTTGGGTTCCCAGGACTTTGAAACGTAAGGCGTCTTTTCTCGATTTTATATTTTTCAATACAAATTAATACAAATGGGCTCTCATGATTGATCAGTTTACTATTTTTTAAATTTTGTGTTGAAATACTGTCCCTTTTGCCGTCAATTTCAAATTCAAATCTGACATTATTTTGAAGGGAAATTATTTCCTATGCTTTCAGGTGCAAGTTTGTATTTCAATACATAAAACCGAAAAAAACGCCTTTCAAGATTTGCTGTTTTTGGCGATTCGATTTTAGTAACTTGCTGCGCTAAGTCACACGACTTCAAGACCTACTTTATTATCGTTTAATTCAGTTATCAAAACAGTTGGTAGCTTGACGTTTACCGAGAAACATCTACATCTCAACATTGTCCCCGTATCATCCACCATCTGTTTCGTAGTCAGTCTTCACTGCTTTCCGTCAAGTACCGAATGAATCTCATATTTTATCGTGATTTGGTCGAAATTCGTTTATAGTGAGGAAGGTTAGAACTAAAAACTTTAAAACGCGAAATTCACTAAAAAGCATACATTTTGTAAAAGTTTTTTGCAACCGCAAGTGTGACCTATCCTATTTCCTCAAATTCGAAGGAGAATCGATTGGGGCAAATTTCAAACTTCTATGACTTACACACTTCGAGAAAAGTAGGTTTTCTTTCATTTAAAGTTCCAAAATACAATAAAACTAATAAAAATTACATTTTGTTTTATTAAAGACTCTAGTGAAACCAATTGCCAGTAATTTTAATGATAAAAACTTTAAAACGCGAAATTCACTAAAAAGCATACATTTTGTAAAAGTTTTTTGCGACCGCAAGTGTGACCTATCTTATTTCCTCAAATTTAAAGGAGAATCGATTGGGGCAAATTTCAAACTTCTAGGACTTACACACTTCGAAAAAAGTAGGTTTTCTTTCATTTAAAGTTCCAAAATACAATAAAACTAATAAAAATTACATTTTGTTTTATTAAAGACTCTAGTGAAACCAATTGCCAGTAATTTTAATGATAAAAACTTTAAAATGCGAAATTCACTAAAAAGCATACATTTTGTAAAAGTTTTTTGCGACCGCAAGTGTGACCTATCTTATTTACTCAAATTTGAAGGAGAATCGATTGGGGCAAATTTCAAACTTCTAGGACTTACACACTTCGAAAAAAGTAGGTTTTCTTTCATTTAAAGTTCCAAAATACAATAAAACTAATAAAAATTACATTTTGTTTTATTAAAGACTCTAGTGAAACCAATTGCCAGTAATTTTAATGATAAAAACTTTAAAACGCGAAATTCACTAAAAAGCATACATTTTGTAAAAGTTTTTTCCGACCCCAAGTGTGACCTATCTTATTTCCTCAAATTTAAAGGAGAATCGATTGGGGCAAATTTAAAACTTCTAGGACTTACACACTTCGAAAAAAGTAGGTTTTCTTTCATTTAAAGTTCCAAAATACAATAAAACTAATAAAAATTACATTTTGTTTTATTAAAGACTCTAGTGAAACCAATTGCCAGTAATTTTAATGATAAAAACTTTAAAATGCGAAATTCACTAAAAAGCATACATTTTGTAAAAGTTTTTTGCGACCGCAAGTGTGACCTATCTTATTTCCTCAAATTTAAAGGAGAATCGATTGGGGCAAATTTCAAACTTCTAGGACTTACACACTTCGAAAAAAGTAGGTTTTCTTTCATTTAAAGTTCCAAAATACAATAAAACTAATAAAAATTACATTTTGTTTTATTAAAGACTCTAGTGAAACCAATTGCCAGTAATTTTAATGATAAAAACTTTAAAATGCGAAATTCACTAAAAAGCATACATTTTGTAAAAGTTTTTTGCGACCGCAAGTGTGACCTATCTTATTTACTCAAATTTGAAGGAGAATCGATTGGGGCAAATTTCAAACTTCTAGGACTTACACACTTCGAAAAAAGTAGGTTTTCTTTCATTTAAAGTTCCAAAATACAATAAAACTAATAAAAATTACATTTTGTTTTATTAAAGACTCTAGTGAAACCAATTGCCAGTAATTTTAATGATAAAAACTTTAAAACGCGAAATTCACTAAAAAGCATACATTTTGTAAAAGTTTTTTCCGACCCCAAGTGTGACCTATCTTATTTCCTCAAATTTAAAGGAGAATCGATTGGGGCAAATTTAAAACTTCTAGGACTTACACACTTCGAAAAAAGTAGGTTTTCTTTCATTTAAAGTTCCAAAATACAATAAAACTAATAAAAATTACATTTTGTTTTATTAAAGACTCTAGTGAAACCAATTGCCAGTAATTTTAATGATAAAAACTTTAAAATGCGAAATTCACTAAAAAGCATACATTTTGTAAAAGTTTTTTGCGACCGCAAGTGTGACCTATCTTATTTCCTCAAATTTAAAGGAGAATCGATTGGGGCAAATTTCAAACTTCTAGGACTTACACACTTCGAAAAAAGTAGGTTTTCTTTCATTTAAAGTTCCAAAATACAATAAAACTGATAAAAATTACATTTTGTTTTATTCAAGACTCTAGTGAAACCAATTGCCAGTAATTTTAATGATAAAAACTTTAAAATGCGAAATTCACTAAAAAGCATACATTTTGTAAAAGTTTTTTGCGACCGCAAGTGTGACCTATCTTATTTCCTCAAATTTAAAGGAGAATCGATTGGGGCAAATTTCAAACTTCTAGGACTTACACACTTCGAAAAAAGTAGGTTTTTTTTCATTTAAAGTTCCAAAATACAATAAAACTAATAAAAATTACATTTTGTTTTATTAAAGACTCTAGTGAAACCAATTGCCAGTAATTTTAATGATAAAAACTTTAAAATGCGAAATTCACTAAAAAGCATACATTTTGTAAAAGTTTTTTGCAACCGCAAGTGTGACCTATCCTATTTCCTCAAATTCGAAGGAGAATCGATTGGGGCAAATTTCAAACTTCTAGGACTTACACACTTCGAAAAAAGTAGGTTTTCTTTCATTTAAAGTTCCAAAATACAATAAAACTAATAAAAATTACATTTTGTTTTATTCAAGACTCTAGTGAAACCAATTGCCAGTAATTTTAATGATAAAAACTTTAAAATGCGAAATTCACTAAAAAGCATACATTTTGTAAAAGTTTTTTGCGACCGTAAGTGTGACCTATCTTATTTCCTCAAATTTAAAGGAGAATCGATTGGGGCAAATTTCGAACTTTTAGGACTTATACACTTCGAGAAAAGTAGGTTTTCTTTCATTTAAAGTTCCAAAATAGAATAAAACTAACAAAAATTACATTTTGTTTTATTAAAGACTCTAGTGCAACCAATTGCCAGTAATTTTATTGATAACTTAGAAGGTTACGATTTATGACAAAAATGTTGTAAGCTTTGACAGTCAATCATAAAAACAGTTTTTTGAAAGCCGAAATATTCATGATCTGCTATTTGCACACTGTATGTAACAAGAATAAATCTTAAGCGAAATCCTTCGTTTGTACTTTTTTGCGTCTCTCGGAGAAATCGCAAAAATAACTCGCATGAAATTTTAATCTATCGCGATTCCACGAGGCGATCCATCCTTCAGGTTCATAAATTCCCCTCGGGAAACTGTTTATCTGCATGAACAAGGATTTTACGTAGCGCCTCACCTCGACTTTACTTCGGTTGACATGTCTTCCTTCCTTCCTAAGACAGCATAATTTGTCTCTTTCCGGCAATGTCGCGACGGATCATTTTTCTCTTTGCATTTTTTTTAAAATCGTATTTTGATTTTTAAACGTTTTTTCCAGTTCACTGCTTGGGTGGATGCGGTTATCTTCGTGTTTAGTTTGGAAAACGAGGCCTCGTTCAATGCAATCTACAACTACTACACGAAGATGTCGCATTATAGGAATAGTGCAGAGATACCCCTGATTTTGGTCGGAACACAAGGTAAGCTTTTGTCGAGGTAAATTAGGTCGTGTGCAGCACAAAGCTAAACTAACGGAATTGTGAGCTCGTTTTAGCTCCAGGATTTCAATTTAATATCTCTGTTCTGGATAGTTTTCAATGGTTTATGCCGTCACAGAAATGCTCGCAGTTAGTTCATTAACGAGGGGTGAGCCGCAACGGAAATTTTTTTCTTTTTGGAAAGATTTTCGCAGGCTCATCACCCCTCGTTCATTAATAATTCTGTAACTTTTTTTCTGACAATTAGCCCAGTCACTAAAGACCCGAATTTGGCAAATAGAAACAAAAAATACTGCAGTTCTGCAAATTGGCCGAAGCTGTGGCTTGAAATATTGATTCTATCGAAAAAATAGCCATATAACAAAATGAAGAGTGTTTTTACGATTCAAAAATCTTTTTATTTCACCGATGTCTTCGATGTTTTTGAAAATGTGACTTGATTTCCGGTCAAGTACGATACATATTTTTAACTTAGAAAAATGAGTGGAAAAAATGTGTTTCAATTTTTAAAAAATATATTTTAGGGTCATTTCCGGCTAAACCGGAAACGGAAAAAAGTATTTGACAGCACTACCAGCCTCAATTTAATAAATAAAAGTTACCTGTCCCATTCTTGTTTCCGAAACAACCCTCTACTTTAGAATTAGAAGGGGGTGAAACAATTTTTGAACCTCACTGTATGTACATACAGTGAGTACTGTATGCTTATCTAAAATTGTCCGTAATTCAAAATGCCTCTAAATGTCAAAGAATGCACTTTATCGTGTAATACATGTTTGCCAAATTTCAGTATTATAATAAGTGCCGAAAAACAGGGAGGGGGGTGGGGTTTCGTTGACACCCGGTACCTACATAAAGTGTAAGGAGCAAAATGAACAGATTTTTTTATAGAGAATTTTACGCTTTTCAAGTCATTTCTTAATGGCTTTCCTGATAAAGTCGTTATTTGACGACATATTATGCAAAAAAAAAGAAAAATGTTATTAAAAGTCTCCAATATTTCGCGCATCATGAAGGGAAAAAATTCCCCTTTTCATTAATAAGAAAAATGTCGATGAAATCATATCACTTAAAAAAAAATCATTCACGTCAAAACTTTAGAAAAAAAAACTGTAGAATTTTACGCTCTTCAATTTTTTATACAGGGTGTTCATTTGAGAACTTTCTACCCCGAATGTCACGTAAATGAAATGAGACATGAAAATTCGCTCGGATAGGTCTATTTTTTTTATTTTGTTTGAATCCGTGGGTGGTGATATTTCACGATGAACCCCCTAACGCCGAGCAACCCCAACGTAGAAATTTCGAATGACAAGCCGCCATTTGTGATATACCATTTGAAAGCTAATTTCATTACAAATCCAATGGTCTAAAGTTTTTTTTTCCATTTGGCCACCTATGGTCAAATTTTAATTTGCATGAAGGCCCTTTGTGCTGCGTCGTTTTAAATCGCAAGAAATCATCTGTAAACTGATGCAAAAATTTTTGAAATCCATCCACTCGTTCAAAAGTTACACGGAAAAACATGAATTGTTGTTTTTGAACCTACAAATCATTATTATTTTTACTGTACCTTTTGAAAGAGTGGATGGATTTCAAAAATTTTTGCACCAGTTTACAAAGAATTTTTGTGCCTTAAGATTCTGCATAACAAAGGGCCTTCATGCAATTTAAAATTTGACCGTAAGAGGGCGCTAGAGGTGGCCAAGTGGAAAAAAGCTTTACATCATTGGATTTGTAATTAAATTAGCTTTCAAATGGTATACCATTTGAAACTTCAAAGTTGGGGTTGCTGGAAGTTCATCGTGAAATGCATCGTCTCATTTCGTTTGCGATATTGTACAGGGTCAAACGGAAGCGACCACCCCTTATAACTTCTTTCGGTTCCAACATATCTGAACCATTTTTGGGGAATTTCAATGGCTTTCTATGGACTACATTCCGAAAATATCGGTGGTGCCAAAATGTTTTTATTTCATTTACTAACGGCGTGTCACTTTGTAAGGTTTAAATGGCACCCTGTACATTTCTTTATTGTATCAAGTAGCATTTTTGATTCTCTTTATAACTGTATAATAAAATCATACTCTTGCATATTATAAATTTCGAGAAAATATTAATTGAACGTGTTCCCAAAACTTCGTCAAAACATTGTTCCAATAAAAGTTGAAAGGTGAATTTCAAGGGTTTAAGTCCGTTAGATCGTAAAATGCAAATGAGTTCCGCTCATCCTCGACCTGACCGTCGTAAGTAACAGTGAAACCTGGTTATTCCACCACAGTCAACACAAAGTACCTACTTTTAAAAAGAATTGTGTTTCTACGGAAATATAATTAGAATTATTTTATTGTTTACTCGCTTCAGACTATTTGCACTTTCGAACCATTGATTTCTCAGAATTGCGCAAACGAATTATTTCTCAATGAGTTTATGAGTGGTGGAATAGTTTCGCGCCCCGATCGAGTCCTAGAGAATACTTTAACGGGCGATATATCCGTCTCTTCCATTTATATGTGTTAAACAGAGACGCGATAGTAGACACTCTTAGGACTGTACGTTACAACGTGGGTGAATTGCCAGACGAGACGTTGTGTAGAAAAAGACGGAGCTAACCTAGAGCGTTGTACCTGAACCGGACTGACAGGACTAAACCCTTGAAATGAACTGTAGGCGCATCTTTTGATGTGATTAAATTTTTCTAAATTATTGTCTACGAATTCCGTTTCAGATGCAATAAGTGAGAATAATCCTCGCGTAATCGACGATTCGCGGGCCAGGAAGTTGGCCAACGACTTGAAGAGGTGTTCGTATTACGAAACGTGTGCAACCTACGGCCTCAACGTGGAGCGGGTGTTCCAAGACGGTGAGTAATCCCTCCTTTATCGCCCCACAAAAAATTAGCGGTTTTTGTTGTCGTTTTCGCGACCTCCACGTAAAAACTGAACTGTAGGTGGTCAAAAAATTAGCATTCGTGACAAATCAACACGTGTTTAGTCAGACCGTTCAGTCATGGTACGAAGACGTTCCGTGACGTTATGGAAGCGTCTGGGAAGGTTTAGGAAAAAGTTCTGTGCGTGGTTTTTGAGGTGATTTTTTTTTAAATTAAGTGATTTGTTGATTTACAGCCTGCCAGAAGATCGCTCAACAGCGATTGTCGGTATCGACGACATGCCTAACCCCGACGAATTCTCGGCCTTCTACACCTAACAATCATTTCCATCCCAGCAGGCACCTGCCACCGGCGCAGTCCAATAACGGATTTTCGCAAATGTCCCCTAGTCACAACAGTACATTATCCTACAAGGTAAGGCAACTTTTTTTTTGCATCTCACCTGCTTTATTTATATTTTTTCTGAAGGCGGAATGAGAAATCGGTTTAATTGGGGGCAACTGAAATTTTCTGAAAAAACTGAAAATTGACGTCAAAGTGATGCAAAATGATCTCTTGAATAGTAATGTAACCGGAAAGAAAGTAATGCCAGGGTACATTTAAAATTTTACTACCAAAATAGCATTTCCCGTAGAGTAAAGCCCTCCTCATTGCAGCCAAATCGGTCCAGTAGTTTCCGACGTGGCGTGTGTATCGATAGATAAATCCACAGACACGACCCAAAATATTAAATTTTCAGATTTTAGAAACTTCTTGCGCGCTGATACTTGGTAGCAAACTGATGCGAAATTTGTTGTTCGAACGCAGAACTCGCCTTTTTCCGCTTTTTTGCAAATATCTCGAAAACCAAGCAAGATAGACTAACAAAATATACTCACCTTTTTATAGACCATTAAATTCTCTACAAGAGTGTTCTGACGACATCCGGAATTCGAAATGTTTCTTAAATGAGGATTCAACCCAAGAAATCGATATTGGGGCTGATTCTAGTGAAGCAGGAGCGTCTGAGTCGAATGCTGTTATCACAATCTAGAAATTCTTTACCGTCTTGAAGATATTTAGAAAAAACAGCCGGAAAGATGACGTCATTTTTGCTTGATTTAATTAATTTTATGTACAGAATTGTGTGTCGTAAACGTCATTTAATACGTCAAAACAAATTTGACACGTATTTACAAAGTATTTAGTTTTGATCCTATAAAGGGGCCACTTTGAAAGTGGTGTTTTCTCAATATCTTCAAAACAGTTAAAGATAGCAACGTGAAATTTGGTATCTTTAGTAAGTCTTTGATGATGAATTTATTGCTGTGGAGAAAATTTTAAAATTTTGATCATAAGCATCCCGTACGGGGTCTTACGACAAAATTTGCTCAAACCTTTTTCTAAGTCGCTTTTTCTCAAAATTGACACCAGAATCTGAAAATATGAAGTTTTCTACGTAAAAATGGTACTCTTGTGTAACATCGTCGAAAAAAATGGCTCTTCATTGGTTCAGGGTTCCAAGATTTGTGATGGAAGACATCAAAATCGATGTCGATGATATGATGATATGATATGATGATATAGTTAGTTAGAATACTTTATTACTTTGCCTTTCGGCTTGTAATGAGCCCTGCCCTTACAATATAATTATACAGGGTGAGTCAACAACCCTTCCAGAGAGGAAATCAATTGAAACGCCATTATGTACAACACCGCCAATTCTACATCCTAAAAATACTTTCTACTATACAGGGTGTCCCAAAACACTTGCAACACATGGCAACTTGATTTTTTTAAATGGAACACCACCATTTTGATGCCATATTCTGGATCACCTATAACATAGCTTTACATCGACATAAGACAATGGATGTTTTAAGGCTCTGTTCTAAAGTAATTAATTCTTTTTGAAAAATTTCGATCATTGCGGGTGCTTCTTAAAAAAATTTCTGAGAACTCAATTTTGTATCTAGAGAGCTGAGATTTGGTACGAATATGAAGGAAGGCCTATTCTATCTATCTAACAGGATAACTATCATTATCACTATACAGGGTGTTAAAAATTCTGTGTCAAGTTTGGAAAATTTCAAATATGCAAAACTCCATTTTTTCAAATGGCACCCTTGTGCCATTGGGTTCGTCTGTTGAATTACTTTATTTTTTATTAAGTATGTCCTATACCAAAAGTTAATATTTCAAAAGATATTCTTGTTCTTATTTATTTTATTGAAGATTATTACGATCTCAGTTAAAGAATGCCATGTATGACAGTTATCATTAACATTGTTTATTTACATGGTTACCAGACAGTTTGTCACATTTATTGACATACACAACCAGGAAGAATTCGTTGACATGGTTTACTGTTTATGGTTGAAATTCATTGTGTGTGTCAATAAATGTGGCAAACTGTCTGGTAACTATGTAAATAAACAATTTTAATCATAACTGTCATACAGTCCATGGCATTCTTTAATTGAGATCGTAATAATCTTCAATAAAATAAATAAGACAAAGAATATCTTTTGAAGTATTGACTTTAGGTATAGAACATACTTAATAAAAAATAAAGTAATTCAACAGCCGAACCCCACGGCACAATAATAACAGGGGGTGCCATTTGAAAAAATGGAGTTTTGCATATTTGAAATTTTCCAAGCTTGACACAGAATTTTTAACACCCTGTATAGTGATAATGATAGTTATCATATTAGGTAGATGGAATACACCTTCCTTCATATTCGTACCGAATCTCAGCCCTCTAGATACAAAATTGAGTTCTCAGTAATTTTTTTAAGAAGCACCCTCAACGATCGAAATTTTACAAAAAAAAATAATTACTTTAGAACAGAGCCTTAAAACATGGAATGTCTTATGGCGATGTAAAGCTATGTTATAGGTGATCCAGAATATGACATCAAAATGGTGGTGTTCCATTTAAAAAAATCAAGTTGCCATGCGTTGCAAGTGTTTTGAGACACCCTGTATAGTTGAAAGTATTTTTATGATGTAGAATTGGTGGTGTTGTACATAATGGCGTTTGAATTGATTTCCTATCTGGAAGGGTTCAGAAATTATGGACCGCCGTCGCCTTGTTGGCTCACCCTGTATATACAAAAATATTTAAAATGAAATTAAGATCCTTCTTCTCTTTTTAATCTTCTACTTTTGTCTTCTCTTCCCTCCCCTCTCCTTATTTCCCTCTGCCTCTCTACTTCCCTCATCCATTCTAGTCCTGTTCCCCTTTCGTTCAATATCCATTTTCTTTCCCGTTCCTCTTCTCTCATCCCCTCGCACTCTCTCAACATATGTTCTATCGTCTCTCTTGCCTCTCCACATACTCTGCATACTCTCCCTTCCTCTTCCAACCAGAATCTGTTTTCTCTCTCCTCATTCCCGCATCTAAATCTCGCTATCATTCTTTTTTCTTTCGCACTCACTCTGTTCAAATAACTTGGTAGCCCCGCACATATGATATCCTTATACTTTGCATTATACCTTGATTCTTTTATCCGTGCTCTTCTCTCTTGTATATCTATATCTCTATCTCTCTCGCACATCGCTCCATTCATCCATCTCCCTTGTTCTCTGCGTCGTTCTATGTCTTCCCATGCGTACCCATTTCTCTCATAGTATTTTTGTCTTTCTTTCCATTCTTCTTTTTCTCTCCTTTTCTCCTTCCAACACTCCTGTAATATCATGCAGTCCAATCTTTCTCCCATTCTGTCCTCAAATTTCACCGCCCTTTTACCAGTCTCCACTCTCAACTTGCTCCTTTTCGTTTCTTCTCTTATTATATACCCCGGTGTCTCTCTATCCACGCCCAGCACCCACTTGAAATACTTTTCCTGTACTCTCTCCACTTCCTCTTGTTCTTCCCACCCCCATATTTCTGCCCCATTCATCAACATACTCTTCACTAAACTATCAAACATCATTCCCCTCCTCTTAAAATCATGCCCAAACTTTCGCTCTCCTATTCCCCAGACCATTCGTACCACCTTATTTGCTTTTTTAACCAGTTCTGTTACATGCGCTCTCGTTGTGTTTCTTTCATTAAATACATACCCTAAATATTTGAATTCTCTTTCTTGCTCTATAATGCTCCCGTTCCACTTCCATTCACTTTCTTTTGCCTTCCCTCTTCTTTTCCTGAAAACCATTATCTTGGTTTTTTCCACATTTACTTCCAACTTTTTTCTCTTCATATACTTCTCTGCAATTCTTATCATTTCTCTCATCCCTCTCTCGTCATTCGCTACAATCACCAGGTCATCCGCATACGCCAAACACCACACTTTCTCTTTGCCCACCACAATCCCTCCTGCCTGCCCCTTTTGGAACACATCATCAATATCATTTATAAAAATGGTAAACAGCGTTGGGCTGAGTGGGCACCCCTGTCTTACACCTTTTCTCGTCCAAAAACATTCGCTCTCTATTCCATTCACTCTAACTACATTCTTTGTTTCCTTATATATTTCTTTTATACTTCTTACCAGGTTCCCATTCAATCCTATTTCTCTCATGTGCTCCCACAATCTTCCCCTGTCTACACTATCAAACGCTGCTTTGAGGTCCACGAACAACGCGTACATCTTCCCGTTCTTCTTTTTTATTTCTCTTCTTGCTATATGGTTTAATATGTACACGTTGTCCATGGTACCCCTCCCCATTTTGAAACCTGCCTGGCCATCTGGCAAGCTCTTCATCCGTTCTAATTCCCCTTTCATTCTGTCCCCTAGTATCATTGCATACAATTTGTATAATGTATTCAGGAGGGTTATTCCCCGGTAATTCTTTACTTCTTTTGCATCTCCTTTCTTGTATATAGGACAGATTACGCCCTCTTTCCATTGCCGGGGAAATCCCCCTCCCTTCCACACTCCATTCAAAATCTCTACTACTCTGTCTATCACCTCTTCCGTACTGTAAATCCACGCTTCATTTCTTATCCCATCCCTTCCCGGTGCTTTCTCTTTTTTCAGTTTTTCTATCTGCCTCTTCACTTCTTCTTTTGTTATCTCGGTACTTTCTATGTCATGTTCCTTCTCTCTGTCTTCTTCTACCCCTCCTTTTTCTTCTTCTCCCTCTAACAACTCTACGAAATGCCTTCTCCATTCTTCTATCTCTATCTTTCCCATTTCATCTTCTCCCCTTTCTCTCCTCTCTTGGTTTATGTATTTCCACGCTTCTTTTTCTGTTTTTATACTTCTTATCTTTTGTTCTTCTTCTTCCTTCATTTGTTTCTTTCTTTCGCTGCATTTCTTCTTATATTTATCTTTGGCTTTTAAGTATTCTTCCCTTTTCGTTTTCCCTTTTTTCCATTTTCTTAGTACTCTTCTCGTCTCTCTTTTTGCCTTCTTGCATTCTGTGTCGAACCATCTCCTTCCATTTCCCTGACTATTTCCCCTTAGTATTATTTCCTCACTTCTTACTGCCCCTCTTATAATTTTCTCCAGCTATGATATGATGATATGATGATATCGATGTCACACAAGAGTACCATTTTTACGTACAAAACTTCATATTTTCAGATTCTGGTGTCCAATTTGAGAAAAATATTTGCCCAAATTTAGTCCTAAGCCCCCCCTGTACGAGATGCTTATGATCAAAATCTTAAAATCTTCTCCACAGGAATCAATTCAGCATCAAAGACATATGTTCATAGGAACTTTTTTCATATTTTTCATAGAAGAATGTACTGGTGAAATTTGGCGACGAGTTTCGTTTACACCCTGTATTGAACCTGGAATGTATGCAACCCAGCACTCTGGTGAACGAACATAGAGCAAAACCTCACTTTTCTTTTACAACATGAGCAAGCGATTTTAAGATCTAGATGCCTGAAATTTGGAAAGTTTTAGTTTTCAGATAGTTCGAAAATTCTTCTATCTGAAAACTTTCAGATAAATCGGAAAATAGAGATTTTCTAAGAATTTTAATGTAACCATTAGATTCAGAAGACTGAAATTAACCAGAAACTGCGGTAAGCCAAAAGTCGATGCTTGAGTTGAACTCTCCTTTAACATTTAATTTCAGCCGTTTGTAGTATAAATTTGAAAAAAATCGTACATCATCCGAGGACTTTATAGAGTGTTTTTCGTGACGCAATTAATAATTCAAAAGTTTTTTTGCTTCTCTTAACTTCTATTGCTGTTTAAAACAAGACTTTACGCAATACGCACGCAACATAAAATTTAACAATCGCCAACAATTATTCATGACCGCTCCTGACGTTTCTGGCAATTGTTAAGTGGTTGTGAATATAGACTTCATTTGAAACAAACTTAATTAAATGCATCCTATTGCCTACGAAATTTGCAAGAAAAAAGGACTCTTGCATTTTAACCTCCCCACTCCACTTCACCATTTAAAAAAAAGGAAGGTTACTGCAATCACTAAAATTTTCGAATTCGAGATAAGACCGGATCTATACGTTTTGAGGTCTCAGGAAGCCAAAAAAGTGGTTTTTAAAATGTGTCTGTATGTATGTACGTACGTGCGTACGTACGTTCGTAAACACGCCACAGCCCAAACTACTCGACCGATTTGGCTGAAATTTGGTACGTGTGCATGTGATAACCCAACTTAGATCTGAAAAGCTTTTGGAGCCAATCGTGCAACCAGAAGTGCCATTTTGACACATCAACTTATCACGGTCAAATTTTCGGGTAGAATGGGTGGCCTATATTAACACATATTTTTACGCGCCAAAATCCTCCGCGCATTGAGCAGGAGTTCGTCGAATGTCGTTGGACTTGGACTTCAAAAAAAAAGGGCTAGTGGAGATTGTCAGTCATTGTGCCACGTTTTGGAAATTTTCGAATCTTGAACATTGTGCGGATTATTAAAATTGCTTTTGGTATCCTAAGCAAGTGCACCGTTAAATTACGTCGTGAATTTGTGGTGCTTCGCCGTTGTTTACTTTCCTTCGCCTTTTTTCTGTCATAATGTCGCCTGAACATCATTTGGGACCTCCTCCTGAGGAACGAGTATAATACTTGGTCGAACGTATATACAGGGTGCAGACGGTCAGCGTCTCGATTTCCGACCCTAAGTTTCTGCTACCCGGATTCGCTCCTCGTTGGATTAATTAACACCATACGCACCCTCCTGATAATTGAGGGTGCAACCACCCGGCCAGTTTCCATCATCCAGCCGAAACAGTTTCCACGCCTCCCACAAGACCCATTGGAGATTGAAAGAGGGACCACTCCATCGTCTCCCATTAACACAGATAAGCTCGAGTTTGTTACGTGTTTTGTAAAGCCTTGTTTGGCATTGTTTAAGTAATTTTTTTGTATTGTTAGCCGCGAAAAAGTGCCGCAAGGGCCTGTTGAGGGCTCGGTGTTCCCTTTTCTCGATTGTTAACCTATAAGTAGATAGTAATTATCGACGTTTAGCCCAACCAAGCGACTCTTGGGCGACGACCATCTAACGCGTGACGGTGGCCATCGACGCGTCGTATTCAGGTGCGCCAAATACCACTCCTGCCAGTTGGGGTAACCGGAAATAGTTGCGTCCTTTCAGTTATTACCCCTTTTGCGGCAACTTATTAATTGCGCCAATAATCAAATATCACCGAAGCCGACAGGTTTCTTTCGTAGCCTGCTTTTTTGCCTAAGCCTCAGTTAACTCGTCCTTGTAATATATTATACACTGAAAATCTCTCAGTTTACTTTACCCAAACCCCCCCCTCTTCCGGTTGAGCTAGAACGGCGGGTTTATATCGCAATTTCTCGTGATAAACTTTTAAATTTTAAATGTAAACCCCCATTTTTCACGTCACCATAAGAAAGACCTTCAAATTCTGCGTCTAAAAATGTATTCATTCTTAGTGCCCTTTTGACCAAAAATTAAAAAAAAAATTATTTTTTTCGGACTTTAAAATCGCGGTACAGCCCAAGCCCCGCAACCGATTGGTCTGAAATTTTGCACATGGGGATTGTATTACACGTCGAAGAGTTGAACAAATTTTGGATTCAATCGGCCCACGGAAAGTGCCGTTTTGGCACACCAATTTCGAAACTTAAAATTATTCTCTCATTCACCCATCAAAAACAACTTTTTGAAAAATTTATTGTTATCATCAGAAAGGTCTTCAAATTCTGGTTTTAAATGAGATAAAATTTATTCGCATTTAGCACCCTTTGGGTAGAAAAATCGAAATTTTGTAATAACACTGAAACCACGTTATAGCCCCAAACTACTGGAGCGATTTGTCCGAAATTTGGTACATGGAGGTTAGGTAACCCATTGAAGAGCTGAAAGGCTTTTGGGAGCAATTGGTCCACGGGAAGTGCCATTTAGGCATATCAACTTTAAAATCTTAAACACAAGTCACGGAAATCAAAGACCCATGCGTTGGGGAGGTTCCAGCCGCTTCTCTGCTGCCTTTTTTTTATCCTACAACTACTGTTAGTAGTCATTTATTTCTCTAGTAGTTATTAATAGTATATTATTGACCAAGGTAGATAATAACTATTTTAAAAATAAAATAGTCTTCTCTACCGTGGTGAATATAGTACTTTTTTCACTTACTAGCAAAAAAAAAGGAATTCTCAGTTCAAAGATAAGTCAATAATGGTACGTTTTAAAGCTAGTAGTGAAAAAAAGTTATTACGTTTTTTCTCTCGCTTAATAAATTGTTCATTTTCCGTTGTTTTTATTCGTCTTGCTGTTTTGGGAGTAGGTATACAACACCGGTGCTAGCACTCTCACGTGATAGCTAGTGGTGTCACCTAGTTGTGGGTGGCGGAAGTACAATTGACTACGTTAGCCAATATCCAAGATATTCTAGATTCATGTAATTACCGACATTACATGTTAACTGTGCCAGAACCGGCATAGTGTACATACTGTGGGGCTATTATTGTTTGATATGAATGGTTGAACGTGTCATATTGGAATTACAATAAAAATGTGTTTTCAACAATATTCAAAACCTGTAAAGTTAAAGCAATCCGATATAAATATTGACAGTGGTTGAGTACAAAGACACACACGAATTCGAGGGGTTAACCGCATGAATTGGAGGATTAACAATAGATAATAAAATCTTCTTTTGAAGAATCCAAAAATTGCTTAGTTTTAGTTTGTTGGTCGGCGCTGAATGTGTTTGTTACTAAAATTGTCTTAAACTTTTCACTTTTTTCATTTTATGATCATTTTTTCGAAAATATCATCAGACATTTTATTATTAGTTTGAAGTTCGTGCTGGAAGGTACCACAATTAAATCTCCTTATGCAAAGTTGTCATTTTTTTGCATCGCTTCAATAACAAAGTTTACATTCGTTGTAGGTACGAAAAAAGTACAAGAGTTCGTATTTATTGCACACTTAATTGATTAAATTTGTTTAAAGTGAATTCTAAAGAGTGATCAAAAACTTTTCCCATTTAGTAGCCCTTGACGTGAGAGACGTAGGGCGTATATTGTGGAAATTACATGTTAACACCACTGTCAGACTTCGCTTTGAATGATAATTTCAGCAGTCTACGCCCTACGTCTCTCACGCAAAACTTTTTTAACCTCCCCAATTCCCATCACAATTTTAAAAAATGGAAGGTTACTGCAATCACTAAAATTTTCGAATTTGAGATAACATCAGATCTATACATTTTGAGGTCCCAGGAAGCCAAAAAAGAGGTTTCTAAAATCTGTCTGTATGTACGTACGTGCGTTTGTAAACGCTCTACAGCCCAAACTACTGGAGCGATTTGGATGAAATTTGGTACGTAGGCAACTTAGATCTGAAAAGCTTTTGGAGCCAATCGTGCAACCGGTAGTGCCATTTTGGCACATCTACTTTGAAATTTTAAATACAAACCCCTATTTTATAATAATAATATTTTTTGCATTGTAGGAATCGATGCATTCCCTGGGAGGTCGCCAAGTCCACACCCTCTCCGCTTCCACCCACTACCTCCACAAAAACGACGAAAAATGGAATTCCTCCTCCTCGACTTTGGGCAGTCACGGTTCCTCCCAAGCCCTCGTAGTCCAAACCACCGAAAACAACAACGTGACGAAATTCACAGCACCCTTGGACAATCTCACCGGCAGCAAAGACCCAAACCCGAAAGACCTCCCAACCCCCAGTTCCACACCCACGACGGCGAGGAAAAGCCGACGACGTTCGAACCTCTTCACCCCCTCGAAAAAAGGCGACGACAAACTGAAAAACGTCGGCGACTTCGGCAGCGGACGAGCGATACCCCTCAAGCAGGGCTATCTGTACAAAAGGAGCAGTAAACCGCTGAACAAAGAGTGGAAGAAGAAATACGTGACGCTCTGCGACGACGGGAGGATGACGTACCACCCGAGCTTGCACGATTACATGGACGACGTCCACGGGAAGGAAATCTCTTTGCAGTACGTCACTGTTAAAGTTCCTGGACAGAAACCGAGGGGGTCGAGGTCGATAATCACGGTGGCTGGGACGAATGGCAGTCACAGTATTAACGAGGGGCTTGGGGGGTTGTCTTTGGGGGTGAGGGACAGGCGGACGACCGAGAAGGTGCTTTTGAGCGCCTTCGAAACTGTTAAAGATCCTTCCAAATATTCGCAAGTGAGCGGCGACGAGGGGATGGTGCTGTCCAATAGCAGCTCTTTCCTCAACGGTGACAGTATTAAGACGGAAACTCCCAATGTGAAAAAGAGGCATAGAAGGATGAAGAGTAGCGGCGTTAAGAATTCGGAATATGACGGTGAGTTTGACGGAGTTTAAAATTTCCCCTGTACCTAACTTGTGCCCGTCTCCCCTATGTCTAGGTTTCTAATGAAATTAGCTCAGTGTATTCCCATATCTCCTTCGAATATTCGTGGAATATCCTAAGTATATCGCAGAATGATCCAGAGCCGTTAACGTTAGCCCAGTGTATTATCTCCTTCGAATTTTCGTGGAATATCCCAAGTATATCGCAGAATGTTCCAGAGCCGTTAACGTTAGCTCAGTGTATTCCCATATCTCCTTCGAATATTCGTGGAATATCCCAAGTATATCGCAGAATATTCCAGAGCTGTTAACGTTTGTATTTTTTGACATTTTACCATGGGCATATTACTCGAAGGGGATTCGACATTTGCCTATATGTATATCTCCAGAATGTCTATCTATTTGTGCCCGTCTCCACTATATCGATGTGTACGTTTGGAATGAAATTAGCTCAGTGTATTCCCATATCTCCTTCGAATATTCGTGGAATATCCCAAGTATATCGCCGAATGTTCCAGAGCCGTTAACGTTTGTATTTTTTGACATTTTACCATGGGCATATTACTCGAAGAGGATTCGACACTTGCCTATATGTATATTCCCAGAATGTCCCAGGTATATCCCAGAATGTATTCCAGGGCCGTCAATGTGTGTAACCTACTTTTACTATATATTCCTATTTTATATGTTTAAAAATCCCTTATATATACATATACAAGGTGTTAGCATATTTCATTGGTCCATTATTGGAATCTCGGAAACTAAGAGATAGAAGTTCGGTTAAATTAGATAAAAGTTGGGCTATTATTGGGACTGGGCAAATATGCCGTAAAGATAGAGCCAATTTCTATGAAGACAAATATGCCGCAAAATCGTCAAATATGCAGCAGAAAATCGTCAAATATCCAGCAAAACGGTAAAATATGCCGCAAAATCGTCAAATATGTAGCGAAAACCGTCAAATATGCTCTTTTTTCACAAACCACACAGAAAACGTTTTAATTACCTCACTTTTTCAAACTACTACTGTTGGTTTTGTGTCCAATTGACAACTAAATACTCAATCAGCAGAAACAGTTAACTGCTATCGCCTATCCGCAGAAAGTTATATGAGGTAAAGGGTTAAAATATGAGTTAAAGGGTTAAATAAAGACGCAAACGTCTTGGAAGATCTTAATTGCGGGCACTTGTTCTCGATGGACGGGCTTTAGCAGATAAAAACAAACTAAAACCCAAGGGGCAAAATTCTTGGAAAACCTTAATTGTGGGATTTCCAAGTGATCTCGATGAACTAAAAAAAAATTACCGGTGTTTGAAAGTTTTCATTTGAAGAAAGATCAAAATATGCACATTTATGCTGTATAATGCCAAAATATGGAGCACACCCAGGTAGCACACCATGTAGAACCGATGTAGGTTATAAACTGATTAAATGTAGATTCCATATATTTATTTAATATAAAATCGATATAAAATGTTAACGCTTTGAGAGATGGAATGCATATAGGCTTCTATATAGAATGCATGTAGAATCTATCTCATTTCCATGTGAAAACCAATATAAGCAACATATTGCAAAATACATAGGGTAAATGTGGATATCAATATGGAATTTATATTTTAATCTAGAGAGGACCGATATAGGGCAAAATACATATATACTTGTTAACCTTAAATCTTTTTATTGAATCAATATTTAATTTATTTTGTTTGTACAATTAAATAAAACAACACCACACTAGCTCCAAAATCCAAATTTGATTTGATTTTATTAACACCACACACCAGACGACCGTACAATGCGTTTTTCTCTAGTTCAATCAAGTCAAGACAAGGCAATTGACTAGAGGGTAGGTAACAGGGACGCCGGAAAAGAACACCACACTAGACTAGCTCCAACCAAAATAAAAATTTGATTTTATTTTATTAACACACACCAGATAGCACAACGCGTTCTGATCAAGACGACAAGACGAGGCAATTGAGTAGAGGGTAACACAGGGACGCGTAGGGAGCGTAGGAACACCAAGCGGCAACCACAATGGCATCCCTTCGCTGAAAAAGTAGTGCCGAAATTTTTGGCTCGAAACTTTGAAAGTGATGGCATGTCTGATCCTATATTCTCAAAATGAATATTATTCTTACATTTCCAGATACTATTGCAAGTTTAGTTTTCTCTTGAAATCGGTACTTCAAGGAACGTGATTATTTGGGATGCGAAAACGTACTGCGTAGGAATAACAAGTGACAACCGCACAGCGCACGGCACAATGGCGTTCCTTCGCCGAAAAAGTAGTACCGAACTTTTTTGCTTGAAACTTTGAAAACTATTCCACCAATACCTGGCAAATGTTTATCCACAGTCCCATTCGAGACACTTGTACATATTTCAATCTCTTGCAAAATTAACTTGTTCAGGCAAGAAACTCATATCTTGTAGTATAGGTATAAGTTCCAAGTTGATTCTATGTAGCACCATCCTGGAATTTTCCATAGCGATTCCAAATATATTGAGACAATGGTACAATATTAAATTGTCCATAAAATAGCCCCCGATCTAGCCTATATAAAATACCTCGAACATTTTGATATTGATCCTATATATTACCATCGATATAGATTGTATTTATAGGCATGATACAGGCCAAATCAATATAAAAGTGTTCATGTCTATTCTATATAGAATCAATCTGAGAAATGCTAATGTTGATTGTATCTAGTTCATAGATATGGGTCTCATATTGATATAATCAACATAGATTTATAAATGTCTAACCTTTATTGGGCCAATAACAAAGAATCAATGTAGTTTTTTCTACTTAGCACCTATATCGGAGTTATAATGGGAAAAATATATAGTTACATAATTTTGTATTCGATGTCGTACCAATATCGAGTAGACATTGTCTATATAGAAACGTTATACATATATAGGTGATATATAACACCCCTTTACAACCAACATAATGTGCCACCTGGGCATATGCAAATATGCAACTAAACTGTAAAATAGGCACCGTATGCAAAATAAAATGACGTTTTTTAGGCGTAGAAAAAGCATAATATAGATCGTGTTTTTAACTGAATATGCCCATAAATAAAAAAAATGCAAATGTGCTTTTGCCCAGCCCTAGTTGTTATGAGCTCATTACGCATCACTTCAGTTTTGACGGAAATCTCTTGCACTTCGGGAGATAATCGAGGAAAACCGAAAGTTATCTATTTTTAGGTTATTTAGTAATTCCTAAACGGAGCTCATAATAGCGCAATAGTTTCCGAGATCCTAATAGTGGGACAATAACAACACCCTGTATACTCGTATCTCCCTAGAATATCTCCAGGATGTTCCAGGTTCTTTTTCACTGCCTGCACCTTTTAATTAGCTATATATTCCTCGATGGGGATTTGACATTTCTTCGGCACATTCCCCAGAGTGTACATATCAGGTATATCCTCGAATGTTCCAGAACCGCCAATGCCTGTACTTTTTGAAATTATTCATATATCCTCATATCTCCCTAGAATGTCCTCAGGATGTCCCAGGTATATCCGAGGATGTTATCAGTATATTCCAGAGCTGTTAATGCCTGTACTTATTAAAATTTACAATAAGGTGTGGTCCAAATGTTTTTTTAAACAACGATACGGTAATTGAACAAAATAAAAAATCAGTGTTACATTAATTTTACGCAATTTGGAATTTTTAGTAATAAATCATTGATATTTTTTAATGGTCTCATACATGTTTGTTTTTTTGTGTAACATGTATGGTGTACCATTTATAAAAAAAATTATTGTTTACAACTAAATTATGCAATAAAAAATTGCGATAAAATGAAGGAACTTAATGCTAATATATATTTTGTTCATTTACCTCATTATTTTGCCGTAAGGCCTTTGTTTTAATACATTTGGGCCACACTGTTATATTTCAAGAATTAAAAAATTCCTCTTACTGTGCTGTTTTGGTTAATACTACCCGAATCAATCTTCTTTTTTCTGAATGTAGAGCTCAAAAATCTGCACCCTGTGTGGTACTTCACTTTTTTGTAGGCCGAAATCCCAACCTACAGCGATTAAATAAAGAAACCAAAAATCGCGAAATCGTAATAGGCATTTTTTTATTGAAAAATTTTATAATTTTATAAGAAAAAGTCCAAATGGGTAAATCCGAAGTTTCAGACAAAAATATAAAATGTTGAATTTCTTGGGGAAAAATAAAATACCGAAAACTTCAATATTTTTGCAAAGAGTACTGTGAAATAAAAAGCAATTGAAGTGAATTTTTTTGACATTTGCTGTCTGCTGTGGTTAAGTAATAAAAACAGTTGAAATTGTTTAGCTTCTTGATCACTGCTTAATAATTGCAAATTTTCCTGCGATTGTTAAATTTTACCCAACCATAGCTGACAGCAAATGTCAAAAAAATTCGTTTCAATTGTTTTTTATTTCACAGCAACTTTTTTGTTACAAAAATA
Organism: Pycnomerus fuliginosus; assembly: GCA_963924575.1. Classification (NCBI taxonomy): domain Eukaryota; kingdom Metazoa; phylum Arthropoda; class Insecta; order Coleoptera; family Zopheridae; genus Pycnomerus; species Pycnomerus fuliginosus. The sequence continues at coordinate 16,732,784 of OZ004624.1, read as the reverse complement.
TTTAGGTTTTCGATATTTTATGATTTTTTTCTCAAGAAATTCAACATTTTGGAGTCAACCTGAACAACTTTTTCAATAAATGCTCACTTCGATTTTGCGATTTTTGGCCTCTATTTATGTAATCGCAGTAAACTGGGATTTCGGTTTATAAAAAAAGTGAAGTACCACACAGATGCAGATTTTGGAGCTCCACATGTAGAAAAAAAGAATAGACTAATTCAGATAATATTAACAAAATATTTCGGTGGTTCCAATTAAAGTGAGACACACTGTATATCTTCGTAACTCTGGGTGTACAGGATGGTTCTTTTTCACTGTCCTACCTTTTAAATTGCTAGAATCGAAATTTCTTCAGCATATTATATCCCTGTCTCCCTAGAATATCCAAAGTCGCTAATACCTGTATTTATTGAAATTTACTGCCCGAAGGGTATTCGGAGATTACTCATATATGGGCATATCTTTCTAGAATGTCCCAGGTATATCCCAGGATGTTTCCAGTATATTCCAGATCGGTTAATGTCTGTACTTTCTGAAAAATACTGTATATTCGGATTAGAAATATCTTCAGCATATTCTCATAGCTTCCTAGAATATCCCTAGAGAGTCCTAAGCATATGCCGGGATGTTTCCAGAGTCACTAATGCTTGTACTTTCTGAAATTTTGCAATATATTCTTCGGAGAGGATTCGAAAAGGTTCCCACAAAAACGTTTTGGTAGCAATTTGAGGAAAGTAATATTGAAGCATTGTAAATAGAAGCCAATTTTTGACTTTAAGAAAAAAATCATATGACAAACATTTGACGGATTAATATCCCAAATGAAGGTTCATATTACACAGCTGAGCATTTAAACGATTCATAAAAATAGATCTGGTTTGAACCTTACATATTAATTGATTGGAATTCAAAAATTTCTCATATGTATGCCTAGAATATCCCCAGGATATTCCAGATCTGGGACTTTTGTGTTTGCCACGTTTTAGACTAAACAATTCAACATGACGTCACGCTTAAAAGGACCTATTTTCCTCGGTAAATCCCCCATATCTCCCTAGAATGTCCTATGTATATTCCACACAGTGGCGGCTGGTCAGGGGAGGCTAAGGAGGCTGAGCCTCCTCAAAACATTTTTCGCGTGGCTACCGCTCCCCTCACCCTCCATCGCAGTGTGTTTCCCCCAAAATCCTCCCGTTAGCCTCTGCATTTAAAAAAATCACTGATTCCACAACAAAATATCCTCCTTTCAGATCCAGACGGGTATGAGTTTTACATAGTGTCCCTTGACAACAAACAGTGGCATTTTGAGGCCTCAAGCTCCGAGGAACGAGACGATTGGGTGGCTGCAATAGAGCAACAAATCCTCAATTCCCTACAGCTCAACGAATCCTCCAAAGGGAAAAAACAAAACAACCCCATGGAGGCTGCGAACATACAATCAATACGCACCAACGTACCTGGCAATGGATTCTGTGTCGACTGTGATGCCACAAGTAAATCTTTTTTAAAAATCACCACACCACAGTGTTTAACCTTGAAATTTCCAGATCCCGATTGGACTAGTCTGAATCTCGGTGTTCTGATGTGCATCGAGTGCTCTGGTATTCACCGCAACCTTGGATCTCATATTTCCAGAGTTAGATCTTTGGATTTGGACGAATGGCCGTACGTACCCTGAACGTGTGTCGATTGTTTTTCGAATTTGTAATTTTTTAGTCCCGGTCATTTGGCCGTAATGCTGGCCATTGGAAACACGTTGGCCAATTCGGTGTGGGAATGTCGGACGCAGGGCCGGACGAAACCACTACCGACATCTACCAGGGAAGAGAAGGAACGATGGATTAGGGCCAAGTACGAGAGCAAAGAGTTCCTCCCACCGCCCAACAACACGATGCCTTTGGGGCAACAAGTGGTCGATGCCGTTTGCGCATCGAACATGAAGGCCCTCGTACACGTTTTGGCTTTGTCAGGGCCGGAGCAGGTCAATTCTACTGTGGCCCAGAGGGATCTGAGGACGCCACTGCATCTGGCGTGCGCCATGGGAAATCTCGCCATTGCCCAGTTGCTCATTTGGGTGAGTTTTTTAAATTTATAGTTGAATTAGTCGTCAAATTACATGCTGAACGTCAACTTGATGATTTTTTTAACTGAACCCCTGTTACATGTTTGTATACTTGCCAAAAAGAATATATGCTCAATGTTCGTAGTATATGCGGCACTTAAACTTCTATGATTTTTATGAAGTATATGTATAGATGGGTGTTACTAGCATATTAGATACATAAAATATTTCAAAATATGTGTACACATGCTCAATTTTCGTAGCATATTCGGCACCTAAACGTCTGATAGGTACATTCATAGGATATGCACAAGATGAGTTTATGTTTTATCTCATTGTATGTGTATCAATCAAACATACCAAATAATATATATATAGAATATGATTTTTATGAAGTATATGCATAGATGGGTGCTAATAGCATATTAGATACATAAAATATTTCAAAGTATGTGTATACATGCTCAATTTTCGTAGCATATTCGGCACCTAAACTTCTAATAGGTACATTCAAAGGATATGCACAAGATGAGGTTGTGTCTTAACTCATTATGTATGTATAAATCAAACATACCAAATAATATGTATATAGAATATGATTTTTATGAAGTATATGTATAGATGGGTGTTAATAGCATATTAGATACATAAAATACTTCAAAGTATGTGTATACATGCTCAATTTTCGTAGCATATTCAGCACCTAAACTTCTAATAGGTACATTCATAGGATATACACAAGATGAGGTTATGTTTTATCTCATTGTATGTGTATAAATCAAACATACCAAATAATATGTATATAGAATATGATTCTTATGAAGTACATGTATAGATGGGTGTTAATAGCATATTAGACACATAAAATATTTCAAAGTATGTGTACACATGCTCAATTTTCGTAGCATATTCGGCACCTAAACGTCTGATAGGTACATTCATAGGATATGCACAAGATGAGGTTATGTTTTATCTCATTGTATATGTATAAATCAAACATACCGAATAATATGTATATAGAATATGATTTTTATGAAGTATATGTATAGATGGGTGTTAATAGCATATTAGATACATAAAATATTTCAAAGTATGTGTATACATGCTCAATTTTCGTAGCATATTCGGCACCTAAACTTCTAATAGGTACATTCATAGGATATGCACAAGATGAGGTTATGTTTTATCTCATTGTATATGTATAAATCAAACATACCAAATAATAGGTATATAGAATATGATTTATATGAAGTATATGTATAGATGGGTGTTAATAGCATATTAGATACATAAAATATTTCAAAGTATGTGTATACATGCTCAATTTTCGTAGCATATTCGGCACCTAAACTTCTAATAGGTACATTCATAGGATATGCACAAGATGAGGTTATGTTTTATCTCATTGTATATGTATAAATCAAACATACCAAATAATATGTATCTAAAATATGATTTTTATGAAGTATATGTACAGATGGGTGTTAATAGCATATTAGATAGACATATATTTCAAACAAAAAGAATGTTAATAGCATATTCGGGCCCAGAGATTCTTATATGCACGTTCAGAGGATATGCACCCGATGGCGTATGTCTTAACTATGCTTGTTAAGAAGTATAGAAGTATGTGTATATACTGAATGTTAATATAGTATATTCTGCATCAAAAATTCACACGACGATATGCACAGGTTGACGTATGTTCTTCTCATGTACCCAGAACATCCCTTAGACGGATATGTCGATACTGGCACTTCGTAGATGTAGTGTGACTATTTCTATATATCTCAATATACTGATGAGGTAGTTAATCCACGTAGTATAAAAATTATATTTGACTTCCAATCGAAAGATCTAAAAATAGCGTGAATAATCCACACAATAATAATTCTAGCCACATTAACTGCATCACTAACAACAACCCTTATAGCCCCAGCCTGGCTTGTCTCAAAAAAAACTAGAATAGATCGAGAAAAAAGATCTCCATTCGAATGTGGTTTTGACCCTAAATCTTCTTCGTCTCCCCTATGTTTAAAAAAACATATACCAAATAATATACGGCCCTAAGTTATATATCATTTCATAATGTGTAATTGTTAGAATTTATTTATATTTTTCCACTCAACCCTTGTTCATAATACAAAATGTATTACGGGAACAATAAATGATTGTCTTTTCTTGTTTCCAGCACAACGCCAACGTGAAATCGGTAGACCAAGATGGCCGCACGTGTCTGACGTACGCAAAAGCTGCCGCCAGCATAGCCGCCGCCAAACTTCAGTCGCCCACAAGCAGCAGCGCCGACGCGGCAAACGCTGCAACTAGTAGAAATTTAGTAGAACTCCTCCTTTCCTACGGCTGTCCAGAAGTGTCTTGTGCGCCCTCTAGCGGCACCCTACCTCGACGAAGGGGCAGTCAAACGTTGCCTCAGTTCGAAAAATTACCATCAAGTGTTATCTAAAATAAAAAAAAAATTCTAACACTTTCGACTGATTTTACCCAACACTGCACTGATTAATGTATAAGTGTATACCTCTTATAGTCATGTCTACAATCCGAAATTTATACTTAAAATAATTAAAAATTGCACTTTTGTACTTAACGAGAATCATTATTTTTTTGCACTTTGATTATTGTTATAGTTTCATGACTAAATGTTTGGACGCAAAAACCTTTTCTATGTGGATATTTGTACCTTGTACGTGATAGTACCTTTCGCAATGGCTAATGGTTTCCGAGTGGTTTGTGTACTGTGGTATCGATTGCTTTATGCAGAAAATACTCTCTTTGTTGTTTTTTTTATGTATATAATTTCGCCAAAGATTTGTAACTATTGTTTTGTATATAAATGCTAAATTATGTACAGAAGTTATATATGTATGTTGTTCTTCCTACATTAAAATGTTATCAACAATTTACTTTTGAGTTTTTTTACTTCTGCGTTTTTTCTGTTGTCGTGTTAAACGAGCTTTCGATTACGTCAATATTCCTGTCCTGTCATGTTAATAAACTGTAACAATGCATTTGTTTTGCTTTTTTACACTGACAGTAACTGGCTAAATCAAAGCCACGACAAAATAAAGCCTGATTCACATTCCCCCTGTGTCCGTTAGAAAATGATTCTACCTTATATTCTGATTATTCTGATTATAAAAAATAAAGACTGCAAAAGCTTTTCTGTTTTATGGCAATTATAAAAAAAGGGTGGAATCGTATTATGAAATGCACCGGAAGATGTATATCAAAGCGATGTTTATCACATTGATGGAATTTTATCAATCTGCACCCAGCCTCTGCAGATGCACAGATGTGTCAAAAAAGCAAGTTGCTGAAAAAATTTTTGTTGCAGTATGTACCGTAAACTTTGAAATCAGTAGTTACCTACTTTGAACATAAAAAGTTATTTTCCTGCTGTAAAATCAGTTATATGATGATACATGTGACGGTTAATGCCAATATAAGAAGCAAAGCGTTCTAATAAAAATCCCGACAGCAAATTCCGTAAATTTTCATTAATAACTTGTTTTCGATTTTTTTCTAATTAGGAACTTTGTCCCAGTAATCGGGGCAAGAATCAGGGTTAATTTGAACAAGTTTTGTTTGCATGCATTTACTATTGAAGTGACGGGTCAAGATTTTATTTTGTTGGCTGAACAAGCAAATTTTTCAAGAGATTGAACTATAAGAGGGGGATTGTAGACAGATTTCTCAGGTTTGGTAAGAAAAAAACCACAGATTCCAAGAAAAGTGACAGTTGAGTCAATAGTGAATAAATTATATGAGATGTATGCAAATATTTAGTTTTTGTTGGGGTTAAAATATTACAAAGGGGATTGAAAAAGTGAATAAAGTAAACGTAATCCAAATGAGTAACCATCCCCTGCAACCTTCTAAACATCAAAAATTGGCATTGAGAAAACTGAATTCTTGAACTTGATTCATGTCCAAAAATCAGAGGGGTGAAAATTAATTAGCGAAAACAACACAAAAAATAGGCAAAATAACTTTTTGCATGTGCAATTATCCAAAATGCAGGGTCAGGGTGTTATTTTTAAAACTTCCGGTCTAACCGGAAATGGTCTTAACTTCGTTTTTTCAAACAGAATGGCACGTTTTTCTCAACGGATTTAGAATCTATAATTTTTTTGAGTTAGGTATACATGCATCATCCTTGACCCGAAGTACGGTCACGACCACCCTAGATTTTCAAAAAAATCAAAGAAAACGATGAAAAATCGAAAAAAAAAACACGTCGACATTATTTTTTTGAGATGTATCTGATGGTATAGTTTGATATTTGTTTTCACATCGAATATTATACCTTCCGATATGTCTCGTTTATTATAATTTATAAATTAATAAAATAAAGACAAAAAAACTTGACGTGCTTTTACGTTTTCCCTAAAATCTCAATTTTTCACTGATTTCTTTGATGTTTTTGAAAATCTAGGGTGGCCGTGACTGTACTTCCTGTCAAGTGTGATACATGTTTTTAACTCGGACAAAATCGTAAATTCCAAATATGTTGAGAAAAAAGTGTCATTCCATTTGAAAAAACAGTTTACTTACTTTTTATATCTTTTTTATCTCTAAGGTATTCATGGTGGGAAGTTTTAAAAATAACACCCTGTATACGCGAGGAATATTTCGGAAATATCCTCAGGTCAATCTTATTTTTTTGAGGCGCATCCGATGGTGTACTGATATTTTTTTTCGCGCTTCCTGTTTAACCGGAAATGGTCCCAATTTTGATTTTTCAAATGGGATCATACTGCTTTCTCAACGAGTTCGGAATTTACGATTTTTTCTGAGCTAGAAACATGTCGTATCTGACCGGAAGTGGAGTCACGGCCACCCTAGATTTTCAAAAACATCGAAGAAATCGGTGAAAAATTGAGATTTTTGGACAACGCAAAAACACGTCAATTTTGCTTTTTCGATACAAATTCAACTGCGCAATTAATTTAAAAAATTTTTCATACTTATTTCAAATTTCTCAATCTGTCAAGTTGCAAAAAAAAATTTAACTAAATGTAATTGGGCATTTGAATTGACGATCAAAAAAGCAAGGTTGACATGTATACCGGGTGATTCAGTTTGGTATTCGCCCCCTGTAACTTTTTTATTTCAAAAGAAAAATATACAGGGTGAGTCAACAAGGCGACGGCGGTCCATAACTTTTGAACCCTTCCAGATAGGAAATCAATTCAAACGCCATTATGTACAACACCGCCAATTCTACATCTTAAAAATACTTTCAACTATACAGAGTGTCCCAAAACACTTGCAACGCATGACAACTTGATTTTTTAAAATGGAACACCACTATTTTGATGCCATATTCTGGATCACCTATAACATAGCTTTACATCGACATAAGACAGTTGATGTTTTAAGGCTCTGTTCTAAAGTAATTAATTCGTTTTGAAAAATTTCGATCATTGCTGGTGCTTCTTAAAAAAATTCCTGAGAACTCAATTTTGTATCTAGAGAGCTGAGATTCGATACGAATATGAAGGAAGGTCTATTCTATCTATCTAACATGATAACTATCATTATCACTATACAGGGTGTTAAAAATTCTGTGTCAAGTTTGGAAAATTTCAAATATGCAGAACTACATTTTTTCAAATGGCACCCCCTGTTGTTATTGTGCCATGGGGTTCGGCTGTTGAATTACTTTATTTTTTATTAAGTATGTCCTATACCTAAAGTCAATACTTCAAAAGATATTCTGTGTTTTATTTATTTTATTGAAGATTATTACGATCTCAATTAAAGAATGCCATGGACTGTATGACAGTTATAATTAACATTGTTTATTTACATGGTTACCAGACAGTTTGTCACATTTATTGACATACACAACCAGAAACAATTTATTGACATGGTTTACTGCTTATGGTTGAAATTCATTGTGTATGGCAATAAATGTGACAAACTGTCTGGTAACCATGTAAATAAACAATGTTAATTATAACTGTCATACAGTCCATGGCATTCTTTAATTGAGATCGTAATAATCTTCAATAAAATAAATAAGACACAGAATATCTTTTGAAGTATTGACTTTAGGTATAGGACATACTTAATAAAAAATAAAGTAATTCAACACCCGAACCCCATGGCACAATAACAACAGGGGGTGCCATTTGAAAAAATAGAGTTTTGCATAATTGAAATCTTCCATACTTGACACAGAATTTTTAACACCCTGTATAGTGATAATGATAGTTATCATGTTAGATAGATAGAATAGACCTTCCTTCATATTCGTACCGAATCTCAGCTCTCTAGATACAAAATTGAGTTCTCAGGAATTTTTTTAAGAAGCACCCGCAGTGACCGAAATTTTTCTAAAAGAATTAATTACTTTAGAACAGAGCCTTAAAACATCAAATGTCTTATGTCGATGTAAAGCTATGTTATAGGTGATCCAGAATATGGCATCACAATGGTGGTGTTCCATTTAAAAAAATCAAGTTGTCATGCGTTGCAAGTGTTTTGGGACACCCTGTATAGTTGAAAGTATTTTTAGGATGTAGAATTGGCGGTGTTGTACATAATGGCGTTTGAATTGATTTCCTATCTGAAAGGGTTCAGAAGTTATGGACCGCCGTCGCCTTGTTGACTCACCCTGTATATATTTGTAAATCGCATGACAAAATCTATTATTTGACGTCATTAAATCGTCTACAGGGTGTTATTTCTAAAACTTCCCACCTTGAATATCTGTATATGTAATGATATATGAGGTGCATTCACGGCCACCCTAGATTTTCAAAAACATCGAAGAAATCGGTGAAATATTGAGATTTTCGAAAAACGCAAAAACACGTCAAGTTACTTTTTTTGATGCAAATTGGGTACATTTTCTCTTACCTCACAATCTGTCAAAATCTCAAAAGTAAATAAAAAGAAAATGTCAATGGGCAGATGAATTTGCATCAAAAAATTTAAGTAGACGTGTATTTGCATTTTTCGAAAAACTCAATTTTTCACCGATTTCTTCGATAATGGTTTTTAAAATCTATGGTGGCCGTGAATGCACTTCCGTTGAGAGAAAGGTGTCATTTCATTTGAAAAAACAAAGTTAAGATCATTTCCGGTTAAACCGAAAGTGTCAGCGCTTATTTCAATTAAATATCTTTATTACATCCAAAGATATTCAAGGTGAGAAGTTTTAAAAATAACACTCGTATATGATGACATATGTCACAATTACGATAGTCAACTTTTTTTCTTCAAATGATTTCTTAACGGATTATTGCAGACTAGTTTATACTTTCATGATAAAAATGCCGAGAAAAAAAATAAATTTCGTATTACAATTTGGCAATTTTAAGAATGCAATTTGAAGAAAAAAAGTTCACTATCGTTATTTTGACATAATGTCATCAGGTCAGGTAAGATCAGGTCAGATTTAACGACGTCATTTAATAGAGTTTGTCATTATAATAAAAAATTTGCAGGGGGCGAATACCAAACCCCCCGGTATATTATCGTTTTTAAAAAATTTCAAAAATTCCAAAAAAAGTTGATTCCATCTAAAGAATAAAAATTAGGGTCATTTCCGGTTAAACTGGAAGTGCAAAAAAATTGACTAGGTACACTAGATGCACATGCACATCAAAAAAATAAGGTTAATTATTGCAAAAATATTCCTAACAACAAAACAACTAAGTACTCATTGTTGTGTATTATTATGATGTTTTATACGCTAATATATCGTTACCGCCTTTTCTTTTTGAAATACTTTGGTATTTCGAGTCTTAGAACTTTGAAATTTGCAAGAAACGATTCTCCTTCAAATTTGAGGAAATAAGATAGGTCACACTTGCGGTCGCAAAAAACTTACAAAATGTAGGTACGCTTTCTAGTGAACTTTGCGTTTTAAAGTTTTTATCGGAAAAATTACTGGCAGTTGGCTTCACTAGATTCTTTGATAATACAAAAGATAATTTTTATTAAAACTTGCCGATATTTATTAGTTTTATTGAATTTTGAAATTTTAAATTAAAGAAAAGCTACTTTTCGCGAAGTGTGTGAGCCCTAGAAGTTTTAAATTTGCACCAATCGATTCCACTTCAAATTTGAGGAAATAAGACGGGTCACACTTGCGGGCGCAAAAATGTTTTACAAAATTTTGCTTTCTAGTGAATTTCACGTTTTGAAGTTTTTATCAAGAAAATTGCTGGAAATTGGTTTCACTAGAGCCTTTGATAATACAAAATGCTATTTTTATTAGTTTTACTCTATTTTAGAATTTTAAAAGAAAGAAAACCGACTTTTCTAGAAGTGGGTGACTCCTAGAAGTTAAAAATTTGCACCAATCGATTCTCCTTCAAATTTGAGGAAATAAGATGGGTCACACTTGCGGTCGCAAAAAACTTTTAGAAAATGTAAAAATGTGTAGTTTCTACTGAATTTCGGCGTTTTAAGGTTTTTTTAGAGAGAAACTGGTGGCAAGGGTTTTACTAGCATCTCTTATTATACAAAATCCGGTTTTAATTAAAACGTGCCATGATTTATTGATTTCATTGAATTTTGAAGTTTTAAACCAATGAAAATCTACTTTTCTCGAAGTGGGTGGCTCTTAGAAGTTCGAAGTTTAGGCCAATTGATTCTTCCTCAAATTTGAGGAAGAAAGATGGGTCACACTTTAGGTCACTAACGGTTTTAAAAAAATCATCTTCCAGTGTATACCTCTTGCTGAAATTGGCATTTTCGGTTTCTCACGTGAAAAATTAATAGCAGTTAGTCTTTTTAGAGTCTCCAGTATTGTTTAATCCGGCCCTGCCTGTCCGATATGATTTCCAAATGTTTCTCTCGAAAAAGTCCTTGAATTTATTCCTTTCTTTTGAAAAGCACTGTACGTACGTAGTTTACATGCATTTTGCATACTAAGTGTATCATCGACCCGCGACCACAGGTAAATAACATGGAAAATGTAATTAGGAATTACATTTTTTTTTTGCTCCAGAGAATTTACTCCAAAAGTTTCAGCGAAATTTGAGATGTTTTTTGTTCATCAGCTCCTCTTAGGTATGATGATTTTTTGAAAATTTATTAATGTCACGAGGTTTATGGAACGTTCGTCCCCGAACATTTATTTATTATTATTATTATTATTATTTGCGTATGGTCGCGGGTCGATGATACACCTGGTATACTCACATTCCTCGCTTTACCTTTAAATAAAATACAAATTACTAAAACTTTTAATTGAAATGGTGACTATTTACAAAATAAAAGACTCCGTAGTACAATTTAACCTAAAACGAGCTACTTTTACATTATTTTTCACAAAGATTTACATCGATATTTTCCCTAAATAAAAATTGATCCACAGTGATGAGATAGTTTCTAATTTTTCCTCAAGCCACCCATGCTATCTTCCCCACCCTCTCACTCGTCGTCGTCGCAGTCGGCATTGTAAACCCCCCAACCCCCCCAATAACACTAACTCCAACTCCCGTAGTGCCTTGGGGATCAGAGGGCGGCAACGATCAGTCGGGATCATATTTACAATCGATCCTCAACAGCAAAAATACAGCCAAGAAAGTGACAATGGAGAGCAGCAACTCCACCGAGGCTAACACAATCAGATCGTTCTCTTCGTCGTCGTAGGGGTTGATATCGCTAACGCAGACGTTGTCCTGATAACAACTTAGAACTTTGGTGGATTGTAGCATCAAAATTGCAAGGAAGGAACAGGCTGTAGCCCATAATGCGGTTAGGGGAAGGGCTATTTTTATGGAGGGACCCAGAAAACGGAGGTTGGAGCCTGGCATGCAGCTTGAAGTTCGATAACCGCCGAAGCCCTTCGTCGTGTGAATGCTTGCAGCTGAAATTGCACAAAAATTAATTTGGGATTTTACGGCGGACATAAACGAATTAAAGTTTTCTGCTGAGGTTTCAGTTAATGAAATTTTCCTCGTTGAATTTGAAAAAATAGTTTCTTAAAGATTCAATAATAATAAGAATACATGTTTCTCATAATTTGTTCTGTCAGCAGCAGATTTCACAATTCAACATAAAACATATTTGCATGTTACATCACCCTAAAAATAAATTCTACAATTCCACAATGATGATTTAAGTATTTATGTTCTCTGGAGTTAGAGCTACAATGCTGAAATTGTCATGGCAGCTCTATAAAATTTATGGTTCCTAGTCAAGCCGCTTATGAAGCAAGAAATTTCGAGGAAATAGGAGTTACGAGACAGTAAGTTGCCTTTTCCTCGCACTTTAGAATAGTTTTAACACTGATTGCAGAAAAATTCTTCTAAAAATAGAGCATTAGTAATTATTTGAAAGTAGTTATTATGCCGGTAGCGTATTTTCTAAATATACATTACCACAGCCTCAGCACATGCCACACCCACAACACGCCTGATTAGTCAGTTCAAAATATACTCGCACACAGCGCTTCTTCTAAAATACTGCATTGCATTACTGTTTAATTATGTATAAAATGTTTCTAAATCGACTGTACTGCAACTTCCCTATAGAATATTGCTCTCTAAGTACCTACCTACCCTAAAACTTTTAAACGTTTTTTAAGAATCTAAATAATTCTCGAACTCATCTAATTCCGAAAAAAGTTACAAAATCATTTATTTTACGATTGCCAAATGCCAATTCAGTTTATTTTTGACAAAACTCGTTGAAAATCTATAATTTTTCACAAAAACTTGCTCAAAATCTATACTTTTTGACAAAAACTTGCTCAAAATCTACAAACAGGGTGTCCCGTAATTAGACTGCAATATTTTACCAGTCCCTTCTACGATTAAGATTAGGACTAAAAGTTTAGTAAACATTTTTCGAAAAATCCATCCTAAGGGAGCTAGGGCCCCACAAAGGGAGTAAAAAGAATTTTTATTTCTTCAATTTCTGAGGAACAACTTACGATAGGGTCACGAAATTTTGAACTTTGTCGTAGATTTTTGTGCTGAACAAGACTGATGCAATGGTTTTTGGCAAAAGTTTCAGGGACGTGCGTGAGTGGAGGGGCCGCGAACATTTTTTTATCGAACTTTTTTGTACGACATCTTGGGTCAATTATGAGCACAAATTTGAATGCCTTGTACATTTTTATGTAAAAAAGGTGCTTTAGTTAAAACTCGATAACTCAGGCCGTTTTTGAAGAAAATCGATTTGAAGTTCTTTTTCCACGCCGTAAAAGTGCAAAATTGATGAGTAGGGTATAGTATGCAAAATCCATTTTCTTGTGATTTTCTTTGGAATTTCAAGCATATTAGATGCAAATAGGTTAAACTTGTTTGTATTTTGCTGATCACGCAGCATCTGATAATTTTAGGTATTTTGAGTGCCACAGATACCCACTTTTATACCACGAAATTGAACTTTCAAATCGATTTTCCGCGAAAACGGCTTCAGCTATCGAGTTTCAACTAGAGCACCTTTTTTACGTAAAAATGTACGGAGAATTCAAATTTGTGCTCACAATTGACCCAAGGTGTCGTACAAAAAAGTTCGACCCCTCCACTCACGCACGTCCCTGAAGCTTTTACCAAAAACCATTACATCAGCCTTGTTTAGCACAAAAATCTACAACAAAGTTCGTGAGCCTATCTTAAGCCGTTCCTCAGAAATTGAAAAAATAATAATTTTTTTTTACCCCCTTTGAGGGGCCCTAGCTCTCTTAGAATGGATTTTTCGAAAAATGTTTACCAAACTTTTAGTCCTAATTTTGATCGTGGAACGCACTTGTAAAATATTGCAGCCTAATTACGAGACACCCTGTATAGAGCCAAAAAAATTTATATGAAGTCCGTTCATTTACTATCGCAGAACTAATATTTTTCTGGAACTGTACAACCCTAATTTGTAAGAACCTGTACTTTTGACAATTTTATCGAAATTTAGCGGGAAAGCAAAAACATTACATAACCCAAATCTTCTAGGGTTTATTTTTATTGTTAGCAGCAGTGTCACAGATAAACGTACCTGAGGCTTTTTCGTGAATATTTTTCTTTGCAGTTTACTCAAAACTTCACGCACACAAAGGCCATTTTGGGCCAATTCAGAGCAATTATTGCAAGATTTTGACATTTGTCATGTTTTCTGACGTATCGCATTGAAATCGTTTAACTAGCAACTCACCTGTTGGTAAAATTCCGTGCAAAATTTCCTCATACCAACCTAAAATTCAAATTTTGACGTTCTGTCACTTCAATAGAAAAGAATGGGGAGTAGTAATATGTCGACAGCTGTCAAAATACCTATAAAAATTTCAAGATGATTGTTTCATATGTGGTGAAACGCTAAAATACCGGATTTATAAGCAAATTTTAACTGATTTCACGTCAGCTTACCCCCAGCAGATGGTTAATGAAGGGGAAAGACTTGAAAATAGCATTATTGATGCCCAAATTAGAGAATTTTCGTTAAATTTTGAATTGTGGCGCAAATTTTTTCTGAAAACGTCATGTCGGGGTTTGGAGATTTTTATAAATGTCAACTAGGACCATTGGAATATAAAAAGAAGATAACTCAAATAAACTGACAAACTAACAGATGCTCGTTTGTTAATTTTAGAATATTGCATCCTGTCAAATTTTAGTACCAAAAAAATTAAATTTTGCCCCGGTTGACGGTAACTTTTTTCTAATTACATACTTAACAAAAATAAAAACTGCACCACCCTATACATGATGTTTACATACATTACGTAATTTTCTTTTGGTCATTTAATTATAAAAAAATTATTTGTTTTCTGACTACTTTTGACAATTGCATGTGTCAAAAAGGCATCGTCGGCTTCATATTAACGTTTTTGAAACATTTTGACGAGTCTAAACTGTTATATATTCGCATGAAACTGTACTCCGATTGGCTTCAATACTTATACAGGGTGTCCTAGAATTATGATGCCAACGCTTAACCAGAGCTTCCTTACGTAAAAATAAGTCGAAATGTTCCTATCAACCATATGCCAAAAGTCAATCGTTTCCGAGTTATTGGGCTTAGAATGGGACCCATTGAGCATGGTTTTTCGTTAATATTTCATGCAGAAACCACTTTATCTACGGTTTTCATATTTTGCACACTTTATTAGCTCTTGAGTACCTATGTTTCGGTATGTTTTGTTTATTGATCAGAAAACGACAAGGGCCGGATTAGGAGGGTGCTCCACAGAAATTTTCGTAAAAAAATGAAATCGACAGAAATAGCTGTCAGATATCCACTTTTTGTGATAAAGCAACTCAAAACAAAACTTTTTTCACCCTTGAGCTTTTTTCGTTTACGCGACCGTTTTTGCGTTTTTGAGAAAAAAATTGAAAATCAAAAATTGTCGCTTTTCACATTTAAGGTACAGACATAAAATCAAAAATCTAGTTAACTATTGGAAACGACAGATAAACAACCCGTACTTTGTAAAAATAAATTACTGGCACGTCAAGTTTGTTTATCTGTCGTTTCCAATAATTAACTAGATTTTTGATTTTATTTCTGTACCCTAAATGTGAAAATTTGCGACGACAATTTTTGATTTTCAATTTTTTTCTCAAAAACGGTCGCGTAAACGAAAAAATCTAAAGGGTGAAAAAAGTTTTGCTTTGAGTTGCTTTATCACAAAAAGAGGATATCTGACAGCTATTTCTGTCGATTTCATTTTTTTACAAACATTTCTGTGGGGCACCGTCCTAATCCGGTCCTTGTCGTTTTCTGATCAATAAATAAAATATACCGAAACATAGATACTCAAGAGCTAATAAAGTATGCAAAACATGAAAACCGTAGATAAAGTGGCTTCTGGAATATTAACAAAAAACCATGCTCAATGGGTCACATTCTAAGCCCAATAACTCGGAAACGATTGACTTTTGGCATATGGTTGATAGGAACATTTCGACATATTTTTACGTAAGGAAGCTCTGGTTAAGCGTTGGCATCATAATTCCAGGACACCCTGTATGTCAAATGTTCCGGATCTGTAATTTCGACTATCCCTGTGTGTATGAGGATTTTTTTACACAATTTCTTTTTTTCTTTTTTTTTTGCTCTTTTGACATTTCTATATATGAGAAAGGATCGTTTTCTCCCTAATTAACATTTTTGACACTTTTTGACGAGTTTTAACTGATCAATATCCTGATAAGCCTGTACTCTGAGAGGCTTTAATCCTTATCTGTCAATCTTTCGAATTTGCCATTTTTTGATTTTTTTACCGTTGTTCTTTTGCTTCCAGAATATTTGACGTACCTCTTTGTGTTTGAGGTTTTTGACACTTCCTAATGAAATTTTCTTGTTTTCTCAAGACTTTTGACAGAAAGGCATTTTGACAAATTTAGACTGCTAATATATTCCTTTGAAACTGTATTCCAAGTGGTTTTAATTCTTATCTGTCAAATGTTCCGGATCTGCCATTTCTGCTCTGTACTCTGTACTTATCTGTCAATCTTTCGAATCTGACATTTGCTTTTTGATGTTTTGCCATTTCTCTTTTGTTTCCAGGATATATTTAGCATATCTCCTTGTGTTTGAGGTTTTTTACACTTCCTTATGAAATTTTCATGTTTTCCTCACGACCTTTAATAAATCTGACAGAAAGGCATCGTCGGCTTCCTATGCAAATTGTGCAAACTGTGGTGAGGTAGATTTAGGAAATTTCACAGAGGCCGAGTATATTTCATGCTTATCCTACTTAGCGTATTAAAAGTCTCTGTAGTGCAGTATAGTATTTTAGAAGAGAGGCTGTAATCGCGTATATTTTGAACTGGCCAATGTGTTGTGGTAATGTATATTTAGGAAATACGCTTCCCGTCAGTTCGAGCGTCAGTTAGATGCTCGACAGGGTGTAAAAATTTAAGAGAAATTAAATTCAAGATACCGTCAACGCCAACGAATTAAAAGGGGTTTTACCGCGTCAAGTCGTAATTGACGCTCCAAGATGGATTGATAAAAATAAACTGCGTAAAAATGGAAATATCACTTTTATTTAAAGCTTTGAGGCAAACGGCGTCTCCTTGAAACACGAAGTGATAAAACTGCGATTATCGGCACTCCCGCCGCGAGTGTCTTGTGGGAATAAAACTCGACCACGGAGCAGTATCGCGGGAGTACTTTATTCCGTCTAGAAAAGCAATTTTCTGGAACGACTAGTTTGATCCTGTTATCAATATTATCCCACGATTATGTTAATGTAATTTCGAGTTTTTATCGTAAAAATGTTGCGAGAAGGGAGGTTCACTGGAATCGTGTTTATGCAAGATGCAAATAGGTTTTGTTAGCTATCGAATCGATGTTGACTCGGGGCAAAGCGCAGTTAATACAGTCTTGTTTGAATATCAACGGACAGGAATAAACTTGACGTCCTACGGTAACTTAATATGAACGTGTCTCCTACTGGGTTAAAGTTTCACAGGTGTGCGAATTGATTATTACCGATTCACCGTCTTCGATATTAGATTAGATGAGATCTTTTGGCTCCAAAATGGTGGACAATATTAGATATCGATCCTTGTTATTAGTGTGCAAAGCGAGAGAGACAAATCTGAAATCTGTCAAATACAGGATGTTCCTAAATTCATAGTCCTAACTCCGGAACGTTATTCCTTACATCATATGAAAAAAAATTCTTATGGACATATGTCCGGAAATGCTTTATAAGGGAGCTCAAAGGGGTACTCAAAAAATCAGTTTTCTGAAAATTTATCGAAAAATATGAATAGGATTTTGAAATTCGAGCAATGGTTAGTGCTATAAAGAGCTTGCTCTTTATATTTTTCAAATTTTTAATAAAGATCTTTATAACACTAACGATTGCTCCAAATTTCAAAATTTTATTCTAAATATTGAATATATGAAACTGGATTAGTATAATATTCTGTGACATTACTTTGCCGGTCACAATTTTTCTGAGACGTGAATGTCGTCACAATATTTTACGCCTTCTCGTTATTCCCTTCGACAGTCTCCATGCATCTTCGCACTTCATATTCTCTGTCATCTCTTATGTAAAAAATATTTAAATCAGCCTCTTCACTATTTAATTTAACATTTAGCAAAGTGACTACGCAAATTAGACTTTCAATAAATGTCGATTGCAGCACGTTTTGTTTACTCCCTTGCGGCTTGCAATTTCTTTCCTATTTTTGTCGAAGCTAACAATGTGTCAGCTACAGGTCTTCATTATCTGGTTTTTTAACGCTTTTGCGACACAATGGCGGAATTTCAGGAACGAGAACTGCTACAAATAGTTTGCCAAATATTTCCACAATGTGCTTCAATGAAGTGGCACAATTTAATTAACATAAATCGAGTTTACGAAATGCCAGATTTCCCCCGGAAAAATTTAATCCTGTTTAAAGATTTATGCGAACTGGCGAGGAAAAATTGAAATTTCGCGTGTATTTCCGGTGGGATTTACATGACTGGAAAATTGAGGTTTGTAGTTGATTAAATGTAATATCGAGCGTCATGGGAGCCAATTAAAATGCAGGTAGTGGAATTAATAGGTGACTTTGTACGTTATTAATTAACCTGACCTGGCAAAGACCTGAACTGCGCGCTGTTTTTTAGAGACTGCTATTTTTCTGCCCAAAACTCACCCCAAAACAATTGCTCGCAACTGTTTTGTTTTCACTCGGCTTAGCCTCGACGTTTTTCGACTGCTCGCTTCGCTCGTGCTTGAAAGAATTCAAAAGGAAAAATTTTAAACTTGCAACCTCGATCTGGCAACATCGCAAAAGTTTTTTTCTTGTTTTAGCTTATTCATTCGAGCGATAACTTGAGACCGGATTGAGATATCGGGTTGAAACTTGGTATACGGCTTTGCTTCCCGCAAAGTAAGGCGGGGATTGCTTTTGAGCCATATCGGACCGAGGGGGTGGGAGCTAGGGGTGAAAAACCAAAAACTATTAATTGCAATAACTCGAGAACTACTGGAGGTATCTTACTGAAACTTGCTATGCACTTCGACCTTCAAGTCTGTTGAAATGAGGGGGTGCCAATTTCAAGGGATGAAACCCCAAAAAATATGATAACTCCGCAAGGGTTGCACGTTGCACGCAGCTATTGCAAACTCAACAGATACACTAATTTCGATGAAATCTTACGGGAGATGCATTTTCAATAAAATCGGACAGATGGGGTGGAAATTAGGGGTTGTAACTCAAAATTCCGCTTAATAGGTATTGGTCGAAAATAGCGTCATTCGATAGCTTTCCGTTAATGATTCAAAAAAACCGTTATTGATATTTTGCGAAAAAGCACCCTTAAAGGCGCTGCAACCCCCTAAAAAGTTCTTTCCAAACTCTTCGTAACAAGACTTTCAAAATTATAGAAGTTGCTCAATACTTGATTAGGTTCCAAATGTTTAAAGCCGCATTCTCCTCTTAAATACCCTCAAAATGTTCTTAAAAACGTACTAAAATAGTTTCTTTCAACCTCTTTGCTTTCAAACTTTTTCAAAGTGATAGATAACAACGATTTTGAGAGGTTGAAATACGTACATTTGCACAAGTGGCTCAATTATTCAGAACTGGGGCAAAATGGTAAAATTTGACTGGGTTTAAGGGGTTGCGTGCTTAAAAATGTTTAAGAAATGAGCCTTTTTTTAGGGCTTTTTAAAAATTGCCACATTGAAGTATTCAAAGCCATTCTATTTAGCATTGCAATACATGGGAACCCCTCAATTTTTCCCTAAAAAATCTTTCTTCCAACATCCAACTTTTAAAGTGATAGAAAACCTGGATTTTGAGAGGTTGAAATACGTAAATTTTCACACACAATTATTCAGAACTGAGGAATGGTAACGAAATTCTTTAACATTAACATAATAAATTTTTTATTTCTCTAGTTTGGAGTTGACTGGTTTTAAGGGGTTACGTGCTTAAAAATGTTTAAGAAATTAGCCTTTTTTTAGGGCTTTATAAAAATTGCCACGTTGAAGTATTCAAAGCCATTCTATTTAGCATTGCAATACATGGGAACCCCTCAATTTTTCTCTAAAAAATCTTTCTTCCAACTTCCAACTTTTAAAGTGATAGAAAACCTGGATTTTGAGAGGTTGAAATACGTAAATTTTCACACACAATTATTCAAACTGAGGAATGGTAACGAAATTTTTTAACATTAACATAATTAATTTTTTATTTCTCTAGTTTGCGGTTGACTGGTTTTAAGGGGTTACGTGCTTAAAAATGTTTAAGAAATGAGCCTTTTTTCAGGGCTTTATAAAAATTGCCACGTTGAAGTATTCAAAGCCATTCTATTTAGCATTGCAATACATGGGAACCCCTCAATTTTTCTCTAAAAAATCTTTCTTCCAACTTCCAACTTTTAAAGTGATAGAAAACCTGGATTTTGAGAGGTTGAAATACGTAAATTTTCACACAAAATTATTTAGAACTGAGGAATGGTAACGAAATTTTTTAACATTAACATAATTAATTTTTTATTTCTCTAGTTTGGAGTTGACTGGTTTTAAGGGGTTGCGTGCTTAAAAATGTTTAAGAAATGAGTCTTTTTTTAGGGCTTTATAAAAATTGCCACGTTGAAGTATTCAAAGCCATTCTATTTAGCATTGCAATACATGGGAACTCCTCAATTTTTCTCTAAAAAATCTTTCTTCCAACTTCCAACTTTTAAAGTGATAGAAAACCTGGATTTTGAGAGGTTGAAATACGTAAATTTTCACACACAATTATTCAGAACTGAGGAATGGTAACGAAATTCTTTAACATTAACATAATAAATTTTTTATTTCTCTAGTTTGGAGTTGACTGGTTTTAAGGGGTTACGTGCTTAAAAATGTTTAAGAAATTAGCCTTTTTTTAGGGCTTTATAAAAATTGCCACGTTGAAGTATTCAAAGCCATTCTATTTAGCATTGCAATACATGGGAACCCCTCAATTTTTCTCTAAAAAATCTTTCTTCCAACTTCCAACTTTTAAAGTGATAGAAAACCTGGATTTTGAGAGGTTGGAATACGTAAATTTTCACACACAATTATTCAAACTGAGGAATGGTAACGAAATTCTTTAACATTAACATAATAAATTTTTTATTTCTCTAGTTTGGAGTTGACTGGTTTTAAGGGGTTGCGTGCTTAAAAATGTTTAAGAAATGAGCCTTTTTTTAGGGCTTTATAAAAATTGCCACGTTGAAGTATTCAAAGCCATTCTATTTAGCATTGCAATACATGGAAACCCCTCAATTTTTTTCTAAAAAATCTTTCTTCCAACTTCCAACTTTTAAAGTGATAGAAAACCTGGATTTTGAGAGGTTGGAATACGTAAATTTTCACACACAATTATTCAAACTGAGGAATGGTAACGAAATTCTTTAACATTAACATAATAAATTTTTTATTTCTCTAGTTTGGAGTTGACTGGTTTTAAGGGGTTGCGTGCTTAAAAATGTTTAAGAAATGAGCCTTTTTTTAGGGCTTTATAAAAATTGCCACGTTGAAGTATTCAAAGCCATTCTATTTAGCATTGCAATACATGGAAACCCCTCAATTTTTTTCTAAAAAATCTTTCTTCCAACTTCCAACTTTTAAAGTGATAGAAAACCTGGATTTTGAGAGGTTGGAATACGTAAATTTTCACACACAATTATTCAAACTGAGGAATGGTAACGAAATTCTTTAACATTAACATAATAAATTTTTTATTTCTCTAGTTTGGAGTTGACTGGTTTTAAGGGGTTGCGTGCTTAAAAATGTTTAAGAAATGAGCCTTTTTTTAGGGCTTTATAAAAATTGCCACGTTGAAGTATTCAAAGCCATTCTATTTAGCATTGCAATACATGGGAACTCCTCAATTTTTCTCTAAAAAATCTTTCTTCCAACTTCCAACTTTTAAAGTGATAGAAAACCTGGATTTTGAGAGGTTGAAATACGTAAATTTTCACACACAATTATTCAGAACTGAGGAATGGTAACGAAATTCTTTAACATTAACATAATTAATTTTTTATTTCTCTAGTTTGGAGTTGACTGGTTTTAAGGGGTTGCGTGCTTTAAAATGTTTAAGAAATGAGTCTTTTTTTAGGGCTTTATAAAAATTGCCACGTTGAAGTATTCAAAGCCATTCTATTTAGCATTGCAATACATGGGAACCCCTCAATTTTTCTCTAAAAAATCTTTCTTCCAACTTCCAACTTTTAAAGTGATAGAAAACCTGGATTTTGAGAGGTTGGAATACGTAAATTTTCACACACAATTATTCAAACTGAGGAATGGTAACGAAATTTTTTAACATTAACATAATAAATTTTTTATTTCTCTAGTTTGGAGTTGACTGGTTTTAAGGGGTTGCGTGCTTAAAAATGTTTAAGAAATGAGTCTTTTTTTAGGGCTTTATAAAAATTGCAACGTTGAAGTATTCAAAGCCATTCTATTTAGCATTGCAATACATGGGAACCCCTCAATTTTTCTCTAAAAAATCTTTCTTCCAACTTCCAACTTTTAAAGTGATAGAAAACCTGGATTTTGAGAGGTTGGAATACGTAAATTTTCACACACAATTATTCAAACTGAGGAATGGTAACGAAATTTTTTAACATTAACATAATTAATTTTTTATTTCTCTAGTTTGGAGTTGACTGGTTTTAAGGGGTTGCGTGCTTAAAAATGTTTAAGAAATTAGCCTTTTTTTAGGGCTTTATAAAAATTGCCACGTTGAAGTATTCAAAGCCATTCTATTTAGCATTGCAATACATGGGAACCCCTCAATTTTTCTCTAAAAAATCTTTCTTCCAACTTCCAACTTTTAAAGTGATAGAAAACCTGGATTTTGAGAGGTTGAAATACGTAAATTTTCACACACAATTATTCAGAACTGAGGAATGGTAACGAAATTCTTTAACATTAACATAATAAATTTTTTATTTCTCTAGTTTGGAGTTGACTGGTTTTAAGGGGTTGCGTGCTTAAAAATGTTTAAGAAATGAGCCTTTTTTTAGGGCTTTATAAAAATTGCCACGTTGAAGTATTCAAAGCCATTCTATTTAGCATTGCAATACATGGGAACCCCTCAATTTTTCTCTAAAAAATCTTTCTTCCAACATCCAACTTTTAAAGTGATAGAAAACCTGGATTTTGAGAGGTTGAAATACGTAAATTTTCACACACAATTATTCAAACTGAGGAATGGTAACGAAATTTTTTAACATTAACATAATTACTTTTTTATTTCTCTAGTTTGGAGTTGACTGGTTTTAAGGGGTTGCGTGCTTTAAAATGTTTAAGAAATGAGTCTTTTTTTAGGGCTTTATAAAAATTGCCACGTTGAAGTATTCAAAGCCATTCTATTTAGCATTGCAATACATGGGAACCCCTCAATTTTTCTCTAAAAAATCTTTCTTCCAACTTCCAACTTTTAAAGTGATAGAAAACCTGGATTTTGAGAGGTTGGAATACGTAAATTTTCACACACAATTATTCAAACTGAGGAATGGTAACGAAATTTTTTAACATTAACATAATTAATTTTTTATTTCTCTAGTTTGCGGTTGACTGGTTTTAAGGGGTTGCGTGCTTAAAAATGTTTAAGAAATGAGCCTTTTTTTAGGGCTTTATAAAAATTGCCACGTTGAAGTATTCAAAGCCATTCTATTTAGCATTGCAATACATGGGAACCCCTCAATTTTTCTCTAAAAAATCTTTCTTCCAACTTCCAACTTTTAAAGTGATAGAAAACCTGGATTTTGAGAGGTTGGAATACGTAAATTTTCACACACAATTATTCAAACTGAGGAATGGTAACGAAATTTTTTAACATTAACATAATAAATTTTTTATTTCTCTAGTTTGGAGTTGACTGGTTTTAAGGGGTTGCGTGCTTAAAAATGTTTAAGAAATGAGTCTTTTTTTAGGGCTTTATAAAAATTGCAACGTTGAAGTATTCAAAGCCATTCTATTTAGCATTGCAATACATGGGAACCCCTCAATTTTTCTCTAAAAAATCTTTCTTCCAACTTCCAACTTTTAAAGTGATAGAAAACCTGGATTTTGAGAGGTTGGAATACGTAAATTTTCACACACAATTATTCAAACTGAGGAATGGTAACGAAATTCTTTAACATTAACATAATAAATTTTTTATTTCTCTAGTTTGGAGTTGACTGGTTTTAAGGGGTTGCGTGCTTAAAAATGTTTAAGAAATGAGTCTTTTTTTAGGGCTTTATAAAAATTGCCACGTTGAAGTATTCAAAGCCATTCTATTTAGCATTGCAATACATGGGAACCCCTCAATTTTTCTCTAAAAAATCTTTCTTCCAACTTCCAACTTTTAAAGTGATAGAAAACCTGGATTTTGAGAGGTTGAAATACGTAAATTTTCACACACAATTATTCAGAACTGAGGAATGGTAACGAAATTCTTTAACATTAACATAATAAATTTTTTATTTCTCTAGTTTGGAGTTGACTGGTTTTAAGGGGTTGCGTGCTTAAAAATGTTTAAGAAATGAGCCTTTTTTTAGGGCTTTATAAAAATTGCCACGTTGAAGTATTCAAAGCCATTCTATTTAGCATTGCAATACATGGGAACCCCTCAATTTTTCTCTAAAAAATCTTTCTTCCAACTTCCAACTTTTAAAGTGATAGAAAACCTGGATTTTGAGAGGTTGAAATTACGTAAATTTTCACACACAATTATTCAGAACTGAGGAATGGTAACGAAATTTTTTAACATTAAACATAATAAATTTTTCATTTCTCTAGTTTGGAGTTGACTGGTTTTAAGGGGTTGCGTGCTTAAAAATGTTTAAGAAATTAGCCTTTTTTTAGGGCTTTATAAAAATTGCCACGTTGAAGTATTCAAAGCCATTCTATTTAGCATTGCAATACATGGGAACCCCTCAATTTTTCTCTAAAAAATCTTTCTTCCAACTTCCAACTTTTAAAGTGATAGAAAACCTGGATTTTGAGAGGTTGAAATACGTAAATTTTCACACACAATTATTCAGAACTGAGGAATGGTAACGAAATTCTTTAACATTAACATAATAAATTTTTTATTTCTCTAGTTTGGAGTTGACTGGTTTTAAGGGGTTGCGTGCTTAAAAATGTTTAAGAAATTAGCCTTTTTTTAGGGCTTTATAAAAATTGCCACGTTGAAGTATTCAAAGCCATTCTATTTAGCATTGCAATACATGGGAACCCCTCAATTTTTCTCTAAAAAATCTTTCTTCCAACTTCCAACTTTTAAAGTGATAGAAAACCTGGATTTTGAGAGGTTGAAATACGTAAATTTTCACACACAATTATTCAAACTGAGGAATGGTAACGAAATTTTTTAACATTAACATAATTAATTTTTTATTTCTCTAGTTTGGAGTTGACTGGTTTTAAGGGGTTGCGTGCTTAAAAATGTTTAAGAAATGAGCCTTTTTTTAGGGCTTTATAAAAATTGCCACGTTGAAGTATTCAAAGCCATTCTATTTAGCATTGCAATACATGGGAACCCCTCAATTTTTCTCTAAAAAATCTTTCTTCCAACTTTCAACTTTTAAAGTGATAGAAAACCTGGATTTTGAGAGGTTGGAATACGTAAATTTTCACACACAATTATTCAAACTGAGGAATGGTAACGAAATTTTTTAACATTAACATAATTAATTTTTTATTTCTCTAGTTTGCGGTTGACTGGTTTTAAGGGGTTGCGTGCTTAAAAATGTTTAAGAAATGAGCCTTTTTTTAGGGCTTTTTAAAAATTGCCACGTTGAAGTATTCAAAGCCATTCTATTTAGCATTGCAATACATGGGAACCCCTCAATTTTTCTCTAAAAAATCTTTCTTCCAACTTCCAACTTTTAAAGTGATAGAAAACCTGGATTTTGAGAGGTTGGAATACGTAAATTTTCACACACAATTATTCAAACTGAGGAATGGTAACGAAATTTTTTAACATTAACATAATTAATTTTTTATTTCTCTAGTTTGCGGTTGACTGGTTTTAAGGGGTTGCGTGCTTAAAAATGTTTAAGAAATGAGCCTTTTTTTAGGGCTTTTTAAAAATTGCCACGTTGAAGTATTCAAAGCCATTCTATTTAGCATTGCAATACATGGGAACCCCTCAATTTTTCTCTAAAAAATCTTTCTTCCAACTTCCAACTTTTAAAGTGATAGAAAACCTGGATTTTGAGAGGTTGGAATACGTAAATTTTCACACACAATTATTCAAACTGAGGAATGGTAACGAAATTTTTTAACATTAACATAATAAATTTTTTATTTCTCTAGTTTGGAGTTGACTGGTTTTAAGGGGTTGCGTGCTTAAAAATGTTTAAGAAATTAGCCTTTTTTTAGGGCTTTATAAAAATTGCCACGTTGAAGTATTCAAAGCCATTCTATTTAGCATTGCAATACATGGGAACCCCTCAATTTTTCTCTAAAAAATCTTTCTTCCAACTTCCAACTTTTAAAGTGATAGAAAACCTGGATTTTGAGAGGTTGAAATACGTAAATTTTCACACACAATTATTTAGAACTGAGGAATGGTAACGAAATTCTTTAACATTAAACATAATAAATTTTTTATTTCTCTAGTTTGGGGTTTGATTTCCACAACCTGAGCGCAAAATTAAAAAGGGGTTCTTGAAGAAGTCCAGAAACCCTTCAAGAAGACCTTTCTGGAATATTCTTGCTATTCCACAAACATGTTGCAAATTTAAACTTACTCTCAAAACATTCTAAAAATATGCGACTATATCAGAACCTCTTATTTTTTTGTTTTAAAAGTTCTCTCCAACCTTTTAATTTTACAACTGGAGTAAAATGTTAACTTCTCAGAACATTTTATTTATCACAATTTTTAACTATTCAAGTCGCAGTGTCCCGAACCTCTTAAATACACTCACAATGTTCTTAAAAACGTTCTAAAACAGTTATTCTCTTTAGAATTTCAATTATATCGGAACCCCTCAATTTTTCTGTTAAAAGGTTTCAAAGTAACAAAAAACATTGATTTTGAGAGGTTGAAATAGTGGTATAAAATTAAGGGGTTCGATAGATTTCGGCCAACCAGTGAAAAAAGCTTTATGAGTTTTCAACCCCTAGGCTACTGACAACCCTTAAAGATATGCAAGCGGATAAATAACTACATTTTATTTATTTCTTCTGAAATCCTGTTGATTTATTTATGAATAACCAAAGTAAGTAAAATCGCAAGAAGTTATGTAACACCATAGAAATAAACTCACCCCTGTAAATCATAAAAGGATGAAATTAGTAGGGGTTGAAAACATGAATCTGTAACCAATATTTTAACATTTCGCTTTTTTGAGACAACTGTTGCAAGAACAGTGACGAAGTTGTCATATCATACTAGCAGAATCAACATTTGGCTGTTATAATCAGTAATCACGTTGAAACTTTGTACCCATCTAACAGATCCCACTTTCTAGTTTAAAGTGCCTAATACCCAATTAATTTCAGGAATAGTGAATTCGCAATTATTGTTAGTTACCTGCAGCCAAAATGGTAGCACCTCCTGCAGGAATTCCCAATCCCAGATTCATCTTTCCCTTTTCCTCGATGAAAGCCACCGTCCCGATCACCAAAAACGAGATCCCACACACAATCTAGAAAAGTAATTACAGTAATGCATCGTATAATTCTCATGAAAACTGTATAACACAGCAAAATGATAAATTGCCCGAGACCCCTTAGAAACAACAGCTTTCTGCTCATAAAATTTTAAAATCTAATACGAAAACCAGGCAAAATGGGTTTTGCTCTGACAGTTTGCATAAATTATCGAAAATTTTAGTCACCAACCTGCAGGACCCTGAGCCTGAAAACCGTGGCGAAGGGATAATAATCCGACTCAGATCGGGTGTCAGGGGTTCGATCCGAATCTGAAGGAGCGACAGATTCTTTCAAACGCGATAATCCGACCTGAAACAGAAACAATAGTCAGAATTCATCCTTCAGGACCCTAATCCTGGAGTGGCGTAAAAACTGAGGGAATTACTTCCGTCAGCATTTTACTAAAACACTTTCTGTGTTCTCTGCGTTAAGAAGCGTTGCTTTTTGCAGTACAAGCTATATGCCTGAAGAATATTTAATTAGCAAAGTTCTGTTTGTCGAAGGTAAACACAGCTAAAAGTTTAACAGAAAAATAAATAGTTAAACGAGTGTTATTTTGTTAACTTCAAACGCTAACTTTAAATTACAAGACCTGTGGACATCCCTTATGCTTTCACGTTTTGCTCGAATTAAAACAAAACACGAGACCTGGCTTCGACTCGAAAGTTATTTACTGACATAAGCCTCCATTTAAAACGTGTCCAGAATATGAAACTCTCGAATTGGTGAATTATAGTTGTGTCCGAGGTAAATTCAAATTCCCCAGAAGTTACCCATACGATAAATTATTCACGTGGCTTTTCGCAAACTCCTTTAAAATCTACCAATAATGTTTAAAAATTTAATAAAGATCAGCAACAAAATGTAATTAAGCTTCTACCAGTCGGACTGCTTTTCAGATCAATCACCCAAAATCGATTTAATTCCGTCGCATTCAGTCTGAATAATTACCGGGCTCCAGAAATAATTAATTTTAAATTTAGCATTTTCGATTCTGACACATTTCAATAAGCCCTTTATTTCTTCTTATATCAAAGTAAATAAGAGGAGGTATGAAAGAATAACAGTCTAAGGGTTTAAGAAATAGGATGACACCCAATACGAACCCCTGAGGAACACCGCTAATCTCTAAATGTACGGCTAACGGATAAGTTCTAAGATTTTATAATTGATTCTTAATGTGGTTTTATTGTTGTTACCTTATTGTAGGTATAGTAATTTGAGACTAAAGCGGGCGCCACATAGCTTGTGATGTGCTATGTCAATGCAAAACACAGAAGTTTATACATACAATTCCAACAGAAGTGATCACATTGCACATGAGACGTGCTATGCTGTGTTTTCATGACCTTGATATGTTTGAACTTTTGCACAGAGCCGCACAGAAGTTGGTTCGGTTTTAACTTCCGTGCCAATGTCGACCCTGTTCATGACAGAAGTGCATTAAATGCCCTGCAATCAGCTTCAAGATTTGAGGTTAGGTAGTGAAAATGTCGTACTGCCGGATATCCAACTTCTCAAGGGATTTAAAACGCAACAACTCGGCTAATCTATAACTATGGTACGCTGTCAAATATCCCTGACAGCTAACAGCATCGACCTTACGGACATGAACATTGTGAACACTTTCATGCCATGCAATGACAAAACTACTTCCTATGCGAAAAATAGCACAGCATAACACAGCCTATGTGGCGCCCACTTAAGCTGTGCCTTGTTTACATGCAATTCTTTTATCAAAAGATTATGTTTATCTACTGTAAAATTTAATAAAACTAAGTCAAAACCTTTAGATGTTTTATGTTTCAAAAACACGAATAGTCTCCGAATTTAATGTGCGAGCGTTCTAAGACAGCCTGTATAACGTGTTCTGATTGGTTCCGACTATACAACTCCAATTTTTCTGACAGTTGTCTAAAATGACATGGATTTTCGTGTCACTCACATTATTATCAATTTTAAATTGCGCCAGTTCTTTTCTTGTTGGTGGTAGAAACTGCGACATCGGCCAATACCCATTTCTCGTCTCAATCCTCAGCCTTAAAAATTCCACGATTTTAACGAGATGCGGAGGAAGCCTCGTGACCTTCCAATGGACTCTAACAGCCGCCCATTGCCTCCTCCAGGAAATAATCAAAAGACGAAACGTTTTAGTCGCAGCTGGATCTTCATACATGACCGAAAGGGTTGGAAACGTTATAAAAATTCCTTACGGAAATGCTTCTCAAGTTAAATTTGCAAAAGAGGGCATCTGCCACCCCAAATACGACGATACAAATCCTTTCGATATGCGATACGATTTGGGTTTAGTTAAAACTGAAGAACCGTTTGTCCAATTTCCTGGGTTTGTGGGATTAGCAAAATTGCCCAGAAAAAACGACTTCACCGAGAAATGTAGCTATGGAAGTGTGTTAGGCTGGGGCAATGTTGGGATTCAGAGGGAAAAACGTGAACCCAGGCATTTAACTTGTGTAAAACTTCCCATAATTTCCTTGCAGGAATGTCAAAAGCACTACCCAGACCCGATTTACCTTCTGGATCACACTGTAATTTGTACCATGGAGAAAAAAGGAGGCAAGGATGCTTGCTTTGGGGAATCGGGAGGACCTCTTGTCTGCAATGGCACTGTTATTGGGTTGGTGTCTGCAGGACGCGGATGTGGGCTTCCAAATCGAGCTGCAACCTTCACCAAAGTTGATACTTTCTGGATGTTTATTGGAAATTTTACGGGAATTGAAATGCCTAAGAATATGAAGTCTTGGAAGGCGAGTGGTTGCGAAAGAAATTTTTTGGGTTTTTGTTTCGTTTTGTCTTTGATAAATCTGTTTAACCTGCTGTGATTATCCATGGAAATTGTAAAAGTAATCGATCTGATTTAGTAAAATTTGGTCGCTTGCGCGGTTTCTAAGTCTAACCTTTATTTTTCTTTCACGACCGTTACTAAAATGAAACTTATTAACTTTATCTTTAAAGCCGTTCTCCTCGCCCGTAATAGGGGCTAATTTTGAAACAAGATTGTGACTTGATGGATAGATGGTAACAAACCTTTTGCTCATAGTTCTATACTTTTCTCGGTCACGAAAAACTTATATTTGCATCCTTTATTAATGCATTATGAGCATCTTGTAACACTTTATTCATACCAGCCATTTTGTCACTAAAATATTTTAACCTCCCCAACCCCATCACAATTTTAAAAAAATGGGAGGTTACTGCAATCACTAAAATTTTCGAATTTGAGATAGCACCAGATCTCCACGTTTTGAGGTCTCAGGAACCCAGAAAAGTGGTTTATAAAATGTGTCTGTGTGTATGTTCGTATGTACGTTCGTACGTTCGTACGTACGTACGTACGTTTGTAAACACGCCACAGCCAAAACTACTGGGCCGATTTGGCTGCAATTTGGTACGTAGGCATCTCATAACCCAACTTAGATCTGAAAAGCTTTTGGAGCCAATCGTGCAACCGGAAATGCCATTTTGGCACATCAACTTTTAAATTTTAAATGCAAACCCCCATTTTTCACGTCACCATAAGAAAGACCTTCAAATTCTGCTTCTAAAAATGTATTCATTCTTAGTGCCCTTTTGACCAAAAATTTAAAAAAAAATTGATTTTTATCAAACTTTAAAATCGCGGTACAGCCCAAGCCCCTGAATCGATTTGGCTGAAATTTTGCACATAGGGATTGTATTACACCTCGAAAAGCTGAACAAATTTTGAATTCCATCGACTCACGGAAAGTGTCCTTTTGGCACACCAATTTCCAAATTTAAAATTATTCAATCATTAAACCATTAAAAACAAGTTTTTGAAAGATTTATTGTCGCCATCAGAAGGGTCTTCAAATCTTGGTTTTAAATAGGACAAAATTAATTCGCATTTAGCGCTGTTTGGTTCAAAAAATCGAAATTTTATAATAACAGTAAAAACACATTATAGCCCAAATTACTGAATCGATTTGGCTGAAATTTGGTACATGGAGATCAGGTGACCCGTTGAAGACCTGAAAGGCTTTTGGGAGCAATTGGCCCACGCGAACTGCCATTTAAGCATATCAACTTAAAATTTTAAATACAAGGCCTCTTTTTTATGTCGCCATTAGAAAGACGATCAAATTCTGGTTCTAAAAATGTACTCACAGTTTCTGCCATTTCAGTGGAAAATAGAGAAAAAATTCTTTCTCATTAAAAGGGAGCAGGCTGACAGTGGATGACATAAAGTGGCAGTTATTGTCAAAAAGGTGGCAAAAGATTAACCTTAAAAGGAACATATTGTCAAATGTGATGGGTGATGTACGAGGTGATGTCGGTATTTGTCAGAAAATTGCGAAATTAGTCAGACGTCAGACGATAAGGATAAAAAAAAATCTGTTGAATTGACTACTATCTACACAGAATACAAAGATCCACGCGATGGGGAGGTTCCAGCCGCTTCACTGCTGCATTTTTTGCAATAAAGAGACAATATTGGGCAGTGTCCCTTACCCTTTGAAAATCGACAAAAGCTTATTTCCATTAAAAAAAATTAAATCGATTTTGAAAGGGTAAGAGACACTGCCAAATTGGCCGGAATGAATAAACGGTAACAAAGCCTTTACTTATAGTTCTGTCCTTTTCTAGTGCACGAAAAACTTATATTTGCATCCTTCATTAATGCAAGTAAGACCATCTTGTAACATTTTATTCATTCCATCCATTCTCTCTTTGGTATCTATAAATAAACGGTAACCGAGCATTTGCTTCTAGCTCTATCCCTATCTTATGCAAGAAAAACTTGTATTTCCATCATTTATTAACGTGAGTAACTTGTAACTCTTTATTCATTCCACCCTTTATTACAAAAAATATTTGGAGACAATGGGCGGAATGAACAAAGTGTTACATTACAAGATGCTCATACTTGCATTAATGAAGGACGCAAATATAAGTTTTTCGTGCACGAGAAAAGGATAGAACTATAAGCAAAAGCTCAAGTCACAATCCTGTTTCAAAACTCGCCCCGATTACGGGCGAAGAGAACGGCCTTAATATGAAATGTTGATTATTATTACCGACAGACAAACTTTCCCTAGGGAATAATGTTATAAGTTATTTGCATTAAACATTCGATTAACAAGAATTAAAGTGTGTAATATCGAATTCCAAATTAGATGTTTTAGTGCCGTAGCAGAATACTCTTGTCTTTAATCGCTCGCTCGCTCGTCTCGTCTTTCTGTCGGATAACTTGAGGACGGGTTGAGATATCGAGCTGAAATTTGAATTGTTTGTCTTTTTCGCTTTTTCAAATGTCAAATTTGCATAAATGGCTTATTTTCTGCAATTCGACTTAATTACGATTAGTTCTCATCCTCTTTGATTTTTGATAACCCTTTATAATTTTTCAACCCCCTAAGTGTTAATTATGCAAAATTCGCGTAATTTCGTTTTTCTTCGGTAATAAATTGAACTCTTTTGGATTCAGTTTACTTTTTACAATTTTTCAGCCGCCTTCGCAATAAGTATTTGCTTAATTGGCTTATTTTCTGTAATTCTATTTAATTACGATTAATTCTCATCCCCTTTGATTTTTCAACCCCCTAAGTGTTAATTGTACAAAATTCGGGTAATTTGGTTTTTCTTCAGTTCTTCAGTTTACCTTTTACAATTTTCCAGCCTCCTTATAGGTAAGTATACAGGGTGTCAACGAACCAATGTACCACCTCGTCATTTCTTTATTTTTGGAAATATCAACTTGAAATCTTTATGGGTTCGTACACCTATACAAACGCTATTTTTGACATATTTACAAAGATTTTGTTACTTAACGTTAACTTTGTTATTTGAAATAGCAAGGTGACAGTTTCTTAACGCAAATCGAAGGATATTTTAGTTCTCTTTACAACCATATCAAAAAAATTTTACATTAAAGTCCTCTAAAATGGGCACATTGTCTAAATAATAAACATTTTCATAAATTTTCTAATGTAAAGTTGTTCGTTTTTTAACTTTGTTAACTGCTTATTTTCGCTGAAACGTTGATTTTCTAAACCAAATTTTACGTTAATTTTAAATGGAAGGGTACCCAAAGGGTATCCAAAACAAAAATTTAGTTCTTCATTTCTCTAATGGATGTAAAAAAACGAGAAGCATTCTTAATAGAGAACTTTAAGAACCTCTGAAAATCCGATATTTTTACACTTTTTCAAAAAAACGAACAACTTTACATAGAAAATTTATAAACTGAACTATGAATTAAGACAATGGCTGGTATGAAAAAAGTGTTACAAAATGCTCATACTCACATTAACAAAGGATGCAAATACATGTTTTTCGTGCACGAGAAAAGGATAGAACTATAAGTAAAAGCTTTTTTACCGTTTATTCATACCGGCCATTTTGTACATTTTAGAGGACTTATTTTCGTGTTACATTTTGTTATCTTCACAATATTTCATCTGTTCCAAAACATAAATTTGCAAAATTGTTTTATTTTTCGTGTTACTTTCGGTATTTCTTCTTAACTGCAGCAAATTTCATTTTCTACTGCAAACGCTGTAAAGGACTATTTCAGGTTTCTCGTCCTAATTCACAGATTTTTAATATTGTATTTTTCAACAATTTGCCTTTTTGACATATCTGTGCGTCTGCAGATTGCTTAATTCTGCACCCGCTTCCACCAGTAAATTCAGGCGGCCCCTAATAGCCATTAACTTGATAGACATTTACAGGGATACACATCGCATTGATGTACATCTTCCGGTGGCTTTTTGTGATGCTCGTGAATAAAGTCCTAACGTGCTATTCAAAAAATATGTGATAACGGGAGGACATGGAAACAAGTGAATCGCAATTTGTTGAAAGGACGTTTGTCTAAAATTAGTTCGCACGGTCTCCAGTTAAAATGACAAATATCACGTCTCCAAACAAATCCCCGGTAAAATGACAGATGACATCTTCTATACGAACTAACTTTGGACAAACGTCCTTTCGTCAGATTACGATTCATTTGTGTCCATAGCCACCCGTTATCAGATATTTTCTGAATAGCACTGTATTGTATGCAACTAATTAAAGTTCGTTAATCACTTACCTAATTAATACCCTCCCTCGCTCCGCCCGCTCGGGCATAAACAACATCGGATGATGCATAACTATCTTTAGAGCTAAGTGCAATAAAAATGTTTGCGGAAAACAAGTAAATTACGTAGTGACCAATCTTTTATTTGATGTACATATTTTAGCCTCTCAATTTTTATACGTGAACCCACTGTACGAACTTTTGCCTTTCAAAACCTAAAGCTAATAGAAATTTATACAACTTCTAAAAATGAGAATTTTTAACTCACATCATAATTGATATTTCTCGCCAGTAGTCATTAAAAGTGCATTGTTACAGCCTCTTTTGCGGCAGTAAAATGGGACTTTTACTGCCGCACATGCCTGTTTTCTCCCGTGTTGAACACATAATTTTTCCGCCGATTTACTGCCGCATGTGCGGCCACAGTAAAAGTGCATTTTTACTGCCGCCGGCCGTAAAAAATCAATTTTACTGCCTAGGCAGTAAAAGACGCATTTTCCTGCCGCAACAGAGGCAGTAAACATGCACTTTAATGAGTACCGGCGAAAAATAACTACTGCTTAATTGATTATTTACTAATCTCCAAACTAGTTTCTCCGCGGGAATAGTTTCAACAAGAGACGTTGATACCCAACCGAAATTATATACGGCCGAAAGTTCCCGGCAATAAATCTCTTCATGTCACCGCAGCTTTCTGCAGAAGTAAATTTTCTCCCCAATAAATTTCCTTCTCATTTCTATTCTATAGGTAAAGTGAAGTAATAAAAAGAAACAAAACTTGTCTCAAACGACCCTCTTATGCGACCTCGCCGAGAAAACACGCTGGATCGGATTTGCTAGCAGAGAAAATGACCAGCCGAATTGATTTTGAAATTGTTGGTGAAAACCGCCACAAATGCCAGGAATTATTAATATAGCTTTTATGGCTGTGAAATGGATCTCTGGAGAATGACGGGTTCCTATCATTTGTCTTTCTATTGTGGTAAATAATAAACCATTGAAGATTTCGTCCACTTTTGAATAGATAATAAATTGATAGAGTCCACCTCGGAGATTGAAAAGGATGCACCCTCGAGCAAAGCAGGTAATTTCGTTGGCAGTACAAAGGAAACCTAATAGCCCTCCGGGGTTGTCAACTTTGACTTTATATCCTCCACACACACAAATTCGCCTTTTCCATTAAAGTTCGGATGCTCAATTATATTTCAGCGAGATTAGTTTTCTGTTCCTTTTTTATAATTGTGATTATGAGAAAAGTTGAATATTATTAGAGTTTGTATCAGTTACTCTGTGCCGGTTATTATTATCCTTTTCGCAAATTGAAGGGTCAGCTTACATGAATTTGATCTTGACTTTACATCCTGTGCTCGCTACTACAACTTAATTAAGCTTTTGTATACACTTCTCTCTAGTTGTTGGCGAGTATTGATCATTTCATGTCGTCAATCTCAAAGGGTTTAATTAGGTGCTCTATTGTGGAAATTTTGGATGAAAAACGCTTGTTTTCAACAACTATTCAGATTTATCGTTATCTCGGCGATTGCTTCTGGAAATGGCAATAATAAAAATTCGCAGTTCGGAGACGGTAGAAACTTCTACTTATTCACAGATCTATGATCAGGTTAACGCTAAAGGTAGGTTCTATCAAGGAAGCTGAAAATGGTATCTGCATCTAAGGTTTTCGACCCTTATCGCCATTATTACAAAGAAATTAAAACGCTTCAGTTTTTAGTCACATTTTGCCACGTCGGTATACGTCCGAAACTTCCTCACGTCTTGCTCTATGTTTTGGCCTTGAGCCTCAGACTCACTCAGTCAGACCTCTGCCTACACAAGACGAGATCAGTGTTTGTCACGTTTGTGTTTTAAAGTTTAAAGCAGCATGGAATTTACTCGAATTTTCTAGCTGGATTTTAACCACAATGTTAAATTTAAATAAAAATAGAACAAAAGTCAACCACTGACCCTATTTAAAACGTTTCAGTCATTCGTTGCGTGTATGTCCGCGAAACAACCCCGCTTTAACAATTTAAAACGTGAACGCTGAGTAAACGGTTGAAGATGTAACAAAATCATAAATAGAAGAATTGTTGGCTACGGAAAGATCTACCAAAAAGTCCGCGACAGCATATAGGTATCTATGAAGAATTGCCCACAACAAACAGTCAAACCGATTTTTACAAAAAATTAAAACACAAAAACAATTATTGTAGGCTACCTATCATAGATAATTATATGCTGTCGCGGACTTTTTCGTAGATCTATTTGTTGCCAACAATTCTTCTATATAAGATTTTGTTCCATCTCCAAACGCTTAGGCAGCCTTCGCAAAAGAAGCTCACTTTTTCCCCCTATGTAAACGTATGCGAGGCGCCATATAGACGTATAAATCTGGATATAATATAATCAACCGATTTGCACCCAAAATCACATCATCCCGGAAAGTTGCAATTGTATTTTTTATTTTTATCGCTTTAAAGACTGCAGTTATTAGAATAAAATTGTTGAATAGTTAAACAGAATCGTGAGAAGGTGAGGTCATTACACAAACCAATCCCCTAACTAAATTAAATAAACCGACGGCACAATTTAATCAATCTATTTTGTATCTAATTTGCGTAAAAGCGTCTCCTACCTCAATTTGAGAATTTATTAACAATTTCCTCTGCGTTTGCAAAAAATCTACTGAAAGCAAATTAGAGGTAAAAGGTCAAAGGAGAAGTGCAGCACAAAGCTTTGAAGCTTACGTTTGCTGCACATTTCTTGCTTTATAATGTTAGAATATATGCTCTAGCTTTGTAAAACGATGACATTAAAATGTAATCGCTGTTGGAACAATATTTATTTCTTGAAATAAACCTCTGTCAATTAAACATACAGTTTATTTTGGCAAGTCTATCTAAAAATAAGTCGGAAATTTCTATTTATTTTAGAAGAGGAAAACTGAGAGAGAGATTTTTAGCATTTTATTTTTCGAATGAAACAGCAGAATTGAGCGAATAGAGTATCTTGTATTTTCTTTGCGAGACGGACACTGAACTCATGATAAACTCCCTTTGCCTTTATCTCTTGGAAGCATCAAAGTATTTTAACTTCCTGAAACCTTTTTCAATTAATAACAACAAGGAGGACAATAGTATTAACTTAAAATCACTGACGTAAAAAGCAATAAAACGAGAAAATGGGACACTAGGATTTGTTGATGAAACACAGAACGCAATAAATGATCAGATTCCCTTTTCGAGAGGTAGAGGATTATTATTATCACTAGTGGAGAACCGCACGATTTAGACGAATTACTTCCTTCCGATAGCCCTGTTCTAAGTTTATTTTCCCCAGAAGAAATAAAACTTTGTCAGTGATTGCGTTCGAAAGCGTAATTTGATCGTGGCATTGATTTCTTAACGAGTAAGTAGATT
Organism: Pycnomerus fuliginosus; assembly: GCA_963924575.1. Classification (NCBI taxonomy): domain Eukaryota; kingdom Metazoa; phylum Arthropoda; class Insecta; order Coleoptera; family Zopheridae; genus Pycnomerus; species Pycnomerus fuliginosus. The sequence continues at coordinate 16,694,667 of OZ004624.1, read as the reverse complement.
TTGTTTTTCCAACAGAAGAGAGGGTTTAAACCCTCCAGTATTACGATTCGGCTTATAAGTCGTCCGTCCGTCTACTCTGTCCATAACTTGAGAACGAAAGCAGCGATCGAGGTGAAATTTTTTACTGGAAAATCTAATTTCGGTCAACCATTGAAAAAAGCTTTCTGAGTTATCAACCAACCTCTACGCTACTAACAACCCATAAGCCCTAGCAAGCGAAGTAAATTCATTTTATTTATTTTTTCGGGCTTCCTTGTGATTTTTCCGAGGATTTTTCGGTAATTCAAAGTCATTTTCATTAATTTTTAATCCATCCATAATTTTTCAACCCCTTTCATGATATGTGAACCATCAAAAAGCTTCTTTTTCGTGTAATATTCGTTAGTTATACTTAAATACAGTTTATTTTCACCCTTCCTGACTTTTCATACCCCTTCACAATTTTTCAACCTCCCAACGCATTAATTTTTTAAAATTCGCGTAATTCTGCCCTTTTTCGGTAATAAATTTCTGAAATTTTGTTCAAATCAATGGTGGTATAAAATTAGGGGATTCGATAGATTTCAGTCTACCATTGAAAGAAGATCTTACGTCTTTAACTTACTACCAACCCCTAGGCTACTAACAACCCCTAATGCCTTCCAAGCGGGTTAAATACATTTTATTTATTTTTTCTGAAATCTTGTCAATTATTTATTAAAGTATTGTGAAGGTTGAAATAAGTTATTAACAACAGAAGTAACTAAACACGCAACATAACACCATAGAAATAAAATCACCCCTGTAAATCATATGGGGGTGAAATAGCCGCAATCTTTCAACGAATTGGATTGGTGTGGTGAAATTGAAAATACGATTTTCTTTAGAGTATGTGGGAGTGGTAGGGGTTGAAACGTTCATGAAACCCTGTAACGTGGCACAGAGAAGAATATATATGCTGTGAAACTGTGAGGTCGTATAGGTACATTACATTTTCGAGAAAGGGGGAGCGAATTTTAGGAGAAATTTAGGGGTGAAAACTCGAGTTTTTACTGAATAATGTAGGATTGAAATTAATACCGTTCGATAGCATTTTATCGATGGGCGAAAAATCACCGTTAATAGTGTTACAACCCTCAAAATGTAGAAACGCATAACAAAGATGGATTTAATATAGATTGACGATTGACGGACTGGAAGCGGAAGTGCACTGTAAACCGAAAATGTATTGGAAAAATTCCGTTGCGCTAATCGCTATAAATGCTCTCATAAAAGTTCTTCCGCCTTACAGCATGGCAAATCATTATTTAAGATGTTATGATAGAATTTAAGAGGTAATTTATAACGACAATAATGTAGAAATGTAAAAAAGTTATCTTTATTGTTTTACCTAATTGCGTTTTGAAAATTTGGATTTTACGCAAGTAAAATGTTGTACGTAATACGTTATAAATAGCCCCAGTGTCTGACTCGCATAATTTTGCAAAACTCGCTATCGCTCGTTTTGGGAAATATTACGGCTCCTCATACAATATAGGGCTTTTCATAACTAATTACGTAATAGTTATTTTCCGTGTACTATTCTGAAATATATTAAATTTCCAAGTATTTTCTCATTTAGAAAAGTTAAACTTTCCTCTTAGACCATGGAGTGGGGGTGCGCTTCGCGCTTATGGACTGCTTTTTATTCGTCTGTAAACGCACGAAGAATGTATAGGATGCAAATATATGTCTCCCCTTGGTTGTGGCGGAAGTTCATACTGCGCATGCACATGTACCGACGCCTCTACTTACAAGCGGTATTGCCGGATTTATATGAAAATCCCTCATGTGGAAAATTATATTTTGAAAATAATCGTTTGTAAGTTAAGACTTTGGAAAATTATTTTACCAACATAAGCCTCTCTTAAAAGTGCAGTCGTTGGGTTATATTTATAAGGTTCTTTAATTGAATGGTGAAATTATACGATTATTAATGGGTTCGATAACTGAGTCTCCCTAATTCAAGAAATTGGGGCGATATGACAACACCGCCACTTCCTTTCAAGTGGCAACCCTTCTTAACCTAGAAATCGCGCTTTCACTTGTCACAGTCACGTGCTGATACTAGCAAGTGTTTTTCCGGTAGTGTTATTTGGCGCGCACCGGCGCAGATATGACATCCGCCATAACGAGCGATGCACGATATTCCGCCACTCTTCTAATGTTCGTGCGTTTGTCGCACACAGAGCAGAATAGTGGTTTAGCAGTCCATAAGCACGAAGCGCACCCCCACTCCATGGTCTAAGACTTTCCTACATAATAACACTTTTCCACATAGCAACGCTTTTCTAAATAATTCTTTTCATCAGCAGCAAACATTTTCAATGACATTGTTTGTTAAATTTTATTTTGTTGTTTCCCATTAATGTAAATGAAGTTTCAGAAAGTATTTGACCCTCCACAAATAATTTCAGATTTTAAACCTTAACACGGAAAATAACTATTTCATCCCTTTAAAATTTTTCAACCCCTTTCACAATGGCCGGTATGAAAAAGTAGCAACAAAGCTTTTGCTTATAGTTCTATCCTTTTCTCGCGCACGAGAAACTTGTATTCGCATCCTTCATTAACACAAGTATGAGTATCTTGTAACACTTTATTCACACCAGCCAATGGACGGTATGAATAAACGATAACCAAGCCATTTGCTTCTAGTTCTGTCCTTTTCTCGTACGCGAAAAACTTATATTTGCATCCTTTGTTAATGTGAGTACGAGAATCTTGTAACACTTTGTTCATACCAGCCAATATGTAGCTCGCTCAAAAAGCTAAATTTACGCAGATCCCTCATTATTCTTGTTATTTTTGCTAGTTCTACTTACAGTTAATTTTTTCGCACTTGACTTTTCATCCCCCTTCACAATTTTTTAACTCTCCGACCGTTAATTTGATCAAAATCGTGCAATTTTGTATTTCTTCTTTAATAAATTTTACTCGTATGGATTATGTTAACCATTTCTCAACCCCCTTCGGAATATTTGAACCCTCCGAAAGCTAAATTTGGATAATTGGCTTATTTTAGTGTTATTTTCTGTAATTTAGCTTAACTATGATTAATTTCCACTCCCTTTGACCCCATAGAAGTCTGTTTTGCTAAATTCGCATAATTTCATGTTTCTTTGTTAATAAATTATACTCATTTGGATTTTTTCCGCTCTCTTCAACCCCTTCGCAATATTTCTACCACCCAAAAGCTTAATTTGCATAATTGACATATTTTGGTGTTATTTTCTGAAATCCTACATAACCAGAGTTAATTTTCACCCCCTTTGACTTTTTAAAATTTGCATCCGATTCCTTCAGTAAATTCAGGCGGCCCCTACATACCCATTATCGTGATAAACATATACAGGGATACACATCGCATTAATATACATCTTCCGTTGGCTATTTCCAATAGAAAAGAAGGTTTAAGCCCCCCAGTATTACGATCCAGCATATTTAATAAAGCCATTTATGGATGAATGGCTCGATCAATGCACCTGGCTTTTCCTGATATTAAAATGAATGCATTGTTTGTCATATTAGGCACCTTTCTAGAACTATGTGCTCGTTTAAAGCTTATTTTGAATGCCTACTGAAATAACCCCTCGAAAAAATTGATACATTTAGCTTGAAATTGCATCAAGCCCTTGAAGTTGGTTAATCGAGAAATCCTCCAACGCGAACTCCCTTGAAATAGATCTATAATTAAAGAGAAAATGGAATTATTTCCCTGCAAATAATTGGCTTGTGACTCCATCAAGAAATAACACGTCGGCGTCGTATTTTTCATGTTTGGTCGATAATCGGTTGCCGCTTAAGCTCGCTGACAAGAAAGTGACGTGAATATTTGTCTCGTGTCAGTTATGGGAAGTAATCCTGAAAATCCTGAAACTGCCGTTCAATCTGAACCACGACGCAGCAGATCCCTCACCCCCAAGAAGAAAAAGAAGAAACGATTCACAAATTTCGACAATATTCCAGGAGTCAATAAAATGGTTTTAAACGAAACGACTCAACGTAACCTCGGCTGCGTTGCAGGAGAAGACGTTACAGATGAAAAACCCTGGATTTACATCGACAAAGAGCTCTTCCTGGAGGATCTGGAGATACACAACGAAAGCTCGGAGTTTTTACCCCTGAAATACCACATCATGGAATTTCCAAGAGAGCAGATTTTAGTAGGTTACATCCCTGATGAGGCGAAGGAATTTGAGGAGTTTTTTATCTGTCTCACTGAAGCCGCCACTGACAAAGTTAAACAAGTCACGGATAAAATGCAGAAGCACCAGGAGGAGCGCCTTCAAAACGCCATCAACAAAAAAATTGGACAATGGGTTTCCCTCGGATCTGAAATTGAAGTCGACGAGAATGTTATTAGAGATCATCGCCCGTTTATCGAGGTCGAGATCGAAAGCAAATACCCAATTCTACCCTTTAAAATCCAGTTCAAACACATTAAAAGCCAAGAAATTCGTGACGGATACATGGAGTTGAGATCTGCTGAAGATTCTTCCTTGGTGGTTTTCAAAAAACGGATCGATGAAGGCACGCAAGTTACCCCAGAAGTGAGACTTAACGAAGCGCAAACTATTTGCACTTACCCTTCAAATTCTTACACCCAATACGAATATGAAGTACCCCCAGACATTGCAATTTCAGAAGAATTAAAGAAGAACATTTCTAGTTACGTGCAGCAAAACATGGAAGCTCTGGATGATCTCTTGAAGGTAAATGGAACAATTGATTTGTATTTCAACGAATACGAAAACTTAGTTTTACACCCCAAAAGCTCCTCGACGATGTTAATAGAACAACAAAAAGATTACCTATGTTTTATTGATAGAAACCTGTGCGGTGATAAAATGATTTCTTGTCTTCAGTGGCATCCTATTTGGTCCGGACTTTTTGTAGCTTCTTACGTAGACATAGCTCCTACCCTTTACCTAAACGCGAGAGTAACAACAGACGAGGTTAGTAGAGCTATCCATGAGCCCAACCCCGTTCTTTTGTGGAGCCTCGACGATGACTTGAAGCCCAAACTAATGATGGAAACCCCACGACCAGTTCACGCCCTCTCCTTCTGTCCTTACAACGAAAATCTCTTAATTGGAGGTCTTTTTAATGGCCAAATTATTATTTGGGATATCACAAATAAATTGAATCGAGTCGAAGAGGAGGAAGTTTTAACAATCGACCAGCAAAAATACCGCGAATATATGTTCTCGTTAATGGGTTGGATGAAAAACACCTTCAATTTGGCCCAAGTTAGACCTACAGTTATTTCAGACATGAAACTCTCGCACAAGAGATGTGTTACTGCAATCAGGTGGATGTCTCCCTTCCACAGTGTTTCAAACACGGGAAAAATCAACGAAAGCCCAACTAGAACTTTGCAGTTTCTGACTGCGTCCGAGGATGGATCTGTTTTGATCTGGGATTTAATGAGGAAACCTCAGATTCAGCCTGGAGGATTCAAAGCAGTTAAACGACTAAAACGCTTGACGAAAAAACCAAGCGCGCTTTTATCAGAAGAGTCTCCTTTTAAAATCTACCATTTAAACTTGAGGCCAATTTATAAAATCAACCTGACTTGCCAGGTGGAAAACCATCGACTGCTAAGCATCTCCAATCTTCACGTGCGCTTCTTTAAAATCCTCTACGAATCTACTACGGAAAACATTCAGAAATTAAAACTTTCCGACAGGGTTACATTCGAAGCCAAGCTAGATCCTGAGCTGGTTTTTCCAAAAAGAGAGTTTTTTGCTGGTACGATGGAAGGGGATTTGATCCACGCTTTTTGGGAAGGACAGGAGTTTGATTCTGGTGAAGTAGTTAACTTTGAGGAAGCTCAAATTTATAGCTGTGGGAAATACCACGATGGACCTGTAGTCAACGTGGACTACTGCGAATATAGCGAAAGTATTCTAACAGTCGGTGGCAAAATTTTTGCGATATGGCGTGAAGACTACAAGAACAAACCTATACTATGGAGAAAATGCAGCTCGATCTACACTTATGGCTCCTGGTTGAAATTCGAAGAATCCTCGATAAAAGTCATCAGAATCGACGGTTACATCGAATACTGGTCGTTATTCTACCAAAGTAAATCAGCTTTAACCCTGCGTCTGATTTCAAACGGAGCTGTAAACTTTATTCAAACTCACCAAAGAATTATAAAGCAAAACATTTTTGGAATTGCCGACTACAGGGGGTCGTTTCGATTATTTTACATGCACCACGAAACTCCGCTTCTAATCCAAACGAAGAAGGACCTAATGCGTAATTTTATCCTTCGCGAGAAGCAACGAAAAGAAGAATTTTTTGATTGGCAGAATGACTGGAACAAACGATTTGAGTACATGTTAAGCTTGCTGGAAGTTAAAGAAGAGCCGAAAGAAGGACCTCCGGTTTTCGAAGCAGATCCAGCAGAAAAAAAAGAAAAGAAGGAGAAAAAAATCATTGTTAAGCAGAGCCCGGTTCAGAGGTACATGCAAATGGTGCAGGAGGATCACGAAGCGAAGGAGCTGGCGAGGATTAAGAAGATGATTTTGGAGAAGAAGCAGGTCGACACTGATGTTTTGGAGAAAGAGAGAGAACCTTTAAAAAAGCTTGAGGAAGAAAACGAAGTGAAGAGACGAAAACAAAGGTTGAGACATAGAGAAGCTGATAGGATTTTTAAAGAAACTGTGGCAATGCTTTTTCCTGATGTTGTAAGGGAGAAACCTGTTCCTCCTCCAGATCCTTACATGGAAAAATACCTCGAGGAGGTTTTGGAAGATAGCTATAAATACTACCAGGAATTGGCGATTGAGGCTCAGGATTACGTAGAAGACCATCCATTTGAGTATGATTTTAATTGGGGGAAAGTGTTGAAAACTGGGAGGATGAGAAGGAGGAAGCTGGATGAAACATTTGACAGAGCCATCCATTACAAACGTTATGAACAAATCAAGGCAAACAGAGCTAGGGAGATGGGGGTTGTTGAGGTTGTTGATACTGCTACAGTTGGTACTGCTGGCAGCAAAGAGAGTGAAGTTAGCGGTATGACGTTTGATAGTGAGGCAACTGGTATTTATGCGGGATGATTTAATTATAGTTTTTTATTATGTTTCAATGTTTGTCTTTGAATAAAGCAACGTCCATCATGAATATTCATCAAAGTCGACGTCTTTTAAAACTCATTAACTTTTCAGGTCCATAAAGCAAAATCACGTATTTATGCAAGCCCGTGAGCGCTATTCCACAAATAAAGAGAAATGATAATAAATGCAAATACTAGTTTATAATAGAATAACGGACTTTCAATATTGCTGTTTTTCACCCTCTTCTTTTACCCAATATCGCAAAATTCCCTCATAACCGTAAGTTTTATTATCGATAATGCCTCCAATATGATGTGATAAATTCCGCACATTTTCCGTTGGCGCAAAATAATTCGGTTTGACATAATGAAACAATGTAATATCACCCACATGGGGCCTTTGCAATATATTTCGATTAAGCCTAGGCAGCGAAATAAGGAATTAAAATATTGCCTTTTAAAGTTAGCAAGGGTAACCCCGCGAGCTTATAACTTATTTGTTTAATGTCTTGCGATGTAAGTTTGCCATTAAAACTTTACTTAATAATTTGCAAACGCGTATTAAGTGCTTTATGGATGACTTATTTGGCGCTCTAAATTGGTATAAAATTTTTTGCCATAGCAAAAGCAAGTTATGGATTCATAGTTACCAGTACACATATATTTCAAGTTCAGGCTATTCTTGTTGACAAATAAAAATTAATTCGACGGGGAAAACATAATCTTTTTTTACATTTACTAATAACTCATGAGGGGAGAAGTTACAGATTTTAGCGTGAGGTGTGAAGAGACAATAACACCGAACGCTAAAAGAAACTTCTCCCCCGTGTAACAATACAAAATTTTTTTCTATTACCACTGTGAAACATTAAAAATTTAATTAATTTATATAAATAGCATATTCCGCCATGTTTGTTAAGATCCGTTGCCTTGGTGATAAAATAAGAGTGACTACCTACTAGATTGTCAAATCTGCGTGGTAAAATGTGACGTTTCACCAACTGTCAGGAGGTAGAAAATGTCAATATTTCATATGGGTTATAGAAAAAAATAATAAAAACGGGATTTTCGCCCTTAAAATTACATTTTTCGAAAAAATGACTAAGGTTTTTGATTCGGAAATACAACAGCTATCGAATACCGTTATAAGAATATACAGTTATATCCGGAAAAAACTTTGAATTTCGAGGGGTGATTCTACACCTCAAAAAATGTAACAACAAAAATGCTTCCTAAAAGAACTATTTTTGCCGGTGTCCACCCTATTTCCCATGTCTAATACATTTTTTTCAGCTAATTATAACAGAATCATAATCGTTTATAATACCACAAGTGCATGCTATTTAATCGGTTAAATTTTGAAAGTGATTACGAAAGCTTGTTGTCGGTGGTAAAATAATGAGAATTAAATTGTCATTTATTGGCTGATTAAAGCCCGAGAGCTTCAACTCGATAATAAATGGCAATTTAGTTTAACCGATTGCAATAGCGATGCACGAGTGGTATTCTGTAAGATTTTTTCACAAATTAAACTCTTTATTTTATTAAAATTATGATTTTTTAAACCGGGGTTGTCTATACTCAAAAGCCCAATATGATTTTGACAACGAGCCTTTACAGTTCATTGGCGTTATGACGTTTGAGGTTAGGAAACATGCAAACAAAATGTTATTGAATTTTTAGGATATGTCCAGACAAAATCAGCGTCCTTTATGTCCTAAAACAACTAAAATATGGTTTGTGGAAAGATTTGTGTCCGGTGATGGTCATACCTATTTGTAGACCTTGATTTCCCATAATTTTCTTTACGTGGTGATTTTCAGCAGTGAAAAAATTGTGTTTAAGATCAAGTCGTCAGCGGAAACGATTAAATGATTCGTGCAAACTGCGATTTAATCACCCTTAAATGAATTTCATTGGATAGAAATTTAAAAATGAGTCTAATTGATTGGTTTAAAAGGAGAATTGAAAATAATCCGTGATCAATTTTGCATAAGTAGATGCTCTTGTTGAATATCGCTAGTTTTCCAATAAGATGGCCCTAATTGGATGAAAGCCTGAAAATCTGTTGGATTTTTTTTTTATTTATCTAATTAGTAAAAATAAGTGCAGGGGATGGTTTTTACACAATTTTAGGAAGAAAAGTTCATACACAGGTGTTGCCAATTTCATTGCTCACTATTGGGATCTCGCAAACCACTTAGAGTTAGAAAATCGGTTAAACCAGAATTGACAGATGTCAAAAACATAAAAGTTCCAGTTTCATTTAAATAGCATCAACTGTTAGAGAGCTATGAATTTTTCTTTAGAATGTTCATTTTTAGTTTTTTCGCAATAACTCAGGAACGAATCAAGATATCGAAGAATTCTTTACAAATTCTTAATCACCTTAAAAAAGATCAACTTTTGTAATTTATCCGAAGTTCTAACACTTAGTTTCCGAGATGAGCAATGAAATTGGCAACATCCTCTAGACATAGGGCAAAAAATCTTTTACGGAGCTATGGCTCTACGCTTTATTTTTGAAAAATGTTTGCTACTATTTAAAATTTTGAAGTTGGTGTGCCAAAAACTGTCGATAAGTTTGGCCCAAAATCTAATCAGCTTCTCCTTCGATCACTTAATAATGCACTATTCTGGGTTTTCAGGACATTAAAAGGTAAAAATTTGATGTTTTTGGCGATTTAATTTCTCGATTGATTTTAGTAACTGCTCCGCGAGAGTAAAGTTAAAAACTGAATCAAGTGTAGAGCAATTTCAGAACTTTTTCTACAGCGCTGAATCTGTTATGCCTGTCATAAACATTCCAAGCATAAATCAAATACATCACGCATGATGCATATCGCAGCATTACATACCCCTTTCAACTTAAATTAATGGCAGATGTTTCACCCTTAGAATAAAATATATTTGGCAAATTGTAGATTACGCTTAAATCACGCGTTATCAAAAAATTCTGCTTTCATTCTCATTGCTGTACATTTTCATTGCAAAATATTTTGTTATCTTACGTTTAAACCGCCCACTCCAGCAGCAAACTGAACTCAAGGGCTTGTCAGAAATTAAATAAAACTTGTAAATACAAAGTTACGGCCGGCATTAATTTGAAAAGGAAAATTTTCACCCAAGTTAAAGAAAAACCATAATGAACCAAAACTTTGAATATTTGCGTATCAGTTTTCGTTCATAATTTTTTCAACATTCAACAATGCATACCACTTCGGTCTCCTCCATCTATAAAATCACTCACGAAGTGTAAAAAAAAATCAAAAAAATACTATTTCACGAGAAAGCGCGCGATAAACTTCAACAGAGGAGCTTTTGGTGAGAGAGATCGTGGCACACTACAGGTTGGATCGCAGGTTGGAGCAGACAAGCGAATCCGCGCTTGTCAAATGCAATGATGCCCTTCCTTTTACATAAAAAGTTTGTTGGTTCTTTTTCTTACGTTGGAGATTTCTTATATTTCCATACCTTAACGAGTAAACAAGGAGGCGGCGCCCCATGTAATATACTGTAAATATTTTTGCAGGAAAAATCAAGCTGAAATTATTCCTTCACTCGGAAACCCTCATTTCACTTTTTTTGGGTAATTTGAAATAATTACCACCCAGTCCGCAATTCGCCAGAAATTAAATTCGGTCGCATGAATTATTAATTAGGAAAGAAAATAGACTCGTTAATGTATGCAAATCTTGAAGTTTTGACTGGAGATTCCGAGTTTTCCAAGTTGTTAAAGGATTTGCATTAAAGTTAGTAATGTGTTTTTACTTTTTCAAATTGTTAGCGCCCGGCTTTAATATCATATTCATGGAAATCGATAATTTTGCTTCACGTAGGTTTAGTAAACATTGTCTTTCTGTGGATTGTATAAAACTTTAAAAATCAATCAAATCGGGACCACAGAAATCCGGTTCATATTGCAAACATATCCACCTTTTCCACTCTAATAAAATAGGGGAAGGTGGGGCAAAGTGAAGCAAGCAAAAAATTTCCGTTAAAGTGGCGGCATCTGTGTTATAGTAGCTGAATTAAGTGCCCAGTGAAGTTTTGCTTTGAACTTGGGAATGGTTAGATTTCAATAATTAAGGGGATAAAATAAAATATTTCGTCAAAAATTTCTGCGCTCCAAACAAATCAAACGGTGAGCCCTAGCGACTTTGACCAAGAGCACCCTTTTTGTGTACCATGACCAGATAATTCATATTATTTTCCGAGGAAAACGATGAAAGAAACGTTCAGGTGGAAAATATGCAAAGCCCTCCCAAGAATGCACGCCTCTGATGAAAGTAAAAATTTGAAAAAAATAGAAGAAAGCCCTTTACATTACGACACTTTGATGTAAATTGCAGGTTCCTATCAATTGTATTTTGTGAATAAATTGGAAAAAACTAATGAATTATCAGGGGGTGGGTATATTTGAATGCTTTGTGCACTAGCATTAGTAGTTTTATTTATATATTCATTAAACTACTCGAAGTGACCTGTTCTGTCTTAGTATACGACTTTGCCCCACCTTCCCCTACTATAGTTTTGTAGGCGTAAATAACAAGCAAAAGCAATATTTGAAAGAAGATGGGATTATTCAGGGAGCATTGCAGAAATTAATTCGTTCTGGAGTTAAAGTTGAACAATTTATTTTTATTACACTGCATTAGGGCGTGAATAAAACGAACAAACGGGCTCATCCATTGGCGGAACAGTATCAAAAAACCCTTAACAAGACCATGAATAATAGATGTCACTGATCCCAAACTTTCAAAACAGAATAACGCCATCGCAGCTTCACATTTGTCGGAACGCCCTGAACCACTCTTATTTATTAATGCAGCCTTTGAAATTCAAAAGTTTCGAAAATAATATAAATGTAGCTCCGGGATATCCAGAAATTTTTCAGCTTAATCCATTACCTTAATGGACAGTAATGCATAAAATGAATTATTATGTACTTTAATCAACAGCCTCTAAAATACAGATCACATAATATCAGTCAAATATACGAAAAATCACAGAAGGGTTCATCGAGCGATCTTGGCGATTTGCAGGACTCTCGCGCTTTGCAGGAGCCAAAAGAGGCTCGACATTGTGAAGAAGACTTCAATGGCCAAAAGCAAAGAGTCGTTGAGGTCTGCCAAATCAATCCTTTGAACTGCAGTAACGAGGACGATGCAGCGAAGCAGCTCGAAAATGCAAGCGTAGGGTGCATTGTCGAACAGCAATCCAATCGATGTCAGGGATGCGAGGATGTATACCACAAAAACCAGCACTGCCATTGGACTGAGACTCTGCAACAAATTGATTCATTAAACATAACTATCGACCGCTTTAATTTCGTTGTACAATTCAAATCCGGCCAGAGCTCACAAATGGGTAATGATTTGGAAAATGTAGAATTGGGCCATCACGAATTTTTGCTAAAATTGATGATCCAAGATCAGATGTACCTAACCAGCGAAAATGGTGGAGGCGCCGGGCAAGTCAACTTATTGCATTTTTGCCGTCAAATAAATTAATATTTTTTTGCTATTTACGCAGACACTTAGCTTAAATACTAATCGAGTTTTGATCTCGTGAAATGTCATTTCCGAGCCCTACTTTCCAACGTAATGAAATTGTTTCCTTTGTCTTTTATAGATAGAAAAACTTTATTACTGCCTTTATGGGTTGTAATTGGCCCTACCGTTCCTACAGCCCTAAATTATGTACAATAAATATAATTAAATCATATAACTGAATTCTTTCTCTTCCTTTTATCTTCTGTTTCTGTCTTCTCTCCCCCCTTTTCCATTTCTCGCCCTTTACACTACCTTCATCCATTTTGTTCTCTCTCCTCATTTCCGCATCTGAATCTCGCTATCAGTCTCATTTCTTTCACATTATCTCTCTCGCTTATTATGCACTCATATTTTGCATTATATGTATCTTGATTCTCTGATCCTTGTTCTTCTTTCCTGAACATCTATGTCTCTGTCTATTTCCTACATCGCTCCATTCATTCATCTCCCCTGTCCCCTGCGCCTTTCTATATCTTCCCTTGCGTATCCATTTCTTTCGTAATATCTTTGTCTCTTCTTCCCCCTTTTATCCCTCTCCCTCTTTTCTCCATTCTGTCCTCATATTTCACGACTTTTTTTCCTGTGCCTGCTCTCATCTTATTCCTTTTCGTTTCTTCTTATTATAGGTATATCCCGGTGTCTCTCTCTCTCTATTCCCAATACCCATTTCATATAAATACTTGTACTGAACTCTCTCCACCTCCTCTTCCTCTCCTCTATTCTCCAAATCATTCTTACAACCCTATTTGCTTTTTTGACCAATTCTCTTACATGCGCTCTCCATGTGTACCTCTCATTAAATACCTAACCTAATATTTGAATTCTCTTTATTGTTCGATTCTCCTTTCATTCTACTTTCTGTCTTTAATCCTTCTTCTTCTTTTCCTATACCATCATCTAGTTTTTTCCACATTTACTTCCAACCTTTTTCTCTTCATATACCTCTCTGAATTTCTTATCATTTCTCGAATTTAGCAGAGATTACCTATCCCTTTCCTCCTTTCTCGGGAGAATCCCTCTTCCCTCCATATTCCATTCAAAACTCCTACTAGCTTGTCTATCACATCTTCCGCACTTTACATCCACGTTTCATTTCTTATCCCATCCCTTCCTAGTGCTTTCCCTTTTTTGAGTTTTTCTGTCTATATCGTTTTCTATTTTAGCTCCTCCTTTCTATCGTTCCCTTCCTTCTCCCACCCCTCTTCTCCCTATAGTAGCTCTATAAGTGCCTTCTCTCTATCTTCCTCTCAGTAAATTCTTTCCCTTTTTTCTCTCTAGGTTTATATATTTCCAAGCTTCCTTTTCGGTTCTGATATTCCTTATTTTTGTTCCTCTTCCTCTTTCATTCGTTTCTTCCTTTCCAAGCATTTGTTCTTGTATTTTTCTTTTGCCTTTAGGTATCCCTTTTCGTTTTTCCTTTCTTGCATTTTCGCAACTCTCTTCTCGTTTCTTTTTTGGCTTTTTTGCATTCTTTATCAAACCATCCCCTAGGTTCTCTTCCCTCAGTATTACTTCTTCTCTTCATACTGACCCCCTTATAATTTCCTCCAGTTCCTTTATTTTTTCTTCCACTCCCTTTGCTGCAAATGTTGCTTTTGTCAGTTCTTGCCTGCTTTCCTTGAGTGCTCTCTGGTGTCATTTTTCCTTGTTGTTTCTACTTTATTTCTTTTCCCCTCCTCTCTCTTCTAACGGCATATCGTTCTGATTGTACTCTTTCCCCTATTCTGAAATTCTCTATACTTATCCCACGGTTATTCATTTACTATTTCGTAATCTATTACAAATTTCCCATTTGCTCCTACATATGTAAACTCCCCCTTTTCATCTCCTACTTTATTTCCGATTAATTCTTCCCACCCCTTTGCTTTTACCAGTTCTTCTAGGGTTCTTCCCTCTTTATTTTCTACTTTATCTTTTGTTTCCCTTCTTGCGATTCATCTGTCTTCGGTCTAGGTCCTTGCTCCCCACTCTCTTTCACTTTTGCATGGAAGACGGACAAAATGGATTGATCACCCTGTACAACGTGACTTAATAAACGTAAAATAACCAACGGTATAACACCTGGAAACTAATACGTTGATAGTTGATATTGGACTCAATAAAGGCAAATAATAGTGTTTTACGTAACTAGAGTTGGAAAGAAGGTTTATACAAGCGAGCGCAATTTTGAAACGCGAGCGACGAAGTACAAAATTTGAAATTAAATAGTTGACGTTTGCTATAATGTGGCGTGCTACAGGGTACTGAACAATAAAAGAAATACTTTATAAAAATTTAAGGCCCCCTTAACTGAAACTGCGCCACGTAGAGGTTTTCTGCGATTTTGCGCCAAACGACTAACTTTTCGAAGACAAATGTCGTAAGGAAAAACACCCCATAAAATTCTTCACAAAAAAGGTCTTGCGTATATATTTCTGCTACGAACTGTTTCTTTTGCAGAAAAGTTGTAAAACGAGGACGCAAACAGATTGTAGAGCTCTACAAAATATCTTTAATTCGTTTTTCTAAATTATTACTTTTCATTAATCATTATGTTCCTTAGATTTAATAGGAGAAATAATTTATAGTTTTGAAGCTTTGGTAAAATACTCGCTAAACAAACAATACCAAATTTTACGCAAAATGCTATTATGCATTCCCTACGGAAGCGCTGAAGTGCCTCCAGTTCCACTTGAGTTTTATGAAATATTACGAATGTTTCGTGAATTATTACAAAAGTTTTGAGAAATATTACAAAAACTTTTGTCAAATATTACAAAAGTTTCGTGAAATATTACAAAAACTTTCGTGAAATATTACAAAAGTTTCGTGAAATACTATAGAAAAGTTTAAGTGCAAATTCTTTCATCTTCAGTGTTGTGTATTGTTACAATTGAAAACAAGAGCAGCTTAGAAGTGGCTGGAACCTCCCTACTCAACTGCGTTGAAAAAACAAATGCGCAGTAGAAATATTTTAGAGGCAGGCGGTTGTTTTTACCTCTTGTGTTAAAATGCTAGATTGACAGTACATACAGTACAATTATCTATCACTGAGGCAATAAAGAAAATGATATTATTTGAAACTTCAAATAGAATTGAATATTCAATTACTTGAAGTTTCTATTTACAAGTGATATGGTACTATCAGCGTTTTATCGGCGAAGAACTTCGATTTCTTTGTTTTAGGGGTAGGGGGTCGCTTTCGCCCCGCTGTGTCACACATTGCTGGAATCGCAATAAAATTCTCTATCAATTGCGATAATAAAAATTTTAATTGGGGGTTCAGGGTAGTTTTCACACCTGTTTTGTAATATTTCATGAAGCTTGTCTAATTTTTTACGGAAAGTTTTCTAATATTTCACAAAACTCTTGTAATACTTCACGAAAGTTTTCTGAAATTTCACAAAACTTTTGTAGTATTTCACGAAACTTCTGTAATATTTCACGAAACATTCGTAATATTTCATAAAACTAAAGCGGAACTGGATGGCACTTCAGCGCTTCCGTAATTCCCCTTTCCTTTCTCCTATTCTCTTTTCTATTTTCTTTTTCGCTGTTTTCATTACTCTGCTGTACACCGTCATTATTCTCCACAGAATTGGGGCATCACGAATTTCTGCTAATTAATTCCAGATGAATTTACTGCGCTAACAAATGATCCAAGATCACGTGTACCTAAAGGGGCAAAAATGGTGGAGGCGCCGGGCAAGTGAGCTTATTGCATTTCTGTCATCAAATAAATTAATCATTCGCGGCATCCTTGCAATAATTGTTATTTAAGCAGACACTTATCTTAAATACTAATCGAGTTTTGACCTCGTGAAATGTCGTTTCCCAGCCCTACTTTCCAACGTAATGAAATTTTTTCCTTTGTCTTTTATAAGGCAACACAATAAAAGCGCGCTGGGTAATTTAATGTGGAATAAACTCTTCATGTTATTGCTGCCTAAGTCCCACTGCCTCCTTGAGGCGGTATTTTTTACAACAAAAGCCCTGGAAGTTTTTCCTTGCTCGTGTGTGTGGGCCGAGTCTATCGAATAACCGAGTAAATTATGTCTACCCTAATTAAATTTACTAAATCATGTCACAAAATCGTTTAAAAAAGAAAATCTCACCATATGCCGAGCTGCCAACTCCTGAAATCCGTAGACGACGACGCAAAAGTGAATAAGGAGATAAACGTTGCACCAGAGAGGCAATTCCACGTTATATTTCTCTCGCGGAGTCACCTAAAACGATGCAATTTAAAAATCATCCCCATTAAAACAAATTTACTTTAATTTTCTCCGCTTCCAATCCAAGACGAGGCTTTCCAGGCTGCCAGCTAGGCCCGTAAAAAACTGCGGCCAGCTTATGTTTCCAGGATTTCATGAGCTTAAACTTCTCGATGACGTAGGCCGAGTAAAAAGTCTGAAATGAATAGAGATCGGATCGTAAATCATAAACAAGTCGGAATGGGTGATTTGTTTCGCCAAAGTTGGGGTTTATGGGGGCGATATGCAAATTGTTATCCAAACTACGAAGATTTTCTCTGTAAATTATTAAAATAAATCATTTAAATGTTAGTACGTTTTCGGCAAAATGACCTACAATTTCATTTTATGATAGGGGTTTGCACTCGCCTTCGGCTCATGTATCTACAGGAATAAATTTTAGAAGTAATCGTTTGTGGAAACGTCAACTTTTCCTCTCTAGAGAAAAAAATGTTCAGATTCCTTTCAAGGCACAGAGTTCCAATAATTCTCCGAAACATGGAAGAAATTTATTGTAATTAATAATAAAATACATCATTTTTATGGCCCGAATAACGCATAAATTACATGCACAAAATCGAAAAATTTCTCAAAATCGATTAACCAAAATTTTTTGCACACAATCCTGAGTGCTGTTCAAATATTAATCCTATTTATAACCCGAATAAAGCGCTATTGATTTTGCTCAAACTACCGCTACAGAGGCAGGAAATTCCATTGTTTCAGTTACTGTTTATTGTTCAGCGAGCTTTCAATTTTTCTCAGTTTTACTCACTTGTAAATGCAGCACATTGAAAGACGGTTGATTGAACACCAGTCCATAAACTATCTCTTCGTTTGGCTTTTCAGCAGCAAAAGTGCCGAAAATTCGATCCCAAATTATCAAAACGCCTCCATAGTTCTTGTCGAGACAGTAAATGTTGCTTCCTGCAAAATAATAAATTAATTTGAAGCGAAACTAATTTTATTTGCCACCGGGAGTAAAATGAAACTTATTAACTTCGTTTTATTAGCGAGTAAAGTGACTTGTTTTTAATATGTAGGTAATGTTGATTATTCTTACTGGCATCGGCAGGGAGCAATTGATTAAAACGTTCCCTAGGGAGTAAAGTGAGTTGACCTTTATTTTAGAAATTATTTGCGTTAAACATTCGATTAACAAGTTTCAGGGAACACAACGCAAGTGTGTTTAAAGTGTGTGATATCAAATTTTCATTGGTCGTGAATAAAGTATTGTACTCAATTCAGGTATAAAGTTCGTTAATCCCTCAGCTAATTAATACGCTACTTTACGCCCTTGATACATAAATAACTAACGGGTGGACCAAAAAAAAAAGCGGTCACTTTTCTTTTCTTTGGTGAAACCTAAGTTTTTTACTATTTCAATTGACTTATAATACATATATAACTTATACAAAAATGTCCATTAATTTCTATCATGCCTATACATCTACTTAGTTGCAAATTATGCGATTTTATGGTGTTGGAAGATAATTAAAAAAAAAATGACGGATCTATGAATTTTCATTCTGAAAGTTTTTGGAAAGAGAAAAATAACGACTTCAATTCTGTTTAAACGCGATTGCAATTTGTCAATAAGTAACGAAACCTCATTGGCCTCAATAATAATAATAATAATAAATAAGTGACCGGTTTTTTTGGCCCACCCGTTATTATTTACGACCGGAAGTAAAACGAAGGGTATCAACCTCGTTTTCATTATGCCGCCAATATGTAACGTTGGTTATTATTACAGGAATTGTGGGCTAAAAGTAAATTTCGTTGATCGCTCGGGATTAAAAGTTCACTTTACTCCCTTGATACATAAATGACTAGTAAATAATCTCTTACCGTGATGAACTCGATGATGCTGGGGAGTATTGAAAATATATTCCAGTGGCCCAAGCGTTCTCACTGTTTTCGTATGGATCCAGAATTGATAAAGTAAATTGAACTGTTGATGCGTGATGAAATGGGCTGGCGGAATGGCGAAAGCCAATGGAAGATAAAACATCTGAAAGAATTACTAATATTATTTTTTAACATAATTAGAGGAAGCTTTAGCTTTTTAATTGCTCGGTAACCTAATTAACTGAGGATCTATTTCAGATCGGTTTTATGTAGAGACGAGCAATTTTACTGCTAAATGGGACGCAATTTCAACTTGTAAAAAATTAATTGAAGCCGAACTCCGCGATGGGTTGTAAATTCAAACAGCTTTGTGAAGTGGAATTACCTTCGTTTAAAAATGTTGGGTTGAAAGCAAGCTAGTAATTATTTTATGCTGCATGTGCCACTGGCATTTTGATGTCGCAAACAAGTACAGGTTGACAATTTAATTTGTTGAAATAAACGGTCGAAGAGGAAGATAAATAAAACTCCAATAAAACAATGTTTTAACTGTTGCGAGCACGGACATAAATTTGTTCATTGTGGGAAAACAAGGCCGCTCGTAACTTGAATTTCTTCTCGTTTTCCATTATGTGCCAATTATTAATTTCATCTCTCGGAGGATTAAAAAAGTACAAATTAACAATCTTCTTTTTCGTTATTTGCTCAAGTTCTGTTCAACAAAAGTGTAGGATTGAAATACGAAATATTAATGAGAGCGTACAAATAATTGCCTCAAAAATGAAATGAATTTTATTTCACCATTCACAGTTCTCGAGATACAAAGCTACGGAAGCGCAGAAGCGCTACATTTTTCTCTTTTTTTATTTCCAAATTACCACAAAAGATGTGTAAATTTCGGAAGAAAAAACTGTAAAACACAAAAACTGTCAATTTACACAAAAACTGCCAATTTACACAAAAACTGTAAATGTACACAAAAACTGTCAATTTACACAAAAACTGTCAATTTACACAAACACTGTAAATTGACACAAAAACGTTATATGGCAGTGTCTTATCAGCATTTTAGACTTAAGAAATTCTTTTTTCTTGCGTGTCTAAAGGCGACCTTTTTAAAACCTTTATCTCAATGCAAAAATGTTGACAATAAATCACAAAACGACTTAAAAAAATACTTACAAAACCGCACCACCCCTGCACAAAGCTTTGCCTCAACCCCACAGCAAGGTTGAACTCCTCCGAACTGTGATGAACCTGATGCTGCGCCCACAGAATATGAACTTCTATAAATAAATAAATTAGAGAAATTTTAATGAAAAACGATTTCCATACCGTGGCAAGCCCTGTGAACCCAGTAATAGCAAAAATCGACTCCTAACGCAGCCAAGTACCAAGTAATTGGCCTATCCCAGGGCAACTCTATCAGTCGGAAGTTCTCGTAAAGGAACAAGTAAGCATAGCTTTCCGCACCACGGAATATTAATCTGTGGAATAATGAAGTCGACTTATATTGTTAGTTACAAAGTAAAGCGCAGCTAACTAGTTGATGAATAATTTGGAGATATTTCGCGATTTCAATATTCAGAGCAAACAGTAAGGTGAACAGGAGCGTGATAATTGCGAATTTATGATTGTGTGTGGAAATTGTTTGGAAATGGAAGATTGATGAGGTAATTTCAGGGAATGTGTGCTAGATACAAAATTAGAATAATATGTGTTTTGACTTTCATTGATAAATGAAGCTAACCTTTCACTTTCCTGGATTATACCATGGGACATACTCGTCAATCCATCATTTAACCGGAACGTTGGTCGCTTTTCCCACCACAAAATAATATTCTCCAGGAGAATGAACAGCAGAAAATAGGGCCAAGCCTGAAACAAAATGCAGAGTCAACGAAGTGAAAATAGAACCAAAAATTAGAAGAGATACAGTTTTTACAGTTTTTTCTATTCAAAAATAATGATTTTACCGAAAAAGTTTCGTAGGATAAATTAAAGAACCTCAAATTCCCTACAAAAAAGTACTCCAACTTTTATACTTTTATAATACATCGTAATTCGTAAAATAATAATTTTACCGAAAAATTTTCGTAAGATAAATTGAAGACCATTTAATTCTCTACAAAAAAGGTTCTTTTAATTTTTCTCGCAAGTCCAATAGTTAACGAGAAAATTTTGTCGTAACCTCTAGTACTCGAATTTTTCTACTTGATTATAAGACATCGTAGGTAATTCGAAAATAATGATTCTGCCGAAAAATTTTCATAAACAATTGAAGAGCATTAAATTCCCTACAAAAAAAGTCTTATTCATTTCTCTCGCAAGTCCAATATTTAACGAGAGAATGTAGCCTTAATAAACAAGTAGTCGAATTTTTCTGCTTTATTATAATACATGGCAATTCGAAAAATTGTGTTAAGATAAATTGAAGAGCACAAAATTCTCTGCAAAAAGGTACGATTCATTTTTTCGAAAGTTCAATATTTAACGAGAAAATCTAGTCTTAACAAACAAGTACTAAAATTTTTCTACTTCGTAATTCGTAAAATAATGATTTTATCGAAAAATTTTCGTTAAGAAAAATTGAAGAGCATTAAATTTTCTACATAAAAGTCCTATTCGTTTCTCTCGCAAGTCCAATATTTAACGAGAAAATTTAGTGTTAATAAACAAGTACTCGAATTTTTCTGCTTTATTATAATGCATCGTAATTCGTAAAATAATGGTTTTACCGAAAAATAGACTTAAGATAAATTGAAGAGTATAAAATTCTCTACAGAAAGGTCCTATTAATTTTTTTCGCATGTCCAATATTTAACGAGAAAATTTGGTGTTAAATTATGTACTGAGTGTAGACTGTAGTTAAAACTTTACAAAAATGTATATAACCTTTTCTATAATTTGCAGAACTGCAGTAAATTTTGTTTCTATTTGCCAAATTCAGGTCTTTATCGACTGGGCTAAATATATTAAATTGCAAAAAGCAAGTAATAAATATGACTCAACAAAGTCAATAAACTGAGGCAGGTAATTGATATTAATTCTTCTATTAATTATTATACATAATTCATAAAACTTGTGAACTTTGATCGGGTGGCACGATTAATATAAGTAATCGTATTGGTATTAAAATTAGCTTTGCTTTATATACGTTATTGTAATAAATATATGTAAGTACCTAAGTAAATGGACTTTGTTCCCGTAAAAAGCAAAATTGTACGATTGATTGAATTGCTAAACGAAAGGTTTTTCAGAAAATTAATATAATCAGTGAAATGATTTATTTATACAAAGCGGCATTGCCGATTGCATGTACCGCTTTAGCTTAAGTCAGTTGAATATAAGTTGAGTGAACAATGTTCTGCTTAAAATAGAAGGAACTTTTGAAATTCAGAGATCAGATCTTAGGTAAGTGAATGAATTGCAGAAGAAATAAGTCATATACCTACCATCTATTTGAAGACTGGAAAGGTATAATATTCAACTTTAATTCTATTTTATTCAGACAAGACGAAGAAGAAGATATTTATTTATAATTTCTTTTCCGCATAATCTTTACCATAAAGTGTGCAAAATGCTTGTGTCCTCAGTTATGGCAGAAAAAATAAACTTTTGAAACTGTTGGCATTTCGCACGTGAGTGTAAATTGAAACTACCAAAATAACCACGCTACAATTATAAGAAGGTGACTTTCGTTTTGATATACAGAAATAGACTTGTTAATTCTGCTAATTCTGCTTTAAATACTTTTTGAAGTTTTCATTGAATAAAGAATAATAAATGATATTTTTAAAGGAACTTTTACTGAAGGCGTGATGCGCCGAGGTCATCTGTATAGCTCGCCGCTAGAATTTAACTTTCCACCCCGGTGTGTACGTCTACGTACTAATCCTATTTTTTAAGCGGATTATGATTTTCAATTCAAAGAACAACAACATCGAATTCATTAAATAATCATAAGTAATACCATGAGTGCGTGCGGTCAATTTTGAATACTTGTTAAGAAAGATTGACCGAAGCAAAATTATCGATAACATTGTATTTTACAGATTTAGTCGTTTCTATGATGACATAATGTCAAAATGACGATTGCCAACTGTTTTTTTTTTCAAATGACAAGCTGTACATTTTTTAGCTGATTCTGACATATCTCAGATAGTTTTGCAGATGCTAATTACTACTACTACTACTACGAGTACTACTATAACTTATTATTAGAATTTGCTAACGCTAAAATTTCGCTTTTATGAATAATATTGCTTTTTTGTAAATACTTTATTTACCACAATTTCCTAATTTCAAGGAGATACAATATATCTAGTCTTATCTGCAATTTAACAACAATAGATGATAAAGGTAAGTTATTTAAACAACTTGCACTACCATAAAACAATGTTGCCTGTTAAAAAACCGAAACCCGAAGTGAGAAAACGTAAATATTGTTCTACTAAGTGAAAACGTTACTTACATTTCTATAAAACGTAGGAACATCTTCGGGCTGCTCAAACGTGGTTTCTGCAGGATCTACAATGTAGAACATTCGCCCCAACCCCTTAAAAACATCCCCCAAAATAACATTTTCGTTTTTGTTTTCATCCCTTGAAAGTCTTAAGAAAACCGAAGTGACCGGTTCACAGCAATTATATTGTCTATACGACTCCATTAGTACCACCTCACTGGCACAATTTCAGTTTTGGATAAAATTAGATCGTTAAAAATATATCATAAACTCTTTACTGTTAAAATGTAGCAAATTCGTGTCCTTATATACGTACTCTTGTAAATACATCCAGATTGGTGGGGCTATAATTTATTCAGTCACATACCTAAAGACAATAATAAACAAATTTTATTTATTATCTGGTGCGATAAAAATACTGTTTTGCCTCTAATGCAAAGTGTACCCGTGTTGGAAAACAATTAAATACGCCACTCGGCTGACAGAGGATGTAAAATGTAATAATCTCGAGTGGCCCTCTGTTTTAGGTCAAGAGTTATTTACTGATGCCACAAATCTTCTTTAATTAAAAGTGTGGCTATGAAAAATGCTTTTCACGGGTGCTTTAATTAAACTTGACCCGAATTCGCTGGATTTGGGGTGTAAACTGATCAAACGTATCAAATTCAAGAATTCGAAACTTTGCAAGTGAGGACACTGGAAAGATCAAGGGGCTCATATAATTATAAATTAAGTCAAGTTTTAAGCAACGGCTCAGGAATTTTGCGCTAAAATTGAGTTTTCAAATTCTCTCTTTTTGCCGTTTTGGATTTGAGGGTTACATTTTATTTATTCTTTGAGATCACAATGTTACAACAACAAAAATATTTGCTTTTTCGAAGAAAAGTCTGGTCGAGGAAACCTTAAAACTATTGAAGATATGCAGGGTGTCCCGTAATTAGTCGCAAAATAACTCCTAAGGGAGCTAAGGCCCCTTAAAGGGGCTACTTTGAAAGTGATTTTTTCTAAATATCTTCAAAACTGTTAAAGAACGTAAAATTTGGTATTTTTACTAAGTCTTAGATGTTGAATTTACTAATGTAGAGAAAATTTTGATCATAAGCGTCTCGTACAGGACTAAATTTACTCAAACATTTTTGTAAGTAGTTTTTTCTCAAATTTGATTCCAGAATCTGAAAATTTTAAGTTTTTTAAGTAAAAATGGTACTCTTGTTGACATCGATAGAATGCACCCTTTTCGAAAAAAATTGCCAAAATTTGTGACAGAAGACATCAAAATATCGTAAACAAGTTTCTTATTTCATTCCAGAAAGCTCCTTTAGCAAGCATTTTTCGACTCACACCCAAATTTTCAAATTTCAAATTTTGGAGCCCTGAATCAATAAAAACCAGTTTTTTCGAAAACGGCGCATTCTATCGATGTCAAACAAGAGTACCATTTTTACTTGAAAAACCTCAAATTTTCAGATTCTGAAATCAAATTTGAGAAAAAGCTACTTACAAAAATGTTTCAGTAAATTTAGTCCTAAACCCCTTCCTGTACGAGACGCTTAACTCCCTTAAGACTTACTTTTCGACATATGTTCATAGGGACTTTTTTTTTCATATTTTTCATAGGTAAAAGTTATGACCACTAATTTCGCGACACCCTGTGTATAATTATTTACTTACTTATAGTCCTAATGAAAAATTCCTGCAAACCCTGTTCTCGACCCTATCTCCTGAGACACTTCAATGAAGCTAATATCGCTATTGCAAAAATCCAATTATTTTTTCAAATTTTTTTCAGTGGAAATTCCGTACCTACTTGAACCCGTCCAATATATTATGCAAATTATTCATAAAAAAGGAAATTCACGGATCGGCTCCGGACGAGATTAAAGTGACTTGCAGGATTTTGTCATTGACACTGAAAATATAAATGCAGACACACCTCTTGATGTAACACGTAATAATGATTGCGTGTCTCGCGATGTAAATGACCTCGCTCTTTTGAGGTTTTTGAGGGAGATTCCAATTTGGTTATTTGTGGGGCGATTTTTAAATTTCTTTCGGTTTTTTCAAATGCAAGCACTTTCAGGATTAATATTCAGTATTTACGTGTGACAGAAATAGTAATTTATCGATGTTTTGATAAATTGCAATCGTGGAGGTGATTTCATCAGCAGAAATATTTCTTAAGTTATAGGTAAACGTAAAATGATTTTGAATTAATGCGTATTGGATATTGAATTCACATTTCGACAATGACTCTTCGATATAATTTTCTCTAAAGAGGGGCCTTGAAAAGATATACCTACCAGTGTATTTTTTCCATGTTGAAGGTACCGGGTGGTCTTAATAATAGACAAAAAACCTCCACTCAAAATTATATTTGGGTTAATAAGAAAACAATCAGGTAGGTAGGTATTTAAATTCAGGTTCCGCAAAGCAAAAACAACTACTTACTAGTAACATCCGTTTGCTAATAATGAATTTCATCTTCAATTTGTATAAGTGGTAAACATTTCTAAAGCAAAAACAACTATTTTCGATGAATTCATCCACCCTAAACAAATAAAGTTGTAAAAAATATTGATTGGTTTTTTCCATTAGAATTCTTTGTTATTGCTGTTCCGACTCGGTTTAATTACTTTTTCAACTACTTGTGAGGGCAATATGTTTCTAAAATCGGCCAGACAATCGAAAAAAGCCATCGCAAGATGTACATCAATGCGATGTGTATCTGCATGTGTGCTGCAGATACAAGATGTACCAAAAGTAACGTGGGAAATAAGGTAATTTTGGAAAAAAATGTAAAGGTGTATGAAAAGATAAGAGGGGTTAAGTCGAATTACAGAAAATAACCCAAAAATTAGCCAATTACGCAAATTTAACTTTTGGGGGGTTGAAATATTGCGAGGGGGGTTGAAAAAGTGAAGGGGGTGATCATTTGGCCAAATTAAGGCTTGGGGGGTTACAAAATTGTGAAGGGGGATGAAAAGTGACTGTAGTCAAGCAGAACTATCGAAAATTACATAAAAAAGAAGCAGTCTTGCGTTTCAAAACCTAATGATTTCACCCGTTTATTTATTTTTTTTATTTACAAGGGTGAGTTTATTTCTAAAGTGTTACATAACTTCTTGCATATATACTGACTTTAAGGGTGGTTTTTCACAAAATATAAATAACACCTTTTTTGAATCATTAATGGAAACCTATTGAATTTCGAGCAATAGTTATTAAGCGAAATTTCGAGTTGCAACCTCTAATTTCCACCCCATCTGTCCGATTTTACGGAAAATGCACCCCCCGTAAGATTTCATCCTAGTATGTATGTGCGTCAGGTTCTAAATAGCTGCGTGCAATTTTTGGGGAGTTATCATATTTTTTGTGATTTTCAGTCCCTAAATTCCCTAAATTCAACAGATTTGAAGGTCCAAAGTGCACACCAAGTTTCAGTAAGATACTCCCACCACTTCCCGAGTTTTTGCAATTCGCAATTTTTTGGTTTTTCACCCCTAACTCCCACCCCCTTGGTCCGATATGGCCCAAAAGCAATCCCCGACTTTCTTTTCGGGATACAAAGCCGTAAACCAAGTTTCAGCCCGATACCTCAATCCGTTCTCAAGTTATCGCTCGGACGAACGAGCGAGCGAGCGAGCGGACTAATAAGCTAAATCATTAAAAACATGTGTCTGTACAGTAATAGCTGCAGCCGGCAATTTCAAGGTGTTTATTTTCTTGCATAGGTATTCCATACTCATGGATTTTTTTAACTTGGGGAAAAAGTAAATCTAACTTTATATATTTATTATTTAGTGATCTTATAATATTCTTGTTAAACTGTTAACAAAAACCTATCGAACTGCATTTCGACGATAAATAACAACTTTAAATTGTCAAAATATTCAATGTTTGAAAAAATTCAGACGAATTTACTTTGCGGAAAGGGCAAAAAACTCTCCTTAATTAACTAAAAATATTTTCCTGGAATTACTATGAATGTGAAATGTTTACGTCTATTTCCAAATTCTGATAAGAAAATAATGCACCTCAGCTATCTCTATTGTCTATTGTCTTTCTGATGTGCACCGTCGATTACTATTATCGTTTTTATACAGGAGCGGACTGGGGGAAGGAATACGTATAATGGCCGCGAAGAAAAATTTTGAGACCCTTTTTTTAAATTTACAACACTCAAATGCACCCTTAAACTAGAATTGAAAGTTGACTTTTTTCTAATGGGATCGTAGTGGAATTGTAATGGAATTATCATATTTATAACCCCATTAGAAGCCTTTGTTCATACCTAAAATGTTACGGGCCTTGAATCTTTGGTTTCCTAACAAAAAATTATTTTATTTGAAAATTCGCCGTTTACGCAGGTGCAGTTTTCATGAGAAAGTAAAATGAAGACCTTGTTGTGAACACCCTGTATATTTGTCAGGTTAATGTGGAACTTATATGAGAATATTTCTTGTAATACAAAACATGTCGGTTATTTTCATCCGTTTTCGAGTTATTATGAGGTGTTTTTAATTTGTGCAGAGATTAAAACGGAGTTTGGATGCTGATTGTATATAATTTTGTAAGCAAAAATTGTCCGCAAACAACAAAATTTGTAATATTTGCGAATAACTCGAAAACGGATGAAATTAACCAACATGTTTGTATTACAAAAAACGTGAAGATCTGGTGCTATCTCAAATTCGAAAATTTTAGTGATTGCAGTAACCTCCCATTTTTTTAAAATTGTGATGGGGTTGGGGAGGTTAAAAGCATTCGCTTATAGATTCTACATTAACATGACAAAAAATATACAGGGTATTACATTTGAAAAATTCGGAGAAAAATTGCTTTAAAATTCTCAAAATTTGTAAATTAATTCTGAACACTCTGTACATTGGAAAATAACTAAAATCGGGTCAGAGGTTCCTAAAAGTCTCTACAATTAGGTCTTCATCTTAGTTTCCTATAAAAACTGTACTCGCATAATTGACGAATTTTTAAATAAAGTGATACAAATTCCAATTTTTTCCAAGAACAATTTTTTGCTATCAAACCCAAAATTCAAGAGCAAGGGACGAACAAGGATTTCTAAGGGGGTTATAAATATTCAAAATTATGCAGGTCATTTCATTGTCCTGTGCATTTAAAAATATTTTGCTGAAAAGGCCCTTCATTTCTAGTTAAAGTTTTAATAAATATTACGAAAATAGTATTGTGTTAGGAACCTACTTACAGTGGAATGAGTTTTTTTTCAATTTTTAGAACGCCCAGCCTGCCTCTGCTCTCATATCATAAATAAATTTTAGATAAGTAAAACTATTTTCTCAGATTAGATATTTCGTCCTGCAAAATCCTTAATTTCAATCACTTTCACTGTATTTCCACAACAATGGGTCAGTGTACTTCGAAGAAATCGTTGCCGGTAATAAAAGGTACAGATTTTTGAGACAATACTTTCCTATGTTTTTATAGAAAACTGAAAAGCAGGAACACAAACAAGAGGGATTAAGGAGTTTAAATCCAAGATACCCCGAGTACAAATTTTTCAAGAATTATTTCAAAAACCTAAATTTAGATGAACAGTTTGAGGAAAGAGTCGGAGAATCTTTTTATATTCAATGGGACTTCTATATTGGGGAAACTGGCTTGATTATGGCTGAGCAATATCGCAGAGTACTTGAAATGGTGTCTCAGGAGATAAGGCTAAACCCTCCAGACAACATAAGACAGCTCTATGGACAGGCAAGGAGAGTATTCCAAAGAAGAGAAAACGATCACAATCGATATCCTGAAAATCTCCAGAGTCGTATCTGGAATGCTCATCATGAAGTTCTGATTTTGTGGGAGGGCATTTGCCATACCTGCTTTGAAATCAGCGTAAGACCTAATCCCCGAGATGATCCGAATCAAATCCTAGCAAATTCTTGATTTTCAAAAATTTTGGAGTGATGCTATAAAATAACAATTTATTTACAAAATTTACAGGATGCTTCAGAAAAATACGTACAGCTGCACAAATTTTCACTTAACAATAGAAAAATATAAAATAGTTATAAGGCCTCTATCACACCTTACATATTCACACATTCATACAAATTAAATAAATTTACCACAAGCCTAATATTATTATTTTCCAAACTGCGAGGCTATAGTATACAAACTGTTCAATAACTGCAAAGCCCTAGTGTCTTGGTTATCGTCGTCCAAAGACGAATCAACAGTTTCCTTCAAAGTCAATTTTCCTAACTGCTGCCTAGCTGAAAACCCTCCAATTGAACTGGAAGTCTCCAGCACCTCCTTGTTCTTATCCTGAATAGCACGGCTAAGAAGATCATTCACTGATACAGCCTTCGTTTGGATTTCCTTCGTTGCGTTTTCTCCACATTCACTAATCAACAACAGAATCAATCTTCTAGTCAAAGGATTTCCTTCAATCTCCTTCATTTTTGACAAAAACTCCGTCTCTGTCGTGTTTAATTTCATCAAAATCCTCTGAAGTCTATCATCTGTCTTGGTGGTGTTCATGAAATCTATTAAAATACCGTGAACTTGAGTAGAGTTCAGTGAAACTTTAGGCAAGGCTCTTAGGTCGTACTTGATTTCGTGGTGAGGGGGAATCTCGGTTTCCGCTTCAGTTGCTGTTGGTACTAGTTCGGTGGTACCGAAATTTTCGTTGATTAGTGAAGGATCGAAGGAGAAAGTAGTCTTCCAGAGTTTGGTCGCACCTGGAGATGAAGTCCAATGCGCGTTTGGAAGTTCTGAAGAAAGGGGATTAGGAGTGGTACTGATTTTATGTTCCTGTTGGAGTTTGTTAAACTGTGAGACGAAGGATTGACTATCTGAGCTTTGCAAATTCTCGTCAGGGCTTAGCGAGTTTGAATTGTTGAAGGCCACTAAATAACCCCAAGTTGGCCTTGCTGATGGTACTGTAGGAAATATTGGTGGGTAGCTTGACTTAGGGTCAGTATCTGAAAAATTGAGCAATTCATCTTCAGCTAAGTCAGTTGACTCTTCGTCCAAAGGGGGTGGTTCCGTTGGACGTACTTCTTCAAGTACTTTCTTAAAAGTTGCAGGATCGTCCAAGTAGGACGATAAAGCAGTAGTGAAGACTTTCGCCAGCTGACGTACTTTCGGAGGCTCAACTGCACTCTTCGTGTGTTGACCTTCAAGATCGTCTCCACCTCTTGAAGCAACTGTTACAATTTCTTCACCACCAAAAAGCTCATTGTAACGATCCATCGTCATTTTCGTTAGTAACGCAGTTAATCGCTTTTTTTCCTTCTCGCTTGGTGTTAAGTTTTCTTCATTGGTGTCTTTACCTTCAGCTATTCCATCCAAAGCGTTTGCAAAATAAACGGCGAGAGTGTGAAGAGTCTGAGGCCCAACTGAAGGCGGTACTATTAACCCAGGTCTAGGATTTTCGTCAAAATCGGTTTTATTCGCCATTTCCACTAATGCATCAATCATACTATCCACGTTGTCGAAAACTGGCGGCAGAATTGAAGTCAATGGAGTGGGTTGCGTGGGCTGTAATGTAAATGGACTCGCAGAAGATATTTTGTAAGCAGGAATGGTTGGGTTTACAGAGTTTTCAGTAGTAATTTCGTCTTTAAATCGAGCTTGGGGGTTGATTTCAAACGGTCGAGGTTTACTTGGTACTGAAATAAAATTCTTGGTGACGTAAAATCCAGGATTTGGGGTGCTCTCTGGAATATTTATCCTAAACTCCACGTTCGATTTCGGAGTTCTTGCATTGCTAGTATACGCAGTGTTTAAAGTTTCCTTTGACGCAAAAGTACCGTAAACGGTTGAATGATCGAAAACCTTGGTGGTGGTTTCAAAGTTTGGCAAAGGGGTTGCGGAAATTTTCACAACTCCGTCTCCAATATTAAACGAGCTTTTGGTAAATACATTTTGGGGTGGTACCGTCGAAGACGATGCTTTAACAACGTCTGGAATTTGTGTCGTGAGTGCTGGAAATTCGATGGTCTTGTCAGTTCTACCAACATTAAACAATTCCGTTGGTACTGGATACGTTGTCGCACTTTCAGTTGGTTGAACTGTTGGCAATGTTTGATCAGTTCTGCCAACATTGAATTGTGGTCTAGCAGTTGTTAACGTCACTCCTACTTGACTTCCTATAAAAGGCTTGCCGCTGTTTAAAGGCTGCGTTGTCAAGTACTGAGGAGTGACTGAAGAGATTGCTTGAAAAATTTTTGTAGAATAATATTCGGGGGTTTTTATGTCACTGTAGGTTTTCCTATGGTTTGGATATGGATTAGCAGTTGAGGGTTTGTACCCCTGCTCGATTTTATTATAAGAATTCTTAACGAAAGAAGCAGTTTCTTGAGTTATTTGACTTTCACCAGAGTCATTTGGTTCGCGTCTAAAAGACAATTCGTTAGGTTTACTAACGCTTTGATCAAGTTGTGAAGGCTTGGAAAAGATGCTCTTAGCAGAATTAACGTTTCCTGTTTGAATGTTAACGTAACTGTTTGGATCTGTAACAATTTCCGGTTCTTTCGTCGTGGAAACTTGTGGTTGAGAGTTGAGAGATGCACTAAGAGATAACTGAATTCTGTCTTTGCGGTTAAACTTGCGCTCTTGAAGGTCGGGTTTTCGTTCTTCAGCGTTTACTAATTGATTGTTGACACCTTTTTTCCCTCGTAGATCAGAGCTTGCCTCAATGGAAAGGTCATTTTTTGCTTTTGGCAGATTTGTAACTGAACCGCTTTCAGGAGATTTCCTGAATTTGCTTCTTCCTCTAGTATTTACTCTCGTTTCTTTGTATTCTTTTTCATTTATTTTATTCTGCTCCCTTCCGCTGTCAGCAAAAACACGCTTGGAAACACCCTGATCAACTTTAACATTTACATTAATATTCCTTGAAGCTGTAACTGATGCGTGTTCTTCAGTTCTCATTACAGCCCCGTGGTTAAACACCCTCCTACTGGCCTTCCTCCTGGCAACATCTTCTCTTAACTGCTCGGCACTTTCTCCATACAAATTGGGTGAAATAGTGCAGTTAACTTTGAACCACCACTCACAAATGAGCTCAGCCTGGTCAAAAATGGTACCGTTTGGACAAAGGAACGAAATCTTCCTACCATCTTCACAAATATGGAAGACCTGAAACGTGAATCGTGACCATTAAAGTTTTTGCAGAAAATTACTACCTGGCAATCGGTTTCTAAATCTGCATAATACCCAGATTCGATCTCGCGGCAGTTGAATCCCGTCCGCGGAATATGCGACAAAACTGGAAAATCCACACCTGGTTTACCCTGAACGCCTGAAATTTATTATGATATCATCTTGACAATTGCATAACAAATACCTTGGTAGAAGACGTAGTGGTCGTCGATGTATTGTTGGGTGTAATTCTGAGGTTCTGTCTCGTCGGCCGTCTAAAACTAAGATTCATTTGGGAATTTAATTTGTTTGTTCTTACCGCAGGTCGTATGCTGTAGGCCACGTAGAAGAGGACTGCTAAACCTGGAAATTAATTAAAAGTGTCTTAGTTCAAACGTAAAACGAAAGTGAAATAATGGAATGCTATTAAAATTTGATATTAGCGCATCTAATAGCATTAGTTCAAGACTTCCTTATTGGGTATGACCCTATGGGTGGTAAGAAAGCATTGTCTGATCGGCTTTAACGAGTTAGGAAATAATTGTCTGTCATACTTGATACATGCCTGCCTTAGAGCAGCATTTTCTTTAAAAAATGTTAAATATTGAACGTCCAGTCCTTTATGATGCTGTTATCAAGTTTTGTTTTGTGACAATCTTTTCAACAAGGAAAGGCGTGCGACTAAATATCGAATGTATTAATAGCTCAAAAAAAATAAGTTCAATCATGATTGTTTGCTAATGATGAACCATAATTTTCACATCTAGTTATTTATAATAATAGTTTTCACAATAACAGACTGTTCATCAACTAAAAAACCGAATTCTCAGCTCAAAATAAGTCAATTGGTACGTTTTAAAGCTAGTATTAGTCAAAAAACTAATTGATAAGACTTTTTTTAGATTAATTAGACCGGGACAGCGCGCACGCAGTCCCGACTACCAAAAATTGTGCGCCCGAGTTATCCGCATTAGGGATAATCGCAGGGGTCAGCCCGACCGAGGTGCAATGGAAGGGCCTCTCCCTGGGGGAACCGCCTTGTTGATCACGGTTGACCCCTACGCCAGGTAAGTATGCCTTGACTGACTCCGGCTTGCCTTCTTAAACGATTTCCGCACAGAAATACCAGTTATCTCAGTACGCGAGCGCCACCTAGTAACAAAATACGAAACCACACGAAATATTTGAAAATGGTTCCTCGTTTCTCGGTGAATGGCCTCGCCGTCAATCGATAAATCCAGTTTATTTGAACGAAATTTGGTGGATGCATTAAATACACGATCAAAAGCTTCTTCAATCATTACGGAAAGGGCCTAAAAATTAAAATTGAACCAATATTGCCCTTAGTTAACCCCAAAAAAAACGTTGAAAATCTGAAAAAACCGAATTCTGATCAAACAAACAGGATTTATGTTAGGGTTGCAGTTAATATTTAATAATTTCTAGTAATATGCCTGTGTACATATAACGGAAATGTTGAATTTACACAAAATTGAGTAAATAGACCGATTGTAAGTACAATCGGTAATCTACGGTCACAGAGACAATGTGAGTCTTGCATTTTTCTGTTGTAGTGTTAAACAGGATTTCAGTTACGTCAAAAATATCTGTCCTGCCAGTGATCTCGATAAATAATGTATTTACCAACGAACTAACGTAATATTTCAACGTAATCAAAAGCCTGACCCACACTGTCCCTGTGTCTATTGGAAAATGATTCTATTCTATATCACCTACCTTAGAATTTGAACGTGAAATCAATCTATTAATCTTTGCTCTCTGAACATTGTAATAATAGCGACATCAATACTACTAACGGTCCACAAAATTTATTTCTGATGCGACAATCGTATGATAAAAGCATATACCTACACATTTTTTATTAAAATTATCACGATGACGAGTTGAAAATGATCTCAATTTTAAACAAACTGAACCAATTCCCGGCAAGGTCGTGCAATAAAACTCATTAACGCGAAAAAATAATTCAAAACTCTCATCATAAATCACATATCATGACCCCATTACAGAGTTCACAGGCATTTCACAGCGCTTTTTAATAAAAATTTTTGCAAACGAAGAATGAATAGAAACAGGTCGTTGTTGTAATTGATAATGATTCGGATTAAAAGGTCGCAACCTTTCGTAAATGATTTTTCTAAAAAGATCATAATAATATGTACCCTATGCGAGCACTTTCGCTCGCACTATAAAAATTCTTACCGAACAATAAAATGCGGATCTTGGGTAATCCTACAGACGGATATATTTGCCCGGAAAGATGCTCACATAACTAGTTTGATGAAACGATTCTGCAACATCCACGACCAATTGTTCTGATTGAAGTGTTAATCAGAATACTTACTTAGAGTAATTACCAAGTAATTATAACAAAAACAATGGCCCATTGCCCAAGACAGTCCCATCATTTTCAACCACAAAATATGGTAAATACAGAAATTATCAAGGTTTTCCACATTGAAAGTTTGTACAGATGAGTCAAATGTTATTAAATATCAAGTTTTTGACACTCCCGTGAATGTACTCAGGATGTCTACTGAATTCTTAAGATAGAACATTTTTTCTTCTGGGTTAAGGTCAGAGTTTACCTGATTTACTTACCTAATTTGAATGTGTGATATCGCTCCATTGTGAGTGCGGTTCTGCAACAGAAAACACTTAATTAATCGCGCAATTTTTGTGTCATAATGGGAGATTTTTGTTCAATCACACGCGAAGGACATGCAGTCTTTTTAAATGAAGGTCTTTTCAAAATCTTACCGCAATTGGGGAAAATAAATAGTTAATTATTTTTAGTAACAAAGAACTAAAAATTCTTCTCGAATTATTGTTCTGATTGAGAGAAATGAGCTCTCACGTGTTTCTGCATTTTCGAATATAACAGGCCCTAAGGCCTTAAAATGAAATATTAATTTTGATGACGTATGAGCTAGTTCTCATCAGAAGTACGAGCCAACCTGTCTATTTCATTCCTGCTTAATTTCGTGAATATCAGATGTAATTTTCTAATGGAAACAAGTGACACAACTGTCATCTATTTGTCATCTATGTTCTTACACCAAGAAATTGTACAGAAAGGTGAGATCGCTGGTACATACGTCATCAATTTTTTTTGCTTCTTTTTGAAGTGAAATACTTAATCAAATTTAAAACGAAAGCTAAGGATCTCAATCAAATTTGATTATTTTTCGAATTATACCAATAATAAGGTTTGTGGCATACTGTAAAAGCCTATTGAAAAAAGTTTTTCGACATTTTTGTGGCAAGACTTTGTCTCTGTTACTTTTTGAGTAAGAAAAAGTTTTTGTGTTTAAAAGTAGTCTTTTATATTCCAAGTTTTCCACGTTCAGCGAATTCAAAAATGATGACTTAAATATAGCTGCTCAAAATGATTCTCAAAACATCGTTAACTGACACTTTAAAAGAGACACCCTCTAGGTAAAATTTTGAATAGATATACACTACAAAACTGAAAGTAGGTACATATATTTATTCAGTAACTTACTAACTTACTAAAATATTAATCTAGATCGCAAACAATACCTAATTGTGAGAATAGGTGGAAAAAATCAATTCCCATCAAACTTTCGCCTCGCCGATAATCACTCGCGTTCGACATACAAAGATCTCAATCGCTAAACGATTTAAACAAATAAATCAAACATCCTCCTCATCAATGCCGTACATTATGCTTCGAAATTTTCGGCGTGCTCGTGTTTGAAGAAAGTGATATTAAATTTAAACGGAACTTTCATACTTTCAGCTTTATAGATGCCGTGGCAATTTGTTACTCAACAAATGAGACACATTTTCATTGCATTCTCTTAAAATAATTTAACTTCGGGGTTAGTTTAGTTTCCTGATCGAGCGCTGGAGTCTCCAAGAAAAAATTACTTATATTATATTCAAAGAAAAGGTTATACTTCCTAGTGAAAATAATTACAATTGAGCGTTATCGGATGACATTTCATGTCTTTGTGGAAATCATAAACAAGAGACAATTTACAAAAACTTACGATCTTATCGAATAACGAACAACCACTGATGAATTGATGAAATCTTATTAACTCGAATGGGCTCTTCCTTGACCTTAAGCTCTTCTTTTATTGCACGATGATAATGTAACTAAAAATAGTATAAATCCTGAAGTAAACTTGAAAGTGATTAAATCGTTTGTCTTTTATTAGGTGGGATTCTGGAAAGTTATGTAATTAATCATCTTGAAACTGTTGACAAATCTGTGACATGAATTGGAAGATCTCGGAAGCACGAAATATTGAGTCATGAAATTCCAATGTCGATCACGGAAACTTATGGTAAGTATTGTTAAGGCAATTTGTTTTTATTGCAATTCGAGAATAAGCCATTACGGTATGCCACAAATTTCTTTATTATTTGTATATTTAATTCGAAAAGTAATCAAATTTGATTGAGATCCATCGTTTTTGTTTTCGATGTTATTAAAAAAAAGTGATTTCACTTCAAAAAGCTTTTTTTTTTAAATTGATGACGTATGTGCTAGCGATCTCACCTTTCTGTACAATTTCTTGGTGTAAGAACACAGATGACATGTAGATGACAGTTCTCTGTCACTTGTTTTCATTAGAAAATTTGATTTGACATTGACGAAATTAAACAGGCATGAAATGGACAGGTTGGCTCGTTCTTTACGTGTCGTCATCAGCCTTATAGTAAGTTATATTCGAAAATGCAAAAACACGTCAGAGCTCATTTTAAATAATAATTCTAAGATACCGTAATCCCCATTATTGGGATCATAGTGACGAAATGGGGTTCACTCATTCATATTCATTCGACCTTATGTCACGAGACTGCATATCTGTTTCATAACTTGGCTAATAGTCCGCAATTAAAACATGAATACATATATTTTTCTCACAAACCGTACATTCATAAACAGTACTACCACAGTGTTAAAATATTTCTTACAAAATGTTCCCAGTGGTAATCACATTTAACAATCGGGAAAGCAGCAGTTTTGCTCCTTTTTTCTAATATTCGACAATTTATTTTACTTTCTAGATCGAGATTTTAAAGCAAGGATTACCCTGAAACGCCAACTTTTACGATGAGGTTAATTACTATCTCCTAAATTAGCACTAACATCGCTATTGAATTCAAATGATGCCGAAATTGGCGGTAATTTGGCGTTTTCTCTCAAGGCTCATTGTTCCAAAAGGTTAAGATGTTTCTGTTGGAACTGCTGTTTGTTGTATTCGATGGACAGAGTTCGATAATTATAGTGGAATGACTGGCTATTCAGATATGAAATCTGATAAGCTCTAGGTATTATGAACGACAATAACATTAGTTCTCACGAGGCTTTTACGACACGTTACGGTTATATTCTTCCAGACTTAATGGGAGATCTTTGCGCAATCACAGAAATTTGGCAAATATGACGAAAAAAAGTGAATGCTGAAAAGAAAATAGATAACTTATGCATTCTGGATGAATTTGCACGACACTAATCCACAATAAAAGTTTAAAAGTCAAATCATGATAAGACAGGGGCTTATTCGGTACCTATTTCAAGGAGATTAGCAAAAACACCCCTTACAATTTCGTTTAAATTTGTTGTTCTGGATCGAAAAAGACTTGATGACAAAAACTGACACTTGAAAACGAAGCAGATGGTGATTGATGACGGGGGTGGGGTAGATCGGGATGTGGAAGGTTTTCCGGGAAATGACGTCACCGGAAGCAACACCAGCACCAATAGAAACAGTGCAAGGAAAGACGAAATTGTAAAAGACCACCAACTTGTTCGTTAGTGAAGGTCTTAATCGTCATTTAGGTGGTAATTTATAACGACAATGTGGAAATTTAAAATGTCATTTTCATTGTTTTTCATCCCTCTAAAATTTTTGAACCCCTTTCACGATATGTGGTTCCCTCGAAAAGCTACATTTACATTTACATTAGACGTCTATTTTGCTAAACTTGTATGATTTAGTTTTTCTTCGGTAATAAATTGAACTCATTTTGATTATGTTTACCTTTTTCACTTTTTTCAACCCTAATTGGTTTATTTTCGGGTTATTTTCTGTAATTCTACTTAACCACGGTTAACAATTTTTACAATTTGTCAACCCCCTAAGCGTCTATTTTGCTAAATTCGCTTAATTTCGTATTACTTCGATAATAAATTTGATTCATTTGGGTTCAGTTTGCTTTTAAAATTTCTCAGCTTCGTAGAGGAGGTAGGTAGGTATAAGTATTTCAACCTCCTCAAAACTTCAATTTGCATAATTGGCTTATTTTCGCGTTATATTTTGGTAATTATACTTAATACAGTTAATTTTCACCATTCTTGGCTTTTTCATCAATTTCATCCCCCTGGGCGTTAATTTTGCAAAATATACCAAATTTCTTTTTCGGTAATGTGACTACATCGCGCTTTCCATCTCTTCAACTCTCTTCACAATATTTCAACCCCTAACCCCTCAACCTAAAATCAACCACTGGGCTACCACAACCCCTAACATACCTACATTGGAAGTTGATTAAACATAATTTAATTTTCTTAAATCTTCTTAATTTACCTACGAAAACCAATAGACATGCAAGAAATTACAGAACACCACGGATGCAAAATCACACATGCAAATCACGAAGGAGTTGAAAAAATAAACTTCTAAAAAGTGCAAATTTTTTAGGCTTAGCAACCAAACCGAGGTTAGGCTAAACCCGAGACTGAACAACCCAGCCTTAGTGTATAAATTTGAACGAGGAGTAAACCACCTAAAACGTGCCTGTCCATGGAGGGTGTAAAAATTGTGCAGTTATAGTCTGGTACGAGGGATAAACCACTACAAAGTAAGGAGAAGTAGGAAATATAATACATATTGACCTTTTTTTCCTATAACGGAGAAGTAATGTAATTAGAGGGGTAAAGTACTTGCAGGTACAAGTTTTTCAAGTGTAAAACTTAATTCGGTCATTTTTTGACTCAGTCGCTTAGCGATATTCAGAAACTACGTGATAATGGAAGGCTATGGAAACAAGTGAATCGTATTCTGTCCAAAGAACGCTTGTCAAAGTGAGTTCGCACAGTCCCCCACAAGAAATGACAGATGACACGTGACTTTAGGCAAACGTCCGTTCGACAGTTTGCGATAGCCACCCATTATCAGATATTTTCTGAATAGCACTGTATCTCTATTTCACTTTTCAGAATCACCTGGTTGTAAACGGAAAAAAGGTGCAAATACTTTGAATTACGGTTCAAACAAATGGAAATACTCATTTTAAATGAGGTCGAAACACTGAAATTTGTCCAATTTAGTATAGATAAGAAGAGGGGTTGTTTTAGGCATTGGACTAGGGCGGTGATGGTGAAATCGAATGCGCAACTTAGTAGTGGCGCAAAAAATTTCACAACCCGAAACTCACCGCCTTTCAACCCCCAAAACACAATAAATTTGGACGGTGGAGAAAATAAGGTAAAAAATGTCACCCCCCCAACTCAAACCCTTCAACCCCGAAGCACAAAAATTGATTTGAAGGAAATTTAACACTTGACTAATTGAACGCAAATTGTTTCATCACCTGAAATTGACACAACATCACTCACGCTTTCTTTATCATTAGGCATATGCTTCGGCACTACTACTAGGTGCAGATTTAAATAATCTCAATATGAATCATTTACGAGGAATAAACATCTACAGGGATACACATCGCTTTGATATACATTTTCTGTTGGCTTGTTTGGCACAATTATTCACAATGAATACTACTAATAACGTTAGTCTATCTATATTATTATTTTTTGATTGCAATATCAACTCTATTCAGGTAAGTGAAATTCTTCCAGTTTGAATTTGGAGGGCTGTTATTCAATCTTATCAAGCAAGAAGCAGCATTTTCAAGACTGGTTCAGCTTTTAAAAGAACTACAATTTAATGTAAAAAATCCATTCGCTAATTACAGTACTGGTCAATGCTAATTATCGCAAATGTTATGTTTACTTGGCATTTTCATTTTAAATATGTCAGAACTCATAACTTATGCGAGATTACAATATTTAACTATTAATAATTTGTAAAATATTTGTTGGCAAAAGCTCAGAAACCTGAAGAAATTCATGAAAGAAATAAAATGTTGACAAACCGCTCTCACTCTATAAAGAAATAAAAAATTACTTCTTGTCAAACAGACCCCCTTATGGAGATAGAAAGCGACTTCCTCCCCCGCCTTTATTTATTTTACTGATATTCCACCCACAATGAAAGTATATCACGTTTTATACATCTTTTGCATTTAAGCGGGGTATCTAATTTCAGATGACAAAATCCCGCCTGTAACGCTTCCCAGAATAATTATCATAAATCTGCAATGTTTCATTTTGTCGCAAAAGGACATCGAGGTGCACAAATGCGAAAATTTTACCATGACTTGAAGTTACAAAACACCTGAATAATTAAATTAAAGTTCACTTCAATAATTTTTTACCCCTAGGATTAACATTTCAGCAAACTTTATTACACAACGATGGAAATTAATTTCGTAGCCGTGACCGCGAAATCAGAGAAAGCAATGCATCATCAGGATTTTCTTATGACATTTTCACAAGCATTGTAGGTGTTGTTTTCTAAAGCTTTAAACGTGAGGCCGTTAGAGATCACGATGTTTATCTTAAACCTACCTCAATTAACTATTCAAGGTTTTCAAAAAATCGACACAAAAAAAACCTTGGCCACAGCCTTGGAATCGTCTTCAAGCCCTGTCATACGCTTTCACTTTTCGATTAAATTATTTGATAGAATTCAAAAAAGCCGTGATTTATATTTCCATTGTTCAATTTTGATTATTTATTGCCTGGTTCAAATATTTTAATATCCTAATTGTTGTTCTTGAAATAAATCGACCTTTCATCGTGTTATACTAGAGAAAGTTCAATAAATAGATCGATCAAATCTTGAACTTACACGGCGAGATTAAGGGTCAAGTGCGAATTTCTTGGGAAAGTCGGAGAGGCACGTACCAAAAAATGTTGCTCATTATGGGTGAAATGTTCCGGTAAACGTCAAATTAAGTTTTAATTAAAGAAAATTTATGTTCCTCGAAATGTTCTTTGTTAGAGGTTTAGAATTGTTTTTTTAACTGCATTTATTGGTGAACTTGGCTCTCTTTCTCTAATTGCCAAGTTGTTTGTTTACTGTAATTAGGAAAACATCATTCAAGATTGCACCCATCAGATAGAATCTGTTAAATTGTAAATTTGCACGCCACACAATCGTGCCTGGTTCATCAAAAGGTCCTCTATAATTAAGTGATTTATAAGGAAGCTTTATCATTACCCATTGTACGGTAATCATCACTCGTAATTTACTCGAAGAAAAAGATTCTATTCATCACATAATATATCCGAATTTTCATTTCACAACGTCAGGCATTCACTTTTTATTAATGCAAATCTTAAAAAATTGTGAAGTGGCAATTAGACCAACATGTGGTAGGTAATTCTACTTCCTCATGTTCGTGTTGAAGATGGATGATTGCTACCTATCAAAGCGGTATAATTAGAGGTCAATTATTCAAATATTTAAGACGATAATCGTGTAGCGCTTTTTAAAATTGATGAGTCAGATGGCGATTTCATCTTTCTCTTTGGCAAATCCAATGGTAGTAATATTAATTAATGAAATCGATAGTAAATAAATTGGAGATAAATTTAAGGAGCATTAAACTTTTGCTTGATTTTATAGACAAAACAGTAGTCTTCAATTATTTTTCGCACAATCGTATGTTATAACTCTCTTACCGACGTAGTTAACATAAGGTGTAAGTTAAACTTACCAAGCGCGGTTTGGTTTCCCAGGCAACGAAAAATAACAGTGCTGTTATGAATTCATAACAGCACGCATATCTGACACAGGCATGGTAAGTAAAACAATTGAACTAGCAAAGCTATCGAGAGCATTTGGAAAATTCGGCGATCTGTCAAACAGGATTTGTTTAATGGCTGACGAAAAATGTTCAATAATTTAATTTCGATTGTGCGAAAAATCATATACGATACACGCCCAGCAAACCTCAATCTTATGGCCGGTTGCCGGCCGGAATGAGGCTGCCCGGACAATAGTAGAGAGCTCAGGAGCGAATAAAGTGCCTAGAAAACATTTCTGTGGGGGTTTGAAGAGTAAAAGCTGAAACCTTCACAAAATGTTAGCTTATATTTTATTAAACTTAAGTCCAAAGTTGCCAAAAAATTGCCCTGGGCAAAAGGGCGTTATTCAAAATTTTCGGGTTATTAGCACCAGCCGATAGCCCATGTTGTCTACTATATTTTGCCGAAAATTTCCATAAATGGTTTGTACCCGTTTGGCCACAAAAAAATAAAATAATTTCGAAAATGCATTGGCTCTTATGGCAGTCAGGATTTGCCGAGGCAAATATCTCCGTTCCACAACGGCGAAAAATTGATCGTTTCGGCCGCTTTCTGCCGTTTCGCACTCAATATCTCGCAAACAACACCTCAAATCTAAAAATACCTCTCTTCCATAATTGAAGGCCCATCTATCCCGATTACGACAATGTCTTTCATTTAATTTTTACTATAACTATAACTCTGTAATTATTGAAAAACTACCATGACAGCACATCTGAATGCGGCAGAGCGCCGCGGATGTCGATCACCCGGCGGTACCCCGCTACCCCCTGTATCGCCTTCAAGCTCCCAGCGCTACAGTTTCTTGTTTAATAATATCATTGTTTAATAGGATAATAATGAGGTTTAGACGGTAAAATATTACACTAAATGAATTTATTCGCTGTCATCCTCTTCTATATTCTCTTCGTTAATGTTCGAAGTAGAAAAGGAAGACGTATTCCTAACAATAGGCCCTGCAAATGCATTTTTGCATGCCTTTTGTCCCATGCAATAACAAGAGCCGATGCAGGCAATTTTGTTTTTTCTACAACTGCATGATTTGCTACTACAATCTGAAAACAAAAGGGTTGGGGATGTTAAAATTGTCATGCACACAACATAATGAAAAAAAATTGTACCTTTCTTGCATTTTCACGTAGTTAACTTCTTTA
Source organism: Pycnomerus fuliginosus (assembly GCA_963924575.1). Taxonomy (NCBI): domain Eukaryota; kingdom Metazoa; phylum Arthropoda; class Insecta; order Coleoptera; family Zopheridae; genus Pycnomerus; species Pycnomerus fuliginosus. Next base: position 16,651,263 of record OZ004624.1, on the reverse strand, counting down.
AATCCTTTGTGTAGGGTGGAAATGTTTGAAAAACCGGCGTCATTTTGCCATCAACGATTTCCCATCCGTGCTCCAAATTGTTTAAAATGCATTATTGAATTGGCTCTAAACTGTTTATCCAAGTATTACATTGGTAATGAGCACGTAGAGTCGTAGACAATGCAGTTTTAAGCTGTCTTGGACAGATGGCAATTTATCAACAGTGTTGCTACTAGCCAAAAAGCCACTACCAGTCAATTTTCCGGTCTTGGCAAAAAAAATTGTTGGAAAGTAGGTATACAAAAATTTTCATTTCTTACTCGACAATCTAGGAGCGAATCGGTTTATTGACCATATTTTTCTAAATTTGGAAAAGTTCGTTATAAAATTATATACATCTAACGAAGATATTAAATCTATCAACAATTTAACGTGGCACTTTGGTTAGAAGCAAAACTGTTGTTAAATTTCCACCTACTCAAGACAGCTTAAAACTGCATTCTCTACGTGCTCATTACCAATGTAATATTTGGATAAACAGTTTAGAGCCAATTCAACGCATTTTAAACAATTTGGAGCACGGATGGGAAATCGTTGGTGGCAGAATGACTCCGGTTTTTCAAACATTGCCGCCATACCCAAAGGATTTAAAGGAGTTAACTATGTGTAAATGCAAGAAAAGTATTATTTTTAACCTCCCCAATTCCCATCACAATTCAAAAAAAAATGGGAGGTTACTGCAATCACTAAAATTTTCGAATTTGAGATAACATCAGATCTATACGTTTTGAGGTCCCAGGAACCCAAAAAAGTGGTTTCTAAAATCTGTCATTTTGGCACATTAACTTTGAAATTTTAAATATAAGCCCCTATTTTTGGCGACACCATAATAAAGGCCTTCAAATTCTGCTTTTAAAAATGTATTCACTCTTAATGCCTTTGACAAAAACTTAAGGTATTTAAGATTTTTAACGCGCTTTAAAAACATGATACAGCCCAAACCTCTTGATCGATTTGCCCGAGGATTTGCCTGAAATTTTGCACATGGAGATGGTATCGCACGTCGAAGAGCAGAGGCAATCGACAAACGGCAAGTGCTGTTTTGGCACACCAATTTTCAAATTTAAAATTATACTCATTTAACCATCTACAAGTTTGTGAAAAATGTATTGTCACTATTAGGAAGGTCTTCAAATTCTGGTTTTAAATAAGACGAAATTCATTCATACTTATGTTCTTTGGGTAAAAAAATCGAAATTTTGTAATAACACTAAAAACACATTATAGCCCAAACTACTGGATCGATTTGGCTGTAACTTGGTACATGGAGATTGGGTGACCAGTTGAAGAGCTGAAAGGCTTTTGAAAGCAGTTGGTGAATGAGAAGTGCCACTTAGGCATTATCTTTAAAATTTTAAATACCTACGAAGACACGGAAATCAAAGACCCACGCGATGGGGAGGTTCCAGCCGCTTCTCTACTGCATTCTTTTTCATTATGTTGTGTGCATGACAATTTTTGTTTACAGATTGTAGTAGCAAATCATGCAGTTGTAGAAAAAACAAAATTGCCTGCATCGGCTCTTGTTATTGCATGGGACAAAAGGCATGCAAAAATGGATTTGCAGGGTCTATTATTAGGAATACGTCTTCCTTTTCTACTTCAAATATTAACGAAGAGAATATAGAAGAGGATGACAGCGAATAAATTCATTTAGTGTAATATTTTACCGTCTAAACCTCATTATTATCCTATTAAACAATGATATTATTAAACAAGAAACTGTAGCGCTGGGAGCTTGAGGGCGATACAGGGGGCAGCGGGGTACCGCCGGGTGATCGACAACCGCGGCGCTCTGCCGCGTTCAGATGTGCTTTCATGGTAGTTTTTCAATAGTTACAGAGTTATAGTTATAGTAAAAATTAAATGAAAGACATTGTCGTAATCGGGATAGATGGGCCTTCAATTATGGAAGAGAGGTATTTTTAGATTTGAGGTGTTGTTTGCGAGATATTGAGTGCGAAACGGCAGAAAGCGGTCGAAACGATCAATTTTTCGCCGTTGTGGAACGGAGATATTTGCATCGGCAAATCCTGACTGCCATAAGAGTCAATGCATTTTCGAAATTATTTTATTTTTTTGTGGCCAAACGGGTACAAACCAGTTATGGAAATTTTCGGCAAAATATAGTAGACAACATAGGCTATCGGCTGGTGCTAATAACTCGAAAATTTTGAATAACGCCCTTTTGCCCAGGGCAATTTTTTGGCAACTTTGGACTTAAGTTTAATAAAATATGAGCTAACGTTTTGTGAAGGTTTCAGCTTTTACTCTTCAAACCCCCACAGGGTGACACGTTTCAGGCGAACTGGCACTCTACTACAAGCCGGAACCGGCCCAGAAGCGAGTGCCTTATCTGGCGCGGCCCGCATGTGTGCCTCTGGTTTTGTTACGGCCGATCTACGTTGCCCAGGCACGGGCCGGGTCTGGTTCTGTTTGAGCCCACATTACGGCGTTCTTATGGCCACGTTCAGGCCGGAACTACCTCGGGACCAAAAAAACGTGATAAAACGCGGATTCTTTGAACGACAGTCGAGTTTCTTGCTACTAGGCCGCTTCACTTCATACTTTACTTTGTTCGTATCTTGTTCATAAACTAACTGGCAATTATTTAAAAAATATGTAATAATGGTAATACTCTTTAATTTTGCGCATTGTATGATAGTAAGGGTTACATTATCAAATTAATCACTATCATCATACTATTTAACTACAGAAACATTTTCAATACGGCCAGAATGAGGCAGCCAGAGGCCGGCCGGGCTAAGGCTGTCAGGAGTCGGCCGGGTTAGGGCTGCCAGAGGCCGGCCGTGCTGTGGCTGTCTTTGTCTGGCCGTTGTTCGTATGCCATGCCCATAGTACGGCCACGTTGAGGCTGCTTTCGTATGGCCGATTCTCGTCTGGCCAGTACACGGCCGTAATTTTATTGCCAGTGCCGGACTTGCCGGACAGTTGCCATAACACGGCCAGACCTTCTGTGTTTGCTGGGCGGTTGTTAAGTACATCTAACATAATCTCGGAAATTGCAAAAACTCGTCTTCGACTCGTTTTTGCAAACCTTTCCTCGATTCTGTTATACTGTACTTACCAACCTAATATCGTAATATACTATTGGAAAATGAAAAAATATAAAAAGATGATCCATCGTCGTGCGGAAGAAAAAACTTGTTCCAGATAATTTTATAACTGGCTTCAGTTATATAACTTAATTAGAGTGATGCATTATATCACGCATCAACAAAAAGTATGTCATCATCCCCACATGAAACCTAACCCAGTACTACCAATAAGCCAAAAATCTATAGCAGAATGAAATTTTATACAAAAAAATGCGTGACTGTAGCAACGTAATAATTTTGACATTTCCCGAAAAAACAGGAGTTTAAACCAGATTAGATCACAGTTTTTTTCAATTCCGTTACTTTCACATCGCACCAAACGCATCACATAATTACATGTCGTATAGGTACATAAAGTGTGAGAAGCATTGATTGCCTCCCGAGTCTTCAACAATTAAAACGTTCTTTATGACCTTTTTATCGATGCAATAAGTATTATTTATAAAACGATGGGAAAAATGTAGAGGATCACGGAGTTCACGATTCAATATTGACGGTCACAAGTGATTGTTACTCCTTGACCCATCGAAAAATTCGAATTAAAAACGCATTAGACACAATAGTTAGGAAAATTTGGGAGTGATATTTATTATAATTTATAATTAGTTAATATCGATTGAGTAACTTAAAACGACGGTGCAGTTAATATTCAAATAATAGCAATAAAGGTGTCGAAAAGAATTCGTCACTAATGGATTTCAAAATTCGATGAGAGATACACGTGCATTAAATTATTAGCAAGCTACTTTAGCCTCGGGGCAAATTTGCTCTAAAGTTTACTCACACACGCCGGCTAAGTACAATATTTCTGTGTCATAATGTTTATTGAACAATATCCTGGAGAAATCCATAAATAAGTCAAGCAGTTTCACAATGAAGAAGTAACTAAGTGAAAAGAAAAAAGGAATTCCCTTTAAAATTTTTTGTAAAAAATATTTGTCAAATATTTTCAAAAAGTAACAAACGTCGATGGTGGCCTCCGAAAAGTTCGTTTTTCTCATTTTTTGCCATTAAATTATAACAAAATATTAAGAGATTTTGGCCGGACGGAGCTGTTTTCCCATCAAACAGTCCTTGAAAATTCAGTGAGTCGATCGTTCGAATATTGGAATCCGTTACAACTGAAGTTAGGTGGAATTTGAAAAATGCGGAACAAAAATTTTTATAAAACGCTAATTTAGATCGGATAAAGTCAGTTGATCGTTTATAATATACCTACATACTGTAAAAATCTCTTAAAATTGTCTAGCAATAAAGATTATAGCTCATTAGTAGGGTATTGTACCTATTGTGCGGCAAGGCCCCGACAATGGGCCATAAACTTTATTGCTAGACACTTTTAAAAGATTTTTACAGTACAGGGCATCCCTCGGCGTATCTGGAAAACTATTTCTAGCATCGTCATGAAAATTTGTATAAAGAGGTTCCAATTAATTTTTAATCGACGTCAAATACTTTCAGCAATGGCGCACTTCCGGTTATACCGGAAATAGGTACTAATTTCCTTATTTTAAATGAAACGTATATTATGATATTTTTGGATTCTACGTTCAATTCTAGGTGAACTTTTACTAAGAATTGCTATGCCAAAAATCAACCGTTTTTGAGAAAATCAAGAATTTCGCTTTTTTATGTCAAGTGCAGGCCTAAATTCAAAAAGCTGCAACATCCTTACAGTATAAATTGAGAAAACGATATTTATCTGACATGAAGTCTAATGTAGGGTGTATCCGCCCCTGGACTCAAATTGTGTCAAATACATACAGGGTGTTCTCTGCAAATTTTTAAACTACACCAACTTCATTGGTCAAAAAGTCAATTTTTTCAAATGGAACAACTATTTTATGGCACATGGATGCAGAACTTAGTTGTCTATTTTAATCTACATGTTTGCCGTAAATAGTTAGGGCATTCCGCTTGAAAAAATTGACTTTTTGACCAATGAAGTTGATGATGTTTAAAAATTTGCAGAGAACACCCTGTGTCGCGAAGCCATCCTATTCTTTTGTTATTGTTTTGTTACCAAAGAAACAGTTGAAAATACAGTTTGACTCAACCTGACGGCGTTCTAATCTTTTCCTAATTTCCTATCATACAGTCCACTCAAATCGTTGATCCACCACATCCCAGATCCAAAGGTCCGTCGCCAACATATGGTCCTTCGAGCCGGATAATTTTCAGCAACCGATCTTCCAGATTTCGACATCTTCACGTCGAACTCCACATCTGCGAAATATCAAAGCTCTTTTTTATCTATCGTAAAGTATGCTTTTCGTTCCGCAATTTCATTGCAACGAACAACGCTAATACCCCAATTTTTCAAGCTGCGAAGAGGAAGAAGACACATCGTGACAGCATCGTCCTCCTAAGCAACCTTCCGGAATCCTAGCCAAGAACCTTGATCCCAATTTTCAAGATTCCTGCACCCGAAGCGTTGTCGAAGTCGTCCTCTCCTTAAGCCAGCGCTCCAACTTACTGCAGCAGTACCTGCTTGGTTTACTTCAGTCAAGTGTCAACGTCAGTAAAATCAGGCGATAAAGGTGATATCTTTTCAATCATGCCTCCTAAACTTACTGATTGCAAGCTCTTAGAAGCCAGCATTCATTCTATCACTTCCCAAGTTCATTCCTTCAAACGTAAGTTGCAACAACTAGAGGAAACTGAACTAAGTAAGATATCAATGAATCAAATCAAAGTCAATTTAGACATTATTAAGCCACTGTACGCAGAATTCCAAACCGTAGCAATCAAGCTTGTGTGTTATAACAAGGGGCTATCAGACGAAGTGATGTCACAGTTTGAAGATGTATTCATGGAGGTGGTCGCTAATGCCGAACTGCTTATCGATGAATTTAATTTAAAAACTTTATGCAATAATGTGTCTTCCACCCCACTCTCAGCTAATAACAACGCTACTAATGCAATTTCTGGCAATGGTTCTAATTATAATCACTTTAAGAAGGTGAAACTGCCACAGATTAAAGCTCCAAATTTTGATGGAACCTTTACAAATTGGATTTCATTTAAGGAAGCTTTCCAGTCTTTGGTCGATTCCAATCCTGATTATTCAGATAGCGATAAATGTTTATATCTGAAAGGTTATTTAAATAAGGACGTTTGTACAATCATAGACAACATTCCAACAACCGGTGCTAATTATAAGACAATATGGGATTTACTAACGACTAGATTTGAAAACAAACAAATGCTAGTAAATAGTCATATTGAAGCAATTATGACCATGCCACAGTCTAACAAGGATAGTCACCAATCCTTACAGAAACTTCATGATCATTTAAATAGTAACATTCGAGGTTTAAGAAACCTCAACATTCCGGTTGCTTCTTGGGATATGATCCTTATTTACATTCTTGTTGACAAATTCGATATTGCAACCAAAAAGGCGTTTAGTGAGTTCAAATATACCTCAGAATTGCCCACGCTTGACGATGTCAACCGATTTCTTCTCGAGCGATGTAAAATGTTAGAGCAATTTGACAGATCTAAGACTCCAAACAAGGATTCCAAACGTGATACCAAAGCTACTGCAACTAAATCTAAGGTTCTTTTACAAACCAATCAATATGCTACGATTACATCTGACAATTCAAAAACAGCTTGCGTTTTGTTTAATGCGAAACATGACTTGGTCAAGTGTAAGATCTTTCTTAGTTTTGATACGTACACCAAGCGTTCCTTCGTGAAAGGAAAAGACTTGTGTTTTAATTGCATGAAGCCCAGTCACAGAATCTTAGATTGTACGTCAAAATTTACGTGTCGAACTTGCAATAAAAAACACCACACTCTTCTTCATGTTAATGCTGAATTGGGGAAGCCTAATGTCACAACTTTAGGGCAGCTTAATGACACAACTCAACCCTCAACTCAAGCCGAAACAGTTCCTTCAGAATCCCATAAACACGCTAATCCAGCACCAGTTGCTGATTCTCGTACTCATGCTAACATAGAATCCTGCAACAATTCACAGATCATACTTTCGACCGCTCAGATTAAGGTCAGGAATTCCGACGGAGATACGTTAAATGTTCGCGCTTTGCTTGATAACGGAAGCCAAAGCAACCTCATCTCTGAGTCTTTGTGCAGGAAACTCAACTTACCCACTAGAAACATTGAACATTCAGTCTCAGGCGTAGGGAATACTATCAGTAAAATCTTTAAGGAAGTTCAAATTGAGTTCCAATCAAATACCTCTCCTTTCGTCAAACTAATATCTTGTTTAGTTATCCCAGAGGTTACGACTTGTTTGCCTAATGTATCTTTGGATAAGTCCAGTTTAGATAATATACCGCACGGGATTCAATTAGCTGATCCACTTTTCTACCAATCTAGTCCTATTGACATTCTTTTAGGTTCAATTGTTTTTTGGGAGGTTCTAGACTCTGAGAAAAGTAGCCAATTATCTAATAATCTCAAATTGTTTAAAACCAAATTGGGATGGGCCATTACCGGTTACAGGCATCCTTCTCCAAGCAACAGATCGAATCTAAATTTTTCTCAGGTATTAAATTGTAAAAAGTGTATTTCTGATTTGCCTTCATTAACTCGCTTATGGGAACTTGATCAACCTCAAATTCAGGCTAGTATTCTCTCACCTGAAGAAGCACTGTGTGAAAGCCTGTTTGAAGAAACTCTTTCGCGCGATGAAACGGGGAGATTTATAGTTCAGATTCCATTCAAATCGAACTTGGGTGCGCTAGGCGAATCAGAAACAACAGCTAAAAGAATATTTCTTAATCTTGAGAAAAAATTACAACAGAATTCTGACTTAAAACAACAGTATGTAGCGTTTATGCGAGAATACGAAGAACTCAATCATATGTCTCCAGTCGATTCAAAATTGGACAGTAATCATTCTCAGTTGTCATATTATATGCCACATCATCCAGTTATTAGAGAAGCGTCGTTAACTACCAAGTTGCGCGTAGTTTTTAATGCTTCAAAAAAGACTAACACGGCTTTGTCTTTAAATGACGTTCAATTAATAGGGCCCAGAGTCCAAAGTGATTTATTCTCTATCATATTAAGATTTCCTCTACACCAAATCGTTCTCACAGCTGATGTGAAACAAATGTACAGACAAATTCTTATTCATCCATGCCAAAGATCCCTTCAGAGAAAAATTTGGCGATCGGAACCAAATGAAATCTTGAAATGCTACGAATTAAATACGGTCACTTACGGAACCGCAAGTGCTCCTTATTTAGCGACTCGATGCCTGAAGCAAATAGGAATTGACAACAAAGTTTCTTTTCCAAAAGCCAGTAGGGTAATCATTAATGATTTTTACGTTGATGATTTGTTGACAGGTGGTGACTCAGTTGAAGAAGTTATTGAATTAATGGAACAAGTTACTAGGCTACTGTTTTCAGTAAAATTCGAACTTCGAAAGTTCCTTTCCAATTCCGAAACTGTGTTGAAATTTATTTCGCAAAACACACCTAGTGATGACGAACATAAAATTCTGCAATTTGGTGAACAAGAAACTAACAAAACATTGGGTGTAATTTGGAATGCTTGCCATGACAACATCCAATATTCTATCAATTCTACACTTGTGAATATCGAACCTACTAAGCGCAATATTTTGTCAGTTATGGCTTCTATTTATGACCCATTAGGTTTATTGACACCTGTTATTATTTCCATTAAAATTTTTATACAATTTTTATGCGCAGAAAAAATGGATTGGGATCAAGTTATTCCAAAGGAGCATACGAGCAGTTGGGAAAAATTTTGTACACAATTACATTTAGTAAATGATGTTAAGGTGTCCAGATGTGTTTTAGTTTCAGGGTCTATACACAATGAAATTCATGCCTTTGCTGATTCAAGTGAAAAGGCCTATGGAGCAGTAAAGTTATTATGTTCACGGTCACGAGTTGCTCCATTACATAAAACTACCCTACCAAGACTGGAACTGTGTGCCGCTTTACTACTAGCACGACTTGTAAACCAAGTTTCTTTATCTATAGATTGCTTTATACAAAAAACGTTGATTCTACTATTGTTTTATCCTGGATAAATTCATCACCACATAAATACAAAACTTTTGTGGCCAATAGAATAGCTGAAATTCAGATTTTAAGTCAACCAGAGCAATGGATTCATGTTAGATCTGAGGAGAATCCGGCAGATCTAGTCTCGCGAGGAATTTCTCCTAAAGATATTATTGATAATTCATTGTGGTGGGGAGGACCACAGTTTATAAGCTTTTTGGACTATCAACCTACTGCTTATTCAGCTCAAGAAAAGTATTCTGACGAATCCGTAGAAAGGAAGATAACAAATAAGTTAACTGCAGTTAACGTTGAAACTCAGGATAATGACGTGTTTTCAGAATTTTCTTCTTTAACCATGTTAGTTCACGTGTGTGCATATTGCCACAGATTCTTAGATAATTTACGTAAAAAACATCGAAATGAAACTACCCTTAATGGTCACCTAACAGTCGAAGAATTACATAGATCAACCAATTCTGTCATTAAATTATCACAATCGAATTCATTTTCTGATGAGATTCAAATGATAAGGGATGGTAAACCCATACGACCAACTAGTAAGCTTTTGAAGTTACAACCATTTTTCGATGAAAACCAGATACTCAGAGTAGGCGGAAGGTTAGCTAATTCTTCCTTCTCGTACATGAAGAAGCATCCTGCTATTCTACCTTCAAAACACAAATTGTCAAAACTGGTAATGCTTGATGAACATGAGCGATTGTTACATTGCGGTCCTCAAACATTATTGGCATCAGTACGCGAACGGTTCTGGGTAATTTCTGGTCGAAATTTAGCAAAAGCCATTGTCAGAAATTGCATTACATGCTTTAGGGTAAATCCGCCTAATCAGCAAGCTCCGTTGATGGGCAATTTACCACAATACCGCGTCGAAGCAAATTCTGTGTTTGCCAAAATTGGAATTGATTATGCTGGTCCATTTATTTTGAAGGATCGGAAAACAAGAGGTTACAAGACCATAAAAGGTTACGTGGCGTTGTTCATTTGTTTAGCAACCAAATGCATACATCTTGAAGCTGTGACTGAACTAACGACTGAAGCATTTTTAAAAACTTTCAAAAGGTTTTGCGCACGTCGTGGTTTGCCAGTATCTGTTTTTAGCGATAATGGCTCAAATTTCATTGGGGCAAATAATGAACTAAGTGAATTATATGAGTTCTTGACCAACAAAAACAATCAAGATTCTATAATTAACAATGTTCAAAATAACAAAATTGAATGGCATTTTATTCCACCACGGAGCCCCCACATGGGAGGAATTTGGGAAGCGGGAGTACGTTCTATGAAGGCTCATATGAAGCGAGTAATCAGTAATGCAACTCTCACCTTTGAAGACTTTTCAACAGTCTTGACACAGGTAGAGGCTGTTTTAAATTCAAGACCTTTGTGTCCTTTATCGTCTGAGGTAACTGATCTAGAAGCTTTGACACCTGGACATTTCTTAATTGGTCGACCTTTATGTTCCTTACCAGAAAACGACTATGTTGAAATTGTTGACAACCGCTTAAACCAATACGAACGTCTTCAAAAATACAATCAGCTTATCTGGAAGCGTTGGAGTAAAGAATACGTATCCGAGTTACAACAACGTTCCAAGTGGAACAAGACAGGCGGTGTCGCTTTAGTACCTGGATCCTTAGTGCTGCTGAAGGACGAGAATTTGCCGCCACTGAAATGGAACCTAGGACGTGTCGAAGAGGTTTTTCCGGGCAAGGACAATGTCACACGTGTAGTGTCGGTAAAAACTGTTTCCGGAATCAAAAGGCGCGCTGTCGCGAAATTGGTCTTATTACTAAAGGGCGGATTAAAAAGCATTTATTTTCCAGAAATAAGCGCCTATAAAAAGCTTCAAAAATCGAAAATTAAGCTACAAAAAAGTGAAAATAAGCACCTAAAAGTTCAACTATTTCAAAATTGCAAATTGAAAATTTACATTTTCGCTAATTGCAGGAAATGCCTAATAGACCAGTCAAATAAGGACCGGAGGTTACAATAAATGTTGGAAAGCGGGAGATGATCTTAAACCCTTTAGTAGGCATCTAATAGAAGTATCCTAGTTTTGCAACTTCCCAGGATGTGTGCGTATGATAGGGTGTCCAAAAAACCCCGAAATTTTCTGACTTTTTTCAGTTTTTCGCTTATAATTTCTAAACAGTGCTTCCTAGCGGAAAGTTTGCTATTTTCGAAATTAAAGCGCACTAAATTCTGCGTCGAATGAGCCCCCCAAACGTTAATTTCGACCATGATTTTAAAAAACATCACAAATTTAAATTTTGGTTAAACGGTTCTCCGATTGTATGCGCGGTCACCCATCTCTGTCACTCCTCGGTCGGCTTTGTTCTCTATCTACGCATCTCACCATAGACAAAGGAACCTTAAGTTAAGGTTTTTTTCATTTTAGTGCCAGTACCTTATCTTAGTCAATTAGGGTTGCGAAATAAGTAAAAATCGACCAAAAACGTGGTAAGCTAGCAAGAATAAGCACTAATAAGCTACAAAAGACTTAAAAAAGCTCACAAAATCGTAAATAAGCACTTACGCGAATTTTAGGCAAAAATTAGCAAAATAAGCAAAATAAAATTAGTGTCAAATGATTCGAAATTTTATGAAACGGAAAGAACCAACAGCATTTCGTTCTGCTTACAATATTAAAAAAAAGCAAAATGCCAGAAATCCGCCCTCTACTTATTACCTATTCCTGTTGAATAATATATGTTATGTAATTCAAGGGGGGCCGGTATGTCGCGAAGCCATCCTATTCTTTTGTTATTGTTTTGTTACCAAAGAAACAGTTGAAAATACAGTTTGACTCAACCTGACGGCGTTCTAATCTTTTCCTAATTTCCTATCATACAGTCCACTCAAATCGTTGATCCACCACATCCCAGATCCAAAGGTCCGTCGCCAACACCCTGTGTGTATTTGACCCAATTTGAGTCCAAGGGCGGATATACCCTACATTAGACTTCATGTCAAATAAATATTGTTTTCTTATTTCATACGGTAAGGATGATACAGCTTTTTGAAGTTAGGCCTGCACTTGACATAAAAAAGCGAAGTTTTTGATTTTCTCAAAAACGGTTGATTTTTGGCATAGCAATTCTTAGTAAAAGTTCACCTACAATTAAACTTAGAATCAAAAAATAATATACAGGGTATTCCATTTAAAATAAGGAAGTTAGTACCTACTTCCGGTATAACCGGAAGTGCGTCATTGATGAAAATATCTTACGTCGATTCAAAATTAATTGAAACGCCTGGTACAAATTTTCATGATGATGCAAGAAACAATTTTCCAGATACTGCTGACTGACGCTCGTCGAGGGATACCCTGTATACATAATATTTAATAGAAGATGAGACGAGTGTTTTTTTGAGCATCAATGCGTACAGACCTAACAATAAATTGATTAGGTATTTAATTTTGTCAGCTGCAATAAATGTGATATTAATAATAAATTTTAAATTTTTGAAAAAAATTACTCCTCCGGATTAAATCTAAATCCTGCAAAATAAAAGAATAAATCAACAATTAAGTTCATTTCGTAACGGCCGCTTAAATTGGCAAAAGAATAAATTAGCTCAAAATGGCCAAAATGACAAAAATAATTACTACAACGAGGCGCGGCCTGTAATTAAATGTGGTTTAGTAATAGGAACAGCATTTCATTGTGGCGAGGCGTTTTAAAATTTAGGCTACTTTTTGCTAATAGGTCAAACCATCACATACGTGATGGTTTTATTTCTTACACAATTCCTGCACGAAACTATATCACCGTGTTACATAAAAAAGAAAATATCAATCGAATTGTTCTAATGAACACACATCAGATAAAGCAGCAGGAAATCCCATCGTACAAGAATATTCTTATTTAAATAAAAATAATTAAATGAAGGGGAAAGTTGCGCTGCTCATCCTCAGCTTTCATCGTGTTCACATGGCGCGCTACTGGTTAAACATTCGGAAAAAAATCTCTCATGAATGCTTTTTTCGAATAACAATAATAATTTTTTTAATTGATACAATTTCAACACATCCCGCTTTGAGATACTGTAAATAATTACACAAGAAGGCCGAAAACACACCTTCTAACCCACTTAATTGGACGATTAATAAAATAATCTACGATTTTTGATTGATAAACGGATTATTACATTGAAGGATAATGGATAACAAAGATTTTTTAATTGGGAAATATGTACCAATCATTGGGCCATCATAATTTCGATGATATTTGAAAATTTTGCGCAATTCGATGGAAAATTCTGATGAAGTGAAATATCCAATAAATGTAAAAATATTGCTGAAGCCTGCGGCTGAATTGAAAATACGTGTCGGGCATCTTTAGAGAGTTTTGCGGCGCGTCATCTTGTGCAGGAAATACCATAAATTCTGTACCATGCCGCTTTGACATTCGGACCTTCCCAAAATGCAAATTTACGGAAGAAATCGGACAAAAGAAAATATGAGAATAAGACTACATTTTGAAGTCATTCAACTTCCCAAATATAATAATATGTGAGAGTGAGAGTGAGAGTTTTGCTTCTTTTACCCAATATCAAAATAGTTCAAAACTCGTAATTTCTCAACCCAAATTTCTTTTGACTATGTGAGGATGGTTTTAAAATAGGATTGGAAGTTAAGGTTCGAAAGTTTATGAAAAATTGTAATTTATCATAGAAAAGTTGTATCTTTTGTATGAAAATACAACACAGACAGGGTGCAAAAATTAGGGGTTTGTTGTTCGAAAAAACCAATCATTCGCTTTTTCCGTGTTTCTTTTAGTAATTGTACAAAATTTTCTTTTCCCTTCATTTTTCATCGCCTTCACAGTTTTCACCCCTTAAGGCTGTATTAAAGCTAAATTCTTTCTCTCTCGCACATTTTTAACAAATAAATTATTTTCTGACGTGCTGACGGAATCTTACAATTCTATCTCAATAGCAACTTAGAATATAATAAAATACGTCGTGTACGGTTTTTTTTTTCAGAGTATGACCATATTTGAGCGCATTTTGAGCGAAAATTTTCGCTCTATAAAAATTCTGACTTCAAATATGAATATATTCAAAAAATTAAAACTGTACACAATATATTTTTTTGTATTTCTAAAGTACTATTGAGCTAGAATTGTTAAATCCATCCAGGACTTTAAGGAAACAAGAAAATGTGCGAAAGAGAAAGAATCTCGCTTTAGTTTAGTGTTAAAAGAAATTTGGCAAAAAAGAATATTTATTTGTGGTCAGTAACCTTCCTAAATCAGGTAGCTTTTTCTTTGAAGATAATTGCATCACAAGCGAAGATTCTGCAACGAATTCACATATCGACACGTCTCCGATTATGAAAGAATCGATTTTTCTCAATCGATCTCATACATATTATAATAGGTACTATTGTTGTACCAGATCAGAAGCATTGTGTCGTGCAGACAGGAACACCACTCATATTTTATATAATCTCTCGAATCTTTTAGAAACTGATTCACATTGCTATTTATTTGTTTGGTTTTGGGATCAACTCAATCAAAATCGGATTATAAACAAACATTTTTAGACCCGTGAAACTCATCTTTATTCATTCGTTTGCAAAACTTTTTATGGCGGTTAATTATTTTGTCACCGGTTTTATTCTCAGTCCAATCAGGGAACAAATAAAAGAAGAAAATCGTGATATTGGCTGAGTGACCTACAATTTCATACGTTCTAACGTGTGGTTACATCATTAATTTTTGTAACGATTAGTTTTTGTACAATTGCATCATTTTGAGGATGATACCAGTAAATTTCTTGTTTCCATTCGTTTTTCTGCTGATGGTTATAACAATTTATAACTTAATTGACCCATTTTAGAATGTAACGAGATTGCAGTTTATGATGCATGAAAATGCATAATAGCCGACAGAGTTAGGTAAGAGGAATCTAATAATTATGATGATATGGAAATTGACTCTATGATCTGATGATATCTGCATTAAATCAAGTTCAAGGCAATCAAGTAATTTTTTTAGTTTACTTAAATATCAAGGGATCAAAAAATTTATTCCTTGAGTTTGCAACTGTTAATCGATGATTCTGTCAAATTGTTTCAATTACAAAGCCCTCTACATCTGATGATAAGCTATTGAACATACTAAAAGTCCTCGAGGATGGGGTGCATCATGGCGAAGAGGTGCAGTTTTTGTTAACTTTGCAAATATCATGAAATATTGATTTTATCGAAAAAATTGCCATATAGCAATTTGAAGAGTGTAAAATTATCTAGAAAAAAGCTTATATACATTTTTTATGACACTAAAAATGACGCTAAATCGGCGGTAATAAAACACGTCTTAGCATCGTATGACTTAAGCTTTGGATTTTTTTTCAAAAAGGTCGGATTTTTTACATGTTTGAAAAGCCGATTTTTTTGTGTGTCTAATGGTGTTAAAATCCAATATGGCGGCCATAAGAGAAACAAAAGTTGACTATCGTTTCTCAAAATCTAAAAGGCCTAGAAAATGTTTGTCAATGTCATTGGATTGACAGGTGTCAAAAATATAAAAGTTCCAAGTTTCATTTGAATAGCATCAACTGTTAGGGAGCTATGAATTTTTCTTTAAAATCGCAATTTTCAGTTTTTCCAGGGTAACTCAGAAACGAATCAAGATATCAGAGAATTCTTTACAGATTTTTAATCACCTTCAAAAAGCGCAACTTTTGTCTAATTTAACCTACTCTCCATCTCTTATAGCGAACGAAAAATTCACCACCCTGTATATCTCATGAAATAATGACTTTATCAAAACAGCCATTAAGTAATGAAATGAAGAGTATAAAATTCTCTATAAAAAAGGTTCTATTTTTCATTTTTCTCCTAACATAAATATTTATATACCGGGTGTCAATGAAACCAGGTTCACACCTCTTTTTTTCCGCACTTATTTTAAAATTCTTCAATGAAATTTGGCAAACAAGTATAATACGATAAACTGTACTCTTTGACATTTTAGAATTTAATGCAGAATTGTGTGTCCCATTTAAAAATTCAATGGTAGGCCCATTTCCGCTATAACCGGAAGTGATTCAAAATGCCTCGAAATGTCAAAGAATGCAGTTTATTGTGTAATATGTTTGCCAAATTTCATTGAAGTATTATAATAAGTACAGAAAAAAGGGGGGTAAAGGCTATCAGATTATGGTTTCGTAAATTCAATCAGGGGCGTGGAAAATAAGGGGGGCCTAAGCGTTCCCCATCCAAATTTTTTTGCGTTATTTTTTTGTCAATTTCTCAACGGAATATGGTTTTCTGACTAAAATGCATAAAAAAAGCCTCTCTTGTAGGACCAACCGTTTTCGAGAAAATCAGATTTAAAAAGCCATTTGCATTTCCTGGGCTTATCAATTCATTTTTATTAAATTACAAAACTGGATGGATTCTAAAAATTAATAACTAAAGTAATATAATGTTGCTTATTGATGTCAGACAGAATGCAAAAACTTAATAATTAACTAAATAAAAATCGAATTTTGAGCGCCCCTAGGAGCGATTTCCGGACACATATTTATAGGAACTTTTTTTATACTTTGAGCAGCAGAATCAACTTTCAAAATATTTCATCGTTATTTGCGGACACCCTTTTTAAAGTAAAGATGTAAGGAAAAAAGTGAATTGAATGGAAGTCATTATTTCACGAGAATGACACCAAACTCGAACATTTCGTTATTAAGAAAAATAACGATGAAATTATATCACTCGGTGGCATAAACCTGCCCATCAAATTCAAGGGGATGATATCGTTGGACCAATAAACTGCTTAGTCGCCGATTTAGCGATTAAATTTAGTGTCAGCAAAAAAATGTAACCTTTTTTCTAGAGAATTTTTCGCTCTTCACTTTATTATATGGTTATTTTTTCGATAGAATCAATATTTCATGAGATATTTACAAATATTTGCAACTTCGGCCCAATTTGTAGAACTGCAGTAATTTTTGTTGCTATTTTCACATCGCTGACTGGGCTATAAGAAACAGGCATTTTTACTCAAATGAAAACCAAGACATCTCCGGGGGTCACAGATTTTCAGTTATCAAATCTCAAAAGTAAGTACCTATCACTTATCATTCAGATTCAGCCCTTGAAGGTTTGTTTTGTCCAATAAACTTTATTCAATAATTCATCCATAAAGCAAAGAACACCTTTAGAGTTATTTTGCATCTCCATTAATGAAGAAAAAAAAAAGGCAGCAGAGAAGCGGCTGGAACCTCCCCAACGCGTGGGTCTTTGATTTCCGTGACTTGTGTTTAAGATTTTGAAGTTAATATGCCTAAATGGCACTTCCCGTTAACCAATTGCTCCCAAAAGCCTTTCAGATCTTCAACTGACCTCCATGTACCAAATTTCAGACAAATCCTTCCAGTAGTTTGGACTATAACGTGGTTTCAGTGTTATTTCAAAATTTCGATTTTTCTACCCAAAGGGTAATAAATGCGAATAAATTTTATCTCATTTAAAACCAGAATTCGAAGACCCTTCTAATGGTGGCAATAAATCTTTCAAAAATTTGTTTTGGATGAGAGAATACTTTAAATTTGGAAATTGGTGTGCCAAAACGGCACTTTCCGTGGGTCGATTGAATCCAACATTTGTTCAGCTCTTCGACGTGTAATACAATCCCCATGTGCAAAATTTTAGCCAAATCGGTTCAGGGGATTTTAAAGTCCGATAAAAATCTCGATATTTTTAGTTTTTGGTCAAAAGGGCACTGACAGTGGATACATCTTTGGAAGCAGAATCTGAAGGCCTTTCTTATTGTGACGTGAAAAATGGGGGTTTATATTTAAAATTTAAAAGTTGATGTGCCAAACGGCATTTCTGGTTGCACGATTGGCTCCAAAAGCTTTTCAGATCTAAGTTGGGTTATCACATGCACACGTACCAAATTTCAGCCAAATCGGTCGAGTAGTTTGGGCGGTGGCGTGTTTACGAACGAACGAACGTACGTACGTACGTACATACATACAGACACATTTTAAAAACCACTTTTTTGGGTTCCTGAGACCTCAAAACGTACAGATCCGGTCTTATCTCGAATTCGAAAATTTTAGTGATTGCAGTAACCTCCCTTTTTTTTAAATGGTGAAGTGGAGTGGGGAGGTTAAAATAGCGTTTGGCACCTCCACCAAAACGAAACAAACGCTCCTTTTCGTACAGTATCCGTCATAATTAACAAAATTCCTGCTCCCTTTCGTAACATGCCCATCTCTCTCTTTAAAAAGTACATCTCAGATTATTTACTCTCAGTAGTTTGGTTTTTTAGAAGAAATAATTTATATATTTATGGAATTTTGGCTACGGATTGCTGATGGGCCCTGAAATGAAGGGCCGCAAAGTTAACACCCCCCAAGTGTAAGTTTCATCCCTCTTTTGGCGAAAACTTACTCCCAGACGTGGATATTGCGCTAGTTTTTAGCATTTTTCGGCTAAACTATCAAACGTACAAAACATTACTCTAATCAGGAATATTCCTCGTGAAATTCTGGATTAAAAAGCCCTTTTCATCATTTTGCTTATCCTCATCTAATTCTTGCAAACGACGCCCGAAGTTGAGGGTTGTTTTTCGCTCGCACCGAAAATCAATCTAGCGGTGCCTTCAACTTCGGACGTCGTTTGCAAGAATGCATGAAAATAACTTTTTAATGCAGAATTTCACGAGGAATATTCCTGATTAGAGTAATGTTTTGTACGTTTGATAGTTTAGCCGAAAAATGCTAAAAACTAGCGCAATATCCACGTCTGGGACTAGATTTTTGCCAAAAGAGGGATGAAGCTTACACTTGGAAGGAGTTAAATTTGCGGCCCTTCATTTCAGAACCCATCAGCAGTGCGCAGCAAAAATTTCATAAATATATAAATATGTTCTACTTAAAAATCTAATTTGACTGTTCTACAACTTCGGACGTCGTTTGCGAGAATTAGGTGGTGATAAGCAAAATAATCAAAAGGACTTTTTTAATGCAGAATTTTATAAGAAAAACTTTTGATTAGAATAAATTTTTTGTCGGATGGATAGTTTCGCCGAAAAATGCTAAAAACTAGCGCCATGTCACGTTTGGGGGTGGTTTTCGCACACTTGGGGGAACTTTTCGGCCCTTCACTTCAGGTGCCAACAGGAGTCCGTAATATGACTGGACTATAGGTACAATTACCAGCTATTTCTACTCAAATAAAATTAAGATTAATGTACTCATAAGTCATTACAGTGTTTTGCTGTTTATTTCCGTAAAGCAGCGCTTAATTTTTTCAAAAATCTTGATATTTTTGTTCCACTGTGCCAAACGTGTTCTCCCGTCTTTCTATAGTTAGTTATTTATGTTTTGGCAAGGGCTCTAGGAAACAAGTCCAAGTTTCATATGGGAGAACTGAACTTGAGATTTAACATATTTAGTCGTTTTACGCTTTTTAAAATTTTTGTTTTTCTCACGAATTATATTATATTTGTTGTGGTAAATAAAGTTAAAAAAAATAAATAAAAAAATAAAAAAGTCCCTTACCTAAAGCTACAGTAAATATCCCACAAAAATGAAAAAATCCAAGTGTTTCACATACACAGGGTGGTGGTCTTAAACCTCCACATTGAGAGTCAGACGTCGCGGCTTCGACTAAAGAGCTTGAAGATAGAGGAGCGCGCTTGACTGGAAGATTCGTTAGAAGAGATGAACCCAAACAATCGCTCTCTCCCGCGTCGTTTCCTAATCAGCGACCTTTCACAACACTCACACGCATACAAAGGCCAAAAGAGTTACACCGTCGAAGAGAAAAAAAGTTCACAGGTCCGGACATACCCAATTTCGGATTATTGTTCCAAAGCTGCTGCCGTTCCAATTTGCTGAAATATTAACGCGAGAATAGCGACTTTAACGAGGCGGATGAGTGTAACCTTTAAATGGAAATGCCGGCATGATCACGACTTAAAGTTGCAAGTTTTACACTTGAAACGATTAAAGATTGAACGAAATTATGCTTTGGTTGATTCCTGTAATTTGCCAGCTACTACCACTTTGGTTTTTAATGGATTGGCTACCAAGGTTGATGGGTAAAAGTCAATTGGGTCGCGGAATATCAGAGAAGAACGTTGTGAAGGTCAATTCCATAGTCGGCTTAAGTTGAACCATCTTAGGTAAATTGGATTCTTTGTTTGGACGTAATTTTGTGGGAAAATTGTGAGGAATGTCGTTGATACCAAAATTGTAACTAATCGTGATGGAAGGCTAAATCGTCAGGAATCAAATCGCTCTTCCTCAATCAAAAGCCGTCACGAAGGACCTCTTCTGCAGATTTTTATCTAAATGCGTGGAAATTGTTTGTACGTCTAGTAATTATGCCGAGAAACTGATTTTTTGCCGGTAGTTATTAAAAGTGCATTTTTACTGATTCTTTTGTGGCAGTAGAAGCCGATTTTTTACTGCCGGCGGCAGTTAAAACGCACTTTTTTAATGACAATCGGCGAAAAAATTATGTGTTCAACACGGCAGAAACACAGATTTACTCCCTTGGCTGGATTCCTAGCCAAATCCGCAATTTTTTTGCCTTCTTAAACAATTAACTATTTTAAACATAAAAAGTTGTTAAAAATGTTCATTATTAGACTTTCAAGACAAGTCAAAGTCGACTTTTTTTTAATGGGACTTAGTAGGTGGTAAAATTTTAAATGGGACACCTGATGCATATGTTTATATTTTTGAAGTCTAAATAAAATTCTGAATCTAATTCTACGACATTTTGACCATTTTAATGGACTTCAGATTTTTGTTTTGTTTTAATAACGAACGAATGTTAATAACAAACTAAAACCCTAAATCTGATTATGTCAATGCAACCACAACAAAACTTGCTATTTATTCTGGCCAGTGCCAGTGGTTGTATTTAAAAATGCAGCAGAGAAGCGGCTGGAACCTCCCCATCGCGTGGATCTTTGTATTCTGTGTAGATAGTAGTCAATTCAACAGATTTTTTTTTATCCTTATCGTCTGACGTCTGTGACTAATTTCGCAATTTTCTGACAAATACCGACATCACCTCGTACATCACCCATCACATTTGACAATATGTTCCTTTTAAGGTTAATCTTTTGCCAACTTTTTGACAATAACTGCCACTTTATGTCATCCACTGTCAGCCTGCTCCCTTTTAATGAGAAAGAATTTTTTCAATATTTTCCACTGAAATGGCAGAAACTGTGAATACATTTTTAGAACCAGAATTTGATCGTCTTTCTAATGGCGACATAAAAAAGAGGCCTTGTATTTAAAATTTTAAGTTGATATGCTTAAATGGCAGTTCGCGTGGGCCAATTGCTCCCAAAAGCCTTTCAGGTCTTCAACGGGTCACCTAATCTCCATGTACCAAATTTCAGCCAAATCGATTCAGTAATTTGGGCTATAATGTGTTTTTACTGTTATTATAAAATTTCGATTTTTTGAACCAAACAGCGCTAAATGCGAATTAATTTTGTCCTATTTAAAACCAAGATTTGAAGACCCTTCTGATGGTGACAATAAATCTTTCAAAAACTTGTTTTTAATGGTTTAATGATTGAATAATTTTAAATTTGGAAATTGGTGTGCCAAAAGGACACTTTCCGTGAGTCGATGGAATTCAAAATTTGTTCAGCTTTTCGAGGTGTAATACAATCCCTATGTGCAAAATTTCAGCCAAATCGATTCAGGGGCTTGGGCTGTACCGCGATTTTAAAGTTTGATAAAAATCAATTTTTTTTTAAATTTTTGGTCAAAAGGGCACTAAGAATGAATACATTTTTAGAAGCAGAATTTGAAGGTCTTTCTTATGGTGACGTGAAAAATGGGGGTTTGCATTTAAAATTTAAAAGTTGATGTGCCAAAATGGCATTTCCGGTTGCACGATTGGCTCCAAAAGCTTTTCAGATCTAAGTTGGGTTATGAGATGCCTACGTACCAAATTGCAGCCAAATCGGCCCAGTAGTTTTGGCTGTGGCGTGTTTACAAACGTACGTACGTACGTACGAACGTACGAACGTACGTACGTACGAACGTACGAACGTACGTACGAACGTACGTACGAACATACACACAGACACATTTTATAAACCACTTTTCTGGGTTCCTGAGACCTCAAAACGTGGAGATCTGGTGCTATCTCAAATTCGAAAATTTTAGTGATTGCAGTAACCTCCCATTTTTTTAAAATTGTGATGGGGTTGGGGAGGTTAATAATGAGTTATCGCTCCAAAACCATAAGGATTCATTTTAAATTTGGCTAGATTTGTTGTTAAACGTCTCCAATCGTAAATCTTCTTCTTATAAAATTCCTTGATATCAATGAAATGATTATGAGGGTATCGCAGGACTCGGAGATAATTTTAATTTTTTTTTAAATTTTAAAAGTAATCAAAATAGCCAAAATGTGGTAGCATTGGATTCAGAATTTTATGTAGATTCCAAAATTACATATAATCATAATATACAGGGCGCCCCATTTAAAATTTTGGGCCTCAAGTGGCACGCGCCCTATGGTTTCGTTTACACCAAGTATACAGGGTGGTGAATTTTTCGTTGCCCACCCATTGGGAAGTCGAAAACCGTAAAAGATGCAGAGAAGCTTAAATTAGAAAAATGTTGCCCTTTTTCAAGATGATTTAGATTCCGTAAAGAATTCTAATTTATCTTGATTCGTTCCTGAGTTATCCCGAATAATTCATATCTGTCTAACGATTTGTGGTACCTAATTAAATGAAACTTGGAACTTTTATATTTTTGACAGCCTGCTGTCAACCTAATAATAATAGCCTTGACAGAAATTTTCTAGGCCTTTTAGATTTTGAGCAACGACAGCCAACTTTTCTTTTTCTTATACCCGCCAATTTGCATTTTAACATCGTTTAGTTTCACACAAAAATTAGCTTTTCAAAAATGTAACCAACTTGGTCTTTTTGTTCAGATCGTCGAATTTTTAAAATTGGTAGGTATCTATGAATAATTTTGTAAAATTAGCCTAAACTTTAGATGAAAGACAATAGCAAAACGGCACACCGACTTTTTCAATCTTCTTTGACACGTGAAAACAGTTGAATTCAACGGTAATTAAATGCGTATTGGCATGGTGTGACTCAAGCTCTTATAATTCTTTTCAAAAAAGTCCAGATTGTTAAATTTTTGAAAACCTAATTTTTTTGTGAAACCATCAACGGTGTTAAAATTCAATATGGCGGCCATGAGAAAAAGAAAAGTTGGCTGTTGTTTCTCAAAATCTGGAAGGCCTAGCAAAGTTTTATCATTTTGCCTTTGAATTGACAGCTGTCAAAAATATGAAAGCTAAGGTTAAGTACCATCAATCGTCAGAAAGATATCAATCTTTCTTTAAAATCGCGATTTTCAGTTTTTTCTGGATAACTCAGGAACGGATTAATATATCGAGAACTTTTTTATAGACAGGTCGAAAGCGGCTTTATGAAGTACTTAGGTGTGGACTCTATGATCATCAGTAATATTAATAATATATAATGCGATGGTAAAAAGTTGGATGGATCGATTGACCAAAGATCAGTAGATAGACTATGCCGGTTCTACGCCAGTCACGTAACTGTTCGCAGCGCCATCCAGCAGTTGGTAGCGGAGCTACATACAGGACTCTGCAATGCCGGTAACTAAAGGAATCTGCAATGTCGCTTTTTCCAATGGAAACCTCAATATTTCTCAAATCGACGAATTTTTTTACTTGGCTGGAAATAAAGTCGTGGCCTACCTAGATTTTGAAAAGTAGATATCGAAAGAACCCGGTGAAAAATATTTTTTATTTAAATCCCAAAAAAATTTTATTTTTTCAATAGAAATTCAAATAACTTGCGTGAAAAAAATTACGTTGACGTTTTTTGACTATTTTTTAGTATTCAAAAATCTTTATTTTTTACTGATTTCTTCTTAGTAGGTACGTGAGTGATGAACTTCCGGGCAATAAGTATTGTAATTAGGGTTTCCAATTAGGTAAAAGATGAACCCATTAAAGGAGATAGAACAATATGGAGGCAAAATTTGACAAAACCCGTATGCAAAAATCTGTCATTGTCAAATTTTGTCCCCATCTTACATCACGAACTAGAGAGAGACCTACAAGTTTGGAAACCTTCATTATGAGGTTTCTTCACCCTATTCTCCTTCTCTCTCTCTGTGTGTGTGTGTGTGTTTTTGTGTTAACAGTGTGGATTTATTGAATTACTCGCAAATCCATCCTCAAATTTGAATTATGAATATTTTGCACAAAATAAGATAAATAAATGATCCCTTTGAATTTAATCGGAAGGAATTTAATAGGTCCTTTAAGGCACTGGTGGGGGTTTATTGCGCTTGGCCCCGTATGATACGCATGCGTTGATCTAGTGTCATTTCTAGTGCATTTATACGTCATTTGTCAATACTGTCAACAGAATCTGGGACCTTTCACGTTTACCACGTGCTATTTTAACCTACAATGATGATAAATGACACATAACTGACAGTAGACATTCAAGTAAATTCTGTCAGCGGTCAAAAAATGACTGCGCATACGGCCATACATGGCGTCATGACGTCACGCTTACAGGACCTATTGGAAGCGGAAGGAATTTAATTGGAAGGACGGAATATAGGGATTTCTAGAACCAAATTCTAGGGACAATCCTGTCGAACCTGCTTGTCATTTGTCACATACGTCATGCGTCAATGTTTTGTCAGTTTGTGACAAATTTATTATCGTTTTCATTTAATTAAAGCAATTAAAACAAATTAATTAGCAAATTAGGATAGCAGCGACCTCATAAACATGAGCACCTACGAGATCAGCAAATCATCTGGGGATTTTTAGAACCAAATTCTAGGGACAATTCTGACGAACTTGCTTGTCATTTGTCATATATGTCATACGTCAACGATTTGTCAGATGGTGACAAATTTATCTATGGATTATTGTTTTAATTTAATGAAAGCAATTAAAACAAAATAATTAGCAAATTAGGATAGTAAATAAACATGAGTACCTACGAGATCAGCAAATCATCTGTAAGTTAATACCTTCCGTCGTGGCAGTTTTTTATTTCACAATATTATTCTAGCTACTCAGTTTAAAAGCTGAAATACTCAGAAAACAAGAAGAATTAAGCAAAACCAAAGCAGAAAATGATGTAAAGATCAAAAACTTAAAACAAAACACCCCGTTGGGGTTTAAACAAAAAACCAAGGAACAAAATGAAAAGCCATTACCAGCACTCACGGAAGAAGAGGAAGATCTTTTGAAAAAGTCAAAGTAAGTTATAAAAATGCAATTGCAAGCATTCTTTACTTTTATATTTTAGATCTGCACTGGAAAAGAAAGCTCGACTTTATAACAAGCTTTTAAAAAAAGGTTCAAACGTTACAGATGAAGAACTGGAGTTTAACCGAAGGTACTTGGTACGCTTTGACAAGAAATCTAAAGTTCCTGACATGCCACCTGAAGAATCCGAGGAAGATATTGATCGATACCCTGAAAGTGAAGATGAAATTGATAGACACTATGAATCAAAGGACCCGGATGAAGAATGGTAAGGGCTGCAAAATATTTAAAAAAAATCAAATTCTTCTCCAGGGTAGAATACGTGGACTGTTTAGGCCGCACCCGGACTTGTTTAAGAAAAGACTTGGCATATTTAAAATCGAAGGATAAGGATTTGGAGTTGATTGTCGAAGAGAAGAGGAGAAACAGGGGGAAAAGTCGTAGCCCTGAGCCCCCACCCAAACCCCCATCACCCGAGCCTGAAATTACTGAAGACAATGAACTGCTTTCAAGTGATATGCGGAGGGAAATGCTACGAAAACAATGGGAGAAGGAGGAAGAGGAATTGAGAGATAAATCAAATATTCATTACCAAGACATTTTGTTTAACGGTAAAAGTTTTTGAAATATTTATATCACTGACAAATTTAATTGCAGAGGCAAGAAGCCACGGGGTTGGCTATTACGGTTTTTCAAAGAACGAAGAAGAACGGTTGAAACAACAGGAAGCATTAAACAAATTAAGAAAAGACACTCAACACCAACAAAAAAAGGCTCAAGATTTAAAAGCCATGCGACAAAAACAATTAGCTGCTAGAGTTAAGGCGGCTAAAGATAGGAAACGCGCAAGATTGGGGCTCCCCCCAGAAGAAGATGAACCCGAACCAGCGTCTAAACCTGAAAAAGTGGAAGAGGAAAACAAAAATGAAAACAATGAAGAAGAGAAACTTCTCGAAGCGAAAAGGAAGAAACATGTAAGACCTTGGGATAAAGGCAAGGAAGGAGTCAAGGAACACTACGAATACACCCAAGAAGAATGGGTTGATAAAAAACGAAGGGAGCGACCAACAGAGTTTGCACCACCATCAGCCTTCAAGGACAAACAAAGCAGTAATCCTTATAAGACTTTTGAGTCAGTAAAAAGAGCACCAATTGTAAATGAAGTTGACTCGGATGATGATTATAAAGTTGTGAAAGAAAGAAATAAAAGGTTTAGAGGAGCAGAAGTTGCCCCTCCATCCACTTATGGTTATTATGCTCACAGCAGTACCAAAAAAGGGAGACCAAGTACTAGTGGGAACATGGGGGATTCTATTGAAGCTGGTTTGAAGTTCCTTCGAGAACAAATTGAAAACAGAAGCTCAAAGAGACGTTCTGACGATACGTTTTTATCATAATTTGTATTGAGTTGTTAAAGATTAAAATTTATGAATAAGTAGTTAGTTTTCCTTCCCAGTCACAGTGAACCTAGAGGCCATATCAATGAGACAAAATTGTGGTCTAAAATTAGTTTTTTCTGTATTTTTTCTTACATTTAACAAAAAAAAAGAATTATTGAGGAGCACCATCCCCAGCTGGCATTGATCGGATGATGTCAGAATCTCCAGGATCCGTAATAGACATGGCGCACACTCTGAAATATTTACCGCAAGCTGTGCCCAACTCAACGTTGTTTCCAGTGTAGTGGTGAACACCAGTTTTAGCCAACATAGCGTAATATTCAATCTCTGATTTCCTTAGAGGTGGAGTATTGTTGGCAATTATGATCAATTTCGCCTTGCCTTGCCGTAAAGTCTGAAACGTAATTTAACAATAAAAACACAATTTTTTTACAACTCACCTTAAGAGTTTGTTTGTAGCCTAAACAATACTTTCCCGACTTCATAACAAGAGCCAGTCGGCTGTTGATGCTTTCAATCGCCTTTTTCTGCTTCTTTTGAGCCACCATGGTGTCAGCTAAAATTTATAGGTTAGACAAAAAAAATGCGATATTTTTGCTGCAGTAATGAAAAATTGTTACAGCAGCATCAATAATAACATTTTACTACAAAATGTGATTAAAAAATGCAAAATTTACCTTAAAATTGAATCCACGTGCAAAACAACGCGAACGTCTGTCAGTAAAAGAAAGATGGCGGCAAAAATTTCCGGCTTGGTGACAATTTAGGGAATTTTGTTGTTGAACTAGAACCGGTCAACCGCGGCGCCAAAATTTAAAAACCTCAAAATTCGAACAGGATTTAACAAGACACTGCATTAGAAACTATATTTTTATTTTGTTTATGAATTATTTACATAATTAAGTTACCCTAAAGTAATTAACTAGGACTGCTGGGATATAAATTAAAAAACCTACAATCTACAATGTTACAATGTCCAAAACTTGTAGGCAACAATTTTAAAACTAATCAGCACAACCCAGTTCACGATTTTAAAATACAGATCGATCTGAAATAAAACGAAAAAATCTCGTTCAACTTTATAATTAATTGAACATTCACCACTGCAAATGAAATGAAAAATTGTGCGAGAAAGTAAAATTGGGTACATGAATATTTTCATCGGGACATTGATAAGCTTTTCTCTCGTCGTATATCACCAGCTCCATGTTCTCCAAGTCTCTGATAGTTGGGTATTTTATCAAAGAATGGATGCAAAAGGGCTTCTTTTAACGTTATTCTCTGCAACGGTTCATATTCCAACATTTTTAACACTAAATCGAACAATTGGTTGTGATCGAATTCATCGCTCTGCTTGTATCTCTGCAAAACAAATTATACTAGAAAACATCAAAACTGCAGCCATCTTACCGTCAACGGTTTGCAATTATCTCTCACGTATCGTCCTGCTGAACTCTTTTCGTCCCACTCCAATTTACCTCGATAAAAATATTTTGTTTTCGTTTTTCTAGCCATCCTACGAAATTGGGACGAAT
Source organism: Pycnomerus fuliginosus (assembly GCA_963924575.1). Classification (NCBI taxonomy): domain Eukaryota; kingdom Metazoa; phylum Arthropoda; class Insecta; order Coleoptera; family Zopheridae; genus Pycnomerus; species Pycnomerus fuliginosus. The sequence continues at coordinate 16,622,832 of OZ004624.1, read as the reverse complement.
TTATCTATGTAATTTATTAATCCACACTTACCTAGTTGGGATCTCTCCAAGTATGCGTTGCATCATTGCCAAATGTTCCCGATTATCGTGCGTCTGGAAGAGGGTGATACCAAGGTACAATTCAAACAATATACATCCTATCGACCACACGTCACAAGGTTGAGACCATCCCAACTCTAAAAAAGGTACATTATTTAACGAGTACACACGAGCCGAGAGGCGAGTATTTGAAATTTTAATAGAAATTACCCAAAATGACTTCAGGCGCTCTATAATGTCTTGTAGACACTATGGTACTGTGGTGTTCGTGGTCGAATGTGGCGCTGCCAAAGTCTATTAGTCTAACGTCAGTCCTTTTAACTCTCTTAACATCCCTCCTCTGAAATGTAGGCATTATTGATGAATTTGTGAATAATTTCTACCTTTTTAGTGTTATAAACTAGCTCATAATCGGAATCGACAAAAAGTATGTTTTCCGGCTTGAGATCCGTGTGAGTTAACTTGTTGTCGTGGAGAAATTTGACCGAATAAGACAACTGGTAGCCTATGTGCCGTACTTGGTCCAGTGAGTAGGGCTGGTAGTTGTTATCTTTCTGCAAAGAAAAATTTCATTAGGACCAATGGGACAAAAAGTTGGTATGAATTTATTGTTCTACAGTTTGAAATGTATGCAATACCAATACATAATGCTGTTCATAGTGATGTACCTATTAAATAGTCAGCAACAAACTAGTTAAACAGAGAAATAACGTATAAACCTGACAGGAACAGATGGCCCCTTTGGACATATTATTCAGAAAGTAAAATTCACATTGTAACTTCTAATCACCTCAAAATGCAGCAAATAATTAATTACAGAAATTGATATAGGGCTAAAATGTTAGACGCACTGTTTACTTAGTATGTAACAAAATACATATTATCAAACATCTAATATTAAATTACCTCATGAAGCAATACAGAGCTGAAATATGATTGGTTCTCTTAAATTTCTTATAACTGGAGAACTATTGAAACCTGAATTTAATGGTTTCGGGAACACCCTGTATACAAATGTTCAATCAAAAGTTCGTTGCATAAAAGTCAATTTGAAAATAAAAACAAAAAGAAGAAGTCATATGTATAGCAAAAACTGCCACCAGATGTCGCTGGTCGTTTCAACTAGTTCAACTGTGTAAAACAGACTTTCATTGTGTATGTCAAAATGACAGCATTTGCAACTAAAACTGGCCCTATTCTCTTCTCAAGTTTGTTCACGTCATTTTTGCTATAATAAGTGATAACGGGTGGACATGGAAACAAATGAATCGCAATCTGTCAAAAGGACGTTTGTCCAAAGTCAGTTCGTACATGACGTCATCTGTCATTTTACCGGGGAACATTACGTCTGTCATTATACCTGCCCTTTCAACATATTGCGATTCACTTGTTTCCATAGCCGCCCGTTATCACATATTTTCTGAATAGTACTTGTAGTACATACTCTTTTTGCACACAAAGATCTGAGTGACTGACTTAAGCTCAACAATTTGATTGGTCAAAATTCAAATGAGATATTTTTTTCATTAAAGTTATTTGGAGCATGCGTTGAAAAATAAAAGACGTGACCAAGTGCGTCTTTTCCTAATACTATACAGGGTGGCGTTTTTTCGTTTCCCACTATTGGGGTCTCAGAAACCATAAGAGTTAGAGAATCGGTTAAATGGGAAAAAAGTTGCACTTTTTTGGGATGATTAAGAATCTGTAAGAGTTCTCCGATATCTTGATTCGTTCCAGATTTATTCTGAAAAAGCTGAAAATCGCGTCTTTTGAAAAAAATTAATATCTTTCTTACAGTTGATGTTATGCTTTCTAGATTTTGAGCAATGACAGTCAACCTTCTTTTTCTTATGGCCGCCATATTGGATTTTGACGCAAAAAAATTGACTTTTCAAAAATCTAGCCGACATGCGCTTATTTGATACGGGCGTCAAAATTTAAAATTTGGTATGACAAACTTATAAGATCAGAGTAAACTTTGTGAAAAACAATTGCTTTTAACATTACTCATGACATGTGAAAAAAACTGAATTAAACGACAATAAAGTAGATTTTTGAAGTCGTGTGATTGAAACTTTTGAAATTTTTGTCCATATTGGAAACATTTTTGCAAAGTCAGTTTTTTTGTGTACCTATCTAATGATGCAAAAATTCAATATGGCGACCATAAGAAAAAGGAAAGTTCACTGTCGTTGCTCAAAATCGAAAGGCCTTGAAAATTTCTGTCAGCCAAATTGACAGCTGTCAAAAATACAAATGTTCCAAATTTCATTTAGCAAATAGCATCAACCGCAAGGAAGATACTAATAGGTAATTTAAAAAAAAACGCGATTTTCAGTTTTTTTTGGGATAAATCAGGAACGAATCAAGATATCGAAGATCTCTTTAGGGATTCTTAATCGTGCCAAAAAAGTACAACTTTTTTCTAACTTAACCCATCTTCTAACTCTTATCGTTTCTGAAATCCGAATAGTGGGAAACGAAAAAAGCGCCACCCTGTATAACATAACCTCACATTTTCGAAAAGAAGCCAGAAACGTAATGATTGTGTTTATTTGTTATAAAAGGTGGGTGTTCTCCTTGCTCACTGCATCGATCCATCACTTTTTGCAGCATTAGTGGTTATATTTTCCAATACTAACATATTACACTGTTTCTATGGTACATTGAATTTTAAGGCTAATAAATCAAAAATTTTTGACATTTATTACTTCAGTTGACAAGAAAATTGAAAATAAAAGGTCGTTTTAATACGGTCAGTATTAGAAAAAATCATGGAGACAACACGTGTTTTATAGTTTAAAAATCTCGGCCTATCATATTTTCGTTCCTAACGTCGCTCAAATATAAACAACGGCCTCGATTTTTAAACTGCCTATAAAACACTTCTTGCCTTAATAGCTATTATTGATTTCGTCAGGCAAGAATTTCATTAGAGCAGCAAGATTGCCCAACAAATTTTATCTACTCTTCTTAAATTGACAGCTGTCAGCTGTCTGCCGGATGAATTTGGAAAAGACGCACTTATTTTTAGTGTCGTGTTTCATTTGTTCAAAACCAGCCTGCTCCAAATATCTTGAGATCAAGAGGGCCGTGAACTTTTAATGGCACCTTAATGGTACCTACTCACTAACAATATGAGATGTATGTATTTGTGCGAGTATCAGTGAAAGTCTCGATCTGTCACTTTTAGACAGATGACTGAACCCAACTGACAATTTCATGCGTCACTTTATTTCGTTTTTTATTAGATCTCGCAGTATTTATAAAGAGTGATCAAAAACTCTTCCAAAATAGCATGACATACGTAGGGCTAGGGCAACTAGATGGCAAGAATTTTTGACAACACGTTATATTATCTTCCAAAGACCATAAAGTATAGAGAACAGAGGCTTGAAGCAACTTTCAACTCGTTCTCCGAGTATCCTAGTTTTGACCTTGATTGCACATCTACTACCAACTTACCAAAAAATCGAAGACACTAAGACCTAACATTTCGAAAGCGATGCACATGTGACCGTGATAATCGAACCAATCCAACATCTTGACGCACAAACTAAAACAAATTTAGATTAGGAACTGAAACACCGAGAAAAAAAATAAAAATACTCACTGGACACAGTCGGGATCCTTGTCGGCTAATTTTTCGAGAACGTTGATCTCGAGTTTGGCCGCCTCTCTGTACTTTTCAACGTTTTTGATGATTTTCAATGCCATCGAGTGGTCCCTGAAATTGAAATTATTACCGTCGAAAATCTATAAATAATAATAGCTTACATTTCGATATCCTTCACTTTGACTACCTTGCCAAAAGTTCCCTCGCCGAGAGTGCCAAGTATTTTATCTGCAATGCAACAACGTGCCCTATTAGTGTGAGTGCATGCAAGCGAAGACCGGCGCCGAGTGGGGCCAAAAAAATCAATCCTTCTTTCAAAAAAAAAAAAAAACATCCAAATTTTGCTATGATCAATTGCTAATAATTTAAAAAAAAACTCGACACCCACTTGCCTCGACCTTCTCGTACTTATCTCTCGATTATCTGGCATGCAATTCTTAAAACATAAGCGTCCAGTATTTTCTGAACCCCAAAATATTGTAAAATTAATCAAAAAAGATGACAGTGGACTGAACTCTACTGTTCTCAGAGAGACTGAAAACAGCAAGTTTTTATGGGTGATATAATTTAGACAGGGGGATGTTTTCTCCCCCTGGAAAGCTGAAAAGAAAGATAATTACGAATACTGGATGGGAGAATGTCTGTGGGATTAATAATTTTTTGAGAGAATAGACTTATCCAAAAAACTGCTAAGTGTAACAAAGTGTAGTATTCACGAACATCGGTCTTGTAGAATGTCTCCCGATCGGTATATGAGATGGCCTTCTTCGTCGTCTTCCACTGAGGGTGCGCGTGAGCTCTGCTATGGACATCGTCATCATCGACAAGATCGTCATCAAAGAGGGCGGTCGGCAGGGCCAGTCAGGATCATCATCATCATCATCATCATCAAGGGAGATAAAATGTGCCGCCAATACAGTTGAGTGGCCACCCAATAAGCAGACAGAGGAAAGGGCAAACGGATTGCCAAATCAACAATCATTCTCTTTAACGGGTACAAAATATGCGCCAGAATAATATTAACAAGATGAAGGTATATGAGGGAAAGAGGAGCGTGGTACGTGTTCATGGGTACACACAATATATTTTAAATAAAGATTCTCCATCTCAATTGGATGTTGCCGCCGCCATGCCCGAATATACCTTCCTCGCATTTTTCTGCACTGTTCAAAAAAAATCACAAAGGGAAGGAGCAAATAAGCATTTTTCCAACCAAACTCGACACTAAAACTCAAAACGCGGTGTCAAGTTTGGCGCGGTTTTTTTCGAGCAACAGCCACTAATTAGTCAATCGTCATTTTTCTGTTCAGACTTTCCCCTAAAACCGCAAAGACATCAACCATTAGTTTCCACTCTGATAATTTCGGTACACATTCGACCTTACAAAAATGCATCCAAATGACTTTCCCAAGACGAATATTTTATGGTAATAATAATTGAAATCGTGCAATTTACATTCTTCCTGAAAATACACGCATGGAGACTATCACGTAAAACACAAATTATTCCAACAGTCTGCCCTATTCTATAAAACGTTCACATCAAATCCATCAACCAAACTGCAGGGCGGAATATGTAATTTTTTAGGAAAGTATGTCTTAATCTACCAATAAGAACTTACCGCAGACATGTCTGGATAGATTGTTTATTTTCATTTAATTTGAATATTTTAAACGGAAAAAGGCATTAACAAAAAATGGTAAGATAAACAAAAGATACGTTCAGTGCAAACAAATTGTCGAAGTCACAGAGATTTACCAACTAATGATTAAATAAGCGAGTTCATAAGAGGTACAGTGACGAGCAATAAATAGTGGACAGGTCAAAAGCAAATCACCGCACTGTTTCTCTCGCAATGCTAAAGTCCTTCATTCTTGAATAGTAAATTTTCTGAAAAAATCCTCGTAACGTCCGATGGTGCGACTGTCAATTTTTTTGGTACGGTCGCCACCATTGTTTCTTTAACTTCTACGCTTGGCACACGTATTCAGTGGATTATTTTATACATTAAGTATTGAACCAATCCAAAGCAGCATTTAGTATACCAGTAACCAATCAAATCCTGATTACAGTGATAATACTACAACGTCAACTTGAGACTACCTACTCAATACTTTAATTTATAAAATAATCTGCAAAATACGATTCGTAGTCTCTAGGTTGCCTTGTTGAGTCCTCATGGATGCACTACTTGTCAAATAGTAAATTTTTTTCGGCCAAAAAGGATGAGAGCTTGCTAAAAAAAATCTACCATTTTGACTCCAGGCTTAGTGCCCTTAGGCAAAAAAAACATCAAAGACACGTTACAGCCGAAACTACTGAAGATGAAGATATACAGATTGGAGGTCGGGATGCATGCAATTTTGAGCCAAATCGGCTGATTACATTATATCCAGATTTTTACGTTTATATTGCGCCTCCAATACAATTATCGCGTTTACATAGCGAGCGCCTCAAATAATTCCAGAAAAAAATGCACTTCTTTTGCCGAAACGTTTGGAAATGGAACAAAATCTTATACAGAAGAATTGTTGTGTAATATCTATTATAGATTTGTGTTTTAAGTTTTCTGAAAATGGGTTTGAGTGTTACATTATTCCTGACGTTATACATTGCGGCTAAATGACCAGTAACGTCTGGGTATATCTACCAACTGAATTCCATGACGTAAGGTACACAACGCCTTTCTAGTCTATGCAAGGTAATTCAAATTTGTTTCTGTGCAATTTTTAGGTAAATTGTCAGTTATTGCTATATTTACAAATTCTGTGAATGGCTGTGACTGCACGTTCGGTCTTAATTAAGAAAAAAAAAACAATGATGACGTTATTATGTCAAAAACAATTGAACCACCATCGGACGTACAATGCATTTTTGCAGAAAATTAATTTGCCCCAGGCATCCTGCGTAAAATTAATTCCTCTTTATTTCAGGAACAAAATTTTATTTCCACGTGAAAACTGCTTCTTTATTTACCACGTCAGTAGGCCATGAAAACTTTTTTTCTGAAGTGGTTTTTGAATTCGTCATCACAGTACTTCATTACTCGGTCAATGTTGTTGCAGGTACTTTAACAAAATCCAGTAAAGCATTACGGTATGTCACAAATTTTGTTATTATTAATATAAATCGAAAAATAATCAAATTTGGTTGAGAACCATCGTTTTTGTTTTAGAATTTTTTAAGTGAAACAGCAAGTTTAAAAACTTGATGACGTATGTGCTAGCGATCTCACCTTTCTGTACAATTCCTTGGTGTAAGAACACAGATGACAAATAGATGACAGTTCTGCCACTTATTTCCATTAGAAAATTCTGTATACCATTGGATCTTCTGATTGGATTGAGATTTTCAATTGAAAACAATACGAATCCGATAGTCAATAGTTAGTAATACGACGAATAGTATCTTGATTGCCGCGGGTTTTGACCCCCGAATGGTTGTCAACTACGAGTCAAAATGGCAATTTTTTTAGGCTAAAAAGAGGACGCCTCTTTGGTCGAAACAAATCTACCATTTGACAAGTAGTGCATCCATGAGGACTCAACAAGGCAACCAAGAGACTACGAATCGTATTCTGCAGATTATTTTATAAATTAAAGTATTGAGTAAGTAGTGTCAAGTTGACGTTGTAGTATTATCACTGTAATCAGGATTTGATTGGTTACTGGTATACTAAATGCTGATTTGGATTGGTTCAATACTTAATGTATAAAATAATCATACAGAATATGAACCAGTTGTCACATTATGACAGAACTGTCTGGTTTCCAATCATGAGAAATCCAATTGACATACAGAATAAGACTGATTGACGAAATTAAACAGGAATTAAATGGCTCGTACTTTTTGTGACGACGCAGCTCATAGTCATATGTCATCAAATTCAATATTTCATTTTATGGCCTTATTACTGGTTATATTCAAAAATACAAAAACACTTCAGAGCTAATGAGTCTTATTCTGTATGCCAATTGGATTTTTCAATATTGGAAATTAGACAACTTTCTCAGAATGTGACGGCTGGTTCGTATTCTGTATGACCCATTGAAGAGTAGTATGTAGATTACTAGTTTAGTAAACAGATTAGACATGTTGTTAAAAAAAAGTAAAAAAATAACATCAATAACTATCATTTTTCTTGCGATTTTCACGAAGTTTTAAATAAGTTAATCAGTATTAAAAAACACAATTTAATGTTAAATTACAGAAAAAAAACACGAATTTGAAAAATAATCCTAACTAGGTTTCGAATCCGAGCATCAAAACATTGTTCTTCAAAGTCGTAACCGCTTTTCATGCGTTGTGAAAATAAGATTAGCTGGGATAACTTATTCTTTCGCAGTCCTTCTTCATTTTGAAAACACTAAAATTAAAACGTTGAAACAATCACAAATGACGTGGCTCGCCAAGCAGTTCTGACACATCACGTCTGGTTTCTGTACAACATTGCAGAAAAAACACGTAACCGTATCACAGGCTGACTTAGTATTGTAGAAAAATAGAATGATTAATCTGTTATTTATTATATGCGTTATTTCTTCCGATAAGTTTGCTATAAATTACTTTGAAGATTCAAATGTTTCTTTTCATTTTATACTGTTTTCTTAAAAGGGCATCAATTTAAATTAAAACAAAAATGAACATGCCACTTTTTTATTGACACTAAACTGAGAAATTCCACACGGTACGTAGAAATGAACGAGATTTAAAATATACGCCTTCAGCTGTAAAATTATGTCGGATGGACTTGAAATCAGTACCACAGCACCGATATAAACCTGGCGATGATAAAAAATAAAATCTGACGTAAAGAGATAAAGTGTTACGTTCGAGATGATGTCTCACGCGGTTTTGCTTGTGCATGGGAGCGTCTAAAAATAACGATCGATCTAAATACTGAAAAATCTGTGCTCTTCATCAAAAAAAAAGGAAGAAAAAAAACTGACGACACTCAGGACTTACACAATGTTAATGGATTTTTTCGCTTCGTTAAAAGGTCACAAGCGGCAGTTTCGTTAGTTAACGCGCACCCTTAAGGTGTTCGCTTTTAATTTGGAATCATATCTCACACACGGCCTTACTACTTACAACCGACACCAATCTCGACGTTGACGGGTAGTATTTCTGAGCTAAGGCCGTCGCCACAGTTTGTTTCGGTGGTGACAGTAAATATTTGGTCGTCGCGGCGGCCGTCGTCGTCGTATCGCCCGCACCCCGATTGTACACCTCGTCCAAAGCCGAATATTTCATGATCAGGCTCTGGATCTCCTTTCTTTTCGCCTCCCTTTCCGAAAGGGGATCGGGTACGCTGGGGGTTGGCGTGACGTCATCGTGAACAGGTACCGGATCGTCGTCGAGGGGTATCTCGACGGCGCACAATTTTAAATTAGCAGTCCTCTCGTGTATTTCACTTTTACCGGACCTTAAGGGCTTTGCGGAGCGTCTGGGACGCAATTCGGAATGGTTGGATCTACGACGTACTCTATAGACGGAATCTTGATCGAGGTATGTGTAAGGTGGTTCTTGGTATTGTTTGCGTCGTGCGTCATTTCTGTACGGCGTTTTTTCCCTCACCGCGACGTTATGATTGGCACTAACGTAAGGATACGCTTTTTCCGATAAAACTACGTTCGTCGTCGTGGCACTTTTAGCTAGAGCTCTACCCACCGAAGGTTCTATCGTCCTTTCCACGTCACGTTTTCTACCATAAATCCTGTCTAGAACGTTCGAATACTTATCTTCTAAACGGGTTCTGGTCGAACCGAAAGACGGTACCACAGTCGAGCTTTTACTAGTCGATAAAGGATTGAAAGATGTTTGTTTGTTGTTGTTTAAAATCGTTCGATCTACGGTTGCGGATGGACCTCGAACTTTTGTCGTCAACTTCTGCAGGAGACTAGTGCAGGAGTCACTTAACAATTGGGCGACACTAGTGGTCGAGGATCTCGAGTACCTCGTCCTCCTCGCCGAAGAGGGAGTATCAGCTGCCATGACGTCATCTGGCCGGGTTCTCCAACCGTTCGAACATCCTGGTGCACCGTATCGACCACGGTGATCGTAAGATTCGTCCGTTGGACGGTATCTATTGTACGACAAACCGCTGGTGTACATCGGGCCTTAGGGGCATTATAACTTGGACCGCGAATGACGTGAAGACGCCGCCAACCGAGATACGACTGAGAAGCAAAACGCACTCGTCGTTACCCCTCTGGCGATGCCAAATACTGCCAAACTATAATTAGCCGGTGCGAACGGCTCGACGTACGTCCGACGACGACGACGACGACGGCAACAACGACGACGTTATGTAAATTAAATCTTCAATTTAAAAAAAAATACAATTTAACTGACCTTTACAATCAGGCGCAGGATTTTCTTCATAAACACGATAAAACTCGTGTCACTCTTCATTTTAACTACTCTACACTGATAACGAAACAACTAAAATAGAAAATTGCATCGACTTCAACGCTTTATTATTGTTGTTATTATTGAATAAGTATCGCCGAATTACGGCATTGTGATTATTCTTAACATCAATGAAGATATTTTGAAATAAGTAAACGGTCTAAAAATAAACCGAAAACATTGCAACATCACAACACTAGAGCAGCACTAGAGTGGATTATAGGTTAGATCGTAGAAGAGCGTTCGCTTGGTGATACACACCGCTCCACTGTGTGTGGCTCTTTCGGTTCGACAATGTGATTGGGAAGAATATTATAGCCGTTGCAGGGGCGGCGTTGACTGGAGGTGTGCCTTTGAAGTCAATAACGGTGAAGTGGTTATCAATTATTATCTACTGATAGCGATTTTTTGTTCTATAAAAGACAGGTTTCTTAATATTTTCATCAGTTTGATTAATGGAATACTACAAAAATATACTGACAGTTTTGCACGACCTGCTACTAGTATTAGTGAGATGTAACTATGCCAGAATAAGTAAACATTAAAATTTCACGGCTCTCCTGATCTAATTTAAGGATTTACTTGCTTTTTTTAAAAACAAGATGAAACTGTAGCAGTTCAACGGCATTTTGGCCGGAAATTACCATTTTGTTTGTACAGCTTTCTATTTTATCGGCAAATCAACGCTACTAAACAACGATTGGCAACTGTCAAATCGATTTGTTAATAAATTTTAAAGTTTGCCATGGTTTCGCTTTAGCTCGTTAAAAGTTCATTGTTAATTTTACTGTTTCAAATAGAAATAATTATGAAAATCCAGGAAAAGAGATATTTCGGAGTGACATTTAGACGAACCTATCGTTTCTCTTTAAAAATTGGCTTCATAATGGGCGAAAAAATAAGTGTTTGAATTAATAAAGAGCAAAAATATAAATTTTTCTCGCAAAAGAACAGAACAGAGCTATGGGAAAATTGTACACCTATTTCATTCGCTCAGAACTAAAGTATGATCATAAATAATTGTCACCAGTCGACAAATAATAGTCTCGATTATATAGTTCACAATTCAATTCGTACATATCAATATATACAGGGTGGTTAAATTTTCGATGCTCACTATTAGTATCTCGGAAATTATAATAGATGTAGAGTATGGATACTTCTAGGTGATTAAGAATCTGAACAGAAATCCCCGATATTTTGATTCGTTCCCGAGTTATAACAAAAAATCTGAAAATTGACAATTTAAGCAAAAAATAATATCCTCCTAACGATTGATGTTATTTAAATTAAACTTGGAAGTTTTATATTTTTGACAGCTGTCAAATGAATGGCATTGACGGAAATTTCCTATGCCTTCTAGATTTTGAATAACGACAGTCGACTTTTGATTCTTTTATGGCCGCCATATTGAATTTGGCACCATCAAATCCGCAAAAAAAACTGGCTTTTCAAGAATGTAGTCAACATGAACTTTTTTGACAGATGTCAAAATTTGAAAACTTGTATGAATAATCTGTAAAATCAGCTTGAACTTCGATAAAAAACAATTGCCAATTGTACGCCGTCTTCTTCAATGTCTTATAATATGTGAAAATTTTCTCTTCAGATTCTTAATCGCCAAGAAATAGGGCAACTTTTCTCTAATTTAACCAACCCCCGCATCTTTTACCGTTTAGGAGATCCCAAAATCAAGAAAGCTGTGAGAGGTGAGTGCCACGTCGAGACTTCACTGATACTCACGGTTATATCTCACTAAGAATAATTTGCGCGATCTAGTTTATATTCTACGCTGCTTATGCCCCCGGTTTCTAGAAGCAGTTATGAAACCGATAAAGTTATGGTGCGATTAGAATGGTGACAAACCTACCTGTTACAGATAGGACTCTTACCATTCTAATTGCATAATAACTTTATCGGTTCCATAACGGCTTCTAGAAACTACCATTAGTAAGATACCGTCAGATCTAATGAAAAACGAATTAACATGGACCATGAAATAAAAAAAAAAAGTGACATTATATTATTTTTGCCAGTCAAATGAACGTCACTTTCAGTTTAGCCAACGTAATGGATTGTTCCATTGCCAACTTTAATTCATTTTTTATTAGATCTCTCGGTATAACGTGTATGTATCAGCAAAGTCTCGACGTTTAGGCAAACTTTCATGGCCTTCTTGCTATTACATTTTGTTGATGAACTTATTATTTTTGACAACTGTCAAAACTCGTTCGGATTTCAGACGTACCCTTCACATTTCATAGCCGCCCCCAATCGGAAATAATTTTTGTCGATATTTTACTTACCATTACAAAAATACCCAAGTTCAAAATTTTTCCTCAATAAATTAAATTATCTTATACGAAAAATGCATACAATTCTAAGGCACAATTCAGTGAAGGAGGGACAACATTTGCCAAAATAATTTCAAAAAAAAGGCAATCCAAAACTCTAACTGCGAAGTGCGAAGCATTATACAGTGCGAGTGTAAAGTCTGACATAAAATTCCTTAAATTTTTGCCCATGATTTTTGATAAAAATCCTCGGACAGGTCGATTTTGTTTTTTTAATGCGGATTCGCTGGTGAAGTCAATATTTTTTTTTCTCTTCCGGTTTAAGCGGAACTGATCCCCCTAATTTTGTTTTTTCAAATAGAAGCATACATATTTCTCAACGGATTCGGAATTTTAAATAAGAACATGTACCAGAAGTGAAGTCACGGCCACCCTAGATTTTCAAAAGCAGATAAGAAATCGGTGAAAAAAACAAGAATTTTCAAAATGGCAAATACACGTCAATTTTATTTTCTTGATACAAATTTAACTGCCAAATTACGTTTTCTTAAATTGTTTTTACTGCTTTGGCAGATTGAAATTTAATGCCAGACTTTACACTCGCACTGTATCTTTTACCGTACACCGTGCATAGAAAACTCTTAAATGGCAGAATATTGGGTAAAGTTTACCATAATCTTTAGCTAGAATAGGGAATTATGATACCTTCGAAAGACATTTTTTATTTAAATATCCTGTATGAATTACGTTTTTACAAAAAGTGCCAGCAAACCAGTCTATTTCATTCTTCTATGAAATAAACAAGAGTCATCTGTGTTATTACGCCAAGAAATTGTACAGAAAGGTAGGATCGCTTGAAGATAATACGTCATCGATTTTAAAAAATTGCTTGTGAAGTGAAACGAAATACTAAAACAAAAACGCTGCATTTCGAAATTTGTTTATTTTTTGAATTATACCAATAAGTTATTTGTTTAACAAGGCAGTAAATCTGTTTTTTTGCCGTGTTTAATAACTGAAGCACAAGCATTTGTTTTATACTTTAGTTGTTTCACCCATTATCAGTCCCTCAGTATAGATACTAGAAAAGTGAGCTTTTTTGTTTGGTGAATCGCTTCATTTTGATCTAACCTACCACTCAGTTAATGCTGAACATTAACTATCAAAGACACTGCATGCAAAATTGATACTGAATATCTTTAAAAAGGGCCAAATATTCCCGATTTGTAAAAATTTTGGCCGAGCACTTCTAGTTTCTAGCTTTCTTAAAGTGCATTCGCATTTTATGATTAATTTTATTCAGGTGTTATTTATTGCTAAATATCTATACCTAAATTTCCTCCACGCCACTGAGCTAATACGGGCGGGCGCGTCCGGTTCGCGTGCATGTAATAATGTTCCTGAATACGCTCTCGCATACAAACACACGGCACTCTAGATATCGGCAAGACAATTTTTCCTTCGTCCCTCATCTATCACGAATAGAGTTAGTTAGTGTCCGGCTGTTAGATGATAAAATTTTGTTATCGTGAAAACCACACACGCAAACCATGCATTGGGCTTTTCCTCGACGGCAGCGCACCTCCGTAGTGGCGGACCATTTAGGAACCTCCGCCGTTACAGTTTTGGATGGTGGCGCGAACGGCAGTGCCTGAGCGAAAATCCTGGCGGCTGCGGTCCGCCATTCGCCCCCGGCCATGGAGGATTAAAACGATCCCATCCGAGTTGCGATTCCGACAGTCACACACTGGGTTTGGTTATATTCGTTATATATTTACACGGCCACGGCAGGACGGAAATAGAATGATCATTTTTCTCGGAGATGCTCAGACTATACTTACACGCCCACAAAAAGATAACCAATCGTGTCAAGATTGCTATTTACAAACATGGACGATACACGTTCGTCGATTGTACAGTGCTTCTTGGGTACGATTCGGGCATGGCGACGGTCCCACAGTAAAACAAAAAAAAACAGCTCAACCACAGTACTTAATGCTAAGTCTTACCGTCTCCGCCTTTAAAACCAGTCAACCACGTGATTCTAATTCAATACTGACCTGATCTGAAGAGTACGATCGACGGCTATGTTTGCGCCTCGACTGCGACCTGTCATGACGGTGACGGTGTCTCTTCTTCGACGTGGGGGACCTACGATGACTGCGTTTGTACCGACGCTCAGCGCTTGAACCTCTTTCGTACTGTCGAGACCTGTGTGCTCTTTGACTGCTGTAATGGGAGAAATACCCTCCATGAGGACAACGCAACTTGACTTGATCAAAGGTGGGATTGTTGTAAATTTTAAAATCAAACACATCATTTCCTAATATTATGTATTTGAAAATATTATAGCATAAAAACAAACTTAAACATTATATTTTTTCTTAACCTCATCCTCGACACACCAACAAAACTTGTTGAGCATAGGACCCTCCTCCTGGCATTTCTTCCACTGGGCGAACCCTTTGAGGCGCTTGCTTAAATAAGTTTTCGAGATTTCCACGTTGCAACCATTATTGTGCAAATAATTGATGAAGCTTTCAACCACTGCCTTCTGATTATTCACGTTGCCGTGGATCAATTTCAAAAATGCTGGAATCAGATCTTCCCGTAGTTCCTTGGCATATTTCTTGTTTGCAGTCTGAAGTATTATTTCCGCTCTCTTTTTGATATTGACTTGTCCAGTAGTTATCATGGCGAAAGGTCTTAGATGCATATCGATGGCTTCGTCGACATTGCCTCCATCTTTATCATACCAAATGCAACCAATGGAACGAGGCTTCAATTTGTGGGTTCTAGTCATCATGTCTTGGTCAAACTCGTCTTTCAGCAGTTTCAGTTTCTGCTTGAGAGATTCCGGTGAGAGTTTCGCAGTAGATTCATCGTCAACTTCGTCGTCGCTCAAATGCCCATGAGGCACGAAAAAATCATTATCAACTTCATAGTCATCGTTTTCCTCCTCGTTTTCTTTATCTTCGTTGTCAGAACCGTTCAACGATTCACCCTGTTCCTCTTCTTCCCAGTCATCATCCGAGTCGACTTCATAATCGAAAATTTTATCTTCGGCAAAAGGTCGTCTTCCTGTTATGGTGGTGCTTTTCTTCCTCCAAGTACCCAAATAAGCCGGTCTTCTATTCTCGTGGAACTTTAAAAACTTTGCTCTCATTCTCTTCAACTTCTTCTCTTCGCATATGGTTTCTCCGAAATCTTCCTCAATCAATACAACACTTTCACTTGAATCTTCACAAGGCCATGTGTCTGGACATTTTCCAATGGTTTTCCCGTTCTTCAGATCAATTAAATACGAGACATCCGAGGGTTTTTCCATTAAATCGTCAAAATTCTTTCTTTCATCTTCAGTTAAATTTGGACGCCTCATCGGAGGTAACCTCATATCCGACTTGACTTCAAACGGCATAAAATTCGACACGTTTTCATTCGCTTTCTTCTCTTCGACGTTTTCCGGTTTCTTGGTGACGAAAAAATTGGCAAAAACCGCGGCAGCCTTCTGTTTCTGCTCCTCCTGCTTCTGCTTTTCTTTGTTCTTCTCTTCTAGCTCTTGCTGCTTACGCAGCTTTTCCTGCTCGCGTTCCTTTCTCTTCTGCTCTTCCCGTTCCTCTTTTTCCTTGCGTTTCGCCTCCTTCTCCTCCTTTTCCTTGCGTCTCTGTTCTTCCTTCTGGAGACGTTCCTTTTCTTTCTCCTCCTTCGCTTTCTCTTTCTCCAGACGTGCTCGCTCCCTCTCCTCCTGTTTCTTCTTCTCGCGTTCTTCGCGCTCCAGTTGCTTCTGCTGGCGCTTTCGCTCCGATTCCAGTTTCTTTTGGAGCTGTTTGGGGCTCATGGTTTTTTTCGGGGTGATTTCCAGTTCTTGCCTTTTGACGACCTTGGCAGTTTTATCAACTACGCCTTCTGCTTCATCGGCAGTTAAATCAATGAGGTCTTTTTCAATTGAAGTTTCGTCTTGGTCAACTTCATCAGTTGATGATGCCCTTTTTGGAGTTTCCTCGAGGTTTTGTGCTTCCTTCTGATCAACTTCATCAACTGATGGTGCATTTTTAGGATCAGTTTCGTTATTGGTGTCTTCTGCTTCAATTGGTTCGCAACTGGAAAAAAGACGTCATGAGATGGATGCAGCCTAGACAAGTTTAGTCGTAGGTCATCAGCGCCATCCCAGAGACCAAAATAATAATCAGCAAACCTTAAACAAACACTTACGAACTAAACATTTAACACAATTTAGCCTTTCAATACCTACCTTATGCATTTTTATTTCGGTCTTAGGTGGTATTGACAACCTACTCGTCCACATTCATACAGAGTTATCGAAATGTCCGTTTACGAATAGTCGATTAAATAAATTATCCGCAAATATGGTATACACATAAGTGAGGCGCCAGTGGGTGGTTAAATTCACTACAAATTGTTTGGAAATAACATACTTATGATACATGTTGCATTTTGGTATCCACGATGCCATGGCAACGTATAGAATCGGTTGTTCCCTGATTGTCTCGAGTCGCATGCGTGAAAAATCCTGCAGGAGACCGTCCTGGCCTATATCGTAGTGTACAGCGTAAGACATTCCGGAGGTCGCCATCGTTGGTTTTATTTACATTTACACTATCACAGTCTGAATTTTAAACACATTATTATCACAATTTCTCGTACATCTTTGGTGCAATTATTATTTATCAACTGTTATCATATTGGCGTTCTAAAAATTGGAACGTTGGAAAATAACGCAAGTTTCGGACCGAAGCCAACCTTGCCCCGGAGGTGGATTTTTTCCGTCGAGAATAGAATTGAATCCTGACCCCTGCAGTCCCGTATATGGTGTTAAAAATTGTTCTTGAGGCGAAAATTCAAGCAGGTGACCTTCGCGACTCACATTCGGGGCAAGGTTGGCTTCGTACACACTATATTTTAAAACGTTCCTATTAACGGCATAAATCTTGTGATGATTCACGTTGAAAGGCTAATTTAGTGGAACCCAAATAACAAACGGCTCGTGACAATGCCGACCGTACCCTAATAAAAAGAAACTAATGTCTCGCGTCCAGTTTTTTACCCTCTCCACTGAAATTGCCGAATTTGTGATATAATCACTAGATCTGAAAGTTTTGCGATTCTAAAAACTCAAAGGGTTTTTCTAAAATTTGACATAGAATTTGCCCGACGGCGATGATAGCCTTGGACGATCAGGAAAAGTCTTAGAGAGGCGCTAATTGCGGGGATAAGAATGCAAACCAAGAGGCGAAGAACATGCAAAACAACAAGGTCGCAAGTCACAGCACGCGATGCATGAAGTTTGGAAAAAGCCTTCGTCCATGGCTCGGAACGGGAACGGCCGATCATTGTTGTAACATAAATTTTTAATGAAGGAAGTCGTGGACGTGGACTTTGCATTGAAATATAGAAATTGATTCGTGGAGAATTAACAACTACTCTTCTGTCCACAATAAACGCACGACCAAAACCAAAATAGTTTTACTTTCAGCCAAGATTCTGTGTGAATCACCACCACTGAAAATAGGACGCGATTTCCAAACCGGAATATTTGCCATTTACGTTTAAGACTGAAAATCATTTTATCACAGCACAATTTTTTCACACAACAGACACTGATAACGACGATGCAGCATTGTCCTCTCAGCACTTACAGTTACCAACTGCTTGCCGCTGAAAGATAATAACTGAAACCAGATCTCTTTCACGGTCGTCATTGACGACAGACGGGGGGAAACACGAGCGCAATCCCACCAATGAAAATTTTGTCTATGAAAAGGAAATCGTGCACGGGGGTTGTTGTTGATTAATATACGAATTCCACACGTGACGAAAGCAAAGGGTTGATTCAATTTCACGTAAAAACGTCACCAACTCAAACAATGGACTCGGACAATGTGGAAACCCTGTTCATAAAAAAAATTATATTGCATTTGCGACACCTCTTGGATTTCTTAATGATGTAATGGAACAATATCAGATATTATACAACCCAATAAAAAGGAAGATTTCAGCGGTTTGTTATTATATCAGCAATAAAATTAATTTTTCACGGTTGCAACAGCTTCCAAAACAGAATCTTTAACACAATAAAAGCGTGTAAATTCATTTTTCTATGGCCTGATTATTTTTCAATCGACAATCAACTGATAAATAATTAACATGCTTTTATAATTATCGCATGCAAGCAACAATTTGTACCATGTAACCGTTAGTTTCGGTATCAATGAAATTCTACGCTGCTTCAATAAATTAATGTCACGTTTGTCACGAATTAATACAGAAAACTTGGTTTTATGCGAAGGCAATCAGTAATAGATTTAAGAGGACTATAATATTAAATTAGGTAGCGTAAATTATTATTAGTGAGATGTAACTTTGTGAGTACTAGTAAAGTCTCGACGTGCCGTTCAACTTTCACGACATTTTTGGCGTAAAATTTTATATTAGTTCTACATTTTGTTGATCAAGTGGTAGCTTTTTCACAACTATATATTACGTACAATGAAATTTTTAGCTACGATCCAACGAGTTTTTACATTTGACATGTAAAATTAATGCTCGAAGCAGACCTGTCCTGGTCTGTCCGAGGTTGACATGGCACTTAATTCTTTTTCAGAAATCTTAAAAACAAAATAAAAAGATACAAAAAGAAATTTACTTGGAAACCATCCAAAGATAAAAATACAGTTAAAAATCTGTTGTTTCAGTAAACATCCGACTTTATTATAAACAATGCAGGCAGTGGAAAATGATGAAAATTTAATAACGACTTTGCCTTCCTTACAAAAATCATAGACTTGTAATTTATTTCCCACGGAATTGACGTCTGACGAAAAACCAATAAAATATCTTAGTGGGAGGCCACTTCAAATCGTACAAGATATACCTGTGCGATTTTTTCTGTCGAAATCCCGAAATAAAATAGCACCCGTTTGCCAGGTTAACGGGACTATTTCCGTAGTGTGACTGTGCAGAAATAATCAACAGATTACAATCAGATGAATAATTTTTTTGTTCTTATTTTATAAAGCACAATAAGATTGACGTGTGGGAGTCGCTACTCTACACATCTTTGTTGGGCGAGCACAACGACCTCGCGGCAAGGACGTTTTCGTTGCATTTTTCGTGTGCGTTTATTAAAGAAATGCAAAGACCGAAATCAAAAGTTTGCCCACCTTGCCAGAGGAGGTACGTAGGCAGTTAATCAACGGCGGAGTGGGCGACAACCCGGCCATCCTAAAACGGCAACACAAAGAGATAAACCAGTATCCGTGCGAGAAAAAATTATTGCTCTTCCAGCCTTAAAACGTGCTCATAAAACAGTCATGCCAAAATATTTAACAAAAATTAGTGTTTTGGTCTTCAAATTCCGTAAATGATTGCGTTTACTAGAAAAAAGTGCCAAGTGGCTTTGGCTAAAGTGTTCCAATACCAAGGATGACACCTAACAAAAAAGTTAGAAAGTAGTTTTTTTTGGGACTCATTCCGAAAATTTCAACAGAGAATATGATACTTAGTAGTTTCGGTCCGTTGCTATTGGCAAAGCAACAAATAAACACCTCATCTACATGAAATGCACCTATGAGCCAATGAGAAAAACCATGGGTTTAAAAACAGTAGACTTTTCTTATACAACTCTTACTCTCGATTGTAAGAATTCTCCTCTTAATTAAGTGGTCCCGTTATTGTCCCCGTTACATAAACAATCAATTGCTTTTTTGACAGCTATTACAAAATTTTGCACTTTTCAGGAAACGCATGTTGCAATTTACGGAAAGTAGACAACGGTTATCATTAAAATAACATGTCTAGCGATTAAAAACGTAACGGTACATAAAGTTGTTTACATTTTATTAGCGCACTTAACAATAGGCTGACAGAGCCAGATTCTAACCCAAAAATTTCGCCTGATTCTATTTTAAATCCACTTCCTGTGAGTGTTTTAAAGTTAATAACCCGCGAATGCAAGCATTTCAGGTTATTTTATAATTGAAATTTTATTTGAAACGACATTCGGGCCAAGGTCGCCACGGGTGATATAATTGCAACTTTAGTCAAGTAGGTTAAAATGGCAAACACTACCTAACCAAATTGGTGTAGTTGCAAATTTTGTGAATCCACCTTAAATTTTGTTCATCACCCACGACGCCTCGTTGCAACATTTACTTTGCGCAATTTTATATATTATGGAGAGGAATAGTTGTTTACATTTTTTGCAATGAATTTCACCAAGTACTTTTAAACTGGCGAATGGAACATAAATGCCCAAATATGGTCAGTTTACTTTTGGGGAGTTTTTATGTTCCTATTTTTAAGAACTGAATCATACGTCACTTTTCCTTTTTCAAATCGAAATAATGAACCTGATATCAAAACCGACAATTAATAATAAATATCGAATTAATACAGCGGTGTTAAACGAGGTTTCAGTTACGTCAAAATTCCTGTCAGCGTCAAAAAACAGTTAATTATTGTCACAGCATAAGGAAACCAGCATAGGCACTCTCTGTCGGCTTCTTTGATATTTTTCAGTGGGAATTTGGTGACGTCGAGAACCTCGCGAAAGAAGAAACAATTTAATTTGGAGATATATGTACACCCAACCGCATTAATAATAAGCGGGCTGATGGAGACAGAAATAGCAGACACGCATTCTAATCGTATTTCCCTTTTTATCTCACCCGCTTATTACTAATGCGGTTGAGTGTACAGGTGGTAGGTAAATACCGTCGTGATCAGAAAAAACCGAGTACAGTGTCGTGACTTTAAAGTCATGCGCTGTACTCGTTTTTTCTGATCACGATGGTACCTACCTAAGAGTTTATAATTATTCTAAAGTATCACTTATTTGGTCAGATTGAGGTTATTAGGCTTACTATGTATGATACTGAAACCATTTCCAAATTATTTGTATTCATACTGCAATCGATCATTGCATTGAACTCATTTTTGTTTCCCCATAAAGGTATGTATGGATCAAAAGCCAGTCACTTTAGCAAAACTTAAGGCATACTCGGAAACAGAAACACAAATTTATAATAAAATCGCTCAAATACACTCGATCCTAATTTAAAATAAGGCCTAGTGATAAATTCATAGCGCCCGCGCAATTTTAGTTCCTTGAATTTGACAGCTTCGGTTTATAATTCAGCAAAAGAAGGTTTAGGGAGAAAAAACTTAACTTTCTTGATTATTTTCATTTTTCACTGATGGATCGTAATTGTTCCCCATTTCTACTGGTTAGAAGAAATGACAAGCGTTCAACTGTCAATGTGGAGATTTTACTTTTTCTAAGAGCCGCACTGTATACAGGGTATTTCACGATAATTTTCGAATATTTCAGAACGTGATTCTATACAGGGTGTTATTTTTAAAACTTCCCACCTTGAATATCTTTGGCTGTAATAAAGATATTGAATTGAAATAAAAGCTGGCCAATCCCACACGGAGGGGGACACTTGCGCGTATGTTGAGTGAATTTTTTTCACTTCCGGTTTAACCGGAAATGACCTTTACTTTGTTTTTTCAAATGGAATGACACGTTTTTCTCAACGGATTCGGAATCTACAATTTTTTCTGAGTTAGAAACATATATCACACTTGACAGGAAGTGCAGTCACGGCCACCCTAGATTTTCAAGAACATCGAAGAAATCGGTGAAATGTTGAGATTTTCGAAAAACGCAAAAACACTGCAAATTTATCTGAGCAATTTCATTTTTTGATTTCTCTTATTTCTATCAAATTTTCTCTTACCTCACAATCTGTCAAAAACTAAAAAGTAAATAAAAAGAAAATGTCAATGGGCAGATGAATTTGCCTCAAATAATTAAAGTAGACGTGTTTTTGCGTTTTTCGAAAATCTTAATTTTTCACCGATTTCTTCGATATTTTTGAAAATCTAGGGTGGCCGTGAATGCACTTCCGGTCAAGTATGATACATGCTTCTTACCCAGAAAAAATTGTAGATTCCGAATCCGTTGAGAAAAAGGTGTCATTCCATTTGAAAAAACAAAGTTAAGGTCATTTCCGGTTAAACCGGAAGTGGAAAAAATTCCCTCTATATACGCACAAGTGTCCCCTTCCGTGCGGGATTGATCGGCGTTTAGTTCAATTCGATATCTTTATTACATCCAAAAATATTCAAGGTGGGAAGTTTTAAAAATAACACCCTGTATAAGAAAATAGGAAAAAAAGTTCCTATAATGGCTTCTAAGGGGGTTACGGTCTCGAGAAGGGACGGTTTTTATTGATTAAATAAATGTTATATATATACAGGGTGTTATTTTTAAAACTTCCCACCTTGAACATCTTTGGCTGTAATAAAGATATTGAACTGAAATAAAAGCTGGCCAATCCCACACGGAGGGGGACACTTGCGCGTATGTTGAGTGAATTTTTTTCACTTCCGGTTTAACCGGAAATGACCTTTACTTTGTTTTTTCAAATGGAATGACACCTTTTTCTCAACGGATTCGGAATCTACGATTTTTTCTGAGTTAGAAACATATCACACTTGACCGGAAGTGCAGTCACGGCCACCCTAGATTTTCAAAAACATCGAAGAAATCGGTGAAATGTTGAGATTTTCGAAAAACGCAAAAACACATCAAGTTAGTTTTTTTGATGCAAATTTATCTGAGCAATTTCATTTTTTGATTTCTCTTATTTCTATCAAATTTTCTCTTACCTCACAATCTGTCAAAAACTAAAAAGTAAATAAAAAGAAAATGTCAATGGGCAGATGCATTTGCCTCAAATAATTAAAGTAGACGTGTTTTTGCGTTTTTCGAAAATCTCAATTTTTCACCGATTTCTTCGATGTTTTTGAAAATCTAGGGTGGCCGTGAATGCACTTCCGGTCAAGTATGATACATGCCTCTTACTCAGAAAAAATCGTAGATTCCGAATCCGTTGAGAAAAAGGTGTCATTCCATTTGAAAAAACAAAGTTAAGGTCATTTCCGGTTAAACCGGAAGTGGAAAAAATTCCCTCTATATACGCACAAGTGTCCCCCTCCGTGCGGGATTGATCAGCGTTTAGTTCAATTCGCTATCTTTATTACATCCAAAGATATTCAAGGTGGGAAGTTTTAAAAATAACACCCTGTATAATATTGTAAGGTTATTATGAAACATCCTGTACATATTTTAAATTTGCGCGCCTTCTATTTTACATCAATCCCATCAAATAAGAGTTTCTTTTAAACAGGTCCATGAAAAACCCACTGTTTATTCGGAAAACTTGTGCACAGAAATGCATCACTTCTTATATACAGTGTGTCCCAATTGTCTGTATTCGGTCGATATCTCCATTGGTAACAGAGATAGCGAAGAATTGTTTAGTACAAAGTTGCAGAGGACTAAACAAGGCACATTTTAAAAATATTTTCAATTATACAGGGTGTTTCACTAAGGAGTAACGACACAAACATAGTTTTTTTTAAATGGCACATGTACTTCAATTTTTTTTTGGATTCTACGATAAATTCCAAGTGACATTTATTAATCATGTTTTCATCTGAAGGAAATCGTTTAGAGGATATTCTCGATTTTGTGGAAAAAATTACTTTTCCAGTACTTGTTTTAAAAAATCACCAAACAAACTATTTTCAACCATTAGTTTTGAAAATTTAGGGTGTCATTAAGGAAGGTTTGGTCTACCTTTTGAGCTTTAGAAAACAGTCTTACCTTGTTAAGTTCGTCACCAATGAAATTATGAACTTGGAATATTTGATCGTTAAAATCTCGATATTTTCAAGTGGCACTACTATGAAATGTTCTAGCCATCAGTTGTAAAATTAAATTTGCTTTCATCTAATATAATAATCCCTATTCCCTATATCTACTTACTGCAAACGTAATTTTTTCCACAAAATTGCCAATATCTTCTAAACCATTCACTTCTGATGAAAACATTATTAATAAATGTAACTTGGAATTTATCCTAGAATCCAAGAAAAAATTGAAATACAGGGTGTGCCATTTAAAAAATCTATGTTTGTGTCGTTACTCCTTAGTGAAACACCCTGTATACATGAAGATATTTTTAAAATGTGCCTTGTTTGGTCCTCTGCAACTTTATATTCAACAATTTTTCGCTATCTCTGTTACTAATGGAGATATCGACCTAATACAGACAATTGGGACATCCTGTACATATAAATATCAATTAAGGTTTCCAATCTTGTATCTTTCTATCCTGTGACGTTATGCTCAGAGGATCTGCACATTTAATCATAATTTGACAGTTGATAGAATTAACATAGCCTTTTGACAGTAAAATGACGGCTGACAGAGTCCGCCATGACAGTTTCCAGAATCCTCAAAATTCCTGTCATGGACAATAATTAACAACAAAGACGAGTTTTGACGGATGTGAAATCCCGCTTACAAACCAACAGAAAAAAAAGGCGGTCTCGGAGACGGCAGGAACTTCTACGCCGCACTGCATTGGATTAATAACAGCAGCATTTATTAAATTTTTAAATATTTAAAATAAGAAAGTTGCTATGCCAAAACGGCACTTCGGGTTGACTGATCGGCTTCAAAATCTAATCAGCTCCTCTCCCGCACAGACAATACCTATATACCAAATTTCATCAAAATCAGTTCAGTAGTTTCGGCTGTAGCGTGTCCACAGACATACGGACAGACACACATTTTTCAAAAATAGGTTTTTTGGGTTCCTGGGACCCCGAAACGTAAAGATTTGATGTCAGTTCAATTTCGAATTTTTGATCGATTTTATATACTGCTCCGCCTTGAGCGTAGAAGTTAAAACCTGAGACACTTTCGTTAATATGCGACGGGACTTTACCGTCTTTTTTACTTTTTCTGTTTTTTTTTTGGTGCGTTTGTCCTGTCGTTTTGTTAAATCGAAATTATTTTTATTAAAATTTCTATTAATAAGGGTTTTCAGCATAAAAGGATGGAAGATGTGCCATGTCAGACCCCCTATGCGCCGCCATAAACAGTATACCATCTGCGCATAGTGCGCTGCCGCTTGATTGGCTTGACGTCACAATTAGAAAAGGACCCTCTTATACTAAAAACCCTTATTACTTAATCTTTGCCGAGTTTTTATTTTGACTTGATGACATCCCTGCATTGCAGTTTGACACATGCGCAGTTTGGGCCTAGAATATTGTCCATTAGTTACCTTGTGTATAGAAAATAAGATATAAATGTTATATCTTTTAGTTTTGCCAAACAGTAATTAACGACGCAAGCAAAGTAATTATCCATAAAGAAGTGATGACGTCATTTACACGAGTCTAATACATTGAAACGTGACGTCACTTTTCCAAGTTTTTTAAAACGCTTGTTTTTCAAAATGCAGCGTCAACCTCAGCAATCTGATCGGTAAAAATTCAAATGAACCAATCAAATCGCCAAGATATATAAAGATCAAGGAACGGACGCGCAAACGGTGGCGCCATCTATCGTGATTATCTCGAACAAATCGCGCTCACATATCACCTCAGGGAAAATTTTAATTACCAAACGTAATGAAACCTACCTAACAGATTGCTTAACTGGCGGACTTTCCAGACTATCAATCTTTCTACGTTTTGGCTCCCGATCTCTATCATGGGAGTGCGATCTAGACCTGGATCTGGACCTGGACCGAGAGTGGTGTCGCCTTCTTGAACGAGGCATCTGAAAATAAAATTATTAGGCTAAATAGCAGAAAAACACAATAATTACTCCAAAAGACGAAGGACCTTTGAAAGTATTTCGGTTTTCTAGTCGATCACAGTACTTAAACATTGTTACTATAATTTTTTAACGCAAATCGGGTAAAATGGAGATGAAGTTTATTGATTTTGACAAGTTAATTTCACGGGAAACAAATTTCTGACACCTACACGCTTGCTTGACGTTATTTTATCGTAAAAAGTGGAATTAATTGGAAAATAAATAAAAAGAATTCAAGGAACGGGCCGCCATGTTTCCTGATCTCGCGCCAGCTAGAAAATAATTTCACAGCTCACTTTAAAAACTACTGCGAGTGAAAAATGGCCATCTAGATTAATATCTAAAAGCTTGTACTTACGATTGGGTACCTGATGTGATTGAATTTAAACCAAAGTAGATTAGCAAATTGCGAAACACAATTCCAGGTTCGCTGTGCGGAACCCTGAAATAACTGTGTGGCGAACGAGAAGTCGAACATCGATCCAACCCGTGGTTGGAGGAGTCGTTGACTTCACACTTTTTATTTCAAACCATCAAAGAAAATATTCACGGGAGACACCAGTTTCAATGGGGGATGTTCTCTGGCACTTCGATTAGCGATTCTTCGTGGAAATTCACACTGTTTTGGGGGCAATCGATGGAAAAACGAGGGAAAACGGCACTGGATTCAACAACACACGGCGACGCTTGTCAAGCCGAGCAGATCACTGCATTATCGACCGTGGCGACACTTGCCTCAAAACGCCTGAAGAGGCGCCAAATTTAAAACTACAGTATACAGGTAGAACCTAAATTACAGCACATCACATCTTAGAAGAGCTGAATATTTTGTTCGGGTGGGCATATTCATATTTTTAAGCTGTACATCTAATGCAGCTGTGTATTGTGGACTTTAATTTTGCATGGTAAAATGACAGGAATTAACAGATTTGCAATCCAAACAATAAACATTTTGGAAGATTCTGCTTCGATTGAAGAAGATTGGCAAGGAAAAATTGAAATTTTTAGGAACGAGGAAAAGAATTTCTTTTTAGGTATACCAAAGTACCTACCTATTTATTTAAAGATTAGATTCCCTGCAACTTTTTAGTCGCTTACTGAAAAATTGTGGATGCGCTCTAATGCAAAAAAAATTGAGTCCTCTCCCAAAAATTATTATTATAAAAGCCACCGGAAGGTGTACATCAAAGCGATGTGTATCCCTGTAGATGTTTATCATGTTAATTGTGAATGTACGGGCGAACTGAATCGGGTGCAGATTTTATCAATCTGCACCTAGTAGTGGTGCCTCCGCAGACGCACAGTGATGTCAAAAAGGCGAAATGTTGTAAATTGACCGTACAGAATTAAACAGTAGAGAATGAACAAAAGTATACAGAATTACCCCTCAGGGGGATTGAAAAATTATGGAGGCGATGAGAAGTCCAAGGCAACGAAAATTTACTGCAGTTGCAAGAATTACCAAAAGTAACGTGGAAAATAAGGCAATTTTGCAAAATTATCGCCCAGAGTGTTGAAAAATTGTAAAGGGGTATGAAAAGATAAGAGGGGTAAAAATTAACCGTGGTTAAGTCGATCGAATTACAGAAAATAGGTCGAAAATAATCCAATTACGAAATTTTCGCGTTTGAAGGGTTGAAATTTTGTGAAGAGGCTTGAAAAAGTGAAAAGGGTACTTAAACATAATCCAAATGAGTTGAATTTATTACCAAAGAGCAACAAAAGAGCAAAAAAATCAAAGGGAATGAAAATTAACCGTAGTAGAATTAGGGATTCCAATTAAAAGAGACAGACAATATGGAGGCAAAATTTGACAAAGCCCGGTATGCAGAAGCAACGTAAAAGTCTGTCATTGTCAAATTTTGCCTCCATACTACGTCACGAAATAGAGAGAGACCTACAAGTTTGGAAACCTTCATTATAGAAAATAGCACGAAAATAAGCCAATCATGCAAATTTAGCTTTTGGGGGGTTGAAATATTGCGAATGGGGTGGAAAAAGTGAAAAAGACAAACACAAGCCATATGAGTTCAACTTATATGTCGAAAAAAAAACGAAATTAGGTGAATTTAGCAAAATAGGTGCTTAGGGAGTAAAGGGGGATGAAAAGTCAAAGGGGGTGAAAATTAATCGAAGTTAAGTAGCATTACAGAAAATTACGCAAAAATAAGCCAATTATGCAAATTTAGCTTTTGGAGGGTTGAAATATTGCGAGGGGGTTGAAAAAGTGAAAAAGGTAATCATTATCCAAAAGAACAAAATTTATTATTGAATAGAAACGAAATTGCGGTAATTTGGCCAAATTAGCGCTTGGAGGATTGCAAAATTGTGAAGGGGGGTGAAAAGTGACTGTAGTCAAGTCGAACTATCGAAAATTGCACGAAAAAGAAGCAGTCTTGATGCGTAAAAGCTTTTTGAGGGTTCACATATCGAGAAAGGAGTTGAAAAACTGTGGATGGTTTTAAAAATAATGAAAATGACTTTGAATGACCATCACAAAAAAGCCCAAAGAAATAAAAAAAATATACTTAATCTTCTTGCTAGTGTTTAGGGGTTGTTAGTACTCTAGGGGTTGGTTTTAAGTTGAAGGCTCATAATAAGCCTTTTTTTTAGGGTTGAGGGAAATCTATCGAACCTTATAATTTCAGCTCACCATTTTCCCGAAAAAATTCTAGTTTCAACCCTTAAATTACATCCCCCTTGTTAGATCATAATGAAAAATTGACCATCGATCCCTGCACCCCTGTCGATCACTGTAAATTGACACACCAAATTCGGTCTTGATACGGTGACCAGTTTTTAAGTTATCGTATTATTGTATTTCTGTACGCTTTTGGGTTGTAGCGCCTTTAAGGATGGTGTTTCACAAAATATAAATAACATCTTTTTTTAATCATTAGTGGAATAAAGCTTTCGAATGACGCCAATAGTTATTAAGCGAAATTTCGAGTTACAGCCCCTAATTCCCGCCCCATCTGTCCGATTTTGCGGAAAATGCATCCCCCGCAAGATTTCATCGTATATAGTAAAGTTCCGTCGCACATTAACGAACGTGGGGGTTGTGTGTCTCAGGCTTTTTTTCCGTTGGTTTGTAAACAGTTCTGTCAAAATTCCTGTCATGGACAATAATTACTAATTAACAACAAAGACCCCTTTCAACCACCATTGTTACTGTTTATTGACACTGACAGTGAGTGACAGGAGTTTTGACGGATGTGAAATCCCGTCTACCAACCAACAGAAAAAAAACCTGAAACACACAACCCCCGCGTTCGTTAATATGCGACGGGACTTTACATATTTTTTGTAGTTTTCATCCCCCAAAATTGACACCCCCTCACATTCAACAGTCTTGAAGGTCGAATGCGCACACTGTTTCAGTAAGATACCGCCACTACTTTCCGAGTATTTGCAATTAATAGTTTTTCTGTTTTTCAACCCTAACTCCCACCCCCTTGGTCCGATATGGTCCAAAAGCAACCCCCGCCTTACTTTTTAGGAGATAAAGTCGTATATCAAGTTTCAGCCTGATATATCTCAATCCGACCTCAAGTTATCGCTCGGAGAAAGTGAGGAGCGATACGACGAGCGAGCGAATAAGCTAAAACAAGAGTGCCTCGCATTCTGCTACAGCACTAAAATTACTAAACCTAGGGGATGCCATTATGATGCTCCAAAATATTAAAATCCAAAAACATTTGAAGCCACTTTAAAATGTACCAATATACAGGCTGTCCGGAAATAACGTCACAATATTTCGGGGGGTGATTCTACACCTAAAAATAGGAAGAAAAGTGCATATGAACAGATGTCCGAAAGTGCCTCTTGGGGGCGCTACAGGCCTTAGAAAGTGTTTCTCAAAAACAGATATTTCTTAATTATTTTTGAAACGGTTGGAGATAGAATATCGAAATTTTGGTTCTGGGGTAATTTTGGGGTGACAAATTATCTGGTAGGAACAAAACAGGTGATTGACGACCATAGGCGTGCGAAACAGGGGGGGGGGCTAGGAAAAAATACCTCACAACTTTTTTCTCACCAGCTTTCTTGAATTTTTGACTTCAGATAACAATTCTCCAAACAATTCTACTTAAAAAAGGTACTCTTGATACTAGGCCATAGGATCAACCGTTTTAAAGAAAAACGCGATTAAAACACGTCATATGCCCATATTAATTTATAAATGTAAAAAACAAGTTGGCTTGCTTCACAAATGTCTTTAGTCTGTCACTAATGACTACAACTTGTTATTCTAGCTCCAACTTTCAAAAAAAATTTAATTAAATACCTGTTTTTGAGAGACACTTACCTAAGGTCTGTACCGCGCCCTGGGGGCACTTTCGGACATATGTTCATATATACTTTTCTTCCTATTTTTAGATGTAGAATCACTCCCCGAAATACTGTACGTTATTTCCGGACACCCTGTATTTGAATCCAAAATATTTGCGCCCACAATAAAAGTGGTGGGTCAATTTATTTTGGAGTGTTTGTATTTTGGCTAAACATACTTTGGTAACTTTTTTATTGGGCTGAAATATTGGGCCCTAATTAATTGGACATAAATATTTTGGGCACTTTTGCGCTCTCCCCCTAAATACAGTAATAGGTAAAGATTAAGCAAATATGGTGGAGGTGCCGGGACAGCCGGTTGGAATTTGGCGGCAGAGCTTCTCAATGCCGCCACCACACTTCGCACAATCAATAAAATATAACGACCTATCCGTCCTAGCAACGAAAATGAAATTGCGCGATCATGTCGAGCGCGTGTCACTCACGATGTCGCGGTGATATCGAAAGCATGTCTTCGTCCGTAGTGCCAATCATCCTGTTAAAATAGTTAAAAATGAGTGCGGGAGCGGTAATCCGTCACCAGCACCAACAAACCGATCCAGACGTCAAACATGTAGAAAGTGATACAGATAAATGGAGCCCCCGCAAAAGGAAAACCGCATCCCTATTGCACTGGACGGATATGCCGAAACATCTACAATTCAACCCCCACATCCACACTGGATACAGGCCCCTTTTGACGGCGTGGGGCTGCCTCAACAGTCTCTGTTATGTTCACAACGAAACAGTAAACATCTTCACACACGGTAATTGCAATTTTGCTTGTATCTTTCGTTTTAATAAAATTTTTCTTTTGCTTCGTACAGCTTTTAATTGAACTACTTTTTGCTTTTTTATTGCATCTGAAATATTGTCAATGGGTATGGCCTTGAATTGTTTAGCTCTAATTGAAATTGTATTAAGTAATAAGTAGGTATCAAGGTACCTATCTCTAACAACTTGAATAGAATTTATACCAGATTCCTATTGAATTATGCTTACACACAAATTTTCAAAATTAAGTACCTTGGCGAATTAAGGGCCATATCTTTTCAACTTCAATTTAAATAAGATAAACCGCCAGTTAATTCTCATTGAAACTATAATGGATAATTTTAACTGAAAGCGAAGAGTACGACCCCAACTGATTAGCTATACCGAGTGGCTCATTCAAAACGATCCAGTCGTAATAACTTTTGAACGGAATAAGATATCGACTTGCGGTTTTCGATAGATTCCTTGGCATGAAGGGGGACATGTTTCACCATAGCTTTGACCTTGTCCAGTTTGCGCATTTCACCCCCACCCCAATCAACGTCAAAATCTTAAATGGCAACATAAATCTCGAGTCAAATCAAATGAAACCTCTTGTTCTAAGTTTGAGAATTTATCGAACCGTTTTCATGTTAGAGACAAAAATGCAAAAACGCGCAAACTGAACAAGATCAAAGCTATGGCGAAACATGTACCCCTCAATGCCAAGGAATCTGTCTAAAACCGCAAGTCGATATCTTATTCCGCTCAAAAGTTATTACGGCTGTATCGTCTTGACTGGGCCACCCGGTATATGTTATTCTACTAGCTATCAAATCATGAAAGTCACTTATTTTATTATATTGGGAGAAGGAGTAGCCCACATAGCACTAAATACTAATTGAATATTCAGAGAAGGTCCATTTTATATCCGCAATGCAGAGGGTGGTTAATTTTTCGATGCTCACCATAAGTTAAATGAGAGAAAAGTTGCGCTTTTTCAAGGTAATTAACAATCTGTAAAGTATTCTCCAATATCTTGACTGCTTCCTAAGTTATGCCGAAAAAAATGGAAATAGCGAGTTTAAAGAAAAATTAATATCTTCCGTTCGATTGCTGGTTATTTGAATGAAACTTAAATTAAATAACGTCGACAGAAATTTTCTAGACGTAGATTTTGAGCAATAACAGTCAACTTTTCTTTTTCTTATGGCCGCGATATTGAATTTTAACACTATAGGATACACAAAAAAATTAGCTCTTCAAATTTGTATGTATAATTTGTCAAATTAACGAAAATTTATGAACAAAAGAACTAAAAAAAGGTACGCCAATTTTTATTAGTTTATGACGTGAAAAACAATTGAATTAAACGATAATGGATAAGGTCTTTTAGACACGTGACTCGAGCTTAGACGTGTTTTTTCAAAGAAGTCCATGTTGATTATACATTAGAAAGATATTAAATTTTCTTTAAAATCAATTTTTTCATATTTTTAAGCATAACTCTCGAACGAATCAGGATATCGGAGAATTCTTTACAGATTCTTATGGAGCCCACGAAAAGGTGCTTGATAAACATAATTCCAATTTTTTTATTTTTGTGGTAAATCCCACACAGTTTCATGTGACTATGGATATTCCCACAAAAGTAAAAATTGTGGGTAATTCCACAAAATTATCAATGAAAACCATAAAAATTCCAGGAAAACTTGTGGTTTCATATAAGCACTTTTAATGGTCATTTCCGACACGGTAATCACCTTGAAAAAAAGCTTTTCTCTAATTTAACTATTATTCATCCCTTCTGGTTTCCGATCGAGATACCATATGGTGAGCATCGAAAAATTAACCACCCTGTATACTTACCTACCGATCGACCTAAACCAAGTGCCTTAAAATATAGCGAAAATCTTGAAACTGCACTATTCTGTTGGGGTGCTGAACTCGGAAAAAATACTGAAAAAAATATAAAATCAAAAGCAAGGTTCGCACTGTATTTTTTGGCTAGACGGATTTAAAAAATGGATTCGTCACCCTCGGGTAGGTAGCCTTCCAAAGCTTTTTCTTTGCTTTTTTATGATTTTGTCCTCTAGTTATGATTAGTTTTGCAACATTTCAAAAAAAATTAATCACCTCATGAAGCAATTCAGAGCTGAAATCTGGTCCTCTTAAATCTCATAACTGGAGAACTATTAGACCATGATATTTTTTTAAAACACTAACTTGCGCTTTTTTGAAGTTTTTATGGCAAAATAAGGAAAAAGTCAAAACAGTCCACTTTTTTGATATTGCAAAAAATTGCTGAAAATTGTTTATTCGTTATTTTAGTAGTCATTCTTTAGTCACATTTAAAGTAACATTACATTACTTTCTCTCACTTTTATCATTCATCAGTTCATCGCCCTATTATGAGGTTGGTCTTGATTTTAAAATTTTTTCGGTATTTTCCACTGATTAAGACCTGTGATATCTATATCTGTTCTTATGTCAAATGAATATAATATGTTAACATTTTACTTGTAAGTCCCTTAAACGGAGTTCGTAGGTAGGGGAAGTTGGGGCAAAGTGGACCCGTAACAAAACCTAGCAAGAAAATGTTTCACGAATTATTTGTTTTACTTCTGTTATTTGAGAAACTCTTTATGCATCCCTTAACTTTAAGTGACGACCCTTAAAAGCCTTAGAAACAATATTGAGACAATCGTTTCCACAGTTTTGAAGGATCACTCAAAGTTAAGGGAAAGCGGTGCAATTGGAGCCAAGTGTTTAAAACTTCGAGAAGAATTTGTATTAAAAAACAAAGTGCAATTTTTTGTAACGCTATTTTTCATTTTTCGGAAAACGTTCCCTTTGCCCCATATCTACGTGGGGCAAAACGGATTCTTATACACATGGGACAAAGTAGTCTGAACTATTATTATTATGACACAAACTTACAATACGGAACGTGACTGAAACAGAGTGTGTCACATTATTGTATAAAGCAACATACACAGAACGCTCGCACTAAATTCTAATGGAATATTCAGGATTAAATTCTGAGACGATCCGTGTTTTTGACAATTTCCAGGGTCCAGTAGTTCCAGAGTTATAAGAGGTTTAAGAGGACCAATCAGATTTCAGCTCTTAATTGCTTTACAAGGTAATTTAATGTTAGATGCACTATTTCCTAGGTAACAAGATACAACAATATAAATTTTCATTGATAGTATCTTGTTACCTAGGAAATAGTGCATCTAACGTTAAAGTACCTTATGGAGCAATTCAAGGCTGAAAGCTGATTGGTCCTTTTAAATCTTTTATGACTCGAGAACTATTGGTCCCTGGAAATGGTCAAAAACAGGGATCGACTCAGAATTTACTCCTGAATACTCCATTAGAATTTGGTGCGAGCGTTCTGAGACACCCTGTATAACACTCTTCAAATCAGATTTTAAAGAAAACTAAATAAACTCTAAACAGATTAGAAAACATTCACAAATTAAAGATGAGCTTTTATATGTCTTCTGTTATTACAAGTTGAAAAGCATATGGATTAGTTAGTAAATAATAATAAATTAGAAATGATTATTGGCATATTGCTTTCTTACTTACTGCGGATACATGCACACACTTAGCTCGAGCTAACTAAGCTCGGTACTTTTTAAAGAGCGTTCCACGAGACTTTGCGGCGGTGACAGCCTTTGAAAGTTTCCCCATTTGATTTGGGAGGGAAAACTATATTTCAAAGGCCACCACCGCCAAAAAGTCTTATGGAACGCTGTTTAAAAAGTATCGAGCTTAGTGTGTGCATGTATCTGCAGTAAATGACCTAGAAATATTACAACCCACGAGGTGAAATTGATTCCGCACTAGAAAAATACATGACATGTACGTGAGGTGGCGGCTTATTGGAGACTATTTAGACATACTTGAGGGAGGAAAGAGCTAATACTTGAAGTTGTAGATGTCACTAGTATATACCTAGATAATAATGGTAAAATGCACTTTGCCCCCAAGAGCCGTTTTGCCCCAACTTCCCTATATCCAGCGTATATGCAGTGAACTTATGAAACCTCAGAATGGTATAGAATCTATTGCAAGATTCTCTTTCTTCAAGTGGAATATGCCATGAATATCCCTGTATATTCATGGAAAACTTATCATAGCGTTAAATAGCTTAAGTAGGTAACTGAACATTATAAGAATGTGCATGAGGTATTATCCATGAATATCCCTGTATGTAATAAAAATCTTATATCCCTAAGTACTTCACAGGAACATGCCATGATATCCTTGTATATTCATGGAATACTTACCATAGCGTAAAATAGCTTAAGTAACTGAACATTACAAGAATATGCATGGGGTATACCATCCATGAATATCCTTGAAGTATATTCATGTAATAAAAATCCTATGTCCCTAAGTACTTCACAAGAACATCAAGCAAATATTCATATGAAAATGAATGTATTCTGAACGAGGGAACGTTCAGGTATTGAAATTACGTTTCTGAGCCTGATTCACCCAGGTCAAAAGAAATTGTACGACACTTTAAACAACACAATACAATATAACTGCAATCATTGCCACTATAATCGTTGTTTAGCTTTGTCGGCCTCTTTTGATTATTATGTACCTAATAATAGTCGTGTCAAAAGCTTGACTAGATACTTAATTCTTATCTGGTGCACGTACGTGAATAAATTTAACCAGAAAACTAAATTTAATGAAGCTATTGAAATAGTTTGCAAAATAACCAACACAATAATAAATTATGTCTTTGTCAAGCTGTTATATTCGAGTTCTAACGTTGGAAAATTACAGTTAGGTAGCAAACAATGCACGAGGAAACGGCAAATGTTTGACCAGAATTGCAAAAAAAAATTTTTACAATTTCATCTTTCCTTGTTGCAGCTATTCCGATATTGTACATCATCCTGACAGTGCCCACCCTGCTTCCGTGGTCTCAAGCCGATTTGCGCTTCCTAAGTTGGTGCCATTTTCTGGGAATACTGTGTCCATGGGTCGGCAGCTTCATCTATCACCTATTCATGAATTTGGAGCGAGGAGAAATCGCTTACTATCGCCTTCTACAGTTTGACATGTTGGGGATATGGATCAGCCAGAGCTTTGGTACAAGAAAATTTTATTTTATGAAATATTACTGTCGCTGCGTGTTTTTAAATTATTAAGCCAATCGATGTTATCACATTTGGTCACACACTACGATTGAAAAACCGTGTGTTAAAAAGTAAAAAGGATTTGATTGTAGCTGGCACACATTCGATCACTTCCGTATTGGCAAGGTTGAACAAATATCGATCGTTTTGCAACGGAATGTGAACCTATCAGGGGCGAAAGGTCACGGCGCTCATTCATCCCTAAATGTCGTTCTGGGGCATATTTGTTTGTTGTACTTTTTCAAATTTCCCGCAAATACGAACGAGTCCGATATTCGCGGGAAATTTGAAAAAGAAAGTTACAATTTTGAATTATGAACGAAGTGAAAATAGAAACAAAAATTGGTGCAGTTCTGCAAATTGGCCGAAGTTGTAGCCTAAACCATTCTATTGAACATCCCCAATATCTCATGAAGTATGATTTTATCGAAAACATATCCATATAACAAATTGAAGAATGTAAAATTCTCTAGAAAAAAGGTTTTTTTGCTGACACTCAAATTTAATCGCTAAATCGGCGGCTAAAGCAGGATATTGGTCCAACGATGTCACCCGCCTAAATTTGGCCAGGTTTATGCCAAAACCGAAATTAAAAATATATTTATATTTAGACAAGTAGTGACTAATAAAATTCATAAAATTTTGAAAAGAAACTACAACAAAACTGTACAGTGTTAACCAAAGGTAGGGCACGGGTAGTTTATTTGACAAATTGTTGACATTATCGAAATACGGTTCCTATACCAATACAATTTCAATGCTCAGTATTGGGATCTCGGAAACCATATGATTTTTTAATTAGAATGTAAATTTTCAGTTTTGTCGGAATAACTCAGGAACGAATCAAGATATCGAAAAATTATTTACAGACTCTTAATCACCTTAAAAAAGAGCAACTTTTATATAATTGAACCGATCTTGTAACTCCGATGGTTTCCGAGATCCCAATAGTGGGCAACACCCTGTATATCTCGTACAATAATGACATTATCAAGAAAACCATTAAGCAATGAAATTCTCTATAAAAAAATTCTATTAATTATTCTCGTTTACACTTTTATACCGGCGGGTGTCAACGAAACACCACCCCCCCCTCGCCACCCCTTTTTTCCGCCCTTATTATAGTACTTCAATGAAATTTGGCAAACACATTACACGATAAACTGTATTCTTTCACATTTTTTTGAAAAAATACTCAGAATTTCATACAGAACTCGAAAATATTAAGATTACAGGTGCCCCATGGTAGGTCCATTTCCGCTGTAACCGGAAGTGATTTAAAATGTCTCTAAATGTCATATCGTATAATATTTGTTTGCCAAATTTCATTGAATTATTTTAATAAGTGCGAAAAAACGGGGGTGAGCCAGGTTTCGTTGACACCCCCGGTATACAGGGTAGTGCAACAGTGCGTCGGGTTTCCATAACGCCTAAACCATCCAAGTTAGGAATTTCGTTCAAGTGAATTCTTAAACTACAGACGAAAACGCATTTCAGTAAAATATTTTTGATCATACCGGGTGGTTCAAAAAAAGTCAAAGTCAAAAGTGACTTTTTTTAAATGGAATATCCGGTATATTTTAGCATATTTACAATCCCTTTAATAGCCCTTATTCGTACCTAAAATATTACGGCTCTTGAATCTTTGGTTGGCAAGAAAAAAAATATTTTTGGCCATTATTAGTTTTCAGTCACTTTTTGCCATGACTATACGTCCGAAACTTCCTCACGTCTCCTTTTGGCCTTGAGCCTCAGACTCACTCAGTCAGACCTCTTGACTACACAAGACGAGAACAGTGTTTTGTCACGTTTGTGTTTTAAAGTTTAAAGTAGCATGGAATTTACACGAATTTACTAGCTGGATTTTAGCTACAATGCTAAATTTAAATAAAAATAGAATAAAATTCAACCACTGACCCTATTTAAAACGTTGCAGTTATTCGTTGCGGGCAAGTCCGCGAAAAAACCCGCTTTAACAATTTAAAATGTGAACGCTGAGTAAACGGTTGAAGATATAACAAAATCATAAATAATTTAAGAATTGTTAGCTACGAAAAGATCTACCAAAAAGTCCGCGACAGCATATAAGTATGTATGAAGAATAGCATACAACAAGCAGTCAAACCGATTTTTACGAAAAATTACGGACTTTTTGGTAGATCTATTTGTTGCCAACAATTCTTCTATATAAGATTTTGTTCCATTCCAAACGTTTATACAGGGTGTCCCAATTGTATCAGAGATAGCGAAAAATTGTAAAGTTCAAAGTTGCAGAGGATCAAATACTGCACATTTTAAAAATACAATAGTATGTACAGGGTGTTCCACTAAGGAGTGACGACACAAACAAAGGTTTTTTCAAATGGCACACCCGGTATGTCAATTTTTTTTTAGATTCTTCGATGAATTCCAGTTAACATACACTAATCATTTTTTCACCTGAAGTTAATCGTTTAGAAGATATTGGTAATTTTGTGGGAAAAATTACTTTTGCAGCACTTGTTTTAAAAAATCATCCGTCAGCCAATTTTGAACCTTTAGTTTTGGAAAATTGGCATGTTATTAAGGAAGGTTTGGTCTATCTTTCAAGCTCTTGAAAACGGTCCTAGCTTGTTAGGTTCGTTTCCAGCAACATTATGAACTTTGGAATATTTAGACGTTAAAATTTCGATATTTTTAAATGGCATCACTATCAAATGTTATAGCCATCGGCTGTAGAATTAAATTTGCTTCTATCTGATATAACATATCTCTATATCTATGTTTCGTATTTTTCGTTTTATTAGAGGTTTTATACACTAACACATAATTTTTAGAGGGTGGCTCTGGCTACATGTCAAAAATGTTATTAGCAATTGCAATTTCCATAGACCTAATATTTTGAGGCTATTTTCCTTAGTTTGCCCTGATTTGAATCTTGTTCACTCTTTGTCTTTGCGAATTTTCATATTTTATTTCGTTTACGAAATATTTGGGGTGGATACTTTTCATTGGAACACCCTGTATATTTATCGGAGGAGCTCTCTATGTAAACGTAGGTGTCATATAGACGTATAAATCTCGATATAATGTTATCAACTAAATATTACAACATTTTTAATTTGGGTTTTGGCACAAACCTGCCCAAACTAAGGGGGATGACATCGTTGGACCAATAAATTGTTTTAGCCGCCGATTTAGCGATGAAATTTTAGTGTCAGCAAAAAATGTATAGAACCTTTTTTCTAGAGAATTTTACGCTCTTCAATTTGTTATATGGCTATTTTATCGATGGAATCAATATTTCATGATATTTGCAAATTTAACAAAATGTTCAATGTTCAACTTCGGCCAATTTGCAGAACTGCACTAATTTTTGTTTCTCTTTGCCAAATTCAGCTCTTTATTGAGTGATTTGCTTCTTATTTTGACACTATTAAATCGATATTTTCTTTTAGGTGCCATGCCTATGGTTACTGCAACAACTTATTGCCTTCCTAGAATAATCCGTTGGGTTATTATATCCACTTATTGCCTTTTAAGTGTGTGGGGATTGTACAAAGTAAGCAAAAATCGCCAAAATCCCCTAAAATGCGTAAATTTCAGGCAATGATAGCCTGGTCGCCGTGGGAAAGAAGATTGTGCTTCCTTTTGCCTTTCATCACGCGTCTTATTCTATGGTGTCTTCGAATGACGAGCTACGGGGGCGGCGATCCAGCCGCCTTCAAGCACATCATCATGCAGGACTTGGTGTCGATTTTCGGGGCGGCAATCGGTGCTTTACATGTTCCCGAAAAGTGGTTCCCAGGAACTGTGGACATGTATTTAAATTCCCACAACATTATGCACGTGTTGGTAGTGGCGGCGGTATTTTCTATGCACACAGCTACCATGAAAGATCTGGCATGGATGTCAAGGGTTAACTGTAATACCGCTCTCTGATTAGTACACGTTCTCAATTTTTGAACAATTCAATTTCTGCGTGATAATAGTATTAAGAATAATAAGAATAGTTCATCTATTAGGACAATGCTTACGCACAATTCTTCTCTTCCATATCTCTGATGATATAACTGAGTGATTTTAATTGTGACGCCCATATGATGGTGCTTGAGGGCCTAAAGGAAGCACGCTTTAGCAATAACATTTTGACAGGTGGTTTAAAAGGGAATTTTATGATTTCTGTCGAAGTTCATTAAAAATTAGCTAAGTATACGAGTTCCAGGTTTGTTATTGCCCGTTGGATAAATTATTTACAAGGTTAGGTGGTGTATTGATATAAAAAAGTATCTACAATCTTTTGCTGGAGGATTCGCTTTAGTATAGCTACTAAAATGCAATTTTTCATGTCAATTAATAATATAGACACAATATTAAAAAGCTGTAAAAATATTGTAAATATTGAGTCCAATAGCTACACATGCAGTTCACAATACAACTACACGAGATTCACGATACAATCCAATAACTAGTGTCCCTCAAAATGAAAATAGGCTTCGTTAGATCCGTTCTGGTCCGCACTGGAAATTTCCATTAGGCGTTCCAATAGGACTAAAATGTACAGGTGTTTTTTCTTACCCCAACACCATTGCTAACTTTCTTACTGCTGAATATACAAATAAGTTGGTTAAATTAGCAAAGAATTGTACTTTTCTTCTATATTAGTTGAATAATCACCAATATAGTATTTTGCAACATCCGTTGACCGTATTATTTTCATCAGTGGTAAACGTATAAAATCACAACACGAACCTAAAACTGGTGATAATTTGAAAAACATGCTATTTAGGTACAGGGATTTAAGATGGCGAAAAAAATTCAAGGTCATTTGAAATTTTAGAGATTTTTGTCTTATCAGTTTGAAAATTTGCCTATGCATGAAATTTGACATCCAACTGTGTCATCAGGTAGTCTTGAGGATGCGAGTTTGGAAGAGAAAAACCTCAACCTTCGAAAATTTTAGTTTTTAACTCAAGTTCTGTACAGATTTTATTAAATAACTCAAAAACGATTGAATTTACGAATCTTTTTTTGATGTACAATTTTGAAATTTGGAACAACGAAATGTACCTACTAATCAAAGGCCAATTTCTGGTGTAATTACAAAATTTTTTTCATTTGCGATTTTACCGGAAGTGGCATCAACTTTCAAATGTAACACCCTGTATTTCACAACATTTTTGGAATCTACATAATTTTCTGAATCCAATGATACCACATAAGTGACATTTCAAGTGTCAAAATAGGAAAAATTGAAGTTACATGAAAAACATTAAAATTTTTGACTTATGAGGGTGTAAAGCTTGCCACGATTTTTCTATAAAAACTAGATTTTTTCATAACCATAAAGGTCGTATTTCAGGTCGTACTTCAATATGTCGCAACTTTTTCGTGATATATCGCGATTTCTGGGGAGTTTTACTGAATTTTTGAGTGAAATCCGTCAATATTTAGTGGAAAACCACAGAAATCGCGATATATCGCAAATTTTTTTGCGAATAATCGCACATAGAATATGATCTTAACGATACCGATATGCACCTTTTGAAAATACAATTAATGAGGAATCTATCCATCTGCTCTTTTTTCAGTTGGTACCAATAATATCAGAAATTAGACACAAAGA
This sequence comes from Pycnomerus fuliginosus, assembly GCA_963924575.1. Classification (NCBI taxonomy): domain Eukaryota; kingdom Metazoa; phylum Arthropoda; class Insecta; order Coleoptera; family Zopheridae; genus Pycnomerus; species Pycnomerus fuliginosus. The sequence continues at coordinate 16,580,909 of OZ004624.1, read as the reverse complement.
AGAATAAAGAAAACACAATTTTGCCTAATAATAGTAAAGTAGCTGTGAAAACCAAAGAAACAAATGTTTCTTTTGACATATCTGTCTTATTAAATTGATTTTCAAAAGGTGCATCGGTATCATTATGGTACCATTGGAAAAAATCAGGTTTTGATGCCTTTTTTACAGACTTAACACCGTCAGAAATCAAAAATTTCAATGTTTTTCACGTAACTTCAATTTTTCTTGATTAAATATCTCCTCCACTAGAATAACATGGGAGGGGTAGAACCTTCTAGATCGAAATATAAAAATGACCTGAAAATTTTTTGACACTTGAAATGTCACTTATGTGGTATCATTGGATTCAGAATATTATTAAACAGAAAATTTATTATGTAAATTTCAAAATTCTACTCCAAAAAAATAAGGGAAAAATATGAGATGTGCCATGAGCCTGTGACACGACCCTGTATATGGGGTGTTCCATTTAAAACGAACCGCCCGAGTTCATAGTAATTTTAGATTATGCACATTTTCAGTCACTAACGGTTGGCGCACAAAGATTTTCGATATTATTAATGACATAAATGGACTTTGACGCGTTGTTCGGACACCTTGTATAATTAAATTTGTGGCAAGACTTCACTCCACCTCATCCAAAATTGAAGGATAAAATTTTAATCGAATAAACAATTGTCTTTCTCCTATGAGACAGTTGAATTTTGGCTGTGATTCATATTAAAGTTTAGTACAATTTCTATTTGAAGATCATGATCACTATTCACAACAGGTGAACGGCAATAGATTCCAACATATGGTATTTCCCAATAGAAAACAATTAAAATCCAAAGCTGTATCCAACCAAGACCAATGTACTCCAATAGAAAATGCTGATTGTAATGGATTTTGCTTCTATCAGACACTTGTAACAGGAATAAGGTCAACAAAATTTACCAACAATTCAAAGCCGTAAAACTTGAGTGGGATGTAGAGACCACATAGTTACATCTCACTAACAATAATTAACGCGACTTAGCTTTTTACGCCGTTTCAACTACAGGGTTGTTATAAATGAATGCATTCTGTAATTCTGACGGTATCAGTAAAGTATCGACGTACTAGTAAACTTTCACAGCCTTCTTAATGTTGCCAGTAAACTTACGTTACAGGGCAAATTAAAAAAATCAATTTTTGCTATTTACTAATTATTTATCCAGCGGGCAAATTGTCGATAACGACTCAAGAGTGTAATTAGCTCGCATTCCAATTATTTATGACAAGTTAAAAGTATAACGGGTGTTTCCACGAATATGACTTAGAACTTCCCAATAAGCAGCCTGTATACGGTTTCTTCTTTCCAATTTAGATAAATACAAAGTCATTGGAGATAAATTTGTAAATAAATGCTATTTTATCTGAATTGTACAGTAGGTAGATAAAATAATAATAAATACGTAACGAACTTATTCAACTAGCTCACTATTGATACCTACATACAGGGTTAGTCAAATGTATGGAAACAGCCGATTATTTCCCAAGCTATTCACTGTATCAAAAAATTCTTCAAATACTTGTTGGATGGTAAATTTAGGCGTACGTATTGGGTTAATCATTTTTCTCCATTGGCATTGCCAAGTAATGAGTTCATCATGTGCAGTATCATTGGAAAGGTAACTGTTTTCTCTTTACAACAAATTTCGAGAAAATTTTAATTGAATCTCCCAAAAATATGGATTTGGCCGTCGCGTCTATTTCACAAACTATGCACTTTATCAAAAAAATGTTCTAATAAAAGTTGAAAGGCAACCTTAGATGCATCTTTTGATGTAATTCTCTTAGAAAAATGGGTATGACGTAATAATTTGTGAAGCAGACGTCAAAAAAAGTAAATCGCATCAAAAAGATGCGCCTGAATTTCCCTTTCAACTTTTATTGGAACATTTTTTTGACAAAGTGCTTAGTTTGTGAAATAGACGGCCAAATCCGTATTTTTGGGAACACATATAAGAGCATGACTTTTTCACGCCGTTGTAAAGAGAAAAAAGTAACCTTTCCAATGATACTTGACATACAGGGTGTCCCGCAATTCGGCTGCAATATTTTACCAGTGCGTTCTACGATCAAAATTAGGACTAAAAGTGTAGTAAACATTTTTCGAAAAATCCATCCAAAGGGAGCTAGGGCCCCTCAAAGGGGGTAAAAAAAAATAGTTATTTCTTCAATTTCTGAGGAACGGCTTACGAGGGTCTCAAAATATTGAACTTTGTCGTAGATTTTTGTGCTGAACAAGACTAATGTAATGGTTTTTGGCAAAAGCTTCATGGAGCGTCGCGGACATTTTTCTATCGAACTTTTTTGTACGACACCTTGGGTCAATTTTGATCACAAATTGGAATTCCCCGTACATTTTCACGTAAAAAAGGTGCTCTAGTTGAAACTCAATAGCTCAAGCCGTCTTCGGGGAAAATCGATTTGAAAGTTCAATTTCGTGGGTAACTTTGGCACTCAAAATACCTAAAATTTTCAGATGCTGCGTGATCAGCAAAAAACAAGCAAGTTTAACCTACTTGCATCTCATATGCTTGAAATTCCAAAAAAAATCACAAGAAAATGGATTTTCCATACTCTATCCCATCAATTTTGCACATTTTCGGAGTGGAAAAATAACTTCAAATCGATTAAAAACGGCCTGAGCTATCGAGTTTCAACTAGAGCACCTTTTTTACGTAAAAATGTACGGGGAATTCAAATTTGTGTTCATAATCGACCCAAGATGTCGTACAAAAAAGTTTGATAAAAAAATGTCTGTGGCCCCTCCATTCACGCACGTCCCTGAAACTTTTGCCAAAAACCATTACATCAGTCTTGTTCAGCACAAAAACCTACGACAAAATTCCAAATTTCGTGACCTTATCGTAAGCCGTTCCTCAGAAATTGAAGAATTAACTATTTTTTTACTCCCTTTGAGGGGCCCTAGCTCCCTTAGGACCGATTTTTCTAAAAATGTTTACTAAACTTTTAGTCCTAATTTTGATCGTAGAACGCAGTGGTAAAATATTGCGGCCTAATTACGGGACACCCTGTATTTTCTCATTTAAAAAAAATCGATGACGTCATTACTTGGCAATGTCAAAATGTCAAAACAAAAATTGATCAATACAAAACGTGCGCCTAAATTTACCATTCAACTCTTATTTGAAGAAATTTTTTATAGTGAATAGTTTGGGAAATAATCGGCTGTTTCCATACATTTGACTAACCCTGTATAACTTGTCCAGGGTTGTTTCCAGGGTGGGCAAATAAACTGCCAGGGGCACAAATCGGTAGGTACTGAAACTTCACCATTTCAAATTTCCCGCCACACCAGCCCAGCCGTTCGTTAAACGTCGCGATCAATCGTACTAATTCGCAGTGGCGGGAAATTTGAACCGGTATCGGTTTAGTGAGAATAACTTATTGTAAAATAAAACTTTATTTCACCTGGAATCATTCAGTAGGTATGTACATTAAATAAATACTCATTAATTTGTCAACGATCTTATTAAAATATATTATCCCTTCCAAAAATAACTCTTTCGCCATACAAACAGTGTTACTGAAGTGGATTCTCAGACTCTGAAGTGTAGCTTTTTACTCTAGAAAACCAAAACGGAGGAAAACGGTTTGCCACTAAATCGAAATTGCAGGTACTCTCGTCGCCTTTGACAGTCCTCGTGAATACGGAGTAGTGCGTCCATATGAGCTGCACGTGCCTGTTTTTATTGAAATTCTTAATTTCCAATTCCTAAAAATTTAATTAATAAGTGAGACACAACATCAAACCCACCATATGATACGTTTGTTCAGCAGATTCTTTCGGATTCTCTCTTCGTTTGTTTTTCTTGAAGACCTGATGTTTGTTCTCTGTTCTCTGCACAATTAAGGTAACTTTATCATCTTTTAGTCTATAGTAGCCTTTCAAAACAGGACCTCGAACGCTTCTGTGTTTCAATTGGCCAACGCATTGCGCAGGCTCCTCCGCTGAAGTTAGGACAAGAACCATTCCTTCGGGGAAAAACCGCAAGTATCGGTAGTACTCCACCAAATGCCAAGGTCGATAAAACTGATCTTGGAAGCTGTTCTCTCCGTGACGTATGTACGTGGTTTTCCCTATATAACACCCGTTGAAATGTAGCCTAGTTCTTTCTATAAACATTTGTCTCCAGGACAAATAATTATAAGGTTGACTACCACAGTTCAAACCCCACACCCTGTAGAAACAGAAATAAATTGCGGTACAAGTAAAGACGTGCATTACCGCAAACAAGCCAACCTCCAAATTTCCGGATCTCTAGCGCACAAATAAAACCCCCTGCAAACCATGGAAAACATTTCAAGCGATCTCAAATCAAGATCCGAGGAAACCACCCAACGCAGAATTGACAGAATCATCTCGGTGGGCAGTACAGAAATGTGCGCTGCCCTCTGTTCGGTTTTAGACGAACAAATAGTGGGGAATTTTGCGACTTTTTTCTGAATCCTTTGCAGGAGTTCTCCCTCTTTGATTTCTGCATCCTCGTCAGAGGATTTTTCGTCATCGCTTTCCCTCTCCGATAATTCTTTTATTGGCGCTTGGATTTTCGATATATTTTCAAGACGGTGCTCTATGTCGGGCACTAACTGGACTGCTCGTCGATAAAATCGGATGGCTTCGTATAATTTCCCCCCTCTTTCCAGTTCTATTCCTTTGAGGAAGAAATTTTTTGCCTGAAATTGACATTTGCGTTTGTTTTGCTATTGTGCTATTATGAAGTTACCAGTGTTTGGGCCGTTGAAGTATTAAATAATATGTTCAGGGGATATTCTGATCTGTACCAGAGTTCTGAACATAAAAAAAGAAAATACAGAGTGATTCACAACGAACGTTCATTAGAAATTTTTGGGGAATTTTGTACTGCAATTTTGAAATGTTTTTACCGGAAATTGCCGCCATCTCTGTTATTTCAACTGAAATGTGTACGTTTTGATTCTAGATTCGGATTGGTCTGTTAATTGTGAGGTTAACGCAACTTTGCCTACCGTTTTTGACATATATTTTGACTTGTATCCAAAAATTGATTTGCAATCCGTAATAGAAAAATCTGTACCTTCCAAACGATTGAAGATTAAGGAAGGGTTTCGAGGGTTGAAACTAGAAGTTTTGAGCTTTCTTTTGATGACTCACTTGATCATGTTCAAATACTTTACAAGCGTCGAATCACAGATCGACAACATAAGTTATAATTCGTTTTTCTATTGGTATTTTTGAACATTGCTTGTTTTCAAGAGCTCCGAGTAAAGTTACGTTGTTTAAACCTTAAAAACGCGTTAATTTTTAATATCTTTCAAAATATTGAAAATAGGTATAGAGAATGCCAACGGCAGTCTAAAGGAAATTTTATTTTGCATCTTTTGGCTACATAAAATTGTGGTACTATCATTTGGTAAAAATGAGTTGTGGACAATTCTTTCCGCCATGTTTGAAAATTTATTTCCGCCATATTGTTACGTCAACAAGAACAAATGAGCAATCAAAAGAAAGCTCAAACCTTCTAGTTTCAAACCTCCCAGTTTGGTCCCTTAATCTTCAACCGTTCGGAAGATACAATTTTTCTCTTCTATTGCGGATTGCAAATCAATTTTTTGATACATATTTTGACATATGTCAAAAACGGTTAGTCAAAACGTGGATGCGATAAACTTACACTTATTACTTTACTTATTACTTACTTATTAAGAGAGGAATCCATTTGAAATCAAAACGAAGGCTTTCCATTTAAAATATCAAAGATGGGGGCCACTTCCATACCGTTAAAATGTTAAATGACAGAAAATGCATTGTCTATCTGTCATTTGTCATTATAACAGTGTTTAACTAACATCGATGTTAAAAGTTACAGAATCAAGAGGGTAGTATCAAATTTCAAAATTCTACTTCAAGTGGATCCCCAAAAATTTCTAATGGACGGTCTTCGTGAATCACCCTGTATACGCCGGGTTCGATAATTAAATGCTATTTTTCATAAGAACAACAAAATTTATCATCAAGTGGACCGTGATAGTTGAACGGACGTCGAGACTTGTTACTTACACTTCACTAATACTTGATAATTTAAACAACAGAGTGTCCTCTGATGTCTGACGTCACAAATAGGAAAGGAGTCATTTTTGGTGACCTTTGATTGGACGCTTCCAAGAAAATATTCCCAAGTGACGTCACAAAATCAGTTTGAATATCGAATGCCGCTTAACTGTTATTAGTGAGATGTATCAAAGCCTCAACGTTCCCTTCAACTTTCACGGCCATCTTGACGTCAAATTTTGTTGATCACGTTGTATTAAGAGTGTACTGGTCAGAAAATGAAGAAATAAGTGATCGATATTTAGAGACTAGTATACAGGGTGTATTGTTTTATTTCGGCACCATAGCTAACTTTGTTAATACAAAAGATACAAAATTGGTTAAATTAGCAAAAAATTGTATTTTTTACGCTGATTACGATGGTCAGTTCAAAAAAACAAACCAACATCGTATTCGTTAAATAATCACTAAAATAATTTTAAATGGAACACCCCTTATGTATATTTTGAGTTCTTTAAAAAGGTATTAATTGTTGACAAATATTTATCTAAAAACAAAAGTTAAACTTTACATCCATCGAATCCAAAAATAGTTTAGATGAGGTTTGTTTGTTCTTTTACGGGAAATAAGAATCTGTAATAAAAAATGTAGGTTTCCACTTAAAAAAATTAAGTCGACCTTCAATTGACCTTGAATCAAAATGGCGTCGATGCCATCTATTTTCCCCCTCGAAGTCATAAAACTTTTATACAAAACATTTTTTTCTAAAATGCTTCCTTTCTGAGACATTTGCGTCTCAAGATAAAACGACCACCCTGTATACCTTATGAAGCAATTCAGAGCTGAAATCTGATTATGGTCTTCTTATATCTTATAACTAGAGAACTATTGGACCAGGGAAACTTTAAACCATGGATGGACTCAGAATTTAATGCTGAATTCTCCATTAAATGGTAGTGGGGCGTTCTGGGACACCCTGTAGGTACCTACCTACTTTTGTGTAGTAAGGTATATGGGCCAATGCACCTTTTTAATTGTCTCAAACAATAAATAATTTCACGACAAAAATAAGCCTACCTTTGTCTCAAAGTCCTGCACCTCCACGTCTTCAACCCGAGGCCTTACTATTTCACCTCCCCTCCTCCTCGGAGATATTTGAAGCTCCTTTTGCCACTTTTCCCTAAAACTACTTAACACATCCTCAACATTTTGGTCCTGAAAACAATTAGCTATTTCTCTTGACGAACAATTTTCGTAAAATGCATTTTACATTACTTCTCGAAGATTCTTCCTGTTCTTCTGCATCCGAGCTATCAACTGGCACCACATTACCATGAGGCACTGCTTTATCAGTCTGCAATATTACATCATAATTTACTGATTCCAAAATGTGATTTAATTACCATTTTTTTCTGCTTCAGATATTTAAATGAAGAAGATTAGTTCACGGTCTGAGTATCTGATAATTTTGTTGATAATCTGGAGATTGTTGCACGCAAAACCATCCATGTTTAGCACAAGGAATGGAAATGGAAATAATTTTTGGTCTTTGGAAAACCGAGAAAACATATGACATATGACTTTATATCAAATGGGATTTATAACTAAAACTGACGAAGTGAACATAAAATCGAAAATAATATGAAGTCGTGATGAAAATTGTTGATTTTAAATGAATATCGATAATAAACTGAGATCTGGCTTATATTCTAACTTTGGGTGATGCTGAATTTTATTTTGCGGATTGCGGATTACTTTAGCTAGAAATCCCATTACTTAGAACGAATGACACTAATGACAGGCGGCTAACAGCTGACAGCTTGCGTCAAATTGTGAGTGTACGTCAAATTTTTCTAAAATCAGTTTTATTCACCGTTTTCATCAAAAAACTCATCAAAATGGTACTAGAAAGTACTATGATTTGGTAAGATTCATCAGCAATTAAATAATACAAAGAATAATAAAAACGAAAAATATAACCTCAAAATCGATTGATGACTTAGCAAAACTTTTTAGCGTGGACAACAGCGATTATATGAGGAATGGGGACTTCGTCCCCACCCGTTTGCAGGCTCAACAAGACGCCGTGAATTTAGTTTGTCACTCGAAGACAAGATCTAACCCTGAGAACAACGTTGGACTATTAACCCTCGCAAAGTGAGTTTAATGACTTTATGGATAACATTTAAAGAATTTAGCTCTAGTGTCGAGGTATTGGCCACCCTTACCAGCGATGTCGGAAGAATTCTATCAAAATTACACCAAGTCCAGCCTAATGGAGACATAAATTTACATACGGGAATCCGCATTGCCCATGTATGTATCTTTCCCCACTATTTGTTAATTCTGTTTTGTTTAGTTAGCGTTGAAGCATCGTCAAGGGAAGAACCATAAAATGAGGATCGTTGCCTTTGTAGGAAGCCCAGTTGCTGCTGAAGAAAAAGAGCTGGTTAAGCTGGCTAAAAAGTTAAAAAAAGAAAAGGTCAATGTTGATATTATTAGCTTTGGAGAAGATGCTACCAATTCTGAAGTTCTCACTACTTTTATTAACACTTTAAATGGAAAGGATGGCACTAGCAGTCATTTAGTAACTGTACCCCCTGGCCCCCATTTATCCGATGCTTTAATTTCATCCCCGGTGATTCAAGGCGAAGATGGAACAGGGGGTGCAGGTTTGGGGACTTCCGGTTTTGAGTTTGGGGTTGATCCTAACGAGGATCCTGAACTAGCTCTGGCTTTACGTGTTTCAATGGAGGAACAGAGACAGAGGCAGGAGGATGAGGCTCGTAGGGCTCAGGAGGCTTCCACGGAACCTGGAACGAAGGCTTCGCCGATTAAGGAGGAGCCAAGCGATGAGGCTATGCTGGAAAGGGCTTTGGCTATGTCGATGGAAGCTGATGTGGAAAGCACGAATGCTGCCCCGACTGTGGATTTTGCAAATATGACGGAGGATGAGCAGATCGCCTTTGCTATGCAGATGTCAATGCAAGATGCTCGTAAGTTATGATAATATCAAGTAATCCAAAATAAACTTTTTAATTTTGACTTTTAATTCCAAGGATACAAGGGCGTAGAGGGGCCACAACAAAGTTTTTAAAATTTTCAGAAAAAAAACTTTGTTGCAATAACAAATTGTCACTTGCAAGTGACAATTGTCAGTTGTAACCGACAATTGTCACTTGTAACTGACACTTGTCACTTGTAACTGACAATTGTCACTTAACAACTTACAACTTACAATAGCAAATTGTCACTCGTAACTGACAATTGTCACTTGTAACTGACAATTATTCTCACTTGTAACTGACAATTATTCTCACTCATAACTGACAATTGTCACTTGTAACCGACAATTGTCACTTGTAACCGACAATTGTCACTTGTGACCGACAATTGTCACTTGTGACCGACAATTGTCACTTGTGACCGACAATTGTCACTTGTAGCTGGCGATAATTCATTAATTGAAACAGACTAATGGCGCACGCCGGAGGGGGTTAGGGGGGTTACAACTCGTGTGATTCCAGAAATTTTTGTGTTTTTTCAGTTTCTAGAAAATAACGAAAATGTAAGGATTTATGCTGTTTTAGTAGTTTTTGCACACCTTATTCTTTTGACACCCCCCCCTTTTCATGACAAATTTCTGCGCACGCAGGGTTGCAAGAAAAACAGTTTTTTTTCGTTTTAAACAAAACATGTTTTTTTTTGTTTAAAACATGTTTTTGTCGTATTAATTTTTATGAAAATTGCATTAAAAAAACAGTTTTAAACCTGTTTAAAACATGTTTAAAACAATAAAATTTGTACATTACAGGCATCTGTAAAATTTTCATTGAATCTTGACGGTTGACGTTGCTTAAAATTTAGAAGGCCTAGAAAATGTGTCAAGTCAATGGTGTCAATGCTGTTAAGTTGACAGCTGTCAAAAATATAAAAGTTCCAAGTTTCATTTAATTACCAACAACGGTTAGAAAGATATGAATTTTTCTTTAAAATCGCGATTTTCAATTTTTCCGGGATAACTCAGGAACGAATCAAGATAAAGGAGAATTCTTTAAAGATTCCTAATCAACCTGAAAAGAAGCAACTAACCGCCCCATATATCTTATATCTGTCTAACATGATATGTGAATAAAAGTGAATCAAAGATTATCAAACTGTGTAGGTACCTACCTTAATCTCAACAATCATAATATTATTTAATAATACAATTTTCTTAAATATTGCCCTTGCATTTTTTCTTATGCGTCAAACGTGGCATATGATCATATATATGAATTGTGAACGTATGAAGCTAGATGAAGTATGAACTTAATAGAAATTTAAAATTTGACATGTATAAATTTAAAAAAACCATTGAATAAAAAAACACGTTTAAAACATGGTTTAAAACATATTTGTTTAAAACGAACGGCCTTGTTTAAAACACTTGATTAAAAACAAATGTTTAAAACATACCAACCCTGTGCGCACGTGACTGAAGCAGTTCGAAGCGCCTGCCAGTTACGAGTGACAATTGTCGATTACAAGTTACAATTAGGGCTGTGCGATATCGGAATTTGAATATCGAATATCGATATTTAAAATTTAATCGATATACCGATATATCGATAAACCGATATATCGATATACCGATGTATCGATATGTCGATATACCGATATACCGATTTATCGATATATCGATATACCGATACACCGATTTATACCGATATAACGATAACTAAATATACCGATTTATCTTATTTTACTTATACTATTGTATCGATATCGTTACTGTGGTATCATATCTGTAATCGAGTAATCTTAGTTTTAAGAGCTAGATAGGTATGAATAGGTAATAGACCTTTTTCTGTAGTTTCTTGATGTTAGTTAATAATATTGAAAACAATTATTGATTGAATCGATTGGATTGGAGCGCTCAAGCATTATTGTTTACGTTGTGCCCTGGAAAATAACGTAGGATTCAAAATAAACGATATTAGGGCCCAAGGGCGCTTTGAAAAACATCAGTTGCGTTGCGATGTCCAATTTTCTACAAGTCGTTTAAATCAGTATAGTAGTTCCTACCATCACTTGTTTAAATTGTTTATATACTAATTGTTTATACACTGCACGAAAATATTGATATCTCCAAGACGTATACGCAAATATTCTTCAATTTTGTCAATTCATTTCAATGTTAGCCAGTTGTCAACAAATGACTGAGTCAGGCCGAATACCTACTCCTACATTTAAAAGAAGTCAGAACTTCAGAAGTATCATTATATGTATCGATATACGGGACACCGGTTATCGATATACCGCTATATCGATATATCAATAACTTATCGATATATCGGTATATAGATATATCGGTATATCGATATATCGGTATATCGATATATTATCGATATATCGATATTTCGGTATATCGATAACACACTTTTATCGATATATCGATATATCGATAATCGATATATCGATATATCAATTAAAAGTCGCAGGCCTAGTTACAATTGTCAGTTGCAAGTGACAATTGTCGGTTGCAAGTGACAGTATTGTCAGTTACAAGTGACAATTTGCTATTGCAACAAAGTTTTTTTTTCTGAAAATTTTAAAAACTTTGTTGTGGCCCCTCTGCGCCTTCGTACAAGGATGAGTTTATTTTGGATTGCTTGATACTTTTCATTCAAAATTTAACTGATTACTGTAGAAGAGTCTTCGAGTTCTGGTAAAAAAGAGGAACCGATGGAAGTTGAAGCAAGCGAAGACTACTCGGAAGTTATGAGCGACCCGGCATTTCTACAAAGTGTGTTGGAGAACCTGCCAGGGGTTGACCCTCAATCGGAAGCCATCCGTCAAGCAGTTGGAAGCCTTAAGGATAAGAAAAAGGAAGAGAAGGATGACAAACAAAAGAAATAATTGAACAGCTGGTTTTTATGCTTGTTTACTTTTGTATGAAAAACAGATAATCGATTCTCTTAGTTGTATCTATTTCATTAAATAAAATTCTGTAATATTAGAACAATTTCTCATTTTATTTTGGATGTAGTCGTAAAATAGGAACTGAGTGCCTAACTTAGGAGTAAGTAGTGGAAAGTTGGCGGTTTTTCTGTTTTCTTTTAAACGGCCTTTCGTTTACGTCAAAATTTTGACCATTTTGCTATTATTTTGCTACGTTTTTAGAAATGGTCTTTTTAAGATGACGTTGCCTAGGGATGTACCTACCTTCGACTTGCAGTTCCAATAATTGAACTTTTATTTATTTCTTGGTTAAACGCGAAAGTGGGGCTACTTTTTCATGCAGTCTCAAAAAGTGGCCCGAATTTTCGCATTGATGAATCAAGAAATAAATAAAACAAGTTCAGTTATTGGAATTGCAAGTTGAAGAGCTGTCAGACAATACGCAAAAGGTCTATCGATGGGGACTTTTGATTTATTACTTGCAATCACTATACAGGGTGTCTCAGAACGCTCGCACTAAATTCTAATGGAGTATTCAGGATTAAATTCTGAGTCGATCCGTGTTTTTGAAAATTTCCAGGGTCCAGTAGTTCCAGAGTTATAAGAGGTTTAAGGGGACCAATCAGATTTCAGCTCTTAATTGTTTTACAAGGTAATTTAATGTTAGATGCACTATTTCCTAGGTAACAAGATACAACAATATAAATTTTCATTGATAGTATCTTGTTACCTAGGAAACATCTAACGTACCTTATGGAGCAATTCAAAGCTGAAATCTGATTGGTCCTCTTAAATCCCTTATGACTCGAGAACTATTGGTCCCTGGAAATTTTCAAAAACACGGATCGACTCAGAATCTACTCCTGAATACTCCATTAGAATTTGGTGCGAGCGTTCTGAGACACCCTGTATAATGAAGGCATGGTACATACATAAAATCCGTTCATTTACTATAGACATGACAGAGAACGTCAAAATTTGAATTTTAGGTTGGTATGAGGAAATTTTTAGAGATGTTACTAACAGGGGAATTGGTAGAAGCGATTTGAATGTGATACGTCAGATAACTTGATAAATGTCAAAATTTTGAAATTGCTCTGAATTGACCCAAAATAGTCTTTCAGGTAAAGTCCTGTCGCATATTAACGAAAGTGGGAGTTGTGTGTCTCAGGCTTTTTTTCTGTTGGTTTGTAAACGGGATTTCACATCCGTCAAAACTCCCGTCACTCACTGTCAGTGTCAATAAACAGTAACAACGGAGATTGAAAGGGGTCTTTGTTGTCAATTATTGTCCATGACAGGAATTTTGACAGAACTGAAATCCCGTTTACAAACCAAACAGAAAAAAAGCCTGAGACACAACCCCCAGTTTCGTTAATATGCGACGGGACTTTATGTTTATCTCTGTGACACTTCTGCTAACAATAAAAATAAACCCTCTATAAGTAGATTTGGTTTATATGTCACGTTTTTGCTTTCCCGCCAAATTCCGATCAAATTGTCAAAAGTACACTCCCTTATAAATTAGGGATGTACAGTTCCAGAAAAATTTTAGTTCTGCTATAGAAAATGAACGGACTTTACCTAGGTACCAATTTTCCGGTCTCTGGTAATTTTTCCGAAGTGAAATCCTAAAGTTCCTAGGACTAACAGTTGTTGATGGTTGTAGGACAGTAGTGACAACACTTCCATTACAAAAAAAATTGCTGAAATTATGATTTTTATTGAAATTATATCTCATATCTTCCATTTTTTAAATTTTCTTCGTGAATGGTTAGTTATTTTTATTCACAACCTGTCTATTATTCAGGTATAAAATCATTGTTTGCATATTTATAATCTATGTCATAAAACACTAGGGTTTTAATAGTAGACAAGTTGTGGATAAAACGTTATAATGGCACCCGTGTCTTATCAGCATTTTAGACACTGATGAAGCAACTTTTGTTGCGTGTCTAAAATGCCTTATTATAAGACACGTGTACTTACTATAAATAACTATTATGTTGAGTGCTAAAAAGTTTTATAATTCATTGAGGAATAACGCGGCATAGGTTACTTCGGGGGTTACTTACTTAAACTTATAAACAATACAACTCGTGCATATCATAATGTTATCGATAATGTTGCTTTTCTGTCTATTTTGAATGCGTGTTACGTGTGAAAACTGCCCGAGTGCGGTTTTCACCGTAACAAAGCTTGAAAGATTGACCGATGCAAAATTATCGATAACATGTTGTATTTGCGCAATTGTATTTTGCAGATTAATGCGCACGACTTTTCCATTAAGTCACCATTAGAAAGGTCTTCAAATTCCGGTTTTAAATAAGAAGAAATTCATTCATACTTATACCACCTTATGCTTATCGTCACTTGAGGATAGGGTTGCCATATTTTTCAAAACAGTAAGCGGGACACAGGAGTGATAAGAATTATGTGTTTGCGTGCGAAGCGCAAAAGTGGGAGTGAGGGGCGAAAATTTTTGCCCCCCCCCCTTCTCACCTGCTGTTCAGTATTTTCAGTCCAAATTCAAATCAAAATCAATTAATTTCATTCTCATTGCGAAATAAAAAAAAACACTTGAAAAATCGTGGATCAAAAAAGAATAATCACTAGATTTGGGCGTTTTTATGGTCTAAGGATTTTCAATTTTTTGGTTGGTAAACTAATTTTATACTTTTAAAATACATTTTTTATTAAAATAACTAAATCTCTTTGAACAAAACAAATGATAATTCTCAGCCTTGGTTTGGTATTTACAAACACGCAGGGCACCAGCCTGCGTTGTCACTGGCAGTGCACCCAAATAATAAGAGATAGACACAAAGATTACCTTGCGATTTTAACGCTTGCAACGAAGATGGAAGATGATTGACAGAATGGACCCGACGTTTTGTAAAGCACCACTCCCACCACTGTTCTGACAGTTAGTAGACACTACAAATAAGTTAGGTTATGTTTTAAACACTGGTTTTCAATAAAAAATAAGGAAAATAAAGGGAAAGGGAAAACTCAGAAAGCAAGTCCAAAAATCGGGACAAATTCAGCACTAGGCGGGACGCGGGACTCATTATAAGGAATCGGGACAATCCCGCCTAAATCGGGACGGTTGGCAACCCTACTTGAGGAGTAGATTCTGTGGTGTAAAGAATGTGGTGATTTTCAGACTCACCTTGTATAAAGTGGAAAGTGTCTATTGTAACGGACGTAGGGACAGTATTAATCGGTAAACAGCGTACGACCCTATAAGTTCTTTTAACAGCAAGAGTAAAAAGCCTGACTTACACAGTCATTGTGTAAATATTTTATAGGACGATCAAATTACAAATTTAATGAAAGCAGTAAGGTATAGGTAACAAAATATTTTATTTAAATATTAAGGAAGATAAAATATGCGAGCAAAAAGTATTTACCATTAAAATAATGACACCTTCATGCAACTTTGGTGGATGCGCCCCCCCATCGACTTAATAACTGAACTCACCCTAACTGCGAAATTTTTTATTCATAAATTATAATGATACAAAATTGCACAGATTTATTCTACAATAATTTAAAATATCAACTAGACACAAAGCGATTCAGTTGACCAAATTGCGTTTCAACAACATCTATAGTAAGAAGAGGTATCTTCCAGCAGCATAGGAACACAAATTTACAAAGGTGAAAACCCTAAACAATAAAATAAATTAAAACCCTAATGAAAAATTCGACATGTAACTATCAGTCGAAAATAGTTACATTTCAAATCTGAGTATTTCTCTCGTTATATACAAAAAAACTGGAATTGGCAATACAATCTATTTATGGCAGTAATCTAGGATGAAATCTTCCCATGTGTAAAATAAGTCCGCTAGGATTATGCCTGATGATGTACAAGAAAGGCCTGTCAAACCTAAGTCGAGGAACTTCAGGTACTCTAGCCTGTCTCGGCCTAAGGGAAAGTGGTAGATTCAATTGAGTCGGATCGTGGAGGGGATCATGAAACGCCCTTTGATAATCCTCCCAACTTGCCTCCAGCTTTCTATTTTTACGATCAGTACTTGCTGGATAAATTTCTTTATGGTGAGTGTCTTTAATTTGCCCTTCCCCACAAGTCGCAAATTCATTTACTTGTATCACGTCAGAGAGATGCAGCTCATGGGCAGCCCCGTTGAGGCCTTTAAGATCCGCTTTATGAGCATCGAACAATTCATGCAAGCCCATTTTTTTCAAAGCTTGAGTAGCGTTTATAACGGAACGGTGGAGAAAGCGAGGAATTTGCAGTTCTAATCCTGGTCGAGGGATTAAAGAACGGAGGAGTCGAGCCCAAGCTCCTTTTTTGAAGGAGCTTTCAATCAAACGCTTTTCGAGGCGTATTAAACCGTCTCCAGGAGCTGCAATTCCTTGTTGGCCAGGAATAATGAAAATTGTGCTAACTGTTTGTTCTTTGGTACCGAGGGCGGCAGCTGTTGCATCAAGACTTGGCTCATAACCTGCTAAAAAGTTTGAGCGATAAACCACAGCAGGAATTGGGATCAATCGGCGTTGTCTGATGGTTGGAGACACCACGAAGTGAAGCTCACCGTCGCGACCACTAGTTGAAGCGTGGGAACAATCAGTCTGTAAAGATTAATTAGAAAATTAAATAAAAAATCTTGAAGGGGAAAAGCAAAAAGGGAAAGAAATCCGCATAGACTCAGAGATACATGGAAAATCCATAGTGAGCACACACACGTTAATTTCACGTTATTGTAACGTTGCTTCGTTGAAATAACGTTTTTGGCTATAAAATTCAACCGTTGAAAGGCAGTATTTGTCTAGATTAAAAATAACGTTGTTTGTCAACCGTTCCTCAACTTACCACAAAAGTCAATGTTGATTTCAAGTATAATTCATAACGTTGATCAAAACGTGTATTACTAACGTTGATTCAACTTAACAAACCAACCGATTTTAAACAGTAATTTTTCTACGTTACGAAAACCTTATCTGATAAACTAATATTCAACCATGTATTATTTCAGGTGTAACTAAAACGTTTATTCTGCGTTGTTTAGTAATGTTGGCTCAACTTAGCAGATCAACCGGTTTTGTTATTGTAATATGGTTGATTTCAACGGTCTGTTTTCAACATTAAGAAAACGTTAAGTTATGAACTTTTTTTCAACCACGGGCCGGACAAGTGTAACAAAAACGTGATTTTACTAACGTGGATTCAACTTAACAGATCAACCAGTTTTACTGTTATAGTTATATGGTTGAGTTTCAGTATTTTCTGAACGTTAAAGAAACGTTAATTGATACATCTCTTTTCAACCACGGCCACAGAGGAATGCAAATGCATTAATTTCAAGTGTAATGAAAACGACGCAACGTTGTCTTACTAACGTTGATTAAACGTTAAGAGATATACCGATAAAGAACCTCACCCAATAAGGCTCATGCGTGTAAGGCTTGGATCACTACCAGTGCTGTAGTCCAACGTATACGTCGTATACACAAATCCAAAATTTTGACACTAGCGTAAGAGACTATGAGCGTATACATCGATTCAGGCCAATATTCCTAGAAAAGTTAAAATTTGCTATTTCCTCCTTAATTAGAGGGTTGGGGAAAACCCCAGCTAATGACCCTGGCCTCTAAACCCACCCCAGGTTATCTGCTATCACCTGACCGCTACGGGGTTGATCATTCATAAAATAAGTGCAATACACTTTTGCATTATTTTAACAAGAATCCTAATTCATCGGTTAAACGGAAATCTCCTGATAACGATGCCATAGAGTAAGTTTTTTAAGTTTAATTTTTGATTTCTAAACTTTTTTGAGCTTTTTTCTTATAAAGGCGGCTTGACACGGCGACATTCATTATACAAAATTGTCGATAAAACGGATCCTAATATTTTCAGAATTTTGAATAAAATTTCCAAATAAATTTCTATTTTACGTTTACATTTTGAGTAGGTATGTTCATTGTTCATCTTGATCCTCATATTATCACAACATATGATGATTATATATACTTATATTACAAGTTGTTAGTCGACGTATTATTTAAATAAATAAAAGCGTTTGAAAAATACGTTGAAAATTCATTATAATTTTGGTTGAAAGTAACGTTAATTTCGGCGACATTGACACGTTTATTCGATGTTTAAAATCAACGTTTCTTTTGCAAAAGATTAGTCGTTACATAACGTTTTTTCAACGTGGTTGTGCTCACTGGGAGGAGCGTGAAATACAGAAAATAATAAGAGCAAAAACCAAGGAAGCGAAGGAAAAAGGCAAGGAAATAAAAATAAAATTCCAGAAGATAGAGATAGATGGTAATACCCCTGGGCACAGGGGAAAAAACGAATAAAAGGAGATCACGGTGCCACAAAGTTGAAGACCACGCAAAAGACAAGGAAAAAACAAACAAGCGATACAAGGAAGAAATCAAAAAGAACGAAACACTCTAGGACTGGAAGAACAAAAGGATATAGAAACAACGGAGAAACAGGTTGTCTTTCGATTGCGGAAGGACGACGAAGCGGTAATGAATAAATACAAAAATAGGAAAAACAAGAAAAAGACAATAAATGGCAAGATTTGGAACTTGGAAGATAAGGACAATGCTGGTTGCAGGAAAAATGGAAGAAGTGGAATATAAAATAGGAAGAAACAAGATGGGGAGGGGAAGGTGCTGTATGCAGGTGAAGATAAACAGGGAAGAAATGGGATTGCTTTCATGATCAGTAAAAAAATTATGGAAAACAATACCTGGAGTATAAGAAAATAAGTGAAAGAATATCAAGATTGAGAATTGGAAATAAAATAGCCAATATATTAATAATCAATGGAAGAAGTAATAAGTGAGAACGAAAAAGATGACTTTTATGAAAAACCATGGGAGGAATTGGTGACTTGAATGCAAAAATAGGGAAAGATGAATAGGTAAAAACACAATACATCAAATAACGAATGATAGTGGAAGAAGGATATGCAATACAGAAATGGGCGTGTACACTGTTAGCACGAAATTTAATTAAAAAAAAGAGCACAAGGTGATTTGACTTCTGCCAAAATAGACCATGCAATAAAATCAAAAAAGAGAACAACAATGATACACGACGTTAGATCTTACAGAGGCACAAGCATAGACACAGACCACCAGCTGGTGATATAAGAAAAGAAGATGATGGAACATAGAAAGACTAATGGAAAGGAAGAAAGAATACCAAGAAGAGATAAGAATGGAACAGGCAAACACTGAACAACTGTGAGAAGACGTAAGGAAAAGTATAATAAAGAAAAAACGAACAAATGGTTCGACAAGGAATGTGAAACAGCAACGAAAAAGAAGAAAGAGGCGGCTAGTTTGGCTACGTACGGAAGAACAAGAAGATTATGAGAAATATAAATAAACATGGAAAGAAAGTACAAAAAGAATAAAAAGAAAAAGAACAAGCTGGATCGACGAAACAATGGACAGACTCGAGAATGATAATAAGAGTAATATAAACCTATATCAATATATCAAGAAATATAGAAAGAACGCTTTGAAAATATGTTAATGAAAGACAACATGGAAGATGCGAAAGAGGAAGAAATAAGAAACGATGACACTACGCCAGAAAACTAAAACAAAACTAAGCAGGAGGAAAATGGAGAAAATGGATGGACCGAAAAAACTGGATACGATAAAGAAATAGAAATTTGAAGCAGTGGACAACTTCAAGTATCTGGAACTATGATTAATTTGCAGAAATGGCGGACAAAATGAGATTAGACAAAGAATACAAGAAGAGGACATAGGATATATTATAGGTACAGAAACATCATGCAAAATAAAAAAAATAAGCAGAAACACCAAAATGAGAATAAACGACAGCAATAAAACCGGCAGTTATTTATGCAGCCTTACAAACAAAGACAAAGAACAATTAAGAATATATGAGAGAAAAATAGTAAGAAGAATGTATAGGTCAACAAAAATTGGAGATGAAGAAAGCTGAAGACTCGTGAACTTTGAGATAATCAACATATTAAAAGGAGAGGACATAGTAAGAACCATAAAATCGCAAAGGATACGCTGGTTTGACCATATAAAAAGAATGGAAGGTAAGAAGTATCACAGAATGGAAGCGGCATGAGAGTAGCTTGAGGGGCAGACCGAAAAGTAGTTGGGAAGAGCAGGTAGTGGCAGATATAAAGAGCATGGAAATAGAAGGATGGAACGACTAGACTTGGAACAGGAAGAAATGGAAGGAAATAGTGGAAAAAGCGAAGACGTGCAAAAAGCTGTAACATCACGAAAAAGAACGTGAACAAGGAAGAGGATTTGAAGCGCTCGATAGAGCGGTTACTATTCTACATAGAATGTATTGTATAACCTTAATATAAATATAAATAAAAGATAATCTTACCTCAAAAATGCTAGTGCTGATTCCCGCCAACGGCGGCTTGGGGAATATACTGCTGTCTCTCAGAAACTCCGATATTTTTCCATTCGTGTTTTTCTTCACCAACAGATTAGTTCTTCTCCTCACCACATCTGCAATCTCCCTAAAACTAGCCTCTTCTACAAGACCGTCATAAAACTGCCTAACCCTTTCTTTATAAAACCCTAACAATTTCCCTTTGCTTCGGTCACTAAAAAGCTCTCTAGTAATAGCGGAAACGGCCACACCAGTTTCTTGACCAAGTTGAATCGACTCAGAAACGTTTTTGAAGATTAAATGCGGATTAAAAGTTACCATATTATCAAGCTTGAGAATCTCATTCATTTCTCCTGAAGTTGCCCCTCTAGCTCCTAGGAAGACCATGGCAAGGAGAGAAGTAGCAGCAAAAGGCGAAACCACAACGCTTCGAGCTGAACTTAATCCATTTGTTATGGATTTCCAGAAGCCGAAAGCTAATTCGTTGCAAAGTTGCACGAATTGGTAGATATCGCTGTCGAGAAGTGCAGTGCTGTCTTCTAAGCCAAACCCTTGAAGAGGCTTAGGAACTAGATCGACAGGAGTGTTGATGTCAATTGAAATTATTGTGGTTGTCTCTGTTGAAGGAACTAGGGTAGAAACCAAAGTCCAATTGCTATCGTCGCTGGTGTTATTTTCGCTAATTGTTAACACCACTACAGGATTTTTCTCCACTGGTTCATTCGTCGTGGTGATAAAATCTGTCGTTGTTTCAAAGGTTGTTGAAATTTCATTGATTTCTGTTGAACTAGCTTCTTCAAAAGTAGAATTTCCATTCAATTCAACGACATCTTCATAATCCACCTCTAAACTAGTATCAGCTTTTGCGGGTTTGCTTTGATTACTTTTGATAATAGTTATGTTAATAATATGCGGAAGTTCTGTAAAATTTTCTGTTGTTTCAACAGGTGAATTTGTAGTAGAATAATCCTCCACGGTTGTAGCTCCGATTCCAGCAATTTGTGACAAAAGCGAATCCATCGATTCGCTTAAAAGACTACTGTAAGTGGTAGTTTCTGTCGTTGACTCGTAATCACCAACCAAATTAGAAGCAACAGTAGCAGTTTCTAGCAAAACCTCTTGCAGGGTTTTATTGCCACTATTTTGCATCATTTCATGGATTTTCGTTGCGTCTTTATTGGTGTCTAAAGGCGGTTCAATTGTACCAATAGCTTGTGAAATTAATTGCTCGATGCTTTCGACCAGTGCTTGATCTGTGGTTGTTTCGCTTTGGCGTTCAGTCGTAATGTTATCCGATGTTGTTTGCTCGATTTTGCCAGCTAATTGAGTGTTAATTTCGTAAATGTTGGTGGAAGTTAGTAAAAATTGGTCCAGCAAACCGGATGGGGAAGTGTTAACCGATTTTGTTGTAATCTGCTCTGTGCTTAAAGTACTCAAATCATCTTCAGTGGTAGTTTCATTGACGATAAAGAACGTACTTAAAGGAGTAAAAGTTGTTTCTGGAGATGCAATTGTTGAAGCCTCTGCAGCGGGGGATTTGTTGAGGATTTCAAAAAGGGTTGGAAGTTGTTTCGTTGAAGATTCATTAGTAGTTGACTCAGCTGTAGTTGATTCTGTTTTTTCCTCTTCTGGAGTCAAAGTTGTGGTAATTATAGTTGTAGTTTCTTCGGGAGTTGTAGTAGTGGTAGGATTTTCTGTTGTAGTGGTAGTAGTTGTTTGCGTAGTGGTAGTAGTAGTAGTTTTTGGTGTTGTTGTGGAAGTTGTAGTGGTTAACGGCACAATTTTTTCCAAAACTGCCGAAGAAGCTCCTTGCACGTCCGTAGGTTTCGTTTGCACCGGTCTCCTGGTAGTTCTTCTATTGGCAACGTGATAAATCGGTCTCGAGTTATCTTTAGTCAACTCCAAATCATTATAAAGCGGTTTTATTTCAATAATCTGTGAATTACCATCATTGCCTTCGTTCGTCTTTTCCGTCGTCGATTTAGAGCTGGATATAATTTCAACATTAACCATTGCCGGCTTTTGACTCGTCTTTTTGGTAGGCTCAATCATGATAGTATCGGGAGTTACATGAGCAAATGAAGGTTCCGGTTTAATGACTTCCCCTGAATTCCCGAAAATCGCAGGAAGAATCATGCTCCAGGTTTCCGAGACATCTGGAGTATCCAACTGAGGTTTATTTTCCGGATCTTTGTGCACTTTCATCTCTTCCTTCAGGACGTTTTGCACGTTATTGACGACATCGTTGACTCGTTTCTCTGGAAGAAGCCCCGAACTTAAAGAATCATCCAGTAAGTCACCATCGCTCGTGGCTATAATTTCCCTGATTTCCTCCAAAGTCATTAACCGTCGAACGAGTTCTCCGGTGTCATCGAAAGTGTAAAATTCGTATCGATCGGGATTTAGAAGCTCGATAGGACTGGCGACATCAGCGGCTGTAACAGGTTTACTGACTGGTTTGCCAACGGCATCCGCGTACATTTTGGAACCATTGCCCGAATCCATGATCACGGAAACCGATGTAACCACGCTGGAAGGAAAAGTAAATTGTTGAATTGATACCGTTCTGATTTGAATCTCATTACTGATATAACTGTTCTAGACGGTTCAAATCGAGATTTATCGATAGCACCTGTTGAACTGTTAAATGAAATGTTAAACCATACTTAGTCAATATTTACGACCCAGTTACCATTGTGGCTGACCACCGTTTCTTTTACGGATAATTCCGAGATGAATCGGTATTGTGATTAACAGTATCAGATATTGTAAGTGAGCGGATTTATTGTTCTAATTTTACCGTGCGTGTCTTCAAAAGGCCCCCGCTTTGTCGTGGTAATTGTGTTGAATTGTGTTTATCATTTACCAAACTACATAATAATATATAACAGTGGTTTATCCTTCCTTAGCGGTTTGCATTATTATCTGAAGACTTGTTATCTCAATATAAAGGATTTCTCGGCGTTAAGGTAGGATTAGAATAGTAAATTGTTGATGGAGAAAAAAAATTGGTAAAATAGTCCTTGTGATAACATACCTAGAGCCTAAAATTTTTCTTGAATTCTCCCCATCTGTGTCTGCAGTTTCTTCCGCTGCTACAACTATGGCAAAGAGGAGCAGGTGCCACATGATCTTCTGAAAAAACAATAGGAATTAGCATCATCAGTGAAAATGAAATTGGGCATACATTAATAAATAAATGGTACATGGTACTACTGACACTGACACACCTACAATATTCACCTACATTCATAAAACCCACACAAGCGAATCATTAAAGTTAGTGTAATAAAATTAACAGTTTATATTTTCTTCCAAAGAAATTACTTATACTAACCCACCATGCAATTTTAAACCCGGAAATGACAATTTCGCAAATTTCGTTATGCTAACTGTATCATTGTTTGTGAGATTAGGTAAGATTGTAGTAACATCTCTTATATGGGAAAAGTACTATCTTTTTATATTTTTTGTTAATTATGCAATTGAAAGCATCATTACACCGATTATGGTAATTTTGCGCCTTTCTTTTGCAAATTCCCCAATACTGTTATCTGACAGGTGCGACATCTTTTATAAAGCGTTATTAGTTAAGTGATAGGCACTTTATAACATCACACATATGTCCAGTAATGTTTTATTATGTGACAAACAGCTACTTAGAAGAAATGAGATTATCCATTTGCATCAAATTAGTTTCTGAAATGGCCCTATTTGTTCAAGCTTTGTTCTCTGAATACAAATGGCTCAATGAAGAATTGTGCGTTGTTCGTCTTAACGGTTTGTAACAAAATAAAAGATAAACTCTTCATTTAAGTTAAGTTATATCTTTATAACATTAATTACTAATCTTTAACTAAGTACAGGTTTCGAAAATAAAAAAATGCAGCACCGATGGATCCTTTTTTGCGTGTGGTAGTTGAGTTATGACGGAAATTGTAATCCAATACAATATTTTTTCAATATTGACCCATTATCTTATATTTTAAAACTTTCCCAACCCCACAATTTCAAAATAATAGGTTACTCCAATCACTAAAATTTTCGAATTCGAGATAAGACCAGATATATACGATTTGAGGTCTCAGAAACCCAAAAAAGTGGTTTTTAAGATGTGTCTGTGTGTACGTACGTTCGTAAACACGCTACAGCTTAAACTACTTGACCGATTTGGTTGAATTTGGCACATTTGACCATCCAAAACAAGTTTTAAATTTATTGTCAGCATCAGAAAGCATCAAAAGGGTTTTCAAATTGTTTTAGGTAAGACAAAATTTAATCGCATGAAAGGGTTTTGGAAGCTTCCTCTTCCTTTCTTGTGAATCCGCGCCTCTACTACTGCATATTCTGAATCCTAGGTTTATTTTAATTTTTAACCTCCCCAACTCCATCACAATTTTAAAAAAATGGGAGGTTACTGCAATCACTAAAATTTTTGAATTTGAGATAGCACCAGATCTTCACGTTTTGGGGTCTCAGGAACCCAAAAAAGCGGTTTTCAAAATGTGTCTCTGTGTGTGTACGTACGTTTGTAAACACGCCACAGCCAAAACTACTAGACCGATTTAGCTGAAATTTGGTGCGTAGGCATCTCATAACCCAACTTAGATCTGAAAAGCTTTTGGAGCCAATCGCGCAACTAGAAATGCCATTTTGGCACATCAACTTTTAAATTTTAAATGCAAACCCCCATTTTTCACGTCACGATAGGAAAGGCTTTCAAATTCTGCTTCTAAAAATGTATTCACTCTCAGTGCCCTTTTGACCAAAAATAAAAAAAAAATTGATTTTTATCGGACTTTAAAATCACGGTACAGCCCAAACCCCTGAACCGGTTTAGCTGAAATTTTGCACATGGGGATTGTATTGCACGTCGAAGAGCTGAACAAATTTTGGATTCCATCGGCCCACGGAAAGTGCCGTTTTGGCACACCAATGTCCAACTTTAAATTATTCACTTATTTAACCATCCAAAACAAGTTTTTGAAAGATTTATTGTCACCATCAGAAAGGTCTTCAAATTCTGGTTTAAAAAAAATGCAGCAGTGAAGCGGCTGGAACCTCCCCATCGCGTGGATCTTTGACTTGTGTTTCTAGCCGAATTAGCACAGAAATTGTATAAGACTGGTTTCAACGACGGTTTTAGAACTTTGGGGGTCCTGCCAAAAAAGGACTTACTTATACCTACTTTTCTCTGATGAATATTTCAATTTGTGTGTTCTAAAAAAGTTCTAAAACCATCATGGAAACCAGTCATACATTTTCTTTGCTAATTCGACTAGAAACCCAAGTCAAAGATCCACGCGATGGGGAGGTTCCAGCCGCTTCACTGCTGCATTTTTTTAACCCGCATTTTTAAATTTTATTAATAATAGTAGCTAGGTAATCCGTTTTTATTATTTTCCTTGAATAATTAATTACTTACGTTTTGAGCTACTTAATGAACCTACCACAATATCCTGCTTATTGACAATCACAGCGGCGGAAAGTCACGACTTTAATAATAAATTATTATATGGAATTTTTTTACGTAAATTGCCCTTACAAATTTCCACTTTTTCATAAAAATTATGATAGAATCTCATTCATTATGTTAAAATGAAAAACAAACTGACTGTCAGGTCAGGTTTTTTTTTAAATTAGTAATTATTTTTTTCAAATTCTGCCCGTCGAAAGCGAGTATTCGTCAAATTATCGGTCTTGCAGTGCGAGAAGCTGAGGCAGTTCAGGTCTATGTCAGGTCAGGTTTTTTTAATATACATTTTTCTCAAATTCTGCCCGTCGAAAGTTCAAAAAATTGTTTCTCAAATGCTGCCCG
Source organism: Pycnomerus fuliginosus (assembly GCA_963924575.1). Taxonomy (NCBI): domain Eukaryota; kingdom Metazoa; phylum Arthropoda; class Insecta; order Coleoptera; family Zopheridae; genus Pycnomerus; species Pycnomerus fuliginosus. Next base: position 16,554,665 of record OZ004624.1, on the reverse strand, counting down.
TTTAACGTTAAACGCGAGCTTTCGGCGGAGCCGAAAGTGAGTAGCCGCCATATATCAGTCTTGCAGTGCGAAAAGCAATCGCAGATCAGGTCTATATCAAGTACTTTTATTTATTATTTTAAATTCCTTCACAAATTCTGCCCGTTGAAAGTGTCTTCCGTCTTCTGCTATCTTTCCCTTTTATCATAATAAATGAGACTCTATAACAATATTTACAAAAAAGTGGAAATTTAAAAGAAGGGGCTATATCTAATGATTGCTGCTTAGTAATTGTTATACCGGGTGATTCAGTTTGGTATTCGCCCCCTTGTAACACCCTTGAATACAATTTTAAAAATTCAAAATTGATGTGTCAAATGGCACTCGCCATGGTTTGCCTAAAACAACTTTTATAGGCTCTTCGACAAAAAAGCTAAATCGGTTCAGTTTGTATCGTGATTTTAAAGTACGTTAAAAATCTCGAATTTTTTAGCTTTTTGTTGAAAGGGCACTGAGAGTGAATACATCTTTGGAAGCAGAATTTGAATGCCTTTCTTATGATGACGTCAAAAATGGGGGTCCGTATTTAAAATTTCTTTGACTTGCCAAAATGGCATTTCTGGTTGCACGATTGGTTCCAAAAGCTTTTCAGCTCTAAGTTGTGTTATCAAATGCCCACGTACCAAATTTCAGCCAAATCGCCAACCTCCCTTTTTTAAAGTGGTGAACCGGAATGGGGAGGTTAAAGATTCATAAAAGATAACTTACTTAAATTCAAAATTAGTAACAAAACCTAAGGCAATCAAGAACAGGATAGGCAAGACAATGGTTGTTTATAAATGCTAGTGGGTATTTACTATCGAACAATTCCAATCAATCATGAATGGAAGCGCGAGCTTTTAAAACAATTAGCATATTTATTATCTGGGTTTCTAGGTACCTAGACTGAAAGGTAAGTAAACGTTAAATTACTTGTAATGCAGCCGGCGGCTGTTTATTTTGAGATATAATACATCTCGAGAACAGTTACTTTTTATGGCAGAGTTTAAAATTACCCACGATCTGAATGATTTTAATAATCGGTTATTTTAAGAACCAAAATAGAGGAGCATAGTTAAAACCGCATCTATTTTTCTTCCTGCGAAGAACGTGTAATCCATAATGAGCTGAAACGGCGGTGAATCGTGAGAAAAAACTGAGGCTAAGAGGATAATGCTCTTCCTCTTACCGATTGCTAGGACAAAATAGCACGAATGGTATATGGAATTCTACAATTTAAATTTTACCTTTGCCAAAGTTTTTATCTCATCTAGAATTTCACTCGAAAATGGAAAAAAGTGGTTTTTGATATTTTGTGTGCAAAAAACCAATTTTTAACTTTAGTGAAAAAAAATATTTTTCAATTCTTCTTACCCCTTTGGTATCCTTGCCAAAATCTTCAACTCAAAAACCGCACCGTTTTTTAAAATCACAACGTTGCAATTTCATGCACCAGGTGATCGACGTTACGTAGAAGACGTCGATCCTCACGTTGCGGAGTCAATGGCATTACTGGCGAAGAACCGTCCGCTTTGGTCAGGTGCTCGACCTTGACCGCTGGACCACCGGCAGTTGGTGGCAGAGATGCATCACTGCCCCACGTCGCCGCCACTGCCCTCACCCCCTTTGCGCTATTTATAGTATGGCATTCGCAATGCAACTTTGCCTCGGGCGGATAATGCAGTCAGACGTGGTGATTTTTTCGCTGCAACTGCTCCACTGACAGATATTTGAATTTCAAACAGAATAATACCAATTGGAATAAAATTTTCTATAACTGTAAAGCGTGATTTACCACTCTCGATTTGCATAATTCTCTGACCTCTTAAAAATTTCTGTTTACTTTTCTTCTGACACACTGGCGAAAAAAGAGGACGAAATTTATTATTACGGTATTTGAAGATTGGTTCAATTTATTTTATTGTTGTTGCAAAAATTTACACGGGTTTCTAAAGGCGAATAAAATGGAAACAAATCGAGTGTCGTAAACAAGTGACATTAATTAATTAGCGGTGTAACGACACTTCCTAGTTCTTCACAAGCCAGGAGTGTATTTTCAAATATTTTTTACCATAAGTCGGGTTACTCTCTTGATCTGCCATCGAAGTCTCCATTTGTTAAAGCCGCTATCTCACCACGCACCTAAACCCAATTCAACTTTTATTATCTGAAGGATAATTCTTCTTAGAACTTATTCTTTTGCCAATAATCACGTTTTAAAGACAGAACTCAGCAGGAAGAGGAAATTTAGCTATTACATTTCATTCCAGAAAATCGTCCTAGACCGTAGAATTAATATTTCCGTGTCACCTGCCATTATCGTCAACCACATTATGTTAGGTAAGGATAATGAGGATCCAGTAATTATTATTAGAAAGTAAACAAATCGGCACGTTGGTTGCATCAACACGAATTAAGTGGTACATCTACATAATATAAAACGTGAACTATGCAAAGCCGGAACAGTTTTTCCAGTCAGTCCAGTAAAATGAGTCCAAAAACGAAACTGCTTTCATTAGAAACATTTGCGCCAAAATTATCATCATAAAAGGGTGCCATCAATTTCACCTTCAACTTTGAGCACCCACCGTTATAACTCACGGTATTTAGCCCAATTCTAAGACATTGTTCAAAGTTATAAATAAATTGCTTTTATGGTAAGGAGTCAGATTTAACTGATAGTTTGCAAGTTCTTCAGGCATGAAAGTTTTAAAGTAATTGGATTTTGCTCTGATATCTATTGTGCTAAACGGCTGGAATTTCTGCAAGAATACTTATCACACTGTATACCTATCCCGAAGGCAACCACAACAATGTTTTTACGTAAGAAATTCGATGTGAAAGTTGCCTTTTTGACAATAAGAATTGTGTTATTTGCAATGTGAGGTTAAAAGGTAACGGCGTCTATATCCTCATCTTATAAATTGTCTCTCTTAAAATGGGCAAGAAAGTATCTACAATATTGAAATGCAGAAAAAGAAAAACGAACCAAATTTCTTGAATCCTCATTTTGTAAATTTTGCAGACACGAAGTTCTCGAGTTTTCGGCGGAACCGAAAGCAAGCAGTTGAGGCGGAAGCGAACTGCAAGCGAGTTTTCGGCTTTTAGACGAAAGCGAGAAGTATCTAACATAAGGCATAAAGCTGACTAATTTTCGGCGGAGCCGAAAGCGAGCAGTCGAGGCGCAGCCGAGTTGTACGTGACTTTTCGACTTTTAACCATACACAAACACAGGACGCTTCAGGTAAGATCAAGTCAAACTAACGGGTGTCCTAAAAAAAACCGAACGAAATATTTTTGGGGACAACTCATCCATTTTTTAACCGATTTGGATGAACGTGGACTTAAATTAAAGCTAAAGAATCAGGCTATCGATTCATTCAAGAGACCACGACAGATGGCGCTGCCGGAGTAGCCTTAGCCATGCTTGTTTTAAAGGCTTACTTTAGGTGCATGGGGATTGGTCAGTTAACAACCAATGGTTATGATATAAAAATAACCTTGAAGCACGTTTACTTTTCTTCAAAAAGCTTCTTTCAGAAGTTCGTTATGATTCACGAATAAATTTTCTGTGATTTTTTAAAAATCATATGTTTTCCCTTATTTTCACGCCTAATGACCATAACTGAAGTAACAGTGATGCATTCTCAGTTTAATTTTCATCAGTAATAGAGGATCTAATTGAATGAAAACCACAAGCGGATGCGAATTGGAGGAAACTTAAATTTTATTACTGAGAATTAAGCTCTTGTTGCTTCATTGTTACTTTAGTCATGGTTATTCTGCATAAAAAAATGTGAAAACACATATTTTTTAAATAATCACAGAAAGTCAATGCCTGAACCAAATTAACTTCTGAAAAAAGATTCTTAAAGAAAAATGAACGTCCTTCAAAGTCATGTGAGTCTCATAACGACTGGTTGATAATTGACCAATCCCCACGCCCCTGAAATGAACCTTTGAGACAAGTATCACTAAGAGAACTATTGCAGCACCATCTGTCGTAATTTCTTAGACAGTTCGAAAGCCTGATTCCTTGGCTTCAATTTAAGGCCAGGTTCATCCAAATCGGATAAGAAATGCACGAGTTATTACCGAAAATATTTTGTTCGTTTTTTTTTAGGACACCCGTTATATCAATTTTGAATGGTCCTTAGCTGTCAGTTGCAAATGGCAACGTCGCAATTTTCTCTACCGGGACAAGCAGCGGTATTCGCTCTAAGGCTGCGTGCTAATATTTTCCTCGTTCTAAATATTTAAAACTTTTGTTTAAGTAGACTATTTGCATTAATTGGATATTTGTGCAATGAGGTTTTCAGTAATTAATAGTTTTTGTCTACAATCATATTACTTACTGTATTTGGAACAAATAAAAATTATATTTCAAGGTTTAAACCTCTTCAAATTATCAACACAAAGCCGATGTAAAACAGCCTCTCTGCTGGAAAACAGCTACACCAAAAATGCTCTTTAAATGTTTTGTAGGCAAACAATTAGGTACTGGATTTAAAAAAAATATATCAAAATTTCCAACAGCTTGCTTCATCAGTAGCGAAAATTTGCGATGTTGCCATTTTCAAACAATCGATCCCTATTATATGAATAACAAATAGAAACCTTAAACGCAATTATTATTACAATAATTACAAACACTGTAACCTTATGGCAAGACGATTGGTCGGCAACCTAGAGACAATTGCAATGTTGCCATTTAATAGCCAGCCCCTTCTCTCGGCTTCGCCTCATTCATCAACTTTCACTTGACTACTCGCTTTCGGCTCCGCCAAAGCTCGCGAAACTTCGGCTTCGCCTCAGTTACTACGTTTTCCTTTGATTGCTCACCTTCGGCTTCGCCTCAACCGACTATTCGCTTTGGCTTCCTCTAAAACTTGCATTGAAAAAAGGATATACAAATATTACAAAAAATTATGCGTCAAGATTCACAAAAACGCTTCGCTTGCAGAATACTAACATCCCCACAATCAATTTATTTATACTGCAATCACTCCTAAATTCGAAATAGAGATAAAAGCAGATCTTTACGTTTCGAGGTCCTAAGACCACAAAAAAGTAGTTTTCAGAAAATGTCTGTGTGTGCACGTAATGTATGTATGTACGCATGTGAGAAAGATTTTTCGAAAACAATTACTGGATTTAAAAAAAAACGATCAAAATTTCCAACAGCTTGATTCGTTAGTAGCGAAAATTTGTGATGTTGCCTTTTTCAAACAATTGACCCCTACTTATTGAATAACAAATAGAAACCTTAAACGCAATTACAAAACTGTAGCCTTATGGCAAGACGGTTGGTCGGCATTCGGCAACCTACAGACAATTGCGATGTTGCCATTTAATAGCCAGCGCTTCTCTCGGCTTCGTCTCAGTCATTCAATTTTCACTTTACTACTCGCTGTCGGCTCCGCCGAAGCTCGCGAAACTTCGGCTTCGCCTTCGCTTCCTCTAAAATTTGCATTTATAAAATGATATAAAAGTTTCCAAAAAATTAAAAGTCAAGATTCACAAAAACGCTTCGCTTGCAGAATATTAGCATCCCCACAGCCAATTTAACAATAGAAGGTTATTATACTGCAATTACTCCTAAATTCGAAATTGAGATAAAACTAGATCTTTACGTTTCGAGGTCCCAGGATCACGAAAAAGTAGTTTCCAGAAAATGTCTGTGTGTGCACGTAATGTACAGGGTGGTCCAACGAAAAGTTTCCACCCCGAATATCTCGTGAACGGAGCGAAATATAAAAATTTGCTCGAACAGGTGGATTTTTACTTTGAGGGGGACACCCAAATTCGCCTTTGGTGAAATTTTTCCTCATACCCCCTGACCCCTACTAACCCCCTCTTCAAAAATTCAAATGGCAACCCCCCAGTTGTGATGCATTATTTCAAAGCTAATTTCATTGTCAATCCAATGCTGTAAGAATTTTTGAGCTTTATTTAACTCCAGCGCCCTCTATGGTCAAATTTTAAATTACATTAGGGCCATTCGTAATACATCAATTGAAAGGGTTTGACATTCTTTCTAAACCGATGCAACAATTTTTGAAATCCATCCACTCGTTCAAAAGTTACAGGCGTAAACTTCAAGTATTTCTAGGCCCAAAACCAGCTCATGTTCTTCAATGTAACTTTTGAACGAGTGAATGGATTTCAAAAATTCTTGCATCGTTTTACAGAGAATTTCAAACACTTTCAAATAATGTATCACGGAGGGCCCTAATGTAATTTAAAATTTGACCGTAGAGGGCGCTGGAGTTGATCAAATCCCAGAAATTTTTACATCGTTGGGTTGGCAATTAAATTTGCTTTAAAATGATGCATCACAAGTGGGGGGTTACCATTTGAGATTTTGAAGTTGGGGTTACTGGGGGTTAGGGGTTGCGTTGTGGAATTTCACCAACAGCGGATTAAAGTGCCCCCCTCGAAACAAAAATCGACCTGTCCGAGCAAATTTTTATATTTCGTTCCGTTCACGAGATATTAGGGGTGGAAACTTTTCGTTGGACCACCCTGTATGTATGTACGCATGTGAGCAAGATTTCTTCTCGGAGACTGCCGAACGGATTTTTCTGGTGAGTCCAGTTAGTTTTTTTGACAATCCGCAAACGCGAAGTGCCTTTTTGGCGCATCATCTATGAAATTTGACCATGGAACACCAACTTTTCTCGTTAGCGCATAAAAGGTCTTCAAATTCTGCGTTTAACGATGTATTTATACTTTAGCGCCTTTTTGGCAGAAAATAAAAAAAATCGAAATTTCGAAGAAACGTTAAATGACACGCTGCAGCTCAAACTACTGGATGGATTTGGCTGAAATTTGGTAGATATAGGATGACCACCATTTGTTTTATCAACAAATTCTGTTTCCAAAAATGTAATGAAACTTTGTGACCTTTGGCAGTTAATAATAATAAAAATTTTTAAAAACTCCCGGAACACAGAAACTGGATTGAAATTTATAGGTGATAGGATTGGATCATTCACCAAATGTGGAGGTTCTAGCCGCTTCCGTATCTGCCCATTTTTTTATCTAGATACTGGCCCAATTCCCTTCTCGCCTCCGCCCACGTCATGTTCACATCGTGCAGTCTCTTATTCTTTAGTCCTGATCAAAAACCAAAAACTGATAAAATGAGATAAGCCCTCACTTCTATAAATTAAAATGAGATTTACAAATGCCTTCCGTGGCATTCTCAAGTCTCATGATAAATCATTGGAATTAACGGAAATGGATCACATTATCAGACGTCAAGCATAACGCAAATATGCGAATATGTGCCATTCGCGCGTCCGCAGAATATCAAATGCCAATTACCGTAAGATCGTGTGATTAGATCGTCCCGATTTTATTTCCCACGGACTTTTTCTCATCTGTCACAATCGCAATAATTGATTTTTTTCACGTAAAAATATATTTCCTAAAACAATAGTCCGACTTACCTTATTGCAGATGATTGGCAGTTATATAAGTCCAGCATGTAATATAGTGTTATAGTTCATGTGAATGCACTCTCACTACAATGAAGACGACACGGACCACTGAGTTAACTCTGTAACTGCAAGAAATAACTGAGACCCTTCTCGGCGATTCGGTTGATTTTATAATAGAGGAGTCTTGGGGTCACCAGGTAACGGGAAGAATGGATTTGCCATGAAGATGGTTTCCACGATTCATATAAAATATGGCATTTGCAGAAAGCTAATGGAATTTACTGGACCACGAAATATTTTTGAAAGAGCATAAAAGTTTTATTTTTGCATTCTTCTTGAATTCTTGCAGAGTTCTTCCAACCTTCGATGAAATTGCCGGTAAGGTTCAGATAGTGGATAATAATAATGGTTAGGCTGTGAGAATTAAATGAAGGCCGTCACTTTGTGGTTAACCGATGAAGACCATTATTTGTCGAATGAGGCTTTTGTTATTTACACATTTTTAAATTCCAAAGTAATTCTTTACCATTGAAGAAAATCCCTTTCAATGACATGCACCAGCTCGACCTAAAGTACAGATTATTTCTCTTTAGAAATTTTGAACAGCAATTTGTTTTTGAATATCTTGGGAAATTATCAGCGATTATCCAGCGATCCATAAATTTCTCAAAATGAACGAATCTGCAACATAAATTTGCAAAAAAGAATTATTTCGCCTTAAATTATCCATGAAGTAGTAAAAAATCGACACAATTTATAACTAGTTCACCAATTATTTCCTGGAAGTTCTAACGAATATTTGTGTTTAATTTGCCCTAACTATAATTTAACTGTAATAGTTTTTACTAATATTTCGCTCATTAAAGGACGTGAGAACTACCTTACCATCATACGACCGAGACAAATTAGCAGCAGTCATACAATTTTTTAAGCATATTACCGTGCATTCCATTGCATGCAAACCTTTTAATTCGCAAGTCGTGAATTGCAAGTGTCGATGATTCATTTTAAACTTTTGTTGGGAAAAAATTTGACGTCTTTTCACCCGTTTGTCATACGATGAACGTCTAGTCGTTCGGTCGATTTACCCAATTTTTGTCTTTTCTGAATTGAATACTTATGAGGGCGTGATTGGAATTGACGTAAGTGCAACGCAATTTGCATCTTTATAATATTTTTTTAGATCATGAAGAAAAGAAGTCGAGCTGTTAGTTTATCCGTCGACTGGGACAATATTGTCAAAGACGAAGCGGTTGCGAAAGCTGATGCTAGATTCGGTGGTCCAGGACACATCGAATTTGAAAGACCGACTGTGGAGTTTTGTACCGGAAGTTCTTACTGTGGGAAATGGAATGGTCTCGGGATGACTGGATTTGGGGAATTTGTTTTTCCTTACGGTACGATTTTTTCTTAGTTGTGTAAGGTAAGGTTGTTATTAGCCGTGTGAAATTTAGACGACTAGAATTAGCTCAGACGGGCCATTTTCAAAGGAAGGTCGGATTTCTCATGAACTTCTTTGTTGACTGTCTTAAGCAACCTTTTTGAACAATCACTTCCTAAATCTTCTTGTTTTGGTTTTATATAATTGGCAAAATCAGGATTTCTTACGTAAAGTACAATCATTTTCTAACGCACAGGGACAGGGTGAGCTGGGCTTTTTGTTAATCGGGCTTTCATTTATGTTTTGGTAAAAAAAAAATGAACGACAATTAACCAATGTTAGCAGAAAAAACCTGACTCACACTGCCCCTGTGCTCTTTAGAATACTTTACGTCGCTGATTTTCAAAAAGTAGAATCATTTTCTAACGAACTCGGGGACAGGGTGAGCTGGGCTTCTTGTCAATCGGGCTTTCATTTTGTTTTGGTAAAGAAAAAACGAAAATGGACAACACTTAACCACATTGGCTAGCAGAAAAAACCTGACTCACATTGCCCCTGTGTTTTTTAGACTATTTCGCTGATTTTCAAAAAGAATCATTTTCTAACGAACACGGGGACAGGGTGAGCTGGGCTTCTTGTCAATCGGGCTTGCATTCATGTTTTGGTAAAGAAAAAACGAAAATGGACAACAATTAACCACATTGGTTACCAGAAAAAACCTGACTCACACTGCCCCTGTGCTCTTTAGAATACTTTACGCCGCTGATTTTCAAATTCCTATGGTTCAGTAAATACGACTTCGTTTAAAAAAATCCCTTGAGCTTGCGGTCAACAGCCTTTTCCTCACTGTTACTGACCGACATTATTATTTATTATAAGCGTTGAATCTTAAATTATTATTTCTATTAAATAGCTGTGCGTCAATCAAGATCAGATTTATATTATTACTACTATACTATTCCTGTCTAATACCTACACAGCAGAAAATTTATTATCGTTTCAAAAACTAAAACGGTTGATATCTACATGCAACCCATAATATGAGTCAGAGTACGAGTAATAGTATAATGAAATCTAAATTCGTTAAATCAAATAATTAATTAGTACCTAATATGAGTTCTTGGTGAAGTAAATATTTACTGAACCCATTTGAGAGGTCCAATTGAATGTTGATTATGAAAGTCGTCTTTTTTTTATGACAAATCGTGAGAAAGTACCCCTTTTTTAACCAAAAATTGTAATGAAAGTATCACTTTAACCGTTTTATTGAACGGAAAAAAATCTTATCTTCTTGACTTCCTTGAGGTTCATCAAAAGGAAGTCAAGGGCCATTCAGTTTACCAAATACGAATTCGGCTAGATACTAAAATAGTTATTTCTACAACTAGTGGTGAAAGTAATACTTTTTTCATGAGTTTGAAGTGTCAATCAAACGACTGAAAAAAGACACTTTGAACGTGAAAACATAAAAAGGAGAATTTTTCAGAATCTGGGGGAATTTGTCTTTACGGCAATATTTTTTTAGCCCTTTCCTCCTCGGAGACGGTAGAAACTTCTACTTTTTCACAGAATTTGTAATTGTGTAACTTAACTTTAACCATTTAACCAGCTATTATAACAATTATAAAGAAAAAATAAATGATTAACATAAATTTGAATAATATGACACTTTTATGACAGGTTGAACGGGTCGGAGAATTATGATAACACAAACTGACCGCTCTCCGCTTAGTGGGATCCGAGCTTTCATATAGTGTCGCGAAAAATGTGGGTTTTTATTAAAATTTTTAAAGTTGATGTGTCAAAATGGCACTTTACGTAGGTCATCGATTCGGCCCAAAGTCAGTTCTTCCTTTTTGTATGCAAACTGCGCATACTAAATTGCGGCCAGATCGGTCGAGTAGTTTGGGCTGTAGCGTGTTTACACACATATTTTCTTTAAATCACTTTTTTGGATGCCCAAGACCTTGAAACGTAAAGATTTGATGATTTTTCGATCGATTGTTACAAATTGATAAAATAGTTAAAAATGACGCAAATGCGTTTTTTATCGTCCATCTGCAAAAAAATCTCCTTCATTTTTTCGCGTCGTGCATCAGACTTCAAAGTCACTACAGTTGTACAAATAAACTACCAATAAATCGTCAAAATTATGTAATAATAAGGGAAAAACTATACGATTATTGACAGTCTTGTCAGAAATGTGGTACTACATACTTGGCATGCAGTGGCATAAAATGCAATCATTTTCTAACAGACCTTCATAATAAAAAGAGAGGCGAAAAAAAAGAAACAAGAGGTCAAAACAAAGAAAGTAATAAAAATCGAAAGTTGATGGGACGAGAAGAACAAAAAATATGGAATGTCAGAGCAGAAAAGGAGGCATAAAAATACATAATATACTTAAATAGGAATGAGAGAAATGAGATAAGAAATGCGGAGAAGTATTTGAAGAAAAAAAAGGCTGGAAATAAATGTGGTAAAATCTAGGATGATATTATTCAGAAAAAGAAATGAAATGAGAGGAAAATGAATCAAGAAAAGGAATTCAATATCTAAGATGTGTATTTTACAAAGAGAATTGCTTGAAAAAGCAAATAAGGCGGTAATAGAAAAGTAATAGCTTAGTGAATGGATGGGCAGAAAAATACGAGGATAGAATGGGAGAAAGAGGAGACTACGATATTACAGGAATGTTGGAAAGACAAAAAGAGAGGAAGGAAGAAAACAAAGATAAATATTACGAGAGGAAGGAAAATAGAAAGGTGTAGAGACAAGGCAGATGGATGAATTATGGAGAGAAAGTATGAAATAAAAAAAATGCAGCAGAGAAGCGGCTGGAACCTCCCCATCGCGTGGATCTTTGTATTCTGTGTTGATAGTGGTCAATTCAACAGAAATTTTTTACCCTTATCGACTGACTAATTTTGCAATTTTCTGACAAATACCGACACCATGGCAGAAACTGTGAATACATTTTTAGAACGAGAATTTAATCGTCTTTCTAATGGCGACATAAAAAAGGAGACCTTAGTATTTAAAATTCAAAGTTGATATGCCTAAATGGCACTTCCCGTGGACCAATTGCTTTTAAAAGCCTTTCAGGTCTTAAACGGGTCACCCAATCTCCATGTACCAAATTTCAGCTAAATCGATTCGCTAATTTGGGCTATAATGCATTTTTAGTGTTATTATGAAATTTCGATTTTTTGACCCAAAGACCACTAAAAGCAAACGAATTTTGTCTTACTTAAAACCAGAATTTAAAGACCTTTTTGATGGTGACAATAAATCTTTCAAAAACTTGTTTTGGATGGTTAAATGAGTGAATAATTTTAAACTTACAAATTGGTGTGTCAAAACGGCAGTTTCCGTGGGCCGATTGAATCCAAAATTTGTTCAGCTCTTCGACGTGCAATACAATCCCCGTGTGCAAAATTTCAGCCAAATCGGTTCAGGGGCTTGGGCTGTACCGCGATTTTAAAGTCGGATAAAAATAATTTTTTTTTAAATTTTTGATCAAAAGGGCACTAAGAATGAATACATTTTAACCTCCCCAACCCCATCACAATTTTAAAAAAATGGGAGGTTACTGCAATCACTAAAATTTTCGAATTTGAGATAGCACCAGATCTCCACGTTTTGAGGTCTCAGGAACCCAGAAAAGTGGTTTTTAAAATGTGTCTGTGTGTATGTTCGTACGTACGTTCGTACGTACGTTCGTACGTTCGTACGTTCGTACGTTCGTACGTACGTACGTTCGTACGTTTGTAAACACGCCACAGCCAAAACTACTGGGCCGATTTGGCTGTAATTTGGTGCGTAGGCATCTCATAACCCAACTTAGATCTGAAAAGCTTTTGGAGCCAATCGTGCAACCGGAAATGCCATTTTGGCACATCAACTTTTAAATTTTAAATGCAAACCCCCATTTTTCACGTCACCATAAGAAAGACCTTCAAATTCTGCTTCTAAAAATGTATTCATTCTTAGTGCCCTTTTGACCAAAAATTAAAAAAAAATTGATTTTTATCGGACTTTAAAATCGCGGTACAGCCCAAGCCCCTGAACCGATTTGGCCGAAATTTTGCATATGGAGATTGTATTACACGTCGAAGAGCTGAACAAATTTTGAATTCAATCGACTCACGGAAAGTGCTGTTTTGGCATACCAATTTCCAAATTTAAAATTATTCTCTCATTTGACCATTAAAAACAGGTTTTTGAAAGATTTATTGTCACCATCAGAAAGGTCTTCAAATTCTGGTTTTAAATAGGACAAAATTAATTCGCATTTAGCGCTGTTTGGTTCAAAAAATCGAAATTTTATAATAACAGTAAAAATACATTATAGCCCAAATTACTGAATCGATTTGGCTGAAATTTGGTACATGGAGATTAGGTGACCCGTTGAAGACCTGAAAGGCTTTTGGGAGCAATTGGCCCACGCGAACTGCCATTTAAGCATATCAACTTAAAATTTTAAATACAAGGCCTCTTTTTTATGTCGCCATTAGAAAGACGATCAAATTCTGGTTCTAAAAATGTACTCACAGTTTCTGCCATTTCAGTGGAAAATAGAGAAAAAATTCTTTCTCATTAAAAGGGAGCAGGCTGACAGTGGATGACATAAAGTGGCAGTTATTGTCAAAAAGGTGGCAAAAGATTAACCTTAAAAGGAACATATTGTCAAATGTGATGGGTGATGTACGAGGTGATGTCGGTATTTGTCAGAAAATTGCGAAATTAGTCACTGACGTCAGACGATAAGGATAAAAAAAAATCTGTTGAATTGACTACTATCTACACAGAATACAAAGATCCACGCGATGGGGAGGTTCCAGCCGCTTCTCTGCTGCATTTTTTAAAAGCAGAATTTGAAGGCCTTTTCTATCGTGAGGTGAAAAATGGGGGTTTGCATTTAAAATTTAAAAGTTGATGTGCCAAAATGGCATTTCTAGTTGCACGATTGGCTCCAAAAGCTTTTCAGATCTAAGTTGGGTTATCACATGCACACGTACCAAATTTCAGCTAAATCTGTCGAGTAGTTTGGGCTGTGGCGTGTTTACGAACGTACGTACGTACGTACGAACGTACGTACATACATACAGACACATTTTAAAAACCACTTTTTTGGGCTCCTGAGACCTCAAAACGTATAGATCCGGTCTTATCTCGAATTCGAAAATTTTAGTGATTGCAGTAACCTCCCTTTTTTTTAAATGGTGAAGTGGAGTGGGGAGGTTAAAAGAGAATTATAAGTAGATTCAGATACGGAAACGAGGAGAGAGAAAACAAGTTCTTGCTGGAGGAGGAAGAGAGAAGAGATAAGGGTGTTAAACAGCATACTGAATGATAGAAGAGAGAGACTATAGTGGAAGAAGGAGGCAGGGACGGCGAGGGGGGAAGAGAAATAAATATTTAGTATGTAAGAATGGGGTTCATTATAAGCCGAAAGACAGTAATAAAATTCCTTAACAGACATAGGAGCAGTGTGAGACAGGTTTTTTTTGGCCTGGAATTCGATTTTGGAGGTTAAATTTAACTCTTCACACTGCACTTGCGTCCACTAGATTATAATCGCACTATATATAAATGCGAGACTTTTAAGTTAAGACTTATTTTTCTGTTTCTTCTCCTACGAATTCTCTACTTTCATTGTACACCTTATTCGATTGTAGGTGTCGTATATGAAGGAGGAATGGAAGATGGGATGTTCCACGGCGACGGTACTCTCATGTACCCAATGGGTCAAAAACTTGACGGTACTTGGCAAAAAGGAAAACTAATGAGTTACAAATTCTCAAATGTTGATGGTTTGGATTACGATACGCCGTGGACTTACTGCCAAATGCCGGATAGACGGTAAATAAACTTTTCCTAGTACCCTAACAGAAAGTGAACGTTTCCACCCCTTTTTTGGGGAAGAAAGTAGCCATTTCCTTCCCTTGGGCATTAAACTGTACCAGCGGGAAGAAACTATACACTTTCGTTCCTGGTAGTACAAATAGCTATTAAACTAATTTTTTACTAGATTTAACGTTTCACTTCGTGAAAGCCTGCAACCTGCTGGAAGAGAATACCTCACCAACCAGCAACCCTCTCGAGTAATAGATGAGGGCTGTTATGACACCGGCGACGGTTTCTATAACCCCTTGACAAGTACCATAATGAGAGCAAGAGATCCCCAAGACTACGAGTAAAATAATTAATCAATATCGATCGAATTCCAACTTAATTTTAGGAACTTGGAGGAAGGTGCATTACGACGATTTGTGGCTGAAGAAGACGAGGATTTCTGGGGACACTACGTGACGTAAGATTTTTTCACTTTTTAGAAACCGTTGCAAGTAGTTATTTTTTTCTAGAATGGTGTCTGCAGAACAAGAAAAGTGGACTGTAAACCATTGCCGCAAGGCTTGGGATGAACCTTCCGGCTATCGCCCGGAATTCTACGAAGATTGGATTACAGGAAGGCAAGAAGAGTTGGAAGAACTTCAGAAAAAGTATTTAGTAAAAGCGCTGGATACTGATGATGACGTCGACGTGAACGAAAATGTTCTTGCGACGAAAAGTGAAGATGAACCGGAGGAAGACGTGCCCATGACGTACGCCGGAACAGGGCGTAAACTAGCAAGGCCCTCAAAATAACTCTTTTTTGATGCTAAATAAATTTACAAATGGTTTTTTCTTTAAATTAAGCTATTTAAAAAATATGTATCTGTTCTTTCTGTCGCAGCATGAGCTTTCGATTCCGCCAAAATGGGGGAATTTTGACGTAAATGAAAGGCGGTTTAACACTACAGGAAAAACACTTGACACTTGATTTCACAAAGATTGCACAAAGGGCCCTCGATTTACAGACCGATAGAAGAATTGTTGGCAACAAATAAATCTACAAAAGTGTTTTAATATTTTGCAAAAATCGGTTTGACTGTTTGCTGCGGGCTATTCTTCAAAGATACCTATATGCTATCGCGGACTTTTTGGTAGATCTTTCCGTAGCCAACAATTCTTCTATTTATGATTTTGTTACATCTTCAACCGTTTACTCAGCGTTCACGTTTTAAATTGTTAAAGCGGGGTTTTTTCGCGGACTTGCACGCAACGAATAACTGAAACGTTTTAAATAGGGTCAGTGGTTGACTTTTATTCTATTAACCTCCCCAACCCCATCACAATTTTAAAAAAATGGGAGGTTACTGCAATCACTAAAATTTTCGAATTTGAGATAGCACCAGATCTCCACGTTTTGAGGTCTCAGGAACCCAGAAAAGTGGTTTATAAAATGTGTCTGTGTGTATGTTCGTACGTACGTTCGTACGTTCGTACGTACGTTTGTAAACACGCCACAGCCAAAACTACTGGGCCGATTTGGCTGCAATTTGGTACGTAGGCATCTCATAACCCAACTTAGATCTGAAAAGCTTTTGGAGCCAATCGTGCAACCGGAAATGCCATTTTGGCACATCAACTTTTAAATTTTAAATGCAAACCCCCATTTTTCACGTCACCATAAGAAAGACCTTCAAATTCTGCTTCTAAAAATGTATTCATTCTTAGTGCCCTTTTGACCAAAAATTTAAAAAAAAATTGATTTTTATCAAACTTTAAAATCGCGGTACAGCCCAAGCCCCTGAATCGATTTGGCTGAAATTTTGCACATAGGGATTGTATTACACCTCGAAAAGCTGAACAAATTTTGAATTCCATCGACTCACGGAAAGTGTCCTTTTGGCACACCAATTTCCAAATTTAAAATTATTCAATCATTAAACCATTAAAAACAAGTTTTTGAAAGATTTATTGTCACCATCAGAAGGGTCTTCAAATCTTGGTTTTAAATAGGACAAAATTAATTCGCATTTAGCGCTGTTTGGTTCAAAAAATCGAAATTTTATAATAACAGTAAAAACACATTATAGCCCAAATTACTGAATCGATTTGGCTGAAATTTGGTACATGGAGATTAGGTGACCCGTTGAAGACCTGAAAGGCTTTTGGGAGCAATTGGCCCACGCGAACTGCCATTTAAGCATATCAACTTAAAATTTTAAATACAAGGCCTCTTTTTTATGTCGCCATTAGAAAGACGATCAAATTCTGGTTCTAAAAATGTATTCACAGTTTCTGCCATTTCAGTGGAAAATATTGAAAAAATTCTTTCTCATTAAAAGGGAGCAGGCTGACAGTGGATGACATAAAGTGGCAGTTATCGTCAAAAAGTTGGCAAAAGATTAACCTTAAAAGGAACATATTGTCAAATGTGATGGGTGATGATGTACGAGGTGATGTCGGTATTTGTCAGAAAATTGCGAAATTAGTCACAGACGTCAGACGATAAGGATAAAAAAAAATCTGTTCAATTGACTACTATCTACACAGAATACAAAGATCCACGCGATGGGGAGGTTCCAGCCGCTTCTCTGCTGCATTTTTTTATTTAAATTTAGCGTTGTGGTTAAAATCCAGCTAGTAAATTCGGGTAAATTCCATGCTGCTTTAAACTTTAAAACACAAACGTGACAAAACACTGTTCTCGTCTTGTGTAGTCAAGAGGTCTGACTGAGTGAGTCTGAGGCTCAAGGCCAAGAGAGAGGGCAAGACGTGAGGAAGTTTCGGACGGCAAAAAGTGACTAAAAACCAAAGCGATTTAATTTCTTTGTAATAATGGTCAATAATAGGGTCGAAAACCTTAGATGTAGATACCATTTTTTCGAAAAACGTTATTTTGTAGGTTATTCTGATCATATGGTCGGTTCACGAGCTGTACGTTTACAAATTCTGTGAAAAAGTAGAAATTTCTACCGTCTCCGAGACTGTCAATTTTTTTCTTTATTGTCTCCCTTTACCCTTACCCTCACCCACCCCTTACTATGCCCCTGCGTCCGTCTTGGGTGGTGGCTATTACTGGACATTGCGTTAATCTACATATAACTTTATGAATGAAATTATTTATAATTTCCGGTTGCAGCTTATCCAATTAATCTTGAATATTAATATCTATGAAAACCTTGCTATAAATATTAATTGTTGCAATGTTAATTAATCGCGGAGTAGCTAAGGAAACTTTTATTATTAATTATTCCCTAAAGTAATTTATTGCTGTCACCATTCATGCTAGCCAGAGTCAGAAGAAAATAAAAAGATATCTGAAAAATAATCTAATAAAACTTCAACCTAAACTAGAGATAGACTTTGATGATAAGCAAAATATTATGTCATATTCCTACCTCCAGGCAAAAATATTTTTTTATCGCACGTACGCGGCTTTATGTTTATATGTTTTGTGTGCTTTTTTATACGCCTCAGTGAATCATTTACTTAATATTATTCATCAACATATCATGCACGCTCAATCATAATATTGGAAATTATTTTGATTTATTTTGACGATAGACTTGCAGGAACGATCAATTTGAAAAAATTTAGTGGCATTTTCGATTGAAAGTCAAATTCTTTATTTACTTTATAGCAAATTTCATCTAACAAAAGCTCAGGGCGCAATGTTGATTCGCAGAAGTACAAATCGCGAATAGGAAAAACCACTTTCGTAAGCTCAAAGCTTCACATTCAAATATTTGCAACAGGAAAACGTTATTTTATTTATTTTGAATTCTAGTTTTGTAGGCAACAATAATACTTTCAGTTTGATGAAACACCAATTAATCCTGAAGGACCCCTTTGCGGAGATAGTATCTGCGCTGAAACTGATTCTGAAACTCATTCGTAAATTCGCACCTCCTCAGTCGCGCGGTGGACGTCGTTCAGAATAATCGCAGCTTATTTTATCCAAGTTCACTGTGCAAGGAAATTACAACCCTATCGACACGTTAAGGTAACTACTAATTAAATTTTAAAGTTTACCCTTGTTAAAAAGTTTGCGTCGACTTGGAACTTGTTAAATTTTCAGGAGACGAATCTCCTAATTTTCTAAAGAAGTTGCAACTTTCTTCTGTGGTTTTTAAGTTCTAGATTATGTTTCAAAGAATAATTTAATTTTTCTATTAATGACATTCGCAACAAATATAAATAGAATTCTCTTTAACTGAGGGGTTGGGTGATAATTCAATTATCCTTGATGTCACATATTTATTCTCAAGCAAATTTTTATTTGTTCTTGACACGATTTTCAAACGTTTATTTTAACAGTAGGTATAGTAAAAACTACAATAATAGTGAATGACGCCTTGAAATGCCACAACTGATTTAATTCTTATTTAAAATAGACATTATCTCAGTGTAATATATAGGTAAAGGTACGTTAATTTATTAGATATATAATTAAAATTAATTAATTTATTAGGTACTTTACTATATTTATATTTTCGGTAGGATGTGACTAGTCAGTATCTACTAAAAGGGTGAACAAATTCCAAACAGGCTACAATGCCTAAAACGAGCTGCAAGGGGTTAGCTATTGTATTGTCCTCTATAGGGAGGATCACGCAATATAATATGGATAAAAGTTTTGTCGACTATAATAATCGGGCTCTGATGAAATCAGAAACCTTTTGAGAGAAAGGAAGAAAACAGTATACACAAAAAAATTTTTGCAATCGTTAATAACGATAAAAAAGGATAAAGTTGTAACCTATCAACGTGAAATACAAAATGAAATCTTCATTCATGATTTCAAGTCAAGTTTTTTGCAATAAATTTTGTGTCATGTAAAACAGTCCATTTAAGTTTACTAAATGAATTCAGTTGACCGTAACGTAAACAGTAAAAGCACAAAACTAATTAACAGGGTGCATCCTGCATGTTACTGCTGTTGATTGCTTACAAGTGGTAATTAATGATTTTAACCCAGAACAGGAAGCGTTCCATTGTGAGTTGAAATATTGTTAGAATGAAATTATCCTACAAATTATTTTTTCCGAAAAAACTTCAAAAATCCCAGTATCATCAGAGTATTGAGATTGTTTAACTGAAAAATTTTTTGAGGCCACCACGTTAAATAAATAACTCCTTCTGTATTTTTGGGCTAGTTACCCGGAAACAACCGCCGGAAAAAGCTCGTGATTCTGCAGAACATTAATATTTAATAACACTCGCAAAGTAATAAATTACGGTAAAAATATAACACTAATAAAACGTGAGTATCAGCAAAGAAAAAGAAAGGTAAACAGATCGAAGTAGGGGGAGAGATAACGTCACAAACGGATTGTGTTGAAGGTATTATGATGATTTTTTTTAATAATTTGAGTATTGATTTTTCCCGATTTCCCTGCCTATCAGCAGACTGTCTATAGCTTACGATGGACTTGAACCCTAATGTGGAAGTCGTTTTCAGCGTGTGAAAAAGACCGTCGAATCAACATCATCCATTTGCGAATTACTATGTGATAATGGATGTGCATTGAAATAGAAGAAAATATTATGGAATATAAACATACACTACTTAAATAGAACTTCAGAATATACATGCATGTGTGTATTTTTACTTAAAAATAAGTATCTAGATATAAAAATTTAGTAAGATTGAAACTGAAAGCTAAATGTGTCAATTTTTTAAGGATTCTTTTGTCTCATTTTGATAGACCAGCCAATATTTGGAAGTTATTTAGATAACAAAGGCCAGATGTCGGTTTTATTAGCTTATCAGTCACAGCCATTTATGTACAGTTTTTTGAATACTTATAGTTGCGTGAGAATGTTTCGTTTTTGTGGACCAAAAAAAATCCTTCAAAAATCTCTAGTAAGACATTCTCGTTAATTGGATTTTTCCGTCTACTAAAATAAGTCGAAGGTTTGAAATGATTTAAATGTTACCTATAAAAAAGAAAAACCCATTCGTACACAATTTATTTTACTTACCATGACGTTTACGTTCGTGCGATTAAATTAATGCATAGAGACTAAACAGTCTTACATGATATTTGTTATTTTAATTAAAATGCAGAGGATTCAACGTTTAATTAAAAGTATTGATTGCTGATAATTAGAGCGTAAATTAATAAAGTACGGGCGGTTCGCTTGAACGGAATCGCTCCTAAAATTTTCTAATTTTGTTAGGAAAATTTGGTTGTGGAAATTCCTATCCGAGAACTGACTGATGAAAAACGCGACAGCGAAGGTGGAGCTGGGTATCAAAATCTCCTGTGTGGCCTGTGTGAATTTGCAAAATTTTCAAAATTAAACAATTTTCTATTAAAACAAAAAGGCAGCAGAGAAGCGGCTGGAACCTCCCCAACGCGTGGGTCTTTGATTTCCGTGACTTGTGTTTAAGATTTTAAAGTTAATATGCCTAAATGGCACTTCCCGTTAACCAATTGCTCCCAAAAGCCTTTCAGCTCTTCAGCGGGTCACCTGACCTCCATGTACCAAATTTCAGACAAATCCTTCCAGTAGTTTGGGCTATAACGTGGTTTCAGTGTTACTTCAAAATTTCGATTTTTCTACCCAAAGGGTAATAAATGCGAATAAATTTTATCTCATTTAAAACCAGAATTCGAAGACCCTTCTAATGGTGGCAATTAATCTTTCAAAAATTTGTTTTGGATGGGTAAATGAGAGAATACTTTAAATTTGGAAATTGGTGTGCCAAAGCGGCACTTTCCGTGGGTCGATTGAATCCAACATTTGTTCAGCTCTTCGACGTGTAATACAATCCCCATGTGCAAAATTTTAGCCAAATCGGTTCAGGGGCTTGGGCTGTACCGCGATTTTAAAGTCCGATAAAAATCTCGATATTTTTAGTTTTTGGTCAAAAGGGCACTGACAGTGAATACATCTTTGGAAGCAGAATCTGAAGGCCTTTCTTATTGTGACGTGAAAGATGGGGGTTTACATTTAAAATTTAAAAGTTGATGTGCCAAAACGGCATTTCTGGTTGCACGATTGGCTCCAAAAGCTTTTCAGATCTAAGTTGGGTTATCACATGCACACGTACCAAATTTCAGCCAAATCGGTCGAGTAGTTTGGGCTGTGGCGTGTTTACGAACGAACGAACGAACGAACGAACGAACGAACGAACGAACGTACGTACGAACGAACGTACGTACATACATACAGACACATTTTAAAAACCACTTTTTTGGGTTTCTGAGACCTCAAAACGTACAGATCCGGTCTTATCTCGAATTCGAAAATTTTAGTGATTGCAGTAACCTCCCTTTTTTTTTAAATGGTGAAGTGGAGTGGGGAGGTTAACAAAAGTTGATATTTTTTGAATTATGCAATATGCAGAAATATGAAATGTAGTGTACAAATTTTTGATGACTGGTAACCCCCTCGCAAAACCGTAAAGAACAACCTTCAAAAATCCAATTTTCAGGGGGTGATTATTCGCCTTATTCTAAGACGAAAACTTACAAATTCCAAAAAAAAGTTTTTTGCTAATATTTCAAAAACGTTTCAAGATAGTTTGCTCAAATTTGGTATGCGTTCATTCTGCATAAGGAGAAATCTGCAAAGTACTGCAAATTTTGCTTCAAGTCGTCCAGGGGCGGAGGTGTAGGTACCCAAGTAGGATATACCTACGCCACTGTGTTCTTGCAAATATAAGTCGTATTTGCACACCCTGTATCTTGGAAACTAGGCACTTTAAGACGTATGTCCATAGGAACCACCCCTAGAGTTTGTCGGTGTATATCTTGAATCGTTCTAGATGTATAGGATTGTTACAAATGATTGTACGATCGTAGATAGATTAATTTTAAAACAAAAAGGAATTGACATTCAACTTATTTAGTGGAGTGCTTTATGATTTAAATGTCAAAACTGCCAAAACAAACTATTAAAGCCACTTACGATGATATAACCATCATTTGTAACAACCCTGTATTAAAATATAACTTACTAAAAATTGTCAACTTTAACTGCTTAGGTATAACTTTGAGAAGGATGTTTTCTCCACCATTGCTAAACCAACAAATGCAGCAGAGAAGCGGCTGGAACCTCCCCATCGCGTGGATCTTTGTATTCTGTGTAGATAGTAGTCAATTCAACAGAATTTTTTTAATCCTTGACTAATTTCGCAATTTTCTGACAAATACCGACGTCACCTCGGACATCACCCATCACGTTTGACAATATGTTGCTTTTAAGGTTAATCTTTTGCCACCTTTTTGACAATAACTGCCACTCTATGTCATCCACTGTCAGCCCGCTCCCTTTTAATGAGAAATAATTTTTTCTCTATTTTCCACTGAAATGGCAGAAACTGTGAACACATCTTTAGAACCAGAATTTGATCGCCTTTCTAATGGCGACATAAAAAGGGAGGTCTTGTATTTAAAATTTTAAGTTGATATGCTTAAATGGGACTTCCCGGGGGCCAATTGCTTACAAAAGCCTTTCAGGTCTTCAACGGGTAACCCAATCTCTATGTACCAAATTTCAGCCAAATCGATTCAGTAATTTGGGCTATAATGTATTTTTACTGTTATTATAAAATTTCGATTTTTTCAGCCAAACAGCGCTAAATGCGAATTAATTTTGTCCTATTTAAAACCAGAATTTGAAGACCTTTCTGATGGTGACAATAAATCTTTCAAAAACTTGTTTTTAATGGTCAAATGAGAGAATAATTTTAAATTTGGAAATTGGTGTGCCAAAACGGCACTTTCCGTGAGTCGATTGAATTCAAAATTTGTTCAGCTCTTCGACGTGTAATACAATCCCCATGTGCAAAATTTCAGCCAAATCGGTTCAGGGGCTTGGGCTGTACCGCGATTTTAAAGTCCGATAAAAATCATTTTTTTTTAAATTTTTGGTCAAAAGGGCACTAAGAATGAATACACTTTTAGAAGCAGAATTTGAAGGTCTTCCTAATGGTGACGTGAAAAATGGGGGTTTGCATTTAAAATTTAAAAGTTGATGTGCCAGAATGGCATTTTCTGTTGCACGATTGGCTCCAAAAGCTTTTCAGATCTAAGTTAGGTTACGAGATGCCTATGTTCCAAATTTCAGCCAAATCGGTCTAGTAGTTTTGGCTGTGGCGTGATTACAAACGAACGTACGTAATGGGGTTGGGGAGGTTAAAATAAACAATTTAAGAAGTTTGAAAAACAAAAAAAACAGTAAAAAACATGCAGCAGAGAAGCGGCTGGAACCTCCCCATCGCGTGGATCTTTGTATTCTGTGTAGATAGTAGTCAATTCGACACAATTTTTTTTATGCTTATTGTCTGTGACTAATTTCGCAATTTTCTGACAAATACCGACATCACCCATCACATTTGACAATATGTTCCTTTTAAGGTTAACAGTTTACCACCCTTTTGACAATAACTGATACTTTATGTCATCCACTGTCAGCATGCTCCCTTTTAATTAAAAATATTTTTTTCTCTATTTTCCACTGAAATGGCAGAAACTGTGAATACATTTTTAGAACGAGAATTTGATCGTCTTTCTAATGGCGACATAAAAAGGGAGACCTTTGTATTTAAAGTTGATATTTCTAAATGGCACTTCCCGTGGACCAATTGCTTCCAAAAGCCTTTCAGGTCTTCAACGGGTCACCCAATCTCCATGTACCAAATTTCAGCCAAATCGATTCGCTAATTTGGGCTATAATGTATTTTTAGTGTTATTATGAAATTTCGATTTTTTGACCCAAAGAGCACTAAATGCGAACGAATTTTGTCTTACTTAAAACCAGAATTTGAAGACCTTTTTGATGGTGAGAATAAATCTTTCAAAAACTTGTTTTGGATGGTTAAATGAGTGAATAATTTTAAAGTTACAAATTGGTGTGCCAAAACGGCAGTTTCCGTGGGCCGATTGAATCCAAAATTTGTTCAGCTCTTCGACGTGTAATACAATCCCCGTGTGCAAAATTTCAGCCAAATCGGTTCAGGGGCTTGGGCTGTACCGCGATTTTAAAGTCGGATAAAAATCTTTTTTTTCTTAATTTTTGATCAAAAGGGCACTAAGAATTAATACATTTTTAGAAGCAGAATTTGAAGGCCTTTTCTATCGTGAGGTGAAAAATGGGGGTTTGTATTTGAAATTTAAAAGTTGATGTGCCAAAATGGCATTTCTAGTTGAACGATTGGCTCCAAAAGCTTTTCAGATCTAAGTTGGGTTATCACATGCACACGCACCAAATTTCAGCCAAATCGGTCTAGTAGTTTTGGCTGTGGCGTGTTTACAAACGTACGTACGCACGTACGTACGCACATACACACAGACACATTTTAAAAACCACTTTTTTGGGCTCCTGAGACCTCAAAACGTATAGATCCGGTCTTATCTCGAATTCGAAAATTTTAGTGATTGCAGTAACCTCCCTTTTTTTTTAAATGGTGAAGTGGAGTGGGGAGGTTAAAAAAGGCATTTTGCAACATATTAATTTTTCTATCAAAGCCACCTACGTGGTACATACAGTGCATGTAGATTGTAGAGCTCCAAAATCTGCAACTTTTTTATAGGCCGTAATCCCAGCCTACTGTGATTCAAAAAAAACGCCTAAAACTGCGAAATCGTATTCGGCATGTTTTTATCGAAGAATTTTCTGATAAAAAGTTTCAGGCAAAAATAAAAATGTTGAATTTATTGAGGAAAAATCGCAAAATACCTACCGAAAAGTTCAAAATTTTTGCGGCAAAAAGAATGCGTAATATGATTTCGAGATTTTTGTGCTCTTAATTTAATCGCAGTAGGTTGGGATTTAGGCCTATAAAAAAGTGAAGTACTAAAATCATTTTTAACAACCCCGTATAACATAATAATAATAAAAAAAGAGCTGTAAGGTACCATCGCGCTCAAAAAAACTCGTACAGTGAAGTGACTGTGGACACACGTTTTTCCATCAAAAATGTTAGGAAATGCTTGTGTCTAAAGTCATTCGCTGAACGAGTTTTTTTTGAACGCGATGTTACATACCGATCAGCGATGAAACCAATAACACGTGAGTTGGTATGTACTTTGTGACGTCACATATTATGCTAACTCGGAATTTTAAAGAACTTTTATATCAGAAAAACTAGTAAGTACGAAGTATTATTTTACAGTTTCCAAAAATAAATCAGACTCAGAATTATAGGAACAAAAACTCGTGAAAATTAGACAAAATGTAAGAATGAATGTGTCCTCAAATGGGTACCCTAAAATCAGTTTTTTCCAATTTATTCAAAAATTACAGCGTTTCCTATAGTAGAATAATTTGCGTTTAAGAGCTATAATGACAATTCCAACCAACCCTTTGTTAATATACCTGTTGTGTCAATATACTGAGAGTTTGTGTAGAAATAGCCGCCTTTGTTGGCCCATTTACAAGGATATCGGTGGAAAATTATCAAAACAGCTTTCAACCTCAATTTAGACACATACAAAACGAGAACTCCTGGACTCTTGAAAATATTTATTTCATGATATTAACCAGAATACGCGCCAATTAGAAACCGATAAAAGATACTTTCATTCTCTTAATGTAAGAGGTAATGAGTAATGACATTAACAAATTACTACGTGGCGTGGGTAATGTTTGCCATCGGAAATTGATATTAATTTCAACCCTTTTGAGCGCATCGTAGGGTAGGAAGCTTGTATGCTTTGATAAACGATCTCTCAGCGTCTTCAAATGAAAACGTACTATAATTAGAAATATTAATTTGTATACTGGGAATTAAGTTATCAAGACAAATCGTTAGACACAAACAAAGAGGAAAGGGGGATTTTACAAGCGAGTTAAGGACCTCATTTTCTGTGCAATTAAATTTAAATTCGACAATATTGGTAGTGAGGACAATGCGAGAGATTTGAAGCACGTAGGTTATAAGCAAAACCTAGTTAACAAAAGGAGTCTTGATATTTTTATTGATTTTGTTAGGGATTCTCGAATAACTCCCTCTTCAGTTGTATATTATCTGCAATTCAAATTGACAGAGGGGTGGGAAACAAAGTTTTGAAAATATAAACATAAGTTAGTATACTAGTGCAATTATTTTACTAAAATAGGTGCCATATCTACCATTTATTTTATTTCCAGGTTTCTAAAACATGGAAACTGAAGAACATCATTAACCCAAGAAACTGATGAATGGCACGATGGCTTGGAATTCATCATACGTCTTCGCCATCGTCAACGAAAGTGGCTGGGGCGAGCGATATTTTTTCACCTACTATTCCGAGTTTGATGGAAGACCCCTTTATAGAGTTGTGTCTGAAATTCTCGTGTTTTCCTTGCTATTCCTAAGCTCTGTGATAGCGAATGTTTGGATCGTACTCTGTGTTGTGAGGTAAGTTCAAATAAAAATAAAAATTATAGCAACAAACATCAGGCAGATTGAATAAAAACAAAGGAAAATTGTCTGAACGTAATTAATTTCAATTATCTTTCGTTAGCGTTTGTTTGCGCAAAAACGAAAATAATTCAATTACCACGATTTAGAAATTACAATTTCTGTTAAAATCAAATCATTTTGTAATGTCTGGTCAACATAATGAAACGTGTCAATATTTATTGACAAAACTGTTAATGTGACAAACCAGGTCACCGGTAGCTTATTTCGGTCACGAACCTCCTGAGGGTTCGCAAAATTATGCAGTTTCCCTAATTTAAATTATACATATTCACCTTTTTCTTGCCTAAAAATAGACTCGGGAATTATTTTTAGTCCATTTCCCCAGCATTATGTTAAACGGAAATACATCTCAGAAGTTTCCCTTTCCTTGACCCTGTTTTTTCCGATCTGTTTGTGTACATTAGATAGATGACTATTTATATAGAGCTTACTCTCCACTCCACCCGAACTTATTGAAGTTTTTCAACAGTTTTTTGCACTGAAGTTAGATTGATGCTCATTTAGCTCGGCTGTTTGGCAAAACTTTCCATGAAAAAACTAATCAAAAACCATCAATTAACGTAGGTCAGATCTAAATTTGCGTCTGTTCCGCGTTTTTCAATTTCCACCTAACCTCAGCAATATTTTATTGATTTAATGGCAAAAAATGAGAAAAATAAACCTTTTTGACTGGGGGGCTGATCACTAATGGAATTAGTTGTACATCCGACCTGGAATTAATTTCGGAATTATGGAATTATTCTGGAATTGATGGAATTTAATAGGAATTAATGGAATTAGCCGGAAATAGTTGGAATTAGCTGAAATTAGTTGGAATTAACTAGAATTATTATGGAGTTATTTGGAATTGATATGGAATTAATAAGGAATTATTTGGAATTGATGAGTACATCACTTAAAAGGAATTAAAGGAATTAGTTGGAATTAGGTATTTGGAATTATTTGGAATTAATATGGAATTGACGCGGAATTGATTGGACTTAATTTTAAGTACAACATTATACTTAACATGCGCCCAAATATACACGTGAACTGCTTGACAACTGGTTAACACGAAAGGTTTGAAAAATTTTGTCTTTTTTCGTTTGAAAATAATAATAGATATTTATTTTATTAGGAGTTTAAGTATGACATTATGTGACGGAGTATGGAAGTTTAAACGCCGAGCGGAGCGAGGCGAATTAGATCCATATGAGTCACATAATGTCGCTTAAACTCCGAATAAAATTCAATATTTTATTTTCAAACGAAAAAATGCAGCAGTGAAGCGGCTGGAACCTCCCCATCGCGTGGATCTTTGCCTTGGGTTTCTAGTCGAATTAGCAAAGAAAATGTATGACTGGTTTCCATAATGGTTTTAGAACTTTTTTAGAACATACAAATTGAAACATTCATTAGAGAAAAGTAGGTATAAGTAAGTCCTTTTTAGGCAGTTCTAAAACCGTCGTTGAAACCAGTCTTATACAATTTCTGTGCTAATTCGGCTAGAAACACAAGTCAAAGATCCACGCGATGGGGAGGTTCCAGCCGCTTCACTGCTGCATTTTTTTTGAAACCAAAATTTGAAGACCTTTCTGATGGTGACAATAAATCTTTCAAAAACTTGTTTTGGGTGGTTAAATAAGTGAATAATTTAAAGTTGGACATTGGTGTGCCAAAACGGCACTTTCCGTGGGCCGATTGAATCCAAAATTTGTTCAGCTCTTTGACCTGAAATACAATCCCCATGTGCAAAATTTCAGCTAAATCGGTTCAGGGGCTTGGGCTGTACCGCGATTTTAAAGTCCGATAAAAATCAATTTTTTTTTAATTTTTGGTCAAAAGGGCACTGAGAGTGAATACATTTTTAGAAGCAGAATTTGAAGGCCTTTCCTATCGTGACGTGAAAAATGGGGGTTTGCATTTAAAATTAAAAAGTTGATGTGCCAAAATGGCATTTCTAGTTGCGCGATTGGCTCCAAAAGCTTTTCAGATCTAAGTTGGGTTATGAGATGCCTACGCACCAAATTTCAGCTAAATCGGTCCAGTAGTTTTGGCTGTGGCGTGTTTACAAACGTACGTACGTACGTACGTACGTACACACACACAGACACATTTTGAAAACCGCTTTTTTGGGTTCCTGAGACCCCAAAACGTGAAGATCTGGTGCTATCTCAAATTCGAAAATTTTAGTGATTGTAGTAACCTCCCATTTTTTTAAAATTGTGATGGAGTTGGGGAGGTTAAAAATTGCAAATTTTCTACTCACGTTTGTTGCGCGTCACTTTGCAAATAATGATGAACTTATGGCCGCTTGCACCGTAATTTTTGAGTGTTCCTTAAAGATAAGGGATCCTTAAAATGCCTGGAAACCATTGTGACAACAAACGTATCTATGGAATTTAAATGTCACTTATCTTTAAGGGACCCCTTAAAATTACGGTGCAAACGGCCATTAAACTCCTCCGGAGTTTAACACTCCGCTAAAATTGGTGTCATAGAAATGACGGTTATACCTAGCCAACACATTCATTTAAATAATAATTGTTATGTGACGTTTGAAAATAGAATACAATATTTTATTTTCAATGCCTGAAAATTGAAGACTTAGATATTTCTATGTCTAGTATTACAAGAAAGAATTAATTTTGCACTAAATAATGGAAGTATGCAGGGTGAAGAATTAATTTGGCACTAAATTAATGGAAGTATACAGGGTGGTTCATTTTTTCGCTGCTCGCCATTGGGATCTCGGTAAAAGATACGGACTCGGTTAAATTAGAGAAAAATTGCAATATTTCTTGGTGATTAAGAATCTGAAGAAAATTCTCCGGTATCTGGATTCGTTCCTGAATTATTCCGAAAAATCTGTTAAAAATATAAAAGTTCAGTTTCAATTAAATGACATCAATCGTAAGAAAGATATGAACTTTTCTTCTCAGTTCTTTCCCCAGTTTTTTCGGGATAACTCAAGAACGAATCAAGATATCGGGAAATTCTCCTCAGATTCTTAATCGACAAGAAATAGTGCAACTTTTTTCTAATTTAACCGACCTCGTACCTCTTATGTTTAGGAGATGCCAATGGTGAGCAGTGAAAAAGGAAGCACAATGTATTGGAAAATACAATGATTCGATTGTGACAATGAAAAATTAAAAATTCTTCACTGCCACAATCAAAACGAAAACGGCTGGTTTGAGCTCATGGTCTCAAACAGGGAACGACAGACAGCTGTTTCGATCTCTTGGATCTCATCAGTGTCGTGCACCCCGAATGAAACCACAAACTCAAACCAGCCAACCTTTAAACAGAAAATGCGACGAACTAAGAGTGTTGTGTCGAAAACCACGACCTCTGTGAGAGGTGGGGACTACTAGCTTCCATGATGTCAAAGACATCTAAAGAAAACTAGCGGCTGACAAAGTCAGCTCGGCCCCGGGCATCGACACTACTCCTGTTTAGCAACAGGTGGCGTGAATGCAATGATTCGATTGTGACAATGAAAAATTAAAAATTCTTCACTGCCACAATCAAAACGAAAACGGCTGGTTTGAGCTCATGGTCTCAAACAGGGAACGACAGACAGCTGTTTCGATCTCTTGGATCTCATCAGTGTCGTGCACCCCGAATGAAACCACAAACTTAAACCAGCCAACCTTTAAACAGAAAATGCGACGAACTAAGAGTGTTGTGTCGAAAACCACCTCTGTGAGAGGTGGGGACTACTAGCTTCCATGATGTCAAAGACATCTAAAGAAAACTAGCGGCTGACAAAGTCAGCTCGGCCCCGGGCATCGACACTACTCCTGTTTAGCAACAGGTGGCGTGAATGCAATGATTCGATTGTGACAATGAAAAATTAAAAATTCTTCACTGCCACAATCAAAACGAAAACGGCTGGTTTGAGCTCATGGTCTCAAACAGGGAACGACAGACAGCTGTTTCGATCTCTTGGATCTCATCAGTGTCGTGCACCCCGAATGAAACCACAAACTCAAACCAGCCAACCTTTAAACAGAAAATGCGACGAACTAAGAGTGTTGTGTCGAAAACCACGACCTCTGTGAGAGGTGGGGACTACTAGCTTCCATGATGTCCCCACCTCTCACAGAGGTCGTGGTTTTCGACACAACACTCTTAGTTCGTCGCATTTTCTGTTTAAAGGTTGGCTGGTTTGAGTTTGTGGTTTCATTCGGGGTGCACGACACTGATGAGATCCAAGAGATCGAAACAGCTGTCTGTCGTTCCCTGTTTGAGACCATGAGCTCAAACCAGCCGTTTTCGTTTTGATTGTGGCAGTGAAGAATTTTTAATTTTTCATTGTCACAATCGAATCATTGCATTCACGCCACCTGTTGCTAAACAGGAGTAGTGTCGATGCCCGGGGCCGAGCTGACTTTGGCAGCCGCTAGTTTTCTTTAGATGTCTTTGACATCATGGAAGCTAGTAGTCCCCACCTCTCACAGAGGTCGTGGTTTTCGACACAACACTCTTAGTTCGTCGCATTTTCTGTTTAAAGGTTGGCTGGTTTGAGTTTGTGGTTTCATTCGGGGTGCACGACACTGATGAGATCCAAGAGATCGAAACAGCTGTCTGTCGTTCCCTGTTTGAGACCATGAGCTCAAACCAGCCGTTTTCGTTTTGATTGTGGCAGTGAAGAATTTTTAATTTTTCATTGTCACAATCGAATCATTGCATTCACGCCACCTGTTGCTAAACAGGAGTAGTGTCGATGCCCGGGGCCGAGCTGACTTTGTCAGCCGCTAGTTTTCTTTAGATGTCTTTGACATCATGGAAGCTAGTAGTCCCCACCTCTCACAGAGGTCGTGGTTTTCGACACAACACTCTTATTGGAAAATAATTAAATTAGCTAATGGAATTAGTAATGAAACTAATATGGAATTAGTCGGGAATTGATGGAATTAATCTGGAACTGATGGAATTAATGGAACTAAATCGGAATTAATGGAATTAGAATGCAATTAATGGAATTATTGGAATTAATTCCCGATTTTTTTGAGTCATCAGCCCCCCATTTTTGACCAACAGATGGTACAAAGCGTGCGGTGTAGTTTAGACTCCTGTTATGTAACTGAAAAAAGTTTTTGCTTAAAATATTACGTTTAATTTTGCAGCGAACTTTCAAAAAGTTTTTATTCCATTCTGAATGCGTATCATCCTAGAACAAAATTGCAAACTCAGAGTCGTAATGATTAAAAACATCCTATAAATAGCACCCACAAGTGGGTAATCCCCTTTTCCAACTCCCGTTCAAGCCTGGATGATGAAGTCCCTGTCGTAGTGGATTTTATGCAGGTACATTCCGACAGGCAATCTTCGGGAAAGATTTCTTCCCACAATTTTGAATAAATTGACCCTAGAAAATGAAAATACAAGCGTCTGTTTTTTCCTGCAAACAGAGAGATAAAAAGGTGAACCTTCGTTCTCACATATTACTACAGAACGTGGGTGTGCTGTTTCAGCAGGAATTTTACAGTTCACAGGATTTTCTAAGAGAATCGGTGCATATAATACCGTCTAAATGGCAAAGCTTTGAAGGCGTGAACTTTCACTTTTACCCTTTTATTGCTGACCTGTAACCTGATGTACGTTAACCCTTTCCATGAAATATCTTTGCACTACTCGTTCTCCTAACGGAATAGGATGTAAATTTCCTCTGCTAGATAAAAAATTATTTGATAAAATGCCCGAGTAAATATTATACCGCAATTTCCTCAATTTACAAGTATAACCTGAAGCAAGCGCTGCGACGCAGCGTTTTCGGTTTTCTCAGCTAATTAAAATGAAAACTGAATAAATAAAGGACGTGTGAAAAGGGTACGGATCACAGGAAATTAATCCGTTTTGAACTGAGGAGAATCTGATAAGCAAACGCGAGTTTTCTTTTTAAAAATTTCGATCTTATTACGTGCTTTCAAGCTTTGTACAAGGTATTTATTTATTGATTCGTGTGATCGTCTCTAAAGTTTTAGGCGGGATTAAATCTGCCGGCATCCCTAGGGATTGTCTATAGAGAACGGTTATTGTATAACTATTTGTTGTTTTACACAGAAACACAACAGAACAGTGTTTTCACAGCTTGTTACAAGCCGACTCGTAAATATTGTGGACCTTTTTGTCTCGAGGACGTTGGAAAACACCGCTAGCAAAAAAACCTTTATCCACTGGTGTTGCAGAATGGACTCATTATACAATAGGTGAGAGATACAATCAACATTAATATAACGAGGCCTTGAATTTTTTATCGGATACATTTTCCAAAGTGACGATAAACTTCCGTTTGATGATTTTGCGAGTTGAATTGGGCATTTATATTCCCGAGAGCCTTAGCTCGAGGGCTATGTCCAAAAACGAGCAAAATTATCTAAAATGGAAGTTTAGAGTCTCATTGACATATAGTTTGATGGTCTGAACCTTTCGACGTTTTGAAGGAGGACGCATTGAAGTTTCAGTTATAATAATAATAATAATAATAATAAAGTTCTACATTATA
Source organism: Pycnomerus fuliginosus (assembly GCA_963924575.1). Taxonomy (NCBI): domain Eukaryota; kingdom Metazoa; phylum Arthropoda; class Insecta; order Coleoptera; family Zopheridae; genus Pycnomerus; species Pycnomerus fuliginosus. The sequence goes on along the minus strand of OZ004624.1, from coordinate 16,521,072 downwards.
GGTATTATTATTGACGGAATAACTTACAATTTTCAGAATGGATGTTAAGCTAAAGATGTAAAAATATTGCTTTTTTGCAAAAACTGAAATGTGACAACCCTTTTTACTTTGACAGTTAAGAGAAACGTCAAAATTTAATCAGTGTCGTCCTGTCGCTATGACGACCCCAAAGCAGTGGTCGGAAGTAATGCATTACTGTAATGAAATTACTTTAGCTGGTAATGAGTAATTGTAATGCATTACTTTTTTTAAATAGTAATGGGTAATTGTAATGCATTACATTTTTTTAGTAATTGTAATGGAAAACCATTACTTTTTCCATTACTTTTTTTACCCTTAATTGATAAACGCAAAAATAAAACTTTCATGAAAAATGTAATTCTGTGAAATGAAATAACCACCACAGGAAGTAGCTAGGGACTACTGGTATCAGAGTTAACCCTAACCCAGCGGGGTTGTTTACCTAACGCCTCCCAAGCAAACATTGATGCATTCTGAAGAGGTTTTCCTGCTATTTTTAGTAGCGATATTCCCTGCAATTTTTCTACAGAATTGAAATAATTTCCTAGCTGAAGAAAATAAAACTTTAGCCATCTCAGCAGTGGTAAATTTTGAAACGCAATTGTTATTCAAATTAAATTAAAATTAAATAATAACTGTTTTAAAATAATACACCTACAGTTTTTCTTATAACGTGGCATTGTTTAAAATTCCAATTAATGTTGGCCGTGTCTGGAATGACGTATGTTTCAATTTACTGCAGATCTCAAAATCTGTCAGCTACAATTAGAAATTTAAGAAATGTCACGTTAAAAGTAGTGTATAAAGTAATGCATCACATTTATTAAGTAATTGTTTGTAATGCATTACTTTTTGAAAAAACTAATGAGTAATTGTAATGCATTACAATTTCGACGAAGTAATGTGTAATGGTAATGAATTACTTTTTAAAAGTAATGTTCCGACCACTGCCCCAAAGGACAATAAAGTTTATCCGAGATAAACCTCGTTCATTCGTTGAGAGTTTGCATTTGATTGGTTGTTTATGTAAATTTGACAGATGATGGAAATAATCGCTTATAATACCACAAGTGCATGCTATTTAATCGGTTAAATTTTGAAAATGATTACGAAAGCTTGTTGCCGGTGGTAAAATAATGAGAACTAAATTGTCATTTATTATCTGATTTAATCAAAGATTAAAGCCCTCGAGCTAAAGCTCTCGGGCTTTAATCAGATAATAAATGACAATTTAGTTCGAATTGTTTTACCTATACGGCAACAAAGCTTGAGTAATTATTTCTAAAATTTAACCGATTGCAATAGCGATGCACGAGTGGTATTCGGTAAGATTATTTCACAAATTAAACTCTTGTTTTGATAAAATTATGATTTTTTAAACCGGGGTTGACATTGACATTAATGACGTTTGAGGTTAGGAACCGTGCAAACAAAATGTTATTGAGTTTTTAGGATATATCCAGAAGAAATCAGCGTTCTTTATGTCCAAAAACACCTAAAATATGGTTTTTGGAAAGACTTGTGTTTGGTGGTCGTATTTGTGGACCTTTATTTCCCATAATTTTGTTTAAGTGGTGATTTTCAGCAGTGAACAAATTGTGTTTAAAATCAAGTGGTCATCGGAAACGATTAAATGACTCGTGCAAACACCGACAAAATGCATTAATCACTCTTAAATGAACTTGATTGGATAGAAATTTAAAAATGAGTCTAATTGATTGGTTTAAAAGGAGATTTGAAAATAATCGCTGATAAATGGAACAGTAAGGTTGTTTTTGGTCAATTTGAATTATTATAATTTTGCTATTGGGTATGATTACAGTTATAATAATAAAACTCGTGGATAAAGCACAGTATTCTCTTCGTGTGTAATGATTATTAATTATTCTTTCAACTTTTATTGAAACAATTTTTTGATAAAGTGATTGACTTGAAAAATAAAGGGCCAGATCGTACGCTCAACTGACATTTTCTCATTATGCACGAGGATGATTCTATTATACCATTGTAAAGTAAAACAAAAATGCTAATGGATATTAAAAAGAAATATACATTTGAAATGGTTCTATTATGTTGGAAACTAAATAAGTTATAAGGGGTGGCCGCTCCCCTTTGACACCCTGTATAAAGGGAAATTGAAACACAACAATCATCAATCTCAATCCCTCATTTGTCTTTCCAGATACCCGGACATGAAAACAGTGACAAACTGTTTCGTGCTAAATTTATCTGCGGCGGACCTGCTCTTCGCTACAACCATCCCCGCAGTGGCGTACGTCAGGATCGTGGCGTCCTGGAAATTGGGCGATTTCGCTTGCAGATTTATACCCTACGTACAGGTAATAAGTTAGGGGGTGTTTACGCTTCGTCAGTTCGCTTGATGAAATTGGTTATTCAGAAGAACGTATTAAAAGGAGGGGAAAAACGAAACAAGACCAGTGCCGAGGGCGAAATTTAATTTTTTACCGAAACATTTCATTTTGGATAAAAATAATTGGGCGCAAAAACTAAATTAGGGGTTATCCGACAAGAACCTATCATAGGGGTAATAAAACGCAATATCTGATAGTGATTAAAGCGGATGTCAATATCATATTTGTCGGCAATTCCTAGTAACAGTAATGGTAAAAAGTGCATCTATTTGCATGTTTGTTGCCTCAGTCGCAGTTTTAGTTATCAACGTCATCTCTTTATAATTTTTAACGAGATTTTTAATGCCACTACGTGTTTAATTAAAATAATATGTGTCTACTGCGTACATACTGAGGCTTAAAAAAAAAGTTAGACAACTCTGCAATATTTTTGACGATATGCAATTTCCGCCAGGATCACCTCTTCAAGTATTATTTATTTGTCCGACAGGGGTAATATCAAAGAACAAAGAGGATTCATCCGCCATCGATCACATTACTTTTTGATGCAAGCACAAATAAACAAACTTACCGCGGAAACTTTCACCATAAAGGAACCTATTTATAGAAAGTAAGAGGATCTGAATTGGAAATAACAACAAAGAGCTCTCTTGCGGCTTGACGCGCTAACAATCCCTTATTTTTGGCGTTAGTTAAAATAATTCTGGGTAAAAGATTTATGCGGAATTATGTAACTGCGTTTTCTTAAAATAAATCGTTTTTTCGTACAACCACTATAAACATGGGTATTGAGGCGCGCGAGGTTAAAACTGCGGAAGCGCCGCTAAAAATTACAAGTTTGAAGGAGGTTTAACGTTCGTTGTAGGACAAAAACGCTAGAGGCCTTTTTTGTTGCAAATTTCGTAGACAATAGGATTAGAATTCTTTTTATGCAAATGTGGAAATAATTAGAAGACAATAGTTTTTGGAGCTAAGATGTTCTACTTTATGTACTGTTTAACATACTAAAAGTCCTGACAAATCCTGCGTGTGCATTAGACGCAATCTTCAAAAATGGTGGAGGATGTGGGTGCTTCCGAGATTTTTCTTTTATATCTTGAAAACCGTTGATCCTACGTGATTAAACTGAAGGAGAATAAAATTTGCAACAGAATGAGTATACAGGGTGTCTTACGAATATGGAGCAGTATCGATATCTCTGGACATAAGCAAGGTACAGTTGTAAGATTTGGCACTTATAGAAACTTACATATTCGGAGTCTATTGAAATTATTGGCGACGATGGGGTACTTCCGGTTATACCGGAAGTAGGGTCCAACTTTAAAATTTTAAATGGCAACCCCCATTTTTCATTACAGATTCGGACAGAGGAGGAAAACCTAAACCTAAAACACCTAACAAGTAACTTGTTTGCACCAGCCGCCTAGATTTTATTTACGTTTTTAGAGGAAAGTTCCGCAAAACAGTGCTATGTAAAAATGGTCATAACTTGTAAACCGCGGGCGATAAAAATTAAAATGATACACCATTGTAAGGTTTTACATTATGCTTGCCAAAAAGTCATATGAAAGCTGATTCAAAGTCGATTTAAAGAAATTGAAATGTTGGAAATTTAAAAGCCGAATAACATTTTCTTATGGAAAAAACAGCGATTTTAATCGTTTCCTTTTTTGGCACTTTATGGGTACCGTTGAAAAGAGAATTAAATTCTGCACCCATCCATGCAGAAAAACTTGTATGCTGCCATTTAAGAAAAAAATGTTATTCGGGTTTGAAATTTCCAGTATTGCAGTTTCTCGAAATCAACTTTCAATTAGTTTTCTTAGGATTTTTGGCAATCATAATGTAAAACAGTCCTTCCGCTTTACAACGGTGTGTCATTTTTATTTTTATCGCCCGCGGTTTACCAGTTATGACCATTTTTACATAGCACTGTTTTGCGGAACTTTTCTCTAAAAACGTTAATAAAACCTAGACGGCTGGCGCAAACAAGTTACATGTAGGTGTTTTAAGCTTAATTTTTCTTCCTCTATCCGAATCTGCAATGAAAAATGGGGGTTGCTATTTAAAATTTAAAAGTAGGACCCTACTTCCGGTATAACCGGAAGTGCCCCATGGTCGCCAATAATTACAATAGATTCCGAATGTGTCAGTTTCTGTAAATGCCAAATCTTACAACTGTACCTTCCTTAAGCCCAGAGATATCGATACTGCCCCATATTCGTAAGACACCCTGTATACTTGCATTTATGTTTTCGAGATATAAAGGAAAAACTTGTTTTGAAGATTGCGGCTAACGCACACACAGGATTTGTCAGGACTTTTATTACGTTAAACAGTACATAAAGTAGAACATCCTAACGCAAAAAACCTTTGTCGTCTACATTTGCATAAAAGATTGGGTAAAAGATTTATGTGCAATTATGCAACTGTTTTTTCTTAAAATAAATAATTTTTCGTACAACCACCATAAAACTTTGTTATTGAGGTGCGCGAAGTTATAATTGCGGGAGTGGCACTAAAAATTACAAACAAGTAACGTTCGTTGTAGGACAAAAATGCAAGAGGCCTTTTTTGTTACAAAAGTAGACAATAGGATACGCTGAATTTTTGTCTCCAGTGAATTCTAAAACCTTTAAACAGCAGTGGAAATTGGGCCCAAGAAAAAATTTTAATTCCGATGGATCGGAACCATTTTTCGTAACGTGATATGACCGCATCAGTGGTCGCAAAATGTCTTTATTTCATTGGCCAACGACATGTCACTTTGTTATTTTAAATTTAGTACATTGCATTTTTGATTATCTTTACAACGGTGTAATAATATTAATAATAATTATAATTTATTGCCCAACAGATACAGGAATCTAATTGCCGGACAATATGCTAAACATAGGTACATAATATAATAAATAATTAATGACACTAATTAAATTATTATAGACATGACAACGAAATGGTTGTGTAGTGTAGACGTAGTGACATCAATAGTGGCTCTTGCAGCAGAGAGGAGTTCTGTAGTAATAAAATCATATTCTTACCGTTGTAAAGAGAATCAAGAATGCTACTTGATACAATAAGAAAATATACAGGGTGCCGTTTAAAATAACAAAGTCTTTAGCCAATGAAATCAAAACATTTTGGGACCACTGATGTTGTCGAAATGTAGATCAGAGGCTCTCATATCACGTCAACAAAAATGGTTCCAATCCAAAGAAAACGAACAAAGTTATGGAGGGTGGCCCCTCCCGTTTGACTCATCCTGTATATACCGGGTGATTCAGTATTGTATTCGCCCTCTTGTAACTTTTTTATTTGAAGAGACAAATATATAAAATCATATATATTTATAAATCGCATGACAAGCTCTATTAAGTGGCGACATTAAGTCGTAGATGTAAATGTAGAAAAAATATGTCCTACAAGAATCCGCTAAGAAATGTGCAGCTTGTCATTTGAGTTGAATATCGTCATTTTGACATATCAGGGGGGTGAATACCAAACTGAATGACCCTTTATGTAATTTATTAAAGAATTCAGAATACATATTCCAAGCAAGATTAGATTTTTTCCCTTCGACGAATTATACCAGTAAAATTCCTTTCAGTTCGTCTCAGGAATCGTCCTCCTGTGGACGTTGGCCTTAATCAGCATGGATCGCTATAGATGCATCGTCGTGCCCCCATATCGCTCCACAATCACCCCTCGCCAAGCAGTATTCTGTTCGTCTATTATTTGGTTAGCAACTTCGATCGTTTTCATTCCCGTCCTATTGTGGTTTAAGAAGATTACAAGCGACGAGAAGATTATCTGCACCCTGGTGTTTCCAAACTCCGATCACGTACATTTTTCAGCCTGTTTTGTAATGCCAGTTGTCATCTTTGCATGTCTCCTACCCATGCTCATGCTAGTTTACTACTACCAGAGGATATTCCGGAAGATACTTTCCACTAAGAATACGTGGGCCTCGTCCTGTGTGATGGTAAGCTAAAAACTTAATTTTCTCGTTCGTTTAGTAAAAATAATAAATCCGTTTTATTGGCGGCAATATAAATGTAATAAAACTGCGATCAGTTTCGTCCGTTGCCCTCGTGACAAAATATTTGGAAGGAATAAGGTATATTTACATAAAGGGGTACTAAAGAGAAACGCACAATTTCACCCCGGATTCGCATCAATTGGAGAATTTTGTCGTTTTTGTGTTGATTTTTAAATTTCTACGTAAAATAGAAAGTAAAAACGTACCAACTTTGACAATAATCTTCGTAAAATAAACAATAAATATGTAGATGATAAAGCGAAACCAAAGGACTACCCGTTTGGTTTTTCTTGTTAACTTCATAAAGATTTTAATTACACACTAAACTGATGGTACTTAAAAAAATGATAGAAATTAAGCAAGTTCAAAGTCTCATTATTTGAGTCAGGTCAATGAGCACTATAAAAAGGACATTATTCGAATTTTCCACCAAAAACTCAATCTGACAACTCCGCATTCCTTGGCTATGTTTACTAACGTGCTTCTATTAGACAACAAAGACAATAATAGTATATTTCAAACCAAGGTAAGAAAGTGCTCTCTTGTAGACCGCGGGCAAAGTTTATAAACCGAGCCAAAGGGCGCAAGGTCTACTAGAGCACTTTTTTACCAAGGTATGAATACTATTTTTTTCTCAGCACTACGTCATAATTTAACACTTTCAAAATAATTGCGAATCATTAAAAATAGAAGTTTTGATAACAGTTTTAAAACTGTCGACCAGGTGTCATTTTTGTAAATTTTCTTTAAATATTCACTCGTCAGTACAGCATTGAAAAACTGAATTTTTGGAATAAATTCGAGGAGTTTTGTTTTGAATGACATCTCCAACTCTGAAAGCCCAAAACGCCGTTCTGAAAATATCTGTCTTAATAGCACCAAAATCCCTCTTTTGGCAAAAACCTACTCGCAGACGTGGACGGTGTCGTATCATCTCATCCCAATAACCAACTCATCCCAGACCAACTCATCCCAGACCAACTCATCCCAAACCAACTCATCCCAGACCAACTCATCCCAGACCAACTCATCCCAAACCAAGTCATCCCAAAAGACAACTCATCCCAGAACGCAACTCATCCCAGACCAAGTCATCCCAACGGACAACTCATCCCAACAGACAACTCATCCCAGCAGACAACTCCAGCAGACTCATCCCAGATCAAAATATCGGTTTGCAGTGGGAGAAGCTAGGCAGTTCAGGTCTATGTCAGGTCAGGTTTTTTTTTTAATAACATTTTCTCTCAAATTCTGCCCGTCCAAAGTTCCACGCGAGCAAAGCGTCAAAATATCGGTTTGCAGTGCGAGAAGCTAGGGCAGTTCAGGTCTATGTCAGGTCAGGTTTTTTTTTTAATAACATTCTCTCTCAAATTTTGCTCGTCCAAAGTTCCACGCGAGCAAAGCGTCAAAATATCGGTTTGCAGTGCGAGAAGCTAGGGCAGTTCAGGTCTATGTCAGGTCAGGTTTTTTTTTTAATAACATTTTCTCTCAAATTCTGCTCGTCCAAAGTTCCACGCGAGCAAAGCGTCAAAATATCGGTTTGCAGTGCGAGAAGCTAGGGCAGTTCAGGTCTATGTCAGGTCACGTTTTTTTTTAATACCATTCTCTCTCAAATTTTGCTCGTCCAAAGTTCCACGCGAGCAAAGCGTCAAAATATCGGTTTGCAGTGCGAGAAGCTAGGGCAGTTCAGGTCTATGTCAGGTCAGGTTTTTTTTTTAATAACATTTTCTCTCAAATTTTGCTCGTCCAAAGTTCCACGCGAGCAAAGCGTCAAAATATCGCTTTGCTGTGCGAGAAGCTAGGGCAGTTCAGGTCTATGTCAGGTCAGGTTTTTTTTTTAATAACATTTTCTCTCAAATTTTGCCCGCCCAAAGGTTCACGCGAGCAAAGCGAGTAGGTACTCGTCGAAATATCGGTCTTGCAATGGTGCGAGAAGCTAGGGCAGTTCAGGTCTATGTCAGGTCAGGTTTTTTTAATAACATTTTTTTTAAATTCTGCCCGTGGAAAGTACGACGCAAGCTTTCGGCGGAGCCGAAAGCGAGTACTCTTCGAAATATCGGTTGGTCTGGGATGAGTTGGTTTGGGATGAGTTGTCTGTTGGGATGAGTCGTCTGTTGGGATGACTTGGTCTGGGATGAGTTGCGTTCTGGGATGAGTTGTCTTTTGGGATGAGTTGGTTTGGGATGAGTTCGTCTGGGATGAGTTGGTCTGGGATGAGTTAGTTTGGGATGAGTTGATCTGGGATGAGTTGGTCTGGGATGAGTTGTCAGATGGGATGAGTTGGTCATTGGGATGAGATGATACTAACCCGACGTGGACATGGCGCCAGTTTTTAGCATTTTTCAGCCAAACTATCAAACGGACAAAAAATTACTCTAATCAGGAATATTCCTTGTGAAATTCTGCATTAAAAAGTCCTTTTCATCATTTTGCTTATCCCCACCTAATTCTTCGAAATTGAGGGTACCGCTAGATTGATTTTCGGTGCGAGCGAAAAACTACCCTCAACTTCGGACGTCGTTTGCAAGAATTGGGTGAGGATAAGCAAAATGGTGAAAAGGACTATTTAATGCAGAATTTCACAAGGAATATTCCTGATTAGAGTAGTTTTTTGTCCGTTTGATAGTTTAGCCGAAAAATGCTAAAAAATAGCGCCATATCCACGTCTGGGAGTACGTTTTCGCCAAAAGAGGGATTAAGCTTGCACTTGGGGGGTGTTAAGTTTGCTGCCCTTCATTTCAGGGCCCATAGAGAAAAATTTCATAAATATATAAATAAGTTCTACTCACATCTATTTTGACTGTTCTACAACTTCGGACGCCGTTTGCGAGAATTAGGTGGGAATAAGCAAAATAATCAAAAGGACTTTTTAATACAGAATTTCATATGGAATGTAGTAGTACCAATTTTATTACTGCCCTTGGGCTTGTAATGGATCCTGACATCCTTTTGTTAACAATAATAATTAACATTAAATAAAAATATATATACATAGTTAAATCAACCGTGAAAATTCTTTTAACTCAATCTTCCCTTCTTCCTTCTTCTCTTCCTTCTCCTCCCTCCCCTCCTCTTCTTTTCCTCGCCCTCTCCACCTCTCTCATCCATTCTATTCCCTCTCCTTTTTCATTCAATATATTCTTTCTCTCTCTTTCCTCCTCTCTCATTTCTTCACACTCCCTAAGTAGATGCTCTATTGTTTCTCTTGCCTCCCCACATGCTCTACATTTTCTTCTTTCCTCCTCCAGCCAGAACTTATTTTCTTTCTCTTCATTCCCACATCTGAACCTCGCTATCATTCTTTTCTCTTGCACACTCTCCTTCTCTAGATATCTTGGTAATCCCTCGGTTAATATGAGCTCATATTTTTTATTATACCTTGAGTCTTTAATTCTTGTTCTTCTCTCCTGCTTATCTATGTCTCTGTCTCTCTCTCTCAGTTCTACGTTCATCCATATCCCTTGTTCTCTGCTCTTTTCTATTTCTTCTCTTGCATACCCGTTCCTTTCGTAATATTTTTGTCTTTCCTTTCCCTTTTCTTTAAAACACTGCTGTAATATTTTGCAGCTCCCTCTTCCCCTCATTCTATCCTCATATTTCACCGCCCTTTTTCCTGCTTCTACTCTCAACTTACTCCTTTTCGTTTCTTCTCTTATAATATAATTTCATATGGAATGTTTTTGAATAGAATAATTTTTTTTGTCAGATTGCTAGTTTCGCCGAAAAATGCTTAAACTAGCGCCATGCCAAGTTTGGGGGTAGTTTTCGCCAAATAAGAGATGAAGCGCACACTTGGGGGGCGGGAACTTTTCGGCGTATTAGGCCATCAGGAGTCCGTAGCCAAAATTTCAAAAATATATAAATTATTTCTTCTAAAAAACCTAACTTGACTGGACTAGATGGAGAATTTACGGTTTCCATTCCGGTTTTCAAAGTTGATGTGCCAAAATGGCTTCAAAATCTTTTCAGCTCTAAGCTCAGTTAGGAAATGTCTACATGCCAAATTTTAGCCAAATCAGTCAAGAGGTTAGGACTGTAGCGTGTTTTAAAAGTGCGCCACAAATTTTGAATTTTTGCCAAAATAGCACTAAGGGTAAATTCATCTTTGTAAGCAGAATTTCAAGATCTTTCCTAATGTGTTGACAAAAATGTGGGTTTGTATTTGAAATTTCAAAGTTGATGTGCCAAAATATCACTTCCGCGGTTGCACAATAATTGCCTCCAGAAGCTTTTCAGATTTAAGTTACGCTATGAGATACCTGTGTACCAAATTTCAGACAAATCGCTTAAGTAGAGCGGACGGGCTGTACCTACGTCATACAGACCGATTTTAAGAACCTCTTTTTTGGGTTCCTGAGACCTCAAGACGTGAAGATCTGGTGTTATCACAAATTCGAAAATTTTAGTGATTGCAGTAACCTCCCTTTTTTATTTAAATGGTGAAGTGGAGTAGGGAAGTTAAAGTAGATAATGGACTAAAATTACAACCTGGAAGCGTCACTCTACTTTGACATTTTGCGGCGGTGACCAAATGACGTTTCTAATTCTTTATATTTTTCCCGTTTTAACCTCCCCACAACCAATATAAAAATGGGAGGTTACTGCAATCAGTCCAAAATTCGAAATTGAGATAACACCAGATCTTTACGTTTCAAGGTCTCAGGATCACGAAAAAGTGGTTTTTAAAAAATGTCTGTGTGTATGTACGTACGTATGTACGTATGTACGTACGTATGTGAGCACGATTTCTCGGAAACTACCGAACGGATTTTAGTGAAATTTGGTATGCAGGTTAGTGTTGGCCTTCTGGTGAGCCCAGTTAATTTTGTTGCGAATCCGAAGAAGCCAAGTGCCTTTTAGGCATGTAAACTATGAAATTTGACTGATGAACACTAATTTTTCTTAACAGCGCATGAAAGGTCTTGAAATTCTGTATCTGAAAGTGTACTCACACTTAGCGCCTTTTTGGCATAAAATCGAAAAATTCGAAGTATTGAGGAAACATTAAATAACACGCTACAGCCCAAACTGCTGGATCGATTTGGCTGAAATTTGGTAGGTAGAGATACCGTCACCCGCCGAAGAACTGATTTAATTCTGGTGGCAATCCGAGGGCGGCAAGTGCCATTTTGGCATATCAACTTTGAAATTTCAATAATGAACTCCTATTTTCTCTATCAGCACATGAAAAGTCTTCAAATTTAGTTTTCAAAATTGTACTCAACCTTAATGCCCTTTTGGCAAAAGATCGTAAAATTCAGAAAACTCACAGAAAACACATTTGGTTTGGTGGAGTAAAACTTAGGCATAGTAAATTGTAAAATTTAAGTGATATTAGTGATAGGATTGGATCATTCACCAAGTGGGGAGGTTTCAGCCGCTTCCGTAGCTGCCCATTTTTTAGATATCGATTTACGAGTTTTCAACTATAAAACGACTGCCTTTCTTCGAAATATGTGTCAAATCGTGCTTAGAACATTTGAGTAGACCTGAACTGGATTCGATGCTCATGGATTCACCGATGCGCGTGGTTGTGCTTGGGCCGAAAACGCGCATAAAAAATTTGCTCGTTCCCCTCGGCTTCGCCTCCCTCCCTTCAAACGATGAGTTCGACTACCCCTCTACTGCAATAGCTTGAATCAATTCACGAGGGAAGCTGAGAGTTGAACTTGATCAACTTCAGAAAGCTCAATTTGGCGCAACACCGCATTTCCTGGCTACGAAAGGGACAATCTGAACGCCGCATTTCTTGGCTACTTTTAATCACGTAGTCAAAAATACATACTGTATACTATTCGACTTGCATTATTCAAAAGCCTTCTAATAAAATGAACCTTTTCTTCTAAATATTGGCAAACTAACAAAAACGAACAATACGTTTCAGGTGAGCACCATGGAAATCAAAGAAGGTTGCAATAGAGTCCAGGGCCGGCGTCAGTCCGAGCTCAGCATCTCCGACATTTTCGTCCCATGGCCCCGGAAGTTCTCCGCTCAAATGGCAACATCGCCAAAGAGCCGCCAAGGATCTCTTTCCCAACACGAAGAAATAAGACTGAATAGGCACATAAGAGTGGTTCGTGTCCTCTTCGTAAACGTGCTGGCGGTGTTAATAATGTGGCTGCCAATTACTGTGGTCATGCTTCTCATTTACTTTGATGGTGCTCGACCCACGGAAGATAAAAATTACTTCCTGAGATCGTATCATTTTATAGCGGCATTGATTTTCGCTTTTATAAATACTCTGGTGAACCCCGTTCTGTATGGGGCGTTATCTGATAGTTTTCGGGCGTGTTTGGTGCGGATGTGTTGGTGTCGGAAAAAAGACGACGTGAAACTTGTTGGGGTGAAGGAACAGGCCACTCCTTCCAGTGGCAGGAAAAACGGAAACTCGAGGGGTGTGAGGAAACAGAGCTTTGCCTCAGTGAGCGAAAATTGAAAATTGATTAACACTGCTTCTACTTTAGCGTTTTTCTAATTCCACCTAAGCTCAGTTGTGAAAGAGTCCTGTATTCGAACTCACTGCACTTTCTTGGTCTGGTTGGTGGAAAAACAACCCTTCAAACACCTGGCCACGCCGGTGACTTTTTGAACGCGCTTATTGTTGTCGACAATTTTCGCCTTGTTGTATCAGAAGATTGACACAATCAACACAAAATACTTTTATCTGTATTAAAAAGTATGCTCTTTAAGGACCATTCCATGAACCATGGTAAAGTGTGAACAAAAACCCCTCAGATAGAGTAGGTTTTGCTATGCAAGACGTTCCGAAATTTTACGCACGTCTAACTACTCGATCGAAGAGTTTTTATCTTCGCGCGATACATTCTTCTATCTGTGATGTGAACGGCTGTGGTTGAACACTAAGGCTTAAACTGGTTTGATAATTTTCAGTTTCTAATAATAATGCGAAAATTTGATTTTAAGAGGAGATTTTGAAGAAATGCCCAGCCACGACGTATAGGGGAAGGAGGGTATCAGTGAGACACGGGGAACAGTGAGACTTTTCAAATTTCGCGGTTTGTGTACAAGTTACAGAGTGCTACCAACCTACCCTTTAAACAGTTCCTAGAGCCCATGCGCTTGACGTGATTTAGCGGGCATAGCTGTGAAAGTCTTTGTTCAAGATAATGGTGACTGGTTTTTGATAAGTGAACTAAATTTCAAGACTTTGAAACTGAAGTCCACTAATCTTTAATGATACATTTTATAAATATTACACTGGCATCAACTATCAGTCCTATTTTATGGATAAATATGGTAATGAAGTTTTCCGCATTATTTTTGTAGGATAGACTTTAATCATTTATTTTGTGTTTTATGGACCCCTGGGTAACAATGAGACAAAGTTGTGTGGGGAACACTGAGACAATGTGGGTAACAATGAGACATGCTCAGATTCTGATTTATATGTGAGTTGGCTGGCAAACAACTTGCAATATAAAGTAGACAAGTTGTCTTATAATTGTTTTGAGCCTGCTGATGTACTAGTAAAAAGTTTTTACACTTGAATCTATAGTCACCACCAGGCCCCAAAAATCATTCTACGCGTTTGAATTAGATCTCAAATGTTAACATTTTTTAACTTTGCAGGTCCTAATGAGTAAAAAATAAAAATCACTTATTTTTAAAGATATTTTGTAACAGCTTATACATCACGTCTCACTGTTCCCGACACCCTGTCTCAGTCTACCCCAGGGCATTGGGGTACAGTGAGACAGAGCCCCAATCGGGCTTTAATTTTTTAAGTAAGGTTAACAGTAGCATTATTGCTTCTTTGTACCATTATTATTAAATAGTGTCTTCAAGGAAGGCGCATGCAAAGTTTCAAACGTCTAGCGCGTTTTCTAACAAAAAAAAGTGGGGTTCAAAAAAAAGCGTCTCACTGTTACCCTCCTTCCCCTACTTAAGTAAGTAGTATAAATAAATTTGTAGGTTCTTGTACTAGGTATTAGTTTTCTATTGTTTTTTATTACTTTTGAAAGCTTTGAAAAATTGATGAAGCTGTGACAATTTTGTACTTAATGTTTATTCTTGAAAATTTGAATATATGGTTGTAATTTTGAATACTGTTTTTTTCTGTTATTACATTCTTCTTATTTAGGTACTTATAATTCCGGGTGTCAACGGTCCTCGCAATTTGTTTCTTTTTTGGAATGTCAAGTTGAAATTTTTAGGGGTTTAATTAATTTTCTTTACAGGCATATCGAGAAATACAATGTTTTAAAAATGGCCGCCATTATAATGGGGGAGTCCCCTAAAATGAAATATGTAATAAACATTCTAAAAAATTTTCAAAATTGACTTTCCAAAAAAGTGTGAAAACAGAATTTTTTAGAAATTTTCAAAATCAGCTGAGTAGGTATGCGAGATTTTTGATTCTAATAAAAAGAGAAAGAAAAAATTTTAGATTTTAGATAAAAATAAATATCTTTGCATTTAAAGTTAAAGCAAATTTTCAACTGTTTTTTGATGCTGTATCGAAACAAGTAGGAAAAATACATGATTTACTTATGCGTGAGCTTTTTACAGAACGAGGCGACGCCGAGTAAGGAAATAACGCATTTTCTTAAAAGTTACAAGATTTTTCATAATCCCGATGGCAAATTCATAGCTTGCATGAAAGCTTTGGTAATAGATAATAGATTAATTAATTACTTTTCCCACTAGTGCGCAAATTGATTCGCTTTTCACGTTAGTGTCGAAGTTATGATGTATTTCCTAACTGAAATTAGCCGGAGAAAGAAAATTGTTGGCACGGAATTATAAAAAAACATTTCTAGAACATTTGAAGCTTTTCTGAGCTTATTAATCAATCAATAAGTACTTATTTTTCAAACAGGGACGAAAAAATTGATTTTTCCGTACTCACAACAATATTTGCAAGAAAAATAGAAAGTTGTCTATTCACAAAGCAAATTTTGCATATTTTGATTCTAAAATAGGTAAATTAAATTTCGCGGAATAGTAGTAAAGTCTTTCCGTATTCAACAACTTACTGCGAAAATGTCATTCTTAATTAAGATAGACTTAAACGATAAGTTACGTAGGTGCAAATGGTCCTTAACACATGTAGTCTTCCAATTTTATGTAACAAGTGAGAAAATTACATTTTTCGCTCGAAAAGTACATTATTTCCTTGCGCGTGTAGTTATTGTACAGTGCGTTCGCGAGACTTAGCCCCATGAGCTAGAGGCTGCAGTTATCAACGATGTGACCGACGTCTGTAATAAGCGATGCTTGGTATTTCCACCAATGTTAGCGAAGCCAGGCAGAGCGCGTACAAAAATCAACCGTCGTCGTACATTGTGTGGTGGAGAGATCAACCGGTCCTCAATGACGCTTCAACGAACGTCGAACGTTCAGTTTACTTTCTTCCTCAGATAAACGAGTCGGAGTGAGACATAGCGCACGACACGATCAGGGCGTTACGCTCAAACTTTCTCGGTCTACGTGCAACAACGCTGGAGAGAGATGGCTTTCAAAACGTAGGTGTATTATAACAGGGTACGATGGGGCTAAGTCTCGCGAACGCACTGTAGAAGTAAGGAAATTACGCTTTTTCCCACATGTTACATACGAGATTTTTCATAATCCCGATTGAAACACTCAAAAACTGTAATTGGCAAAGAATTGAAAAGGATTTGAAGTGTTTTTTTCATAACCTGCATAAGAGGTTTAGTAATCATCTGCATCGTGGTGATTAGGTACTTTTTCCTCTAGTGCGGAAATGGATTCACTTTTCGTACTAGTGCGGAA
The DNA here is from genome assembly GCA_963924575.1 of Pycnomerus fuliginosus. NCBI lineage: Eukaryota > Metazoa > Arthropoda > Insecta > Coleoptera > Zopheridae > Pycnomerus > Pycnomerus fuliginosus. The sequence goes on along the minus strand of OZ004624.1, from coordinate 16,504,884 downwards.
ATATGATGAATTTCCTAACTGAAATTAGTGGGAAAAATAACATTTTTCGCACGGGATTACGAAAAGTCGATTTCCGAGCTAGATTTTACGTTTATTATAAATGGAAAAGCTATTGGCTTTTAAACCAAAAATGTGATTCTTTCTCTCTTTATTAGAATAAAGAATTTTGCCCCTGCTAAACAGCAATTATTTTTTATTTTGAAAACTCCTGAAAATTCATTGTTTTTGCACTTTTTCTAAAAAATAAGTTTGTTTCGAATTGCATTAAAACCCATTAATGCTTTTTAAAATAACAAGTATACGTCACGGAAGCAAAAAAAAAATAAAAAAATAAAAATTTGCATTTTTATTCATACAGAGTGTTCCGTAAGTACACCGCCAAACTTCAGGGAAAATTCTTTACATTATTCTAAGACGAAAAGACAAAAAGTTACAGGGTGTCAAAGTTCCGGAAAAAAAATAGTTTTTTGCTAATAATTTCAAAAATTCTTCAAGATATATTGTTGGAAACTTGGTGTACATACGTTTATACCACTTAAGGGACAATCTGCACATTATACTGAAAATTTCGTACCAAATCCAGGGGCGTAGGTGCATACTTTTCCCGTCAAGTAGGGTGCGCCACTGTTTTTTTGCAAATATGACTCGAATTTATTATCGACTGGTTAAAACTGCACAAAAACGTCTTCTTCAATTTTTCTTTATGATGAGCCATTTTTGAGAAAAAACAGGAAAAAACTAATCGGAGACAGATAAATTCGAAAAAACAATGATTACTACAATGCTTTAATTAATCCAGATTTTAAAAGTCAGAATGATCAGTACGCTGAAGAGCTTAATGAGTTTAAGGAAAAATGAACAAAAAAAGAAAAACAAAATGTTCAAACACTTAAAAATTTACACACCCTGTATCTTGGAAACTAAACACTTTAGGACATATTATGTTCGTAGGAAGTTTTCGTCTTAGCATAATGTCAAGAATAATCCAACAGCCTGTAGGTTGTATACATATTAACAACTAAAAAAGTCTAGTTGATAATTTAGAAGCTTTCGAAAATTCGTATAAAATTTTTTTTATTAATTACTAGCTTTTTTGGAACTTTTATCTTAGCTGTCAGTCTAACACATTTCTTATCGAGTTTTCCAGCTTTCCACGAAATTCTAGTTTATAATTAATTCAAGTACATTACATGTCGATATCTTTTTCCGTTCAAAAGTTATTAAGACTGGAACGTCTTGAATGCGCAACGCAAATAAACGAAAATAATGCACAGGAGAATTTGAGAAAACTACGTTTTATTACTCAATAAAACCACTAAAGGAAAAATTATAAACCCAACTCAGGCCACACAGGCATTTACCACCGACAAAACCTGTGAATATTCTTTCTGTAACTCCGACTCTCCGCTAATTGAAACCAATCCAGTGGCGGAATCCTGAAATCGATACAAATTCTAATCAAATAAAGCGAAAACTCACTGTTTACCTTAAAAAGCAAATCTTTCTTGCCGTTGAAAGATCCGAACAGTTTGAATAAGTCAGGCCTTTCGGCATACAGGGTACTCGCAGAGATTAATGCATTCCTAATTTCGTCGATCTCGGCCTCGTTCTTCGAGTGGCTTGTGACCACCTAAAAAATTGAGTGATTTAAATTTTTTATTGTTTCAATCGTGTTTCAATCGTACCATGTGTGGTGGGGCGTGAGCTAAATGGCAAGTTTTATATTGATCTACGGGGGCTCTGCCTCCGTTAGGGCATAAAAGTTCGTAATCTTGGGATTTTAAGTCTTTGGACCAGTCTTCGTTGTTTTTTCCATCTAGAAATAACGTTGCATTAATATTTATTTATGTATCAAGGGTGTAGATTGCAAGTTTAATCCCGAAGCTAAACTTTACTCCCTAGGGAAAATTATTTGCTTCCGTTATTTTCTGTCTCTCTGTCAATATAAGAGAGTTTGTAGAAAAGGAGAGAAAACAAGGGAAAAGAGCAAAGATAGACTTTGAAGGTGGTGTGAGACGACGCAAAGCGCCATCTCTGGTCTCACACCACCTTCAACGTGCACTTTTCCGATATAGTCGGAGTTGAGTGAGAGTCAAGTCGTCTTCTGGAGTGTGTCGTGCTGACGAGCTCTAACAAGAGCGAAACCGGTCCACGGCTCTCCAGAGGACGGCTTGACTCTCGATCGAATTATTTTGATCAAAGATAGACTATCAAAAAGCGAACGATATAGATGGAAAGGAAAGGAATGAAGGAAAATTGAAGCAGAGAGAAGAAGAGATCAACAAAAATATAAATAAGTATACTCCAAGAAACCAATAGAGACAATGAAGATGACAAAAGCAACGAAAAAGGTCATGAGAAGAAAAGACGCAATAAGTAAACACAAAAAGAATCAAGCAAGGAACAAGGAGACGAATGACGAAAAAATTGATATAAAAGTGATAAAGTTCGGAACTTGGAGTGTAAAAAATATAAGTGGAAAGGAGGACGAATTAACAGAAGAATTGAGAAAGGTAAATATAGATTATGTGGGGCTGACAAAGAAGGAATGTAAAGGAATTAAACAGATGACAAACTGATACTGGATGTACTGGTCGGGAGTAAAAGAAGAGGAAAATGCAAGAGCAGGTGTTGCAATGGTAATAAAGGAGGAGAAAATGAAGTACTTAACAGAAGACAAGCCAATAAATGAGAGGATAATAGCAATAAACATCAGAGAAGAAGAAGAAAACGAAGAATACACACTGATTGTGGGATACGGGCCAAATGAAGACGCAAGAAAATAATAACAAGAGAAATTCTTCAAAGAACTACAAGAGGAAATAGACAGAAGTGAGAATAAAGTAATAATCAATTAAAACGGCGAAAGAATTATAGGCTTATGCTTAGAAAATGAATTAAAAATAAGAAATACGCATTTCATGGAAAAGGAAATGCACAAGAAAACTAAACAAGTACTTAGTAGAAAAGAAAAATGAATAATCAGTTACTTCCTAGTTAGAAAAGAAATATGAAGAATAATGTGAAGGACATTGAGGTGAGAAGAGGTGCAGAGATAGGGAGTGACCACTTCCTATTGGAAGTGGTGCTGAAAAAAGAAGAAACTGGAAAAAGGGAAATTAAGAGGAAAGTGATGAACAAGAAAATCAAATGCTATAAACTTTAGAATATAAGTAATAAATAAAAGAAGTTCCAGACTGGTCTAGAAAAGATATTAAAGAAAAAAGAGAGGAAAGTTGATAGATTTAGAAAACAGATGGTAAATAGAAGTATGAAGAAAACCAACTGGTGGACCGAAGCAGCAAAGACAGCTGCAAAAGAAAAGAAGATCAGATGGAAAAAATATCTACAAACTAATAAAGAACATCAAGATTATGAAAGGCATAAGAGACAAAGAAGCCAGGTGAAAAGAATCATAAAAGAGGAAAAAGAAAAATCATGAAGATACTTTGCAGGAAAAACTAAAGATACTTTTAACGAAAATCTAAAGTTATTCTTCGGTACCTACTCGAGAAACATGAGGAGAAAGAGGATCCAACCTTAACAAATGTAAAAGATAAAGAGGGAAAGGGCAAAGGGTATAATGGAAGAAGAAGAAATCATGGAAAGGTGGAGACAATATTTTAAGGGCATTTTGGAAGGAACGGATGTAGAAAGAGAGGAGTAACACTAGTCCAACGTAAAGAATCCGTATGAGAGAAGAACACCTGATCAGTTTAGAGGAAAGAGAAAATAAAAGAGACGATAGGGAAAACTAAAACAAGGAAAAACAGCAGATATGCTAAAAGCATTACCGGACAGTGTTGCACGTTCTAAGATCATTAATGAACGATGTGATGAACAAACTGAAAATTAGAGAAGAATCACACGCCAAAACATATGCGAGAATTTTAGAAAGAATAAGACAAAAAACACATCTGAAAGAAACACAATTTGGGTTCAGATCAAATAAAAGAACAAACGATGCAATATTCGTATGAAACAAATAATAAAAAAACAAATAAAGAAGAAATACACCTATGCTTTATCGATTTAGAAAATGTTTTCGACAGGATCAGGAAAGAAGACATGCCTATGGAAAATAGTGAGAAAGAAGGGAAAGCCTGAATTACTAGTAAGAGGGATACATAAAAAGACGCAGAACTATGTGAGAACAAAGCAAGAATCATCGAATAAGTTTGAAATAACATTGGGTGAACCAACAAGGCTGCATATTGAGCCCGCTGATATTCTCACTGGTGGAATAAAGATGGCGAAAAAAGAAGTAAAGACATACGAAGTAGGATTCTGGAAAATGAAGAGGGTGGAAGTCTCAGAAATTTGCTAGCGGGTGATATGGTCAATAGTCATTATAGCCAAAGATGAAGAAACGGTAAACAGAAATTTGGAAAGCTACAGAAGAGAATTGTGAAGAATAAATATGAAAACTGGTAGAGAGAAGACGAAAACGATGATATATTTAGGTTCGATGATGAGATAAAAGAAAAGTATGAAAGACGATAAGATAGCTAAGCAGGTGTTTGAAGCAATTAAGACTATACAAAAAGAGAAGAAGAGGCCGTCCAAGAAGAACCTGGAGCGAGGAAGTGAGAGAGGCAATAGTGAGAAGGGATGCAAATCGAGACATTCAAGATAGAAAAAAATGGAAGGAGATATGGAAAAAGCCAGTAGAAAGAATACACCGCCAACGATGGTAGATAGGCTCATGGATTTTAAACAAGTAAGTACTCACTGTCGGTAATAAGTTTCATAATCGTTATTTTTCGCAGTCATTCCAGGGCGAAAAGTTTAACTTTTTAACTTTAACTCTCAAGTAATACATACCTGTATTTCCTTCAACAGTGACATGTTTAACAAAAGCCACGTCTCCTCCACCCTGTACTAAACATCTGAAGGCCCCCGTATACCCACTATAAGCTTCACTAGCATCAAAATTACACTTGGTGGTGACGTCACTCTTGTCTACATCCCCAGCACAAAGTTTGCAAAGTTTCTCCGAGTCAGCGTTTGAGATTGCATGTCTAGAATCCTTAGATCCAGGTAAGCAACTTGCAGAAAAGAAATTAGCTAGCGCTTTAGGATAAGGACAGCTGCTTTTATCGATCAAATTCAATTTGATGAGAGTGTACAGAGGAGCATTGTAACCAGCCGTACGCCCTATTCCAGTGTGGCAGGATTTTGCTCCTCTCAAGTCGGTGAAAGAATTAAATTTGGAATCTTTCTTCACCACAGCCACTGCGTAATAAGAACCGCCGAGTTTTCCGTATTGTTCGCCTAGAATTGGCACTAAATTAAAATCTCTCTGAGCTTTTGCAACTAAACCCCCGTCGAGGGTTATAACGTCTGCCCCATCATCCCTAATAGTTTTCATACAATCCTCCACGGTTTTCTCCTCAACGCATTCGAACCTCGGTCGAACATTTCTGGAAAAGGCCGCTTTGGCTAACCCCCGACATTTTTCGACTTCCTCCCCCGAAATGACGCAAAATCGAACCGCTTTGAAAGGCGGTCCGTAATCTCTCTCGATAACGTCAGTATAGTTCGCTTTATCCAGATAGTCTTTAGGAGAAATTATTTTATTCTCTCGAGGAGAACTTTTGTCGTTTACTTCCAGGACTTTTTCCAGCCAAGACGCGTGATTTTTAGCACCAACTGTGTTCAGATTTTCGATTTTTCGACGAAGTTCGTCGACGGTTTTGACCACGTCTGCGTTGGCCATGTACCCTTGCCAGGGTCTTGCCGCCCATCGACATGGTGTCCCAGTAACAGGTTGCCTGCTTCCATCAGGGCATAAATAGGAAAAATTTTCAGGGTTTTCGTCGGAAGGTTTCGCAGGACTGATTCCGACAGGAAGCTGGAAATTATAATAATGCAGTTTTATTATTTGCTTAGCCTTGCTGTTATTATTGAACACAAACATCTTTTCTGCTTATTTACACGATTAATTCAACGAATTTTGCATATTTCAATAAGGTGTCTAGAGGTTGTCCGTCCTTCGGAGTTCTAGAGATTAATGGCGAAAAGCTGCTACATTTTTAGCTCGGATTAAATAGGAATTAAAGAAGAAGTAGGTCAAAACTACAGTTTTCATTAACCCAATTCACGAGTTTCCGGTAATAGGGTAAATACTTTTATGGCTACGTTTTATCGTCAAGTCTTCGATTTCGTTTAAACTTGACTTTGGATCTTAAGTTTTCGTGGTTGCTTTTAAAATGCAGTTAAATTTATGTAGAGTAGAATTTTAAAAAAAATCGCAGTTAAAGAATGTTTTGAAGAGAACAACATCGGTAGGTTTACTTCCAAATTTATATTAAGTACATATACGTCTGCACTCTGCAATAACAATAATGCAATGAAGTAATAAGCTTTTACCGGTTTCAGGCGATTAAAGCGTTCTTAACATGCACAAAAATAGGCTGGTAAGCAGATCATAACGTTATCTAATGGTTTCTAGACAACAAGCCCATTAACCATTCATGACAACAATGACCCCATTCAAATGCTGTCATCTCGATTGTCAAAATGACGCGAATTCACGCAACATTTTTTTAATTTTGGCTTTAATCGCTTTAAACCGATAAACTATTGAACAAACCTCGGATGTTATGAATCATAACAGACTTAGATGTCTTAAAATCCTCGCTCTCCGAGCTCGGATTTCAATTGACATCTGCGTCTGTTATGATAGTCATAACATTCCTAGGTATGTTAATAGCTATTACCTAAAATGACATCATTTCGTGTCTAGACAAAGAAATCGAATTTTTTGCCAATTTTGCGGCATAATAAATAAATAACAGATTATGACCAAAAAGCGGCTATTTACTTATCAATTGTCAAGTTAAGTGGTGAATTTTTCGTTGCCCGCCCACCATTGGGAAATCGGAAACCGTAAGAGATGCAAAATTAGAAAAAAGTTGCGCTTTTTCAAAGTGATTTAGATTCTGTAAAGACTTCTCCTTTATCTTGATTCGTTCCTGAGTTATCCCGAAAAGATTGATAAGGTCGGGATTTTAAAGAGACATTCAAATCTTCCTAACGATTTGTGGTAATTCAAAGAGAATAATGGGAAATTTGAGCAACGACAGTCAACTTTTGTTTTTCTTATGGCGGTCATATTGGATTTTAACAGCATTGGTTACACAAAAAAATTAGCTTCTCAAAAATGTAACTTTATCAACAATTCGTCAAAATTTGAAAATTTCTATGAATAATTTTGTAAAACCAGCCTAAACTTAGATGAAAAATGCAGCAGAGAAGCGGCTGGAACCTCCCCATCGCGTGGGTCTTTGTATTCTGTGTAGATAGTAGTCAATTCAACAAACATTTTTTTATTCTTTTCGTCTGTGGCTATAATTTCGCAATTTTCTGACAAATACCGACATTACCTCGAACAGCACCCATCACATTTGACAATATGTTCCTTTTAAGGTTAACATTTTGCCACATTTTTGACAATAACTGCCACTTTGTCATCCACTGTCAGCCCGCTCCCTTTTAATGAGAAAATTTTTTTTCTCTATTTTCCACTGAAGTGGCAGAAACTGTGAATACATTTTTAGAACCAGAATTTGATCATCTTTCTAATGGCGACGTATAAAAAGAGGTCTTGTATTTAAAATTTTAAGTTGATATGCCTAAATGGCACTTCCCGTTTACCAATTGCTTCCAAAAGCCTTTCAGGTCTTCAACGGGTCACCCAATCTCCATGTACCAAATTTCAGTCAAATCGATTCAGTAGTTTGGGCCATAATGTGTTTTTAGTGTTATTACAAAATTTAAATTTTTTCTACCCAAAGGGCAGTAAATGCGAATGAATGTTGTCTTACTTAGAACAAGTATTTGAAGGCCTTCCTGACGCTGGCAATAAATTTTAAAAAAAGTTGTTTAGGATGGTAAAATGGGAGTATATTTAAAATTGAAAATTGATGTGCCAAAACGGCACTTTCCGTGGGTCGATTGCTTCCAAACTTGTTTCAGCTCTTCGACGTTATAATACAGTCTCCATGTACAAAATTTCAGCCAAATCGACCCAGAGGTTTCGGCTGTATCGTGTTTTTAAAGTACCTTAACAATCCCGAATATTTCAATTTTTGTCAAAAAGGCACTAAGAGTGAATACATTTTTAGAAGCAGAATTTGAAGGCCTTTCTTATAGTGACGTGAAAAGTGGGGGTTTCCATTTAAAATTTAAAAGTTGATGTGCCAAAATGGCATTTCCGGTTGCACGATTGGCTCCAAAAGCTTTTCAGATCTAAGTTGGGTTATGAGATGCCTACGTACCAAATTTCAGCCAAATCGGTCTAGTAGTTTTGGCTGTGGCGTGTTTACAAACGTACGTACGAACGTACGTACGTACGAACATACACACAGACACATTTTAAAAACCACTTTTTTAGGTCCCTAAGACCTCAAAACGTGAAGATCTGGTGTTATTTCGAATTCGAAAATTTTAGTGATTGCAGTAACCTCCCATTTTTTTTAAATTGTGAAGTGGAGTGGGGAGGTTAAAACAATTGCAAAACAGCACACCGACTTTTTCAATCTTCTTTGGCGTGTAAAAACAGTTGAATTCAACGGTAATTGAATGTGACTCAAAATTTGCCACATTTTTTCAAAAAAGTCCATATTATTACATTTTAGAATTTAGTGTAACCAATTGTGTCAAAATCTAATATGACGGCCGTAAAAAAAAGAAAAGTTGGCTGTTGTTTTTCAAAATCTGGAAGGCCTAGCAAATTTCTGTTAATTCCATTGAATTGACAGCTGTCAAAAATACAAAAACTCCGAGTTTCATTTGAATACCATTAATCATTAGAAAGATATCAATTTTTCTTTAAAATCGCGATTTTCAGATTTTTCGGGACAACTCAGGAACGAATCAATATGTCGGAATTTTTTTACATATTAATCGCATTGAAAAAGTCTACCTTTTCTCTAATTTAACCTGGGTACTCTCGGTCTCTTATGATTTCCGAGTTCCCAATGGTGGGCAATGATGAATTCATCACCCTGTATACATACAGGTCTCGAAACGGTCCATTTTCTTGGCTATTTCTTAAGATTTTAGCTAAAAACTTGATCCCACTACACAATTAAATAAGTACAGGGAATTCCGAAATGTGTTTCAAATTTTCCTGGACTTCCAGTTTAACCGGAAGTGGCCCTAATAATCGTTTTTTAAAACGGAAACCCCCGTTTTTCTCAGCGGATACTTGACGAAAAGTCAACTCCTGGTCACCTTAGATTTTCAAAAATCGGTCTTAAAACAACATTTTTCAAAATCGCAAAAGTGAGCAATTACATTCCCTTTTATTTTGGTTTTGCTTTTTTCACATTTCTTCAATTTTCACAATCTGTAAATAGGAAGTAGAATTTAAAAAAAATGTAATTGCGCACTTGAATTTGTATCAAAAAAATAAGGTTGACTTACTTATGGTTTTCAAAAATTTTGCTCTTTCACCGATTTCTTCGATATTTTTGAAAATCTGGGGTGGCCGTGACTTGACTTCTGGTCAAGTATGATACTTGTTTCTAAATTTAAAAAATTTGTAGATTCTGAATCTGAAAAGTATTATTAGGATCACTTCCGGTTAAACCAGGTCCAAGAGAATTTTAAAAAACATTTTTGAATTCCTTGTATTTAATTGTGCTTTAGTACATACAAGCTCTTTAGAAATAACGGAGAAATATTGCTGGATCAAAAACCTGCTTAGAGCAATTTTTTAGAAAATTTCTCTTTTTGAATTTTTCTTAGCAAAAGGGCATATTATCATTATCGAATTCAATAGCTGTTGCATTGCCGGATCGAAAACCTTTGTGCCATTTTTTCGAAAAATGTCATTTTAGGGGTGAAAAACATTTGTACTTAAGATCATAGTAAATCAGCGCCGGGCGCACGCCCGACCTGGGTTAAAGTTAAATGCTACATTTACAAATTCTGTGAAGTAGAAGTTTCTACCGTCTGCGTCTCCGAGATTGCCAATTTTTTAAATTTATCGACTGCTTTAAGAGTTACAGTAAAAACAGCAATTATTTCTTGGTCCATAGACCAGTTCATATTCTTCAGCGTAACTTTTGAACGAGTGGATGGATTTCAAAAGTTTTTGCATTAATTTTCAGAGGATTTCTTCCTCTTGAAAATTATCATCGCAAAGTTTGGCCATAAATGGCTCTGGGAGGAAAACGGATATAAAAAAAGGCAGCAGAGAAGCGGCTGGAACCTCCCCAACGCATGGGTCTTTGATTTCAGGGACTTCTGTTTAATATTTTAAAGTTGATATGCCTAAATGGCACTTCCCGTTGACCAATTGCTCCCAAAATCCTTTCAGCTCTTCAACCGGTCACCTCAACTCCATTTACCAAATTTCGGGCAAATCGATCGACTAGTTTGGGCTATAAAGTGGTTTCAGTGTTATTACAAAATTTCGATTTTTCTACCTAAAGGGTACTAATTGCGAATAAATTTTGTCTCATTTAAAACCAGAAATTGAAGACCTTTCTGATGGTGACCTCGATAGTGACAATAAATCTTTCAAAAACTTGTTTTGGATGGGTAAATTAGAGAATAATTTTATATTTCGAAATTGGTGTGCCAAAACGGCACTTTCCGTGGGTCGATTGAATCCAAAATTTGTTCACTTCTTCGACGTGTAATACAATCCCCTTGTGCAAAATTTCAGCCAAATCGGTTCAGGGGTTTGGACTGTACCGCGATTTTAAAGTCCGATAAAAATCGAATTTTTTTTTAATTTTTGGTCAAAAGGGCACTAAGAATGAATGCATTTTTAGAAGCAGAATTTGAAGGCCTTTCCTATCGTGACGTGAAAAATGGGGGTTTGCATTTAAAATTTAAAAGTTGATGTGCCAAAATGGCATTTGTGGTTGCACGATTGGCTCCAAAAGCTTTTCAGATCTAAGTCGGGTTGTCACATGCACACGTACCAAATTTCAGCCAAATGGGTACAGTAGTTTGGGCTGTGGCGTGTTTACGAACGAACGAACGAACGAACGTACGTACGAACGTACGTACGTCGTACATACATACAGACACATTTTAAAAACCACTTTTTTGAGTTCTTGAGACCTCAAAACGTATAGATCCGGTCTTATCTCGAATTCGAAAATTTTAGTGATTGCAGTAACCTCCCTTTTTTTTAAATGGTGAAGTGGAGTGGGGAGGTTAAAAGCTTTTCAGCACTGGATTGGTAATGAAATTAGCTTTCAAATGTATCACAAGTGAGGAGCTGCCATTTGAAATTTTAAACTTGGAATTGATGGGAGTTATAGGGGGTGTGTTCTGAAATGGCACCCACCACGGATTGATATGTCCGCCTATAAACGCGAAAAAGTCAGTTTGTTTCGTTTTTGTTTCACCACCCTGTATCTTTTTAAATTGCTTGAACACTTAAAAATTTTAATGCATTTTCTTTTAGTCATTTGTTTTTGAAAATTTTGCAGGTTTGTTGTTAGTGCTAATAAACAGAAGCAACCATTTAATCACTATTGATGTCTTCTAGGGTGTGAATTACGAATTCGAATCTTGACATCAATTTTACCTTCCAACGAAAAATCAAATTGCCAAAAACATTTTAGAGCTCTCGGAATCCAAAAAATGTGTTTTTTTGCAAAAACTTTTTTGGCTGTTACATCCCCTAAATTTCACCACGCATTTCCTATCTTGGAAAAAGCTTCCATTCCCACAAAATGTTTTGTCACGGACACGTTTCTTTTGCCTTTTGTTGCAAGCACTTGTTATTAAATATTAATATTGTTGAGTATTGAACCTTGACAAGAATCTCGAGTTATCACATTTTAATTGTTCTCGAAGAATGTAATAAAAAAAATTATAATGTAATATCGTCGTTCCTGCGTGTTTTCGTGAAACTGAAGCCTGAAGCTTATTTGGTCAAAATTAAAATTTTTCTTGCAGAATGTCAGACGATCACCAATTATTGCAAAAGAAAGGGATAAAAATGTACATACCCCAAAGAATTTCCTCACATAGATTACTTTAGTCCATGCAACTTGTCCACCATTATGCGCCAGGCATCTGAGGGCCCCATCATATCCAGAAAATTTATCGGGATAATCGCAAACATCAGGATGTTCACAAAGAGCGCATAAGTTTGAATATTTGCGTTCTAAAAAAATAATTACTCAAACTTAAGTCAAACTTTTTTATATCTTACTCCAATTAAGGTTGATCTTGGGATCAGGTGACCACTTTCCGACGATGCACGCCTGCGAAAACAACTGAGAGAAGGCCTTCAATTCGTTTTCCCTAGGGCTTAACTCCGGTTCGTTAAGATTCCCGATTATGCCCTTTTGCATTAATCTCGTGAGAGGAATTTTATAGCCCACATTTCGTCCCACCCCTGTATGACATGACTTGAGACCTTTAAGGCCGGCAATTCCACTGATGTTAAGATCTTTGTGAATCACAACCACAGCTTCGTATCGGAATTCAGCTACAAGAAATTGTACTTTCACTACCGACGATCTAAAAAAGTCAACAACCTTTCGTGTTAACAAATTGTTAAACAACAATTGATTTCAAAAAAACTCGTTTGAAGATGACCACCTTGAAAAAAAAACAAACCTTCGGGTTCCTCTTTGGTCCTAATTTCTTCGAAGACCGCGAAATCTTCGTCGGGAGACTTGGCGGCTATATACATATCTTCAGGGTCAACCGTGCCAAAATCGGCCACTCGTTGTTTGATCTTCTCGATACACTCCAGTCTGCAAACAAAATATTTTAAATGAAAAATAATATTAAGTAACAAGGGACAAAAAGTTTTTTTATTCCTGAGGGGTGTTTAAAGCCCGAGTCGAACTCGAGGGCTTTAATATCCGTGAGGGAATAAAAAACAGTTTAGCCCTGTGTTACTTATACCATCGTTTTCAATATCGACAGACACACTAAATTCAATAAAATCAATCAATCAAAATTTGTATTCCCTCAAAATCGGCGATTAAAAATTTAGCATACGAAAATCAGGTATTAAAATCAAAGGAAATGGGTCGATATTGGAAAAAATAATTATTTACCTGTCTCGGGCGGGTATGCAAATGATTTTGGCCGCACTTTTTGTTTCTTGGACGCTCATCTCTTGGCACAATCCTAGTAGCTCCTCGGGGACGCACATTTTGTCTGCGAAATTATAATTGATGAAAATTAGCTTATTTTTTGTTTCCCCTGACAGTTTCTTTAGCACTATTTAAAATATTCATGAAAGTGCACATTTCCAAGGATCCCAAAGGACTTCCTATAAGGATAATAATTTTGCCTTCAATTTTTTACTTGAAAGGCCATTAATTTCCAGTACGTCGCTTTAATTAAATAGATACTTGATAGTCTTTTTTAATTAGCGCCATGTGAAAGTTGAGGAAGACTTACATTCGTTGCGGGTGTTCCTTGGGAATCTGAGGGTGCCCCCTTCTACGGTGAGCCCCCATAGAATGGCCAGCAATGCACAAAGTTTCTTCATTTTCAACTTTCTTGCATCAATCTCGACCGGCAACTGAAGCCGGTTCTTCGTTGCAACTATTTATAATAAATATTTGTTGTGTTATAATCAGCTGACTATTATGTACAATGTGTGGCAATAAAATTTGCATTTCTTGAAAAATGGACGTGAACAATAAAGTGGTGACAAATCTGTTGTAGACTTTAGTTTTCTTTTCATTGCTTTTTAAGTTTTTATATACAGGGTGTCCCGTAATTATGATGCCAACGCTTAATCAGGGCCTCCTTACATAAAAATGTGTCGAAAAGTTCCTATCAACCCTATACTAAAAGGCAATCGTTTCCGAGTTATTAGGCTTAAAAGCATGGTTTTTCGTTAATATTTCAGAAACCAATTTGTCTTTGGTTTTACGGTTTTCATATTTGCACATTTAATTAGCTCTTGAGTACTTATGTTTTGGTACATTCTGTTTATTTATCCACTTTTCGAGAGAAAAAACAATTTGTCGTCGCAAATTTTCACATTTAGGGTATTCTAAATGTGAAAATTTGCGACAATTTGATTTTTTCTCGAAAACGGTCGCGTAAATGAAAAAATCCCAAGTTGCTTTATCATAAAAAACAGCTATTTCTATCGAATATTTTTTTTACGAATATTTCTGTGGGGCACCCTCCTAGTCCGACCCTAGTCGTTTACTGATAAATAAACAAAATGTACCAAAACATAAGTATACTCAAGAGCTAATTAAATGAGCAAAATATGAAAATCTTAGATGAAGTGGTTTCCGAAATATTAAAGAAAAACCATTCTAAGCCCAATAACTCGGAAACGATTGTCTTTTGGCATAGGGATGGTAGGAACTTTTCGACATATTTTTATGTAAAGCAGCATAATTTCTGGACACCCTGTATTGTGGTCCTTGAAATGTATATAACCAAAGCGGCATTTAATGTGTTCACCCTATAATATATTATATTTAATTAATTGAAATTCCAGCGGTGGCTGTGAGCTGTTAAAATTCTTATCTCGTGTTTACCAATTTGAATACAAAATTTATAGCTATGGTAAGTCCCGAATTCAGAGAAATCCTGAGCAATAAACAAGTGGATACCCAAGCGTGCATTATATCAATAAAAAGCAAATTAAGGATCGAATCTAAATAGAATAATTTTTTCTGCTTTCCTGTCCAAGTAAATTTTTGGGTTGAAGGGGGTGGTTTTTGGGGGTATAATTTTTTACGTTCAATTAGTTTCCTGTGTTAATAAGAGTGCTTTTTGTATTTTCGGGTTGAAGGTGGTGAGTTTTAGGGGGCAATTTTTCAGTTAAATTCAACTCTTCCAGTTGCAGGAGGTCCAAGGGTTAAATTTCCTATAATTCAAGTTTTTATGTTTGGAATTTCAAGGGGGTGAGTTCCGTGGTGCAATTTTTTGCTTACAATTAGTATCCTGCGGTAAGAGGTGGTCGAAAGGTTAAATTTTCTGCATGTCTATTTTTCGCGATTGGGGGTTTTGGGGGTGCAATTTTAAGAAGTCAAAGGAGGTGAAAATCAACCCTGGTTAAATAGAATTTCAGAAAATAACACCAAAATACAGGGTGGGTAATTTTTCGATGCTCACCATTGGGATCTCCTAAACGGTAAAAGATACAGGGTCAGTTAAATTACAGAAAAGTTGCGCTATTTCTTGGCGAGTAAGAATCTGAAGAGAATTCCCCGATATTTTCATTCGTTCTTGAGTTATCACAAAAAATCTGGAAATTGCCAATTTAAAGAAAAATTAATATCTGCCTAACGATTGCTGTTATTTAAATGAAATTTGGAACTTTCATATTTTGGACAGCTGTCAATTTTGCTGTAGATTTTGAATAAAGACAGTCAACTTTTCTTTTTCTTATGGACGCCATATTGAATTTTAACACCGCCGAAAGCCCGAGTCACACGACCGCAAGATGTATTTTATTACTGTTGAATTCAATTGTTTTCACATGTTATAAGAGATTGAAGAAGTCTACGTACTTTTTTGCAAATGTTTTTCATCTAAGTTTAGGCTAATTTTGCAAATTATTCCTACCAATTTTCAAATTCTGACATCTGTCAAAAAAGTTCATGTTGAGTACATTTTTGAAAAGCCAATTTTTTTGTGCATTTCAAGGTGTTAAAATTCAATATGGCGGCCATAAAAGAATCAAAAGTTGACTGCCGTTATTCAAAATCTAAAGGGCCTAGAAAATTTCTGTCGATGCTACTCAATTGACAGCTGTCAAAAATATTAAAGTTGCAAGTTTCATTTAAACAACATCAATCTTTAGGAAGATATTAATTTTTCTTTAAATGGTCAATTTTCATATTTTTTGTGAAAACTCGGGAACGAATCAAAATATCGGGGAATTCTCTTTACATTCTTAATCATCAACAAATAGCGCAACTTTTCTGTAATTTAACCGACCCTGTATCTTTTACCGTTTAGGAGATCCAAATTGTGAGTATCGAAAAATTACCCACCCTGTATACCAATTATGCAAATTAAGCTTTTGGCTGGTTGAAATATTGCGAAAGGGGTTGAAAAGAACGAAAAAAATCCAAATGAGTTTACCTATACCTACTGAGGATAAACGAAATTATAGAATTTAGCAAAACAGTGGTGTTGAAAAATTGTAAAGGGGGATGAAAAGTCAAAGGGGGTGAAAATTATTACCGAAGAAAGACAAAATTGCGATATTTTGGCCAAATTAATCATTAATCATTGTTGACAACAATGATTCGCCATGGAAATAGGGTGAATCCCGGTCGTGTGGATCCCGGACAGACCATAGCAAAAATAACAAAAATGATGAGGGATCTGCGTAAATTTAGCTTTTTGAGGGAGTCACATATAGTGAAAGGGGTTGAAATATTTTAGAGGGATGAAAAACTATGAAAATGACTTTAAATGTTTTCACTGTCGCCACCTAAATTCTACCATAACATCGATTAAGATTAAGGCCTTTTTTATACCATCGATAGGAAGCTATCGAATGGTATTAACTTCAACTCTACATTATTCAGTAAGAGTTCGAGTTTTCACCCCTAAGTTTTACCCCCTCCGATAAATTTCACCTAGAATTCACTCCTCCTTTCTTGAAGATGCAATGTGAAAGACCTCATATTTTAACACACTGCTTCTCTGTGTCAAATTACGAGGTTTCATGAATGTGTCAACCCCTAAACTCCAACCCCTATTTCACCACACCCACATGCTCTAAAGAAAGTTGTGTTTTCAATTCCAACACCCTAATCCAATCCGTTGAAAAATTGCTGAGATTTATAGATTCATGTTTTCAACCCCTCATGATTTCACCGCTTTATCATTTACAGAGGTGAGTTTATTTCTAAGCTGTTATAACTCTTGCGTATTTACTGTAAAGAGTTAGGGGTTGTTAATAAAAGCCTAGGGGTTATTTCTTGGTTGAAAACTCATAAGGCTTTTTTCAATGGTTGACCGAAATTTATCGAACCCCTTAATTTTATACCACCAATTACTTAAAGAAATTTCTAGTTTCAACCCTTAAATTTCATCCACCTTGTCTCTGAAAATTAACACACCAAATTCTGCCTTGATACGTTGAGTAGTTTTTGAGCTCTCGTATTTTTGAAATGTTACGCTGGTATCGGCTTGGTGAACAGAAAGAAGAGAAATCTTTAAAAACTTAAGCTATTTTGGCGACCACTTCACGTGGTCTTCTTCACAGGCTAAAAACAATTTATTGGATCCTTTAGGCAACTATTTTTTACACAAGGTATAATCAACTTACCTAACTTAATTTTTTTGAAATATAATTGAAATTATTTAAATAACAAAATAACACATCCGCCCTCATCAGGAACTATGACAGAAAGAACGTATTTTTGTTTTTCGGCATGTTGTAGTACCTTTAGGGGTGGTTTTTCGCAAAATATGAATAACACCTTTTCTGAATCATTAATGGAAAGCTAGGCTCGAGTTATTGCAATTAATAATTTTTCTGTTTTTCACCCATAACTCCCACCCCCTTTGCAATCGTTCTCAAGTTATGCGATGGATAGACGGACGGCCGGTCGGCGCCTGCGCATATGCTTCGGCACTGAAAAGTAGAAAAAATTAACAAGAATGATCCTTCCGCTTAGTGACGTTTGCGGAAATTTTGACGGAACCGAAAACCTGTTTAAACACTTCAACAGAGAGAACGCCTCCTTCTTACCTCTGCATCTGTGATTCTATTATAGAAGATTGTTTGCAAGTTTAATTATTGATTAATTAAACTGTGTACAACCTTCCAATAATCGATACCTATTAATAATATCTATTGCTGCGAATAAACACTCCGATTCCCATTAATTATTACCAGGTCAAGACATGCTGATAAGAAGAAAAATAACCTCTTGGTTTTCCCGATTTTATGTTATTTAATTAAGTTTATCACATAAAAAATAAATATAAATAAAACTGATTTAAATAGTTATAAGGTCTAATGGCATCGTTAAAAATAATCTTATATTATGATTGATCAATCTACTGAAGATACCTACAAATAAAAAAATATTAATCCTTTTGTAGTTATTGCCTAATCTAACAACCTCTGTTTAACTCTATGCGATGGCTTGCAGTAATCCCCCTCGCATTCACCACTCTTGAAATTTTTGGAAAAAGTATCAATAGCTCCCAATATCGACCTGGAAATCTCGCTCAGATCTCCGGCTAAAAAGAAAAAAATTTTACCCCAAATAATAAAAGACATCTTCACCATATTTCCTTTCTTCTTCAACGCCCTCTTCGTTATTCTCACTACTTGCGCCATTGCCATGATGACTAATTTTGTGCTTTAGTGAGGGAATAAATAAGAGCAGGCAAATGATGGCTACAAAACTTATAAATTTCTTAAAAATGACAAGCTTCAATAGGATTTTTCCTAGGGTGAACAAGTCAATTTTCAATTTCAACTTATCAAGCAAGCCTAGCATTCCATGTGGCATTCCATAGACGGGTTGCTGGTATGGAGGGCCATAGACCGGGGGAGGAGGACCATACATCGGGACAGGGGGGCCATAACTGAAATTTTTTTATTTTTAGATGCGATATACAGGGTGAGTCTAAAAGACATCCTTGATACCACAGAATCTACTGTTCAAATGATGAAGCTTGGGGCAAAAATTATTGGTCAATTGTGATTCCTCTTGATGTTATAAGCCGCCAAAGATCTTCATTTTTAAACGTTCTTTTTATTATTTGCCCTTGAACTTTTTTATGTCTGAAAATATTGCTAATTTGCCTATGCGACCGTATTCCCCGTTCAATTATAAAACTTTTTTGGCTCTTAAAATTTTTCGAAAAAACTAACCACTCACGAGAAAAATTGAAAAAACCGAAAACATGATCACCTTAAAACCAATGATGAGTCTACCTCATAAAAAAGTGAAATTACCATCAATGTTTTTTCTTCAGTTGTGAGCAATGGTTCTGGCCACAGATGTAGAACACCATCAATGCAAAAAAACAGTTGAAATGTGATGCGTGTCAACGTACACTTTGATTTTTATTGAAATTGTAGGTTTATCACGATGATCATGTTTTCGGTTTTTTCAATTTTCCTCGTGAGTGGTTAGTTTTTTCGAAAAATTTTAAGAGCCAAAAAAGTTTTAGAATTGAACAGGGAATACGGCCGCATAGGCAAATTAGCAATATTTTCAAACGTAAAAAAGTTCAAGGGCAAAAAACATCGGGCCACTCTGTATAACAGGGATCTGCTTGTTGGATAATCTCTCAAGTACCACCAGCATCTTGGTCTGTAACAATGTTGTGCAAAAATTCAAAATCCTACGATACACCTTTCGAAAGATATTTAAAAAGAACGTTTAAAAATCAAGATCTTTGGCGGCTTATAACATCAAAAGGAATCACAATTGACCAATAATTTTTGCACCAAGCTTCATCATTTGAACAGTAGATTCTGTGGTGTAAAGGATGTGGAGTCTTTCAGACTCACCCTGTAGGTATCATTTGATCAACATTTATTATCAATGGTGCCCTTTTGGCCAAAAAACGGTGCCGGCAAAAAACCTTTGTATAACTGTATATTTTTATTACCGGATGTGATAGCTGATTTTTTTTCGAAAACCTTCGTGCCATTTTTTCGAAAAATGCCATTTTATTTGCAAAAGGGCCCTTTTTGAATTTATTTTACAGAAAACCATATTCTTGCAAGCGGATTCAATAGCAATTTTTTCGAAAATTGCCATTTTAGAGGCAAAAAGGCCCCTTTTTTGTCTAAATGTAACTGGATGAAATATAAAAATTTTACTTTTGAACGGGAGGAGGGCCGTATATAGGCTTCGGGGGTCCTGGTGGAGGCGCCGGGGGTCCATACTGATAAGCAGGCTGCGAGGCAGGATACGGAAACTGCTCGTTATATTCCCGGTCACTTTTTGTACTAGGAAACTGCACCTGGACGTCGCTCCCGTGGGAATCACTGTAAGCATCCAGATAGCTATCCCTAGGACTGCTTTCTTCACCACGCGCCACCACAACAAACACTAACAGTGCGACCACTCGCATGTTGAATGTAAAATGATTTAAAAAAAATGATTTAAAACCAGTGTCCTACTCCCGTTAAAAAGTGCTTAAATTGACGGTGGACATATAGATAAGTGGATCGCAGAGCAATTATTGTTATGCAGTGGTGTGTCTGGATAACAATGCGGACGAACGCGACGTACATTTTAACAATTCCGTTTTATGTTTAAGTACGATTGTCACATTGTCATGAAGCGGTTTAATTTCGTCTTAATGCCATAATTAGAGATGATTTATATGGTGCAACGGGGTTAAGTACATTTTGGTTTGAAAAAATTTAAATACAATCATAAAATTAAACCATTCATTAGTGCGCCTCACAACGAATGTGCCAATAAGGTAGGTACTTTACGCCTCTTGGCCACCAGGGACCTACTTTAAGCCCGCTGATGTGAACTAAAATGTGTTTTTTATTGAAAGATAGTAAAAAAATTCGACAAAACTAGTTTTCACTAGTTAACACTAAAATTCACGACTATTCGTTAAAGCTGGTTTTCACTAGGAAGAGCTAGAGGGGTCTAGTATTTTCAGTGAATACGCTCATTTAAAACTAGCTTGCCTAGAGCCATTAAGGTATGATTGTAAAGGAATCTAAAGCTCGTTTTAGACACAGGGTGGTAGAAAAAACATCAATCAAACACGATTTTATGGCACATAACTCTGTAGAAGAGATAAATGTGATTTGTTATACGTATATGAATAAAATAAGGTAGTCAGAGGTAGGTACCTAATAGTCAAAGAATATAAGTATAGGTAAGTATATCAAATTATGAGCCGATTTCAAAATCAAAATTATATAGAATGTTCTTTAAATATTTGCCTAATAGGCTACTTGCACATTTCCTAATTTCGGGATATTTTATTGTAAATACATCAATAAAGATACAAGGAATCGTCCGCGAACATCAATTTTATTTAAAAAACGTTTGCTTATTTGTAAATAAATAAATAATTCAGAAACGCCGTTGTATGACTTGTGACGTCATAAATCGTACAGCCGATGCAATCTGACAACAGTTTATTTGAGGGTGACGTTTAATAATTACCGTAGAGTCGGGTGGCTTTGGTCCACTTTGAAACTTTGACGTTCTGTAACTTTTCACAGGATAAGGATATTTACTTGCTACTGGTGTCAGTATTATAGTCTATGATAGTATTTTCAATCAGGCAAATTACAATAATGTGAAAGCAATTTTATTAGGTTTTTTTAAAAAAAAACAGGGTGGCCAAAGTTACCAGGTAAAGTTGGGTTACTTTGGCCACCCATTTGTTTTACGCGTAAATGTAAAGACAAACATGCCTAAGCCTGTGTTTGGCCACCAAAAAAATTCCGTTGCCTTGCATGACGAATTGGGAGCAACAAACAGAAATTAAATGTATAAAAACAAGTGGCGGGCTATTCAAAATTCAAACTTTATTAAAAAATACAAAATTGTATGCATAGGCTTCCATTTCAGGTATCTTGAAGAAGCCCTTTTGGAAGGTTGGGGGGGTTTCTATCATTACCACAATATCTAATAATTTCGGCTTCCTGCTGGTCTTTTGTAACGACCCATTTTTCCAAAGCTATAGAAATTGCCACATTATGCTATGATATACTAATAAATAGACTGGTTACTTATATAGTGCACTCAACAATTTGAAAGCCGCCTAAATTTCATCAATTTACGACTGGCCAATGTCACCCGTTTAAGTAACAAAATCTGATTGGGCGAGTTTGGCCACCCCCTACTGGCCAAGCCGCTAACTTTTCGGTCGTAATTATGGAACGGAAATCTTCCCAGAGGTCTACTCATCACATGCTGTTAGCAAAAATTGATAGCTGTCGCTAGTTAAATTTCCGCGACAAAAGTTTTTTGCGTCTAAATATCGCCTGTTTCTCACAACAGGATTCTAAATTTAATTACGTTAAATTGAACTTATTAATTTATTCCGATTATTAATTTTTAGCATACCTATAGTATGTACTATCATATAAAATCATAAAACCCACAATTATTAATCAATTTAATGTGGACATGTACAATAGTAACAAATTCCGAAAAACGGCCAAAGTGACCTAGGCAGGCCAAAGCCACCCAACTTTACGGTAATTTGAAAAGTCAACCTTGACAGTTGAGAAAAAGAGGGGTCAAAAGTAACCTCTAACGTTCAAAAAGGCGGTAAGTAGAATGTTATTAGTTGCTTGGGTTGGCATCTTGTACCTTTCTGCCCACTGACAAAGACTACTGGTGACTACAATAAAATATTTAAGATTTATGAATGAAAGACGTCGGGTCAGGTTAGACAGCGACGTTGTCACATGTAAGAAAATTGAGTTCGAATGGCTGCGGGGGTTTTCCCAGACAGCACAAAAACGTCCAATGTATACGTACATAAGTCATATAGCTCTGGATAAACCGATGTCCACTGTACATCCAGGTACGGAACCATGGACGTACAAAGGATGTCCATCGTATGTACAAATGTCTCCTAAACGGACATCCATAGTACAACCGCAGTGTACGTCTAATGGACGTACACACTGTATGTCTAATGGACGTACACACTGTACGTCTAATGGAGGTACACAGTACACACACAATTATCGCTTACAGCTTCTTTATTCATTATTTACAATTATAGGTACATTTTCACCATTGATGGTAGTATCGGAGAATTCTGTAGGGTTCGATCAGGTTCTTGAAGTTCCATTATTTCAACTTGCTGTAATACCCTTTAAATTAGCAAAACCTCCGAATTCCTAGAAACAACTTTAAGGTTAATATAGGTAACACTGGCGATGGCGATGACAAAAATTGCCCAAAGGCGTGAGCTTCTTTCTAAGAATCCGAGGTTAGGTTTACTTCAATTCTGTAAATTACAGTAATTATAACACTTTTGTATCTAAGTTTATATATACCTTAAAAACTTACTGTACTGTAACAAAGCAAAGGCAGGGCAGGGCAAATAATAATGTACACAACACTCCCACGAGTTTGAGGCGATTGTGATTGTAGTAAACGAATAAAATGGCGAGAAACCTGGCGTGGAGAAAAGGAAATCCCCAGAAAACGGCGCGCACTTTCAAAATTTGTCTAGGTTATGTTTGACCCCCCCCCCCCCGTCTCATAATAAACTGCAAGTAATAATATTAGTAACTACTTGTGATTTACTAAGCAAAGCAACTAAAGGGTATATTATTACTTTTAAAAAACTTTGTACCATAGTAGGTACGACGCTGTACGTAAATAGTACGTACAAGGAAATGCATCCACTGTACGTCCACAACGGTACATCCTCAGTACGTCCACAGAATGTCCAGGACGGACAGTACAAAAGCTGTACCAAAAATGTGCATCCAGAGTATGTACATGAAAATGCATCCAGTGTACGTCCACAGCGGTACATTCTCAGTACGTCCAGAGAATGTCCAGGACGTACAGGACAAATGCTGTACCTAAAATGTACATCCACTGGACGTCTTGTGCTATCTGGGTTTTGGCGCGAAGTTTTAAAATGCTACTTTCTCATTTTCTTTTGAGCTCCACGGACAACATATTGGAACTTAAGGTATCTGGAAGGATTAAATATATCCCGAACTTCAATTTAACATCAAAAACAAAATTGATGCAAGATGCCTATTACATATTTTGAAAACTACGATAGCTTCTATAAGGGCCATGGTGCTGCATTAAAAGACGAAATTTTCTCCAAATGCCACTTTTAAAGACAAAATTCGAGGTTTGTTCTCGAAGTGTGACTTTAAAGACGAAGTTTAATTCTCAAGACTTCAATATTAAAATGCCCTTTTCGCCCTTTTTTGCAAGACCTTCCTACACGAATGTTATTGGAGAGAACTTTCATGAGCTTTCAGGTTGAAAGAAGTAGAAGATGGTCTGAAGAATTTTTGGAAAGACCGAAACATAATGTAAGTATACCTATACCTACTTAGCTGTTTTTACCTGTTTCATCAATATACATTCAGGAAGACTAGAATACTTTCTTTATAATTAAATTACTGAAAATTGACCTAACTTATACATTAGGTAGTAAAAATATAGTTAAGTATTCTTAATAAGGCCTAACCTGAGAATTTTGATGTTTCTCGAAACAATTTCAACCTCACGGAGCAGGTATACCTACCTATATATGCCCTTAATTATTATACACGAAAACTTCAAGCCATGGACAACTTTCCCAATTTTAGTTTCTAGACTCATATTCATCGTTTTTGTTTTAAGTTTAATTAAGTATTTCACTTCAAAAAGCATTTTTTTTAAATAATGACGTATGTGCCAGCGATCCCACCTTTCTGTACAATTTCTTGGTGTAAGAACACAGATGACAACTAGATGACACTTTTTTCCATTAAAAGATTGGATTTGACGTTAACGAAACGAATGAAATCAAATGAAATGAACAGGTTGACTCAAGGACGTAGCTCATACGTCATCGAAATTATTACTTCGTTTTATGGCCTTTGGACTGGTTATTTTCCAAAATGCAAAAGCACGTCAGAGCTCATTTCAAAAGGTCTTTCAAATTGAGCAATAACTCCGAAGCATCGTATTTTCACATTAGGTATGCAAAAAATTATTGCCCTTAGAAAAAAAATCTCGGACTTTTTCTTTTAAAGTCGCACTTTCTAGAAAAAAACACGAAATTCGTTTTTTGAAGTGGCGCTTTGAGAAAAAGTCTCGAATTTCATCTTTTAAAGTGAAACTTTTGAGAAAGAAAAGCGGCACTCTAAAAAAATGTAGCGCCTTTAAAAGCCACCGCAGCTTTCAATATTAATTATTCATAACATTTAACGTAACTTCTTTTTCACGGAGACCCTCATTTTGGAGCGCAGTGTACTACGTTAGTCTGCAACGTATCGCCACCAGAGGTCGCCACAGTTTAGTAAACTGGGCGTCGTGACGTGATCTGCATTACCGGCTACGTCAAAAGTAACATAACCTAGAACGCCTCAAAAATCTTGAAATAGTCATTTAGAAAATTAATAAATAATCACATTCTGGGCACATTTTAGGCTAGAAGATGTCCGAGAAGGAGAAAAGCGCCCCAAACCAGGCGAAGAGCATCCCAAAGGATGGCCAAGTAATAATGTCCATAATGAAAGAAATGGGGATTTCTTCTTACGAACCGAAGACAATAGTGCAACTAAACGAGTTCGTCTACCGCTATGCAACATCGATTCTCGAAGAAGCACGAATTTACGCAAACAACGCCAAGAAGAAGTTCGTCGATGTGGATGATGTGAGACTAGCCCTCCAGTTGTCCAGCGAGTCAACTTTTACAGCACCTCCTCCGAGAGAAGTGGTACTGGAATGCGCCAATGTTAAGAACTACACCCCACTCCCGCTTGTGAAGCCCCACTGTGGGCTACGCTTGCCCCCGGATCGCTACTGCTTGTCCTCTTGCAATTATGCTCTCAAGACGAATGCGAAAAAAACAGTGAAAGCCGGGTTCATTGGGTCACCTCCAGCAAGTGTCAAGGTCAACACCAAACCCAACGTTGGTTTTGTCAAGCGAACCCCGTTGGGTGTACCCATACCTAAACCATTGACTAAAATTACGGGAAGTGCCCCACAGTCGCCCCAAATGAAAACTACGTTCAAGCCCAAAATTCAGATCACTCAAAACATTGCAGTTAACAGTACCCCCATGGAGATTGACGATAATCCGCTTAAAAGAAAACGAGAGGATGACATGGACGGTTGATTTATTAACAATAAATTGAATTATTCCATGCCGAATTCTTCTTTGATATATTCACAGACCACCTGTCTTGGATGCTTTCTACTCGTGTGCACTTTCAAGTCATTAAACCGCTTGGCTTTGTACTCGCATTTCTCGCACGGGAACCACTTAATTTCATCCACAGTTAGATGCTTGCCAATTTTGTGCTTTTTAACGTTACCTTTCTCCTTTGATTTGTAATCACAGTCCTCACAGTGAAACCATTTAATCTCCCTCGAGTCCAGATGCTTAATCAAGTGCTTGTTCAAGTTATGCTTTTGTTTACATTTGTAGTTGCATTTATTGCATGCAAACCACTTGATTTCTTCCGGATTTAAATGTCTGTTAATCACGTGCAGTTTCAAATTGTTCCTTTGTTTGAACCTGCAGTTGCATTCTCGGCACTGAAACCACTGGATCTCATCTGCGTTTAAATGACTGCAAATGGTGTGACGCTCCAGTTGGATCTTTTGCTTTGATTTGTACTCGCATTTTTCACATTTGAACCATTCGATTTCCTCCGCGTTTAGATGTTTAATCACTGCATGCTTGGTTAGAACATCCTTCCGTTTGCATTTGTAGTCGCATTTTTCGCACTGGAACCACTTGATTTTCTCTGCAAAGCTGCATTCTGCTGTAATGTTTTGCTCGATCTTCTCCTCCTCTTCTATTTTTACGTCTTCATCATCTTCCGTTTCTTGCTTAATTTCCTTTTTAATTCCTACCCTAGTATTTGTTGACTCGGCTTGTGGTTCTTGTTTAAACTCTCCGTTTACTTCGCCATAAAAACAGGCAACAACAAAGGCAGCCATCGTATTAAGTTATTAATTAAGTATTAATAAATTCGACTAATAATGATGAAGAAGCCCCAAAATAGGGGCTTTTGAACCATAACCTTACTACTTTTGACAGTTGTGTGGGTGTAATTGACAGAAGTGACAGCTGTCAACGACACAGGTCGACTCGATTACCGAAGTAATTAGCCAATAATAAGCTAATTGTTTCAAGAAACTCTTTAAAGAATGTTGAAAAGTGAAGAGAAAGGGTTGGAACGTTTTTGCAACAAATTTTAAAAAAGTTTTAGGTAGGCAACCAGCAATTGCCTAACCACAACAACTCATACAACAACTCGTCTGTCGCTAACTTCACACAAGTGAAGTGTCAAACTGTCAAATGTCAGTTTCGTTTTCCATGTTTGACAACAAAAATTGATTTTATTCATAATTTTTAATAATATCCATCAATTTTATGAATTCGGTAATAAAATGCACTGCCCTAATCATAATTGATGTTTTATTTTCAGTAAAATGTCGACAGTTAATTTCGCAATGCCTCAGCCGATGGACATCTTGTTCAACGAAATGAAAGAGGAAATCTTATCCTCCGTCCACTGCGCCTTCTGTGACTTCAAAGCAAAAGACAACGGGGGCTTGGAAAGACACCTTGAATCTTCACACATGGAAGTTATAAATAATCCGGCTGATAAAACAACTAAACAAAATAGCTGCCTCAACTGTAACGTTTGCGAATACAAAACTGAAAAGAAGAGGAATCTGGACAGACACATGAGACAGCATCGCCTTTCAGAAGCGAAATACATAATTTGCCCCCACTGCCCGTACAAGAGCCCCCAAAACAGTAAACTGCAGGAGCACGTGACTCGAAGACACCTCAAGTCTGAAGAAATCGAATGGATTGACTGTGAAATCTGCCACTTGAAGTTCAAAACCAAGGACAGACTCCTCTACCACATCAAAACCAAACACCCCGTCACGGGGGAAGTAAAATCACTTCATTGCGATATCTGTGACTTTAAAACTCACCTGAAGGAGTCTCTAAAGTGGCACGTTATTTACAAGCACGTCGATAAGAGCGAAGTGAAATGGTTCCAATGTGAGATTTGTGACTCGAAATTCAGGCAGGAGAGTAACCTGAACCGCCACATGAAAAATAAACATTTAAGCGACGAGGAGATCGAGTGGTTTAATTGCCCACACTGCGAGTATAAGGCCAAGGAAAGAAAGACCTTGAAATTACACATCCTGAGAAAACATATCGATAAAGAAAAAATTGAGTGGGTTCATTGTGAAAAGTGCGAATCGAAGTTCAAGACGAGGGAGGCGATGAGGGCTCACATGAA
This sequence comes from Pycnomerus fuliginosus, assembly GCA_963924575.1. Lineage (NCBI taxonomy): Eukaryota > Metazoa > Arthropoda > Insecta > Coleoptera > Zopheridae > Pycnomerus > Pycnomerus fuliginosus. The sequence continues at coordinate 16,476,968 of OZ004624.1, read as the reverse complement.
GCACAGACACCCTACTAGTGAGGTTCAATTGTTTGCATGTGAGTTGTGTGAGGTCAAGTGCAAGTTTAAGAGTGCTTTGAAACGGCACGTGATGAATAAGCACTTGAATCCAGTTAAGTGGTTTGCGTGTCAGAATTGCGATTCCAGATTTGGGGACGAAGACAATTTGGAGAAACACATGGCGTATGTTCACGTTAAATTGGAGAAGGCCTGAAATTAATTTGTAGGTTTAGTTTTGATATAATACATTGTGATTGTTACTTTCAATGAATAAATAAAAACAGGCCATTACAATATGCCACAAATTCCTTATTATTGGTATAAATCGAAAAATAATCAAATTCGATTGAGATACATCGTTTTTGTTTCAATTTTAATAAAAATATCACTTCAAAAAGCAATTTTAAAGAATTGATGACGTATGTGCTAGCGATCTCACCTTTCTGCAAATGTCTTGGTGTAAAACCGCAGCAGATGACAGTTTGTCACTTGTTTCCAGACAATAAATTAGATTTGACATTGACGAAATTAAACAGGAATAAAATGGACAGGTTGGTTCGTACTTTTCGTGAGAAAGTAGCCTCATACTCATTAAAATTTATATCTCATTTTATGACCTTTAGTCAGACGCGTTTTTATACACTAGGTCATGAAGCGCGCATACGCGCGCTGAAATTGTAAAATCCTTTTTCTACGACCACTATTGTAAATAGCCAATTTTGTACAACGTACAAACCAGTGGCGGTGCAAGGGTAAAAATTAGGTGGTGCTCCCAGTTCCCAAAATAATAATAATAATAATAATAATACGATTGTTATGTCGCTCAATGGATTTTCTGTATTCTGAATTGAGCATAGTTGCAATGTTTACTGTACCCAACATGGCTAAGTTTAACTCATTCTTCATATGTTGGGAAGAATGCCCATGCTTCTTGATTTTTTCATTGATGTGATTTAAATCGGTCACGCCAGTTTTTGTCCAGGACACATCACCACCGAAAAGAAAACATGGGAAACAAAACACGGCATTAACTGCATTGCATCCGCACAACCACAAGTTTTTTTTATATAATTCATGATTAAAGGATCTTAGGAATTGTTTATTTTTCGTTTTTACCGGAAGCTGTATTGTTAGGTACGGGGTTGGCCTTCCTAGAACTTTGATTTGGACTTTTTCTTCCAATTTAAGCTGTGAGAAAGGATGATTTAAGAGATGCTGCACGGTATTCATGTTCGAACTCGGAACTTCGCAGAGTGCAACCTCAGACTGACAAAAATCAAGCGATATGCGGATATGCATAAATTTGGTAAACGAACTAAACCAACGAAGACTAATAAATAAAGGAAAGTGGAATGGTATATGGATTAATGGAAACAATCCGAGAAACGAGATAGAAAATTAGGCGCTCGCGCTCCTGACCATACGGAATCCTGACGTGCGGCCTGAAACAGAGCACTTCGCCCTGCTAAATCGCCGTTTAACAGTGTGTAGCTCCATCCTTCATCCTCTCGGTCTCGCACGTTTGAAGCGCATCCCCCAAACCGTGCGCCGTATCGACGAGCACCACAATATGGCAAATGAATATAAATATGCTTAAATATTTGCTTATACCTTCCTTTTTGAAATATGACCTATTGTTACGTGACAATATGTGGTAATAATGCCTATTTATTGCACTAAAAACTAAGGGGCATTTTTAATTTTTTTTCTCGTTTTTTCTCGGTAGTGCGCGCGCACCGGAGCACTTACACAAAAACCGCCACTGGTACAAACTAAGTAAGCCGTTCCTTACGCACACAAACCTAAAACTGTGCGTAAAGAGTGAAAATCGCACAGTTTTCAATTGTCATTTGTCAAATGTCATTTTTCACTCAATTTTATTGTTAAATTCATTATTCTCCCCTTATTTATTAGGACATTTTAAAAACATATCGACTACTCCTCTTCCAGGATAAAAGCAGTTCAACTGCAAAGTAAAATCCGAGGCAAAATCAATAAAAATCTTCTGTGCAAAAGTTAGGTTATATCGCAGGATCTTTTCGTCTGAAAATGCCTTGGGACCGGTAAGTTGTATTTATTCGTATTATCTTGAACCTTTGAGCAGGTATTTTAAAGACATTGTCATAATATAGAATACTGGCAGGTTTTTGGTACCCAGGAACAATCCACCGTTAATTTAGTTGACTTTAATTCAAGTAATTCCATTGTAAGCACGAATCAATTATTTATGCTGGAAAAAAACGTTTGAGGATCCAAAATAATGCAGAGTAAATTTGCATAACATCTTTTGTGAGAAATGCATGTGAGAAAAAGTATGATTCCATTTGAAAAATAAAAATTATGGTCATTTCCGGTTGAACCGGAAGTGCTAAAAATATCTGACTATGCCACTGGATTCACATCAAAAAAATAAGGTTGACTTGTCTCAGGATTTTTCCGAAATATTCCTCTCGAAGAAGTTCTTCAATTTATTAAACCTACTATTGAGAAAAGTTAAGAAATATTGTGTGGTCGTAGAAAAAGTATCGTACGCAACTCGAGTTGTAAGGCAATTACGCACTGTGGAATTATACACTCGCCGCTACGCGGCTCGTGTACAACTTCTTCCACACGTGCGTAATATGCTTCTTACAACTCTCGTTACGTAATATACTATTATAATGTAAAATCTTTTATAATGTAAAATTGTTCTAATGTAAAACGTCCTTTATATTGTAAAATCTCTTACGCATAAGTGTTAAGTAATGATAGTTCATTGCGTAATAGGTCTCAGTGGTATTTGGTCTATACATTCATGTGTAAAGTATAGTACCTACGTAATGAGCGGGTAATGCCAGTTATTACTCCCGAGGACGAAGTTTGCAGCATGAACCGGCCACGATATACAGGGTGTCTCAGAACTCCCGTATAAGCCGGTAATGGTATGGTCGAGGGTATGGTAGATCCTTGCCTCAATCTAAGACCCGTATGCCACAATACAATATTTGGTCCTAAATTGCATGCAACGCAATACAATTGCATATAGGTATTGTATGCAATTTAGAATCAAATATTGTATCGGGTCACACGGCCCTAAGACGAATCTTCCTTTGGAAAAATTACGGGAGTCTAATAGTTTTCAAATGGGAAGCAAAGTTGTGCAAGCTGTTACTGGGATAGGTACAGAAAAAGTTGTTACTTCATGATGTCTTATTCTTTGTGCCTTTATTACTTTTATGTGTGTCTCAGCAACGACTTGCACATCCTTGTTTTACCTTACTATCTAATTCAGATGTTCATTCTGATTGGCGGACTTTAATTGCTTCCCATTTGAAAACTATTGGACCCTCGCAATTTTTGCAAAGGAAAATTCGTCTTAAATTGACGAATCTACCATTACCGGCTTATACGGGAGTTCTGAGACACCCTGTATATTATTAAGCGGTTTTCAGTATGTTTTTTTATAAATCGCAGTTTTTACATAAAGTAGGTACCTATAAAGTATTTACCTACCTCTTCAAATTCTAGAAAGTGAAATTTTAGAAAATCAGAATCATCGGAACACAAGCTTTCTTATTTGCATTAGGTTTGTCGATCATTATCAGGTACTGTTGCGAGCAAAAATAACTGGATATACCTTGTCATTACACTGACATAAACTGTGCACGGGCCTTTACGTATACCTTCTATTAATTACTGTACGTTCAAAACATGAGTTTTTTACATCGTGATACTGATAGTACCTAAAGTCCCGTCGCATATTAACGAAAGCGGGGGTTGTGTGTCTCAGGCTTTTTTTTCTGTTAGTTTGTAAACGGGATTTCAGTTATGTCAAAATTCCTGTCATGGACAATAATTAACAACAAAAACCCCTTTCAACCTCCATTGTTACTGTTTATTGACACTGACAGTGAGTGACGGAAGTTTTGACGGATGTGAAATCCCGCTTACAAACCAACAGAAAAAAAGCCTTAGACACCCAACCCCCACTTTCGTTAATATGCGACGGGACTTTAGGCGTTTTTTCTCGGTTTTATGTATTGAAATACAAGCTTTCATTTGAAAGCCTAGGAAAAAATCTTGTTTCGCATTGAAATACCTTCAAAATAATGTCAGATTTGAATCGTCCTTACGAGAAACATTTGAAACCGACGGCATAAGTGACATTGTTTCAATACAAATTTTAAAAAATAGTGAAGCGCCGATTTGTAGTAATTCGGAATCGAAAACATAAAATCGAGAAAAAACGCCTTATCTGATGTTTACAATAATGTACTAATATATTATTATTATATTATTTAACAAAATTTTATTAAAACTTCCAAAGTACCTATTTGTCGAAAGGTTTCAAAGTAGGTATAAAAAAATATTGCATAATATAAGTACCTATACCTACACTTTTTACTTGATGATTTGTGTACATAAATGCATACCACAGAAAGTGTATGGTAAAATGTCGTCATGCGCCATTGTAACTGACTTTTGCAACTTAATGACGTATTCGTAATCAAATCTCATCTTAAGATAAATGCGCATGATTCTTGACATGAGTTCGAAACCATCGACATTTCAGATCATATGTACCTAAGTCACCGGAAAATGTGCATCAATGCGATGTGTATCCCTGTACATGTTTATCTTTTTAAGGTGAGTGTAAGGGCGGTCTGAATTTACTGGTGGAATCGTGTACAGATTCTATCAATCTCTGCATCTAGTAGTAGTACCATCGCAGCCACCGAAAAGTGCACGATTGCTTTACAATGCATTTTTTAAAGATTTTTATCACAATGAAGACGGCTTCCCAGAGAACACAAAAACGTTACAGTGAAGTCGCCTGCATCTCACAATGCGGATATATATATCCAGTGCGATGTCGCCCGAGACGCAAAATTAGACCTTTTCAAGCTGCGAAATGTCCGCCCCACTGGAGCTTTTTAAACCGCAATATTAAAAGCTTTTTGTGATCTTAAATAAAGTACTACAAAGATCTCTGATTGAAATCGACGTGCAACTGCAATATACATCTCCAATAAGAACTTAATAAGATGTGCAACATATATCCCTAACAAGAATTTAATAAGATGTGCAATATACATCCCCAATAAGAATTTAATAAGATGTTAATAAAATGTTCACACTGTGATCTCCCAAAATGATAACACCTGAGCTGTTTTTTGGCGGTCGCCATATTTTTAAATACAAACTTGCATATTTAAAAGCATATAGGAGATACTCCACCTTTGTATTAATATATTGTCAAATTAATGTCAGTTTTCAATCTTTCGAGAAGAATTCAAAACCGACAGCAATGTGAGACTATATTTACCACAAAGCAGGAGTATCTCCAATACTTTCAAAATAATACAAATTTGTATTTAAAAACATGGCGACCGACAAAAAACAGTTGGCGTTTAGTAAATCAAAGGACATATTTTGACAATATATTTATTGTTTCTAAAAATACAAAGAAATGATAGGGGAATTAATAATCTTACTGACTAATCTACTTATAAAAAAGATAAAGTGGAGCAGCAATATTTTTTTGCTGTATCTGCTTTGCAAAAAAAATGATAGAAACAAAAAAATAATAGGGAAGTGCAACAATCTTCTGCCAGCTTCGCCAAAAAATAAAAAACTATAAGAACAAAAAAATAATAGGGAAGTACAACAATCTTCTGTCAGCTTCGCCAAAAAGAGATAGGAACAAAAAAAATAGGGAAGTACAATCTTCTGTCAGCTTCGCCAAAAAATAAAGTGATAGGAACAAAAAAAATAATAACAGGGAAGTACAGCAAACTTCTGTCAGCTTCGCCAAAAAATAATAGGGGAGCACCTACTACTTCCTCTGGTCTTCTCGTTCTCGTCTCTGCTTGGCATGTCGGAGCCACTCTTTTACGTAAATTTCAAAGTCTTTGGCATTTACGCCAGTGGAATCCCGAACTGCAGCTGCAACACAAAAATAAAATATTAAAAAAAAAGAAAGTAGGTTTGTACTGGTTATGCCAAAAAATATTATTTACTATAATTAAGGTTAAGTTTAGTAACCATCATGCAACATGCATTTGATCAGACGCTGCGCTATATAAACAATTAATAAACAAACCGTTGTCAGTTTGTATTACAAAGTATGATTCGACAATCTTTTTAACTTCTAGGCTCGCAGAGCAGTTACTAAAATCGATCGAAAAATCGAATCGCCAAAAACATCAAATCTTAACGTTTGGGTCCTGGGAACCCAAAAAAGTGTATGTCTGTATGTCTGTGAACACGCTACAGCCCAAACTACTGGACCGATCTACCTGAAATTTGAAACATATGCATGTTATGGCCTTCGGAAGAGCTGATTTGGTTTTGGGCCAAATCGATCCACAAAAAGTGCCATTTTGGCACATCAATCGACTTTAAAAATTTAAATGCAAACCCCCATTTTTCACGTCACCATATAAAAGCTCTTCAAATTCTGCTTCTAAAAATGTATTCATACTTGGTGCCCTTTTGGCCAAAAATCGGTGCCGTAAAAAAAACCTATGTAAAATTGTAATTTTTATTATTGAATTTTATAGCTGATATTTTACCGGGTCGAAAACCTTAGTGCCATTTTTTCGAAAATTGCCATTTTAAGGGCGAAAGGGCCCCTTTTTGAATTTATTTTAGCAAAAGAACATATTCTTATTATCGGATTCGACAGCTGTTGCATTGTCGGATCAAAAACCTTAGTGCCATTTTTTTGAAAATTGGCATTTTAAGGGCGAAAGGGCCCCTTTTTGAATTTATTTTAGCAAGAGAGCATATTATTATTACCGGCATCGTGTCAAACGCACCTTATGGCCGATTGCACCGTAACTTTAAGAGGTTCCTTAAAGATAAGTGACCCTTAAAGTCCTTAGAAACCATTGTGTCAACAAATGTATCTACGGAATGAAACGTCACGTATCTTTGAGGAACCCCTTAAAATTTTGGTGCAAACGGCCATTAGTCTCAAATTTATATTACTGGCGAAATTTGGAGCATGTCACATTTGAGATGTTTTATAGTTCTGGTTTCTATTGTATGATAAAATTGGCAGCAGAGAAGAGCATGAACCTCCCCTCGTGCGCTAGACGGAATAACAAATATTTGGCTTTTAAAGTACGATAAAAATCTGGAACTTTTTTGTTTTTTGTCAAATAAAAGGGCACTGAAAGTGAATACATCTTTGGAAGCAGAATTTGAAGGCCTTTCCTATGGTAATGTCAAAATTTGGGGTTTGTATTTAAAATTTCAAAGTTGATGTGCCAAAATGGCATTTCCGGTTGCACGATTGGTTCCAAAAGCTTTTCAGACTTAAGTTAGGTTATGATTTGCCAACGTACCAAATTTGAGCAAAATCGGTCTAGTAGTTTAGGCTGCAGCGCGTTCACAAACGCACGTACGCACATACATACAGACACATTTTAAAAACCACTTTTTTGGGTTCCTGAGACCTCAAAACGTAAAGATGTGGTGTTATTTCGAATTCGAAAATTTTAGTGATTTTTTTAAATGTGGGGTGGGGAGGTCAAAATTTTCAGGTGCATAAAAACAAGACATACCATACGTGATTTTCATGACCATCAATTCTTGTAGTTTAAAATTCGATTTAGCCCCCGTCCAAGAGCATAATTCCGCTACTTGATTTGTAAATATCTTCTTCATAATTCTTATGATGAAGTCGCGGCTGCCTGCGCCACCAATGGTTTTGAAGAAGTCATACTGAAACAAACATTTATTGTAAACTGCAACATGCACTGGTCAAACATACCACCAAATTTTTGTTTTTATTGTTTTCCCGCATAAATTCTTCTAGATTTTGTAGTTCTTCCAAAGTGTAGCATGGTAAATTATCCTCAATGATTTGATACTCATTTATCCTGTCACCATTTGATTTTTTAAATTCTTGTTTAAGTTCTTTGATATTCATGGACATATCAGTCAACAATTTGAACATTTGATCATGACATTTACAACTAGAAGTTGAAGCTGTAAATATAAATGGCGATGTGATAAACAATTTGTACTAAGTATATGCTTACAATTATTGGAGGCATTGAAACTTGCATAATCATGAGGAGAATTAATTTCAGAGAAGTTCATGTCATCATTGTGGTCATCATGATCATAAGTTTCATTAACTGTACTTATAACGTCATTATTATTTTCGGGAATTCTTCGTGGTCTTTCTTGTGCCGTTCTAGGAGTTGTTTCTTGTGGCGTTCTTGGTGGTGTTTCTTCTGTCGTTATTGGTGGTGTTTCTTGAGGCGTTCTTGGTAGTGTTTCTTCTGTCGTTATTGGTGGTGTTTCTTGTAGCATTCTTGATAGTGGTGTTTCTTGTGGCGTTCTTGGTGGTGTTTCTTGTAGCATTCTTGATAGTGGTGTTTCTTGTGGCGTTCTTGGTGGTGTTCTTGGTGGCGTTCTTGGTGGCGTTCTTGGTGGCGTTCTTGGTGGTGTTCTTGGTGGTGTTTCATGCCTCGCTCTTGGTAATGCTAGTAGTACAGCGACTGCGTCCGAATCTCTTTGGTTTTTTCCCATTGATCCACGTGAATTTGTGAAAGCTGCTGATGGTGGTATATATGAGGTTGGTGCTAAAATTTGCGATACATATGTGTCGGTAAACCCATCGACTATTTCTTCTGGATTATTGTCAAGTAATGGGGGCAGGTTGGGTGGTAATAAGGGTGGTAACCTTGATTCATCACGAGCTGAAATGGAAATATGACAACATAAATTTTAAAGGATATTAAAAACACAAACCTTTCAATTTTTTATATTTTCGTTTCATATTAGTGTCGTCTTCATCTGGAGTAAAAGGGGACGGTGGTCGAATAGGTCTGTGTCCTCTTCCTGACGGTCCTGAGTCCTGACTATTAATGCCCTGAGCTTCATTTAGAGACGCTACAATTCCAAATGGTGAACAAATTAAAAGTAACAATTCAAAATTTACCAAAAAATCCCTCAATTCTGACGGGAAACACAGGCCAGGAACTCGAGGGATTTAATCTTCTTTTAATATATAACGAAGCATTGGGACCACTTGGCCAATAGCAGTTCCTCTTTTGCGGAGTTAACCATTTGCGAGGCACTCCTGCCACAGTTTCTTCGCCAGGATTGGATTCGTTAATGAAAATTACACTCACATATTCTTTATTTGTGTCCATTTTTCAGTTAGGTATTAAGTTTGAAGGATTTCGCCTTTAAGGAGTTACAAAATTATGAATGATTCAAGGGCAAAACCAAAAATTCTTCATTTTCAATTAAAGTAAATTTAATACACTTGCATTCTATATCATCAACAGCGACTATCTTCATTTTTGACAAATCGGATTTTAACACTCGACATATATTGAATTGCATTGAATCGCATGGAACATCAAAATAACTGTATTTCTTTTTAAAAACGGCACATCTAATTTCTGTGACATCTGATTTATTTTCAATATCTGATACTACAGCTATCTCTCCTGATTTTAATATTACGCAATTATCTGGATGGCGAGCTATAATGACGAAATTCTTGAAATGCAATGTGACGTGTTTTTTCTGAGGCGTAACAAAGGGAAACACTCTGCCTGTTTTAGATACAGGTAATGCATTTAATTCAGACATTCGATTGTGTAATTGCTCCAATGGCCGGTTAGATTTGGCAACACATTTTTTTAATTTGTTCATATAACTTTCAAACTTAAACGCACTAAAAAAATCAAGAGGGCCAAATTTCTGAACGTCTTGATGGAGATGTACCAATCCGTGCACATTATATGAAATTTCTTCATCCCCATAAAAAGATCCGAATTTCCTAACAAAAAATAGTAACAAAGTATGAGCATAGTTAAATATTCTTTCATTTTGTGAAAATTTAGAAGATGAAAATATCCTAATGGCTATTGATAAACTCAAATAATGACAATATTTTTCTTCAGAGATATCACCTCTTAGCACAACCAGTCCGGTATATAGCAAGAATTGCCGGTATTCTGTAGCTTTCCATTTATCTAAATTAGAGAAATGTCTTGCCTTTCTAGCAAATTCTTGCGGTATATCCCTATACAAGGACAGTAATTTATTTCCAACTCCTTCCAGATTTCTAATTCTGTGCTGGGCATTTCCTTTAAACATTTTTTTTAGTATTTTTTTTGTAACCCCTAAGCAGACCAAATGCATGTAGTCTAAAGCCAATTGTGATACCATATCGAAATCTTTAATATCTTCAAGTATCGACTTTTTATCATGGTGGTGTTCGGGCTGTAATCTACGTCTAAAACTATAATCTGTTCTTAAAGTACAGTCTATTTTGGGGTATGTTACCCTATTCCTCATAAATTCTCCTTCTTGAATGCACCTGCTACAAGAAAAATATCCACAATGTAGTTTAATAGAAGAAATATAAGCTTTCGCAGGTGCATCTGCAATTATGCAATTGATAGAAACATTAATTGTTTTCTCTTTCCATGAAATGCCTGTTTCCTGTAGGTCATTTATATCATCTACGAACCGTCTCAAAAATTCGTTGGAATCAAGAGGCTTTTTATCCCCATGAAAACACCCAATTAAAAAAACGTCAGTATAAAATTGCTCGGACAAAGAACCTAAAATCGGCCAGAATTGGCTATTAGAACTTTCTGATAAGGGAAGACCGTCAACGTTAATATTTAATTTGATGTTATCTGGAGGTTCATCAAAATATTTTTCTAGAGATCTAAGAATTCCTGGTTTTATTCCGATATGAAAGTAATAGCCCGGCGAGACTGGTACCAGTTCTACAGACCTCGGCGTATTTAGTAAAGTTCGGGCATCCAACGGAACACTTAAATTGTGTTTTCTTAATATAACCAGAAGTTTGGAAAATGTTTTTTGTCCCACCTGATTTTCGACAGCCCAAAACCTTAAATCATTCTCAAGTGTAGGTCCACCTATACGTGTGTTTTCCAAATTAAAGTCTAAATTGTCATCCGAATCTGTAGATGAATAATTATTATCAAGATTGCTCTGATCCTCGAGGTTGTTAATTGAAACACTTACAGACTCTATCTCTAAACTTGTGTTGTCATTAGGAACCTCTAAACTTGTGTTGTCATTAGGAACACTGCAAAATTGATTGATATCACAAAAATTGTTTGACATTGAACTTTCACTGCTTATTCTGTTAACAGTGTTTACTTCAATATTAGTTTCACTCCCTGAATCAAACATTTTACAAGAATTATTATACAATTGCTTTTTAAGCCTACGCCGATGACGTTGACTTAAGGAAGCTATGTCTTTGGGCATGTTGTTTTATTAAAATGAACACTAACTTATTCGAATCACTCTACGTTAATCTGAAAAGAAGAAACAAATAGGATAAGTACACAACCATTTCCAAAAGTAAAAGCAAATTTAGGTACCACAGAACAAAATAACAATTTGTAATAATTAGGTAACTGTGTTACCATAGGTACGCGTGTACCTAAAAGATTTTGAAGAATGGAAAACGATCAGACTTTGGATAATAACTGGAAATGTTCTTCAATTTGATGGAGCATGTAAATTTTGGCGCCAAAAAGAGCAAATTACATCGGAATTTTAAAAATTTTTGATAGGTTATACCGTCAAGATTTTGCATATAAGTAAAATTTTCTTGTAGTAAAATCGCAAAACTTGATATTATTGCCTCGAAAATCATGACTCGTCTTCAATGTAACTTTCGACTCCGGCAAAAAATCATCCGTAAATATCAATTTACGGAAATTTTGGAGTCGCTTACCTAGTTATGCAAAAATAATTACAATTATTGCTAGAAACCCGAGTAGAAACCTAAAAAATTTGAAAATTTTTGCTAGTTTAACAAGAACAAGAAGTCATAATAGGAAGGTACCTAATTGTCGAGTTAATTGTTTATTGCAATGTTCTTAAAAGTAATTCCAATCTTTATTAAGAGATTAAATTCCTTTGTTTGACAGAAACAAAACATTCTCTAGTAAAGGAACCTGAGAACGTTGCATCGCACTATTTGCATTAATGAACAATGGTCAATGAAACATAAATCATAATAAATAATGTATAAACAAAAAAGAAATTATATAGGTACTAACTCGAAGAAACTAGACTAGATAAAAAAACACTCCACTGCATCGTGTTTCAGTCAGTTTCTTTTGACTCTGGTTTCTTCTATTTTAATTTCGAAATTTTCGTAAAAACCGACAATTCGCACATGGAATATTCCCTTAGGGCCGTTTTACACATCAAAGAATTATTACGAAAATTACCACGAAAATTTATAACAGAGGACTTTTGTGCGTGTCACACACTCATTTTATAACAAAATTTATGGTGAAATTTTTGTCAATACAAATATTTGACGTGTTCTATATTTTTCTGTCATAAATTTTCGTAATAATTCTTGGCCGTGTAAAACAGCTTTTGGCAAGAATTTGCGCGGGAGAGTGCGCAACTGAACTAAACCGGCGAGCCACTCACTTACATACAACGACAACAATAATTTAGCCTCTAAAATTGTTGTGCTCTGACATTCTGTTTCCTTTTAATTTGTTTTAATTTACCAACAAAGGCCCAAAAACCAGGTTGTTTTGGCTGTATTGTTGTTATTTGCTCGATAAATGTCATTATTCGTCTGACAACTGCGAAGCTATCATGCAATGGGCCTGTTGAATAAAGTTTAGCAAAAGCTTTTGCTATAGGTCCATCCTTCTCTTTTGCAACCGAAGTTTGTATTTTTGTCTCTTATTAATTCAAGAAAAAGCATTTGCTAACACTTTATTCATTAGGCCCATTGTGCATGCGCTTCAAAGGAAAATCATCAAGAAAATATGGCAAGTGTAAAACAGGAGAATCCAAAAATATATGTACAGGGTCTTTTTTTATTATTGTCCCACTTTTAAATTGTCATATCTCCTTTATTAATTGAGATATTTGCCTGAACTAAAAACTGAATGGTAGACCGTACTCCCAAGTTTTATTCTGGACGTTACTCCCAGCGATCACCGTCGGATCTTAAGCGCTGTGGATGCAACATGCTTTTTTTTTAAGGGACACCCGGTATATTCTTGCACGGATCGATAGAGAATTTTTTTCTGATTTCCTTTATATAGGGTAGTTGATATCTGGGGTTGATAGATTTCGAGAAAAAAATTCGTCAAAATAAATTGTTTTTATAATTTATGGCTATGGTCCGAGTATTTTAAGAAAATTGTAACCTTCTTTAGTTTCATCCTAACAAACTAGGTAACTGATTTATTCCCGTTTATTCCCCTTAAAACATTACAAATTAAAAATTTCAAAATGATTGCCATTTTCATTTAGACATTCTCGTAGATTCTGATGACCCGATTATTTCAAATTTCATTTTTTTCTCGAAAACTATCAACAACAGATATTAACTACCCTATATCAATGAAATCAGAAAACAATTCTCTATCGATCCGTGCAAGAATATACCGGGTGTCCCATTTTAAAAAAAGCAACTTGCATCCACAGCGCTTATGATCCGACGATGATCGCTGAGAGTAAGCTCCAGAACAAAACTTGGGCGTACGGTCTACCATCCTGTTTTTATTTCAGGCGAATATCTCAAGTAATAAAGGAGATACTCCAATTTAAAAGTGGGACAATAATAAAAAAAGACCCTGTACAAAATTATAACAAGAAATTTCGGAATAATTTCTGCAATAATCCTTTGATGTGTAAAACCGCTCTTAGTGGTTAAAATACCTAAGTATAATAATACAACGTAACTATACCTACAGACATAATGGGCCTGTTGTATAAAGTTTAGCAAAAGCTTTTGCTATAGGTCCATCCTTTTCTTTTGCAACCGAAGTTTGTATTTTTGTCCCTTATTAATTCAAGCAAAAGCATTTGCTAACACTTTATTCATTAGGCCCAATAAACTTTTGTTACGACTGTAGGTACCACAAAATTACAGGAACTTACCGGTGCAGAAAGTGCCAGAAACTACAAACAGTAAAAACAAGCCGAAAAAAATCACCATTGTGAGGTGTCTAAAAGCTCATCGTAGGTTTCATTTCATCAACATCAAGATGGAAAAGATTAAGATTTTAATAGCATGACACGGCTTCCATCAGGATCACTGCTAGGGACGGATTAAAACTATAATCCCGATAATTTACCTGCTTTTTACTGTTTCGCAATGATTTTTGAGTTAAATGAGATTGACCCAAGCCAACCTAACCATCAGAACAATAGATTACTTATTCTTATTGTCCTCGTTATAGAAACATGGTTATAGCGCCGAATTAATGAAATTAACATATCCATCAACTTACCTGCTCGCCAACCACTTTCACAATCAATCAACATAAACGAATAAAAACTTTATAAAACCCACTGATTAGAATAATGGCCGTCTTTCTTTCATTCGCCGTAATGGCCGTGAACGTCAACTTCGTGAACCACTATTATGGCGGCCAGTGCTTGCCACGACACGAGCGCGCGCTTGTCTGTCTTTGTTCACCATGTTGCGCAAAACGAGTGCGCAATGGGAAAAGCGCCTAAACATGTCCCGTTAATTGGACGATTTTTACGTATCTAGCACCAATTCGAAATGGTAATCAAGTTTAAATTATAGGCGCGAAATTACATCTCTATAAAGTAGGTAATTATTTTATTTTTTGTTCCTACGTACCTAATAAAATACTAACGCTGATGTTGAGACAGAGGTTCATATCATTACTAGTATACATACCTAATTATTATAAACATAAGGAAATTTCGGTAATATTTCGCCCTCTGCATTACCTACAATGATGTGACTACATTTGAATTGAATAATAAAACATCAAAATCGATGAAAAATTGAGAATTTTGAAAAACGCAAAAATACCTACTTGTACGTCGATCAACTTTATTTTTTCGATATAAAATTCAACTATACGCAATATATCTTTTTTTAATCAATATTACACTGTCAAAACTGTAAAAAGAATTTTTAAAAAAAGTAATAGAGGTTTATAACAAACAGAGATGGAGAGATGTGCGCGGGTTTACGGAACGTTCGCCCCCGACATTTCGCCCCCGGACTTTTTGCCCCCGGGACTTTTTGCCCCCGGGACATTTCGCCCCCGACATTTCGCCCCCGGCATTTCGCCCCCGACATTTCGCCCCCGACATTTCGCCCCCGACATTTCGCCCCCGACATTTTGCCCACGGAATTTTTGCCCCCGGGACTTTTTGCCTGACCTTTTGAGACCAGAATGGAAATGTGAGGAAACGACTGACCACTAGAAAAAATGGTTGAGGGGGAGGACAAATACTTGAGAAACGTTTGTTTTTAGAAAGAGACCTTACCTGACTTTTTGAGACCTGAATGAAAAAATGAGAAAACGACTGATTCTCATAAAAAAAAATATTGAGGGGGAGGGTAAATAATTGAGAAACGTTTGTTATTAGAGAGAGACCTTACCTGACCTTTTCAGACCTGAATGGAAAAGTGAGAGAACGTCTGATTCTGCTAGAAAAAATGGTTGAGGGGGAGGATAAATACTTGAGAAACGTTTGTTTTAGAGAGAGACCTTACCTGACCTTTTGAGACCTGAATCGAAAAATGAGAAAACGACTGATTCTCATAAACAATATATTGAGGGGATGGTAAATAATTGAGAAACGTTTGTTATTAGAGAGAGACCTTGCCTGACTTTTTGAGACCTGAATGGAAAAGTGAGAAAACGACTGAATCTCATAAAAAAAAATTGAGGGAGAGGGTAACTAATTGAGAAACGTTTGTTATTAGAGAGACGTTACCTGACCTACTGAGACCTGAATAGTGAGAAAACGACGGATTCTGTTAAAAAGAGAAAAATACCTAATTCCAGTCCATTGGAAGATGTAGGTATATGAAAGTTATGTATATCAAAAATATAACGGAAATAAATCAAAAAAATACGCCCCGGTGGCAAAAAGTCACGGGGGCGAAATGTCGGGGGCGAAATGTCCCGGGGGCAAAAAGTCCGGGGGCGAAATGTCGGGGGCGAAATGTCCCGGGGGCGAAATGTCCCGGGGGCAAAAAGTCCGGGGGCGAAATGTCGGGGACGAAATGTCGGGGGCGAAATGTCGGGGGCGAACGTTCCGTATCCCATGTGCGCGTAGCATAGTGGCCGATTTGCCGTGTGCAAACAAATGGTGGAAACCACTCATGACGTCATTGTTAGAAGAGAGCAGTAGTTCTGTTGAAAACCTCTATTGCGGAGACGAATTTTCCTTTGCGGAAATTGCGAGGGTTCAATAGTTTTTAAATGAGAAGCAATTGCAGTCCGCCAATCAGAATGAATCTCTGAACAACAATGCTTCGCCATGGAAATCAGGTTACGAGGATTCCGGACAGACCTTCCTTAGATGTATGGTGCGTTCTTTTTGAACATTTATCTAAGTAGCCTCACTTAATCTCAGCAATCTGATTGGTCAAAATTTAAATGAACCAATCAAATTGCTGAGATTAAGAGAGGCTCCTCAGATAAATGTGCAAAAAGAACGCGCCTATTTTAGTAAGGCAAAGTAAAAGGATGTATCTAAGATGTTGCTGGGATACAGAAAAAATAATAAAGCCCAAAAAAATAAGGGATCAAATGCAGCAATTATTTTTGTATCCCCAGCAACAGCTTTCACATCATTATTGTAGGTACCATCTTACTTGTTAATTAAAGGATGCATTCTGATTGGCGGACTTGAATTGCTTTCCCATTTGAAAACTATTGCGAACCCTCGCAATTTTCGCAAAGAAAAATTCGTCTCAGGAGTCTGCCATTAAAATATTTTGTTGGGATTTCCGAATGTTAGGGGGTTTAGGGGGTACGATGTAAAATTTTACCAAGCACGGATTTAAAGTGTACCCCTCTAAATAAAATTCGATCTGTTCGAGCTATTTTTTCTCAATTCAGTCAGAGAAGAGAATCAGGATATGGCCTTTTTCAGTGGGCCACCCTGTATATCTATGGTACCTACCTAACTGTGATAAACTATAACGGGGCATCATATCATCAGGATAGGTAATTTACTTTTATTGTATTTATAATTATATTTAAGTATGCATTATTTAAATAAATGCGCACAATTCAGGATCGGAGGCGATCCATCGTGCAAAGATGTGAAAATAATGTCTCATTAGAACTATCTATAAAGGTCTTAATAATGATATTTATAAAAACTGTAAGATCACAGTCAATGCGAAGTGTTTTAAATGAAATCCTCAAAAACAATCTATAAGACAAACCATTTTGAGATCTATACAAGTTTTATCCGTAACGTTTTTGGAAGTTTGTCTTTATTTGCTAATATTATTCAACAATCATAACAAAATTTAGATGTTGTCTCAGTGACGTCTTATACACTTTCAAAAGATGTTTACAGTTTGGACATCGCATTGTTAACACAAAAAAAGTCACTTCATCAGTTTTAATATTATTCAAAGATAATAACAAAATATAGATGTTGTCTCGGTGATGTTTCATATACTACCAAAAAATGTTGCAACTTGGACATCGCGTTGCTAACACAAAAAGGAAGTCACAAGTCCCTTTGCGACGTTTCATAGAGTTCTATGAGAAGTTACAGTTTGGATATCACATTGTTAACACAAAAGGGATGTCACAAATCCTCTTATAGAGGTCCGTGTTCTCTGGGTTTGTTTCAGTGATTTACCAGGGTCATTCGGAACGCTAATGTTCATATGTAGTTAGTTATTACATCAATAACCTTCGACCCCAGCAAATGCCTTTTGTGCTATCGATTTTCAAAACATAAGGAAAAACCAAATTGTGCACTTTTCGGTGGCCGCGATAGTACCTCCGCAGACGCACAGTGGTGTCAAAAAGGTAAAATGTTGAAAATTGACCATACAGAATTAAACTTGCGAAGTATGTAGAATTAGCGGTAAACGTAAGCCATATGAGTTAAACTTATTGCCGAAGAAAAAAAGAAATTTGGCGAATTTAGTAAAATAGGTGCTTAAGGGGTTGAAAAATTGTAAAGGGGAATCAAAAGTCAAAAATGGTGAAAATTAACCGAAGTTAAGTGGATTTACAGAAAATAACACAATAATAAGGAAATTTATGCAACTTTAACCTTCGGAGGGTTAAAATATTGGGAGTGGGGTTGAAGAATTGAAAAAGGTAATCATTATCCAAAAGAGCAATTGAAGAAAAACGAAATTGTTCGAATTTCGCCGAATTAACGATTGGGGGGTTGCAAGATTGTGAAGGGGGATGACTAATTAAGGGGGGTGAAAAGTGACTGTAGTCAGTGGTACTATCAAAAATAACATAAAAAAGAAGCGGTCTTGAGTATTTTTAGAAGCACAATTCGAAGAGCATTCATATGGTCCCAAGCAACTCACTATAATCTAATAGACGTCTATAGATCGTCAAAGTGGTCTATAAGTGATCTTGATCTACAGTGGTACGTGGAATCGATGCGTTTTAGACGTATGTGATTTTATGTATATATGTGATGCCTAACTGACGTTTTTTAAATGTACAGGTGTAGACGTACACATTATCAACTTTTTGTAAGAAGACTTAGATTTTTTAATTTTTAACAAATAGGAAACGTAATTAATTAATATATTTAGATAAATACGAAGAAACGTAATTTTTTTTAGTGTTTTCGATAGTTAAGCCGAATTTAATATGCCGCTACATACTTTTCAACTTATTTCTAAGAACTTATACGAATATGGTTATATATTTATGATTTTAAAACAAAAGCAATGGAGTATTAATTGTTTCATTAAAATCTAGTTTAGATGTTAGAAAGACGTCTAAAAACCATCATTCTCGACCAGCATAAATTTCCTGTAACTAGTGTAACTATCAAATTTTTCTCAATAAATTACACCCACGGTTACTTTATATTGAATTTTGATGATCAATGGAAGGGTATGCAGCCTCAAACTTCAGTATTATAAAGTTTGTTAGCGGATCTATATTTTACTGCGTTGGTTGAAATTATCTGCACTCTACGCGCCGCGCCGGTCGCCGACGACCGCGGTTGTTTCCATGCTGTTTCCCTCCTTTTTGCGTTCTATGCGAATTCCGATCGGTGCCGTGTCTTGTGTGAAAATATATTGTTTCCAGTGTTTGTTTACCTTGAATCAAATAAAATTGCGAATTTGTGTTAAGAATCCACTCCTACAGTTATTGTAAGTATTGTTTTCATTAGACAATTTACAAATTCTTATACATTTTTAGGTTATGTGTGTGATTTTGCTCTCTTCCTGTCTTCCTAGTCCTTGACTCCTTGATGTCTTTTAAGATCCTTAGTAAACGCCAGCTAAGGCGAAGAATTGCCCAAAGCACAAAACAAACTTTGCACAATATCGTTTCAGAAAGCCAACAGACATTCAGCAATGATGAATCGAACAATGTAATCAATGCGGTTGATCCTCCAATACATCCTAATGGTTTTAATGACTTTGTTGCTAATAATCAGAATACTCTTATTTCTGACGAGATTGAATTATCTAATTGTGATAACTTGCAGAGCACTGAGAGCAATAAATTTTATTTCGACTTTGAAAATCCACATTCCAGTACACAGAAAACACCAAAATTTGTTAAAGCGAGCGGGAGTAGTGTTGAAAGTGGACAAGAAAGTTTTGATGCATCAAACACAGAATTTCTAAACGGTTTTAGAAAATGGGCATGCGAGAACAAAATTACCCATAAAGCACTCAATGAAATAATCACTTTGATTAAACCAAGATATCCTTTTCTCTCAAGTGATGCTCGTACTATTCTTAAAACTCCTCGAAAAAGTAATGTTAAAGTATTAGATAATGGAGAGTTGATTTACTTTGGGATCGAAAATGAAGTACAGTTTTGGCTTCAACAAGAAATGAATGATATTCAAACTTCAGTTCTTCATTTGCAATTTAATATTGATGGGATTCCTTTGTATAATAATAGTACTATCGAGTTTTGGCCTATTCTGGCTAAAATTAATAAGAGCAAGTATCCAATAATAATAGCCATTTTTTGCGGCAAGGGCAAACCAACCCCTTTAGACCAATACCTTAATGATTTTATCAAGGAGTTGAGTTTTCTGGTAGAAAATGGATTAACAGCAAGTAATAAGTTATTTGCAATAATTATTAAGTTCTTCTCATGCGATGCTCCGGCTCGATCATATTTGAAATGTATTAAAGGACATACCAGTAAAAACGGCTGTGAAAGGTGCGAGATAGAATCACAACGAATAGATAAAAGACCCTTTTATCCTGTTAATATAAGAGGCTGTAGAAAACGGCAGGATCATGACTTTATTTCTCCACTCAGAAATCAAAATATTCATATTAAAGACGTTTCTCCTCTTCTAAATTTAAACGTAGCTTTTGTCACTCAGTTTGTACTAGATCCTATGCACCTTATTTATTTAGGAGTAGCGAAACGCCTTCTTATTAAATATTTAGTGGAAGGTAAAAGAAAATTTAGAATTTCAGAAGAAAAGCAATCAGTTATTAACCAGCAAATAAAAACTATTAAATTTCCCGACGAATTTGGTCGAAAATTGACTTCATTTAAAGACATACACAGATGGAAAGCTACTCAGTTTCGTACATTTATTTTATATTGTGGTCCACTGTTATTCAAAAGTAATGTGCGTCATGTAGTTTACAAACATTTTCTTTGCCTTCACGTAGCTGTTACAATTTTGTCGAATGAAAATTTTTGTAATAAATATATTGATGATGCTGAAGAAGCTTTAAAACTTTTTGTTAATGAATCCCCACAAGTCTATGACCAGTTTTTTAATGTGTATAATGTGCATTCTTTGTTACATATATGCGATGATGTTAAAAATTTTGGTCCCCTGGAAAGCTACAGTTGCTTCGATTTTGAAAATATTTTAGGAAAAATGAAACGATCTGTACGGGGAACGAATCTTCCATTACAGCAGATTTATAATAGGATACAAGAGATGCGCAATTGTGGGGTTAATAATTTTATTCCTGATAAGCCGCAGGTACAATTTGTTCCCAGACGTATAATTTCCAAGGAGGTAAACTACTTTTGTTGCGAAAAATTGGAACTGACAAAATTTAACATCTCAGTGTTTAGACCGAATAATGTAGTTGGTCTCAAAAATCACAAGATATATCTGATAAAGTCCATCTTCTGTTTAAATAATTGCTCGTACATGTGCACAGGTGTACCTTTTAAATACTTGCACGACTTGTATGAATATCCTGTAAAATCATCAAAGTTGCATATTTATTTTGCTAAAAGTGAGGGTGTCGCTGAAAATTTTTCCTGTAATGATATATCCCATAAATGTTTCGCTATTCCTTACAAAAACGGATTTGCAGTTTTCCCAATTTTGCACACTCTATAATTTTTGTTTCTTTTATTTTTATATACCTACTTAATAAAGTTTTGTGGAAGTATATCGAAGGCTTTAAAATATGTTATTATAACTGTAATACATATAGTAATTTATTACCCTTAAGTTAAGTTGAAACTGGGTCTGTGTTGTTTTCTGAAACTGTTGAAGTTAATTGAAGATGTGCTTTTTTCAAAATATAACTTCCTTTCACAATTATCTTTCATTCTCATAGCATGAGTTTTGTTGTGGTGGAATTCACCGGGAAGAAAAAACATTGTTCCGTGGTACCACTAATATGGTTAACAAAAAACAACACTAAATGCTGGTGGCCAACCAAAACAAGTAATGATGTTTTTGAAACTCTGGTGTCATCCTGCACCCAGCCTGCTTACCATTGGAAAATGTTTGACATTAAAAAGGTTTTTTGCATTGTTGGTATATGACGAAAAATTTGTATGAAACACATTCACCAAAATCTTCCTTACAGACAGTTACGAAGAAGCCCAAGTGCAACTAAACTTAATCCTTTCCGAAAGTAGTCATTCAGAAAGTCCTTTAGACCAGGAGCATACTCAGAAAATAAACTCGCAAGGGTTGGTAACCATTATACATTTACAATCATTTTTTACAAGAATTTTGATTATTAGTTACAATTCAAACTATGCGACCGATGCCGATGAAGTTATAACAATCGTTAATGCTGAGGAGAGTGCTACTGAGAATGATAGCTATAGACAAGCTGATGAGGAGGACCCCTTAAAAGAAAATTCGCCTGAAACCCAGGAAAGTTTTGATGGAAATGGTGATCATGCTGCTTTTCAACATCAAGAAGAGAGACCATGTTTTCGCAATAAGAAAGGAAAAGAAGACAGTGTGTATGTGAATATTGTTTGTCGTTGTTTGAATATTTGTATATAAAATATATCAATTTCCAGTAACAGTAAAAGGGCTCATTACTTGAACACAGAATCTTCCAATGAAGAAACTCGTGATGTGGATAGAAAGTCAGTGGAGGCTCACTTAAAACAGTAAGTCATTACATTAAATATTACTGGCCGTTATTGAATTGTTACGAATCTACTAAATTCGTTATTACAGAGTGAAGAACAAATGTAAAAAATCCAAAATTTATAACGAAATCTCAGGGAGACAGAGTGAACGAAACCTCACGCCAAAAAACATTAAAACGTAAGGATTGGTCAATTTATTATAATTAAGAATTAGTTTAATTTTGAATTTTCGTCTAGTGTTCATGTTGCTGGTCCTAATGGATCCACTCCTTCGTCTAGGTTTCATGGCGATGCTAATGCTTCCACTTCTTCGTCTGGGATTCGTGCTGATGCTAATGGATTCACTCCTCGTATGTAAGTTTTCAATATTAACTAAAAATTATCCAAAATCTATTAAGTATATAGGCACTAATTGTGATTGTTAATTCCCACAAGCCTTCTCATGATTCAACCTATACAAACATTCATCTGTTTCTTAAATAAATGAGAAATCATCAATGTATTGCCCCATATATGTAAATAGTTAAGTTGGTACATGCGGCTACATGTTTCGAGTTGGATCTTTATTTTCAAGTTCAATCGGTTTTTACAGAAACTTTTCGCAGCCGAACTCCCGAGAAGGGACACCTGCTA
This sequence comes from Pycnomerus fuliginosus, assembly GCA_963924575.1. NCBI lineage: Eukaryota > Metazoa > Arthropoda > Insecta > Coleoptera > Zopheridae > Pycnomerus > Pycnomerus fuliginosus. The sequence goes on along the minus strand of OZ004624.1, from coordinate 16,454,001 downwards.
GAACACCTACCTTTGGTACCACGGATTCTCTAATCCTCAGTAGGATTATAAAGAAACTCGAATCTCTTGAGAAGATGGCCCAGCAAAGCAACACGAAAATTGACCAAATATTTTGCATTGTATCTGATAACACAGTGGGAAATTTGAATAAACCAGAAGATTTCAGTAAAGTGCCAATAGAGTCAAAACGCAGCTTTAAATTACTGGAAATTCAATTACAGAATATAGAGAATTTTACTTATTTGGTAGGTTTTAAAGATGTTCAATGTCCATATTAAGTACCTATATAAATGTTTCAGAAAAATCGGCTAGCTGTTATCGGTGGGGGAACTGTAAGAGCTGTGACCATAAATATGATGCGGTACCTTCTCACTAATAAGTTGGCTACAAAATTCAATTGGGTGGGCCACCACAATAAAAAACCATTTAAGGATACTAACCTAATGAAGGTTATTCGTGGTATGCTAATTTTCGTATTATTCTAGTTTATATCATTCTTACCACTTTTCAGAGGCAGTTTTCCTACACTTTCGAGCAGGACAAAATGCGGAGCCTATTATTGACCTTAATGACACAATTATTGTCAAGGCAATACAAGACTGGTTGCGATTAGCTCCCCAGCGCCAGCGGTACTCTGACACACAGCGTCAAATTAATAATAATAACTAATGTTCCTAATACTCATACTTATGTTTATTGTTCATGTATCAAAAAATAAAATGAAATTACTTAATAATTGCATTTTATTATTTGTACAGTATTAGCCCATTACAAACTGTCGAATTTCGAGTCTCTAGCTGCACACTATATGGATTAATAATCGGTCTTATTCTGGTAATTTGTTGTAGAGTCAATAATGAAATCAATTGAGAGAAATGATTGGAGAGCATAAGGCATTGTTTACGTTGTTCTCTTGGAGATACCAATTTTGATAAAATCGCAGCGACACATGCTTAGAATGTTTACTGTTAAATTTCAAGACTATATCTCCAAGACAATGTAAACAATAGTTATATACATCCGCCAATCCAGTTCTCTCAATTGATTTCAATGGTGACTAAATTCAACAAATTACAGAATATAGCCGAACGGCTAATGCTGTGCAATTTTAATTTTGAAAAAAGTAGGCTAGCTAAAAGATGTACTATAGACGTCTACAAGAGCCTACAAAGATGCGTCTATTTTAGATGTCTAAACGTCGTAAGAATTACACGTCTAAACGTTGTAAGAACTAGACGTCTAAACGTCGTAAGAATTAGACGTCTAATCGTTGTAAGAATTAGACGTCTAATATACCATCTATTCGGCGGTCATTTAGACATCTAACTGTTGTCTACAAATGACCATCTATAGACGTATATGCTGGATGTATAATAGATGTTTATTAGATGAAAGTGTGTTGCTTGGGGTAACGCGAAAAATGGGGATTTGCATTAAAATTTTTAAAGTTGATGTTCCAAAAAAGCACTTTCCGTGCACCTAAAAATCTCCCACTGAATATGTGTGCCAAATTTCATCTCGATAAGTTCAGTAGTTTGAGCTCCAGCGTGATCACAGACAGACAGACAGACACACAGACAGACATTTTTCAAAAACCACTTTTTCTGATTCCCAGGACCCTGAAACCACAGTACTGAAACGTAAAGATTTGATGTTTTTGGCGATTCGATTTTTCGATCAATTTTATTAACCTTCGCGAAGCGTAGAAGTTAAAAATTTCAAATGGTTAATTTTAATTTATTATGATCGGTAAACCAGATCATCTTCCTAATCGAGCTTAAAATAGTTCACTCATCCGAGAAACACGGTTAAGAAATTCGCATAAAGCCATTCTTATGCAACCATCATTACATTATCCGTGTTGCATGAGTCACTGTAAAGTTTTCTTTGGCTCGCTATAAAATTAAAATAAACCCATGCGACTTTAGAATTAACTGCTCTCCTTTTCGTAGTGCGAATTGCCAGCCAGTAATAAATATCATACAATTGTCATTATCTAACTAAATGTCATTTCTAATGATCGAGGGTGTACCATAAAAGTTTACGGTCACGTGAGTTTACGCTCACGTGACCATGTGAATTTTATAGTAGGATTTAGGAGTTTCAGTTAATTTCAGCAATTTGATTGGTCAATATTCAAATGAACCAATCAAAATTATGTTATGAAGGTTGACGCAGTACTGATATCTGTCACCTGTCATCTGCTACGTGCGCCATCTAGGGGGAGTGAGCTCAACGCGTAAGTTGAGGTTATGTAGTGGAGCAAAAATAATTAATAGTAAATAACAATATTTAACAACATGCCGTTTTCCCGAAGCCAGTTACGATACATGAACCCCTACGATTTACACAGAGCAATAATAAACCATTACGTGCTGAAGAATCCAGGAGACACGAAGGTCCTGCAAAGGGACGCTTCCAAAGACCGAACTGATTCCGACGTCCTGCGGGAAAACCACCGATTCCTGTGGGATGATTCAATACCAGACTCCTGGGAAACCCAGTTTGCCAAAAAATATTACGACAAATTATTTAAAGAGTATTGTATTGCAGACCTTACCCTCTACAAAGAAAACAAGGTAAATTAATGAAATGTTCCCAACGTTTTCTATAACTGAACTTTTGAAAGATAGCACTTCGGTGGCGAATTGAGCGGGAGGTGGTAACAGGAAAGGGCCAATTTATCTGCGGCAACAAACGATGTAGTGAACAGGAAGATTTGAAGACATGGGAGGTTAATTTCGCTTACAAGGAAATGGGAGAGAAAAAGAATGCATTAGTTAAAATACGTATGTTTCTAATATTAAATGAAAATTTATCGTTTTCTTATTTTAGGTTTGTGCCCTGAATGCTCAATGAAGTTGAATTATCATAGCAAAAAGAAGGAGGTAAAGAGAATTGATGTGAAGAAACACAAAAGAAAGGTTAAGAGGAAGGAGAGAGGGAAAAGTAATGAAGGTATAGGTGAGGCGAGTACATCGCAGGCTGTTTTTGATGTGGATCGTCCTGAAAAGACTGAGGATGCAGAGTCACCATGGGAGAAACATAAACCGATCGAAATGAAGTCTAGGGATGAAGAAATGGAAGAGTACTTACAAGATTTGTTACTGTAGGCTAGTTTTGTTCAATGAAAATAGAATTTGAATTTCGGAACGGCGACATCTGGTGGTAGTTCGCACAATGACTGCCTTGCCAAAAAACGGATACTGCAATGAACTGCTTTTCAGGATGCTGGTGACATCTATTGAGGGTTTCTGGAATATGCAACAAATATTACAGCTAACCAATAGGAAAATAAGAAATTACCAAGATTTGTTTTTTGTTTTCAATCCTTTTGCCCCCTGTTAAGCAATAATTAGATAAAAAGTGCTCTTTATCTGAAGTTAAAACTAATACTTGCTTCAACAACAGCCTGTTATTGCCAGTGAAATTCCGTCGAAAAGGTCGTTCAATCAATCGTCCAAACGAAACGTCAATCTAAAAAACATTGTACTCAAAAATTGTGTGGTAGTGTTCTATAATTTTAACACGATCTATTTTTACTCGGTTCGTGCTAAAGTGAACGCATTTCACGCAATTTCTCCATTCAGCTTCAGTCTTGTGTTGTGAATAATATCGTACTTGAAAGTGCAACGGGACTTCTAACCTAAAAATTCATGCACGGGAGAATGTCGACAACTTTAGCTGAACCCAGCATAGAATTTAATAGCAAGAAATACTACAGGAATGCTAAACAAAGGTTAGTTTTATCCCTGTTATCACAGTCCTGTTATTATTACTGTAAATAGTTTACTTTAGTGTAAAGGGTGGAGGGGGAATTTATGTAACGCAACCAGTAAAACACCTACAGAAATATTTGGTGGTCGGATAGATTAGATTAAAAGAATATGTATACAATGCTTTTCAAAAGTAAGGAATCAATTCAAGAACTTTTTCGAGCGGAATATTTCTGAGACAGGTCAACCTTATTTTTTTGATGTGCATCTGATGGTGTAGTCAGATATTTTTTTGCACGTCGGGTTTAACCGGAAAAGACCCTAATTTTGATTTTTCAAATAGAATCATACTTTTTTCTCAACGGATTCGGAATCTACAATTTTTTTTTGGGCTGAAAACGTGTGTCATACTTGATCGGAAGTGCAGTCACGAGTCACGACCACCTTAGATTTTCAAAAACATCAATAAGAAACTGGTTAATAATTCAGACCTGAAAAACGAGGAGACACTGGCTGAAAATATGTAAACTGCAGCGAAAATTGTTCAAAGTTAGAAATATCTAAGGTTTTTGATGTATTCATATGTGACGTCATTCAGGGGTGTTCGCTCATTAATTAATTAATATATGAATATAAAAACCTTGAGAAGTACCTAGGTTGAAACGTTGAAACATAACAGTGGTTTGCCTCTCGTCTTCAGTCCTTTGTGAAACTTCTTTTGAGTAAACGGAATAAAGCGGACATTTAGCAATCATAGATAATAAATAATAATTGATAACCCAATGACGAAAATTATTGCAACAACAAATTGACAGCATCTCGGCTGGGGGCAAAATACCGATTATTATTGTTTAAAATGGACTGTTCCTTATCTTTTTACTCAACTATAACGTCGTATGTCAATGTTCAGTTTCGCTCTGGCTTTCATCTAATTCGTAATAAAACTTTCGCGTGCCAGAATAATGCCGGAAATTTCTCAAGACGCTTTCGAATTTTTGAATCCCTTGCAACCTCTGGTGACTCCAGAACTGATGAGGGCAAGGGCCAATTCTGCCTCCAACAAACCGGATTTTCCAAGTTTTGGCCATGTGCGTGGTGGTTGTGATGGAGAAATCGAAAGTTTTGCAGAAGGAATGCCCGCTTTGGAATACAGTTGGATTGATAAAAGGGAACTTGGGCACAGGTAGAAATATGCTAATAATGCGTCATGCGTCAATAATTTTTCTAATAATTTGGCCGGTGATTTCGAATGCTAAAAATAAACGACTCAGTTTTTCAGTTATTATTCATGTTTTATAAAATAGTCGAGATTATCTATTTATACTCGGATTTATGTACACGCAAGATATGTGAAAATTAAGTATAAACAGATGTGGATCTTTGTATTATTTCATTTTGTTGTTGTGCATCTCAGGCAAGGAAAGTTTTTATCAAGCGATCCAAAATAAAGACATCCTCAGTATGCTATGGAGCTGAAACTCGTGCCTTCCTTCGTAGAAATGCGAATTGCTATAATTGAACAGTTCTTACCCATTGTTGATGTTTCTAATTTTCGTGACGTCACATGTTTAGTAGAAAATGTCACCAAAAATGACGTTTGTCGCTCATTTCAGCGATTCTTATTGGTTACTTTCCCCTCTATGACGTCACGCAACTAGTAACACCAGAATATGTTGACATCTTGTTCATATTAAAATGCAGGGCGAAATGGAGGAAATAGGTCAATTCTGTTATTACAAACGTTAGAAATATAAATTATGACAAAGAATCACATAAATAAAAAAGAATATATTATTTTTTAAAAGTTGTTAAAAGTAAACATTAATTGTTGTTTAGCTTCAGTAGACTTTTGGTCAAAGTATCTTTGATCATTGATGTCAAATTATAGAACACATGTCATAGAAACGGAAATGATCAACGACATACTGATCGGCCTCAATTCCGAAGCGCACTGAGGATGAGTTAACAGCATTTACCTGAAAAAAATTAAAAAGAAAATGTCGAAAAGTAAAGGTTTTTTTCTTCCTTCTCTTGTTGATGGCCCGCAGTCCTGAAGTCGTTGCCCCCGTTGGATAGACATTTTTTAATCAGATAATTATGAAATCACACCAGACCGTTACCAGTCTTGATATTGGTAGCCAATTAAAATATTCTTAAATCTTAACAAATTGGATCACAAGAAGGCGTAAAAGAAATTTTTAATTAACTAGCTTGTAATAATCAATGTTCGTTTTTTCTTTTTATGCAGATTTACATAATTGGGTGTGTATGTAAATTCTTATTGAACTATATTGTTACATCATACGTTAGGTTATAAATCATTTGCAACGAGATTTGCAATCAATATTTTTCGTTGGACTTTGATGAAATCTTAAAAAAAGTCATCTTTCATTATTGATATTTTCTTATCTAAAAGATTTTCAGCAATATGTAATACGCTACACACTCAACTGAGAAATAAAGCATTTTATCAGTTTGCTCAATTTAGGAGTGACTGTGACTGGGCCAGGCATCAGAAATTTTAACATGTTTTATTTTATGTAATTTACATAGGTTGAATTGAACCATAAAATTTGATAATTTGAAAATGAGTTTCTATTAGAGTTAATTATCGCGGCCAAGTTGTCATTAGGTACAGTACAATATACGTCAGATGTTTTGCTCGATCGTTTGTTACGCAACTGAAAACTTGACGGGACAGATTCGGTCCTGACAATTACCGAACGATATGACAACGATTAGATTTCAGGTAACTATGGTTTTTAGACGTCATGACCGAGTCTGTTCCGCAATGTTTTCAGTTGCGTAACAAACGATTGAGCCGAGGATTGACCAAAACATCTGACGCATACTGTACCTGCTTATTAAAAGTTTCACATTATTGGTTTTATTTCATATGTGCGTTGGAGTGGAAAAAAACAACGAGTTTGCCAGGAAAATAAAACCCTTGTTTTTTCCAAAGTCGACGTTTCGGTCTTCTTCAGGGGTAGGATAATATACAGGGTTCTTCCTTTTTCAGAAAAGTTGCGCTATTTCTTTGTGATTAAGAATTTGAAGACAACAACACGATATATTGACTCGTTCCTGAGTTATTCCGAAAAATCTGAAAATTGCGATTTTGTGTTTTCGTCGCTTATGATGTTTTGCAAAAAAGGTATCGATATGTTTTATTGAATTTTCAATTCAATTGTTTTTAAACGTTAAAAGGGATTAAAAATGAGGTTAAAAACGAGTTTTATACTAATTTGATAAACTATTCATACAAATTTTAGAATTTTGATGATTTTTTTGAAAAAGTCCATATTCATTACATTTTTGAAAAACTAATTTTTTTCTGTATCCAATAGTATCGAAATGCAATATGGCGGCCAATATGTCGTTGCTCAAAATCTAGAAGGTCTAGAAAATTTCTGAGAAGGTTCGATTTGATTGACAGATGTCAAAAATATGAAAGTTCCAAGTTTCCTTTACATTACATCAACCGTTAGGGAGATACTAATTTTTTTTATTTGAAATCACAATTTTCAAATTTTTCGTAATAACTCAAGAGCGAATCAAGATATCGCGGAGTTCTCTTCGGATTTTTAAACGCAAAGAAATAGCGCAACTTTTCCGTAACTTAACCGAGTCCGTATCCCTTGCCGTTTAGAAGATGCCAATGGTGAACAGTGAAAAAGGAACCACCCTGTATAAATGCTTAATTATCCCATACTTTCCGTTCTTTCACTGCCGCCCGGAAAACCCTACAGAAATCCTCTGGGTCCTGAAGAAGGCTTAATAGAAGGCCGAAACGTCGGTTTTGGAAAAACCGAGGGTTTTATTTTCCTGGCAAACCCACTCCAACGTTCCTATGAAATAAAACCGCTAAATTAGGGTGCTTTGTAAAAACAAATGCTTTACAAATGACACTAATGACAGTTAATGCAGGCTTTAGCTGTCATCAGTTTGAAACATTTGTTTGCACAAAGCCTCCTTGACGCGTCCTTATTATTTCAAATCGCACGTTATACAGGTTGTCCCAGAGCGCTCGCACTTCCTTTCAGTGGAGTGTTTATCAGTCGATTCGTGTTTTTGAACATTTTCAAGGTTCAATATATTTTTCCAGTTGTAAGAAATTTAAGAAGACCAACAATAGGTGTCCCAAAAAAAGCGGTGAAAATATTTTGGGGAGTAAGTCAGCGATTTCTTAACCGATTTGGATGAACGTGGTTTTGAACTAAAGTCAAAAAATCAGGATTTCGATCTGAGTGTGAAACTAGGGCAGATGGCGCTGCTGTAGTAGAGTAGCCCTATTCATACTTGTTTTAAAGGGTTACTTTAGGTGCATTTAGGATTATGAGACTCAAATAGTCTTCAAGAGATCGTTCTTTTTTCTTTAAAAACCGTTTTCAGACGGCAATTTGGTTCAAGCATTAATTTTCTGTGATTTTTAAAAAAAGTATGTTGTTTTTATCTATGTGACTTAAGATAAGTAAAGCTAGTGATACACAAACAATTAAAAATTATAGAATTTTTGCTGAAAATTAAGCTGAATGCTGATACTTTAGTCGTTGTCATTAAAGTGTGGGAATACTTTTTTTTAATTCCCAGAAAATTAATGGTTAAATCTAACTGGCGTCTGAAAAAGGAATTTAAAGAGAAAAAAGAACGATCTTGAAGGCTATTTGAGTCTCATAACAATTGTTTGTTGTCTGATTAATCCTCATGCACGTAAAGTAACCTTTCAAAACAAGTATCAATACGGCTACTACAGCAGCGCCATCTGTCCTAGTTTCACAGATCAAATCGGTTAACAAATTCCTGAGTTATTCCCTAAAATATTTGTTTTGTATTTTCGCTGTTATGGTAACGTCAAAGCAAATAAAGCGTTAAAACAGTATATTTTTAGCGCCTTCTTCTAGTGTCTTGTTACCTATTGTTACTGATAGGTCCTCTTAAATCTCTTATAACTGGAGAACTATTGGACCTTCGTATTTCGTATTCGTATTTCGTTCTGCGGTGCGTTTCCCTGACGGGTCCGCTGCATTCAGACCTTATGGTCCATTATGCCCGCACTGTGACAGTTATCCATTTCCTACAGGAACCCCGGTTCTGCAAAGACCCAGTACTTCTGCTGTAGAAACTGAATAGTGTTAATCGGGTGCTAGAAAAGCCACCCCGCTTTGCTATACCACGGCGGGTACTTCTGCTCTTTAGGGAGTTTGTTGAAGCTTCGTCCCGCGAACCCACTATAACCGGCAGGTCTTTTTCAGCCCTGCCGGATACAACTGGTTTCTTGGTGTCGAAGGCAGCTTAAACTGTACCCTTAAAGGGTTCAGTTGAGGTATCAATTTATGTCCCTCTATGTTACAAACTGCAGACATCTTCCCCCAGTGTGGCCGACGGTTCTTGGTGGACAGCCCCATCAGCCACAACTGGTTGTTGGTGCCACAGTCCCTGAGGGTCTGCCAGTGTCACGGTACCTGTGCAGCTGTGGTATCTTTTTCAGTCCCATCAGTCACAACTAGTCCCTAGCGTCCTGCGCAGCACTATTATAACTACCCTTCCGTACAGACTGCAGACATCTTCCCCCCGTGTGGCCGATGGTTCCTGGTGGACAGCCCCATCAGCCACAACTGGTTGTTGGTGCCACAGTCCCTGAGGGTCTGCCAGTGTCACGGTACCTGTGCAACTGCGGTGTCTTTTTCAGTCCCATCAGTCACAATTAGTCCCTAGCCACAAAAGTCTGATAGGTCCAGTTGTCAACCTGTCCCTATCGCAACCGCGAGGTATTTTTTATTTTTTTTCCCTCCGTACAGACAACAGAAGTATCAGTCTTCCAGTCCCTCTGTTCAGACTGCTAGGTCCCGAAGTCTCAGAGCAGCTATGGGTGTCCTTCGACCCCATTTGCCGCATTGAGGCCTCCAGTATCCTCTTAAATCTGGCCTGAAATTCCCAGTTAACCCCGGGAATTCGGTCCGCCCTCATTCCCTGAGGGTCTGCCAGTGTCACGGTACCTGTGCAACTGCGGTGTCTTTTTCAGTCCCATCAGTCACAATTAGTCCCTAGTCACAAAAATCTGATAGGTCCAGTTATCAGCCTATCCCTATCGCAACCGTGAGGTAATTTTTTGTTTTTTTTTTGTCCCTCCGTACAGACAACAGAAGTATCAGTCTTCCAGTCCCTCTGTTCAGGCTGCTAGGTCCCTAAGTCTCAGAGCAGCTATGGGTGTCTTCCGACCCCATTTGCTGCATTGAGGCCTCCGGTACCCTCCTAAATCTGGTCTGAAATTCCCAGTTAACCCCGGGAGTTCGGTCCGCCCTCATGGAGCCCGGCGCATGAGGGTAAGGCTATTACTCTGAGAGGGCGCCCGGTGTCTCAGAGGGGTTGGTTCGCGGTAGCGGCTTTGGTACAGACACGTGAGGGTTTTAAGCCCCAGGTCTGCACGTATGGCCGTAACTAACCAGCGGACTGGCCATTCCCCTATCCACCACCCGGGGACGCGCCCGATGGGCACCCAACCGCACGGGACTATTGGACCTTGGAAAATTTGAAAAACATTTACGCGTTAATTAACCTCCCCACAACCATATAAAAATGGGAGGTTACTGCAATCACTCCAAAATTCGAAATTGAGATAACACCAGATCTTTACGTTTCAAGCTCCCAGGATCACAAAAAAGTGGTTTTTAAAAAATGTCTGTGTGTATGTACGTATGTACGTACGTATGTACGTATGTGAGCAAGATTCCTCGTAAACTACCGAACAGATTTTCACGAAATTTGGTATGGAGGTTAGTGTTAGCCTTCTGGTGAGCCCAGTTAATTTTATTGCCAATCTACAAACGCCAAGTGCCTTTTTGGCGTATTAACTAAGAAATTTGACTGATGAACACCAATTTTGCTTATCAGCATGTGAAAGGTCTTCAAATTCTGTGTCTAAAAATGTATTCACACTTGGCGCCTTTTTGGCATAAAATCGAAAAATTCGAAATTTCGAAGCAACATTAGATAATACGCTACAGCCAAAACTGCTTAATCGAATTGGCTGAAATTTGGTAGGTAGGGACACACAGTACCCGCCTAAGAGCTGATTTAATTTTGGTGGTCATCGGCCAACGGCAAGTGCCAATTTGGCATATCAACTTTGAAATTTGACTAATAAACTCCCATTTTCTTTATCAGAACATGAAATGTCTTCAAATCTCGTTTCCAAAAATGTCCTCAAACTTAGTGCCCTTTTGTCAAAAAATCATAAAATTTTGAAAAATACCAGTAGTAATATTTAGGTATAGCAAGTAAGAAAATTTACTTAATTTTGGTGGCAAACGACCAATAACAAGTGCCTTTTTTGGCATGGCGTCTATGAAATTTGAGATATGACCACCATTTGTTTTATCAGCACATGAAAAGTCTTCGAATTTTGTTTTCAAAAATTCAATTAAATTTAGTGCCCTTTTGGCAATAAGTAATAAAAAATTTTAAAAATTACCAAAACACTTAGGTAGAGACTGAATTGAAATTTATGGGTTCCGTAGCTGCCCATTTTTTACTTGTGGTACCGTAAATTTGTATGTTAAGACATGAAATGCCAAAATTAATTTCTAAACGCTTGAGAATGTCCAAATTAAACTTTTTTTATCTCAAAATTTTGCAAGCTAGCTATAAAACGATAAAGCCAGCTCACATTTAAACAAACAAAATATATTAGTTACACACGGTGCAATCGAGAAGAAATGGTTAAACGCCTGACAGCGGTAGTAGGGTTCACTAATTTGAACTTGAATCGTGATGAAAGTTGAGCGATGCATTATATCCCATATCATTTCATTGACTATAGAACCGTAGTAAGGTCAGCGTTGTGAGAGCTAAAAGTGCGCGTACAAAATCACGCACATCCGTCTTTAATAAATTAGATAATCCTTTATGGTTCTTATTTCGATCACTTCGCGCCAAGTGTTAAATTAATGCGGTAGTAGTTGAAAGGCTCGTCAAAAATGCGAATCGACGGACACGACCAATGCTATAATGCCAGATTGCAGGATACGAGGGACAGAGTACCGAATGAGTAAGTTGTTTATCCAATAACACTCCTAATTGATTTCCCACGAACGTGTTAACGTGTCGCAATTAAATGATAAACTCGCGAATCACCGCGAGATCTATTTCGAACGAAGGCAGAATGTCATTAACATTAATTTTATCGTTCGAGTTTTATTTACATACAGAATGGTGGTAAACAAGTGCTTCGAAAATAATCCGACTGGACGTTTTCAAACGTTAAAATAATGCGATTTGTGATTATTTTATCAGAGTCGTGAACATCGGCGTCAAATTTTGTGGGACCGACCCGGTTTCTCATTATTCAGACGTGCCAAGACCGATAATCTGTTTTTCAAATAAGTAATTTGGAAATTTTCCGTCGAAATTTGTTAATCGCAACGGAAAAATTACAGAATAAACGATGTAAACAATAGAATTTTCAGAGGGACAGCAAAGGATCTTCATGTTTTGAGGTACCAATACAAAAAATTCGAATGAAACATGAAAAAAGATAATGTTTTAGGATAAGTCCAAGACTTAGGGTGTAATTCCAAGTCAGTTTATGTTAGTCACGTGATGACAAGTCTAGTTACATCTCACTGGCAACTATTTTCATCTTGTAACCATATATTTAAGCAGACATGATCTGTCAAGGAACCTGCGTGTATATATGATTATAGGATGAAAATAGTTGCCAGTGAGATGTAATATTGCAGAAATCTGCAAAAATTTGCAAGCAACGGCCCCTGCTCAATTGTGCACCTAACTACACTTATGTCATCACGTCATCAGTCATTTTTTTTCAATAAATGAGTAAGTTATCAATAAGCGGCGGTTTAAGGAATATTACGATTAGCATTTGAGCCAAGTACATTCTTTCCTCGATGTCACGTTGTACACAGGGTGCAATCACGTGCAATATCACGCAAAAATTTTGCAGACTGCCAGAACTTAACTGCTAACGTGGGTGTGATGAACAGGGTTAACGCTCCGTCTAATTTGGGACAGTAAACTGATTGAAATTTAACTCACGACCCAAAAAAAAATGATTCATAATTTACTACCAAAAAGGGTCGTCCATTTCATTCAAGGTAAATCATTGTTAACAGTGGTTTCTTTCACTTGACAAAATGTTCAATATCACGTCGGTAAACTCGCGAAAAATTATAGTATATTTTCGTTTTTCAGAATATTCGTCAACAGGAGCCTGCATTTGGAGAACATCAGATTCTATGGCTTCGACATGGACTATACATTGGCGGAATACAAATCTCCCGAATACGAAAAATTAGGTTTTGATCTAGTCAAGGAACGTATGGTGTACATAGGATACCCTCAGGAGATCCTGGAATTCGAATACGATCCCACTTTTCCCGTTAGGTAAGTTGTTGAAGGCTACGAACAAATTCCGAGGGGGCAGCCACTTGGATTTTTAGTCGCCCACATTGCACATTTGTACAATATTGCACGCTCAATGTATATTAGAAACATTGCACATTACACATCGCACACGCAATTGTACACACTATTACATACTATTCTACATTATTGCACAGCATCACACACAATTGTGCAGCATTGCATATTACATATTGCACACTATAGGTCCTTTAAGGGTGACGTCATGCCGCCATATATGGCCGTATGCGCAGTCGACAGAATTTACTTGAATGTCTACTGTCAGTTATGTGTCATTTGTCATCATTGTAGGTTAAAATAGCACGTGGTAAACGTGAAAGTCCCAAATTCTGTTGACAGTAGTGCCAAATGACGCATAAATTCACTAGAAATGACACAAGATCAACGCATGCGTATCATACGGGGGTCAAGCTCAATAAACCCCCACCTGTGCCTTCAAGGACCTATTGCATAGCATTGCACGTTACATATTGCATAGCATTGCACACTATTTAACACCATTGCGCCCCTGTCCAATATTGCACAGAGTGGTTACCCCCTCGACAAATTCAATCCCATTTTCAGGGGTTTATGGTTTGATGCCCACTACGGTAATTTGCTGAAAGTCGACGCTTATGGTAACATTTTGGTTTGTGTTCACGGATTCGAGTTCCTCAAACAGTAAGTCATTGCTTATTTATTATTGGTTTATTGTGAAGCTGTTTGAAACTTTTCCAGTTCACACATATACGAACTATACCCAAACAAATTTCTACCATTGGACGAGTCCAGAGTGTACGTTCTTAACACGCTGTTCAATTTGCCCGAAACATATTTACTCGCCTGTTTAGTAGATTTCTTTACCAATTCGCCCCAGTACACGCAGACGTCGACCGGAGTCAATTGTGGGGAACTGTTCATGTCGTACAAGTCCATTTTTCAGGTAAGGTCGTTTAGAAATGGCAACGTCGCAAATGAAAGTAAGGTTATGTTCTGCCACAAACCGCTTTTGACTTGTGCCGGAGTATATCTATCTCGTGTTTTGTATTATCTCACCACAGGAGGAAAAAGGTTGCCAGCATCCTTTTTCCTCTTATGACGAGGTAACACGTAAAACGAGACGGATATACTGCAGCTGCAGGCCAGCCCGAACGGAATGAGGAAGCCTCCTCCTGTTTAATGTTATTTAATTGACGAATGTCCTTTATTAACTAACTAATTTTGACTTCTGATCTGGTAGTTATTGGGTAAAACCTTATCAATTTGAAATTTTCCCTACATTATATCTAAATAATATAATAAATAAAGCATAAACAGGCAGTTTTAGACATTATTTACTTGTAGACACATCAAAACATAGCAGACAATTACTGAAACTGTCAAAATTGCGACGTTGCCATTTTCAAACGACGCCATGTTTAGGACGTGAGAAACGCCGTCGACTGGGTGCACCTCCAGGGAGATCTCAAACAGAAAACCATCGAGAACCTGGAAAAATACGTCCAGAAAGACGAGAGACTTCCCACTTTCCTCTCGAGGCTTAGGGAAAGTGGGGCGAAGACTTTCCTCCTAACCAACAGCGATTACAATTTCACCGACAACATTATGACGTACCTGTTCGATTTTCCACACGGTCCCAAGGTGAGAAGGGGTGGGGGTGAAATAGGTATTTCTATTCCTAGGGGCGGATTTCTTTTAGCCGGGCGACCCCCACCGCAACTGGAAGACCTACTTCGACACAATAGTGGTGGACGCACGTAAGCCCCTTTTTTTCGGGGAGGGTACGATTTTGAGGCAAGTCGACACGAATACGGGGGCCCTCAGAGTGGGGATACACACTGGACCCTTCCAGAAGGAGCAAGTGTATTCGGGGGGCTCCTGTGACGTCTTCACACAGCTGATTGGGGCCAAAGGGAAGGACGTTTTGTACGTTGGGGATCACATTTTCGGGGATATTTTAAAGAGCAAGAAGATTAGGGGGTGGCGCACGTTTTTGATCGTGCCCGAACTGGTCCGAGAATTGCATGTCTGGACGGACAAATGTCAATTTTTCGACGAGTTGCAGGGCCTGGACATCAAACTGGGGGAAATGTACAAGTAAGTTATGACGTTTCAGTCAAAAAATAGTTATTTAACGAACAAGAGAGTCAATAATAATCGGTCCAAAAAACACAATAACAAATTGTTGGTTGCCTATACTAAAATTGTTCGTTCATAACATGTGATCGTTAAAATAGGCTATCATTGTTATACGTTAACAAAACTATCAACGAAAAAGATTATTTATGCAGGTTATACTTGACATAAAACTGTTGTTGCTGCTATTACTTATTTTATAAGTGTAGCGTCTCATTTATTACTCTTTTTTTCGACTTTAAGGAACTTGGACAGCAGCACAAAGGAAAAACCCGACATATCCAAACTGCGAGCGGCAATTCGTGACGTCACCCATAAAATGGACATGGCATATGGCATGATGGGTAGTCTCTTCCGTTCCGGCTCGCGTCAAACATTTTTTTCTTCCCAAGTAGTCAGGTATGCCGACCTTTATGCGGCGACCCATCTCAACCTTCTTTACTACCCCTTTTCCTACATGTTTCGAGCCCCCGCAATGCTCCTCCCCCACGAGTCGACGGTGGCGCACGAGCAGCGGTTCGTTTTGGAATCTCGCGATAAGTCGCCAGCGCCCCCTATCGACAAAGAAAAGAAACACGGGAAGGTTCTGGAACGCACCCACAGCCAAATCCCGCATGTTCGTCCAGAGACTCCCCTGAGCGTCACCCACAATCACGATGAGGACTTCTCTGATGAGGATAGCGAGGAGAAGGCGGCATTGGATAATGGGGATAATGCACAATAAGAAATTATTAGTCCTAGTGCACGCGCACAATAAAATTAGTGCGAACAACTTGCTCATATTTGTTGGAAATTTTTATATTGTGTTTTTTATATTTGTAACTTAACAAATTTGTCGTTGGTTTTTTAATATTGTGGAAGCAATAAGCGTTTATTTTTGTTGCATTTTATTGTTTATGTGATGTAATCGAAAGTTTGAAATAAACATTATACCTACCGTTATGTCGTTCTCTGATATGAAACCCAGATAACACAAACACATACAATGAATGAACAATGGATATTCATCCATGAATATGCGAACTTAGTATGTCTAGACTATATATTGTGAATGACCCATGAACATTCTGTGTATCACCAAAATGTCGTTTTTTTGGTACCATGGTAGCATCAAAATACATCCACCCGAGTTTCATAAGAATATCAAATTGATATACCTACATATGGATGTTAGATAAATAATTTCCATGCATGAAAATACATAGAATATTCATTTTTCACATGAATATACAGGGATAAGCACAGTGCATACCATGGACATTCCTAAAATGTTCAGCTAGCTATTTTATGTATATTTCTTGAGCATACAGGACTATTCACGGCATAATTGGCGTACACCACTTGAAGAAGGAAATGTGGATACCACGTACCATTTCAAGTCCTCAGCACCAGGCACCCCGCACCAATCTGAATCATTATGTTATAATAGTGTGGTTAGATCTTGCAGTAAGCTTTATACCATTGAGAGGTTTTAGGCGCAGCTAATTGTTCCATGCGCGCCATCTATCGACGACAAACTTCAACCTGGATATGATTCGCATATTCTGGATTTCATTTGGATATTCATTGTAACGAGTGTCATGTATGTACACCGCATGTTCAGGTGACTTCCTATGAATATTGCATTTAAATACATGTAACCATACGAAACGTTAATGTGGTGAAAATATGGCGAGGCAACTCCAGGAATATTCACATGTTCATTTGACATACGGATGCATTTCACAATATTCTTGGAGATGATATGAACTTATTCTTCCCGCATGAAAATGTTCATGTCAAATACATATAATATTCGGTATATTCTAAATACAAAATGGACATTTTCTGAATATTCAGGGAATGTCTTGTGCTATCTGGGTGAAATGGATTAAATAAAACGAAATTTAACATCGAACTTTTTAATTAATAAATTAACTATTTCCGCTTCCTCCTCGCTTCGTTCGGATTCTTCCTCATCCAATGCTTAACTTCCCCCACCCTGATCCCCAACATGGCCGACTTGGAATTCACATCTCTGACAGCAAATGGAGAAAACCCCGCCAAGTAATCCTCGTCCAACGGATTCACCTTCGTCCTAGCCACCCTCGATGGTCTATTATGCGGCATCGGCTGGTCGGGGGCTATAATCGGATTGTTCGGATGCTTCCCCCCCTTGAAAGTGGGAAGACTAAATTTCATCCCCCTACCCGTCAATGGCCGCCTTGCGTTTATGTAAATCTGCATTTTTCCGTTTTCATCTAAAGACACGGCCACCTTTTTCAGCGTCGGATTGGCGCATTTCGGACAGAATTTGTGCGTCATCACGCTGGTGGTCTTAAAGCAGGAATAACAACGCAGTATAAAAGTTCTCAAATGTTTTATCAGTCGGCCGTCCAAGGCGGCCACGTTTAAGTTCATTTGTTTGAGCACGTTCTGCATGGCGAAGTCTGTCGTCATGCAAGCGACTGTCGCTTGTTTGTCTTCGAGGAAATTGGCGCCAGCTTGTTTCTTCACCTGTCGAAAAAAGAACGTTCATTTTTAAAAGAATGCTCGGCCCTTTAAAAGTTCAACTAATTTTGACATATGTCAAAAACTGTGACAGTTAGGTTTGCTAAAGATAAAAAAGATGACGGCCACTTCCGGTAGACGCGGAAGTGTTAGCCACAAAAGTGTACACTACTTTCCATTAATTTTCTATTCGCGAAAATCAGCAAAGTGTCTGACATCTGGTGGCAATACTTTAACTACACTGAGAGACAGGATACGGAAAT
Source organism: Pycnomerus fuliginosus (assembly GCA_963924575.1). Taxonomy (NCBI): domain Eukaryota; kingdom Metazoa; phylum Arthropoda; class Insecta; order Coleoptera; family Zopheridae; genus Pycnomerus; species Pycnomerus fuliginosus. The sequence continues at coordinate 16,435,976 of OZ004624.1, read as the reverse complement.
ACTTTTAAACGTCCGTCATCATAATTTCGGCTTACGTCAGTCAGTTGTCAGTTGCGAGGTTAGGTAGTAGTTTTGTTAGGAGACATCCTCTCGCTGACTCGAAATTTTGTGAATAATTCTGTGGAATTTTACGTTTTGTGTACTTAAGTGGAACATTGTAAATCCAGGAAAACTTGGCTTTTAAAAAATCCACGTGTCGATGTCACTGATGTCACCAACTGACACTGTCAGGCACGTCACGCTAGAATTCTCACTTCCGGCTCCCCAACGGAGTGAGACCGCCATTTTGTGGTTTAGCAATGCCATCTATTAGCAGCTGATTTTCGCGAATTGAAGTGACAGAACGTCAAAATTTGAATTTTATGTTGGTATGAGGAAATTTTGCAAGGAATTTTACTAACAGGTGAGCTGGTAGAAGCGATTTCAATACAATACGTCAAAAAACCTGACATACGTCAAAATTTTGCAATTGCCCTGAATTGCTCCAAAATGGCTTTTGTGTGCGTGCAGTTTTGAGTAAAGTGCAAAGAAAAAGATGTTACTGACCTGTTGTATATTTGATGGGGTTATCCATCCACTATCGTCATCATCCTCTTCATCTGTTTCACTGCCTTCTTCATCAGATGATATTCTTACCAAAACATCATCGGAACCGACATTTTCATCGAGTTCCTCATTTAATTGCACCGATTCGAGCTTCTCAGCTATTTCATCACTTTTACCCTCAGAATAAAAGCCCACCAAGTCAGAATTATTTACTTCCAGAGGGGCACTTTTACTAACGACATTAACAGATCTTTGCACAACTGGATCACTTCGGACATGCTCAACCCCGACTTTTTCCTTCTCCAACTGATAAGTCAAGGCCATGACCTTGATGTCAGTTGCTGATAAACTGGGATAGTCTCCGGTTTTCTTCGAGAACTCGGTGACCAGTTTCACGTTCTCGGGGAACACATTTTTGACTTCCAAATCGTAGGGGAGGGCTGCAAGGCGTTTGAGTTGGCGGGAATTCGTGACTTCATTGATGACTTCCTGGCAGGTGACTACTTTTTCGGCGAGGTCCTAAAAGTTAGGTTATGTTGGCGATAAAAGTAAAAATATTAACCTGTAGTTGCGCATTCTGGATAAAAGCAGTTGTGTCCGCTACTAAATACTCGATTTTCTTGGAGTCACTACCCATTTTCCATAAATTAATGGATAATCGAAGTGGAAATTAAAATATTGCATGCGACTGACAAGCTGTCACTTTGACGGGTAATTGACGTCTCACAGCGCAGCGCCGTTTGACAGATGAGGAAGTGTACCCAATCTCAAAAAGTCTATATCACTAGACCACTTCCTTATTCACAACCACATTTGTCCCTCTCTCCCGCCCATTAAAGAAAGGAATATCGGTCTCTGTCTAGGAGGACGATTTTACTGCGCAGCGCAGTCCGAAAGCGGCATTACACTCTTGCCATTGAATCAGTTTAGCCAACTTAACTAATTATTCCAATGCCTACTCTTATTCCTTTTTATCAGATTCCATGGTGCTTTTCCGTATTGAAATCAGGAACGAACTCAGCGGCTCGTTGGTCTAGGGGTATGATTTCCGCTTAGGGTGCGGGAGGTCCCGGGTTCAAATCCCGGACGAGCCCATCTTTTTTAACCCAAAAGTGCCACCGCAAGGCTCTCGGGCACATTAACAATTAGAAAATCGTTTTTATTTCGTCTCGGAGACGATAGAAACGTCTAGGTACTTTTTCACAGAATGCGTAAATGTAACCGAATTTACTAAATTTAAAATACAAATGTTTTTCACCCCTAATGACATTTTTCGAAAAAATGGCACTACGGTCCGGCAATGCAACCGCTATCGAATTCAATAATAATCTGCCCTTTTCTTAAGAAAAATTGAAAAACGGGAACTTTCGCCCCTAAAATGTCAATTTTCGAAAAAATGGCATTAAGGTTTTTGATCTGCCAATGCAAGAGCTATCGAATCCAATAATAAGGAAAACGCTTTTGCTAAGCAAATTCAAAAAAGGGCCCTTTTGCCAGAAAAATTGCATTTTTCTCGAAAAAATGGCATTAGGGTTTTCGGCCTGAAAAAAAATCAGCTATCAAATCCGGTAATAAAAATATAGTTGTAAATTTTTCTTTTCACGGCACCGATTTTTCGCCAAAAGGGTACCAAGTATGAATACAGCTTTAGAAGCACAATTGAAAGAGCTTTCATATGGGGACGCGAAAAATAGGGTTTTGTATTAAAATTTGTTGATGTGCCAAATTGGCACTTCCTGTGGGCCGATTTAGCCCAAAGCCTTTTCAAATTTCCAAATTTCAGCCAGATTGGTCCAGTAGCTTGGGCTGTAGCGTGTTTACAGGCACGGACATTTTTTCTGAAACATTTTTGGGTTCCAGAATCCTAAAACGTAAAGATTTGATGTTTTAGGCAATTCGATTTTTCTGAATTATTCGATCGATTCCAGTAACGGCTCTACGGAGCGCAGAAGTTACAAATTATCCCTATTTTAGGCGATATTAAGGATCTGAATGTCATAATTTATCCTGTGTGACATATCAGCACGACAAAATGAAATAATATTTAAAAGTGACTTACTAAAATTATTTATTTACATCCTAAGTTATGGCACCTTAAACTTAAAATAGCTAGAATGTAACATATTTTACAACAGTATTTTACAGGTGGAACACAAAAATGTGGCAGTGTGGTTGCATTTGACCAATTAACTTATTTTTAGTGGAAGCATGCTGGGCCTATCTCCACCCAAAACTCTTGTCCTGGTTGTCCTACGTCTCTTATGGCCACATCGGTAATAGGAAGCCTTGCCGTTTTGTCTGTTTTATATGATAAAACAGATTCTGCCCATTCCTTGCGTCGGAACTAAAAACCAAAATGAAACAACCTCATTTTAATATGTGTAATAGATAAAATAATATATGGAGCTCGCTCCGCTCGCTCGTACGGAATACATGTGCTTACCCTGCACTCATCAGTTAGGGCCTCATATCTCAATCGCTGATTGCCTTTAGGTGTCAATTCTGCGTCGTTCCAAGCCAAAAACTTCAACCCTTTTCTGTATGTGTGCTTGGTGACGTCATAGTAAGCTACAGAATCCTTGCAGTGGTAGGTAATGTTTTGTTCAGCATTAGAGGAAAGCAGCTGAAGGAAACCTATCTGATTGCTGTGCGCTTTATATGTTAACTAGAAAAAAAAGAGTTAAAAAGCATTTTCACGATTTTTCTCACCTTCATTCCATTTTCTATTTCGCCCAGCCAAATTTCAGGTTCTTTTCCTGCGTAATGGATGTGCGGTGAAGACGAGGGCTTGGGAATGATGCAAGTAGCTTTTTTGACCATGTCACAGTGAACTAAGATGGCGTCTATAGTGTCTCCTTCGTTTGGATCCACCCAATACTCCCCTACAAAAGTACATTAGTGAGATGTAACCTAGAATTCAATTGGTGCGCTCACTAACGCCATCTCTGGGAAATTTTGAAAATTGCTAAAAGCTTACCGCTGGTTGATTCTGGATAAGCACTGAAAATGTCCCTGCACGTCTTTCCTGGACTGTTCTTTTCACCATTTGGTCTTCTGTAGCGATCAAATGAAGCTTTTAGTTGTTCATAAGCTTTTATTACTAATTCCTTTCGTTCTTCCTGAGTCATTGTCTTTCCAAAGACTCGAATAGGTTCATCGCCGAGGGGGTCAGGCCCTTTTTGATTATTCACCTGACCTTGTGCCAACAAAGCGGCTAGATTCGCAGCGTCGTAGCCTAGCCCGTCTCCCGGGGGACCCGGAAGTCCAGGTGGTCCTAAATTTTAACAGTTACTTACGTTTTTATAAAGTTTGTACCTGGTGATCCAGACGGTCCAGGTTTTCCATCGTTTCCATTTTCGCCTCTGGGCCCGGGGAAACCTTGGATTCCTTGAGGCCCTACACTTCCGTCTCTTCCAGGAAGCCCACGTGGGCCAGGTTCGCCATCTTTCCCAGAAAATCCTGGGCTTCCCGTCATTCCTTTTTCGCCAGATGGACCTTGCACGCCTGGTAAGCCTTGCAATCCCAATAAACCTCGATGACCTTTTGTTCCAATCGGTCCTAGTTCTCCCCGTTCTCCTTTGGGACCCTCCAAACCGGGAACTCCAGGTTTTCCCCGTTCTCCTTGGGGGCCCTCTGGACCTTGAGGGCCTAGCTCGCCGCGTGGTCCGCGTTCTCCTGTGAAACCAGGAGGTCCGTTTAGTCCAGGTGGGCCCGGCAATCCAGGTGGGCCACTGCTTCCAGGTGATCCAATGGGACCAACAGGGCCTTTATCACCAGGGCGTCCTGCGATTCCCGGAGGACCTGCTTTTCCAGGCGGACCTTCAGGGCCTTGATCTCCAGTTGCACCGTTTAGTCCAGGCGGTCCTTGTAATCCTGGAGGACCTTGAGGTCCTGCGTTTCCAGGTTTGCCAGGAATGCCAATTTCCCCAGGTGATCCTCTTAAACCTCGAGCTCCAGTTGGCCCAGATGGGCCGGGTAAACCTGGAAGTCCTCTGTCTCCTGCGGGACCTACTGGGCCTGGTGGACCACTTGGACCAGAAGGTCCTTCCGAGCCACTTTCCCCTTTTGACCCTTCCGGGCCTGGTAATCCTGATTGTCCTTGAGGTCCGGGAGCTCCCGGACGTCCTACGTCACCGGTTGCACCTTTAATTCCAGGAATACCTGCAATTCCTGCAGTTCCTGTAGCTCCTGGAAACCCGGTCGCTCCTTGTTCTCCCGGGCGTCCCGGAGGCCCCATTAGCCCGACGTCTCCACGTTGTCCAGCTTCTCCCCTGGCTCCCTTAGCGCCCGTTAATCCTATGGGACCTGCTGGGCCTTGCTCGCCAGGCTTACCAACGGGGCCATGAAAACCTTGCATTCCTTTTAAACCTGGCGAACCTCTGTCACCTTTTAACCCTGGCAAGCCAACCAGTCCTTGAAGACCAGGGAAGCCCTGAAGTCCAGGAGGCCCAACTTGTCCTCGTTCCCCGGATCCTCCAGGAGCACCTGGTTCTCCAGTAAGCCCCGGGGGTCCTTGCTCTCCCCTTTCTGCAGGTTCTCCTGGAGGCCCAGGCGGCCCAAGTGGCCCTTGCAGTCCTCTATCTCCTTGTCTTCCTGCGGGTCCTTCAGGTCCAACTGGTCCTAGAGATCCTCTTTCCCCTTTTTCCCCTTGTAAGCCTGGTGGACCTCTTAATCCCGGAAGTCCTACTAATCCTGGTGGACCCGAGTGACCTTTAGAACCTGGTATTCCAGGATTTCCCTACAAATAGAGTTATAAACGAAAATTGGAATAAAATAATACCGGTGGTCCATCAGCTCCTTGTGATCCAGTTGTACCCTTTGGACCAGGCCCTCCTGGTTGTCCTACAGGGCCTCTTTCTCCAGGAAAACCGCGTTCGCCCCTAGGTCCGATATTTCCCGGTGATCCTGATTGTCCCTGTATTCCTGGTTCGCCGTCTTTCCCGGGAATTCCTTGGGATCCTGGGGCTCCTGGTAATCCCTGGAAGCCTCTTGGTCCGACAACTCCCGCCGGTCCTCTTTCGCCATCGGCACCTGACGGACCAGGCGGACCCTGTGGACCAGACGAACCGTCTTTGCCTGAATCTCCTCTAGGTCCGGGTGGACCTGGAAGACCGGGTTCACCATCTTTTCCAGGCTCTCCTGGAATTCCTTTATCGCCTGGAGGTCCCAACGGTCCTGGCAGTCCTTGTAAACCTTGCGCACCTGCCTCACCGGGTTTTCCGTCTGCTCCAGGCAATCCTCTATCCCCGGGGCTTCCAGGTCTACCATGAGGTCCCGGTCTTCCTTGTAAGCCTCGTAAACCTTGTAATCCCGGAATTCCCGGTCTTCCAGGTTCTCCGTTGGAACCTTTTAAACCGGGAGGTCCTGTAGGACCTCTATCCCCGCCTTGACCTTTAGGACCTGGAGCACCGTCAGGTCCTGGCAAACCTCTTGCTCCCAACAGTCCTCTTTCTCCCGGAGCACCAGATTGTCCGGGGGGTCCTCTTTGTCCTCTCTTCCCTCTTTTACCCTCAGGACCTGCTATTCCAGGTAAACCGCGTGGACCAGCGGAGCCTGATTCCCCCTTCATTCCAGTTTCCCCCTTGTACCCTCTCTCTCCCGGTGCTCCCTGTTACGATCATGTAAATAAATAGTTTTAAAAAAAACTACATACAATGTTCCCTTTAGGTCCTGGCTGGCCTGGGCTGCCACTTAAACCTGGCTGTCCTCTCGCACCGGGAAATCCTGGAGGACCGGAAATTCCAGGTGTACCTTGCCCCCCCTTCTCTCCCGGATATCCATCTTTGCCTGAAGGTCCAACAGGACCGGATTCTCCAGGCTGACCTGGACGACCTGATTCTCCACGAGGACCTTGCAAGCCTTGACTTCCCTTCGGCCCTTGTCCTCCTTGATCGCCTTTCGCTCCCGGCATCCCTGGGAATCCTGGCGAACCAGGTTTACCAACATCCCCCTAAAATCTTCGTGGAATTCATGAAAAACAAGAGAAGTCTTACAGGTGAACCTGGTGGCCCTGCAATTCCGTCTATGCCTCTAAGACCGGGCGATCCAGGAGGTCCTTCACGTCCTCTTTCCCCGCGTGGTCCTGCTAATCCCAATGGGCCTTGAGGTCCAGGCAAACCAGAGTTGCCTTGCATTCCTTTTTCTCCCGAGGGTCCTTGCTCGCCTTTGGCACCATCCAAGCCAGTGTAACCTCGATGCCCTTTGACTCCAGATAACCCCGGCATTCCGGGTAGACCCCTTGGTCCTGGAGGACCTCCTGATCCAGGTTGTCCAGTTTCGCCGTCTTCACCTGGAGGGCCCTTAATCCTTCATTTAAAATAATAACCGAGAATTAACTCACGTCTTTTCCTGTGAGTCCGGGTAGACCTCGAGGCCCAGGTGGGCCTAGCGGTCCCGAGGGACCAATTTCCCCTGTTTCTCCTCTAACCCCGGGAAAGCCTTGCGGACCAGAGGCTCCCACAGGACCGGTAGGTCCTCTAGGCCCAACTGGTCCAACCTGTGCTTGCAAGTACTGAAACGGTTCAACTGGAAGTGAAGGACCCTTGTCTTGGGTTTGTTGTGACAACGCTAACTGTTGATAATACGCAGATAAGTCAGGAGGGGGACCTGGGGGGCCTGGAGGCCCTGGCACCCCAGGACTTCCAGGAGTTCCCGGTGATCCTGACGGCCCCTCCCCACCGGTTTCACCAGGGTAGCCAACTTCTCCACGTGGGCCTATCTCAGGCGTTCCAGAGAGACAATCAGCGTCTGTTTTGCACTGGATTTTTCCCTGAACGCACGTGCAGTTGGTACACCTGTCAAACTTCCAGGTCTGCTTGTCCTGGTAGAGCCTTCCATCCTGACGACAACTGTAAGCTGCTGCATTGTTGTCAGGTTTTGTTGTTGGAAGTATGACATGAATATCAACGGTACCTGTAGGTTGGACACCTGGTCCTGGAGTAGGGTGTTCATCATCAGGTTGGACGAAAATCTCCGTAGTTTCTTCCGATGGTCTTTCGTCCGGGGGCTGAGGTGTGGTACCTCTATTTCCTGGACGTGCTGCATTTTTATCAAATTATCTTCGAAAGCAAAAAAAAGGAAATACTTGCATCGATTGACATCGTCATATTCGTCGATATAATCATACTCCTCCGTTGAATACTCGTAGTCGTTCGGCTGTTGGTTTTGAACATTCTCTTCCGCCTGAGGTTTCACCCTCTTTTTTTTGCCCACCCTCGCCTCTGAAGTTGTTCCCAGAAAAGTAACGGCTATTAAAGCCACCCACAAATATTTAGAGGAATTCATTGTTAATCCACAGGTTTTAGCACATTCACCAGGAACACTGAACGGGATTTTTTGCGCCCATCCTGACAGCCTTCCTCCAGGATGGGAACTATCTTAGATCTGAAGACATCGTCAATATTTATTGCGGCTAGTGGGGCCGGGGGATCGCGAACGCATCTATTAATTAATATGCGTAAGTGCCCACTAATAGTGTTTATCTATTCGACAGTTTTCACGACGAATCTAATTTATATCGCTCGGGTCTCAAGATTGTGGCGGAAGCATTTAACTTGGCGTTTTTAAAAGCAGAAGATCGTAAACAAATTGCTGCTTTTTAGACATTGGATATTTTTTTCGACAATGGTAGTAAAATGCCGTTTCGATGCGTGGAGGCAGAACTGTTAATCCCAAATATTTTTTGTTCCCATTCAATAAAGAAACAGCCAAAGGGTTTCCTAAGAGAGCAGACGGAATTCTGACATTATTCGGAATTTGGATAAAAGGTTATGCGCTTATAAATTACGTTCTTACGTACAGCCAAAAATTACAGTGGTCTATCCATACTTGCGAGAGCAAATATGACCAGAAAGCGGCCAAGGAAGAAAAAATTACCGAAAAAGACTAAGAAAAGACCAAGAAAACATAAGCTCGGACAAAAGAGATGAATAGATTAAAAACAGACAAAACCCACACGAGATCAAAAAAAGACCAACATAAGATATGAAAAATACCCGGGTCGAAAAAACAAGAGACCAAGGAAGACCAAAAAGGCAGAAAATACAAGGAACAGAAGACGAAAGTTAAACAAAAAACAAAAAAGATTAAAAAAGACAAGGAGAGGCAAAAAAGGACAAGAAAAACCAAAAAATTAATTGACAAAAAATACCAAAAAATGCCAAACAAGACCGAAGAAGGCAAGAAGAGGCTCAGGATGACCAAACGAATACAAATGCCAAAGAAGACCAGAGTCTAAAAAAGACTAAAAGGACAAAATAGAACAAAAAAGACAAAAACTTGGACAAGAGACCAAAAAATTCGAAAAAAGACAATGAATATCCTGAGGAGACCAAAGAAGGTAAAAAAGGCAAAAAAAAGATGAGACCTAGAAAGAAAAAAAAAGAAGATTATGAATACTTTCATGTAAGGTCCTATGATGAAAATATACATTACTATTATTATTATTTTAAAAAAAGGAAGACATTAGGAAAGATGAAACAGTGCCAAAAAAGACCACATTTAAAAAAGACAAGGAAGATTAACGGCATCGGAAAAGTCAAAGGAAACCAAGAAAGAAAAAAATAAAAGATCAAGGCAGACCAAAAGACAAATGAATAAAAAAAAAGTTAAATAGACAAAAATAAAACAAGAAAACAAGGAAACCAAAAAATGGAAAGAGACCAAGAAGGACCAAAAATGACAAAATAATCAAAATTACCAAAAAAGATAAACAAAGGCGAAAGAAAGGCCAACAAAGACTAAGAAAAGGTAAAAATATTAAATATTTTGGGGTTGGCACGATAAAATAAAAAACAGATTTTAACAACAATTCCGTCCGGCCTGTCTCTCGTTATATCTTACATCCATTGACTCAAGATTTAATAAACATAACAGCAGCGCCAACTTAATTTATCCCGAAAGATTTATTGTGGATGCCTCATAACGATAAACAGTTCTGATTGTCTAAATTAATATTAGTTTAAATGCGTCCATCAATTCACAAACTACTTATTATTTCTTCTCCAGTTTTGGCCCCCATCTCGTTTCTTTATTTTGATGGTTAGCCACTGAAACATGAATTTGCCTTCGATGTCTTTGACCTGATAAGAAGAATGTTCATGAATTGGACTGGGATTCTCATTATGAAATTATTACGTCATGAGAGCATCTGTTGGTGTACACTTCCGAGTTGTAAATTGGCTTGTAATTCAAATCATGGCGATAAATGTCTTAAACTGTGCTGTATTGCAAATACAACGTGTTTTTTGAATGATTGCGACATTCCACGTCTTTTTTCCCTTTTACTCTCGTTTGTAATTGTTAACACGTTGAATATTTTCATTTTTTATTGGAAGAAAAACAATACAAAAATAAGTGTACACAATGTAAATAATACTGTTAAAACACAACAAAACGATTTAAAAATCAATTCACGAGCAAAACCTGACTATCATCATAAATGGATTAAGCGTGAATTCCAATACAGTTTTCTTTCGATTATTAGAGACTAGTATGAAAATACTCGCAACAATTGACTACTAACAATAATGGAAAAAAGCTATTCAAGCACATTAATGACTAGACTCACTTTATTAGTGCGCAGTATCAGCAGCTTTGGATGCAAACTTCGTCCTTGAAACCCGAACTGATGAAAAAATTTCCCAAAAAAAAAAACTCACCTGTAATTCTGCATGTCAATCACGAACTTGGTCGCCTGTCGATATTTTCCTTCGTGTTCCAGTTTTGACGTTGTTCTAGCCCCTACGCTGTGCGGTGGTGATTTTACAATAATGCAGTTGTTTTCTGCGTCGTGCATTATCATGTTGGTAACAGTGGCTTTTATTTGTGGACAGATCGGGGGAGGGGAATATTCTTGGGTGATTCTAAGGGGCATGTCTAGTTTTAAGTCCAAGACGTTCTCGCCCTGTAAGAAAGTTTCATAAAAAAATTGTTAAAAAACAATTTCTCGTATTTTGACATATTTAAGTTACATACAGCCGTTCATGGAAGATTCGATTATTCGAATTGGAGGTTCTATTTCGCTTCATTTTCTAAAGTTCCCTTAACTAGTTTATCTTGGGGCCTTTATGTCATTTTTTGGTCTCGTCTGGTCTTTGTCTTTCTTGGTCAATTTTTGCTTTTTTGGTGCTTTGCCTTTTTTTGTCTTTTCTACCTATACTCTTGGCCGTCTTCGGTCTTCTTGGATTTTCTTTGTTGTTTGGGTTTTTCTTGGTCTTTTTTGTCTTTTTGGTAGTCTTTGTGTATTATTATTATTATTTTTTGTCTTTTTGGGAGTATTTCTGTCTTTTTGTTCTTCTTTAGTCTTTCATGCCCTTACCTGGCCTTTCTGGCCCTTCTTGATCAACTTGTTCTGTCCTTTTTGGTCTTGAACTGACTTTGTTAAGTTATTTTAATAAACTTTTTGGTCTTTATTGGTCACACTTTGCCTTTTTTGGTCCCTTTTCGTAATCCTTGGTGGTTTTCTGTTTTTTAAGGTTTCTTTGTTTTTTTTCTTCGTCTTTCGATCTTCCTTGGCCGTTCTTTGTCTTTTCCGATTCTTCTTGGTCTTGTTCTGTCTTTGGTTTTCTTGGATCTTTCTTGGCCTCTTTTTGTCTTTTCTTTGTCTTTCTTTAGCTGTCTTCGCATTTTTTGGTCTCCTTTGGTCCTTCTGTTGCCTTTTTTGAGACTACTTCTGTCTTTTTCGATCTTCTTTTTTGTCTTTTCCGCCTTTCTTAATCCCTTCTCGGTCTCTTTTGGTCTTTACACGTCTTCTTTAGTCCTTCGTGGTGTCTTTGTTTTTTCATCTTCTGTCTCTTTTATTTTTGATCTTTCTTGCTTTATTACCGTCTTCCCTTGCCTTTTTTACACTTTATTGTCTTTCGCTTTTTGGTCTCATCTGATTCTTCTTTGTACTTTTTTTTATTATTCGGTCTATTTTGGTCTCTCTCGGTTTCGTTCTGTCCGTTTTCGTGCTTGATGGTCTTTTATATTTTGCCTGGTTTTTGTTTGTCTTTGTTGCATTATTGGTTTTTGTCCCTTTTGTCTATTTTTGCATTTCTTGGTCCTCCTTGAGGTGGTTTTAGGTCTTTCTTAGAATGTTTTTGGCCTTACTTGCTTTACTTTTTGCAATTTCTGGTATTTTGGTCCCATTTTGTTCTTTTTTTGCCCTTTTTGGTAATCTCTGCCTTTTAAGTTTCCCTTTTCCTTTTTTAGTCTTTCAAAAACAGTCTGCTTTTGTCTTTTTTGGCCCTTCCTGGCCAATTTCTTCTGCGGTTTTTGGTTTTTCTTTTTGTCTTTTTGGTGTTGCCTGGTTTTTATTGGTCTTTTTGAATTTATTGATCATTCTTAGTGCCATTTTGTTTTCTTTGTCTTTCTTGGTCTATGATAATTGTGTCTTTCTTGGTCTTTTTTTCTCGTCAGGTACTTTTGGTCTTGGTCTTCCTTTTGCCTTTGTTGGGCCTTTCCTTTGGTTTTTCTTTCCGTGTTGTTTTGGCCATTCTTGGAATTTTTTTGTTTCTGTCTTTTTTGGTCGTTTTTCTCCTTTCTTTGTTTGTTTAATTCTTCTTGGTCTCTCTTTGTTTTCCTTGGATTTTTTGGTCCCTCTGCATTTTCTGGTCCCTCATTTTCAATTTGTTTGTTTTTTGGTTTTTCTTTTGTCTGTTGTCCCGTCTGGTTTTTGTTGGCATCTCTTGAATTTTTTGGTCTTTCTTAGTAACATTTCGTCTTTTCTTGGATCCTTTTTGGTCTGCTTTGGCAATGTTTTGTCTTTCCTGGTAATTTTGTCCCTTCTGGTCTTTCTTTTGCCTTTTTTTCGGTGCCGTTTTGGTAGTTTAGGTAATTAGTTTTTTTTTTATCTTTTTCGGTCTCTTTTTGTCTTCTTTGACCCATCTTGGTCGTTTTTGGCTTTTCTTAAGCTTTCATTGCCTTTTTTGGTTTTTTGAATTTTCCTTTGGACTATTTCTGTCTTTTCCTGGTCACCTTTAGTCTTTTTCGGTTTCGACTATTTTTCCCGTCTCTTTTGGTGTCCTTGGTCCCTTTTTGTTTTTTGTCTTTTTTAATCCTTCCTGGTATTCTCTGCCTTTCGTGGTTCTTATTTGCCCTTTTATTCTTTTTGTCTGTCTTGATCCTTCTTGATTTAATGTTGCCTTTTTTAAATTTTCTTGGTGCTTCCATTTTGGTTCAATAAAAATTTTTTCTCGTCTTTTGTCTTATCTTGGTATTTCTCGGTGTCGTTTTGTCCTCTTTGGGGCATCTTGGCCTCTTTTTGCTTTTTTGGTTTTTCTTCGTCTCTTTTTGCCTATCTTGAGTGTTTCTTATATTTTTTGATGTTTTTCATTTTCTTTGGTTTCGTCTGGATTTTTTTTAAATGCATTTTTTCTCGTTTGATCTCTTTTTGCCTTTTTTGGTCTTTCTTGGCCTCTTTTTGACCTTTTTGTATTATATACCTCCTTTGGTCTTTCTTTACCTTTTTTTATTCTTTTTGTCTTTCCTGATCTTCCTTGTCTTTTTTTGACTTTTATTTTATTTTCCAGGTTTTTCCATTTTCGTCTTGTCTGATTATTTTTTGGTCTTTTTTTGCCTTATGTTGTGCCTCTTTTGCCATTCTTTGGTGTTCTTAGGTACTTTATTGTCTTTTTTATTAATTTGTTTCTCTTGATCTTTCTTGTCTTTATCTCTTCTTTAGACTTTTTTTCCTTTTTCGTCTTATTTGAAGTTTTGTATATTTCCAATTTTTTGGTTTATTTTCGTCTATCTCGGTCTCGTTTCGTCCTTTTTGGTGCCTCATTTTACCTTTTCTAGTTATTTGTCTTTTTGGTCTTGTTTTTTGTCGTTTTTTGATCTTTTTCAGTTTATTTGGTTTCGACTGGTTTTTTCTTTCGCCGATCTCTTTTTGTCTTTCTTTATCTTTCTTTAGATCTTTTTGGTCTTTCTTTGTCCGTGTTCTTGTTTTGGTCTTTGTTGGTGTCTCTTGTTTCTTGTCTCTTTTAGTCTCTAGTCATTGGTCTTTTTCAGTCTTTCTTCGTCTTTTTTGGTTTTTCTTGGTATCTTTTTGTTTTTGTCTCGTCTTTCTTTGTTTTTTCTTTTTCGTCACGCCACAGCGACGAAGTTGTCAATATAACAATAACATTTCTGAAAGAATCAAAGCCCACTCCCTCTCATTAGAAAAGAAAGAGACGACAGTACTAGTACTTACCCTATACTTAGGATCGGTTTGTCCACTATTAACGGCGTGTTCCGAAATAGGCCTTCGATAACAGTGCGCCAGCGGCCTCTGAAACGAATGAATATTAATCCTCTCCTTCTTCAAAACCCAATTGTCCTTGTTCTCGTCAAACTGGGAGAGGTTTATCAATCTCGAACGTTCTTCGGGTGGGACGAAATTGTCAATTATCAAAAATCGTTGTCGCAGTTGCCTGAAACCAATCTTGAAATTTAACTCAAATAAATAAAAAAATCAAATACATGGCGGCATCGTCGTTGGCCTCCTCTATCTCTTTCCTGTCGTTCATGTAAATTTTATGGTTGTCTTTGACCTCCTGTCGTATGGATTGCAGTTTGGCGTAGAGACGTTTCAGTTTGTCTCTTTTAAAGTCGACTTGCTGCTGGAGACTGGCGAAGACTTGCTTCAGCTCCAGGCAGGTGTCCTCTTCCTCTTCGAGACGTTGTTGCATCTCGATTTCACGCATCTAGAAAACCAGTCGTCTCAGTCAAAATTCCGGGAGTGACAGTCAATTACCTTCCTGGTGACAATCTCCATCTTGTGCTGCTCCAACCTAACCTCATTCTCGTTGACGCTTTCGATGATGTTCTTCCCTCCATGGACCATTTGATTCTCGAGAGCCAGCAGCTTGTCCGCCAAATCCTCCACCTCCATCTTTCCAAGCTCCAGTCTCTTCTTCGTCTCGTCCTCCTCACTCTCTGATCCGTCACTTTCCAACGCCACCTCTGTCTCGCAATCGATCCCTTTGCCCTTCTTCTCGATGAGCTCCTTAAGCCTCGCGATTTCCTGCTGCAAAGCCAACAGCTGCGCGTCCTTGATATCCTCGTTCTTGATTGGTTGATTCTTGATCGACTTGGCTCTGTACGCGTACCTCAAAGTTATTATCGTTTCGTCGTAGTTGACGTTCGCTGGTCCTATGTTGGCAATCATGATCGTTTTACTATTGCCCCCCAAGGAGTCCTGCAACAATCTAGTGAGCTTGGAATCCCTGTAAGGGATGTGCGCGGAGTTTTCCGCCAGAGCGTAGATCACGTTGCCGAGCGACGATAGGGATTTGTTGATTTTCGTGGCCTCCTTGAAGCGGTCGCCGGTGGTGCCGGTCTTCGATTGTCTCTCGCTGCCCGCCAGGTCGACTAGGTTCAGCTTGCCGACCTTGACGGATTTGGATTCCGGCTCGGCCATTTCTATGACTACCTGGAAGATGGCGTGGGAGCGGGAGCTGTGCTCGTTCATGTTGGTGGCGCCACTGGTGCGGTTCTTGTTGCCGATGCGCATGGCGCGGAGCATGTCTTCGGCGCTTTGACAGGTCTGGGAGTGGAGGTGGGTTACGCAGACTCCCTTGCCGGTGATCTCGCGCAGTTCCAGGGTTTTGGAGTTTTTTATTTTCAGGAGGTCCCTGAAAGTAGAGACTGATTCAGAATCGTTAGCGTTCGCGCCGGTAACCAGGCCGGATTCTTATTCAATCGAGAAGTGAAAGATGAATTATTTATTAATGCGACTCATGGCGTTTCTTCGGCTTTGGCTGACGTACCGACCGGTGTTCCACAGGGGAGTGTTTTGGGACCGCTCCTACTCCCCATTCATTTTCTATTGAAGTGACAGAACGTCAAAATTTGAATTTTAAGTTGGTATGAGGAAATTTTGCAAGGAATTTTACTACAATAATGCAGTTGTTTTCTGCGTCGTGCATTATCATGTTGGTAACAGTGGCTTTTATTTGTGGACAGATCGGGGGAGAGGAATATTCTTGGGTGATTCTAAGGGGCATGTCTACTTTTAAGTCCAAGATTCGATTCGATTATTCGAATTGGAGGTTCTATTTCGCTTCATTTTCTAAAGTTCCCTTAACTAGTTTATCTTGGGGCCTTTGTGTCATTTTTTGGTCTCGTCTGGTCTTTGTTTTTCTTGGTCAATTTTTGCTTTTTTGGTGCTTTGCCTTTTTTTGTCTTTTCTACCTATACTCTTGGCCATCTTCGGTCTTCTTGGATTTTCTTTGTTGGTTTGGTCTTTCTTGGTCTTTTTTGCTTTTTTGGTAGTCTTTGTGTATTATTTTATTTTTTTTGTCTTTTTGGGAGTATTTCTGTCTTTTTGTTCTGCTTTAGCCTTTCATGCCCTTCCCTGGCCTTTCTGGCCCTTCTTGATCAACTTGTTCTGTACTTTTTGGCCTTGACATGACTTTGTTAGTTATCTTCCTAAACTTTTTGGTCCTTATTGGTCCCACTTTACCTTTTTTGGTCCCTTTTGGTCTTCCTTGGTGGTTTTCTGTCTTTTAGGGTTTCTTTGTTTTTTTTTTTAGTCACTTAGTGCCCTTTTGGCAATAAGTAATAAATATTTTGAAAAACTACCAAAACACTTAGGTAGAGACTGGATTGAAATTTATGGGTGATAGGGTTGGATAATTCACCAAGTGGGGAGGTTATAGCCGCTTTCGTAGCTGCCCATTTTTTTGTTATTGAATATTTTTTTTCAGGAGGTCCCTGAAAGGAGAGACTGATTCAGAATCGTTATCGTTCGCGCCGGTAACCAGGCCGGAATCTTATTCAATCGAGAATGTAAGTGAAAGATTAATTATTTATTAATGCGACTTATGGCGTTTCTTCGGCTTTGACTGACGTACCGACCGGTGTTCCACAGGGGAGTGTTTTGGGACCTCTCCTACTCTCCATTCATTTTCTATTGAATCAAAATTTGAATTTTATGTTGGTATGAGGAAATTTTGCAAGGAATTTCACTAACAGGTGAGTTGATAGAAGCGATTTCAATGCGATACGTCAGAAAACATGACAAATGTCAACATTTTGCAATTGCTCTGAATTGGCCCAAAATGGCCTTTGTGTGCGTGCAGTTTTGAGTAAAGTGCAAAGAAAAATATTCACGAAAAAGCCTCAGGTACGTTTATCTGTGACTCTGCTGCCAACAATAAAAATAAACCCTAGAAGATTTGGGTTATGCAATGTTTTTGCTTTCCCGCTAAATTTCTATCTAAAAACCTTACCCAGAAATAATTTTCGAAGTAAAGTAAAAAAATTCTTATTGAACAATTCATTCTATACAATTAGGGAGTTCCTGGAAACAAATACCAACAGCTGTGATATGTAATTTTTTCTTTTTTGACAATTTTAAGCATATTATATTACCTATGTATTGTGTTCTGTATTAATTTATTCTTTATTTAATGTGTATGTCGTGACACACGTTTGTGTACATGTCCTGTATGTTTTTGTTAGATTATAGTTGACATTTTTCGATACCGCCATTGGTTTTATGAAATAAAATTATTATTATTATTATTATTATTATTAAATTGTCAGAATGAATGGAGTTTATGCAGTTAAGGAATTATTGATCAAAGGTAGTTTTTACAGTGTCAATGATTATTTGTGTAAATAATATCGTGTAAAGTTTAAGTAAAATGTTGTTCTTATACATCTGTAATTTTGTGTGTTTATTAATACGTGCTTAATGTTCATGTAACTGTACCACAGAAGGTAAATATACTATATGTATATTATTATTATTATTATTATATTTCTTCAATTCATCCACAGTGATTTTTTTTGGCAACGCTGTGGTCTTCTAGGGGTAGTTGACACTCACGCCGGTAACCAGGCCGGATGAGTTCTGATAGGTCGCGTCAACTAGAAGTAGTGTTTTTTCGGCATTTGACAAGGGGGCCACAAAAGATTACCCACAAAATGCATCTTATGTTGGCAACACTGCAGTTTTTCTTTTTGGTTTCCCTGCATCGTAACTTTTTGGCAACGGGAAGATTGGCAAATTGTAACTAAATCAATACTTGGTCGTCTACGTAGATATTTAAAATTATCAACTTATTGGATCAAAAATCCACTATAACATTTCTGACGTCATCCTGCTTCGAAGCAGGTTTGCGACATTGATTAAAAAAAATTTTTTATGATTGTGTTTTCCATTGGTCATTCATTGACTTTCACGCCGGTAATCATACCGGATTCTTATTAAATCAAGACGAGTTCTGAGAAGTAGTGTTTTTTGGCATTTCACATCAAGGGCGACACAAAACATTCCTCACAAAGTGCACGTTATGTTGGCAATACTGCAAGTGAACAATCAATAATTTTTTCTTCAATTTCTCTTTTTTGGAAGCAGGAATGTTGGCATCACTGCATCCGCAATAAATAACACTGGAAAGTTAACTTTCTCTTGTATTCTTTAGGGTTGGCAACATTGGTAGGTGCAATCCGAATTTTGGCCGAACAGGGCGGTAGAGGTGTTAGAAACAGTTGGCGGCACTGATTCAAAATAACTTTTTCTATCACTTCGGTCTTCCACGGGTCGTTGGCACTCACGCCGGTAACCAGGCCGAATGAGTTCTGATAGGTTGGTGCGTAGTAGTTTTGCAACTTTCAAAAGTATTTGCATCCTTTTTTCGTTTTCAACAAAGTAATGCGAAAAGTGAAATAGAGAAACGCTCGCAAAAGGTTCACTTTAAAGGTGAGTTTTCACTTCGCAGATTGCGGATTGGATTTTATTGGTTAACTTTTGAAAATGTTTGAAAATTGGCAAAAGTTGACCAATTGCGCACCGTTCCGCAAACCCGCAATCCGCGCCATTAATTGGAAGTTCTTAGTTTTCAGAGATTGGTAATGCTGAAAAAACCTGTGAAAAAAGGAAAATCGAATTTATGCCAAACTCTGTCATAAATGTCACACCGACGTTTTGACCGAACTTCCAACCCCTCAACCCTCTAACAAAAAAAAAAAATCAAAAAGTATGTCTCAACATTTATTCAACACCGTCTTCTGCAGCTTCCCATGCAAGTGCGCCTCCTCCGCCGATAACTCGGACGACGAACCCCTCTACGAAAAACCCAAAGAACCAGTCTACCTGAACGTCTACGACATGTACAAATCGAACGAAATCATGTCGAACCTCGGCCTCGGAATCTATCACTCGGGGGTGGAAGTCTACGGAAGGGAGTACGGCTACGCGGGCCACCCCCACCCCCACACCGGAATCTTCGACATCCGCCCCCGAAACGTGACTGACCTCGAGGAATTCTTCGGGAAGGAGGAACTGTTCGCCTTCAAACAATCCGTCAAGATAGGGTACACGTACCTGACGGGGGAGGAGGTGGTGGGGTTGAAGAATAAAATGGGCAGGAAGTTTAGGGGCAATCGCTACCACCTCCTCAAGAACAACTGCAACCATTTCTCGGCGACTTTCACGAAACTTTTGTGCCGGAAAAATATTCCGTCGTGGGTGAACCGGTTGGCGAATTTCAGTTCGGGGATTCCGTTCATCGACAGGTTCATCCCTGAGGAATGGCTGATCCCGAAACAGGAATCGCCGGGGGTGAATCAACTTATTTGTGAAAGATGTAAAATGGTGAAATACCAAAAATAAAGTGATGTAAAGCTTGATACTTATTTCACGGACGGTCGTGATTACTTCAGAAGACTACTCGCTTTCGGCTCCACCATAACTCGCACCACCTTTTGCAATTAGGAATATGGAACGTAATTCAATCCTTCTTAAAATATCATATATTTGTAAAATTACATCAGGGTACTAGTTTCAGCAACCATGTGCCATCTTCAGCCCTAAAAACAAATGAAAAAAGTCACACTGTTATACCCTGACGTAATTTTACAAATATATATTTTTCTAGACTAGTAAAGAAAGTATGGGAGTCAAAAAAGCAGAGCAAAAGAAGTAGAGGACGACCTTCTAAAACTTGGGACAGTATGATGAACAAAATTTTGAAGAAGAAAGGAAAAACATGGAACGAAGCAAAGTTATGGCCAAGAACAAGAAATTATGGCGTAGATTTGTGTACGAAACAAGTAATTTGTAAATAAGTGTAAGCAACCCTACACCGAAAGGTATAAGGGAATTAGATTAAAAAAATGATATTTTTCACAGTTCGGTTTGAATACTAGTCCTCGGCTTCGCCTCAACCACTACATTTCCAGAAGACTACTCGCTTTCGACTCCCTCAAAGCTCGCAAAACTTCGGCTTCGCCTCAGTTTTTAATAGTTTCAACCGATTACTCGCTTTTGGCTTCGTCTCAGCCAGTTGTAGCAATCATAGCGTGGCTTGCAAGACAACAACGATTACGAGTAAGGACTTGCGTTTAAGTTTACGTTAAATTAAGAAAATAACCGTAGCAAATTGTACTCAAAAACAGCTTAAAATTATTACAGTAAGAATAAAGTTGTAAAGAGTGAGCGAATTGAGGTGCGCTATGTAAGTTAAGTTACGATATTTTACAGTAAAAGTTAAAGTAGCAATCGTGGCGTGGCTTGCAAAGAAAAGCGGTTGTAAATAAGGACCTGCGTTACATCTACGTTGCTTAAATTAAGAAAAAAACCGCAGTAAATAGTCCACAATAGCTTAAAATCATTGCGGTACGTTACTGTTACAAGTTGGAACGGTGAAAGATTTGAGGCTACGCTATGAAAGTTATGTTACGATATTTTAGATAAAACTTAAAGTAGTAATCGTAACTTGACTTGCAAGGCAACACAACGATTACAAGTTACAGTTTCATTTAACTACTCGCTTTCTGCTCCGTCAAAGCTCGCAAAACTTCGGCTTCGCCTCAGTTTTTAATAGTTTCAACTGATTGCTCGCCTTTGGCTTCGCCTCAGCCAATTGTAGCAATAATAGCGTGGCTTGCAAGACAACAACGATTACGAGTCAGGACTTGCGTTTAATTTTACGTTGATTAAATTAAGAAAATAACGGTAGCAAATTGTACTCAAAAACAGCTTAAAATCATTACAGTAAGAATAAAGTTGTAAAGAGTGAACGATTTGAGGTGCGCTATGTAAGTTAAGTTACGATATTTTACAGTAAAAGTTAAAGTAGCAATCGTGGCGTGGCTTGTAAAGAAAAGCGGTTGTAAATAACGACCTGCGTTACACCTACGCTGCTTAAATTAAGAAAATAACAGTAGTAAATAGTCCACAATAGCTTAAAATCATTGCGGTACGTTACTGTTACGAATAAAGTTGTGAACGGTGAAAGATTTGAGGCTACGCTATGTAAGTTATGTTACGATATTTTACAGTAAAAGTTAAAGTAGCAATCGTGGCGTGGCTTGCAAAGAAAAGCGGTTGTAGATAAGGACTTGCGTTACATATACATTGCTTAAATTAAGAAAATAACCGTAGTAAATAGTCCACAATAGCTTACAATCATTGCTGTACGTTACGGTTACGAATAAAGTTGTGAACGGTGAAAGATTTGAGGCTACGCTATGTAAGTTATGTTACGATATTTTACAGTAAAAGTTAAAGTAGCAATCGTGGCGTGGCTTGCAAAGAAAAGCGGTTGTAAATAAGGACTTGCGTTACATATACGTTGCTTAAATTAAGAAAATAACCGTAGTAAATAGTCCACAATAGCTTAAAATCATTGCGGTACGTTACTGTTACGAATAAAGTTGTGAACGGTGAAAGATTTGAGGCTACGCTATGTAAGTTATATTACGATATTTTACAGTAAAAGTTAAAGTAGCAATCGTGGCGTGGCTTGCAAAGAAAAGCGATTGTAAATAAGGACCTGCGTTACATCTACGTTGCTTAAATTAAGAAAATAACCGCAGTAAATAGTCCACAATAGCTTAAAATCATTGCGGTACGTTACTGTTACGAATAAAGTTGTGAACGGTGAAAGATTTGAGGTTACGCTATGTAAGTTATGTTACGATATTTCAGGTAAAAGTTAAAGTAGTAATCGTAACTTGACTTGCAAGGCAACACAACGATTACAAGTCTCAACCATTACAGTTTCATTTGACTACTCGCTTTCGGCTCCGTCAAAACTCGCAAAACTTTCTTATACCCTTGTACAATTCGGTTTGAATACTCGCTCTGCCGCAGAAATTACGGTTTCAATTGACTACTCACTTTCGGCTCCGCCGAAGATAGTAAAGCTGCAGTTTCGCCTCAGACTTGACTACTTTTGCTTTTGGCACTTATTAAGCCTTCACCTGCAATATTATAAATTCATGGAAGACTATTCTGTGTTGATGTGTTCTGGCAGTTGTAATATTGATAATTTGAGTAGATTTTTAACGGAAGGCTTTTTTTGTACGAAATATACTTTGTGACAATTCTACAGTAACAAAAACTGTTTAAATAACTGTTTTAAACGAACAAAATATTAACACGTAGTCTTATGGGAACAAACGCAAACTTTTTTAAAGGGGAACGTTGAAATGCAATGACTAACATTTTTGATGACGTATCAGTGACATTTACAACAAAAACAAAAAAGGCGTTGTATGTGGCGCCATTTTGTATCCCACGACCCATAAACAAAAATTGTACGGAAGCAAGATACGGAGTGATCAAAAAACAAAAAGATTTCACAGTTTGCTTAAGTGACATTTGACATATTTCACAAAAGTCAGTTTTTATTTGATCACTCTGTATAAAAGTAACTACCTGATATCCTCCATGTAAATTTCCAGGTATCTAACGGTGACTAGAAATTCTAACCCGGTGGTTCGGTTTATGTGAGTCCAGATTTGCTGGAAAGTTCTCGGAATGACCCCGGCGTTTTCGTCATCGTCTTGGATGCCTTCCATCGTGAAAGTTTTCCCCGTCCCTGTTTGTCCGTATGCGAAAACACACCCGTTGTACCCCTCCAACACCGAAGTTACCAAAGGACGAACGGTTTCATCATAAATTGTTTGTTGGGAAGTGCTGAAAAGAATTCAAGTTGATCTGGAGAGCTTTGCATTAACTGTCATTAGTGTCAATAACACAAAGCTCTCTTGATTCGCATTAACTATCACTAGTGTCAAGCAAAGCCCTCTAGATCTGATTCTTTTAAGAACATTGAAGAAAAACTGACTTCCAATCATAAACGGCATCGTAGGTAAAAATCTTTTGCTTCTCGTTGTCGCTCCGGGCCTTCGGGTTCTCTACTTCGATCACTCCTCGGTTTGAGTACACTTTTACAACTCGACTGCAGTCTACCTGCTTTTCCTGATCACTTATGGGTCTGCATCGAACGACCACTTGCACAGCCTCGTTATTGCTGGTTCGCTGTTGAATATTTTATAAAAACAACAAATTAACAATTTATAATAAATTTAACTCACAGATTGCGCGTCCTTGGGAGCTTTACTCATTTTTGGGTTTCGGGTTAAAAAGTGGAAGGTTTAATAGTAATTAGAGGAAAATCATTGCAAAAATAAAGCTAATTTGTTAAATTATGAAATTATTTGCGAAATTTCGAAATGTCAGCTGTCATCGCCACCCACCTGTCACAAGTGACAATTGTCTGTCGTTTCAACTGTGAAAACGTGAATTTCACTAGAAGCTTGGTTGTGTCCTTTTTCAATTTTTGTAGATTAGATGTATTATCTTTTTCTACTTTACTGTACAGGTATAGAGAAAAGCACTAAGAGGAGTTCGGTTGGTTTCATAACACAAATTCACCTCGTTAAAGAAGAAAAAAATTTAAACGGAGACTGATAAATAATAGCAGTGGCTTTACCCACATTTTTTAAATATAAACTAAATTTGCAGGTTTGACAGCTTTTTTACAGAAACCAGCCGTCTTGTTTGTACAGCGCTCTGTTTTATCGGCAAACAGGTTAAGGTTGTTGCCATAGCAATGAAGCTAAACAAAGCGAGAATTTCCTTGTGTATTGTAGATTCAATTATTTCAGCACAAAGCTCATTGTGAACATGATATAACGATTTCATCGATAGAAATTCTTCAATTTGTCAATATTAAGGTCTTAAAACGCAACACAGTAGCTGTAAATAAAGAATTAGACGAAAAATGCAGTTTTCTGGAAATTGCACATTGAAATCTCGCTTTGTTTGGCTTCAGTGTGAGGAGTTGACTATAACCATACTCAACAAAGATGGCGGTTTCACGTCATCACTAACATCGCTTCCAATTGGTTTGATTGTGAAAAATTAGATTACAGAACTATACACAAGTGTCACGTCACTTAGTAAACACAACGAAAACGAGGTTAAATGTTTCCACTGCGAGAAGTGCGACTACAAAGTAAACAGGAGAATGAAATGGTTCGAGTGGGAAAAATGTGACTACAAATCCAAACTTAAACACTGCCTGAAAGTACACGATTTTTAAACACCGAAATGAAACTGAGATTCATGGTTTAAGAGCATGAATTTTCCCAAAAAAACGTCGTTAAAACGAGAAGCAAGAGGCTAGCATCACAAAAGACAAATATGTGAAAACGATTTAATTAAAATAAATTTGATGGGAACACATCCAACACTAATATGATCTCTTGGATTTACAAAAAAATACTATATTTAATTACATGGATTTTCAACAAAAAGCAATCACGTCGAAACAAGCCCAAATTAATGTTCACTTTTATAAAAAATCAGAATTCGGTAAAATAATAATTAAAATAAGCTTTCAAACATAAAAATATAAATAAAAACATGAGAATAGTAGTCGATTAAAAATGTTTAGGGATGATGTTTGTACACTGGGCGACCGTTTGTCCTAAACAGGTCCCAGAGTTGGAGGGCCACTGTGGGATCGATTAGTTGGCCATCGACGGCGTCGTGGACGAGACGATTGTTGTTCAACGGATTTCTCAGATTGCTAAAATAAATTAGGAAATAATCTTTTTTTGCATATTTACAATGAAAGTCGTCTTTTTTCAATGAAAAACCGTAACGAAAGTACCACTTTTTTTAACGATTTTAACATTTTTTCATCTTTACATTATATTATCACACCAAGGAAGTAAAGGGCTACCCAGTGTTGCCATCATTACTCCACCATATAGAAAAAAAGAATTCTTTTACACTTTTTCGCGTATGGGGGGAATATACAAAAAAATTACGTGTACAATACGTAATGAAAGTATTTTTTTTTTCACTCGTTTGATTGATAAAAAAAGTATTACTTTCATTATTGATTGTAAAAATAACTAGTTTTGAATTGAAATACCTTCAAAATAATGTCAGATTTGAATCGTATTTCCGAGAAAAATTTGAAACTGACGGCAAAAATGACAGTATTTCAATACAAATAGTAAGCTGACCAATCATGAAAACCCATTTGTATTAATTTATATTGAAAAACATAAAATAGAGAAAAAACGCCTTAATAGAAAGCGTCCGCCTAGAGAGCGGAAGGTCCCGGGTTCGATCCCACGCCAGGATCCAATTTTTTCCCCAATTTTATCATAAAAAAATAAAATACCTGACTTTCTTGAAAGGAACACACGTCTTAAACACCCACTCGATATTAGCCGACGGCTTGTGCCTCGACATGTCCAAACTGACGAACCTGGCGACTCCTAAAAAAGCGTTCATTCTGTGCACCGTGTAGAAGAGGTACACGTTCATCCCCCCCTGCAAAACAGTTTTTTCCATTTCTTCTTTTTTTTTGAAATTTTAATCTTACGTTATCCAAGGACACGACTTCCTTTTCGGTTTGGGGCGAAAATACCCATCTGTTGGCATCTTGGGCGATCCTGACGCTGCTCTCCTGTCTCACTTTGATCAATATGAAAACGGCGTGTTCCACGTCCGGGTACTCCGAGTTCAAGGACACGGCGCCCAGTCCTTCGATAGCTTGTCTGAAGGAACTGTCAGAGCTTGGGCCGGGAGTGGGCTCACCTCCGTTGACTGCCCTTGGCTCGACTGGAGGTCTACAATAAGAATAAGTAAGCTTCAATCTAGGGAGCTTTGTACAACAAGTGTTTGACACTAATGACAGTTAAAGCCTAAGATAAGGCGTTTTTTCGCGGTTTTAGTGCCGAAGCATATGCGTAGGCACCAAGTAGGCACTCTAGTTTTAGTGAAATCGTTGAATAACACTTATTTGTGTTTTTCTCAACGATATTTTGTTTCAATTGCTTAATAAAGTGTCGACATTATTGTAATACATACCTATGTGTTATATTCCCAATACCAGTAAAACATATTTTAAAAACAATCTGTGAATTTGTGGATAAAAAATGTGGGCCCAGACTCTCGGGAAGAAATGTGTTCTGGTTGTCACGGTTCAAGTTCGATACGCCTTGAAGAACAATTGTTTAGTTTATCTAATGCAAATTTTGCAATTTTCACCATGATTTTTGTTTGGGGGATCACTTTTGCTTTTATAAAAGGGAAATTAGTGAGCCTGTTCTCCGCGACATTATGAACGGTCCAGAACTCACAAATTTCTCACCCTTCATTCCTTGGCACTAGAGCGATGATTAAACTTAATTCTTTGAAACCCACACTTGACCTAAATGTTAATTTTTCCCTACAATCATAGTAATTTATTAAACACACTCAAAATGTGTAAAAACAACCAGAACTTTATAGTCACAACCATATGCACAATGTAATTGATATGGTTTGTTGATACGCAAAAAGTGCTCGCGATTGCCACCTGGGGGCGCTGTATTTAAAATCCGCCCCAAGTAGAAATATCAGCAATATTTTGTGTAAATGTTGCGAAACATCGGTTTCGATACAAGCTACATTTTGGAAACTGTAGGCCACATGTTTCGATACATCAACGGTGCCCCATAGTAATACTTATGGCGCTGCAGTACATGTTTCATTTGGAGTGGCACTGCGTGCAGCTTTGCGTGTTTCGAAATGTAGGCAACATTTGAGATACTTTTGCGGCGATTTTTCGAAACTGTGTAATATAAATGTGAAAATTTACGTCAGTGTCGAGTTTTAAAAATTAAATTTTTTTTTTCTGATAACACTCATGATCTAACTAAATGAAGTCCAGCCTGTCAGAAAAATTAAATTGTCAGATATTTTATGGTTAAACTCAGTTAAATTGTTAATTATTTTTCAAAATGACACGTTAGTGCACTAAAAATTGCAATGGCCGTCATAATGATTCCCTATAATATTAATAAAAATGGCGAGGTCATCAAAGCAACAAGAATAACATAATATGTCGATACATTATAACATATTGATGTGTTTCGCCTGTAAGAAACATTTGTTTCGAAAATGTAGCTATAAAGCAGCTGTTTCTGCAGTTTTTCTCTTTAGGCAACATTTGTTTCCAAAATGTAGCTATAATGTAGTCATATTTGCGTGCTGCGCTAACCTATGCGCAAGCCAACGTAACCTAACATTATATTTTTTTGTCCTTATATCTGCATTAAAATTTATCAGTGACTGAAACATTTTGGAACAAAGTACTTCTTACTAGGATCCAATCTGATGTCTTCTTCGATCGACGTCGATGGTATTGGTTTACTGGCACGTTCATCAGTTATTCCAAGAGTATTTCTTTTTTAAGTAATTTATAATATCTTGAGCTGTGTTTAAATTCCTTTGTTTTACCCATTTTACTTTGGATACGCTCAAATTGAAAGTTTTTATAGGTTAAGCTGCTTTACAGGTAATAAAATAGATATATTTGAGAAACAATGTCGATTAATTTGATAGATACTTAAATGAAACTTGTGCGGATAATGTTTCTGAACAATAAACTAGAAAGCGCCGCTTCATATTCAGTGAAAAAGTGCGAAATATTGACCATTAACTAGTGCCGAAAAAACAGCCAACATAAATAGCGACAAAAAACCTCTTTTGTATGTAAAATGCATACATACAGATTTATATACACCACACTCTGTTAAGTATCGCAAAATGTCTCGTATCGAAACTAAATGCTAAAAAAACTTAGAGATATATAGGCTTAAAATGTTTCGAATTTGTATCGATATATGAGCTCCCTAAAATCAGCGCAAATAAGGCATGGCAACAATATGCCAACTTGTCTCCATACAAAGAAAGCAAACAATTAATCGGGCACATAACTGACCACTGTATCTCTTCAACTTCGAAAATGTGTCTTTCTACAGAGACAGACTAATTATAGTACACGAAAACGGTCACAGTTTCGAAAAAGTTGCCTTCACAAAAAATGTTTCTAATATGTATCCAAAATTTCTACTTGGGGCACGGTCCCTATAGTTAATATAACGTATTTGGTTTTTCTTTCCTTCAATAGCGAATCTATCCTGGTTCCACGACAGTTGCGTGTCAAACTTTGAATGCACGTTTGAATCGCGTTAATCCCTGCTGCCATCTATTGTCTACATGTGAAATTGCCAAGAAAACACCCCATTCAGTCGTCTATTGACTACTCGCTTTTGGTTCCGCCAGAATTCTCACCATTCTCACATTTTACAGTTTCAAATGACTGTCACTCATATCTATGGTCACTCATTTTGCAAAATAAACGATCGACATTAATGACAGTCAATTGAACGATCGTTTTGCTAACGTGTCGTTTTGCAAAGTTTCCCAGATTTGATTTATTTGTGTTTTTTTGTATCCTTACCCATTCGCATTGGGCATCAAAGTCCTACTGTTGCTGGTACCGGGCCGGGGTGGCGTCGGATTCCCGTTGAACTGCTTCGGATAGTAGTTGGACCTCGGGTGGCGGTGATAGGCGCCGTTGAAGGAGTTGTCGTGGTCCTGGTGGCGCACCAGTTCGAAAAATTTCGGTTTGTGACGTATGCCGGAGGGGATGTTGAGATTGGCGATGCGATCCTCCATCACCAAAACGCGGGAGAGGGCCACCAGGGCGGCCTCTTCGCCGTCGGTGAGGGTGTTGGTGGGGCAGGCCAGTTTCCTCTCGACGATGTTGTCGATGAACTTGCGCAAGTGGATCACGTGGGACGACTGGAATTCGAACTCCAGCCACTCGTCGATCTCGAGGTAGTTCTCCATTGGACTGGCCACTTTCACGCCGCACATTAGTGGGATCTGACAGTTTGTTTGTTGAAAATACGATAAACAGTAAAAATAGTTTTTTCCGTGTACTGTTCTGAAATATATTAAATTTCCAAGTGTTTTTTCATTTAGAAAAATTAAACTTTTCTACATAGCAACACTTTTCCACATAGCAACGCTTCTCTAAATAATTTTTTTCATCGGCAATGACATTAAGTATTTGTTAATTTTTATTTTGTTGTTTTCCGTTACTATGTAAATGTAGTTTTAGACAGTATTTGACCCTGTACAAATAATTTTTGATTTCTCCCTTTTGATCTTCAATGTTAACGCCATTTCAGGACAGTACACGGAAAAATAATGTGTACAACTCGTGGAAAAGATACTCTTCCATGCTTGTTTGAATTAATACACTCGGCTTCGCCTCGAGCATTAAACACTCACTCACATGGGAAGGTTATACTTTTCCTTACTTGTTGTACAAATAACAATTAAAAATTTATAGAGGTTTGAAGATTATTTATTTGAAAAACTAGAATCGAAA
Source organism: Pycnomerus fuliginosus (assembly GCA_963924575.1). Lineage (NCBI taxonomy): Eukaryota > Metazoa > Arthropoda > Insecta > Coleoptera > Zopheridae > Pycnomerus > Pycnomerus fuliginosus. The sequence continues at coordinate 16,406,976 of OZ004624.1, read as the reverse complement.
TTTTTATGTTATGTTCAGCTTGTATGTGTAACAGACTATTTACTGGAAAAATGCTTAAAAAAAGTTAGTCATAAAAATGCCAAATTTTAAGGGTAGGTACCTACCAGTGTTGACAAAATGTTACAAAAGCTAGCGTATTAAGTAACAAGGGACTATAAGACAGTCTAGTCCTGTTACTTATACTATTTTTTCTAACATCGATAGACTTACACTAAATTCAATTCTGAAATCTCACCTACATTACACAAGGTGAGTCTGAACTACACCACATCCTTCATACCACATAATCTACTATTCAAATGATGAGATTTGGTGCAAAAATTTTTAGGTCAGTTGAGATTCCTCTTGAGATTATAAGCCGCCAAAGTTCTTCGTTTTTAATGGTTTTTATTTAATATCTTCCGAATGGTGTATCGCAGGATTCTGAAATTTTGTACAGTTATGTTGCAGACCCAAAGGTAACTATTCTCTATTCACGCCGTTTAAAACCGGCAGTAGGCTGTGTTGGGGTGACAGAATTCACTGGGTATAGTACTCATGACATTTTTTAAATTGTACGTCATGTTCTTTGTACTCAAAATTATTGTCCTTTGTTGCCAAATAGCAGAACATAAATGTCAACAAATTTCCACAAACGCCACAAACTAAACTATCAAGAACTAATAAGGATTCTGCTTTTACTGAAAACACAATGATTTCTGTTGTTAAGCAGGGCAAGGCATGGTAAACGTAAGCATTTTGGAAATTTTAAGTCAGAGATTTGAAGAGTCCGCTGTCTGTGTCAGATAACCTACAAGACTGTTTACAAAAAGCTGATTTTCTCGGATTGAAATGGTTAAATATTAAATCTATACACTGATACAAGTGTAAAGTGAGCTGGAGTCGTTATTCCTGAATCTTCGTGGATGAATTGCCTTTGACTTCAAATAAATATAAGTTCCCATTCTAAGAAAGGTACCACTTCGTAGTGAAACAACATTTCAGATCGATGGAAGGAAATTGGAATCGTGCATCTTCCCTATCAAAGTTACGAAGAAATATTTTTGCTGCAACGACGTGTTTTTGTTCGCATAACAAGCACCCTGAAGTTAACGACAATTTTCCAGCGACACAATGGCCGCCGGTTTCGTCGGAAATGTTCGGGAGGAAATGGCTGTGTGCTAAATCAGAGCTTACCTGTCACTTCACGAGTTATAAAAACGTTTTAAATTCGAAGCACAAACAAACAGTTGTCTTAAATATATTAGTGTTGTTATAGATATTTACGATACTAGTAACGTTATGATACTTTTAACATTACGAGAGAATAGTTTGAAGCACGAGCGTAGCGAGTGCTTTAAATTCTCGAGTAATGTTAAAAGAACATAACGTTACGTGCATCGTAACACGTTTTATTTCATCCTAAAATATTTTTGGATTTCTTTTCAAAACCATTTATTTACCGATTTTCTCCACACGCATTATTATTATGAAATTGTGGTTACCTACGCTAAAATCCTAGACAACCGGTATCTCGGGAATTGTTTATCACATTGCTGCTTGTCAAAAAATTTTGCTCGCAATTTCTATTTCGTACAATGAGCGAAGCCATAAAAGAAAAAGCGGACGCCGCAAGAAAAATGTTAATCCCATCCAAATCAAGTGACAGGTATCGTAAAGAAATCGATCTTTTTCAAAACTGGCAAAGGGTTAATAAAGTTGAGAATGTGGATGAAGACGTAATCTTAGCATATGTTTCAGAACTGGTAAGTGTTATAGCGGTTACTATTCGGATCACTAAGGTTAACTTCTTTTCAGTCCAAGAAATATGAACCTTCGTCTGTGTGGACAAAACTGTCGATGCTAAAAACAATGTTGCTGACTAACGAAAATATTGACATCTCCTCCTATGCAGTGGTCAAATCTTTTATGAAACGCAACAGTGCAGGCCATGTACCGAAGCAAGCAAAAACCTTTACAATGAAGCAGATTAAAGCATTCTTATTAGATGCTTCTGATGACGATTTCTTGCCTTATAAAGTATACGTGACGTGACGATTCGTTCACAAAATTAATACTTGAAATTTACAGGTTGCAACAATTTTTGGAATTTATGGAGGTTGCAGACGAGAGGAGCTGTATAGCCTAACTGTCGATGCCGTTGTTGATGCAGGAACATCTCTAGTTGTCACTCTTCCGAAGACAAAAACGGGACGCAGCCGAATGTTCACTGTTGTTGATGGGGGTGGGGTGAAATATTTGGACATTATTCGAAAATACAAAAACATGAGGCCTCAACATATCTCTCACAACCATTTCTTTGTTAGCTGTAGAAACGGCAAATGTACAGTTCAAAGAATTGGTATCAATTCTTTCGGTGATATGGGCAAAAAAGTTGCAGCTTTTTTAAAATTGCCAGAGCCGTCATTATACACCGGTCATGCATTTCGACGATCATCAGCAAGTTTGTTAGCTGATTCGGGCGCAGATATAAGTGTTTTGAAACGTCATGGTGGTTGGAAGAGCTCAAGTGTTGCCGAGAGATACGTTGAGGATTCCTTAGAAATGAAAAAAAAAATTGCCCATATGATCCAAGGAACTAATAACTCAGATGTTTCTCTGAATTTTCAATCAACATCCTCTTCGTCTTCTTCGAATACCATTAAGCCTGCGTCGCATTGTTTTGGCGGGGTAAGCTTCAGTAATTTGCAAAATTGCACATTTAATCTTCGTTTCAACGGCACCGAAATGCCAATAAAGAGGTCGCCCAATGAAGAAAATTCTTAATTTGAATTTATCTTATTGATTTGTAACTCAGTTTGTAATATTAAATAGTATTTAAACATTCGTTGTGTTATAATTTCTTAACACCACTAGTGGTGTTAAGAGCATCTTAACGCAACTCGTTGCTATGCAGTTATTACTATAGTAACAATATAGGATAAAATAAACTAATTAATAAAATCCGTTGTTTACTACTGGAATAAAGTGCTTCTGCCTCAGAAATCAAAGGTTTCATCTTTATTTATTTTACGGTTACATCACGTTAACAGAAACGTCAGTCCTGTCAGGTTTAAGGTTAGAATGTCCAAATTCTCTTAAACATCGGTTCTTGGTTTTCTCAAGCCGTTGTTCATTTATATCAATTTCTTTAATAATTCCTCTACACCTGAGGCTTAACTGAGCAAAAGGACAAAGTGCAACAAGAGCTGAAAGTGGACGAAAAAAATTCAATTTAACCTGACACCTAGACATTGCAGATTTACGATTTTTTTTGAACAACTTCCCAATCCTTGAATCTAACACCAATTTTACCAGTCACTCTTTTATGCCTGAGTCGTAACTGAGCAAAAGGACAAAGTGCAACACGAGCTGAAAGTGGACGAAAAAAATTCAATTTAACCTTACACCTAGACATTGCAGATTTACGATTTTTTTTGAACAACTTCCCAATCCTTGAAGCTAACACCAATTTTACCAGTCACTCCTTTATTCCTGGGGCGTGACTGAGCAAAAGGACAAAGTGCAACAAAACCTGAAAGTGGACGAAAAAAATTCAATTTAACCTGACACCTAGACATTGCAGATTTACGATTTTTTTTGAACAACTTTCCAATCCTTGAATCTAACACCAATTTTACCAGTCACTCTTTTATTCCTGAGGTGTAGGTGAGCAAAAGGACAAAGTGCAACAAGAGCTGAAAGTGGACGAAAAAAATTCAATTTAACCTGACACCCAGACATTGCAGATTTACTATTTTTTGAACAACTTCCCAATCCTTGAATCTAACACCAATTTGACCAGTCACCACCCTTAAAGGCGCTACAACCCCTAACATACAGAACCACAATAACATGAGAACTCAAAATCTGCTTAGCGGATCAAGGCAGAATTTGGAAAGGAATTTCCAGTGACACTGTAGGCGAATGAACAAATTTTCACTAAGATCTAACAAGGGGGATGAAATTTAAAGGTTGAAACTGGAAATTTCTTCAAGTAAATGGTGCTATAAAATTACGGGGTTCGATAGTTTTCGGTTAACCATTGAAATAGTATACAGGGTGTCTCAGGGCGCTCGCACCAAATTCTAATGGAGTATTCAGGATTAAATTCTGAGTCGCTCGGCGTTTTTGAAAATTTCCAGGGTCCAATAGTTCTCAAGTTATAAGAGATTTAAGAGGACCAATCAGATTTCAGCTCTGAATTGCTTCATAAGGTAATTTAATGAAATGCACTATTTCCTAGGTAACAAGATACAACAGTATAAATTTTCATTGATAGTATCTTATTACCTAGGAAATAGTGCATCTAGCATTAAATTACCTTATGAAGCAACTCAAAGCTGAAATCTGATTGGTCCTCTTAAATCTCTTATAACTCGAGAACTATTGGACCCTAAGAATTTTCAAAAACACGGGTCGACTCAGAATTTAATCCTGAATACTCCACTAGAATTTGGTGCGAGCGTTCTGAGACACCCTGTATTAAAAAAACGCTTTATGAGTCTTCAACCTAAAACCAATCCCTAAGCTACTAACAACCCCTACCCCATATAGCAAGCGCAGTAAATAAATTTTATTTATTTTCTCCGGCTTTCTTGTGATTCTTTCGACAACTCGAAGTCATTTTTATTAATTTTAATCCATCCTCAATTTCTCAACCCCTTTCATATGTGAACCCTCAAAAAGCTAAATTTATGCAGACCGCTTCATTATTTCGTGTAATTTTCGCTAGTTATACTTAACTACAGTCATACAGTTCATTTTCACCCCTCTTGACTTTTCATCCCACTTGATAAGTTTTCAACCCCAGAGCGTTAATTTAGTAAAATTCGCCCAACTTTGCGTTTTTCGGTAATACATTTTACTCATATGGATTCTGTTTACCTTTTTCACTTTTCCGACAAAGGGCAAATTTGCATTATTGGCTTATTTTCGTGTTATTTCTCCTGTAATTCTACTTAATTAGTCAAGGGTAAAAAGGACCCTATCGGATTTCCGTATAAAATTGGGCTTCGTAAAAAATTTGTTTCTCGGTCAAATTGGTGTTAGACTCAAGGATTGGGAAGTTGTTCAAAAAATATCATAAATCTGCGATGTCTAGATCTCAAGGTTAGATTGAATTTTTTTCGTCCACTTTCAGCTCTTGTTGCACTTTGTCCTTTTGCTCACTTACGCCTCAGGAATAAAAGAGTGACTGGTCAAATTGGTGTTAGATTCAAGGATTGGGAAGTTGTTCAAAAAAAATCATAAATCTGCAATGTCTAGGTGTCAGGTTAAATTGAATTTTTTTCGTCCACTTTCAGCTCTTGTTGCACTTTGTCCTTTTGCTCAGTTACGACTCAGGCATAAAAGAGTAACTGATAAAATTGGTGTTAGATTCAAGGACTGGGAAGTTGTTCAAAAAAAATCATAAATCTGCAGTGTCTAGGTGTCAGGTCAAATTGAATTTTTTTCGTCCACTTTCAGCTCTTGTTGCACTTTGTCCTTTTGCTCAGTTACGACTCAGGCATAAAAGAGTAACTGATAAAATTGGTGTTAGATTCAAGGACTGGGAAGTTGTTCAAAAAAAATCATAAATCTGCAGTGTCTAGGTGTCAGGTCAAATTGAATTTTTTTCGTCCACTTTCAGCTCTTGTTGCACTTTGTCCTTTTGCTCACTTACGCCTCAGGAATAAAAGAGTGACTGGTCAAATTGGTGTTAGATTCAAGGATTGGGAACTTGTTCAAAAAAAATCATAAATCTGCAATGTCTAGATCTCACGGTTAAATTGAATTTTTTTCGTCCACTCACAGTTCTTGTTGCACTTTGTCCTTTTGCTCAGTTACGCCTCAGGAATAAAAGTGTGACTGGTCAAATTGGTGTTAGAATCAAGGAATGGGAAGTTGTTCAAAAAAAAATCGTAAATCTGCAATGCCTAGGTGTCAAGTTAGATTGAATTTTTTTCGTCCACTTATAGCTCTTGTTGCACCTTGTCCTTTTGCTCAGTTAAGCCTCAGGTGTCGAGGAATTATTAAAGTAATTGATATAAATGAACAACGGCTTGAGAAAACCATGAACCGATGTTTAAGAGATTTTGGACATTCTAACCTTAAACCTGACAGGACTGACGTTTCTGTTAACGTGATGTAACCGTAAAATAAATAAAGATGAAACCTTTGATTTCTGAGGCAGAAGCACTTTATTCCAGTAGTAAACAAAGGATTTTATTAATTAGTTAACAACACTAATATATTTAAGACGACTGTTTGTTTGTGCTTCGAATTTAAAACATTTTTATAACTCGTGAAGTGACAGGTAAGCTCTGATTTAGCACACAGCCATTTCCTCCCGAACATTTCCGACGAAACCGGCGGCCATTGTGTCGCTGGAAAATTGTCGTTAACTTCAGGGCACTCGCATAAGCATAACAGCATAACAGTTTTGTGTACCTACCCCAAATATATTCATGACCCGCCTATGTACCTCGCCATCAGTTAGATCAGGTGGATCTTGCTTAATTTGACGAAAACACCTAATTATTTGCTTTTTTCTGTTCAATGCTTATGAGCTTTGGCATTTTTAAGACAATAACAATTAGCTCGTCAAAATCAACAATTAAATGTAAATGTGACAACACAGCTATGAGGTTCCGGCGGATAACAGCCTGGTTACTAAATAGTGACCAACATGAAAAAACCATATCATAGCCTACTGCCGTTTTAAAACGTCATGAATGGAATATAACTTCTGAAGGTACTTTAGACATTATCCAAAAATCGTAATGTTATTTGTCCTTAAAGTTTTTTATGTTTTTAAATGTTGGTAATTTGTCTATGCGGCATTATTCTTCGATCAATTCTAAAGCTTTTTTGGCTCTTACATTTTTTTGAAAAAACTCAATTTACCAGCAAAATAAAAAAAACCGATAACATGCTTCAAGTAATCACCATAAAACTATGGTTGACAACAATGATTCGCCATGGAAATAGGGTGAATCTTGGTCGTGTGGATCCCGGACAGAGTATAATGGTAAAATTTCACTTAAAAACAATGAAATTCCCACCCAAGTCTTTCTTCAGTTGTGAACATGAATTCAGGACACTGTTGTCGAAAAACGGCTCCCTTGCATAAAAACAATTGAAATATGACGCGTAGCAACGCATTTTTGATTTTTATTAGAATTGAAGGCCTTATCGCGATTGTCATTTCTCCGGTTTTTTTAATTTTGCTGGTGAATGGTGACTTTTCAAAAAAAATTAAGATCCAAAAAAGCTTTAAAATTGATCGAGGAATAACACTGCATAGACAAATTACCAACGTTTAAAAACATAAAAAAGTTCAAGAACAAATAATAGTATTGCCATCCTGTGTAACAGGGATCCGATTTTTGGATAATGTCTAAAGTAAAATGTTGTGCAAAATTTCAGAACCCTGCGATACACCGTTCGGAAGATATTAAATAAAAACGATTAAAAATGAAGAACTTTGGCGGCTTATAACAACAGGTGTTAAGTGAATCAAGACATCCAAGAAAAACAGTTGAAATACTTTTGTCAATTCAGCAGCACAATAAAATATTAGACACTTCCACATTTTCAATTCCATAAGTTAGGTAAAACAAACATTTTCATGGTCCTTCGAGTTTCAACTTAGAGAAGAAAGAGAATAGCTACAATTACGCAGCAGCTAGAAGAATTTAGCTGAACGATTGGGCTAGAAGCAACTTCCTTCCTTGGTGGGTGACAAGTATAGGGTGACAACTACAAGCAGCATTGTCTGGATTCTGTCAGAGTTCAAGTAAATTAATCATACATTATTTTTCTTGATCCTCTCGTTTTGATTTCATGCTTTGGTGAACAATAAACAGCAGAACACAATGCCCCCTAGAAGATGGCCAAAAAATCAGCCATCAAGCCAACCAGTTCAAACACAAAACCAGATACGTTGTGATCAAGTCATTCAGCAATTGGAGCGGTTTGCAGAGTTCCTGGACTCATTGGGCAATACTTTGCTGGATGATGCATTATTTTTCAATTTGGAGATCAGGTTAGCAAAGATCGAACCATTATTTGAAGAATTTAATTCATTATACATTGATAACTTGGTACAATGCGATGACAGTGTAAGAGATCCAATTTCTTTTGAAAACCTCTACTTTTCATGCGTAAGTAAAGCCAAAAGATTGCTCACCTCCTCGCAAACATCCAAATTTCATTCAGAAGGCAGTTCTGAACATACTGCAGCAGATATTTCGCACATTAAATTAGAACCCATACAGATAAAGGAATTCTCAGGTGATTATTTAATGTGGACCGAGTTTCGAGATTCATTCGAAACATTCATTCATTCCAATGCAATTTATTCTGATACAGAAAAATTTTAACCTCCCCAACCCCATCACAATTTTAAAAAAATGGGAGGTTACTGCAATCACTAAAATTTTCGAATTTGAGATAGCACCAGATCTCCACGTTTTGAGGTCTCAGGAACCCAGAAAAGTGGTTTATCAAATGTGTCTGTGTGTATGTTCGTACGTACGTACGTTTGTAAACACGCCACAGCCAAAACTACTGGGCCGATTTGGCTGCAATTTGGTACGTAGGCATCTCATAACCCAACTTAGATCTGAAAAGCTTTTGGAGCCAATCGTGCAACCGGAAATGCCATTTTGGCACATCAACTTTTAAATTTTAAATGCAAACCCCCATTTTTCACGTCACCATAAGAAAGACCTTCAAATTCTGCTTCTAAAAATGTATTCATTCTTAGTGTCCTTTTGACCAAAAATTTAAAAAAAAATTGATTTTTATCAAACTTTAAAATCGCGGTACAGCCCAAGCCCCTGAATCGAATTGGCTGAAATTTTGCACATAGGGATTGTATTACACCTCGAAAAGCTGAACAAATTTTGAATTCCATCGACTCACGGAAAGTGTCCTTTTGGCACACCAATTTCCAAATTTAAAATTATTCAATCATTAAACCATTAAAAACAAGTTTTTGAAAGATTTATTGTCACCATCAGAAGGGTCTTCAAATCTTGGTTTTAAATAGGACAAAATTAATTCGCATTTAGCGCTGTTTGGTTCAAAAAATCGAAATTTTATAATAACAGTAAAAACACATTATAGCCCAAATTACTGAATCGATTTGGCTGAAATTTGGTACATGGAGATTAGGTGACCCGTTGAAGACCTGAAAGGCTTTTGGGAGCAATTGGCCCACGCGAACTGCCATTTAAGCATATCAACTTAAAATTTTAAATACAAGGCCTCTTTTTTATGTCGCCATTAGAAAGACGATCAAATTCTGGTTCTAAAAATGTATTCACAGTTTCTGCCATTTCAGTGGAAAATATTGAAAAAATTCTTTCTCATTAAAAGGGAGCAGGCTGACAGTGGATGACATAAAGTGGCAGTTATTGTCAAAAAGTTGGCAAAAGATTAACCTTAAAAGGAACATATTGTCAAATGTGATGGGTGATGTACGAGGTGATGTCGGTATTTGTCAGAAAATTGCGAAATTAGTCACAGACGTCAGACGATAAGGATAAAAAAAAATCTGTTGAATTGACTACTATCTACACAGAATATAAAGATCCACGCGATGGGGAGGTTCCAGCCGCTTCTCTGCTGCATTTTTTATATTTGAAATCACTACTAACAGGCGAAGCCAGTAATGTTCTTGAAAACTTAGAATCATCAGCTCTCAATTATAAGTCAGCATGGGGCCTGTTAATAAAGAGGTATGAAAACAAGCGGCTGATTATCCATTATCATGTTAAGACCCTATTTGATTTACCGTCAATTCAAAGGGAATCATTCAGCAATTTGAGACAATTACATGACGATATCAATAAACATATTCGAGCTTTAGCCAATCTTGGACAACCGATTGAGTACTGGGATACCATTCTAGTTCATTTAATAACATCAAAATTTGACAATTACACAATGAGAGGTTGGTTAGAATATAAAATTAAAAGTGAACTACCAACCATGGAAGACCTCAAGTCGTTCCTTCTTCAAAAATGCGAGTTATTAGAGAAATTGCATTCTATGGTCTGTCCGGGATCCACACGACCGGGATTCACCCTATTTCCATGGCGAATCATTGTTGTCAACAATGAATCGCCATGGAAATCGGGTGAATCTCGGTCGTGTGGATTTCGGACAGATTATAATAAAATCGTTCCTAAGCAACAAAATCAAAATGTCAATATCAACAAACAAAGGTCTCATTTTTCGTCAAATAATCAATCATTGGTTTCTAATGGCAAACAGGATGATAAAGGAATAAGAATCTGTCCAGTGTGCAAGAGCAATTCTCATGAACTCTTTCAGTGTAAACCATTTCTTGATTTAGAAATAGTAGTAGTACCAATTTTATTACTGCCCTTGGGCTTGTAATGGATCCTGACATCCTTTTGTTAACAATAATAATTAACATTAAATAAAAATATATATACATAGTTAAATCAACCGTGAAAATTCTTTTAACTCAATCTTCCCTTCTTCCTTCTTCTCTTCCTTCTCCTCCCTCCCCTCCTCTTCTTTTCCTCGCCCTCTCCACCTCTCTCATCCATTCTATTCCCTCTCCTTTTTCATTCAATATATTCTTTCTCTCTCTTTCCTCCTCTCTCATTTCTTCACACTCCCTAAGTAGATGCTCTATTGTTTCTCTTGCCTCCCCACATGCTCTACATTTTCTTCTTTCCTCCTCCAGCCAGAACTTATTTTCTTTCTCTTCATTCCCACATCTGAACCTCGCTATCATTCTTTTCTCTTGCACACTCTCCTTCTCTAGATATCTTGGTAATCCCTCGGTTAATATGAGCTCATATTTTTTATTATACCTTGAGTCTTTAATTCTTGTTCTTCTCTCCTGCTTATCTATGTCTCTGTCTCTCTCTCTCAGTTCTACGTTCATCCATATCCCTTGTTCTCTGCTCTTTTCTATTTCTTCTCTTGCATACCCGTTCCTTTCGTAATATTTTTGTCTTTCCTTTCCCTTTTCTTTAAAACACTGCTGTAATATTTTGCAGCTCCCTCTTCCCCTCATTCTATCCTCATATTTCACCGCCCTTTTTCCTGCTTCTACTCTCAACTTACTCCTTTTCGTTTCTTCTCTTATAATATAACCCGGTGTTTCTCTTTCCACTCCTAGGACCCACTTTAAATACTTATCTTGCACTCTCTCTACTTCCTCCTGCTCCTCCCATCCCCAGACTTCCGCTCCATTCATCAGCATACTTTTCACTAAGCTGTCAAACATCATTAATCTCCGTTTAAAATCGTGTCCAAACTTCCTCTCTCCTATTCCCCATACCATCCGTACCGCCTTATTGGCTTTTTTAACCAATTCTCTGATATGTGCCCTCCATGTGTTCCTCTCATTAAATACGTATCCTAAATATTTGAATTCTCTTTCTTGTCCAATACTCCTCTCATTCCACTTCCACTCACTTTCTTTTGCCCTTCCCCTCCCTTTCCTGAATATCATCATTTTAGTTTTGTCCACATTTACTTCCAGCCTCTTTCTCTTCATATATTTCTCTGAATTTCTTATCATTTCTCTCATTCCCCTTTCCTCGTTCGCTACCATTACCAAATCATCCGCATATGCTAAACACCACACTTTCTCCTTGCCCACCACAACCCCTCCTGCTTGAGCCTTTTTGAGCATCTCCTCTATATCGCTTATGTAAATCGTAAACAGTGTTGGGCTGAGTGGACATCCCTGTCTTACCCCTTTTTTTGTCCAAAAGCACTCACTCTCTTTTCCATTTATGGCCACTACATTCTTTGTTTCTTTGTATATCTCTTTTATATTTCTTACTAGATTCTCATTCACTCCTTTCACTCTCATGTCCTCCCACAACCTTTCTCTATCCACACTATCAAACGCAGCTTTCAGGTCTACGAACAACGCGTACATCTTCCCACTTTTCTTTTTTATTTCTCTTTCCACTAAATGATTTAGTATGTACACGTTGTCCGCCGTACCCCTCCCCTTTCTAAAACCTGCCTGGCCGTCCGGCAAGATATCCTTCCTCTCTATTTCTTCCCTCAATCTCTCTCCTAACACCATGGCATACAATTTATACGCTGTATTTAGGAGGGTTATCCCCCGGTAATTTTTTGCTTCATTTGCATCCCCCTTTTTATGTATCGGGCAGATTACCCCCTCCCGCCATTTCCGGGGGAACCCCTCTCCCTTCCACACTTCATTAAATACCTCCACCAACCTGTCTGTCATCTCTTCCGTACAATACATCCACGCTTCATTTCTTATCCCATCCCTTCCCGGTGCTTTCCCTTTTTTCATTTTTGCTATCTGGTTCTTCACTTCTTCTTTTGTTATTTCGTTCTTTACCATGTATTGCCGTTTCTTTTCTTCTTCATTTTCTTTCTCCTCCCATCGCTCTTCTCCCTCTAATAGCTCTATGAAGTGTCTTCTCCATTCCTCCATCTCTATCTTTCTCTTGTTTACTTCTTTCCCTTTTCTCCTCTCTTGGTTTATGTATTTCCACGCTTCTTTTTCTGTACTTATTCTCTTAATTTTTTGTTCTTCTTCCTCTTTCATTTGCTTTTTCCTTTCCATGCATTTCTTCTTGTATCTTCCTTTGGCTTTTATGTATTCTTCCCTTTTCGTTTGTCCTTTTTTCCATTTTCGTAACTCTCTTCTCGTTTCCCTTTTTGCTTTTTTGCATTCTTTATCGAACCATCCCCTCCCGTTTCCTCTATTCCCTTCCCCTACTATTATTTCCTCTCTTACTGCCCCCCTTATTGCATCCTCCAGCTCTCTTATTTTATCTTCCACACTCTTTGCCTCAAACTTTACTTGTTCCAGCTGTTTTCTGTATTCTTTGATGGTTTCTTCGTCCCACTTTTCCTTTTTTATTACTTTTCTTGTTGTGTCCTCCTTATTTCTATTCCAGTTTTCTTCTGTTTTTAATTCTCCCTCTAACGGCATGTGGTCTGATTCTATTCTTTCCCCTATTCTGAACCTTTCTACTTCTTCCCACCCTTCTTCATTTACAATTACGTAATCTATAACCGATTCTCCATTTGCCCCTGCATATGTTAACTCTCCCCTTTCATCTCCTTCTTTATTTCCGTTTAATACCTCCCACCCATTTTCTTCTATCAGTTCTTCCAGGATTCTTCCCTCTTTATTCTCCACTTTGTCTTTTGTTTCCCTTCTTGCATTTCCTCTGTGTTCTGTCCAGGTTCTTGCTCCCCTCTCCCCCAATCTTGCATTGAAGTCTCCACCAATTAATATGCCTTCCCCTGTCCCTTCCTTTATTCTCTCTTCTATCTTCTTTTTCATTATTTTCATATCCCTGCTATACACTGTCATTATTCTCCACTTCTTTCCCTCTATTATCACTTTTCTTTCCATTATCCCTTCTTCTTCATTCTTTTTTTCTTCATTTATTTCCTTGATCCCTTCCTTTACGCCCATCAGTATTCCCCCCCTCGCTCTTCCTCTTTTTTTCTGCCTTATTGCTCCTTGCCATTCCCATCTGTAACCTTGCGGTAATCTTATTTGTAACTTCTGCCATGCCTCCTCCTCCACCCATGTCTCCGTCAGTCCTATTATGTCGAATTCTTGTATGTAATTCCATATTTCTTCATCCTTGTTTCTTATCCCCGCTATATTCCAAAATAAGAATTTACATACTTTTTCCCCAATCTCTGCTCCTGTTTCTTTTTCTTTTCCTTTTTCTGCTCTGTTTTTCCTTCGTTTTTTACTTTTTTTTCTTTCACCCTTCGATAGTTGTCCATTATCATCTGTTCCGTTTCCATTGCGGTCGTTATCGGTCTCCTCTCCTTCGCTTCTTCTCAGTTTTTTGTTATACTATTCGTCCTTGTGATTGCCCCTGTCTTTTTTGTCTGGTTTATCTGACTGTTGTCTGGCGACAGTTGGCTAAATGTGCGTGTACCTATTTTCTTTGGTTCTTTATTTTCCTTTCTGTTACCTTGTCCTTTTTCTAAATCATCTAGAGTATAGCTTTCTCCATTTATTATCAACTTATTGTATACTATCGTTGCTCTGTGGTTACCTCCTCTTGCTATTTTCAGGTGTTCCACTAAGTTTTTCCTTTGTTCTTGTACCTTCTTTGAGTAATCTTCCGTTATCCATATATTTGTGCCCTTCAGTGTTTTTGCCGCCTTTAATATCCCTATCTTCAAGGCCACCGACTGCACCTCCACCAGAATTGGCCTCTTAAAATCGATGCGTGGTTTGCCCAATCTTCTTGTGTCCAATATTTCATCCTTATCCTGTCTGATATTTACGCGCATGTTTTCCATCAGTTTTCGTACTGTTGCTCTCAGCTGAGATTCGCTTTCTTCTATTTCTTCTACTCCATGGATTACTAAATTTCTCTTCCTTATCTCCCTTTCAAGTAGCTCCAGTCTTTCTTCTTGATTTTTTATCACTTGCTTGGTTTTCTGATTTTCCCACTTCAGCTCCTCGTTTTCCTTTTTAATTTGCTTTAGTTCTTGCTGTACTCCATCAATTTTATTCTCAATTCGTTCCGATCTTACATCCATTCCATCCAGTTTTTGGTTCATTTTTTCCAATAGTTCTTCCATCATTCGGGCTGTATAATAATTTGCTCCGTAAATTTCCCGAGTCCGCCCCTGTTATTTGTTGTTGAGCCGCGCGCTGCGCGATGAGCTCGCCTATCTTATCTCGACTCGGCTGTTTGTTAACGTTAAACTTCAAATTACTTCTTTGCTTTCAGTTTCACTTTTGTATGTTATGCACTGATTGCACACCTTCACTAACTTGCATATATTGCACTCCGGTCCGGTCCTGGCGTTGGCAGAACAAGTTGAATGTCACATCGCTCCGACAATTAGAACAAATTGAGAGATTAATAGTGAGCTTGATTTAGAAATATCTAAGCGCATACAATTAGTAAAGGAATTAAAGCTTTGCATAAATTGTCTTCATGGGGGCCATTTCAGACCTTCCTGCAGATCTTCACGTTGTAAAAGGTGTAACAGAGCTCACAATACATTGCTTCATCTAGAATTTGAAAAGAAAGTCACTCCACAAAAAGAAACAAGTTCTGTTGAATCCCCTCTGTCTCTCGCAAACGCCGCAACGTCTGAATGTGAATCTCCTCTCTCAAACGCCGCAACTTCTGAATGTGTAAACAGAAACTATCAAAGAATGATATTGTTGTCAACTGCGATCATTAACATTCCGGACAAGAACGGAACGAACGTAGCATTAAGGGCTCTATTAGACAGTGGCTCTCAAGTCAGTTGCATTAAAGAAACAGCAGTTAAGAAATTAGGTCTTACATGTCATGATCTCAACATTCCAATTACAGGAATCGGCGCTTTATCAAATTCAGCAAGCAAATTTACAACAGTTACAGTAAAATCAAAGCAAAATTTATTTGAACGCACATTGTCATGTGTTGTAATGCCCAAAATAACCGAGAATGTACCGCGAAGATCCTTTTCATTGCAAGATATTCCCATTCCCGACCATATCAAGTTAGCGGATCCAATGTTTAATCAAACAAACGAAGTAGATGTTCTCTTAGGAGCCGAGATCTTTTGGGAAGTAATGATGGTAGGCCAGAAATCTCTTGGCCCAAAGATGCCAATTCTTCAGAAAACAAAGTTAGGTTGGATTATAGGAGGTGAACTTCAAACTCCTTATAAGCCAAAGTCATTCATTTGCAATTCTTCGTGTAGTTCATTTGAGGAAATGAATAAGTTTTGGGAAATTGAAGATACGGCAGCTAGTACATCAGAAAATCTAAATTTGTCCAAAGAAGAGCTAGATTGCGAGACGTTCTTCAAACAGACATTCTGCAGAAACACTCAAGGACGTTTTGTGGTCGGTATACCCCTAAAATCACATGCACACGAATTAGGCGATTCACGAACTGCAGCATTAAGGCGATTCTTTTGCATAGAAAGAAAATTGCAAAAGGATGAAACTTTAAGAAAGGAATATTGCAAATTCATGAAGGAATACGAACAATTAAATCACATGACCGAAATTTCCGAAAAGGAATTCAATGTTAAATATTTTATTCCTCACCATGCTGTCATTAGGGAAACAAGTCTAACTACCAAGGTTAGAGTTGTTTTTGACGCAAGTCTTAAGACTGACAATGGTTATTCCTTCAATGATATTCAAATGGTAGGTCCGACTATTCAAAGTGATTTATTTTCAATCTTAATTCGTTTTAGACAGCACCGCTGACGCAGAAAAAATGTACAGACAAATTTTAATTAGGGAAAGTGATCAAAATTATCAATGCATCTTGTGGCGAGAAAATCCAAGCCAAAGACTACGGTGTTTCAAATTAAACACGGTAACATACGGTACAGCTTCTGCGCCGTATTTAGCCATACGATCACTATATCAACTAGGAATCGAGTGCGAAGAGAGTAATGAGTTAGCAAGTCAAGTAATCAAAACAGATTTCTATGTTGATGACTTATTGACTGGCACTAATTCAATTTCAACATTAAAGCAACTTCAACGGGATGTATCAAACATCTTGTCCAGCGCTGGTCTAAATCTGCGTAAATATCTTTCTAACAGTAAAGAAATTTTAGATTCAATAAAGGAACAAAGTCAGACAGAATTAGATGTTTTGGAATTAGGTGAAAATGATTGCCTCAAAACTCTTGGAGTTTCCTGGAATTCTACAAAGGATACTATTCAATTTTCTGTTGCAAAATTATCAGATTCCAAAAAGAATGTAACGAAAAGGGAAATTCTTTCCTCTGTTTCAAAAATCTTCGACCCATTAGGTCTCATAGGGCCAGTAACTGTGATAGGGAAGTTACTTATTCAGCAATTATGGCAATTAAAGTTGAATTGGGACGAGTCAGTTCCACAAAATATTTATTCACAGTGGTTGCATCTTAGAAATGAACTTCAATATTTACAAGATTTAAAAATTCCAAGATGCACATTAATTCCACAAGCAGAAATCATAGAAATCCATTCTTTTTCAGACGCGTCTCAACTGGCTTATGGCGCCAGTGTTTATGTACGTTCAGTAGACAATACTGGAAAGGTGCAAGTCAAATTGTTGTGCGCTAAATCGCGTGTTGCTCCAATCAGCAAGCCTATTACTATACCAAAACTTGAATTATGTGGTGCCGTTCTTTCAACTCAGCTAGTAAATAATGTGATTAAAGCTTCTAAAATTCAATTTTCTAAGATTTTCCTTTGGTCTGATTCACAGATTGTTATTGCATGGATTAATCATGAGCCAAGCAGCCTTAAAACCTTTGTAGCAAACAGAGTAAGTGAAATCCAGAATTCTTTCGCTTCAAGTCATTGGAAGTATGTCAGTTCTGCTGATAATCCAGCTGATTTGATATCTCGCGGAGTGTTTCCAAAAAACTTAATTCAAAATTCGTTATGGTTTTCTGGTCCACATTGGCTACAATGGCATGAGAATAAATGGCCCAATCAGCCAGGCATAGTTGCACAGGAAATTCCTGAGAGGCGTTGTACCACAAACATTATATTAACTGCAATCCCAACAGAAACATTTGATTTATTATCTTCATATTCTTCTCTCGACATGTTAAAAAGAGTTTTTGCATATTGCCTACGATTCATTTCAAAGTTACGCAAGAAAACAGATTTTGGAAAAAATAGCAGATTGACTGTTCAAGAAATAGAGAATTCGTTGATGCATATAGTTAAAATCGCCCAAAGAGAACATTATCTTGGCGAAATTCAAGCATTAAAGACACAAAGACAAGTTCACAGAAAAAGCCATCTATTTGCGCTAAAGCCATTTTTAGATACAAATGAAGTTCTTCGCGTCGGGGGTCGAATCTGCAATTCAGAAGACTTTTGTTATGATAAAATGCATCCGATCATTTTGCCTCAAAATCATTATTTGACAAAACTCATTATGAAAAACGAACATGAACAGTTGCTACATTGCGGTCCACAGTTGCTATTATCATCGATCAGAGACAGGTTTTGGCCGATTCACGGAAATTCAATTGCAAAAAAGTTGATTGTATAATCTGTTTTAAGGCCAATCCAAAACCGATAAGCTACATTATGGGTAATTTACCGAAAGAGAGATTACAACAATGTCCACCATTTTTTAATGTTGGTATAGATTATGCAGGTCCGATCATAACAAAATTAAACAATACCAGAAATTCTAAATTACAGAAATCTTACATTTGTGTATTCGTCTGCTTCAGTACCAAAGCTGTACATTTAGAGGTGGTTAGTGATCTCTCAAGACAGTCATTCATTGCAGTTTTAAAAAGGTTCATTGCACGTCGTGGAAGGCCATGTAAAATTTGGTCTGATAATGGTTCGAACTTTGTAGGCGCTTATTCAGAAATTCAAGAATTATCAAAATTTCTATCATCCAGCAATGTACAATCAATGATTGAAAATCATTTGCAGCGATACAACGTATCTTGGTCTTTCATTCCACCAAGAGCTCCAAATTTTGGCGGTCTCTGGGAGGCTTGTGTTAAGTCAGCAAAGTATCATCTAAAGCGAGTTATTGGAAATTCTTTGTTAACTTTTGAGCAATTATACACCCTGATCACTGAGATTGAAAGCATCTTGAACTCTCGACCATTATCGCCGTTGTCATCGCATCCGCAAGATTATTCACCACTGACTCCAGGACATTTTCTCATTGGACGTCCATTAACTTCGATTCCCGAAAGAAATGTCATGGATGGACCAGAAAATCGCCTGAACAAGTTTCAATTACTGCAGCGCATGAAACAACATTTTTGGAGTAGATGGAACAAGGAATACATCTCTCAATTGCAAGTAAGAACAAAGTGGAAGCAGCAGTGCCAGGAGATTCTACAGATTGGTCAACTGGTTTTAATCAAGGAGGACAACACTAACATTCCAGTTCTTCAATGGAAATTAGGCAGAGTCGTTGAGCTTCATCCAGGCAAGGACGATGTCACCAGAGTTGCCACAATCCAACTTCCAAACAAAACCTTAATCAAACGAGCGGTGTCCAAGATTTGCGTGCTTCCGCTTGACTAAGGCCATCGATGTTTTATGTTATATTTAAAGATGTTCATCTTTCAAGGCGGCGGCAATGTTAAGTGAATCAAGACATCCAAGAAAAACAGTTGAAATACTTTTGTCAATTCAGCACAATAAAATATTAGACACTTCCACATTTTCAATTCCATAAGTTAGGTAAAACAAACATTTTCAACAGGAATCACAATTTGAACAGTAGATTATGTGGTATGAAGGATGTGGTGTCGTTCAGACTCACCCTGTAGAGTTTGAAGATTATTTACTTGCTTGTATGTGCAACAACTATTTACTGGAAAAATGCTTAAAAATGCCAAATTTTAAGGGTAGGTACGAGTGTTGACAAAATGTGACAAAGCTCATGTTAGGGACTATAAAGCAGTGAGTTGCTGTCAGCCGAAAATAGTTGCTTGCAATTGTTCATTCTTTGGTCTTTATTTTAAAAATTAAAAAATTAAGAAACAAACTATGGTCTGTCCGGGATCCACACGACCAAGATTCACCCTATTTCCATGGCGAATCGATTCTCTACAAAAAAAAACTGAAACGTGGAAACAAAAAAAAAGATTACCAAAGAGAACTTTGCCTTACCACAAAAGAAAAAGAAAGATCGCAGCTCGAAAAGAGAACATGTTCTCTTTAAAAGAGATGTTCTGGCAACCCAGGTATAACATCAACACCAGTAACACCACACCTTTAATAATCGTAAAACAGGCAATAATAATGACAT
This sequence comes from Pycnomerus fuliginosus, assembly GCA_963924575.1. Lineage (NCBI taxonomy): Eukaryota > Metazoa > Arthropoda > Insecta > Coleoptera > Zopheridae > Pycnomerus > Pycnomerus fuliginosus. Next base: position 16,387,237 of record OZ004624.1, on the reverse strand, counting down.
TTGTCGACTTGTCGTATTATTATGAATTAAGATGAAGCGGGGGCTTTGCTAAAATACATGGAGAGGGATGAGAACAGTTTTTTTTTCTAAAAACTTCCTTCATATTATACGTAGGCCATATTTGATTACGTCAAAAATAAAAAATTTCCTCGATTCGTGAAAATTTCATGTTGCGAAATATAAAAGTTCCGATTTAGGCTCGTCTAATAAAGCCCCCTGAAAATTTTTGGCGACAGCTGAGGTGGTACAAGAATCGCTGATGAATCTCCTCTCGATGAAAAAATAGTATATTAAAAAACACGTTTCATAAGGCCAATTATTGTCGCACGAGGATGTTTGGACAACGAGGGCGAAAAGCCCGAGTTTTACAAAATCCGAGTGCGACAAGAGCCTTATGAAACGCGTTTTTTATACAATTTTTTCTATTTCGTATACCAACTTGTTAGAAATAAGAAAATATTCATTTTCAAAGACAGGAGTCAATGTTCGCTTGACAGTTGGCGATTGTTGGACACAATCGTTGTCTAGGTTACAATGTAAACAAAAGCCGTGTTCTAACAGAGCTCATTAGAAAACGCATTTGCGTGTTATAAAGTGTTCATTAGCACACGGAAATAGAAAAATATATATACCGATATTTCAAACAGTTTTTATGTTACGAGGTTGTAAATGATAGAAAACACGTTTTCTGAGAAAATCATAGTCACTTTTTTGCAAATAACTCTTCTCTCGACCAATGGAGAATGTCGTAACTCTTCAATTCGTATAAAGCCCGTCAAGACGCGTCTTTTGATGTATGACACATCTAGTTATACTACTTTTTGGGAGTTTCCCTCTAAACTAGTACATATAGCGGGCGTGACGTAGTACCGTATGGAGACGAAGACGACCGAACGTGCATATATGCATCTTGCATAGGTTTGTCTCATTTTTTCGTGTTTCCATCTTCCTTATTCATTATTCGCGTATGTCTCAACTCATTTCAGTGAACTTTTATAGTTTATGCCATGTTCAACAGATGGCGACTGTTAAAGTGTGTTTACACTACATGATTTGTCCATTGACTTTGCAAATGAAAAGTCTTAAGGTGTTTTGTGTTTACACTGCATTATTTTTGCAATTACTCCAGTCATAACTAAATCAAAGCATCAATAATAGCAAAATATTATGAAAATTAGGGAATAGGATGATATCTATTTCGCCATGATAATTCATATGATTTTCTTGAATCGCCTGCCATTTCTCGCAAAATTTCCCCTGGTGTGCAGAGGCAACCCTGTTGTGACTTTATTTACTTATCTTTTCATTGAATCGTGTTCTATGTGTATAGTGCATTATGTTTTGACTGTATAAAAAATTTAGCCCATTAACAAATGACCTACATTGTACAAAAAATGCATTTGAAATAAATAACTACCCTTGACAGAAATTCACATGGTACTGCATTTTACGTCGCTTTTAGGTTATGTACGACGCACATTTGCCAGTAATCAAGTACAAAATCATAAGCAAGTCACAGCAGTGTAAACACATTTATGCAAACCGCATGACTTTTCGCATTTTGTATTATTACCAAATGATTTATCAAAGCGAAAATCATATGGAAAATCATGTAGTGTAAACACACTTTTACGATTAGCTAACTATAAAACACATAAACAATGATGAAACTCACCGTTAAAGGCGTCACCGGCGTCACCCCTCTCAGCTGATGCCCAATCCTGACCTTAATCATCTCGTCGTACACCAACCAAACGGGCATGGCCTCCTTGCTCAAAGGGCTCGAATTATTAATCAAAACTTTCTTCTCCGTCCTACGAAATCAAAAATCAAACACAAATTTTCACCCTCGAAGACATACCTCGTGCAGAAATGACCGTTTTTCTTAAACGCCAACTTGGGGTACAACCCCGAGGAGATGACGGCCTTGACCAGGGGCCAATTCTCGGAAAAGGCGTTGAGATCGCCCATCAAGTTGCCGTTGGGGGGCACGAACTTCGCGGCTCTCAATTGTCCGAGGAGTTGCGATCTCGTCTTAAGGATCGTCTCCATCGTGGAGGAGTTTATGAAGTACTCGCGACAGAAATAACGTTCGCGTCTGAATCGGACGGCGTCCTGCCATTGGATGAAAGCTTTAAGGTAGATCATGTGATCGCTGAAGGTGTCCGCCATTAGGCTCTTGCGTTTTTCGGCGGCCATCGTGCGCAGGTTGGCTTGGGGGGGTAACTGGAAGGGGTCCCTAAGCGACGATTATGTTTTGTTCGCGGGTAAACCGTGGAAACGTGTTGCTTAGGAAAACTGGAATGTTTTCCGAAGCAACATGCTCGAAGTTGGTTTCTATAGAATCGATAAACAATAACAGCATCCATAGCCGGTAAGTGAAACATCTGACACTCAAAAAATGATCAGCATATGTGCCAAATGAACACCATTAATGGATTTACTGGGGGGCTGATCACTGGTGGAATTAGTTGTACATCCGACTTGGAATTAATTCCGGAACTATGGAATTGATGGAATTTAAAAGGAATTAATGGAATTAGCCGGAATTGGTTGGAATTAACCAAGTCGTGAAAATTAAGAAAAGTACCTTGGTGTTTGGCTCTTACGAAAAAAACCAAGAAGATCATCTACAGATCGACTTCGGCGATATATTAATTAATTGTTCTTAACTTAATACTAATTAAAATGTTTTCGTTTTGAAAGTTTTGTATAAAGCACCTATAACGACTACTGGCAGTACCTCCATGCCTGAAAATTGAAGACTGACTAAAAAACAAAAATTGCAAAGTTAGATTGGAAAAAGTGAAGATTTATCTTATCAGATTTTAGCGAAACTATGTTCCAACCTTCTTTTAATTGCAATAAATAAAATGAATAGGTTATAATTTTATTGCGCAGCCTTTAAAAGAAAACGAAGAAGCACGAGCCGAAGGCGAGTGCTGTAATCATCCGATATAAGAGTCGACGACATTAGTAACGATTTAAATGATTTAAATGATAAAAATTCAGCCTACTTTGTCATTCTTTTCACTTTTCAACCCTTAAAATTTTTGTGTTTTTTCTGTCCATTTTCTACTTTTTAATTTTGTAACAACAATTTTTTAACATTTCGCCTTTTTGACACATTTGTGCGTCTGCGGAGGCACTACTACTAGGTGCAGATTGATAAAACATGCACCCGACTCCACCACATACACATTAACATGATAAACATCTACAGGGATACAAATCGCATTGATATACATCTTCCAGGGGCTTTTATTTAATCAAGTGCATAATGTAAACTTTGCCAACATGACATTCGTACAATTTAAGGGTGGCAACACTGCTAGTTTGTAAATTATCATAAATCATTGAACTACACTTTCAGGCGATTGGTAGCACTGATTTCTGACTAAAAAACAAAAATTGCAAAGTTAGATTGGAAAAAGTGAAGATTTATCTTATCAGATTTTAGCGAAACTATGTTCCAACCTTCTTTTAATTGCAATAAATAAAATGAATAGGTTATAATTTTATTGCGCAGCCTTTAAAAGAAAACGAAGAAGCACGAGCCGAAGGCGAGTGCTGTAATCATCCGATATAAGAGTCGACGACATTAGTAACGATTTAAATGATTTAAATGATAAAAATTCAGCCTACTTTGTCATTCTTTTCACTTTTCAACCCTTAAAATTTTTGTGTTTTTTCTGTCCATTTTCTACTTTTTAATTTTGTAACAACAATTTTTTAACATTTCGCTTTTTTGACACATTTGTGCGTCTGCGGAGGCACTACTACTAGGTGCAGATTGATAAAACATGCACCCGACTCCACCACATACACATTAACATGATAAACATCTACAGGGATACAAATCGCATTGATATACATCTTCCAGGGGCTTTTATTTAATCAAGTGCATAATGTAAACTTTGCCAACATGACATTCGTACAATTTAAGGGTGACAACACTGCTAGTTTGTAAATTATCATAAATCATTGAACTACACTTTCAGGCGATTGGTAACACTGATTTCTGACTAAAAAAGAAAAATTGCAAAGTTAGATTGGAAAAAGTGAAGATTTATTTTATCAGATTTTAGCGAAACTATGTTCCAACCTTCTTTTAATTGCAATAAATAAAATGAATAGGTTATAATTTTATTGCGCAGCCTTTAAAAGAAAACGAAGAAGCACGAGCCGAAGGCGAGTGCTGTAATCATCCGATATAAGAGTCGACGACATTAGTAACGATTTAAATGATTTAAATGATAAAAATTCAGCCTACTTTGTCATTCTTTTCACTTTTCAACCCTTAAAATTTTTGTGTTTTTTCTGTCCATTTTCTACTTTTTAATTTTGTAACAACAATTTTTTAACATTTCGCTTTTTTGACACATTTGTGCGTCTGCGGAGGCACTACTACTAGGTGCAGATTGATAAAACATGCACCCGACTCCACCACATACACATTAACATGATAAACATCTACAGGGATACAAATCGCATTGATATACATCTTCCAGGGGCTTTTATTTAATCAAGTGCATAATGTAAACTTTGCCAACATGACATTCGTACAATTTAAGGGTGACAACACTGCTAGTTTGTAAATTATCATAAATCATTGAACTACACTTTCAGGCGATTGGTAACACTGATTTCTGACTAAAAAAGAAAAATTGCAAAGTTAGATTGGAAAAAGTGAAGATTTATTTTATCAGATTTTAGCGAAACTATGTTCCAACCTTCTTTTAATTGCAATAAATAAAATGAATAGGTTATAATTTTATTGCGCAGCCTTTAAAAGAAAACGAAGAAGCACGAGCCGAAGGCGAGTGCTGTAATCATCCGATATAAGAGTCGACGACATTAGTAACGATTTAAATGATTTAAATGATAAAAATTCAGCCTACTTTGTCATTCTTTTCACTTTTCAACCCTTAAAATCTTTGTGTTTTTTCTGTCCATTTTCTACTTTTTAATTCTGTAACAACAATTTTTTAACATTTCGCCTTTTTGACACATTTGTGCGTCTGCGGAGGCACTACTACTAGGTGCAGATTGATAAAACATGCACCCGACTCCACCACATACACATTAACATGATAAACATCTACAGGGATACAAATCGCATTGATATACATCTTCCAGGGGCTTTTATTTAATCAAGTGCATAATGTAAACTTTGCCAACATGACATTCGTACAATTTAAGGGTGGCAACACTGCTAGTTTGTAAATTATCATAAATCATTGAACTACACTTTCAGGCGATTGGTAGCACTGATTTCTGACTAAAAAACAAAAATTGCAAAGTTAGATTGGAAAAAGTGAAGATTTATCTTATCAGATTTTAGCGAAACTATGTTCCAACCTTCTTTTAATTGCAATAAATAAAATGAATAGGTTATAATTTTATTGCGCAGCCTTTAAAAGAAAACGAAGAAGCACGAGCCGAAGGCGAGTGCTGTAATCATCCGATATAAGAGTCGACGACATTAGTAACGATTTAAATGATTCAAATGATAAAAATTCAGCCTACTTTGTCATTCTTTTCACTTTTCAACCCTTAAAATCTTTGTGTTTTTTCTGTCCATTTTCTACTTTTTAATTCTGTAACAACAATTTTTTAACATTTCGCCTTTTTGACACATTTGTGCGTCTGCGGAGGCACTACTACTAGGTGCAGATTGATAAAACATGCACCCGACTCCACCACATACACATTAACATGATAAACATCTACAGGGATACAAATCGCATTGATATACATCTTCCAGGGGCAAGTGCATAATGTAAACTTTGCCAACATGACATTCGTACAATTTAAGGGTGACAACACTGCTAGTTTGTAAATTATCATAAATCATTGAACTACACTTTCAGGCGATTGGTAACACTGATTTCTGACTAAAAAAGAAAAATTGCAAAGTTAGATTGGAAAAAGTGAAGATTTATTTTATCAGATTTTAGCGAAACTATGTTCCAACCTTCTTTTAATTGCAATAAATAAAATGAATAGGTTATAATTTTATTGCGCAGCCTTTAAAAGAAAACGAAGAAGCACGAGCCGAAGGCGAGTGCTGTAATCATCCGATATAAGAGTCGACGACATTAGTAACGATTTAAATGATTTAAATGATAAAAATTCAGCCTACTTTGTCATTCTTTTCACTTTTCAACCCTTAAAATCTTTGTGTTTTTTCTGTCCATTTTCTACTTTTTAATTCTGTAACAACAATTTTTTAACATTTCGCCTTTTTGACACATTTGTGCGTCTGCGGAGGCACTACTACTAGGTGCAGATTGATAAAACATGCACCCGACTCCACCACATACACATTAACATGATAAACATCTACAGGGATACAAATCGCATTGATATACATCTTCCAGGGGCTTTTATTTAATCAAGTGCATAATGTAAACTTTGCCAACATGACATTCGTACAATTTAAGGGTGGCAACACTGCTAGTTTGTAAATTATCATAAATCATTGAACTACACTTTCAGGCGATTGGTAGCACTGATTTCTGACTAAAAAACAAAAATTGCAAAGTTAGATTGGAAAAAGTGAAGATTTATCTTATCAGATTTTAGCGAAACTATGTTCCAACCTTCTTTTAATTGCAATAAATAAAATGAATAGGTTATAATTTTATTGCGCAGCCTTTAAAAGAAAACGAAGAAGCACGAGCCGAAGGCGAGTGCTGTAATCATCCGATATAAGAGTCGACGACATTAGTAACGATTTAAATGATTCAAATGATAAAAATTCAGCCTACTTTGTCATTCTTTTCACTTTTCAACCCTTAAAATCTTTGTGTTTTTTCTGTCCATTTTCTACTTTTTAATTCTGTAACAACAATTTTTTAACATTTCGCCTTTTTGACACATTTGTGCGTCTGCGGAGGCACTACTACTAGGTGCAGATTGATAAAACATGCACCCGACTCCACCACATACACATTAACATGATAAACATCTACAGGGATACAAATCGCATTGATATACATCTTCCAGGGGCAAGTGCATAATGTAAACTTTGCCAACATGACATTCGTACAATTTAAGGGTGGCAACACTGCTAGTTTGTAAATTATCATAAATCATTGAACTACACTTTCAGGCGATTGGTAGCACTGATTTCTGACTAAAAAACAAAAATTGCAAAGTTAGATTGGAAAAAGTGAAGATTTATCTTATCAGATTTTAGCGAAACTATGTTCCAACCTTATTTTAATTGCAATAAATAAAATGAATAGGTTATAATTTTATTGCGCAGCCTTTAAAAGAAAACGAAGAAGCACGAGCCGAAGGCGAGTGCTGTAATCATCCGATATAAGAGTCGACGACATTAGTAACGATTTAAATGATTTAAATGATAAAAATTCAGCCTACTTTGTCATTCTTTTCACTTTTCAACCCTTAAAATCTTTGTGTTTTTTCTGTCCATTTTCTACTTTTTAATTCTGTAACAACAATTTTTTAACATTTCGCCTTTTTGACACATTTGTGCGTCTGCGGAGGCACTACTACTAGGTGCAGATTGATAAAACATGCACCCGACTCCACCACATACACATTAACATGATAAACATCTACAGGGATACAAATCGCATTGATATACATCTTCCAGGGGCTTTTATTTAATCAAGTGCATAATGTAAACTTTGCCAACATGACATTCGTACAATTTAAGGGTGGCAACACTGCTAGTTTGTAAATTATCATAAATCATTGAACTACACTTTCAGGCGATTGGTAACACTGATTTCTGACTAAAAAAGAAAAATTGCAAAGTTAGATTGGAAAAAGTGAAGATTTATTTTATCAGATTTTAGCGAAACTATGTTCCAATCTTCTTTTAATTGCAATAAATAAAATGAATAGGTTATAATTTTATTGGGAAGCCTTCAAAAGAAGACTAAGAAACACGAGCCGAAGGCGAGTGCTGTAATCATCCGATATAAGAGTCGACGACATTAGTAACGATTTAAATGACTTAAAAGACAAAAATTCAGCTTACTTTTGGGCCAAGGAGGCGACGATAGTCAAAACGGGATCCAGACACTTGAAGATCACAGAATAGATGAGCATCTTTCCCAGGTGAGGCTCGATGGTCAGCTGACTTAAATATTCGCCCAATGGGGTGAGGTTCTCCTCCCCGTCGAGGGCCCCCAGACATTCCAAATTTTCAATGGCGGTCTTGACGGTGTTGGGGGAGGGGGGGTCGGGCGCCATCACCAGAAAATCGTAAATCGACGTCACGTTGCCCGCCAAGGTTTTCGTGTTGAGGCACAGCTCCTGAAAATTCATGACGTCATCCTCAGGACTTGTGTGACGTCACTTACCTCGAGGGGAACCCTCAGGATTTCGGGGATCCTCTCGTCCAGGAGGGAATCGTACCTGGCCTTGGAAAACAAGTGAAAGCACATGCCCGATTTGGTGCGGCCCGCTCGGCCAGCCCTCTGTTTCACGCAGGCCTTGCTGACCCACTGAGTCTGCAGGGACGATAATCCGCTGCACTGTGAAAAAAATTATACAAAAATGAGTGATTAATGACAAATTAAAAAAAAATTGGGGATGAAATGTTTTTTTGGCCAGATAAAATTATCTTACATATTTACAAACTCTTTTTTTTCAATAAACGTAGTTAGCCATGGAAAAAAATTAATTGTTGTGCCCACTCAAAAAAGCGTTTTTTTTAAATTACAGTTTATTTGTCTTTTCAATCATTTGTTATTTGCTAAAATGTAACAAGCAATGTGAAAAAATTCGATTGTAAGCTATTTGTAACATTTACTAAAATGTATCTTGCATTAAACAATCTCATTTGCTGAAGTTTTGCAGTACAATTTTTTACTAGAGCTTCTCGTTAGTAAATAATAGGTAACACTTGCTAAATTTTTACTAAATTGCCTACTGTCTATACTATGTAACATTTACAATTACACTTGCTATTTTTCACAGACTATTTGTATTGTATTGTATTTCGTAAATTTCTACTCTGCTTACTAAATTTTTACTAAATATAGGACTTTACTTGTGTATCTATAACAGTTTCAATAACGCTTGCTATTTATTCAAACTGATATTAAAATGTCACGAATAGCGTATATATCTGTAACATTTACTAAACGTTTCTCGCTTGAAACATTCTCATGGACCATTCTCAGGCAAGCTGCTGAAGTTTTGTGGCACAATTTTTTACCAAAACCTCTTTGCTAAATACTTACTAAATCACCCATTACCTATACATATACAGGGTGGTGATAAAGTATGGAATATTCGCAATAACTTTGCAACCAGCAATTTTTGAGAAAATCTGTCGGACAGGTCAAATTGATTTAAATTCTTGCGAATCTTTTGGCGACACTTTCAAACCGCTGACGTCATCCATGTCAAACATGTTACGCCATCGGTGTTTTTTTTAAATGGCAGCCTATACTTCTCTCGACTGATTTTGATACATGATTGTATTCTCTTTTGATCCATATAAAAATTTTGAAAAAATAATGATGTAAAAAAATTTTTATAAAATATCGAATATTCGCAATAACTCTGCAACCAGCAATTTTTAAGGAAATCTGTTCGACAGGTCAAATTGATTTGAATTCTTGCGAAACTTTCTGTGTAATTTTTAGGTCTCTGGCGTCATCTATGTCAAACATATTACGTCATCGGTATTTTTTTACACGACAGCCTGTACTTTAAAACAATTTGACCTGTTGAACAGATTTTCTTAAAAATTGTAGGTTACAGAGTTATTGCGAATATTCGATATTTTATAAGATTTTTTTTACATCTTTATTTTTTCAAAATTTTTATATGGCTGAAAAGAGAATTAAATCGTGTATCAAAATCAGTCGAGAAAACTACAGGCTGTCGTGTAAAAACCCACCGATGACGTAATATGTTTGACGCAGATGACGTCAGAGACTTAAAAATTACATCAAAAGTTCGGCAAGAATTTAAGTCAGTTTGACCTGTCGAACAGATTTTCTTAGAAATTGCTGGTCGCAGAGTCATTGCGAATATTCGATACTTTATAGGATTTTTTTACATCATTATTTTTTCAAAATTTTTATATGGATGAAAAGAGAATACAATCATGTATCAAAATCAGTCGAGAGAAGTATAGGCTGCCATTTAAAAAAAACACCGATGGCGTAACATGTTTGACATGGATGACGTCAGCGGCTTGAAAATGACGCCAAAAGATTCGCAAGAATTTAAATCAATTTGACCTGTCCGACAGATTTTCTCAAAAATTGCTGGTTGCAAAGTTATTGCGAATATTCCATACTTTATCACCACCCTGTATAACATTTACAATTACATTTGCTATTTTTCATAGACTATTTGTAACATTTACTAAATGTTTCCTGATGTTCTCGAGCAACTTTCAGTGTACATTTTTACCTAAATCTCACATTAATAAATAGGTCGACATTTACTATGTTTACTAATATTTTTTTAAATACGCGACTACCTGTATGTATGAAACAATAAAGTTTGCTATTTATTCAAGCCAATATTTACTAACCAACGAACCCTTTGAGATATTTACAAAAAAAAAGGAAATTTTTCTAACAAATGTGTTTCTTGTATAGTAAAAACCAAAATTCGGGCATAAACTCTCTTTCTATGAAATTTAGAGCGAAATAACGATCATTTTGATTCTTTCTATACACAACTGCACAATGAACTAAAGTCTCTTGGAGATAAAAAAAATAAATATGTAGGTAGTGTAGGTATAGTAAAAATATAAATTCGGTTGTAACTTCTTTTCTGCAAATTTTTGAGAGAGATAACGATTATTTTTACTCTTTACAGAAATAACTGCATAATAGATAATAACCCTTAGATATTTTTGAAAAAAAAAAAAGAAATTCAAATGTGTTTCGTGTATAGTAAAAATCAAAATTCGGTAATAACTACCTCTCTACGAACCTTAGAGCGAAATAACGATAATTTTCAGTCACAACCGCATAATAAACTAACCATTTAAGATTTTAAAAAAATGGCATAGTCAAAAATAAAAACTTCTTTTGTGCGAACTTTAGAGCGAAATAACGATTATTTTTACTTTTTCTAGAAATAACTGCAAAATAAACGAAACCCTTTTGAGATTCTTTCGAAAAAAAAAAGAAAATTTTTTAAATGTGTTTCAGTATAACGAAAACCAAAATTCGAGCGTAACTACTTTTCTACGAACCTCATTGGAGCGAAATATCGATAATTTTTACTCTTACTAGACATAGCAGCACAATGAAGTAAAGTTTCTTGAGATTAAAAAAAATAAATATGTACTTGATGTAGCTATAGTAAAAACCAAAATTCGGTTATAACTTCTTTTCTGCAAACTTTAGAGCGAAATGCCGATTATTTTTACTCTTTCCAGAAATAACTGCATAATAAACAATAGCCCTTTGATATTTTTTCAAAAAAAAAAAAAGAAAATATTACAATGTGTTTCATGTATAGCAAAAACCTAAAGTCGGGCATAACTTCCTTTCTACGAACCTTACAGCGAAATTACGATAATTTTTACTCTCTCCAGACATAAATGCATGATAAACTAGTCTTTTAACATTAAAAAAAAAATCAAAAGTTGGCAACACTGATAATCGATCTGTGATGAAGAGACAAATTTCAAACTGCTTTTTGCAAAGTAAACTTAAAATGGTATTTGTTTTGTGAAAACTTCTATTCACTCTATATGTAACAACACAAAACGGTACTACCAACCTAAATATTTATGTATCTACTCAGTGCTAGCTATAGCTACTAGAAATCAAGTTGGCAACACTGAAAATTTATCCATCCCGTGGTTTCCATTTTGTTGCAAAAACTTCAAAGAAAAACGAAAAAACACGAGCCGAGGGCGATTCTGCAATCATCCGAAATAATAACGTTCACAAAAAACGTATTTTATGCCATACTCCGCCACATAAAGTCTCACTTATACTCCTAATAAAATAAATTATCATTATTAGTCGAAAAAAATGACAGTTAATGACTGAAAAGCCCGACTGATTAGCAAATCTTACGCTTTTCTGACAAAACCCCTCACATCTGGCATCTTCCCTTCAGGGTTAATATCTCGCTACGTTTACGTACTGTCACCAACTGCAACTCAACGTCATTCGCTGTCAGTCCCCAACTTTTTAACGAGAATGAGCCGAAATGAAAAAATTGCCACTTACAGAATCGTACGTCTGGATCTTCGCCTTTCCACTGTCGATGACGTAAACGACGTCGTCAATTGTCAAACTCGTCTCAGCGATGTTCGTCGACAGAATAATCTTCCGCACGTTATTGGTCAGCGTATTGAAGACGTCATGCTGCTCCCGGATGTTCATTGATCCGTGCAAGAAGAACACCCTGTAGCTGTCTCTGTCTAAGTCCGTCTCTGTCAGTCTGTCGTGGGCGATCATGATGTCGTCATAACCGGGGAGGAAAATCAAAATGGCGCCGCTCCTGTAGTGCTTGTGGATCGTGACGATCAGTTTGATGAGTAGGTCGTAGTTTATGTCCTCGTCGGCGCATGTCTTGTAGTAGTGGGTGAGGAGGTCCTCCTTGGGGAGGACGGGTCTTGAGCTCATGTTCAGGAGGAGGATTATTTCTTCGGATTTGTTTTCTTCGGCCATGGCGAGGGCGGAATAACCCCCTCGGGGTGTGAGGAGAGGGTCAGATCCTGAAATATCAATCGAAATTGCATGGGAACGAAAAAGGGGTGGTCGTTTTATCTTGAGACTGGCAAATATCTCGAAAAGGAAGCATTTTAGAAAGAAATGTTTTGTATAAAAGTTTTGTGACTTCGAGGGGGAAAACAGATGGCATCATCGCCGTTTTGATTCAAGGCTAAATGAAGGTCAACTTGATTTTTTTAAATGGAAACCTATATTTTTTATTACAGATTCTCATTCCCCATAAAAGAACAAACAACTCTCATCTAAACTATTTTTGGATCCGATGGATGTAAATTTTAACATTTTTCGAAATCCCTAGACATTCCCTAGTAACAGCAGGAAGACAAAACAAATGAACAACCGTTGTAACTTAGCAACGATGAATTCTAAATAAATAAACCACAAAAATTGTTGTAGATTTTGCTTTTGCCATGCCGCTGTTGCTAGGGAAGGCAATGAATTTCGAAGAAGATTAAAATTTTCATTTAAATATCTGACAAACTATCCATCGGATCCAAAAATAGTTTAGATGAGAGTTATTTGTTTTTTTACGGGGAATAAGAATCTGCAATAAAAAATGTAGGTTTCCATTTTAAAAATTTGACCTTCATTTGACCTTGATTCAAAATAGCGTCGATGCCATCTGTTTTCCCCCTCGAAGTCATAAAACTTTTATACAAAACATTTTTTTCTAAAATGCTTCCTTTCCGAGATATTTGCCAGTCTCAAGATAAAACGACCACCCTGTATAATAATTATGCAGGGTGTCCGGAAATAACGTCACAATATTTCGAGGGGTGATTCTACACCTAAAAATAGGAAGAAAAGTTCAAATGAATAGATGTCCGAAAGGGCCTCTTGGGGGCGCTACAGGCCTTAGAAAGTGTTTCTCAAAAACAGATATTTATTAATTATTTTTGAAACGGTTGGAGATAGAATATCGAAATTTTGGTTCTGGGGTAATTTTGGGGTGACAAATTATCTGGTAGGAACAAAACAGGTGATTGATGACCATAGGCGTGCGAAACAGGGGGGGGGCTAGAAAAAAATGCCTCACAACTTTTCTTTCCCCAGCTTTCTTTAATTTTTGACTGCAGATAACAATTCTCCAAACAATTCTACATAAAAAAGGTACTCTTGATACTAAGTCATAGAATCAACCGTTTTCAAGAAAAACGTCATTAAAACATGTAACAAATTTATAAATGTAAAAAACAAGTTGGCTTGCTTCACAAATGTCTTTAGTCTGTCACTAATGACTAAAACTTGTTATTCTAGATCCAATTGTTTCAAAAAAAAATAATTAAACACCTGTTTTTGAGAGACACCTACCAAGGTCTTGTAGCGCCCCCTGGGGGCACTTTCGGACATATGTTCGTCTAAACTTTTCTTCCTATTTTTAGGTGTAGAATCACCCCCCGAAATATTGTGACGTGATTTCCGAACACCCTGTATAATACCAAGGGAGTAAAAAGGTGTTTATAGCCCGCCACGTGAAAACTAACACAAAAATGGGCACCACTTCAGGAGAACCAGGGCTTGAGAATTTACTTATATTTCAATAATAATAATAATAACTGTATTTGACAGTTTAAGCTTACATAATTTGCTTATCTAAACTTATAAGACACGTCAAGAGTAAAGGCACCACAAACAGTAGCACAACAGAAAACAGAGACAATAAATAATTTATTGTGTTTTTGTGTTTTAATTATTAAAACACAAAAAAATTTAGTCACAAACTTCATCTAATGTATAAAATGCCTTTTCACAAAGATGCTTATAGAGGGTTTTTTTAAAAGTATTTACGTTTCCAATTTTTTTAATGTTAATTTTGTGACGTCACACGTAGGCATATTTTGTTGGAAGCGTCCAATCAAATGTCACCAAAAATCTCTGTCAATATATTTCAGCGCTCCTCATTGGCTCTTTTCCCACAGTTCCCTCACTGTGACGTCACACACCAGAGGGCGTCCTCCTTAGCTAAAATCGCGAATAGTACACACTACCTTGGCCTGCAGCTAGTCTTGAAAAGGGTAACTGAATTAAATTTTTATTTCTAGTATCATAACTGTGATACCCATTCCTCTTCTTAAAACTGGCTTCGTTTTCTTTAACAAATATTAAGAAATGATAAATGTAGAGCGATGTTGAAACACAACAAAGTCAGATTTTTTTGTATTCAGAGCTAAGCCATTCAAGGAACACCAATTTTGTAGCTGCTTACATAAACAATTACAGTGTTCAATTAACACGTCAAGATCTTTAGTCGAAACAACAGCATTTGTGTCATCCGCATAGATAATTATTTTTATCATTTCATATATTTCAGAAAGAACAAAATCGGGCAAATCATTAATAAAAATAATGAAAAGTAAAGGACCCATTATGGATCCTTGAGGAACACCTGTAGTAATAATTTCGGGCTGAGATTGTTCATTTTCAACCACTACTACTTGTTTGCGGTTACTCAGATAAGAATCTATCCAGTTGTAAGCCTTGCCACGAAAACCGAACTTATAAAGTTTATCCAATAATAATTTATGATCTATTGAATCAAAAGCACGAGTGAAATCAAAAAAAGACCAATTACCTTGCCCCTTTACAGTGGAATGACTTTTGCAATTTTTAATGAATTAGGAAATATCCCGGTTTCAAATGATTCATTGATTAAATGAGACAAGTGAATACTCAATGTACCTTCAATTATTCTAATTCAGTTATGCCATTGAGACCAGCAGCATTACTTGAGCTTGTTTTGCGAATGATTTTTAATACTTCTTCTGATGTAGTGGGTCTTAGAAAAAAAGTGTTACAATCATGTCCGATATGTCTTGTTGCTACCAGATAGTTCGATGAAGAGCTTTCGTTTGATGTGCAACTCGAAGGATTTTTCTCGTTTTTATTTCTCAAAAATTTTAAGCTAGGAACTCAAAATTTTATATTTTTGAAACAGTTGTAGCTTCAAAACTGTGCTAGCGGCATGGGGGATACGTCATTCTACGCGTTGTAAAAGAGGTTCTTATTTGGTGCGTTAAATATCTAGGTACCTAGTTTATATTTGCAAATTTGCACTTACTATCTGTAAATTTACACGTGGCCCTCCAGCGCTTTCGTACCTTCGTACACCAGAACTGAAATAAATGCAAAAATCTGATTCGCGCCCCCATTGACTCGGTATGGGAGCCCTAGCCCACTACCTACGGGGTTGCAAAACGAGTATGTTTTAAGACATCCCCACACCTACAAGACCACCAAATTTCAAAACTTCCGGACTTTTTTTTTTAGAACGTCCATTTTCTCGCTCTGGCTACTGGACTATTCGGTGTATTAAATATTTTCCTGACAAATAAAATTCAAAGGTTCAAAAAGAGCCACTTACCCAGACTGCACAGCTTTTCCACCATGTCGATATTCTCATGAATGACGGCGATCATCAAAGCGGTCAACCCGTTCCCCGAATGAACATAATTGACGGGCATACTCTCCGTCAGCATGTACTGCAGCATCTGAGCCCAGACCTGCTCACTTTCGGGCCCCCTCCCAAACTGTACGCACTGGGCCAGCACATCGTCGAACAGCATATTGGGCCCCTCCTCAAGATAACTCTCCCCGAAAAAATTCCTCCTCTCCACCAAAACTTGATCGTAACCCGTCACCTGAAGGATCTCGTCGAGGTAGAGCTCCTGGATTGGGAACAATCTCCCGGGGACCATCATCACCTCAGCCCCCTCGAAGTAATCCCGAAATTTTTCCACGTTCATCGTGGCGGACATCAGCAGAATTTTGATTTTCACCCCATTCCTGAGACTCTCCCTCAGGCAGATCATGAGAAAGTCGGAGAGTTTGTCCCTTTCGTGGACCTCGTCGACGATGATGTGCGTGAGGGATTTGAGGACTTGGGGGCCGGACATGAGGCTGCGGATTAGCACCCCGTTCGTGCAGTAAATCAAGTTGCAGTTGGTGCCCAGTTTGGACTCGAGGCGGATGTGGTAGCCGACGTTTTCGCCGACGAGGCCCCCCCTTTCGAACGCCACTCTTTCCGCGACGGAAACGGCGGAGATTCTGCGGGGTTGGGTGCAGAGGATGCGGCAGGGCTCACCCCTAGCCCTTGCGTCGTCCATTATGTACTGGGGGATCTGGGTTGTTTTTCCCGAGCCTACGGCGAATTTTAATAATTATGCACAGTGGTCCAAAATCGGAAAAATCTGGCCAAAATTCTGATTTTTGTTTCATGAACGGTTCATATGTAAACAACAGAAAAAATTAAAAATTTTGCACATTAGGGGTTGAATTACAACGGTAGAAAAATTATTTATTCGCAAAAAATTCTAAAATTTTTTAATTATGTTCATCTTTAATTGCAGATTACTGAAAAAATACATCTTTTTATACATGTGACGAATTCTGAGAATGTCAAAACTGAAAATGTGACGTTAGCACTGACAAAGCCGAGGGGTTAACCACTTAGCGATTTTCGTCTACGGTTCTCTGGAATTTTGGCAATTTTCTAGCAATTTTGGCGATTGTGGCAATTTTTCAGCGATTTTGGCGATTTTCCTGCAATTTTGACGATTTTCTAGCGATTCTGGCGATTTTGGCAATCTGCAAGCAAGTTTCCGACAATTTACAAGCAATTAACTTTATTTAACTAAAGTCGATGGCTGATGCGCCCGGCGCTCATTTACTAAAATCTAAAATACAAATGTTTTTCACCCCTAAAATGACATTTTTCTAAAAAATTGCACTAAGGTTTTTGATCAGGCAATACAACAGCTGTCGAATTCAATAGTAAGAATATGCTTTTTCGAATTTAAGATAGCACCAGATCTTCACGTTTTGGGGTCTCAGGAACCCAAAAAAGCGGTTTTCAAAATGTGTCTCTGTGTGTGTACGTACGTACGTTTGTACAAAGGCCCTTTTGCCACTAAAATGACATTTTTCGAAAAAATGGCACTAAGGTTTTCGGTTTGAAAAAAAATCAGCTATCAAATCCAGTAATAAAAATATACAGTTATGCATAAGTTTTTTTCACGGCAACATTTTTTGGCCAAAAGGGCACATGTGTAAATACATTTTTAAAAGCAGAATTCGAAGAGCATTGATATGGTAACGTGCAAATGGGGGTTTGCATTTAAATTTTTAAAGTTCATGTGCCAAAAAGGCACTTTCCGTGAACCGATGTGGCCCAAATTCTAACCAGCACATGCAAATTTTCCACTGAATATGTGTGCCAAATTTCATCTCGATACGTTCAGTAGTTTGAGCTGCAGCGCGGCTGCTACAAGCAGAAACACAGTAACCAAAATTTTTTGTGAAAATGAGTTTAATATTTAGATGCATATACTTTGTTTTTCTTTGCCTTTTAAGCCAATAGCCATGGTTCTATCAGTTCCTGGTTTATCGGGAAATAAATACATTTTCTGCTATTGCGAAGAGAAATGGAACAAAAACGTCGCTACATTTTGAAAAAGAAGCATTCTCGGAAACATTTTTAAAAAATCGTCAAAGTGACATTACCGAGGACGTTACCATAGACCCTTCCACGAGACTTTGCAGCGGTAGTCGCCTTTGGAATATAGTTTTCCCATTTAATTTACCTACATGGAGAAGCAAAATTTCAAAGGTTACTACCGCTGCAAAGTCTCGTAGAACTCAATTTATACCCATATAAATGACGTCATAGCCGATTATTATTAATTATTTTCTCCAAAACAGTGAAGAAAATTGCAAAGTCACCAATTAGACCCTCTGTCTTATTAAGATTGAATTAAGAGCCACATCTTATAGCACAGCTTATGTTTTTTTTCGCAATATCAGGTATTCTATGACGATTATCCTCGAACTTTATTATTTTCAGCCACTTGGCGATTTTTGGCAACTTTGGGCAGTTTTTAGCGATTTTGGCGATTTTTTTGCGATTTTCTTACAACTTGCGATTTTGTGTACACAAATTTACCATGTGGTTAACCCCTCGGATGAAGCTCAAATTCTGTTATTATTTTGCTATTTTCTTATTCTTTTAACATTACTTGCCTCCATTAATTGTTCATCATTATATGTAAAATTTGTTTGCGACTTTACGCGACCTTGCAAATAACCGGGAGATTTATAAATGTATGCATGGTTCGCAGTCCTGGTCGCCATTACGCCACATTTATGTATGTATGTATGTATGATTGTGCGGCATAAAGTAATTCATCAAATTCTAATACTTGACACAGAAGTAATAATGTATATGGGAAGTATTAATCGGCCCGAGTGGAACACGAGGGCCCGATTACGTTGTTGGGGATGCACTCCAAAAATTTCCGGAAAGAATTAATGCTCCTATGAGATTGTAAGTGAAATGTTATTCTTTTAGTTCTTTTTTGTAAGTATTTGTCCAATATACATTATTACTTCTGTCTAGTATTAGGTTATTAGATTATTATTATTATTATTATTATTATAAAAAATGTAGTTAGGGCGCATCATTTTCGAATAAAATGATTCCAGTTGGTTTAGAGGGCCACGTTTCAGCTCAATATCTCAATCGTTCTCAAGTTATCCGACGAGCTAGCGAGCGCGAGAATAATTAAGACAAGAGACACTACATTAATACTGTCATCTGCCAATTTTGCCTAGAAATGCGCAGAAACATTGCGCATGACGTCACACGGTAGAAAGAGACGCATTTTACTGACATTACATCTCACAATCGCTTAAACTATGGTGTGTCTGGGATCCACACGACCAAGATTCACCCTATTTCCATGGCGAATCATTGTTGTCAACAATGAGTCGCCATGGAAATTGGGTGAATCTTGGTCGTGTGGATCCCGGACAGAGTATATTACTAGTAATTATTTCACGGCCTTCTAGATCTCAAACTTTAATATAATTTAATCTACTTACCAGTCTCTGAAGAAACAATCACGACCCTATTTTCCCTCACTCTCCCGACCACCAAATCCCTCAGTTCAAAAATAGGCAACTGCCGTTGGAAATTCAGGATCCGAGGGGGCACAACTGGACGTGCAACCTGCTGCGGGGGTCCCAAAGACAACTTCCCGAAAACCTTGTCGATCTGGTTCAACCTGACGACATTCTTGGGGGCCACCCCTCCATGCAAGCGAGGCAACACCTTATCGAGCTCCCTAATCGATCCCTGCGACAGCATCACATAAAACGACTCGAAATTCGACTTATCCAGACTCTTATAAATCGTGAGGATACGATTGGGATCCTTCCCGTGGGATTTCGATTTCAAATTGCACTGGGCGGCCTTGAAATGGATATGTTTGCGTTCCAGATTGTTCAGATTGGCCGGGAAGGAATATTCTTTGAGGGAGTCATCCCCGAGGAATTGCTGGAAAGCTCTGTCGACGTCAATCCGGAATGGTTCCGAGGTGGCCTCCAGGACGTCCATATCGGCTCTATCCCACCAGGACCCCCTGAAAAAACCATTAATAAGGAAAATCTTAATAATTATCGACGAACTTGTGTTTCCTCTTATGTCTCGTGGCCATTGCGATTAAGCTTTTTCAACTATTGATTAACGTCATTTTGATTGAAAAACTGTTTTCAGGCGAATTTCTCTCGGAAAAACTTCATTTTTATGGAAATTAAGCGAAAATTCTGCAACTACATAACCCCATTTCTAACTGTCATTAGTGTCATTTCGATGAGCGACGCGTAGAAGATTTTTGGCGAGTTACCTCGTATCACGTTTAAGGTCGTTAATCGCATGTTTTTTGCGATCGCGATTTCTGGGGAATTTTGAGTTTTACTGAATCTATTAGTGAAATACGGCCATGGTGGAATTCCCTATCGTGATATTCAAACATTAAAGCCGTTTTTTAGCGATGAAATAGTTTCAAAACTAAGCGATCGTTTCAAAACCTGCCATTTTAGCGTTGCATTAATCACCTCATCGCGAAATAGTTTCAAACCGATTCGATAAGTTTTGAAGCGTCCTCCAGAGGTCGGTTTGAAACATATTTGAAGGGTGGGAAGCGAGTGGGGGCAAGCAGTTTTTGACGTTGCTTTTTGAGGTTACGTACATCACGATTCAGGTCAGTTCAGGTACAATTTAATCTAATTTTGGGTCAACTTTACTTTAGCGGAAACCTTGTATGAACTCAGACTGCATATATTCCTGTTCAGAATGATGAGCTGAGTACAACGGTACCCGATTTTTCTTGCGCAAACGCACCGTGGCCAAGTTACAGGTTTCCGCTAAACTAAAGTCTATAGGGACTTTACTTTAGCGGAAACCACGTACACGTTAAAACTTTACATATTCTGGTTGAGAATGACGAGCTGATTTCAACGACACGACATTTTTCTTGCGCAAACGCACTGTTGCCAAGTTTTCCTTAATTTTATGAGGTTCTTATGTGAATATTTTAGCAAGAACCATGCAGTATATCTGGGAAGGAAACGTCACGAAAATACGTGCAAATCCTCTTCCCGACCCTATGACACAGATCAATGAGTAGTGTTTCGTATCGCTCAGCTTAATATCGATATTGTAAAAATTTAGTTTAGGTATTTTAGCTGACAAGGAGATGGTTTTCCATACGGTTTCACTAACCTTATCCATTTTATATGGAGCCTCAAATCCTCTTCCCGACCCTAAAACACAGGTCAATAAGTAGTATTTATTACCTACTTTTCGCTTAGCCTAATATTGCTAGTTAAAAAAACAAGAATGTGAAGACGAGGTGAAGACAATCATTTATTGTCATTCATTCGCTCCATATAAAAATGGATACGTTTGGTGACACCATATGGAAAGCCTTGTCAACTAAAATAATTAAATTAAAATTTTACAATATCGATATTAAGCTGATCTTTGATCTGTGTCATAGGGTCGGGAAGAGGATCTGCACGTATTTTCGTGTCATTTCGTTCCCAGATATTGCATGGTTTTTGTTAAAGTAGTACCATAAGAACTTCATAAAACTTGCGCTTGCGCAAGAAAAGTGACGTGACGTTGAATCAGCTCATCATTCTCAACCAGAACATACAAAGTTTTAACTTGCACGTAGTTTATATAGGGACTTTAGCGGAAACCTGTGACTTGGCAACGTTGCTTTTGCGCAAGAAAAAACGAGTACCGTTATACTCAGCTCATCATTCTCAACGGGAGTATGTGCAGTTTTAGTGCTAACAAGGTTTCCGGTAAAGTAAAGTTAACCCCGTCCCTACGGACTTTAGTTTAGCGGAAACCTGTAACTTGGCAACGGTGCGTTTCCGCAAGAAAAAACAGGTACCGTTGTACTCAGCTCATCATTCCGAACGGGAATATGTGCAGTTTCAGTACATACACGGTTTCCGCTAAAGTAAAGTTAAGCCCTAATTTTAACTGTTGATGTAGAGACAGCTGAAATTTTTCAAGGTAATTGATCTAATAATTACTGCTATAACAATAACGATATTCTGCTATGTTGGAAAGCAAGGATGTGTGCAGAGCATCTATAAATATTGTGGAAAAGCAGTTGGAAGGTCTAAATTGAAAAAATAGTTTAAAATTATATAAATTAAAAGTTGCAGTACTATTTATTATCTACATAACCTAACTTCTAGCCACAGCTGATCATCTGTCAATTCGGTTTCAAAACATGTTATTTTTGCGCTAGGTTATTTTAATGACTCGCATCATATAACTCGGAAACGAATAAAATCACAACGAAAACCTAAAACTGGTGATAATTTGCCATTTAGGTAGAAGAATTTGTTAAGAAAGTTGACCTTGAATTTAATTATCTAATAGGGAAAAAATTTTAAGGTCATTTCCGTTTCAAATTTAATTTTAATTTCTGTTAATTTGAAATTTTACCTAGGACACCCTGGGTATGAAATTTGACATTAAAGTGTATCATCAGGTAGCCCTGACCTTTCTTTACGATGTGCCACAAGTTCGGAAGAGAAAAACTTCAAGACTTCGAAATTATTAATTTTTAATTCAAGTCTTGTTTTCGCCAAATTCTACACATTATATTAAATGACTCAAAAACGGTTGAATTTATGTGTAGGGACACTAGACAAACTTTTTTCGATATTATTAACGGCGTGACATAAATGGGTTTTATCGCACCCTGTCATCAGTGTCAGTTTGATGATGGGTGACGTTTAGAAGATTTTTCACAAATATTACCTCACACGACGACGTTTAAATGTGATGATTTGTGGGAGCTATCACGGTGCTTTCGGTAACCTCGCGGAAAATCGTCTAACCACATCACATCCAGTGACACTCAAAATGTCGGACAGGGACAGCTGATTTTGGCAGAAATCAGCTTTTACATCAGCTGTTTTTGATAACCACCCGGAAATTCAATTAAAACCGTGAAATTACATGTAAAAAGTCTCAAAATATATCCAAGGAGTTGAAGTAATAAAAATAGTAGTTCGTTGTTGCTAAGCGGCTGTGATTGGAAGTTTTTTACGTGACGTCATCTGTAACGGCTTTTGTTTTATTAGAAAATTAATGAAATTCCTCGGCAATTGTAAATAAATTACTAACGTTTCTAAGGTAACTAATCACTAAATACTTACCCGAACATTATTGATGGATTGTTGATAAAATTAAACTGCAACAAATAATTTGAAAAATCAAATATTTCACTATGATTTGCGGTTTAAAAAGGATTTTTTAAATTTAAATTAAATTACTAATAACTGCACAATCGGTCTTGGTGGTTCGGAGGTGGTGAGATCAAAGAGGAAGAAATTTTTTGGCTAACTGGGATGTGGAATGGGGTAGTGGGGGGGGCCTCCCCCTGGAGTATCCCCACCCTTTTTTGAGTTAATCAGATTGGTCACTTGACCACGATTTGATTTTCCCGCGTAAATTCAAAGCATATCGGCGAGTTACATAGGGTAAGTGTTGCGGTGCGTGCCATTCACGGATTTAGTTAGAATAAAATAACAAATTTGGTGTTTTACAAATGAATGAAACAATTATTTACATGGACATCACAAAATGAACTTAGGAGTTTTTAGAGAATCAACAACAGTTTTTAAAATTTTCAGAAAAAAGTTTGTTTTCAAAATTAGCATATTGTCTCTCTCTCTCTCTATTTGTAAAGTCATGTGTGAAAAGGTTATGTACATTTATAGACAAAATTTGACAGATGACAGTGTAATGACGTAGACCTTTTTTGACGATGACACCACATTAAAGTGACAGCTGACGGATTAGATTAGAAACCTGAATTATGTTTCTGATTAAAAGAGTGGTAGACAACATGCGCAACGATTTTGCACATTTATGTGAGAAAACTGTCATACGAACTCTGTCAGCCATCATTTTACTGTCAAAAGACTACGTTACACTGTCATCTGTCAAATTCCTGTGCAAATAAATGTGCAGAACCCTGTAGTGGTTCCTTTTGTCGCTGCTCACCATTGACACCTCTTAAACGGTAAAAGATACGGAGTCGGTTAAATTAGAGAAAAGTTGCGCTATTTCTTTGTGATTAAGAAGCTGAAGAGAAATCCGCGATATGTTAATTCGCTCCTGAGTTATTCCGAAAAATCTGAAAATTAATATTTAGCTGACGATTGATGTTATTTAAATGAAACTTGTAACTTTTGTATTTTTGACAGCTGTCAGTCGAATGGTACTCACAGAAATTTTTAGGCCTTCTAGATTTTGAGCAATGACAGTCAGCTTTTCATTCTCTTATGGCCGCCATATTGAATTTTGACACCATGGAATGCAGAAAAAAATTTACTTTTCAAAAATGTAATATGGACTTTTTTGAAAAATCGTCAAAATTCTGAAATTCGTATGAATAATTTGTAAAACTTTTTGTAAAAAAAATGAAAATGCTACACTAACTTTTTTAATCCGTTTTAACGTTCAAAATAAATGAATTGAAAATTAAATAAAATAGATTTTGATATCGTGTGATTCAAACTTTTCAGGGTGCCAAAATTCAACATGGCGGCCATAGAAAAATTTTTTCGATGCCATTTCAATGACAGCTATCAAAAATATCAAAGTACCAAGTTTCATTTAAATAGCATCAATCGTTAGGGAGATATTAATTTTAATATAAAATCGCAATTTTCGGATTTTTCGGAATAACTCGGGAACGAGTCAAGATATCGGAGAGTTCTCTTCGGATTCATAATCGCTAAAAAATAGCGCAACTTTTCTCTAATTTAACCGACTTCGTAACTCTTACCACTTAAGATGATGCCAATGGTGTGCAGTTAAAAAGGAATCAGCCTGTATACATTAAGATTGGAAATACCTGAATTGTTACTTATAATAGTTGAGAATTGTTATTTGTAACTGACAATTTGTCACTTGTAACCCACAGGGATTTCAAAGTACTTCAGTGATATTAAATTAAATAGTTAAATCCGATTCGTGATTTTTTAAAGCTGAAAAAAAAAGATCACGGTTAAATCGGAAGCGAAAAAATTCCTAAATTCCCTGAATACGCACGCAGGTGTCCCCCTCCATCAACGTTTACTTTGTTTTAATTTTTTTTAAGGCTGGCGTTTCGCCGGTTCCCGCCAGAATAGAGTTTTTTGCTTCTAATTTAAATTTGGGAAGGACTATCAGCTTACAGTTCCTTTAATAATTCTTTACTAATGTAACACGTTGGTTAACAAATTATTGTTAAAACTACCCTGGTTTTCCAAATTTGTACAATAATGTTGTTTTTTGGCGCGAAATCGGAAAAACATACAAATTTGAAAAACCAGTGTAGTTTTAACAATAATTTGTTAACCAACGTGTTACATTAGTAAACGTGCAATTATTAAAGGAACGGTAAGCTGATAGTCCTTCTCAAATTGAAATTAGAAGCAAAAGAACGACATTAAAAAAACGGTTTACAAATTAATAAATGTAGGACTTACCTGTGAGAATTAAATTCACTTTTTTAACTTTTATAATTAAACACCAATAAGGACGGACCTTTCTATCGTTAGACCAGCGAACAACTATTAAATTAATTGCGTATAAATTGGCTCCAGAAGGGCCAAATCCTGCCGAACGTTGGATTTCCAAGAACGCGGAACTGGAGTTTGAAGGGACACGTGCTGTTCTTGGTACTAAGAGTGCTTACACAAATACCGTAATGAAATATAAATCTGCAGTTATTTACAAATATTATAATATTTTTATTTAAAAATTCAAAGAAAATTAAATATTTATCTATTTATCACTGTTGCATATGGCGGAAATAAAACTACCTACGGTTAAAAAAATTGTTATTTCCTTAATTAGGCAGTAAAAGTGGCATTTTACTGCCGCAGAAATTTCGGGAAAAATTCGCTTTCACGGCAGTTGTCGTGGTACAGTCATACACGTTATTTGTGAAAATTATCAAAATCTACACTTGTGTGGTAGTACTTCACTTTTTTATAGGCTGATATCCCAGCCTACTGCCATTAATTAAGGAGACAAAGAATGATGAAACTGTATTAGGCATTTTTTAAAGTCCGTCTAGATTTACTGAGCGAATGTATTTTTAATTTACAAACTATTAGGCATTTTTTCTTGGAATAATTTTAAGAGAAAATTGCTCAGGCCTCCAAATAATGGTAAATCCGAGGGTAAATCCGAAGTTTTATGCAAATATAAAAATGTTGAATTTCTTAAGGAAGAATCATAAATTTTTTGTGAAATAAATCGAATTTGTTGTTTGATATGCCTGGGCAAAATTTAACAATCGCAGAAAAAAGTGAAGTTATTAAACTATATCACCAAGAAGCTTAATAATTTCAACGTTTTCTGAACATTTTCACCACAAAACTTGACATGGGAAAAATTTAATCCTTGAACCGCTTACAAAATATAAAAATATGAGGAATTTTGAAAGTTTGACGGAGCCAAAAGCGAGCAGTCATTTGTAACTAATGCAAAAAACTGAGGCGAAGTCGAAATTTCCGAGCTTTGACGGAGTCAAAAGCGAGTGGTCATTTGAAGCTGTAAAAAACCGAGTCGAAGCCGAAGTTTTGCGAGCTTTGACGGAGCCGAAAGCGAGTAGTTATTTGAAACTGTAAAAAACTGACTTTTATTATGTAACCAGAATAAAATTTTAACCAAACTTTATGAAAACTATGCAACCCCGAACACTCCGGATAAGAAACGATTGATTTTGCTATAAAAATCGCAAAAAATGCTAAAATCAAATTGGCGATAGCCGGATAAGAAATAAGAAAATAAGACCCCTGATGTCACCCCTCTTTTCCTACTAAATCGTACCTGACTAAAGCCACTGGTGATGTTTTAAGCAAAATCCGACCAATTCCAATTAAAAAAATTCAAATTTTCATTCTAAAAATGACAAAAATGACTTTCGTTGAGCAACCTGAATACAATTTTTCCAAAATTTATGAAAACGAAGCAACCTGAAGCAGTTTAAGAAACGACTGATTTTGCTATTAAGATTATTGATAAAAAAGCCAACGAAAGATGTATATCAATGCGATGTGTGTCCCTGTAGATGTTTACCTTGTTAATGTGTATGTAGGGGCGAGCTGAATTTACTGGTGGAGTCGGGTGCAGATTTTATAAATCTGCACCTAGTAGTAGTGCCTCCGCAGACGCACAGTGGTGTTAAAAAGACGAAATTATGAAAATTGACCGTACATAATTAAACAGTAGAGAGTTAACAAAAAAACATCATATTTGCGAAGTAGGTATGTAGAATTAGCACTAAGGGGGTTGAAAAAGGGAATGAGAAGTCCAAGGTAATGAAAAAAGGTGATGAAAAGTCAAGAGGAATGAAAATGAAGTGTGGATTAAGTAGAATTACGAAATAAAACACTAAAATAACAAAATTATGCAATTAAAACTTTTGTGGGGGTTGAAATAAGCACTTATACCTACCTATTGCGAAGGAAACTGAAAAATTGTAAAAGGTAAACTGAAACCCAAATGCGTTCAATTTTATAACCGTCGAAAAACGAAATTATGCGAATTTTGCAAAATTAGCACTTAGGGGGTTGAAAAATCGTAAAGGTGGATGAAAAATCAAAAGGTATCAGGATTAACCGTGGCTAAGTAAAATTACGGAAAATAACACCAAATTAACCCAATTATGTAAATTTAGCATTTGAAGACTTGGAACATTGCGAAGGGGGATGAAAAAAGTGAAAAATTTAATCATCATCCAAATGGGTTCAATTTATTACAGAAGAAAAACGAAAATATCCGAATTTGGCAAAACTAACACCTAGGGGGTTGAAAAATTGTAAAGGGGGATGAAACGTCAAAGTGGATGAGAATTAATCGTAATTAAGCAGAATTACAGAAAATAACACGAAAGTAAACCAATTATGCAAATTTAGATTTTGGGGGTTGAAATGTTGCGAAGGGGGTTGGAAAAGTGAAAAAGATAAACGTAATCCAATTGAGTTCAATTTATTACCGAAGGAAAGCTAAATTATGTGAATTTTGCAAAATAAACACTTAGGGGGTTGAAAAATTGTAAAGGGGGATGAAAAGTTAAAAGGGATGAGAATTAATCGTAATTAAGTAGAATTACAGAAAATAACACGAAAATAAGCCAATTATGCAAATTTGACTTTTGGGGGTTGAAACATTGCGAAGGGGTCGAAAAAGTGAAAAAGGCAAGAACAATTCATAAGGCAAAACTGCGCGAATTTTACAAAATTAACCAGCGGAAATCACCCGAAAAAGAAGCGGTCTGGGTAAATTTTGCTCTTTGAGGGTTCACATATCATGAAAGGGGTTGAAAAATTGTGGATGGGTCAAAAATTAATGAAAATCACTTTAAATTAATAACAAATTAGAAGAAAGCAAAAAAAAATAAATGAAATATATTTACTCCGCTTGCTAGGGCTTAGGGGTTGTTAGTAGCGTAGGGGTTGGTTTTAGGATGAAGACTCATAAGACTTTTTTCAATGGTTGACCGAAATCTATTGAACCCCATAATTTTATTCCACCACTTACATGAAAAAATTTCCAGTTTCAACCCTTAAATTTCATCCCCCTTGTTAGATATTAATGAAAATTTGCCCATCCGCCTACAGTGGCGCTGTAAATTACCACATCAAATTTAGCCCTGATACGTTGAGCAGTTTTTGAGTTTTCGCATTTTTTTGTTTCGGCATGTTAGGGGGTTGTACCGCCTTTAAGGGTCGTTTTTCGCTAATGATGAATAAGACCTTTTTTGTACCATCAATAGAAAGCTATCGAATGGTAATATTTTCAACTATACATTCTTCATTGAAAATTCGAGTTTCCACCCCTAACTTTCATCCCCTTCGATAATTTTCTCCTAAAATTCGATCTTCCCTTCTCGAAGATGCAGTGTGTAAGATGTCACAGTTTCGCAGAAGATATTGCTTCTCTGTGTCAAATTACAGGGCTTTATGGACGTTTCAACCCCTAAACTCCAACCCCCTATTTCACCACCCCCACATGCCCTAAAGGAAGTTATGTTTTCAATTTCACCTCCCTAACCCAATTCGTTTAAAAATTAAGGTAATTTGTAGATTCATGTTTTCAACACCTCATGATTTCACCCCTTTATGATTTACAGGGGTGAGTTTATTTTTCCGGTGTGACATAACTCCTTGCGTATTTACTGACTTCAGTTGTTCATAAATAAACCAATAGGGTTTCAGAAAAAATAAATAAAATATAATTATCGACTTGCAAAGAGTTAGGGGTGGTTAATGGCCCAGGGGTTGGTTTTAGATTGAAAACTCATAAGACCTTTTTTCAATAGTTGACCGAAATCTATCGAACCCCGTAATTTTAGGCTACCATTTACTTGAAGAAATTTCAAGTTTCAACCCTTAAATTTCATCCCCTTTGTTAGATATTTTTGAAAATTTGTCCATCCACCTATAATGTCACTGGAAATTCACAAACCAAATTCTGCCTTGATACGTTGAGTAGTTTTTGAGTTCTCGTATTTTTGTGTTTCTGCATGTTAGGGGTTGTAGCGCCTATAAGGGCGGTTCTTCGCAAAATATGAATGACACCTTTTTTGAATAATTAATGGAAAGCTATCGAATGACGCCAATTTCGACTAGTACTTATTAAGCGGAATTTCGAGTTGCTACCCCTAACTTCCACCCCATTTGTTCGATTTTACGAAAAAACGCATCCCCCACAAGATTTCACCGATATATGTGTGTACGTTGAGTTTCCGACAGCTGCGTGCAACCCTTGCGGAGTTATCATATTTTTTGTGGTTTTCACCCCCTAAATTTCATCCCCCGAAATTGGCACCCCCTCACTTTCAACAGACTGGAAGGTCGAACGTGCATACTAATTTTCAGCAAGATATCTCCACTAGTTCTCGAGTTATTGCAATTAGTAGTTTTTCGGTTTTTCACCCCTAGCTCCCACCCCCTTGGTCCGATATGGCCCAAAAGCAATCCCCGCCTTACTTTTCGGGAGACGAAGCTGCCTATCAAGTTTCAGCTCGATATCTCAATCCGTTCTCAAGTTATCCGACGGACAGACTGAGGAGCGATCGAGCGAGCGATAGAGCGAGCGAGCGAGCGAGCGAGCGATCGATCGAGCGAGCGAGCGAGCGAATAAGCTAAGACAAGAGTACCTCCGCATTCTGCTACGGCACTAAAATGCTAAAATCAGGTTGGCGGTAGGCGGATACTAAGCCATTGGTGATGTTTTTAGCAAAATCCGACGAATTTTAGCCAAGCAAAATGCAGCAGAGAAGCGTCTGGAACCTCCCCATCGTGTGGGTCTTTGACTTCCATGTCTTGTGTTTAAAATTTTAAAGTTGATATGCCTAACTGCCACTTCCCGTGGACCAATTGCTCCTAAAAGTATTTGTTAGAATTCTCAAATTTTCATTCTAAATGGGGTTGGGGAGGTTAAAATGACAAAAATGAGTTTTATTAAGTATAAACCAGAATAAATTTTTCCCAATGACAAGAGATAATTGAATTTGCTCTTAAAATTGCGAAAAAATGCGGATACAAAATAATAATAATAAAACTTATCTAGACTCCTGATGTCACCCCTTTTTCCCACTAAATCGCACCTAACTAAATAATTGGTGACTTTCAGGCCCGAGTTTTAGTAGTAGTAGTTCCCAAGGTCAACTCGCTCGGTTGTCCACCACTAAATTTCATCCCCTTCGATGAAGTCTGGACATTTACGTAAAAATTTAGACATTTAGGTACAAAAGTCTGCCGTATTTAGCTACATAGATATGTTTCAACTTTTATAAAAGTTTAATGTTCTCGCAATAAATATGTAATACTTAAATGGTTCAAAATAAGTTAAATTTAGCGCCTCATATGTATCTACAAAAAAAAATGCAGCAGAGAAGCGGCTGGAACCTCCCCATCGCGTGGATCTTTGTATTCTGTGTAGATAGTAGTCAATTGAACAGAATTTTTTTAATCCTTGACTAATTTCGCAATTTTCTGACAAATACCGACGTCACCTCGGACATCACCCATCACGTTTGACAGTATGTTTCTTTTAAGGTTAATCTTTTTCCATCTTTTTGACAATAACTGCCACTTTGTCATCCACTGTCAGCCCGCTCCCTTTTAATGAGAAAGAATTTTTTCTCTATTTTCCACTGAAATGGCAGAAACTGTGAACACATTTTTACAACCTGAATTTGATCGCCTTTCTAATGGCGACATAAAAAAGGAGGTCTTGTATTTAAAATTTAAGTTGATATGCTTAAATGGGACTTCCCGTGGGCCAATTGCTTTCAGGTCTTCAACGGGTCACCCAATCTCCATGTACCAAATTTCAGCCAAATCGATTCAGTAATTTGGGCTATAATGTATTTTTACTGTTATTATAAAATTTCGATTTTTTGAACCAAACGGCGCTAAATGCGAATTAATTTTGTCCATTTAAAACCAGAATTTGAAGAACTTTCTGATGGTGACAATAAATCTTTCAAAAACTTGTTTTTAATGGTCAAATGAGAGAATAATTTTAAATTTGGAAATTGGTGTGCCATAACGGCACTTTCCGTGAGTCGATTGAATTCAAAATTTGTTCAGCTCTTCGACGTGTAATACAATCCCCATGTGCAAAATTTCAGCCAAATCGGTTCAGGGGCTTGGGCTGTACCCCGATTTTAAAGTCCGATAAAAATCAATTTTTTTTTAATTTTTGGTCAAAAGGGCACTAAGAGTTAATACATTTTTAGAAGCAGAATTTGAAGATCTTTCTTATGGTGACGTGAAAAATGGGGGTTTGCATTTAAAATTTAAAAGTTGATGTGCCAAAATGGCATTTGTGGTTGCACGATTGGCTCCAAAAGCTTTTCAGATCTAAGTTGGGTTACGAGATGCCTATGTTCCAAATTTCAGCCCAATCGGTCTAGTAGTTTTGGCTGTGGCGTGATTACAAACGAACGTACGAACGTACGTACGTACATACACACAGACACATTTTTAAAACCACTTTTTTGGGTTTCTGAGACCTCAAAACGCATAGATCCGGTCTTATCTCGAATTCGAAAATTTTAGTGATTGCAGTAACCTCCCATTTTTTTAAAATTGTGTTGGGGTTGGGGAGGTTAAAATCTGCAAAAATTACAAGTTTTTAAACGAATAATAGGTATGTATGTAGTAAGATTTATGTTATGAATCTATACTGAGAACAACAAAACCAAACTTGGTGAAACTTGTGCTGAATAATTGCAAGTCTAATCCATCAACGTGCGGCTTTAGGAAGGAAAATATAACCTTTATTAATACTAAAGTGGCGGATCCAACCTTCAAAGTTACGATAAACCGATCAATTCTGACCGTAATTCACTATTATTTTTAATATGATTAATAATAATATAAACATATAACTAACAAGACAAGGACAAGGACCCAAAAAATGTGAAACCCCAGAAATCCAGGATGAAAGATTGATAAGAAGAATGATGAAACGAGGATCACTGATGCGAGAAAAAAGCAATTACTTTTCCTATCTTTTCAGCAATTCTCTCAAATTTCCTCGCACCCGCATCAGTTTAACCCCTAACTAATATGTTTAGAACAAAATTTAGTTTTAGCATGCACGGCTCAATCTGCATCATTTTGTTGTTTTAGTGTAAGATCAGCTGAATTTCATGTCGCTACATCAATGTTTGTGTTGGTAAACATTGTTTTGATTAAAATTTATTAAACTACACAAACACGCCATATCCACATTCCTCCAAGAGACTCGGGAAGTCTTGTGTCTTATTTGAACATGAATATAAAATATTATGGCATAAAATAATATTTCTGTCAAGCACAGCAGGACAATTTCTTCTTAGACAGATACCTGCAGGAATTTTTAATATCCTCGGTTCATGCCTGAACGTACTAAGCTAGAATCCAGGTTATTCCCTCAAAAAACTGGAGTATCGCTTTTACGTTCGTACACTTCCCGAGGGTGATTGATGTGACACCCCCATATTTAAAAATATAGCTCTATCTGTAAATAATGAAGCACCTTTTCCCGAAAATTCCAGATAATCAATGAGAAAAAAGCCACCGGAGGATGTACATCAATGTGATGTGTATCCCTTTAGATGTTTATCACGTGTATGTAGGAGCGGGCTGAATTTACTGGTGGAGTCGGGCAGATTTTATCAATCTGCACCTAGTAGTAGTGCCTCCGTAGACGCACAGTGGTGTCAGAAAGGCGAAATGTTGAAAATTTGCCGTACAGAATTAAACAGTAGAGAGTGAACAAAAAACACAAAAATTGTAAAGGGGGATGAAAAATCAAGAGGGGCTAAAATTAACCGTCGTTAAGTAGAATTACAGAAAACAGGTCGAAAATAAGCTATGAACGCAAATTTCGCTTTTGGAGGGTTGAAATATTGCGAGAGAGGCGGAAAAAGTGAAAAAGGTAGACATAATCCATGAGTTCAAATTAATTGCCGAAAAAAAAAGAAAATTAGGCGAATTTAGCAAAATATGTGCTAACAGGGTTGAAAAATTTTAAAAGGGGGTGAAAGGTCAATGGGGGAGAAAATGAATCGAAGAATTACAGAAAATAACGCAACAATAAGCCAATTATGGAATTTTAGCTTTTGGAGGGTTGAAATATTGCGAGGGGGATTGAAAAAGTGAGGAGATAAACATTATCCAAATATATCTCTAAATTAAAACTGATGATGTCATAATATTTTTATTTGTTTGTTCGTTGTGATGAATACCTGTGTGTGTGTAATGCTCTTTGGCGTAAATATATATTATTATTATTATTTAAAAAAAAATGCAGCAGAGAAGCGGCTGGAACCTCCCCATCGCGTGGATCTTTGTATTCTGTGTAGATAGTAGTCAATTCAACAGAATTTTTTTAATCCTTGAATAATACTATGGTCTGTCAGTGATCCACACGACCAAGATTCACCCTATTTCCATGGCGAATCATTGTTGTCAACAATGAGTTGCCATGGAAATTGGGTGAATCTTGGTCGTGTGGATCCCGGACAGAGTATAATTTCGCAATTTTCTGACAAATACCGACGTGACCTCGGACATCACCCATCACGTTTGACAATATGTTCTTTTTAAAGGTTAATCTTTCGCCACCTTTTTGACAATAACTGCCACTTTATGTCATCCACTGTCAGCCCGCTCCCTTTTAATGAGAAAGAATCTTTTCTCTATTTTCCACTGAAATGGCAGAAACTGTGAACACATTTTTAGAACCAGAATTTGATCGCCTTTCTAATGGCGACATAAAAAAGGAGGTCTTGTATTTAAAATTTTAAGTTGATGTGCTTAAATGGGACTTCCCGTGGGCCAATTGCTTTCAAAAGCCTTTCAGGTCTTCAACGGGTCACCCAATTTCCATGTACCAAATTTCAGCCAAATCGATTCAGTAATTTGGGCTATAATGTATTTTTACTGTTATTGTAAAATTTCGATTTTTTGAACCAAACAGCGCTAAATGCGAATTAATCTTGTCCTATTTAAAACCAAAATTTGAAGACCTTTCTGATGGTGACAATAAATCTTTCAAAAACTTGTTTTTAATGGTCAAATGAGAGAATAATTTTAAATTTGGAAATTGGTGTGCCAAAACGGCACTTTCCGTGAGTCGATTGAATTCAAAATTTGTTCAGCTCTTCGACGTGTAATACAATCCCCATGTGCAAAATTTCAGCCAAATCGGTTCAGGGGCTTGGGCTGTACCGCGATTTTAAAGTCCGATAAAAATCACTTTTTTTTAATTTTTGGTCAAAAGGGCACTAAGAATGAATACACTTTTAGAAGCAGAATTTGAAGGTCTTGCTAATGGTGACGTGAAAAATGGGGGTTTGCATTTAAAATTTAAAAGTTGATGTGCCAAAATGGCATTTCCGGTTGCACGATTGGCTCCAAAAGCTTCAGATCTAAGTTAGGTTACGAGATGCCTATTTTCCTAATTTCAGCCAAATCGGTCTAGTAGTTTTGGCTGTGGCGTGATTACAAACGAACGTACGTACGTACAAACGTAAAAACGTACGTACGTACATACACACAGACACATTTTAAAAACCCCTTTTTTGGGTTCCTGAGACCTCAAAACGTAAAGATCTGGTGGTATCTCAAATTCGAAAATTTTAGTGATTGCAGTAACCTCCCATTTTATTTAAATTGTGATGGGGTTGGGGAGGTTAAAAAGAGTAAAACTTGTTACCGAAGATAGACAAAATTGCGCGAATTTTGCCAAATTAACACTCGGGGGGTTGCAAAATTGTGAAGGGGGGTGAAGAGTTAAGGGGGGACGAAAATAAAT
Source organism: Pycnomerus fuliginosus (assembly GCA_963924575.1). Classification (NCBI taxonomy): domain Eukaryota; kingdom Metazoa; phylum Arthropoda; class Insecta; order Coleoptera; family Zopheridae; genus Pycnomerus; species Pycnomerus fuliginosus. Next base: position 16,351,843 of record OZ004624.1, on the reverse strand, counting down.
GACTTGTAAACTAAAACTATCGAAAATTACACGAAAAAGACCCGGAAATTGTGGATGAGTTAAAAATTGGGTTGGTTTTAGGATGAATAAGACTTATGAGACCTTTTTTCAACCCTTCAATTTCACCCCCTATTTTAGATCGTAATGAAAATTTACTCATCCACCTGCAGTGCCACTGTAAATTAGCATACAAAATTCTGCATTGATACGTTGAGCAGTTTTTAAGTTATCATATTTTTTTATTTCTGTATGTTAGGGGCTGTAGCGCTTTTAAGGCTAGTTTTTTCTGAATAATGATGACTCCTTCTTTTGTCGAAGATATATTGTGTAACATCTCACAGTTTCACAGCAGAAATTGCTTCTCTATGTCAAATTACAGGGCTTCATTAACATTTCAATTTCTAAATTCCAACCCCCTATTTCTCCACACCCACATTCTCGAAGGAAAGTTGTGTTTTCAATTTCACACATCCTAATTTAATGCGACAGAAGGGGTGAAATCAGGGGTTGAAACTCGAAATTTCACATAAGTGTTGCTTGAAATTTAAGCCATTCGATAAATTTTCATCAATGACCCATAAAAGTTTTGAGCATATACCTATTCAGCCCTTAGAACCTTAGACCACGTACGACCGGAAGAGAAAAAAATTGCACTAAGACTCAACCCTTTCAATCTTGAAACATAAAAAATTCACTTAGAGAAAATGTAACCCTTGGAGCAATTATTACTGGAGGAAACCGAGGAGGAAACTAATTGAACGCAAAAAATTTCACCCCCGAAAACCATCCTATTCAACCTCGGAACACAAAAAGTCTTTATTTTAGAGGTTGTATTTATACTTTTTTAGACTTACATTTGAAGCCTGATGGTTTGGGTTGGACATTGTAATCAAATTGCAATATCGAAGCAGGATTGGATATAGAACACAAAGATAAATAGCTGTTCAATTTAATTTTCGTACAACCAAATCAATGTCAAGATTAATATCTGCATTGTGAGAAAAAAAACAATAAATAATAAAGAATAGATAGGATCTTGTCAACCGCTCATAACTTTTATTCTACAACAGAAACAGACAACTGAGCGCAAAAAGTTGCAACCCCGAAAACCACCCCCTTCAACATCCAAATACGAAAAATTGACGAACATTAATAATTGACTCGGTGGAAATTTAGCCCTAGACTACTTGTTACTAGAAGATAATAATTGAGCGCAAATAAATTTTACATTTGGACCCTGTTATTGGAGAATAGGTACCAATTAAGCGCCCCCGAAACCCACCCTCTTCAACCCGAGGATACCTAATAGTTAAACGGAAAAATTGCACCCTCTTCAACCCCCAACACAAAAAATTGACTTGGTGGAAATTTGATGCTTGACCTACCTATACTTACAATCGGAAGATACTAATCGAACGCACCCTCACGATTCCTTTATCATGAGCATATGCTTCGGCACTACTACTAGGTGCAGATTACATCTGCCCCCAAAACCACCAGCCCAACTCAATATATGAATGATTCACGATGAATAAACATCTACAGGGATACACATCGCATTGATATACATCTTTCGTTGATTTTTGTGAAAATGCATCCCCCCCAAAGATTTCATTGCGTGCAACCGTTGCGGAGTTATATGTTTTGTGGTTTTCATCCCCTAAATTTCAACCCAAGTTTCGTTAAGATACTTCCAGTATTTTCACTTATAATCTCATAAGAGCATTAATTCTTTCCGGAAATTTTTGGAGTGCACTTCAACAACGTATTAATCGGCCCGAGTGGAACACGAGGGCCCGATTACGTTGTTGGGATGCACGACTAAAATTTCCAGGAAATGAATTAATGCTCGAATGCAGATTCGGTAAGAAAATAGCAACGATACAGCCACAGAAATTGAATAGAAATGATTTTTGACATTTAATTTGACATAAAAATTTCCACTTATTAATTTCGTTTAGGTTGGTCTAGGTAGGTATCAAAAATTTCCAGGAAATCCTCGAGTTGCCATGGTAAACACACAGAAATCAATTTTTCTATTGGCTAATGATTAGTATCGTGCGATTTTCAATAGTAATACGACGAGTAGTCTCTTGATTGCCGCGGGTTTTGACGTCCGAATGGCTGCCAACTACGAGTCAAAATGGTAGATTTTTTTAGGCTAAAAAGAGGACGAGAGCTCGCTCGAGTCCTCTTTGGCCGAAAAAAATCTACCATTTGACAAGTAGTGCAGCCATGAGGACTCAACAAGGCAACCAAGAGACTACGAATCGTATTTTGCAGATTATTTTATGAATTAAAGTATTGAGTAAGTAGTGTCAAGTTGACGTTGTAGTCTTATCACTGTAATCAGGATTGCTGGTATGCTAAATGCTCCTTTGGATTGGTTCAATACTTAATGAATAAAATAATCGAATTAATTAATAATTTTTCGGCTTTTCATCCCTAGCTCCCACCTCCTTAGTCCGATATGGCCCAAAAGCAATCACCGCCTTACTTTTTCAGAGACAAAGCCGTATATCAAGTTTCAGCCCGATATCTCAATCCGTCTTCAAGTTATCGCTCGAACAGAGTGAGGAACGAGCGAGCGAGCGGACTGCACTAAAAACCGCTGTAAAATACAATGTTGAAAAGTTTTTTGTCATGCAAACGGGGCCTTCCTCATCCATTTACTTTTCTTCTCACGTTTACATGGTCATTAATGTATCATCGGAGTCTTAAGATGTGGATGTGTTTGGAGCAATACGCTTGCGTGGATGGGGCGGCGTCACAAACACATCTCTTTTGGTGGCGGTCCGGGTTAGTGGACGTCGTGCTTTCTACCTTTATCGTTCTTGTCCGCTCGTCGGTAGATCTCAGACGACCTCGGAAGTTGTTGATGGTGTCCAAATTTGCAGAAATTCGACTACCAGATTTCACCCGATTTTGTTGGTAACAAAAGACGTTTCCTCCTTTGGTAAGATTTAATTTTGAAATATGCAATTTTACTGTGCTGCAGAAGCAAAAAAATTAAAATTATTACTGCACTTTAAAACTTTCGTCGTTTGGGAGAGGAAGGCTGCCAAATCTTCTCATCAGAGTTAATTTTGCAATTTGGCTCCTTTTTGATTTAAAATGAGTCGTGGCTGTAATATAAATTTTCGGTATTTTTGTAAGGGTGTGCTAAAATGTTTTATTAACATGGGACGGATCATGAAATAACAATGTCTTATTCATCACTAATGCCCGAAGCGACCTTTGAATTTTACGTTTGTGTGCCACCACTATATGCACTCTGGGAAACTTAATAACAAAACTGTTTAAGAATTTCTTTTTTGCATATTGATAATGGAAGTACCTAGACGGTTTTTTATGAAAACACCACTTTTTCAATTAGTTTATTCAGATTTTCAAAAACTAAATCTCAACTCTGTCAAGCAGATACCATTGCCAATCATTGCAAATATGAATTCTCTCAAAAATATCCAGAAAATTTCTCTATAGTATATCTATCTGTGCAAAAGTTACAACATAAACTTGAATGTTCGTGAATGTAACTTTTGAACGAGTAAATGGATTTCAAAATTTTTTGAAACGGTTTACAGAGAATTTCAAACCTTTTCAAATGATGTATCACAAATCGCCCTAATGTAATCTAAAATTTTACCGCGCAGGGCGCTGCAGCTGAACAAATATAAAAAAGTCTTATAGCGTTGGATCGGCAATGAAATTAGCTTTCAAATGATGTATCACAAGTTGTCATTTGAGATTTTGAAGTGGTGGTTAAAAAATTTCATCATGCAAGGATTTAGGTCCCCCTCCTCGAAATAAAAATGGACTTGTTCGAGCAATTTTTTATATCTTTTGTAGTTTCAGAGAAAAGTCAAATTGTAACTTTTAAAAAAGTCAGGCTGTATATCGGATATACAGGGTGTGGTTCCTTTTTCACTGCTCAACATTGGCATCTCCTAAACGATAAGAGATACGGAGTTGGTTAAATTAGACAAAAGTTGCGCTATTTCTTTGTCAATAAGAATCTGACGAGAATTTCCCGATATCTTTTGATTCGTTTCTGAGTTATTCCGAAAAATCTGAAAATTGCGATTTCTAATAAAAAAATGCAGCAGAGAAGCGGCTGGAACCTCCCCATCGCGTGGATCTTTGTATTCTGTGTAGATAGTAGTTAATTCAACAGAATTTTTTTAATCCTTGACTAATTTCGCAATTTTCTGACAAATACCGACGTCACCTCGGACATCACCCATCACGTTTGACAATATGTTTCTTTTAAGGTTCATCTTTTGCCACCTTTTTGACAATAACTGCCACTTTATGTCATCCACTGTCAGCCCGCACCCTTTTAATGAGAAAGAATTTTTTCTGTATTTTCCACTGAAATGGCAGAAACTATGAACACATTTTTAGAACCAGAATTTGATCGCCTTTCTAATGGCGACATAAAAAAGGAGGTCTTGTATTTAAAATTTTAAGTTGATATGCTTAAATGGGACTTCCCGTTGGGCAATTGCTTTCAAAAGCCTTTCAGGTCTTCAACGGGTCACCCGATCTCCATGTACCAAATTTCAGCCAAATCAATTCAGAAATTTGGGCTATAATGTATTTTTACTGTTATTATAAAATTTCGATTTTTTGAACCAAACAGCGCTAAATGCGAATTAATTTTGCCCTATTTAGAACCAGAATTTGAAGACCTTTCTGATGGTGACAATAAATCTTTCAAAAACTTGTTTTTAATGGTCAAATGAGAGAATAATTTTAAATTTGGAAATTGGTGTGCCAAAACGGCACTTTCCGTGAGTCGATTGAATTCAAAATTTGTTCAGCTCTTCGACGTGTAATACAATCCCCATGTGCAACATTTCAGCCAAATCGGTTCAGGGGCTTGGGCTGTACCGCGATTTTAAAGTCCGATAAAAATCAATTTTTTTTTATTTTTGGTCAGAAGGACACTAAGAATGAATACACTTTTAGAAGCAGAATTTGAAGGTCTTCCTTATGGTGAAGTGAAAAATGGGGGTTTGCATTTAAAATTTAAGAGTTGATGTGCCAAAATGGCATTTCCGGTTGCACGATTGGCTCCAAAAGCTTTTCAGATCTAAGTTAGGTTACGAGATGCCTATGTTCCAAATTTCACCCAAATCGGTCTAGTAGTTTTGGCTGTGGCGTGATTACAAACGAACGTACGTACAAACGTACGTACGTACGTACGTACATACACACAGACACATTTTTAAAACCCCTTTTTTGGGTTCCTGAGACCCCAAAACGTGAAGATCTGGTGCTATCTCAAATTCGAAAATTTTAGTGATTGCAGTAACCTCCCATTTTTTTAAAATTGTGATGGGGTTTGGGAGGTTAATTAATATCTCCCTAATGATTGGTGCTATTTATATGAAACTTGGAATTTTTATATATTTGGCAGATGTCAGTCGAATTGCACCCACAAAAATTTTCTAGGCTTTCTAGATTTGGAGCAGATAGTCTACTTTTGATTCTCTTATAGCTGCCATATTGAATTTTGTCACCATGGGATACAGAGAAAATTGCTTTTCAAAAATGTAATCAATATGGACTTTTTCGAAAAATTCTCAAAATCGAGGATTAATTCGTAAAATCAGTACAAAACTTTTTGAAATAAAGTATAAAATTGTAAGTACACCAACTATTTTGATCTTTTTTGATATTTAGTACAAATGAAGAAGATTTTGAAGTCTTCTGACTCAAACTTTAACATGTTTTTTCAAAAAAGTTCTTTCTACTTACATTTTTAAAAGGCTAATTTAATACAAAAGTTCCATAAATTTCATTTAAACAGCATCAATCGTTCTAATACAATTTAAATAATTATTAAAATCGTTCTATAACAGGAAGTCTAGTATATATGATTATGACATATCCCGTATGACGGAGAACGTTAGAGTCACTCGGGGTAGTTCCAGCTGACCCTATTAGTTTGTTTTGTTAGTTTTGTGCAAGGAGGATAGTAAATAGTTAAGTGAAGTGTTGTTTAATGATTTCTCCTGCCCCACAAATTGAAAGCTTTTGAGTTCTGTAAAATCTCGGCTTTTACAATTCTTATACTTATTCAACAAAAATGACGTTGTTGGATTTTTCAAAATTGAACCAATCACTGTGTTTAATACTGATTAATTGCACCGTGCTGTTTAATCAATATTAATATAACAAGACCTTCAATTTTTATCGATAAAATTTCAGATTTTTACCGAAGGTTTCTTGAAGCTATTTTATGATAAAAATTTGGAGACTTATGTTCTGAGCTTTAGCTCGAGGGCTTTAATTTTTAACCTCCCCAACTCCATCACAATTTTAAAAAAATGGGAGGTTACTACAATCACTAAAATTTTCGAATTTGAGATAGCACCAGATCTTCACGTTTTGGGGTCTCAGGAACCCAAAAAAGCGGTTTTCAAAATGTGTCTGTGTGTGTGTACGTACGTACGTACGTTTGTAAACACGCCACAGCCCAAACTGCTCGACCGATTTGGCTGAAATTTGGTGCGTAGGCATCTCATAACCCAACTTAGATCTGAAAAGCTTTTGGAGCCAATCGCGCAACTAGAAATGCCATTTTGGCACATCAACTTTTTAATTTTAAATGCAAACCCCCATTTTTCACGTCACGATAGGAAAGGCCTTCAAATTCTGCTTCTAAAAATATATTCACTCTCAGTGCCCTTTTGACCAAAAATTAGAAAAAAATTGATTTTTATCGGACTTTAAAATCGCGGTACAGCCCAAGCCCCTGAACCGATTTAGCTGAAATTTTGCACATGGGGATTGTATTGCACGTCGAAGAGCTGAACAAATTTTGGATTTAATCGGCCCACGGAAAGTGCCGTTTTGGCACACCAATGTCCAACTTTAAATTATTCACTTATTTAACCATCCAAAACAAGTTTTTGAAAGATTTATTGTCACCATCAGAAAGGTCTTCAAATTCTGGTTTCAAAAAAAATGCAGCAGTGAAGCGGCTGGAACCTCCCCATCGCGTGGATCTTTGACTTGGGTTTCTAGTCGAATTAGCAAAGAAAATGTATGACTGGTTTCCATGATGGTTTTAGAACTTTTTTAGAACAAACAAATTGAAACATTCATTAGAGAAAAGTAGGTATAAGTAAGTCCTTTTTAGGCAGTTCTAAAACCGTCGCTGAAACCAGTCTTATACAATTTCTGTGCTAATTCGGCTAGAAACACAAGTCAAAGAACCACGCGATGGGGAGGTTCCAGCCGCTTCACTGCTGCATTTTTTGAACATAAGTCCACAATTTTGTTCGCTTTGAGAAACTTGAGGTAAAAAAAATGGCAGCAGAGAAGCGGCTGGAACCTCCCCATAGTGTGGGTCTTTGATTTCCGTGTCTTGTGTTTAAAATTTTAAAGTTGATATGCCTAAATGGCACTTCCCGTAGACCAATTGCCCCCAAAAGCCTTTCCGCTCTTCAACGGGTCACCTAATCTCCATGTACCAAGTTTCAGCCAAATCGATCCACTAGTTTGGGCTATAACGTGGTTTTAGTGTTATTACAAAATTTCGATTTGTCCACCCCAACGGTTCTAATTGCCAATAAATTTTGTCTTATTTAAAATCAGAATTGGAAGACCTTTCTGACGGTGACAATAAATCTTTCAAAAACTTGTTTTGGATGGTTAAATGAGAATAATTTTAAATTTGAAAATTGGTGTGCCAAAACGGCACACTGAGACCTCCGGTCTTATCTCGAATTCGAAAATTTTAGTGATTGCAGTAGGTAACCTCCCATTTTTTTAAATTGTAGGGTTGGGGAGGTTAAAATGAGAAATTTTATCGATATAAATTTAAAATCGCATTATATTTGGCAAGATTATTTCCGGAACCATCATCATAACAACGTACAAAATACCCATCATTATCTTGAAAACTTTTGTAAAATGATTTCAAACACAAACGTCACAGTGACAGCGATTATATGGTCTTAGGATATAATCGCTTATAATACCACAAGTGCATGCTATTTAATCGGTTAAATTTTGAAAATGTGTACGGGGGTAAAATAATGAGAACTAAATTGCCATTTATTATCTGATTAAAGCTCGAGAGCTTTAGCTCGACGTAAAGTAACCAAACAGGTAGTTTGAAGAATAATTAATGAAGGATTAAAAATTGTTCCCCTACTCCTAATATTACAATAATTAATGGATTCTCAAACTGCAGTTTAATCATAGGAAAATAAACCGATCCAGGCACAGTTATTTTAAAATAATGCCCCAGAGGGATTTTGGTCTCAGAAATCGCCACTTCCGCCATTTCCAAACGTAATTTTAAAATGGATTTTTTATTAAGCAGCTCGGCACTTAATTCACTTAACTTTTTCCCTGTTTCAAAATAACCTCGGACCCTGAAAGCAGATTACAGCAAGAGAAAGCCTTGAACATGATATTCCGTGCACGCTCAAGACCCCGTACTTACACTTACCGGCTATTATTTAAGGATTAGCAAATACTGGCTCAAAGGTTCCCCAGCCCAAAACTATGTTCAAACACGACCCAACGAAAACTAATTCACTTTGCACGGAAATGTAAAATGCATTAGCCCGACGAGGAGTAGCTTTCCTTAATTCACTTTCTGTCGTCAAATTATGAAACACAGTTTTAATGGGGACGACGTGTTGAATTTTTGTGCAATATCCATACTTCAACTTTTAAACAGTCTCTTGCATTTTCTAAGAGCACTCCACGAGATCGTTTCTTCACGTCCTGTCACAAACGATTCGGTCAGTGGCTGTCCTGGCAGCTTCAATTCTCACGTCGATATTGACTGGATTTTGAACAACCCTCGAAGTGCATTGTTTTCTTTGGAATTTCAAGCGACGCTTTGTTTTATTGCGATGGGGAAAGAGGAAACCGCAGTGCGTAGGTTTGCAACGACCTAGATTTAAAATGACAGGATTTCTAAATAATAGTTGGTTTTGTTTCAAGAAAGTACCATTTTAATCCAGAAGCTAAAGTTTGTGCAAGAGCGAGCGGAGCGAGCACCAGTCTTCTTAATCGAATACTTAATGTTTAATACAAATAATTTGTAAAGTGGCAGCTGTCTATTAGATGTTGTTTACCCCCTAGGGAGATAAGAACAGTTTTATGGCTTCCCGGAAATTTAAAAACTAAAGTTTAGATGTTTTTGGCAAGACAACCTTGGAAACTTGCACTCTACTAGATATTCTTGCGCGTACAGCTTTGGGCGCAGTAAACCAGATGATTCGGAGAAATTGTATCGAAAATTGGTGGAGCCAGCTAAAATTATATCACTCCGTAATTTTGTCAACCTTAAGTTTCGGCTTAGCAATCTGGGGTCCAAGATATTGTGACAATATAGAGATAATTCAGGCTCAGTTTATCAAACTCCTTTTTTTCCTTAATAGAACTACGGCGGGGCATATAGTGAGAAATGAGTTTCGACTTCCCAAACTAACCTATTTGGTGGTAAAATACTGCTTAAATTTCCTTTTGAGAATTCAAAATATGCAACAAAACAGGTACCCCTTTTTAGCATACCAACATCTCCGGTTCGTGGACCAAGCACCCTCAAATATAGAAAAGCTTAACTGGTACACCCAAATCAAAAACATAGTGGAAAAATTCGAGATATTGAGTGAGGTAGACCTTAATAGTTTAACAAAGAATAAAATAAAAACCGCGCTCGACTCCTTACTCGTTTACTTAAAGACTCAAGATGAAAACTCCGTTTTGCTTTCCGTTAATTTCTCGAGTTACAAGTACTTCACAAAGTTACCAAATTATTCATCCCCAGATCTTCCTTTTCACCTAAAGCGATTTGTTGCGCAGATTCGCACAAGCAGTATATTTAACTGTACTCTTTTCTTGAATAAAACTTCACATACAATTGATTTTTCCAAGAAATGTCCACTTTGCAACTCCCGGCAATTTGAGACGTTGCAGCACATAACTTTAGATTGTCCATTCTACGAACCATTCAGAGCGAACTTGAGAACCAAAATTACGCATGGCAATGCCGGTATCCTCGAGATCACGCAGAGCCAGAATCTTGATCTCATCGAATGTTTATATTATTTCTTTTCAAAGGCAATGAAACTGAGAGACTTCTTTTTGGAAGAATAACTCCTTGATGTATTATGTATTATTCATGATTATAAAATTGTTAATTAATTTTCATGTAAAATTAAGTTGTAAGTACTCTTACGTTACACTCTCTTCTGTTCGAATGTATTCTTTATCGAACAATATATATTATTATTATTATTATTATTATTAGATATTCTTGCCTGCAATGTATTAAAAAGCCACCGGAAGATGTACATCAATGTGATGTTTATCACGTTAAGGGGTATGTATAGGGGCCGCTTGAATTTACTGGTGCCTCCGCAGACGCACAGACGTGTCAAAAATGCGAATTGTTGAAAAAAATATACAATATCAAAAAAATGTGAATTGGGATGAGAAACCTGAAATAATCCTCTACGGTGCTTGCAGTAGAAAATGAACAAATAAAAACACAGTGCTTTGAAAAATTGCGAAGGGGGATGAAAAGTCAAGAGGGGTGAAGATTAACTGTGAGTAGAATTAGAAAGAAAAGAAAAGAAGTAGCATTGCAAAATATAACACGAACATAACCCAATAATGCAATTTAGACTTTTGTGGGGTTGAAATATACCTATTGCAAAGGAGGCCGGAAAATTGTAGGTCAAAGATAAACTGAATCCAAATGACTTCTATTTATTTCCGAAAAAAAACGACATTACCCGAATTTTGAACAATTAACACTTGGAAAATCTTTAAAGTGACACGAAAATAAGGCAATTATGCAGGGGAAATCTCTCTCCCTTCCATATTCCATTCAAAATCTAATAATCTGTCTATCACCTCTTCCGTACTGTAAATCCACGCTTCATTTCTTATCCCATCCCTTCCTGGTGCTTTCTCTTTTTTCAGTTTTTCTATCTGCCTCTTCACTTCCTCTTTTGTTATTTCGGTACTTTCTTTTCCCTTTCTTTTCCCTCCAGCAGCTCTACAAAATGCCTTCTCCATTCCCCTATCTCTATCTTTCCCATTCCACCTTCTCTCCTTTTTTTCCTATCTTGGTTAATGTATTTCCACGCTCCTTTTTCTGTTTTTATACTTCTTATCTTTTGTTCTTGTTCTTCCTTCATTTCTTTCTTTCTTTCGCTGCATTTATTCTTGTATTTGTCTTTGGATTTTAAGTATTCTTCCGTTTTCGTTTTCCCTTTTTTCCATTTTCTTAATGCTCTACTCGTCTCTCTTTTTACCTTCTTGTATTCTATATCGAACCATCCCCTTCCATTTCCGTGACTATCTTCCCTTAGTATTATTTACTCACTTCATACTGTCCCTCTTATAATCTCCTCCAGCTCTTTGATTTTTTCTTCCACCCCCTTTATTGCTTCGAATTTTGCTTTTCCCAAATTTTGCCTGTATTCCTTGATTGTTTCTTCATTCCACCTTTCTTTCTTAATTACCTTTTTCGTTATGCCTTCCCTATTTGTATTTATGTAGTTTGATTCTACCATTTCCCCTATTCTGAAGTTCTCCACCTCTTCCCACGCTCCTTCATTTACTAATACGTAGTTTATTATCGATTCCCCATTTGGTCCTACATATGTAAACTCCCTTTTCATCTTGTTCTTTGTTTCCGTTTAGAATCTGCCACCCCTTTTCTTATACCAGTTCTTCCAGGACTCTTCCTTCTTTATTCTCTGTTTTGTCCTTTGTTTCTCTCCTTGCTTTCCCCTTGTTTTCTATCCACGTTTTTGCCCTTCTCTCTCTCTCTCCTAACCTTGCATTAAAGTCATCCCCTATAAGCACTCTTTCTTGTTTCCCTTCTTCTATTCCTTCTTTAATTTTTTTTCATTGTTTTCATGTTCCTGCTGTACACTGTCATTATTTGCCATTTTTTATTTTCACGTTTCTTTCCTCTTCGAGTTCCCCATTAAAATTCCGCCTTTTGCTCTTCCCTTTCTTCTTTGTCTCGTCGCTCCTTGCCAATTCCAACTGTAGTCTTTCGGTAACTTCTTTTGCGTGGTTTTCCAACTTTCTTCCTCCACCCATGTCTCTATTAACCCTACTACACTTCATCATCTTTGTTCCTAATTCCCGCTATATTCCAGAACAAAAATTTACCTTCTTTCTTTTCCCTGTTTTTAACTGTTCCTACATCTTTCGTTCTCCTTATTTTTGCTCGTGAACATTTTTCATCATTATTCATTCCTTTGGATCTGTCCTCAGCTGCTCCTTTGCCTCTTCTAGCCGGCCCTTTTTGACATTCCAATTAAACAGTGTCCCATTTATTATCAATTTCTGATAGCCAATTTTAACTATTTTATTTTTTACTGTTGCTTCTTTCGGCATGTTAGGGGTTCTGGCACCTTTAAGGGTGGTTTTTCACGAATGATTATTTAGACCTTTTCTGTAAATTTTGTTTTCATCCCCTTCGAGAAATTGTTCCTAAAACTTCCTTCTTCCTTTCTCGAAGATACAATGTGTAAGACTTCACAGTTTCACAAAGATTTTGCTTCTCTGTGTCAAATTACAGGACAGGGCTTCTTGAAAGTTTCGACCTCTAAACTCCAACCTCCTATTACACCACCCCCACATACTCTAAAGAAAGTTGTGTTTTCAATTTTACCACCCTAAGCCAATGCGTTGAGAGATTACGGCGATTTAGGGCCGGTTTATCGATGCTCAGTCATCGCAAACTGAAAGCCAATTGCCTAGCAACTAGCGATCTGATTGGCTACAAACTGTCAGTTTGCTGTTAGCTGACACTTAGCTGAGCATCGATAAACCGGCCCTTAGAGATTCATGTTTTTAACCCTTTATGATTTCACACCTTTAGGATTTATAGGGTTGAATTTATTTCTCCGGTGTTACCTAACTCCTTGCGTATTTGCTTTCTTCGGTTGTAAAATAAGTAAAACGTGACACTTGTCTGTTAGCTGTTGTTTACTCCCTAGAGAAATAAGAACAGCTTTATGGGTTCCCGTAGGAATTAAAAAACCAAAGTTTCGATGTTTTTGGCAAGACAACCTTGGAAACTTGCACTCCACGAGATAATCGTGACCCCAATGTATTAAAAAAGTAAGAATAAACAAAGAAAGTCGTAGAGCACAAAATGAACCTTCCAGTTTCCAAGCATTGGAGTAAATTTTTTATTAGCCGATATTAAATTAGCACTAATGTAAGTTAGAAGTTGGGATTCTGTGTGAAAGTTTTCAGCGCCAACATCGCGAAGCTCTCCTGCAAACTGAAAAACTACATTTGCCACGCTCTTTCAGCCATAAGAAGTAATACATCAACCTGTTATTGTAAAGGAAAATCAGATCATTAATTTCATTTTTGTGACGCGAGAAAAGTTGCGAAACTATTTTGATTCGTTCACAATTTCCGACTGCAATTGTGGCTTCTTGTAATAAAGAAAATTTTACAGCTTCCATTGCAAGGTATCACATCCGGCTCGATAACGAAATGTGGAAATGACGACTTCAAGTTTTTATTGGTTTTCCTTGAAAAAATGTAATTCAATCTTCAAGTTTTGATCAATCGCAGGACGCTTTATAGAGTTAACGCAATCAGCTTCGAATGTATTTTTGCTTCAAATGGTAACGCATAAAGAGAAATGGCGTTCGCGAATGCAGTTAACGACCAAATTGCTGCCTTTGTTAAATATTCATTATACGAGTCTAACAACAGACGATGCTATCTTATTCCCAGGGAAGACTTGAGCACCTCCATACACAGAGGCTCATAAAATTGAGCAACGTTTAAATGTATTGCTGCTACTTACAACAAAAATGGTCGTTTGCTGTTGTTCTTTCAAGTAATTCGACTGCACGAAGGTTGTCTCGCAGTTTTATTGCAAAAATAGAACGAATGTCAAATTTAACAACCAATGACGTTATGGACTCGGTTTTATTTTATTGGAGTTGTTATGAATTTTATTTTATCGTCCACAGTTTATAATTTTGGGTTGGGAATATTGAAATTGGTGCTGATTTTATTCGCAATATTGTAAATTGAACATTATTTTAACACTACATAAACAAAGTATAAAAGTTTGGTAGGTACTGCAATGCAGTTTTACGATTCGTTAACATCGATACGAGCAAACAAAATAAAAAGAATTTTAGAAGTTTGAAGGCTGGAAGGAAACAATATACTACGTAGACATTACAAAATCCGGCCAAGAAGTTAATTCAGAACCTGCTAACACAGGAACTGGCCGAAGACCGAATTGCATGGTTATGACAAGATGCAAGAACAACTTTATTTTGATTCAAATTTCCATCGAAATTCATAAAAGTTACAGCATTAATGGCATCAAAATTTTAACGTAAATGCGTTTCGTTACAATTAAACTTCATAACGTGTGTAGGACGTGCACGTTATTGCCCATTCACTCTTCACCGCGCTTTTATTACACCATAATATTCAAGCTGTAGCTTGCTCACCTACCGTTGCTTCACGAATCATAAAAATAAACAATAAAATCTTCATTAAATTCATCTTGAGGGCACAACTTAATTCTGACTGCTTTTGATTACAATTTCTTTTGCAAACCGTTCTTGAAGGGAATAGGGACTGAACAAAGCACATATGGCCCATAATGTGCGAGTTAAACACGACATTTTATCCACGATTATTGAAATATATTTGTCCAAGATTATTTAAATTCTTCAAAAATTTTTATTACTTTATATTTATTGTAAACACAAAAAAACAAAAACAAAACGTTGGCAAATGATAGGAACAGCTTGATGCTTGATCTACTTTGGCACACTTTCGCTTGATTTGAAACGTCATGATGTTCATTGAATAGGCAGCTAACATTACAGGTGCTGTGAAATAATGTGACAGAAGCGTGACTTATTACCATATAACCATAGATCACGCTGTATTTTAAGAACAGGACTATGTATCCATAGTTACGTACATAACAATGTCATTATTTAATAATCGTGGATGAAATCTTGTACTTCAAAATAGTGCTTTTACCATATAACTTTATTAAAACCATTAGTGAACAAGCTCTTGGCCAAAATGATGCTCAGTGCATCTGGCCATTGTTTTTATCCTTTTGCTTTTGTTTGGTATCAAGAAACTGCTTTCAAACTTTACACGAGGATCCTATGGTGAATTTTTAAAAAATGAATACCCAATTGGCATGCACAGCAAGGCCACGATTTAACCGCCAAGAGTCTGAAATCTGAACGGAGATGATTTATTGTTGTTCCTTTTGGATAGTTGTATCATTTCTCTTCATTAAAGCCACAGAAAATTTATTCATGGAGGTAAAATTGTCAGAGGGGCAGAAAATCTCTTAATACAAGTTACAGTTTATTTCTAATTGACGCTAACAAACGATTGAGCTATTGTTTTATTTTTTGAAATTCGATCACGTTTCTTCCATAAAACCGAAACTTATTAATCCTCCGCCGTAAAAAGGTCGTTACAACTTATTAGTCGTAATCCTTCACAGCTCTCACCTAATTTATTTCTTCGGTAAAATTTTTTGACGTATTTTTATGAATTATAAAGTTGGGCAAACTTAATCAGGAATTCTCGATTCCTTTCGGATTAAAGGCTTTTTCTACAATAATTTTATTGCTGGAAATGTCGGGCGGGTTATTACGAAGTAACTGAAGTATCGATCTTACATTAAACAGAGTGCATTTTAATTTTTCTCAAACTTGAAATATATATCTAAGGGCTTAAAGAGGCAAGCCGAAAGGCGCCGTGCATAAATTCTAAGGTATCCACGTTTGTTACAAAGGGTTAATTTTAACCATCCGTATCATACATTTAACGTTTAGTCCCTAGCCAGTAAAATCTGAAGTGGCGAGCAATTCTAATTAAAATTACAACCCGTGTTTCCTCTTCAGTCTACGACTAGCATATTTACAGAAGGATAAGGCACTATGTTCTCGTTTAATCTAAATGTTTTTGGAGCGAGGGAACAATAGCTTTTTCGTCATTTTATGAAATATTAATAAACCAGAAATTTTAATTATTTACCATTTTAAGGAAAGATTTGCTAGAGAGTGGCGCGTAAATACCCTGCACAAAGAACGTCCGAGATAGATGCAATTTCAGATGTTTTTTTTTCAAGCTTAATGTCATTTTTTAGGGCCGTAGCAGTGTACGCCCAGCGGGCACACGGACGTTGAAAAAACGTTTAAAAAAAACCAGATTGGTACGTTAAAATGACGTTGAAGTGTCCGCGAAATCAACGTGATTTTCAACGTCTTCTCGTTAATTGTACGTCAGAAAATCAACGGCCCTTTAACGTAAACTTTTACATTATCTTTTAACGTCAACAGATAAACGTTAAAAAAATACAAAATACACGTCATTTTTCTAACAGTGTGTTTAAAAACCGTTTAAAATTTGACGTGTTTTTAACGTGTTTTTCGGTACCGGAAATAGGTGGCCAGACAATGTTAACGTCTTTTCTACGTTAATTTCCAGGATACTTCAACGTCATTTTGACGTTGATGATTCGACTAAAATTCAACGTGTGCGCTTGAAGATAATTGACAATTACTCCCCTCGACCAAACATCTCATCTCAACGTCGACGCTGAGAGAGAAGAGCTGTAGGTACTGTACCATCAATACCAGTTTATCCTGTGGATAATGTTTTGGAAAGATTTTACAAATGTTGTCTAGAGCTTTTATACACGGTTTGCTAAGTAATAGCGGCTCATTTCAACTATCAGCGCCACCTACACTCCCTCAATGCAACTACACAGGAAAGTCATCTTTAAGTCGGAATTTCAACGTCATTTCAGAAACGACAAAAAACTTTAATATTACAACGTTTTTATAACGTCCAAAATTATACATATATTTAACGATGAACGTCATCAGTGGTTACACCCTTTCGATACGTCTTCAAGTCGTCTAAATAAAAACTGAAATATGACGTTACAAATAAAACGTGTGTTCAACGTGCAAAAGTGTCTGCTATAATTATAAATATCCCAATTTCGTCATTTCAGACACGACTAAAACACATTCATATTCTAGCGTGTATATAACCTCCAAAACTACACACTTGTTAAACGTTGAACGCCATGGGTATATTTGGACACGTTTTTAAGTCGTATGTATAGAAACTCAAATATAACGTTATAAATTCAATGTTTGTTCGACGTGTCCGTTGGTTATAGAAATATTCCACTTTAAGTCGTGATTTGAACGTTACTTTAAACACGACTAAAGAACGTTAATATTGTAACGTACTTATAACGTTCAAAATTACACACATATTTAATGTTGAAGTGCAGCACCATTTTGACACGACCTAAAGTCGTCCATAAAAAGACTAAAGTTTAACGTTGCAGATGAAACGTTTATTCAACTTGCAAAAGTGTCCTTTGGTTAGAAATATTCCACTTTAAGTCGTGGTTTGAAAGTAACTTTGAACACGACTAAAGAACGCTTAGATTGTAACGTAGGGGAAGGTGGGGCAAAGTGGTATACCTAAGACAGAACGCGTCACTAATGAGAAGTTTAATGAATATTTTTTGAAATAAAAGTACTAGTGCTAAAGAACAACATATTTATTTGGTAAAAATATATATGAAAACTAAAACGGAAAATAAAAACTTGAAAAAAAAATTTAAGTTTTAACCACCTGCATTTTTTTCACTTTGCCCCACTGGTGGGGTAAAGTGAAATATCGCGCGGGGCAAAATGAAAGGGAAGAAAAATAAGTTGCATTAAAGAAAAATCTTAACTTTACTCTAAAAACAACAAAAAAATGGTAATGCTCTATATTTAGGTTTTTACAAAAATTGTACTCTGCCGTATCTTTGGCGAATAACTATGGATATTTTGACTACAATTTGCTGCTTATATCGATGACACTCATCGGGAACTGAGGGAAAGACAAAAATATTTTCCAGAATCCTATAATTTCCTCCTACCATTACCGAAACTGTTATAAATAAGAAAGGGTGTCATTAATCACAGAAAACATGGAGAAAATAAGCAAAGGGGCAACATGAAATCACTTCACTATGCCCCACAGTATGGCATTTCACTTTGCCCCACAACCACATTTGAAAAAAAGTCTATCACCTGATTAAAAGTTGGGTTATGAATGAAATTTCAATGCATACAAGACAAAGCTAGAGGACTAAGCTACCACCACACACAAGTTAAAAATAATAATTTGTTTTAATTTGCAACTTAATTGATTATTTACTTACCATGAAATCTTACATCAAGACAGCCAAAAACAGGAATTTCTAAACTGTCGCCATTCAAATAAAGTATGATTCAAACCAAAACACAGGATAATTAACAACTTCATTGGGCACCTAGTTCAGCTATCACAACAAGGATACCGACACTTTGACAAAAAAAAATTGCTTGTTTCACTTTGCCCCCCTGCTTCACTTTGCCCCACCTTCCCCTACTTACAACGTTCAAAATTACACACATATTTAATGGAGACCTGCAGCACCATTTTGACACGTTTTCAAGTCGTGATTAAAAAGACTAAAGTTTAACGTTGCAGATGAAACGCTTATTCAACGTGCAAAAGTGTCCGTTGGTCAGAAATATTCCACTTTAAGTCGTGATTTGAACGTTACTTCAAACACGACTAAAGAACGCTAATATTGTAACGTAGTCATAATGTTCAAAATGACACATACACATATAGTTTGACGCATTATGCACGTGTTTTATATGTGATCAAATAGACGTCATTTTAACGAACGAATATCTACCTTTAAAAGACGTCATAATCACAAAATGTCCAATACCATAACGTGATTTTGAAGTCAAAAAAATGGCGTGTCTGATTTCACCAAAATTTCAACGTCACCTTTCCAACCAGTAACGTGAAATCAACCACCTCAACGTGATTTTAACGTTGAAAAAGCGTATGTGTGCACGCTGGGCGAGGCATTATTGTTTTGATTAATCGCTCGCTCGCTCGCTTGAGAACGGGTACCCGCCTGAAACTTGGTATACGGCTTTATCTCCAGAAAAGTAAGGCGGGGACTACTTTTGGGCCAAATCGGACCAAGGGGGCGGGCGTTAGCGGAGAAAAACCGAAAAATTATCAATTGCAATAACTCGAGAATTAGTGAAGGTATCTTGCTGAAACTTGGTATGCACGTTCGACCTTCAGGTCTACTGAAGATGAAGGGGTGCCAATTTCGGAGGATGAAGTTTAGGGGATGAAAACCACAAAATATATTGTTAACTCCGCAAGGGTTGCACGCAGCTATTTGAAACTCAACGTACGCACATACAGCGTGTCCTGTAATTAGAGGTTAATATTTTAAGGGCGTATTCTGCGATCAAAAATATTAAGAAAAGTTTTAATAAACATGGGTCTAAAAATGCTTCCTATATGAGCTAGGGCCCCTCAAAGTGGGCAAAAAAAAAGTTTTTCTTCAATTTCTGAGGAACGACTTACGATAGGATCACGAAATTTTGAGCTCTGTTGTAGATTTTTGTGCTGAGCAAGGCTGATGTAATGGTTTTTGGCAAAAGTTTCAGGGACGTGCGTGAGTGGAGGGACCGCGCACATTTTTTCATCGAACTTTTTTTTAGGTCAATTATGAACACAAATTTGAATTCCTTGTTCATTTTTACTGAAATAAGATACATGAAGATTATATTGTTCGTCGAGGTGTCGAAAAGTTTTTTCCAATTTTAAAAAGAAACCGCCATTTAATCCCCAAAAACAAGTTTTTGAAAAATTTTAAGTACAAAAGTCTACAAATTCTGGGTCTATATTAGTGCCTTTTGGGCAAAATTTTTTGTAACAATATTAAAACAACCTACAGTGTGACACACTGAAGAGTTGTAAAGCTTTTGGAAGCGATCAGTCCACGGGAAGTGCCGTCCTGGCACTACAAAACTTTAAAATTTTAAATACAAGTTCCCCTTTTATAATAATCGCGACTAATTTTGAAATTTGAACATAAAATAATGAAAATTCTTATTTTCATTAAAAATGAGCGGGCTGACAGTGAATGACGTATAAGGTTAGTTGGTGACAGTATACGCTAGTCTTAAAGTAAGACTTTTGAGGATGTTGTGAGAAGTTGCAGGTGATGCCTTTGTAAGAAAACTTTCAAACTAGTCACGATGACAATTTTCTTCGAATCAAGTACCCACGCGATGGGGAGGTTCCAGCCGCTTCCTTGCCCGCCCATATTAAAAAGACGTGTCTACCAATTTTTCAGTATTTCTATAATTTTTGTTTAATATCACCATGCAACATTTAAACCTCAGGCAATCGCAATAAACCGTTTTAATTGATTTTTCTGCTGCCAATAAAATTTCCATTGGCCGAATTTGATATTGAAGTTCGATGGAAGTTCCTCGTTAATTCAGTTTGATTGATTTCAAATTGCAATTGATGTCCGATTTCAAATTCATGGCGTTATGACTTGCGAGCACATATTTTTTAAAACTCGAAGCATATTTTAACGAAAATTTAAATAATTGAAAATTATATTCACGGTAGAATTAATGCTTTTCACTGCATAATGAACTGGTGATGATTACGTTTTGTATCCTCAATTTCAGATTCTCTCTATAACTCCACAGGAGGAACTCCTCCGAGATTTGATTAATGCATTTTAATTCCGGGAACTGAATTAGTTTGTTTACCTCAAAAGTCCTTGCTTACAATTTAATATCCTTTGAAATGGGGACTTCAGGAGGTTTTTACGCACATTACCATTCGCATCGGTTACTCCAGCTTGGAGCTAATTTAACACGTAAACATGTAAAACAGGAATAGTCACACTGTCGTCAAACGATCCACCAAACTTTTTTAGCAATTCAAACAAATGAACCACCTGTTGGTAAACATAAAATTTCTTATTGGCGTTATGGAAAACTTGATAGCATCTTTATAAATGACTTAGGTACGTTCAAGCATGCAACAGAGAGTGGTAAATTAAGAAGATAAAGCGCCTCTTGAGAAAAATCTTAACAAACTTCCGATATGTTTTGTGGAACATTACAATGAATTTCCTGGAGGAAAAGCCTATTCACTTTTAATTGTGATAAAATATGGCAGATTTCCAGGTTTATTTAGACATCAAGACGGATCAATACAAAGAGTTATTTTTTGCAAAAAACTATGCGGCATTAATCTGCTTGTCATCCAGGGAAACTTGCCTTCTTTTCCTCAAAAAGGCCCCGGGAATATGTACAGGTTCTTTTTTTATTACTGTCCCATTAAATAATTGAAATATCTCCTTTATTATTTGAGCTATTCGCCTGAAATAAAAACAGGATGGTAGACCGTACTTCTTCTGATTTCACATTATGGGGTAGTTGATTTCTGGGGTTGATGACGCTATTTTCAACCAATACTTATTAAGCGGAATTTAGAGTTACAACCCCTAATTTCCACCCCATATGTCCGATTCGATTGAAAATTCATCCACCGTAAGATTTCATCTAAATATGTGTGTATGTTGAGTTTGAGATAGCTGCGTGCAACCCTTGCGGAGTTATCATATTTTTTGTGGTTTTCATCTCTTAAATTTCATCCTCTGAAATTGGAACCCCCTCACCTTCAGTAGTACTCGAGTTATTGTAATTAATAGTTTTTCGTGTTTTCACCCCTAGCTCCCTAGCAATCCCAGCTTTTCGGGAGGCAAAGCCGTATACCAAGTTTCAGCTCGATATCTCAAGTTATGCGACGGACAGACATGAGGAGCGATCGGTATACGACGAGCGAGCGAATGAGCTAAGACAAGAATGCCTCGCATTCTGCTACGGCACTAAAATCAACGACTGGAAAATTTAATTTGATGATGAGACAACCTGGCGTGCAAGCAAACAATAAAAATGATTCGTGTTATCACAACAGGGGTTAACTGTTGTGATTTGTTACATGAAAGCCCCCACTTAAGCAGCACACTATCGGTCGTTAAACCCGTCTTATTAAAGGGGTGCATTTCAGTGACACATAATTTTACTGCCCCACATTCCTATCTAGGTTACTAGCAATTAAGCCACTTGTCACCGAGTCCTCTGGATTTGACGGGACGCCGTAAATATCGAATAATTACACTCACATAAATTTTTCATGGAGGAACACCGTTGATATGAATCTGATCCCGGGAAATAAATCTTTTCTACGTGCTCCAAATCTCACCTGCTATCATATGCATAAACCAAGTTTAGGATATATGTGCCTTAGACTGTTTTCAAAGATATAAACCAGCTGAACAAATTGAGACAAAGCGCAAAATTTAATGAATTACCCCAGGAGCCCCACCAAAATGGTAAAATTAAAAAAAAGCTTGGAAACTTTGAAATTGTCGTCTACTTTCGTGGGTCGATGGAATGAATTATCCCGGCGCCTCCACCAGAATCGAATATCGAGATCGGGGTCTCTCTAGTCTCCAACCAAGCGGTTGGCGTGACATGTAAGTAATTCCATTATTTAATCTCAGGTGCCTTTCGGGCTACCCTCACAAGTGGAGAGGCTCGATATTTGAACAATGAACGTGTCTGATTGCACCGTTAAATAAGTATCTCGTTTTTTATTGATGAAGTTCCTCATAACTTTTATTCTGTTTAAAATGTTAGTGTTTAATCAAGAGTTTTAAACAATATTGCCAGTTTTATACAAGGGGAAGAAGTAACACATTTTAGTGTGAAATCTAAAATTAAACTTCCTGTGTGGATACCTAGTACAATATTTTTTCTGTAACCTATCGGGTGTCCCAAAAAAAAACGGACAAGATATTCTTTGAAATAAGTCAGCCATTTCTTAACCGATTTGGATAGACTTGGTCTTAAATTAAAGCTAAAGAATCAGACTTTCGAACTTTGTAAGAAACGTCGACAAATGGCGCTGCTGTAGTAGCCTTATTGATACTTGTCTTTAAGGCTTATTTTAGGTCCGTGGGGATTGGTCAGGCAACAACCAATAGTTATGAGACCCAAATAGCCTTGAAGATCTTTCTTTTTTCTTCATAAATCTTTTTTCAGAAGTCCATTTGGCGTAAGCATTAATTTTCTGTGATTTTTCTAAAAAAAGTATTTTCGCGTATTTTCTTGCTTTTATAACCATGACTAAAGTAACATTGATGACATAGGGCATAATTTTCAATGATTACTGTTCAGTTCCACTGGCATCCGCGCCACTGTTTTCACCATATTCGGTCATTTATAACTGAAAATTAAGATTTATATTCATTACTGTTCTTTGGTCATGGCCATTAATGCGTGAAAATACTCAAAAACACATTTTTTTTTAAATCACAGAAAATTAATGCTTAAGCTAAATCGACTTCTGAAAACGGATTTTTGAACAAGAAAGAAAGATCTTCAAGGCTATTCGAGTTTCATACCGATTGGTCGTTGACTGACCAATCCCCATGCAGCTAAAATAAACCTTTAAAGCAAGTATCAATAGGACTGCTACTGCAACGCCATCTACCTTAGTTTCTCATACAGTCGAAAGCCTGATTCTTTGGCTTTAATTTAAGACCACGCTCATCCAAATCGGTTAAGAAATAGCAGACTTATTCCCAAAAATATTTTGTCCGGTTTTTTTGGGACAATAGAATAGGTCACGGGAACTCAAGATGGCGGATCTGAGATGGGAAGTATACACAACACATCACCAAATATCAGCGCAACGTTTCACTAATAAATTATTCGCATAATTAAGATTCTTGATAATAATTAGAGCCCATCTCCTCTGTACCAACAAAATACGCAAACACCAAATTCCAATTATTATTGAGAATTTAAGTATTTTTCTAGTGAACACTGATCACACAGACCTTGTTCACATCCACTTAAATTAACATAAATTAAGGAATTAAGGACACAAAATTTTGATAACGATGTAGTTTCCATGGAATTTCCTTAGAAATTGTCCTTAATTTCTTAATTTATGTTAATTTAAGTGGATATGAACAAAGCTTTTCACTTCTTTGACAAGTCGCTCTTAGACCTTCGCCTGAAAACATGATGGATGGATGTTAAACGAAAGAACTGACGATTTTAATGACATTTGGGACAACTTGCCGCTGTTGTCACATTTCTTTGCTACTGTGTTGCCATCAGTGTTGTTAAGTATTTAAATACAAGTATTTAAAAATGTATTTTAAATACTTCAATTGTATTTAAATACGTATTTAAATACTTTTGCCGACATTGTATTTTAAAAGTATTTCAAATACTTTTTTTTGTCATGTATTTAAATACATATTTAAATGCATTCTCAACTGCGAGATGGAAATTTTACCGTTGCGGTTAAAATCGATATCCTGGCTTTTCTAAGAAATTTTGCCTGAGGCTTAACCCATGACGACGCAAAAGGCTTATTGAATTCCAGGTAAAAGTACAGTACACGATGTAGGTAATCATCTGGCCACCGTAAATTAACCCGGACTGCAAATTTTATTGCTTTTCTCAGAATGAATCACAAGCGGTAACGTGGTGTTTTAATTTAAATCAAATGGATAAAAGTCATTCATTATTGTTTCATTGAAGTGTCTTCTTCGCTGTCTTATTCTGTTTATAAGTGTCGATCGCCATAATTTTTTGAATTGACATTATTATGGATACCTAACTCCAAAAAGCTGCCTTGATCCCTCCAATACTAAATGGTTCAATTTTTAAAATAATTTCAAGTGACAAGACCTCTAATTTTTTACCTACCGATTCTTAAATAAAAATAAAGGTTTCAAAAATTAAATCCAGCGGTTAGTGCCACGAATCCATTCTCCATAGCTGATGTTGCCCTCAATAGAAGAATGAAAATGTATATGATCGCCTATATTAAATTTTTCGCCCTTTTCAGTTCTTACAGACCAACAGACCTACAGACCAAGTTTGATTTTTTTGACGGAGTATTTAAAAGTATTTAAATACATTTTAAATGTATTTGCATTTGTATTTAATTACATCTGTAAGAAATGTATTTAAATAGTATTTGAAATACATTTTTAGAAAAGTATTTGTATTTATATTTAAATACTTAGAAAAAAGTATTTTTAACAACACTGGTTGCCATAGCTGGTGACAAAGTGACGAAATCATTTCCACGTTTGACAGACCCCAACTGTCAAATCTGTTCGTAGAATAAACAAACCGATTTCTGTGTAGTTGCCGTGTAGTTTCGGGGGTCATTTTATACTTTTTGGTGGAAGAGGATACTAAATTTCTGTAATTATTAATTGAATATCTTTGGATACAGGATGGTTCCTTTTTCACTTTTCACTAATTTCCAAACGATATGTCCGATTCTATTGAAAATGCATGCAAAATTTGCATCTCCTATGGCAAGAGTTACGAAGTCTGTTGAATTGGAAAAAATTGGCTATTTTTTAGTGAAAAGGATTTCCCAATATCATGATTATTGATTAGTTCCTGAGTTATTCTGAAAAATCTAAAAATTGCGATTTTAAATTAAAATTACGAAATGTCTCTCTAGCGATTGATGCTATTTAAATGAAACTTGGAACTTTTATATTTCTGACAACTGTCAATCAAATAGCGCAACTTTTCTCTAATTTAACCAACTCCATATCTCTTACCGTTTAAGAGATGAATGACATGGTAAATAATGAAAAAGGAACCACCCTGTATATCACGTCAGTATAACGTAAACAATCAACATTTGGATGCAACAAAAAGCGTTTTAGATGATTAAATAATGTTTTAGTGCCGTAGCAGTATAAAGGAATTCTTGTTTTAGCATATTCGCTCGCTCGCTCGTCTACACTTTCCAACAGATAACTTGAGAACGCATTGATATATTGAGCTGAAACTGGGTGTACAGTTGCGTATCCTGAAATACTCGGCGGGGATTGCTTTTGGGCCATATTGAACCAATGGAAAAACTATTCAACTCGAGAACTAGTGGAGGTATCTTGCTGGGACTTGATATGTACGTCCGACCTTCAAGTTTGTTGAAGGTGAAGGGGTGCCAATTTCAGGGGTTGAAATTTAGGAAGTGAAAACAAGGGGGATGCATTTTTCGCCAAATCGAACAGATGGGGAGGAAATTAGTTGCAACTGAAAATTTCGCTTAATAAAAGGTATCGATCCAAATTGCGTCATTCGATAGCTTCCCATTAATGATTCAAAAAAGGTGTTATTTATTTAAATTGTGCCATTTTCACTCTTTACGCACAGTTTTACATTTGCGTGCGTAAGGAACGGCTTACTTAGTTTGTACATTGTACAAAATTGGCTATTTACAAAATTGATCGTCGAAAAAGGACTGTTTATTTCACGTTTCTCATTCCAATTCACAGTTTTTTAATATTGTATTTTTCAACAATTCACCTTTTTTATTTATTTATAAAATCTGCACCCGATTCCACCAGCGGCCCTTACATACCTATTAACGTGATAAACATTACACATCGCATTGATGTACACCTTCCGATGGCTTTTAGAGCCAGTACATAGTTAAAAAAGATATGCTATGTGCACCTCCAAAAGTCCGAAACACGACTTTTTGTTGTTCTCGCCCGGGGCTCAACTCGCTTTGCTCGTCTCGCAAATCCAGGCTCATCCAGCAAAGTCGTTCCTTCGAGCCGGGATACACAGGTAACCCCGCAAATAACCATTTTCTCAGGAGTTGAAAATTTTATATTGAACAATAAGAGAAAAATAATAGAAAAAATGAAATTCCAAAAGTATAACGATAGGGAGGTCAAAAATTAACAAAACGTGACAGAACCTTACACGATGTATGTATTTATGTATATGCATACCTATATGCATAAAAGCCGGTAGGATTTATTAATTTTAACTACTGGTAATAAATGAAAACTAGTTCCGTTATACAAACCAAACTTCCTTTTAAGAGTTTTTTGAGGCGTTCAGAATTAGAACTTTTATTCAGCCAGGCGACTTTTTTATTTAAACAGTTTTTTCCTAATACCAACGGATTTCTTCACTTATTGAACTCGCTCATTTTGTTCTTTTTAATTAATATTCTGGAAATGTCGTTCAAAGCCTGTTTAACCTGAACATTCTTTAAGAAAAATGGAATCTTGGAGGCGGTAAAAACTTTTTCAAGGAATTTGTAATAGTTATCAACGATACTAGGAGGAATAGTTTGCCATTCATTTTCCCCCTCGAAGGCATAAAACGTATAAAACATTTTTTTTCTTAAACGCTTCCTTTTCGATTGCCAATCGTGCCAGTCTCAAGATAAAACAACCACCCGGTGTAAGGACGGATTAGTACTAACCCTGACTATTATAGGACTAGCAGGACGAAATGGACTAAATCGGACTAGACTGGACTAAAGCGGACTAGCTTGGGACAAATTGAACTAAATCTAACTTAATTGGACTAAATCGAACTAAAGCGCACCCATCTTTGAAATTTAGACGCGGTAGAGTACACATGTTGGGCGCCGCATGCGGCAATTTAGTCCTATTTAGTCCAATTGGGTTCACTTCAGTCCTGGGCTAGTCCGCTTTAGTCCAGCTTAGTCCCATTTAGTCCTGCTAGTCCTTAAATGGTCCGGCCTAATCCCAGTCCGTGGTACATTTTTTTGTGAGTGGTTGCCCCCTCGTGGAATTTACCGGTTAGATATGGCCAACCGTTGCTGGTCGTTTAGCCACAATGTCCACAAATTTGCAAATTCGATTTTTGATCACATATTTTTAATTTCAAACCACTGGGCAGTGCCTCCAAGAAAAAGAGGATACAACTATTTAGAATGTCATCCTTTCATTATCCAGATTAGTCGGAAACGGAAGTTGAACATTTTAGCCTTATCCCTAGAGTTTATAACTCCTAATTAGCGAAACTTTAAGACAACGACGGAGGTTGGGATAGTTTCTCAAAGACTACAAGTAATTAAGTAAGGAAGAAGTTTATAATCTGTTCACCATAGCTGCTGATTGATCTAACTACAAGCACAAACAAGAAAAATATGTCTTTTGAGTTTTGACTGAGATTTAAGTAAGTTTTTCTTATTCAACCCTTTGTGTTTAGCACCTTTTGTCTATTCAGTTAATAGATCGTCTTATAATTTCAGCATAATTTACGCACAACGGCCAAATTATTAACGCGCCAGCAAATATCTTGGCACACCTGAATCTCGAGATGAATGCATAATGAAAATTAGATCAGTTATCGAGTTGTCGTCTGCGACCTAGATACACCACCTCCCTCTCTGTTTACCGAGGGATGACTGTGCCTTTTATTTGATAAATTGCTTGAGAATTTGCCCGGGCTTTGTAGCAAACATCAGGGTATCCGTTCCCGTGTTGGTTCAGATTGATTCACCCCGTTTCACATATTTTGAATTATCGCTTCAGCCCGTTGAGGCATTATTTTATGTTGCAGAATGATTATTCGCAAATTATCGAGCTCCTCTCGTGTATAGAGTTCGCACCCTCAGATGGCTCTTTAATGGAAATCATAAATCTAGAAACGTGCAGCGCTCCAGTTTAAGAAGTTTTGCATGAAACTTTGTATACAGAAAGCCATTACAATCTCCCGCGTCTTTACACACACACTCGGGGAATAATATCAATCACATAAATAACAAACATTTTGTAAAACGGAAACGATAAAATATGCCACAACTTCAAGTCGAGACTCTGCTCGTTATTGCACTGTTTCACTTTTATGGAAAAACAACAATTTTTGAAGGAAATTTACATGCAACGTGACGAGGTTTTATTAAAACGAATTCAGAGCTCTAGAAAATTTCCTGCTGGTGTTTAAGACTAGTCACTATCACTTTTGAGACTTGACGTTTAAGAGGCCTCCTCACTGCCCGCTCTTATGGAAGTTTCAATGTATAATTGCGGGCTCATAACTCATCGAATTTTCAATTTATTTAAATGCTCCTTGCGGCATCTTAGTCCTTGCACTTTTCTCTACAAAATGACTCAATCAGATTTCCAATAAAGAAATTAAAAATTAAATCAACCCAGCTATTAAGAAGTGTAGATATTGAACTTTCAATTTATGGCATTTATGGTATTTTTCTTCGAGTCATATCGTAGAGTTTGCAATCATAAACTGATTGTAAAAAAAATCACTTGAATTGGATCATTAGTATTGTGATAATTGAATCGCAATTATTTCGACAACAAAATCGTCGTGTCTCTGTCTTGTGGCAGAGTATCCTTGTTCAAACTTCAGCTACCTGCAAACACGTGCGTTTGGGTCTGCAAGGGGCAGCTAGCGTATTGGCATGGTTATTTATGACCCTCAATAATATCATTACCGTCAAAATAAAGAATACATAAATATGTTTATTCAATGTATTCCTTGAAGACTTACCTACTTAGGCATGGATTTATATAAAAGGCAAAATGAGATATTTAAGTACATATTATTACCTTTTCTAGGAACTGTTCATGATTTCTGGTCTTTATTGTCTAAAACCAATAATAACCCTGCAAGGGATTAAAATTCTTCAACTGCATAAATAGTCGAAAAATTGCTAATTGATTTCATTCTCGAGTTTACTCCCTTACAGTGTGCGTGATTTTGTTGGTAGTGATATTTTTACATATTTTAACATCAAACTTCGTATCGTAATGGCAAGAAGAAATGCGGAAAGAAAGCGTCTTTCTAGGACCAAAAAACACAAAGGTAATCTAGCCAATCTTGCAAGGAGATGGCAAAAAAATGATGTAAGTAGTTCAAGTTACTTTTTAAAAGAAAAACAATTGAAAAAAATCGTTTTGCAGAAACCTGAAACAGTTTCATCGGCAGAAAATATGGAATCAAATGATGCTAGCGCTTCCACGTCTCCGTCACAAAATGTGCAAGAGGTCTTGATTGTCCCAGATGCTGATGAAGGTAGTAAATAAAAGATATACTTATATGTAAACTTTCTTATAATTTAATAGGAAATTACCCTAATTTAAATTTTTAGAATAGAATTATATACTTTTTTTCAATGTATTCGGAATCTACGATTTTTTCTAAGTTGAAAACATGCTCCATATACTTGGACGGAAGTGCAGCTACGGCCACCGTAGATTTTATAAAACATCGAAGAAAAGAGTGAACACATTTACTTTGTTTTTTTTTAAACAATTCAACCCATATTTCTGACTCGGACAAAATCGTAAATTTCGAATCCGTTGAGAAAAAAGTATTTGAAAAATCAAAATGAGGGTCATTTCCGGTTAAACCGGAAATGCAAAAAAATGTCTGATTACAACACTATTGACCTCTAGGGGTATATTTCCGAAATTTTCCTCTCGAAAAAGTTTTTGCATTTGTTCCTTACTTTTTAAAACACTGTATACGTATACAATACTAAGTATAATTATTTTATTTTACAGGGACTACTTCGAACGCAATGGAAGGGAACAGAGTTGTCAACATATTGCATTTTTTTTCTCAATTAAAGGAAATCTGCAATCATGGAGAAAACTTTGGATGCAATTTAAATAATCTAGTATTCCAGAAGGAGGTTCGAATGGGACTTTGTTCTAAATACCTTGTTAAATGTGAGATGTGTAACAGCTTATTTTATTTGAGTACTCAATCGTCAGACATATCTGCTGAAGTGGATATAAATGCTTCTGCTGTTAGAGGAATTATGTCGATCGGAGGCGGATTTTACAACTTGGAAGAGTTTTTAGGCTGCTTAGATGTACCTTGCATGTCTGAAGGCACATATCAGAAAAAGCATGAAATTGTTTCTGATGTTTGGCAAAAAACTGCCAGAGGTGTGATGAAGGAAGCTGCCGAAGAAGAAATTGATAATGCGATCAACACCGGTTCAATTGGCAAAGACGGAGTTCCATTAGTGGAAGTTGTCGTAGATGGAGCCTGGTCAAAACGATCCTACCGGACCAATTACAATGCATTATCCGGTGTGGCTGCTATAGTAGGACGTCATACGGGAAAAGTGTTATATATCGGTGTTCGAAACAAGTATTGTGTCCACTGTGATAGACGAAATAATCAAATTCCAGCGGAAGAACATACCTGCACCAAAAATTTTACGGGTAGCTCAACATCCATGGAATCGGATATTCTTGTGCAAGGTTTTAGATCCAGTGTTGCTATGTATGGTGTAAAATATCACAGAATGATAGGTGATGGTGATAGCAGCGTGTACAACAAAATCATCGAATCTAGACCTTACCCGAATTTGACTGTGGAAAAGATTGAGTGTCGCAATCATCTAATGCGTAATTATTCAAAAAAAATGCAAGCATTAGCAGAAAACCGTACGTTTCCCACTGGAGAAAGGAGGATTTTGGAAGGGAAAATGAGTAAATTACGTTCGGGCATCAAGGGGGCTGTACGTCACCACAAAAAAAATGAAAATCGAGGCATTGCCATCAAAGATTTAAAAAAAGATATCACTAATGGCGTGTACCACTATTTGGGCCAACATGATTCCTGCGCCGCCTACTTTTGCGACAAGACTGATAGTGAGGAAAATCTATTGAATGCAATATCGAAAACCTTTTTAGGGAAGATCTTGGAAATCACTCGCTCCTTAGCGAATCATGCTAGGAGTTTGCTTTTCGACGTTGATAGCAACATTGTTGAGCAATACAACTCAAAAATTGCCAAGTTTGTTGGGGGAAAGCGAATCAATTATGCTTTGAAAAATTCGTATGCCACAAGGTGCGCCGCTGCCGTAGTGTCCCACAACTCGCAAATGGGTCACACAAAATATGAAGCTTTAGCCAAAGGTGCTGGGCATAAGGCAGGAAAAATTATTCGACGCATTGAAGTTAGGCGCATGAACAAAAATTTTCGTCAAAATGTATTGAGAAAAAAGAAGACTTTTGAAAAGAAACAATTGAAGAGCTGTCCTGATAAAGACTATGGCAGTGAATGTCAAAAGCCGGACTTAGCAGAAGAAGAATACAAGGAGGCATGCGATGCATTTTTGGACTCGATCCGCAGAACCGAGGATGAGGCTGATGAATTGGAAATCCAAACTCGCTACCAAGCAGATAATGGACAATGGTTAGAAGAAAGGAGGAAATTATTGACTGCATCTAATTTCGCAAAAGTTTGCAAACGGCGAAAGAATCGAGACACGTCGAAAATGGTGCACAGGATGCTATATAAATCCTCCCTGGCACACGTCAAATCTATAAAGCATGGCAAAAATTACGAGGAAGTTGCCAAAAAAGCTTTGGAAGAAAAAGAAAATGTGAAAGTAAATAGATGCGGCTTATTTGTCGACAAAGAACTATACTTCCTCGGTGCTTCCCCGGATGGTGTGATTGATGAAGACCAAATAGTAGAAATAAAGTGCCCGTACAGCTGCTACACAAGAAAATTAAGCCCCAATGAGGGCATTGAAAAGAAGCACATTACAATCTGGAAAGTGGACAAGAAAGGGGATGTAATATTGAATACCAATCATGATTGGTATTACCAAATTCAAGGACAACTTCACATTACCCAAAAGAAAACTTGTATTTTAGGTGTGTGGACTGGACATGGAGATATTAAAATAGAGTACATACAGAGGGACGATAATTTTTGGAAAAATAAAATGGAAACACCCTTGAAATCGTTTTATCACAAATGCTTGCTTCCGGAAATCGTGGATTCTCGTCAATCAAGAAATTTACCTCTTAGAACCATTATTTTATAGCGTGTATGCAGTACTTATGCAATACTTAGGTACAATAAATGTAACTATTTATTATTGGTATTTATTATTTATTATTGGTATTGAAATAGGGCTCCAGCATTAATGTTTGTGGCAAAAATAAAAATCGCCCTTTCTTAAAAATAAAAGCCATTACTATTATTCTCCTAAATAAAAGTAAATACCACCTTATCTAAATAAATGCAAACACTGGTGGTAAGAAATAACTGTAGCGTCAGGTAAAAGGGCACGTTTATGTCTGAAAAAGGTAAGATACCTGTGGTAAAGCAGGTTCGGTATACCTGACGTGAGGTCGTCCGCACACCATTTGAAATAGAGGATAACAAAGGACGTGAAGTCTAATTCAACGAACAATTAGAAACGTGTCCAGATGTTACAGGTATGGACGCGTCTTAAAGCTTCAGCCTAACAGCTTCTGCTGTTTCAGAGAAATAAGTGCATCGATTGGCCAAAGCGTTGCTAAGATACGACCGTCTCATCATTCTTTCTTTTTCTAAACCGCAGGATTCAGTAACATCCTTGTCTTTGCACGTCTGTTTAAAATATCTTCAGCTGCATTATTTTTTAATAACTCGCGCGCACATTAAATTTTCATAAAAACCCACCCCAAAGTTGAATCGTAAACTAATTTAGAAAAAGTGACTCCACATATGGTCAAAAAAATCTCTGCAAGCCCCTCTAATTCGCCACTACAAGCAAAACATAAAACTGGCCCATAAACCAGGATAGTCGGGTTTTACTGTATTCAGCATTAGCGATTTTATTTCATGATTACGGATCTTAGTTTAGGTTTGGACAAGAAAAACAGGCTCGAATAATTCGAGCTTCAGAAGACAATTATTCCAAGCACGGCCATTGTATAGAATTGATGTTAATTAAATAAGTATTTAATGTCGGTGGAGAACCTCGAAAATTGCCTCGGGATTACTTTTATTTCCGCCAGTAAAATATTATTATTATAGCGATGAGTTATAAAATGGACACGCAATTCGTTTAATGCCACTGAGGTAATGTTTTGTTTCTGTTATATAATTTCATTAGGTTGCTTTTTGTGGCGATTCTGCATCAAAGCCTAGAAGACAAATACTCTCAGCCCAATACTTAAGGCGAGGCATAAAAGTCGGTTTTGAAACATAAGATTCGCTTGCAGCAGGTTGCGAACAAAACTGATCTTAATTTTGCACCTTAGTTGTAGATGGGGCACAGGATGGGGTTGCGATTAGCAATGATGCCGCGCCGGGCTTTCTAAAAATAGAATTGATCGGAAAGAGGGAGGTCCGAGATTTTCTGACGAAATTTCGTTCCGTAAAGGCGAGTCGGATAATAAATAGTTAATAGTGTGGTGAAACTGGAAGCATATCGTTCAGTCCGTGTGCACAGCGAAGACAAAAGCTACGACCTATTACAAAGTGTTCCTTACATATCAGAGATAAGATAACGAGAGGTCGTACAGTAGGTTAGGTGGTATATAAATGAGGTAGGGGTGAAAATGCAATTTTTTCACCAAAAAATTACTTTATGTCAATCGGTTCTATGTTAAAAGTGCTTTCCATTGCTTATAACTAAATACAGATTTTGAAAAAGGAAGGCTGAGAAATTAATTGTTTTAGGTTACTAAACACGTCGAAATACATGGTTATTCCTATACCACCCGATATTTAAAGTGGCGTTTACTCGCAATTCTTGAAATGCGCTGTCTCTCAAATGCTTTCTTAAATCATAAGTCGAAAACCCCGAGGTTTAGCGAAAAAATTACAAATATAAATGTTTTTGAGTTAGATCTCCTCTTTCCAATGGTTTTTGTCTTATTAAGATTGATCGAATAGATTTCGAGAAAAATGCAATAAAGTGCAGTGTTGCACAACGGCTCGCCGCTCGGCGGACCGACATGACACCCGGAGATGCGACGAAGGTTCAATATAGCAAGGTCGTGCATACGATTGTAGAACTAATGCGCTTTCGAGGTATAATATTGTCAGGCGGACCTGAAAAATTTTATTAAGTACCTATTTGAAAAGTTTTTTTGTCTTGTTCTGTTCATAGGGGTTTTTGAAGAAGCATTTAATGTTTTATAACTCGAAATGGACATTAATGGACAAAATGCACGAAATTAAACGATTCATATAAGAAGAAAATTTTAATTGAATTTGTGAGTAAAAAATTAGGAACCGAATTTGATAGTAATTAATAAATGTTTGAAATCAAGAACTATAATAAGCTTATTCAAAAACATATCTACTCTCCCTTCATTTTCTATTGAAGTGACAGAACGTCAAAATTTGAATTTTAGGTTGGCATGAGGAAATTTTCCAAGGAATTTTACCAACAGGTGAGTTGGTAGAACCGTTTTCAATGCGATACGTCATTGCTCTGAATTGGCCCAAAATCGTCTTTGTGTTAGTGGAGTTTTGAGTAAAGTGCAAAGAAAAATATTCACGAAAAAGCCTCAGGTACGTTTATCTGATGTGACACTGCATGCTGCTAACAATTAAAATAAACCCTAGAAAATTTGGGTTATGTTTTTGCTTTCCCGCTAAACGATCAAATTGTTAAAAGTACACTCCTTTACAAATTAGGGTTGTACACTTGTGCAGTTCCATAAAAATTTTAGTTCTGCTATAGAAAATGAACGGACTTTATAAGCAAGTTTCATTTGAAAAAAATACAATTTTGCTATAGTACTTATCACCTATCCATCGCTGACATCAGAAGAATCGCTATCCAAAGAGGTATTAACGCGTTTAATGTTAAGGATACCTGATGATGGAACAGAACTATTATGACAAGAAGATGGTCTTGCCATGCACTTACAAGAACCAATGCACTTTAAATTTCTCTTTCTGCACGACAATATTTTTAACAACCTAAAATGCTAAGGTTTATTAATTAGTTCTTTCTTAAAATTTTTGCCGTACCTTTTACACATTTACCTACATGTGAGAAACGGGCTGGTGTCGGGAAAACTTGGTTCCTGTTGTTAAGACCGGTATAATTTTATTGTCTTCTACTTTCCAGCCGGAATCGGTTACATTGGCCGAAATCGGTTGGGGCTCCAAACTATATGCAACCAAACCAATGTTTGGTAGTGCACTCTAAGTGAATGTTGCACCAACTTGCTCTAGTCGGAGGTAATTTATTTAAAGACTTGGAACTTGCTAATATTTCACGTAACTCGTTGATGTTGGTTATATCTTCACTTTTCGCATACACTAATTATAAATTGTTCCATATTGTTTAAGGTATCTTTGGAAGGATTACCCCTTCCGACATGGTTTAACGAATGGTAATACTGCAGGTATACATTCCAAACTGCCTTTTTGCCGCATCCAAATAACTACCAAACATTGGTTTGATTGCATAGTTTGGGGCCCCAACCGATTTTGGAAAGCACTTTTAACATAGAACCGATTGACATAAAGTAATTTTTTGGTGAAAAAATTGCATTTTCACCCCTACCTCATTTATATACCACCTAACCTATTGTACGACCTCTCGTTATCTTATCTCTGATATGTAAGGAACACTTTGTAATAGGTCGTAGCTTTTGTCTTGGCTGTGCACACGAAATTCTTTTCTAGACGAGTTTGTTGCGCCCGTAGACTCTACTATAATAAGGGTGGCGTAACATAAATCCACAAAAATTAGAGTATGGAGTCGCTCTTTATTAATACGCAACCTGATTTGTCTTTGATTATTCACTCGCTCGTCGAGTCTGTCCGTCGCATAATTTGAGAATATAATAACTCCGCAAGGGTTGCACGCAGCTATTTGAAACCCAACTCACACATATTTCGATGAAGTCTTGTATGGGGTATGCATTTTCTCCAAACTCGGACATATGGGAATTATGGGATGAAAATTAGGGGTTGCAACTCGAAATTCCTCTTAATAAGTACTAGTCGATATTGGCGTCGTTCGCTAGCTTTCCATTATAAAGGGGTCATTCATATTTTGCGAAAAGCCACCCTTAAAGGCGCTACAACCCTTAACATGTAGAAGCACAAAAATACAAGAACTCAAAAACTACTCAACATATCAAGGCAGAATTTGGTGTGGTAATTTCCAGTGACATTGTAGACGGATGGACAAAATTTCGCTGAGATTTCACAAAGGGGATGAAATTTAAGGGTTGAAATTGGAAATTTCTTCAAGTACCTAAATGGTGGCATAAAACTACGGGGGTTCGATAGGTTTCGGTAAACCATTAAAAAAAGTCTTATGAGTTTTCAATTTAAAACCAAAACCTAGGCCACTAATAACCCCTAACCGTTAGCTAGCGGATAAATACATACATTTTATTTTTATTTTTTCTGAGATCCTATTGATTTATCTATGAACAACCGAAGTCAGTAAATCAGTAAGGACTTATTTATATAACACCGGAGAAATAAACTCATCCCTGTAAACCATAATAAATAAATCGCCGCAATTTTTTAACGAAATGGATCTGGGTGGTCAAATTGAAAACACAAGTCTCTTTAAAGCATGTGGGGGTGGCGAAATAGGGGGTTGTAGTTTAGGGGTTGAAACTTTCATGAAGCCCTGTAATTTAACACCCCCAAAAGCCAAATTTGCATAATTGACTTATTTCGTGTCATTTACTGTAATTCTGCTTAATTACCATAAATTTTCATTCCCTTGGATTTTTCGTCCCCCTTTACGATCTTTTAACCCCCTAAGTGTTAATTTGGCACAATTTGCGTAATTTTGTTTTTCTTCGTTATAATAATTTGAAATCATTTAGATTCAAACACTAAAGGATCCTATACGATAGTGGCCCAGCAAATAAATTGAAAATCAGGATCTAGGCGACACTAAACTTTGATTTTTAGCGTGGAGGTATGTATTTAATAAAGTGTTCTTACAAGATTGAATACAAATAAACTGCCCAACAATTTAATTGGTCCACCTGGAAATTTGAGTCGAATTTAAAATGCCGTAACTCCTCAAAGAGTTGATCGATTTGAAGGAGCCTTTTTTCCACGGAAAGCCCATTTCATTGGCGTTTTAAGCAGGTCCCCCTTATTTGATATACAGGCCGTCAGAGTCGGGTACTGCAAAGTCGCGAAAATTTAAACCACCCCCGATTCACTATAAAAACACTGGACAACTTCGGTGGAAAAATGCACTATCACTAGTGATAGAGATAGTGCACCCCCGATTCTTAAAAAAAAATTTCTAAATTTTTTTGGTTGCTCAAGTTCGCCTAAAATCACATTTTGAACCACCCCTTCTGCCTCCCTCCCGGCCATCATTAGACGAAAAATTATTTATGGCATATACCGGGTGTATCACAGACCCCGCCGTATAGGGAATTAACATGGGAAAATGAATTTTATTTCTTTCCTGCTCCGGAGGATTTTCTCGAAAAGTTTTATCGTGTTTGGAGGATAGTCCATACTAGTCTGTACCTCTTGAGATTTTTTTTTCGTTCGTCAGCTCTTCTTAGGTACTTAACAATGATTTTTTGAAAATTGAAATTTCGACGAAAACGAAAAAATTTTTCGTGCCCAATCGACCCGCTTCGAATGTTTACTTAGTTTGCTGCCTTTGTGGATTGCAACACAACGCAAAATAAATGGATACTTCGAAACGGGTCGATTGTGCACGAAAAAATGTTGCGTCTTGCTTCTACGGAACATTTTTTCGTGCACAATCGACCCGTTTCGAAGCATCCATTTAT
The DNA here is from genome assembly GCA_963924575.1 of Pycnomerus fuliginosus. NCBI lineage: Eukaryota > Metazoa > Arthropoda > Insecta > Coleoptera > Zopheridae > Pycnomerus > Pycnomerus fuliginosus. The sequence continues at coordinate 16,313,514 of OZ004624.1, read as the reverse complement.
TTCGTATTGTGTTGCTATCCACAAAGGCAGCAAACTAAGTAAACATTCGAAGCGGGTCGATTGGGCACGAAAAATTTTTTCGTTTTCGTCGAAATTTCAATTTTCAAAAAATCATTGTTAAGTACCTAACAGGAGCTGACGAACGAAAAAAATCTCAAGAGGTATCAGACTAGTATGGACTATCCTCCAAACACGATAAAACTTTTCGAGAAAATCCTCCGGAGCAGGAAAAAAATAAAATTCATTTTCCCATGTTAATTCCCTATACGGCGGGGTCTGTGATACACCCGGTATCACATTATGATGTGGCATAAAATAGTCTTACTGTTTGATCTTATTCTTACGTGCCGCCTGAGGAAAGCCGCCACTGCATCGCCGCACCCCTTGAGAAAATAAAATATATTGCAGTTATTTATCGCCATTGTTTAATAATATGCCTTTATCTTTAATTTAAGTGCTATAATTCTCGTCAATAATCAATAATGATTTGGAGAATAAAAAAAACAAAAAAATTATAGGTCAATTTTCAAGATTTGAACCCATGTACGAAAGTCGAAGAATGGGAGAAAAACAAATTTGCCGCTCAGCTACGGTTTATATCTTTCATTGTATACAGATGTTGATCTCAAGAAACAACAACAACAAAATTTCGAAGACGTGCACCTCAAATTATTTCTTCCAAGATATTTATTAAGCGGAAATCTAATTAAATGGCGAGTTGACATTTATATTTCAAGATAAATCAAATAAACTACAATTTGGGCACTGTCATCTGCATTCCAGAGGCTGAACTAACGGACAAAATTTAAATGCCAAATTTCTGAGTGTAGGCAGCATAATTTACAAATGGATTCCAATGTCAGAACATTAAATTAATTTTTGTCTTGGTAAGTTGGTGTTTCTTTATAAAGCAATTGACCTCATGTTGCGCAGAATGTAATTCTGGATATGCCACAAAAATTTCAGATCGTATCGTAAAACAATAAAGCCTGTAGTCAAGTTTCCGTAAAAAGTGTATGTAAAGTTGTCTAAAACCGTTTCGTGCCTCCCCTTAATAAGAATTCTTAAGGGAATCAACATTATGAATAGAGTATTGCAATAAAAGAAAATTGTTTAGAAACCATAATTTTCTGAAGGTATGATAAAAAGTAGATATGTATATTCTTTGATGTACCTGTAAAATCCACAATAAGTAGGTATATTCCACACGCTGACCATTTTATTACACGAATATACAGAGTTATTCAAAATACCCACTGCACATTCTTGTGGTGTTCAGTTAGTGAAGATATTTTATGCTTTGCATATTCCCAGAATGTATATACAAGAATATTCAAAGCATATCCCACTTGAACAAAATTAACAGCGTAGCCTGTGGATACTGGTTATTAGCTATGGTATGTCGTTAGAATGCAGTCAGCAGGTATTAGGCAATATGATTCTTGCAGTGTTTTTTAGAGCAATCAAAGTTGTTAGTTGAATTAATGCGCGCCATCTATCAACATGAAAATTAAACCTGGATATTGTGAATATTAACTGTAGATACATGTAATATCCTACATATTAGTGGCATAATCTGGACTTCATTTTGGATATACAACGTATCGAGACTACTCCAGGAATATTGACATTCATGCATTTTAGAATATTCCTGGAGATGATGTGGACAGAATGCACAGAATATTCGGCATATTGTGGATGTAAAATGGACTTTTCTAAATATCCAGGGAATATTTTGAGCTCAAAAAATGATTGCAAATTACAGGTATACCTAATTAACAAATCAAATATGTAGAAATGGTAAATAAGTTTCAAAGTGATCGCCAGCATTGTTGTTTATCGGATTCAAACTAAACCTCGCTGAAAATTCGATTGTATGCAAACGGAATTCCTGAACCGCAATTACACGACCGACCTACAAATTAATACATGTCTTTGGTTTAATTAAATTGGTTTAGTTTTTTCCGTAGGTACTTTCATTGCATCCGTTCAACGATGCTATTACCATCGCAGCGTGAAGCGAATGTAAATTCTATCGGACAAACAATTATCTGCCGCATTGTTAAATCCAGGTTGTACACGACGGCCCGTCAAAATCAGTCCAGATTCACGTTTGCTTCAACGAAATAGATTTTAATAGATGAAAAGCTCTATTAAGCTCCGTAAATATTAGACGTGGCGGTTTTTAATAGAATTTGTTGAAATTGCAGTGTAATTTCCTTGATTCTTGTTGAATTATTTACGGGAGCAAACATCTCATTGAAATGCGGGCATCGGTACTCATTTATTTGGTGGAATGAACAAAATTAAATCCGTGGAGATGCAAATTAAATTAATAGGGCTCGAGAGGACTTAGCTTTGAAAAAGGAAACTCTCTGGCGGATAATCTGCAATATCGAGCGATTTTTGTGAGTAATTTGATTTAATAGCTCGCGCGACAGAATTCGGAGATTGATGGATTAGTGAATAAAGTATTTGAATAAAAGAAACAATGATTTTCTAAAAGTACGATAAAAAGCCCCCGGAAGATGTTCACCAGTGCGATGTGTACATATCCTTATAGATGTTTATCACTTTAATGTGTATGGTCTTAATTGTAAAAGGTAAACTGAATCCCATCAATACCAATACTTATTAAACACAATTTCGAGTTACAACCCTTAATTTCCACCCCATTTATTCGATTTTACGAAAAACGCCTTATTTTTCGGGAGACGAAGCTGCCTACCAAGTTTCAGCTCGATATCTCAATCCGTTCTCGAGTTATGCGACGGACAGACTGAGGAGCGAGCGAGCGAGCGAATAAGCTAGAACAAGAGTGCCTCGCATTCTGCTACAACACTAAAATTGACTTCTTGCACCTTTCCTTTTGGTGTGAGAATTGTGTGTTATTTCAGAAAGAAACATCCGCAGCCTCATTGCCCCGCCATCATCCACCATCTGTTTTGTTGTCAATTGTTCTCGTAAGTGACTTTTAGTGTTTCGAACAGGGATTGCAAATTAAATGGAATTTTCGTTTCGTTTTGTATTCAGTTTTGTCAGAGGCCCTTCTGAAAATCTCCTTTATCGTTAAGTTGTCCTCACATAAATTACAATGGCTTTAGACAGGCTCTTGAGCTTCTTCGATATTCATTTTTCGTGCAGAAATTCAAGAAATAAAATTGTCCCTTACTTTTCCTACTAAATGTACAAATATAAACATAAAACATCGTCCATGCGTCCGTGGGGGCTTTTTCCTGCCTAAGGCAAAGCTCCTTATTCCTTACATTGTAAATTACTGCCCTTCCAATAAAATTTCAGAATCGGGCCGTTTGATTTTACGGCGAGGGCGCTTCCTCCAAATTCCATATTTTATTATACTACCTGTTGGATAAAAAGGATCAGTTTAAATGAAAGTGGAATCAAATTGAGCTCGACTGTTTTCGCCCTCGAATTTCATCAATACCAAACCCAGTTATTCACCTAATTATCATCCATTAATTATAACGGACGCACCGACGGTAAATTCAGTTTACGGTAAGCACAAACACGGCATATCGTCCACCAATTTCGTCAATGGGCAAATGGCGTTTTTGTGTTCACGTTCCCAGGAAAGTAATGATCTGAAATGAACTTAAGTTAGGTAATGATTGGCTCGGTTAAGCATGCAAAATTCTCGCTTTCCGTGTTCGCTGTTCACGGTTTTCGCTTGATTTCTTCCTGATAATGTTTAAAGTTGGGTGGGTTGGATTTTAGGGTGGGTGTCTAATGCATCCGCCTAGTGTCAGGGTGTAACGGCCTTAGAACAACATTGCAATATAAAGAAAAGTAGATAATCCAACGCTATTAGTAGTTTTTGTTCTTGTTGCATTTTTCAAATTCCACCTAACCTCAGTCGCGAGAGATTTCAATATTCGATCGATCGACTCACTGCATTTTCTTACGAAAGCGTAGAGGAGCCACAACAAAGTTTTTAAAATTTTCAGAAAAAAAAGACTTTGTTGTAATAGCAAATTGTCACTTGCAAGTGACAATTGTCACTTGTAACTGACAATTGTCACTTGTAACCGACAATTGTCACTTGCAACTGACAATTGTCACTTGTAATCGACAATTGTCACTCGTAACTGGCAGGCGCTTCGAACTGCTTCAGTGACGTGCGCAGAAATTTCTCATGAAAAGGGGGGGTGTCAAAAGAATAAGGTGTGCAAAAACTACTAAAAGAGCATAAATCCTTACATTTTCGTTATTTTTAAGAAACTGAAAAAAAAACACAAAAATTTTTGGCATCACACGAGTTGTAACCCCCCTAACCCCCTCCGACGTACTCTATTGGTCTGTTCCAATTAACGAATTATTGCCAGCTACAATTATTGTCAGTTGCAAGTGACAATTATTGTCGATTACAAGTGACAATTGTCAGTTGCAAGTGACAATTGTCGATTACAAGTGACAATTGTCAGTTGCAAGTGACAATTGTCGGTTACAAGTGACAATTGTTAGTTGCAAGTGACAATTGCCGGTTACAAGTGACAATTGTCAGTTGCAAGTGACAATTGTCGGTTACAAGTGACAATTGTCAGTTACAAGTGACAATTGTCAGCTACAAGTGACAATTGTCAGTTACAAGTGACAATTTGCTATTGCAACAAAGTTTTTTTTTCTGAAAATTTTAAAAACTTTGTTGTGGCCCCTCTACGCCTTCGTATTTTCTTGATCTGTTTGATGGAAAAACGGCTTTTTTGGCGGACAGTGCAGTCGGAATGTGACGTCATCACAAAACCAACTTTTTAAATTAAAGTCTTTTAAAAGTGATATTTTCTATTCTACTTTTTAACTTTTTGAATTGCAAAAGACAATGTTCAAAAATAAAATTGTGCAGATTACCTAATGCAGAAATCGATGTTCAAGAGTTAACGGAGGTTTATACCTCGGTCGGCGAGGATTTAATAAAGTTATAAAAACACGAAAAAGGGTCTGCAATATTACAATTTTGAAGTAGATAAAGCAGTGTTATCCTACAAAAATAATTCAGAAGAATCTGAATTTGAATGAAAACAGACAGGTTTACTTCTTTTGTGATGATTTAAAAATTAAAAACTTAAAAATATGGCAGTTGCGAGCAGTAAAATGAATAACACGAAATCCCTGCCCCATTTCAATAATGCTTGCGACGTTTGAAATGCAAATTGTAATTTCCAGATCGCGATCAGATAATGGCACTCATTTTTTCATCCCCTTCCCAGGCTTCTAATTTCCGAACGCCGCCATTTGAATACGGTTATTTTATTACTTTTAAACCACACATAAATCACGCTTTTTAATTAAATGATTTAAGAATCTGTTTAACTTTCGGAAGTTTCAAATTGCAGAGTTGGCGAAACCCGAAATTGAATAATTAGTTGCAAAGCAAACCTCGAATTAATTTAATTTTTAAGTTTTCCTTGTAAGGCCCCATTTATATCCCCGAACAATCCGAATCTGCATTCTGCAGCAAAATGCGTCCGATATTTTTAAAATATTTGAATTTTCGTGAAAGCTTTTATAAATGTGGCGACACGAAAATTGTATTTTCAGCTTTTCTCGTCCATTTAACAAACACGGAGAATAATATTGTTGTCGGAAAATCTAATCAAAATCTCCGTTAAGGACGGATTTAATTTTGACGTGATATCACGGCGGACAAGTAGATTACTTTTCATCCCACCGTTTTCCACTATCGATTTAAATTTTTCATCAAATCTGAAAACTGCTAGTCGCTAAATTAGAGCATTGCAGTGCAAAAATGAATTCCGCAATGTTCAAAACTAATAAAAGCGAATTTCCATTAAAAAAGAATTTTTACGATTGGGCTGGCAAATCAACTAGTAATAGGTAGCTCAAAGCATTTTTAATGCCGAAGCATATGCGTAGGTACTTTAGTTTTAGCGAAATCGCTCGCTCGGCCGTCTACTCTGTCCGTCGCATAACTTGAGAACTAAAGTATATATCGACCTGAAATTTTGTACACAGGTGTAAAGGAAATGAAACTTTCGTCCTACATCACAACTAAAATAATTGCTACCGCTAATACAATTAAAAAGTTTGAAAGGAGGAATTGTCAGCAATGAAAAGATCTACAAAAAAGTCCGCGATGGCATATAGCTATACACGATGGGTAGCCCACCGTGATTGTTTTTGTGTTTTAATTTTTAACGAAAATGGCTTCGGTGGCTTATTGTCGGCTATCCGGAACATATATTTATATGCTGTCGCGGACTTTTTAGTGCCGGAGCAAAATGCAATTATTGCAACCCCGAAAGCCACTCCCTTCAACCCCCAAATACGAAAAATTGACAAATATAAATAATTGACTCGGTGGAAATTTAACCCTTTGAGCGCAAATGAATTTAAGATGTGGTCCACTGTTATTGGAGGATAGGTACCAATTAAGCGCCCCCGAAACCTACTCCCTTCAACCCCTGAGGATAATAATTGAACGGAAAAAATTGCACGCTCTTCAACCCCCAACACAAAAAATTGACTTGGATTCTCAGAAGGACCTTTTATACAAAACGAAATGAAAATATCATTTAATTTGCTGTAATTTGCTGACAATGAAACAGATGGTGGATGATAGCGGGGCCATGAATGTTTTTCGAAAAATGACGCTGATAAGCCCCAAATTAGATAACGTTTCAAAATTTGTTGCTTCAATTATCTATTTTTTTAACAAAAATGAATCAACGCCCCAATCAAATTCCAGTCTTTGTTCTTCTGTAATGATACCTCACCTAAAACAACACTTTAATTAAAAGCAAATAATTGTTTCAGGAAAACGAGGTCCGCCATGTGGACATGAGTCGGCAACCGCATGATGAAGAGCCTGGTCGGGATCATGTGGATAGTTCTCGTCCTCATATCGGGTAAGTCATCTCGATAGTGGTGAAAATTTAAGCTATGAAGGCTTAATTAAACGATGGAGGACAATAATGCACCAGACCATATGGCCCTTAATTAATTAACAGACGGCGTCAAAAGCATTCCGCTGACTTCATCAACAAAAGTTATGAAGTTGAAATATTTCGGTTATTGTAGAAATGTCGGCGAGTCTGGAAGCAGATTCGTGGGAAAGATCGAAAGTTTCCGAATATATAAAATAGTTTAAAGGGTATTGTGATGGATCCTTTCTAGCGGGAAGAATTTCGATACGCGTATCCGCTAAACCTCTTAGAAGTTTATGTCGGTTTCCTGCAATTCCATCCTCGGTAAAATATTTTTCGCGTAAATGCACTTTATTCACAACATGGTTCTGATGTTCATATCAATGGTAATTGTATAATAAAAGGGCTTGAATTTTTACCGAGTTTCTTGAAACGCTTTTATGATAAAAATTTAGAGACTTAAGTTGACAAATTCTTCTCAACAAGGACATTTTACAGATTATACTTTAAATCAAAGTAGGTAACAGTTAGTAAATTGAGCAAATAGATGGAAATAATCGCGTTAAATTATTGTTAAATTTTGGTGGATGTGCCATGGAGTATTCTTGACATCGCGTCGGGCTAGTATCAAATTCCAGCTCACATTATAACGCACGACCATTAAGTAGTAACTCATCTGATTGTCCAGTAATATAAAATAATTTTCAATTGCGGTAGTTTGATCACTAAATTTCCCGCTAACTGCACTGATTTTATATTCATCGAATGAGGGTAAGTAATTACATGTCATCGTTCAATTAATCTCATTTAAATTATAATAGCCTGCCACGCAAATTGCAGCCATCACACTTCAATTATCGTGAAAAATGCAAAGCGCTATTATCTCCGATATCGGATTTCGACAAGAAAAAAGTTTGTTTCTATTGTACTCCGTTATTATTCCTTCCGAGGTATTAGGTTGTTTGAAGAAAACAGACAGCTCAATAAATCCATTTGCCGGTGTACTCCCTCGGTTATTAAATAAATGCGGCGTGGTGTTAGGAAGGTGAAAGCCTCCCCCTGGTATCGGAAGTATTTTGGCTATCAGTGAGCGGATGTTGGAGGGAAACTTCATTACGATATAGTTGGCATCTGCTCGCTATCTCGCAAAATTTCTAGCCCACATCTTCTAATAATCCATCATTATCGAGTTTTCAGGAAGTATCATGTGAGAATCTTATAGATGTACCCTAAGTGCCAACCTCATTTAGACATTAAGCTTGTCGTTTTCTGATTAGCCTGTGAAGTTGTTTGTTGTATCGATTTTCAAGTAATTTGTCTGATTGGATATTATTTATTTACCTAAACAGACACGTGAACGATCACTTAACAGAAAGGGGATGGCACCCCACTAATTGAATCATCAGTGAAGCGTCACTTTGTGAAAAACGCGTCACTTACGTTTCGCACATGATGTGGGTGTAATTCGTCAACTCACCCTCAATAAAGATCACAAACTTCAGGAAAAGTGAATCCCAAATATTGACAAGCGTTTCCCTTTGAAATTAGCGCCTAATTCCCACCTTTGTTTAAGAAAAATTCACAAAAAATACGTAACACGCGAGGACGAATTCTCCCCTGGGGATGTTCCATCACTTTTATATGGAACGTGGATAAAAAGTATTCACGCCCCGTGGAACAGGAGACATGAAAATTCTTTTATGCTAGTTTGAACTCAATATTTATGGGTTAATGTTTATTTATGTGACGCAACACTGAAAATAAATTGTATCTAGGGCTAAATAGTAACGATTTCTATGCCTACGTGTGGCTCTCGGCAATCCATCAAAGGTTCTTCAACGTATGACGTCCTCTTCTTGACTCTTAACCATAAGTTTTGATTGATTCGTTTACAATTTCTAAAATCTAAGCCCAAAAGGTAATAAAAGCCTTGTAGTTTGGTTTAAAATATCTTCACGTCATGTCTGTAACAAGCTTTAACTTGATTAATTCGTCTCAACATCATCAGAGCTTCAGAAAAATTATATGTAGACGTTTCTAACTAACCTGTAGTCTTCAATTTTACAAAAATGCAAATAATCATGGTGCTCTTTTGGCAATAAATCTAAAAATTTTAAAAAACTCCCGAAACACTTAGAGACTGGATTGAAATTTATAGGTGGGGAGGTTCTAGCAACTTTTCCGGCTCCCTCGGTCGTGCCTGGATGTAATTTGACTACGCCGAAAGATAGCGCTTGTTAAAAAATTGAATTATTCGAATTTACTATCCTTCAACTGATTCAAAAAAGAAAATCGAAAACCAAACTTGATCGTATTCATCGGTTAAAATCTCACGCTGGCAACACTGCATTTCCTGGCCACGAAAAGCACAATCTGACAACGCTGCATTTATTGGCTAAGTTTAGTTAAGTAACTGAATGTGATACTGTACAAACATAATTCAATTTCCCGCTACTTGCATAAAACATGATTTCTATCAATTTCAATAAAATGTGAAAAGTTGTAGTAATTTATTAAAGGGATTGTAGATGTGCTAAAATATATCGTGCATTCCATTTAAAAAAGTCACCTTTGCCTTGTCAAATTTCAAAAATATCATACTGAAATGAGTCTTCATTTATCGTTTAAATATCCACTTGAACGAAATTCCCAACTTGGATGATTTAGGCGTTATTAGAAAAAATAAAAATATTTGTAAATCTACATTATCGGATTTAAAATTTCGTTCTGTAAAAGTTTTTGCTCCGCATTTTTCAAATTCCAGTATTCGAGCGATCTCACTGTAAAACCTATCAATTTTTTATTAATTTAATGGCAAAAAATGAGAGGAACGAGCCTTTTGCTGGCAACATTTTTTGAACGCGCTTATTGTTGTCGCCAAGGCAACAATTCGACCTTCGCGTGGACCTTCATTATTTTTACCAATTTTATCGTCTACGAAGAATCCTTCACTTCATACAACATTGGCCAATCTCGAATTATATATATATCGTCTCCCTCCGATTCCATCTTCATAAGCCACTTGAAAAATTCGTCAAACCCCCCCCCCCCCGTATATTTGTTGAATTTGCTGGTATAAAATAATTTACCGTTACGACTTTATCAACAAACTCTTCAATTTTGCTTAACATCACTTTCAGGATAGTTCGACTTTTTCGTCTTTACGTCGTTTTTACGATTTTTTATAATTCACCTAGGTACCGAATATTTTTGTTACCACCAGAAACTACGAATTTATTTTTGAAGCTCTATAAATTGAATTGTTACAATATTGTCATTTTGAAAGATTCAATTTAATTATTTCATTTGCAAATAAATTACAAGGGAATGCAAACTGAAGTGCCATTTAAGTGTTTATTTTCCTCGCTTCGCTGATACTTTAACGCTCGGGATTAAATGGTTCACTCGTGTCCCTTGACATACAGGGTGTCTCAGAACGCTCGCACCACCTTCTAATGGAGTATTTACGATTAAATTCTGAGTCGATCCGTGCTGAAAGTTTTCAGTATTAGTTCTTGAGTTATAACAGATTTAAAGGACCAATCAGATTTCAGCTCTGAATTGCTTCATAAGGTAATTTAATGTTAGATGCACTATTTCCTAGGTAACAAGATACAACGATATAAATCTTCTTTGATAGTATCTTGTTACCTAAGAAACTTGTACTTTTTCACAGAATTTGTAAATGTAGCACTTAGCTTTAAACCAAGTCAGAATCTGTAAGTCAGAGGTCGGGCGTGCGGGCGGTTATTCTCGATCGCTGATGCTGCCGTGCGCATTTACTAAAACCTAAAATACAAATGTTTTTCACCCTTAAAATGACATTTTTTAAAAAATTGCACTAAGGTTTTCCATCCGGTAATGCAACAGCTATCGAATTCGATAATAATAATCGCTCTTTTGCTAAGAGAAACCGGACCACCGGTATATCGAGTTCAAAATCGCTGTGGGCAGCCAAAGCGGAACCAGATCCTATAGGAACCCGAGGGCAACGGATTGGGACTCTTATCGAAGGGACCTTTCCGCAAAGTTATCGGGGAACAGGACCAGACCCAGGGATAGAAGGCAGCTGGATCTTGAAGTTGAAAGGCTTCAACGGAACGTGCTCTCTTCATTCGAAGACCATTGCCCTCTAAGAACTGTCAAAGAGGGCCACAAGACACCTTGGTGGAATGGGGAACTTGAGTCACTGCGGCGGGAAACACGAAAGAGGTTAAACCGAGCAATGCGGCTGAATCAGCACTCCGACTGGGACGTCTATAAAGACGCCCAGAGGAGATTCAAAAGCCTCATCAAGAGGAGGAAGAGAGAGTGCTGGAGGAACTTTTGTGGCAACATACAAGATCTACCAGAAGCGGCTCGACTGAAGAAACTGTTGGGCCGGGGTGCGGTCTGTCTGGGAGCTCTTCGGCTACCGGACGGCTCCTTAACGGAGACGTCCGGGCAGGCCCTCGAGTGCCTGATACGGACGCACTTCCCGGGCGCGACAATAGGAGGGGACTTACCCGAGGACAGCCGGACCATCAAGGACTGGAATATGGCCTCGGAAATAGTCAGCTATAAGAAGATTCGTTGGGCAATTTCAACCTTCGAACCATTTAAAGCGGCGGGACCTGATGGAATCTTTCCAGCCCTCCTCCAGGAGGCTGGCGAGTCCATCATAGAACCACTGTTCCATATAGTGCGATGCTCAATCGCGCTGGGGTACATTGTTAAATCCTGGCAGCAAGTGAGAGTCGTCTTCATACCTAAAGCCGGCCGAACAACCCACGACCAGCCAAAGGATTTCCGTCCAATCAGTCTGATATCGTTTCTTCTGAAACTGAGTGAAAGGCTGGTAGAACGACACCTGAAGGAGGGGGTACTAGTCCAACGACCGCTCCATCCGAACCAGCACGCATATAGAGCGTGCAAATCAACGGAGACAGCTCTCCATCAGCTTGTTTCAAGAGCTGAGGACGCTCTCCGGGTGAAAGAATGGGCGCTCGCTGCCTTTCTAGATGTCGATGGGGCTTTCAATAATCCCACCTTCGAAGCGCTGTGCGCCGCTGCGACAGAATACGGCATTGACCGGACCATCGTAAGATGGATACGGGAGATGATCAGTAAGCGTCGTATAACAGTCTCTCTACAGGATACCAAACTGGAGGCAACAGTGTCGAGGGGCTGTCCGCAGGGCGGAGTTCTATCTCCGCTACTGTGGTCGCTACTCGTGGACGGCCTCCTAAGGGACCTGAACGGAGAAGGGTGCTACGCTCAGGCGTACGCTGATGATGTGTGCATTGTAATTAGGGGCAAGTTCCTGGGGACAGTCACAGCCATCATGCAACAGGCTCTGAACAGAGTTAGCAACTGGTGCGAGGGGCGATCCTTGTCGGTAAACCCGAACAAGATGGAATTGCTCCTCTTCACTAGGAAAAGAAAGTTGGACACCGTAAGATGGCCAAAGCTGCAAGGGGTGACCTTGGGTCTGGCCGAGAGAGTGAAGTATCTGGGAGTAATCCTGGATCCGAAGCTTTCTTGGACAGACCATGTAGAGTCACAAACAAAGAAGGCCTGCGCGTCCTTATGGATGTGTAGGCGTTTCTCCGGCTCCACTTGGGCACTAAAACCGCAGGTGGCGTACTGGTTATACACAACCGTCGTGAGGCCTCTGATCACGTATGGCGCCCTGGTCTGGTGGCGCTCCACGGAACGTGCTAGTACCAGGAGTGCCCTCGGGCGAGTGCAAAGGCTGGGATGCCTAATGGTGACCGGTGCTATGAGAACAACTCCCTCAGCAGCTTTGGAGGCGATTCTGGCCCTGGAGCCGCTGCACCTCAGAGTGCAGCTCTCGGCCCGGGCCTCAGCCTTCAGGTTGCAGGGGATAGGAGAATGGCCAGCGGGAAGTGAGGGATATCGAAGTGCACTCACTCTACCGGGCGCGGATGAGGCTGTCTTGCAAATGCGCAAAGACAGGATAGAGCGTCGGTTGCGCTTTAATGACCCATATACAACCAGGATCCCCTCTAGGGAAGACTGGGTCGATAATGGTGAAAAATTGCTCACACCGCGGAGCTTAGTCTGGTACACAGACGGGGCCAAAAACGATCTGAGCACCGGCGCAGGATTCACTGGGGGGATGCCAGAGGGACGAGTGAGCGTACCTCTTGGCAAGTACCCCAGTGTATTCCAGGCGGAAATATACGCAATTCTGGTGTGCGCTGAGGAGAACCTCCGTAGGGGCTACTCTGGCAAGTACATCTACATCTGCAGCGACAGTCGGGCGGCGCTCGGGGCTCTGAACTCCGTGGAGGTGAGATCCGGCCTCGTTAACGACTGTCGAGACGCATTAACGAAGTTGGCTGGAAATAACAATTCGGTCAACCTGGTTTGGGTTCCTGGGCACTCAGGAATCGCTGGCAATGAGGTAACTGACGAACTGGCAAGGGAGGCATCGAACATGCCATACCTGGGACCACAACCAGCACTCGCTGTGACGGAGAGTGCGTTGCGGAAGGAGCTAGGAAACTGGCTCAACAAGCAATTTCACTCACACTGGGAAAATGCACCGGGGATGAGGCAAGCGAGGGCCTTCATTTCTCGGCCCTCCTCGCCAACAGCCCAACGGTGGTTTCTCCAGTTAAGCCGAGAGCGGCTAAGGAAAGTCGTGGGCGTCCTGACAGGGCACTGCGCACTCAAACGACACCTTCATCTAATGGGACGTTCTAAGGAAAGCACTTGTAGAGTGTGCGGAGAAGAGGAAGAAACGCCTCTTCATTTACTAACCGAATGTGGCCCTCTCGGTCACAAAAGGCTTAGGGAACTGGGGGCTGCATACCCAGCCCCTGCGGAAATATACTCACTCTCTGCAGCGGATCTACTGGCCTTCATAGAAGGGACGGGGCTTCTGTAGAGAAGAGGTTGCAGTGCGGGCATAATGGATCATAAGGTCTGAATGCAGCGGACCCGTAAGGGAACGCACCGCAGAATCGAAATACGAAATAAGAGAAACTCAAAAAGGGGCCTTTTTGCCTCTAAAATGTCATTTTAGAAAAAATGGTAAACAATGGTTTGTGATCTGACAATGCAATAGCTGTCAAATCCGTTAGTAAGAATTATGCTTTTTTGAAAAATAAATTTAAAAAGGACCCTTTTGCCACTAAAATGACATTTTTCGAAAAAATGGAGCTAAAAAATTCAGCTATTACATCTGGTAATAAAAATATACAGTTTTCTTCCCGGCACCGTTTTTTAGCCAATACTTCGGGTCACGAAAGCTTCACAGTTACTCAGAGTCCTTCAGTTGAACAAAATATCATAACTGTTATATTTAGCAGACAATTTTAAATGACAATATAATATACGATTCCAGTTTCCCGGCGACCCTTCTCCGTTTCGCTGATACAAAGTTAAAACGGCACTAAAACTGATAATCATCTCATGATAGATAATAGTAATTTGCTTTCATTTAATTATTGAACATTATAAATCATCAACTTCAGGATTTTATTGCCTAAGGTTAAAGAAAAGAGCAATCACGCCTTATTGCAGTCTTCACAAAATTAATTATTGTCCCCCACTTCGTGCCTGTTTCTGTCCCCTCGGGGGATGTCCTTTGATTTACCACTTTATCCAATTTCGCAAAAAATATGTCACTGACGTTGGGAAACTTTTGTTACAGGGTGTTCCGGTAATCCAGATGCTAAACGTCTCTACGACGACCTACTATCAAATTACAACAAATTGGTGCGTCCCGTGGTCAACGTTTCCGACGCCCTCACCGTGAAAATCAAGCTCAAACTTTCTCAACTTATCGATGTTGTAAGTAAGAAATTATGAACTCAATTCAAGACGAGACAGGTTGAATTAATATCGTCCGTGTTTCGGTAAATTGACTTCATCCCTATAAATTCGTTTTGGATGAAAGTATCGAGAAGGATTTCCGATAAGTGGACGATTGTGTAGTGAGTCAAATAATGCGTTCGGTTAGATATATCTCGGTATACAGCCCATTGATTTCGGTTTACAAACGTCTTTTGATATTAAGAGTCACAATACATAAATCATTCTCATATCTGCAAAGTCTATCAAAGTTACATTAAAGCATGGATATGGAGGAAATTAATTGCCTTTCATTTTTCCGGCGAGTATGGTAAATAGCCCGAAATAAATTACCACCGAAATGTAAATCAAAACGGTCGATAGGGTAACTCAAGTTATGATATTGTAAGTGAAACGGTTTCGGGTAAATGCGTTTTTGATTGCTCTGTGATTTCTCCGAGGATTGGAAAGGTCGTCTTTTCATTACCTATAGAGCTTTCTCTCGATATTGGCATTCGAGTTGGATCGACAGGTCTTTCTGCGGATTTTAAGACGAGCATTTCTCACGTGCTGTTTTATGGAAGGTTAATTTTTCAAAGTGACACTCGGAAAAGGGGAGTCAGTTGCTTTTTTGGGCGATGTTTTGCTCGGAAGTTGTTGTAAGGGCCAAACAAAAAATTTGCGTTTTTTCTTCCCTCATTAAAATTAACTCCGGTTATTCTGCTTAAGACCCTTTAGTAGTTTAGTTTATTATCTAATTTTTTTTATTCCATCAGAATTGCTCCAGTTTTACTTCTATTCACATCCCTTATTCTTCTTATTCATACTATTATTATTATCAATATAATGCTAGTTCGTAAAATACATGTGGGAGGCAGAATTTCTGGACTAAACGAAATTGAGAAAATTGAGAGAAACAATTCAATCAGTTGAATGAATACTTTATTACCTCTGCCTTTCGGCTTGTAATGAGCCCTGCCCTTGTTACAATACAATTATTATATTTACAAATAGTATTTAAATGAAATTAAGATCCTTCTTCTCCCGCCTATCTTCCACTTTTGTCTTCTCTCCCTCCGATCTCCTTATTTCCCTCTGCCTCTCTACTTCCCTCATCCATTCTAATCCTGTTCCCCTTTCGTTCAATATCCATTTTCTCTCCCGTTCCTCTTCTCTCATTTCCTCTTGCCTCTCCACATATTCTGCATAGGTACTCTCCCTTCGTCTTCCAACCAGAATTTGTTTTCTCTCTCCTCATTCCCGCATCTAAATCTCGCTATCATTCTTTTTTTTTTCGCACTCACTCTGTGCAAGCAACTTAATTAAGGTCAACTTAATTTTTTTTATGGAAACTTGTCCATGGGATCCGAAAATAGTTTAGATGAGAGTTGTGTGTTCTTTTACTGGGAATAAGAATATGTATTAAAAAATGTTTCCATAAAAGAAAAAGTTAAACTTCATTTGGCCTTGAAAATTACCTTGAATCAAAATGGCCATAATGCCAACTATTTTCCCCCTGGAAGTCATAAAACTTTTATAGAAAACATTTTTTTCTAAAATGCGTACGCTTCTTTTTCTGTTTTTATTCTTCTTATCTTTGGTTCTTCTTCTTCCTTCATTTGTTTCTTTCTTTCGCTGCATTTCTTCTTGTATTTTTAGTATTCATCCCTTTTCTTTTTCCTTTTTTTCCATTTTCTTAATTCTCTTCTCGTTTCTCTTTTTGCCTTCTTGCATTCTATATCGAACCATAAACTTCCATTTCCCTGACTATCTTCCCTTAGTATTATTTCCTCACTTCTTACGTCCCTCTTATAATTTTCTCCAGCTCTTTGATTTTTTCTTCCACCCCCTTTGCTTCGAATCTTGCTTTTCCAAATTTTTGCCTGTATTCGTTGATTGTCTCTTCTTTCTTTATTACCGTTTTCGTTATGCCTCCCCTATTTCGTTTACCCTTCTCCGTTTTAATTTTCCCCTCCAATGGCATGTGGTCTGATTCTACCCTTTCCCATATTCTGAACTTCACCTCTTCCCACGCTTCTTCGTTTACTAATACGTAGTCTATTACCGATTCCCCATTTAATCTTACGTACGCAAATTCCCCCTTTTCATCTCCTTCTTTATTTCCGCTTAATACCTCCCACCCCTTTTCTTCTACCAGTTCCTCCAAGATTCTAAGGTTCTAATTCTAATTGATTTGATGCCGTAAAATTTACGTTGCCATAAAATAGTTAGACGCGTAAGTTTACGATGTCACTGGCGGTCAAAAAAAGTAGATTTCAAAATTAAAGAAATCTACTTTTTTTGACCGCCAGCGACATCTTAAAGTTACGCGCCTAACTTTTTATGGAAACGTAAATTTTACGGCATCAATTAGAATTCCAGCCTAAGACGGATCTTAAGACGAGCATTTCTCACGTGCTATTTTATGGGAGGTTAATTTTTCAACGTGACACTTGCTTTTTTGGGCGATGTTTTGCTCGGAAGTCAGATATTGTAAGGACCAAACAAAAAATTCTTCTCCTCATTAAAAGTAACTCCGGTTGCCCTACATAAAACCCATTCCCCCCTTTAGTAGTTTAGTTTAGTATCTCAATTTTTTTATTCCATCAGAATTGGTCCATGTTTGCTTTTATTTACATCCCCCATTCTTCTTATTATTGTCCACACTATAATGCTAGTTCGTAAAATACATGTCGAAGAGGCAGAAATTCCGGGCTAAACGGAATTCAGACAACCCAGTTTATTATGAAGTTACCGAAGATGTGACGAAACAATTCAATTAGTTTTATAAACAATAGACACTTCAGCTCGCCCTGAGTGAATTAGGGTGCTGAACTCGAGACCATGTTGCGGCTAAAAAAACTTCAATGTTGCCACGCCCTGCTTAAACAATAAAATATGTCGTTATACATACCTGTAAAAGGGAATTAAAAACTTCGTTTAAAGCAAATCGATGTTCCTAAAACCAAAACCGGAAACTTTGTTGACCAACTCCTGCAGAGTAACCAAATATTGCATCAGCTAGTTTAAAACGTAACAATATCCTGCGTGGTTTTTGTGCGATATATTTTGTTACATTAGCCGCTAAAATCAATACCGCAAATAGTGGAATACAAGGTGAAATTTGGTGGAGGCGCCGGATAATTCCATCACTTCGATTTATCGTCAAAGTTAACTTATTAAGTTCTGCTCATATCTCAAGAGAGGCTGCGGGAAAGTAGTTCAGCAAAAATTTTCCATCTGTTACAACATTAATGAAATCGCTAGAGGTTGGTAAAGTTGTGAGGATAATTAGAAACTACAAGAAATAATCCGGACATTGCACAACCGTACAAATTAGTAATGTCACTGTATTTTGTTGCAGAACCTCAAGAACCAAATCATGACAACGAACCTGTGGGTGGAACAGGTATTGCAAATCTGCTGTTTTTAATTTCTATCACGGTGCATCCTGCGATTTTATCAGACGGACGTGATTATTGGAATGGAGCGGAGGCGGATAAATATGTCAAAAGCAAAGCGATTAATTTTCAAACTCTACCTGCATCCTGTGGACGCATATCAAATAGGACGAGTTCATTAGTTCTTGATAGATCTTTATAGAAATGTAGGGCGAACAATTTAAATATTTATCCGACACAGCTTTCTGCTCCAACCCGGTTTTGTTTATGTTAACAATGAGGTAAAAATCCCGCATTTTCCTGTAAACATAAAGTCGGAATTTATGATAGCCGACGCCGTCCCTCAGTTTTAATGTGAATTTATTTCCGTAAAAGCTTTAATCTCTGCGAAGGATATTTCGTTCATCGCGTCGCAGGAACAATAATGTTAATTATTTCCGCTCGCTGAAATAAATTTGCGTTTGACATGAAATTAACAAATTTGTTCGGGATTCGATGTTTATCGGTAAATAAATGTAGCTTTTCGCCTCTTGTTAATTGCAGTAATGGGTAAATATTTTTAGTCCTGGTACGATTACAAGTTGAAATGGGACCCCAAGGAATATGGGGGCGTCGAAATGCTCCATGTCCCTTCTGATCACATTTGGAGGCCGGACATCGTCCTTTACAATAAGTAAGTGTTCCGCATTTTGCAAATTTTATTAAATAATGACAAAAAATGAGGAAAACTTTTTGAACGCGCTTATTGTTGACGACCTTCGCTTGAACTTTTGATGCAACAGCGGCCAATCTCAATTCTGACTAGACGTTGAATCGGTAATGAAGTCGTTTACAGTGCCGACGGCAACTTCGAGGTGACGTTAGCCACCAAAGCCACTCTCAACTACACTGGGAGGGTGGAATGGAAACCACCCGCCATTTACAAGTCTTCCTGCGAGATCGACGTCGAATATTTTCCCTTCGACGAGCAAACTTGCGTTATGAAATTCGGATCTTGGACCTACGACGGCTTCCAGGTTCGTTGAATCAAAACCTCTGAAAAAAAAATTGGGGATCATCCAGTGTCACTTAATTACCTTTCAATGAAATGACCCAAATTTTCAATAGTGGCATTGTTTGCGGATAAAGGGTACCTTGTGTTTAAGCTGTCACTTGCGGCGGCTGACAATAAGACCCTCGGGAGGCATCGTCGAGGGCCATTGTTCGAGGCGGAGTAATAAACGATTTTTTACGTCTGAATTTTACTCTTCGAAAAACATTTAATAATTCGGGAAAATAATATTGGGAAATTTAGAAACGAACAGGAAATTGGATGGATCTTGTTATCTGCCCCTGTTTCGGGTGCTGGAAAAAATGTAAAACGAGAAGTGAATATTTTACTATCAGTCTCAAATGTCGGGGAATTTCACGACCGACGTTAAAACGGCGATCTTGTTTAGATGTTATCGAATTCTCAGTTAAAATGTATCAAATTCTTGGCTTTTTATTTAAAATCAAGTAAACAAAAATTATCTTCAGAGTTGTATCAAGTATCGAAAAAATATTTTAATTATCCAGTACTTGCTATTTTAAATATACTTGAACTATCAAGCACAAGTGCTGTTTGAAAGTACTTGAAAATTGCAGTCCAGTATTTTACTAGTGCGCAAATGTTAAGTACCCGGTACCAGCACCAATATTTAAAAGTACTGAGTAGAATAAGGGAATGAGTACTTAATAAGGTACCTACTTATGGCCATTTGCACCGTGGCTTTAAGGGATTCCTTAAAGGTCACTTAAAGATAAGTGACGTTATTTTTGAGACAATAGTTTCTAAGGGCTTTAAGAATGACTTATCTTTAAGGAACAGTCAAAAATTATAGTGCATTCAGGCATTACGTATTTAATAAAATACACGTTTATTTTTTTATTACTTTCTTTGTTGTATCCCTCCTATTTCCTTTCTCTTTCTCCTCTCTTTTTATTTCCCCTATTCTGAAACCTCTTTATTTCTTCCCAGGCCTCTTCATTCTCTATAGCGTAATTTATTACCGATTCTTCATTTGAATTCATTCGAATTCCTTGATGTACTTCAATGTTACCTCATCTTTATTTCTTATTACTGCTATGTTCCAGAACAGGAATTTACATTCTTTTTTCTCCACTTTTCTTTTCCTGTTTCTACAATATTATTCGATTTTTCATTGTCTATTTCTTCAACATCTTTTTCATTGTTCTTGTTTTCTTTTTTGTCCCACTTCTTTATCCTAGTCCTTTCTTTGTCGTCATTTTCCTTAACCTTGCTTATCGCTTTCCATGGATTCATTACCTCGCCACCTTCTTCTTGTTTTTTTCTTTTCATTCCTTTTTTGTTTTCCCCTATCTGCCTATAATTCATTGTCCTTTAACGTTGCGTGGTCTTCATCGGTTCGACGTTATACTTGAGTACTATGATTGTCTTATTGTTAATTGTAACGGGGTAAGCAAATAAAATTATTTTAACATTAACAGATCCAAATTTAGATGTTTTTGTGTTTCCATTCCTGAAAATTTGTTCTCTTAAACGACATAAATTTTCCTTTAGCTAAATGTCTGAAAGCTCAAATTTATAGATACCTACCCGAATAGACGTTTATAAAATATTGAAAACCGATACATGTAGTATAGAAGTACATTGATGCATATTTTCGATCTCCTGCACATTGCAGCTTTGTGAAAAATAAAGCGAAATTACAAAAGAAAATTTGGGTCATCCTCTTCACTTATTTTTTTCTTGCAAAAATCTTGCTTTCCAGGTAGATCTCCGTCACGTAGACGAGATGACAGGATCCAGCGTGGTAGACATAGGCATAGATCTGACTGAATTCTACACATCCGTGGAATGGGATATCCTAGAAGTTCCTGCCGTCAGGTATAATTTACGTGTGTTAGAATCACATTCCTCGAAATAATTATGATCCAAACTTTGGAAGACATCACTTAGCACAATTTTAATGGCATGAGGACGGGCTCGGTCCGCTCCAGCGACGATTTATAAAAGCGCATACCATTAAAGTTGTGTTCGCTCGAAACATTTTCATATTCTGAATAAATGTTTGATGTTTTTTAAAGGAATGAAAAATTTTATACTTGCTGCGATGAGCCTTACCTCGATATCACGTTCAACATCACGATGAGGCGTAAAACGTTGTTTTATACGGTCAACCTCATTATTCCCTGCATGGGCATCTCCTTCCTCACCGTACTTGTGTTCTATTTGCCCTCCGACAGTGGCGAAAAGGTGAGTTAATATTACATGTTGTATTTTGCAGATTTAAGGCGATTCTTCCCTTGTTAAATTGGAAAAAATATATTAGGAGAAAGAGAAAGACAGCGCATAAAGTTTTTCTTCTTCAGGAACAGGTACTTCCAAAGTTCCAAAAATCATATCGCAAAGTGGAATAAAATTTTAACAAATGGTTATAACCATGGCCGTCTCGACTCTATCAGCTATATTTTGCGAGGGAGCAGGAGGTTCCCATTATTTTTTTTTAATCTTCTTTCTCTAAATCTATTCGTTGGCGTTGCCTCTAAGTGTTTCGCGCATTGCCTTGATCTACGTTGACCTCCTTGTCCTGTTTGGGGCCTCCCCCATGTCTTCGACTCCATCAGCTATATTTTGCGAGGGAGCAGGAGGTTCCCATTATTTTTTTTTTATTTTCTTTCTCTAAATCTAATCGTTGGCGTTGCCTCTAAGTGTTTCGCGCATTGCCTTGATCTACGTTGACCTCCTTGTCCTGTTTGGGGCCTCCCCCATGTCTTCGACTCCATCAGCTATATTTTGCGAGGGAGCAGGAGGTTCCCATTATTTTTTTTTTATTTTCTTTCTCTAAATCTAATCGTTGGCGTTGCCTCTAAGTGTTTCGCGCATTGCCTTGATCTACGTTGACCTCCTTGTCCTGTTTGGCGCCTCCCCCATGTCTTCGACTCTATCAGCTATATTTTGCGAGGGAGCAGGAGGTTCCCATTATTTTTTTTTAATCTTCTTTCTCTAAATCTATTCGTTGGCGTTGCCTCTAAGTGTTTCGCGCATTGCCTTGATCTACGTTGACCTCCTTGTCCTGTTTGGGGCCTCCCCCATGTCTTCGACTCCATCAGCTATATTTTGCGAGGGAGCAGGAGGTTCCCATTATTTTTTTTTTATTTTCTTTCTCTAAATCTAATCGTTGGCGTTGCCTCTAAGTGTTTCGCGCATTGCCTTGATCTACGTTGACCTCCTTGTCCTGTTTGGGGCCTCCCCCATGTCTTCGACTCTATCAGCTATATTTTGCGAGGGAGCAGGAGGTTCCCATTATTTTTTTTTAATCTTCTTTCTCTAAATCTATTCGTTGGCGTTGCCTCTAAGTGTTTCGCGCATTGCCTTGATCTACGTTGACCTCCTTGTCCTGTTTGGGGCCTCCCCCATGTCTTCGACTCCATCAGCTATATTTTGCGAGGGAGCAGGAGGTTCCCATTATTTTTTTTTTATTTTCTTTATGAAAATGCCATCATAGGCAATGCACCTAAATGTTTTGGACATTGGTTTGATCTACGTTGACCTTATTACGCAGATTTGGGGCCCTGACACGAGCAACTTTAAGCAGTGATTTTGTTAAGTAATTTTTGCAAGACACCTACGAAAGTGGACGTGGTATGATCCATAATGTTCAAATGCAACCATTTTCAGTGAGGTAATTGCCTAAAAGTCCTCTATATCCTGGTAAATTGCGTTTTTAATTTTGACATTTAGTTGTCATCTTGGTTTACAACAATCAGGCAGGTGAATTTACTGCGTTGCCGGACGTAAACGGCATCCATTTTTCGGAGCAATTTAGCGGAGCAAACTTCACATCCACACTTATGGTATGATTATTTAACGAGTACGAAGTTGATTTGTTTTTTTGACTTAACTGTCGTAATCAGCGTAAAAAATTCAATTCTTTGCTAATTTAACCGATTTTGTATCTTCAGTATTAACAAAGTTAGCAATGGTGTCGAGGCCGAGACCTGGCTTAGTTTTGGAGATATTTGGGAAAAGTAGAAAAAAACGAGTCCTTCATTCTTAAAAAAATAATAACTCTTCATGCCCAGAAATATTTTCAAACTGGAACGAAGTTTTTCCCAGCTATTATAGCCAACTTGTGGCGGATTTATCGTGGTTGCAGCCTGTAAGGACTTAACGGCTCGGGTAAAATTTTAAAATGATTGGCCTATTTATTGCACAGGGCGACAAAATTTTGTTTATGTTTATTTTTGCGCAGTTTACGTTTCTTTGTATTAACTTAGGAATATTCTTGGTCCTTATTCATCTCATCTGTCTGTTTTCAAAATGCATTGCTGGAGATTTCAGAATTTCTTCATGTTTAGGTCATGTTTCTTTGTAGTCGCGAATCTTTATTATGTATTTTTCTAGAAAACTAAAACGTTCTACATCCTTTGATAATCGAGGGATGTAGTAAGTTGTAGAAACTTCTAGAACTGGGCCGCAAGAGGGCTACAGATACGGGAACGCTAGAAATCCAGTGACTTTAGGAAAGCTAAAAAAATCTGTACATTTTTTAAAAAATACCTTGATTTCCAACACGTGCATTAATTAATCTAGTAAATTAGTATTACTATTTGGTAATAAATTGTTATGACCAGAAGATTTATGTAGAAAATCTTTTATTTAGATTTTGTTTAAACACGAAAAATTTATGGATATTTAATAATACTGTATAGCTAAAGCGAACACTAGATTAAGTAGGTAGTATGCATATTTGTAATCAGTTAACTACAACTTTTAATAAACAGCCGAAAAATCTACATAAACAGTTACTTTCCCAAATTTTGTTTGCCCTGTGTTATTGGATGAAAATTTTAACTTTCAGTAAGCAAATAGGTACAGAAAAGTTTCATGAGGCCTGTTATTATCGCACGAGGATTTTTGAACAACGAGGGCGAAAAGTCCGAGTTTTACAAAATTCGAGTGCGATAAGAACCTTATGAAACACGAAATCGAGCTTTTTTTTTGAGTGAGAGGTTTAAAATTTGGGAAGACTCGCCTCAGAGTGAATGGACAAGAGAGCGAGTGTTTTTGGACAAGAAAAGGAGTAAGACAGGGATGCCCACTCGGCCCAACGCTGTTTACAATTTATATAAACGATATTGATGAGATGTTTAAAATGGCGCAGGCAGGGGGGGTTGTGGTGGGCAAAGAGAAAGTGTGGTGTTTGGCATATGCAGATGATTTGGTGATGGTAGCGAACGAGGAGAGAGGAATGAAAGATATGATAAGAAGTGCAGAGAGGTATATGAAGAGAAAAAGGTTAGAAGTAAATGTGGAAAAAACGAAGATGATGGTTTCTGCGAAAGGGAGAGGAAGGACAAAAGAAAGTGAGTGGAAGTATAATGAAAGGAAAATAGAGCAGGAAAGGGGAATTCAAATATTTGGGGTATGTACGTATTTAATGAGAGGAATACATACAGAGCGCATGTAAGAGAGTTGGTTAAAAAAGCAAATAAGGGATGATTTGGCGAATTGGAGAGAGAAAGTTTGAGCACGATTTTAAGAGAAGAGGAATGATGTTTGACAGTTTGGTGAAGAGAATGTTGATGAACGGAGCGGAAATCTGGGGGTGGGAAGAACAAGAACAGGTGGAGAGAGTGCAGGATAAGTACATAAAATGGATGCTAGAAGTAGATAGGGAGACACCCGGATACATAATAAGGAAAGAGACGAAAAGGAGTAAGTTAAGTTGGAGACAGGGAAAAGGGCGGTGAAATATGAGGACAGAATGGGAGAAAGAGGAGAGTGTAAGAGATTACAGGAGTGCTGGAAAGAGAAAAAGGGAAGGAAAGGCAAAAATATTACGAGAGGAACGGATACGCAAGAGAGGATATAGAAAGACGCAGGGAAGAAGAACAAAAATCAGAGAATCAAGATATAACGCAAAATATGAGAATATAATAAGTGAAGGGTTACCAAGTTACTTGGAGAGGGAGAGTGGGAAAGAAAAAAGAATGATAGCGAGATTCAGATGCGGGAATGAGGAGAGGGAAAACAAGTTCTGGCTGAAGGAAGAAGAGAGAAAGTGCAGAGTATGTGGAGAAGAGAGACAGTAGATCAGCTGCTAAAAGAGTGTGTGGGAATGAGAGAGGAGGAAAGGGAGAGAAAGAGTATTCTGAAGGAATGGGGAGAGGGAATAGAATGGATGAAGGAAGTTGAGAGAGCGAGAGAAAGAAGAAGGGGAGAAGAGAAAACAGAAGACAACTGAGAGAGAAAGAAGTAGCCGAAGAAGAAAAAAAAAGAAAACTAGACCAAAAACATGTAAATATGTATTAAATTAGTGTATGTAAAAGGGCAGGGTTCATTACAAACCGAAAGGTAGTGAAGGGTTACCAAGTTACTTGGAGAGGGAGAGTGGGAAAGAAAAAAGAATGATAGCGAGATTCAGATGCGGGAATGAGGAGAGGGAAAACAAGTTCTGGCTGAAGGAAGAAGAGAGAAAGTGCAGAGTATGTGGAGAAGAGAGACAGTAGATCAGCTGCTAAAAGAGTGTGTGGGAATGAGAGAGGAGGAAAGGGAGAGAAAGAGTATTCTGAAGGAATGGGGAGAGGGAATAGAATGGATGAAGGAAGTTGAGAGAGCGAGAGAAAGAAGAAGGGGAGAAGAGAAAACAGAAGACAACTGAGAGAGAAAGAAGTAGCCGAAGAAGAAAAAAAAAGAAAACTAGACCAAAAACATGCAAATATGTATTAAATTAGTGTATGTAAAAGGGCAGGGTTCATTACAAACCGAAAGGTAGTAATAAAGTTATCTAAAAATCTATAAAGTGTTCGTTAGAAACCGAAATAGAAAAAAGAGCCTTATGAAACACGTTTTCTAGAAGAGCATATTTGCATGTTACAAAGAAATTACTTTTTTTTTGAGTGAGAGGTTTAAAATTTGGGAAGACTCGCCTTAAAGCGTAACTTTTTATGTCTAAACGCCCACACATTTCAGGTCAGTTTATCAATCTCCATCCTGCTGTCGCTCACTGTATTCTTCCTGCTGCTGGCAGAGATCATCCCTCCTACCTCGCTGGTGGTGCCTCTCCTGGGCAAATTCGTGCTTTTCACAATGATTTTAGACACGTTCAGGTACGACCTTCGCAATACAAACACCAGAATCGAATAAAATTCCATTCCAGCATATGCGTGACGGTCGTGGTGCTAAACGTGCATTTCCGCTCGCCCCAGACCCACACGATGGCCCCCTGGGTGCGTCGCGTCTTCATCCACATTCTTCCACGATTGCTGGTAATGCGCAGGCCGCATTATCAACTCGATCGCCGAAGTATGGCTTCCAGTCACAGAGTTATGGTGAGGACGTGCAATGGCCTGGAGTTGAGGGAGCCCGGCTTTTCCGATACCGGGGAGTTGATGGATTCATCCAATCTCTTCCCCAGTGCGAGTTCGAGGGATGAACTCACCCCACGGTAACTAATGTAGAGGAGGGTAGTACATACACAGTTAGACGTTTTTTCGTTTCTTTTTTTTTTAATCGGTTTTAAAACATTATCCCAGTCAACACTGTTACGTTTTGAGCATGTAACAGTTACATAACACTGCTAACATAGTTTGTCACAGGGATGTACTATGTCCGCACATTTATATATCGTCGCATAAACATCACTTAGTTACATTGCATAGATGTAACTAGGAAATGTGCTGGATATGTCTCTTTGTGACCTCGCATGAACAGAATACATTCTGTAATTCTGATGTGTAATTTGCCCTAAATAAATTATTATAATGCAGATACATATATAATTGGTAGTGTCTTTTTTCAAAAAAGAATGAAAGGAATGCATAATGAAACCTTCTAGGTAGGTACCTCAGCATGTCTGTACCACTTCTTCCAAATCTTAACTCAATCACCAATCGACGACTATTGTAGTTTTCCAACGTGTTATCAAACACGAGGTTGAATAAACAGCCAAAATTCCGAGGGTTTATATCTCGTTCAGTGCGTCATACAAGGTATTAGTGATACCAACGCACGTCATCTACAATCATGGAACTGAATCTTTAAGAAATGTCCTGTGGGACTTTTAAAAGTCCATGCGATATCATTTCGAAATATAGAAATTACATCTCAGGGCTATATCACATAGGTATTGTATCCAGAATATAATAATCTGCAGAACTTTCTATCTATGCAACATTGTAACGTAACATAAACGTCACGCACTCACATGTTGATTTATGTTAATTTGTTAATAACTATGAAATATTACAAGCTAACATAACAACTATAGTCTATTAATGCTGTCAGTGAACGTTTCATTTTGTGATGTAACTGCAACCATTGCAACTAAGCATGTATGTATAACTATGCTACTATTGGTTCCTTCAGCGCTATATCGCTGAAACATAATTATCACAGAATTGTTGACTGGGTATGTAGGGGAGAGGAGGGCAGATTCAGCCAAAGGGCACATTAAGCCACCTTAAGATTTCCCTGTAAACTTCGCGCTAAAATTCTGAAATAATTCTCACAAGAGGACGTCTTTATGTTAAGCCTTTGTGCGCGAAAGATGGTTGCAGTGTAACCTCTACGGTAAATAATGAAAAAAATTCGATTTTTTTAAGCAAAATGTTGCGGAAACAAACCTGCGTCAAGTGATTTTTGTAATTACAATAAATCTGTTGTTAAATATTTTGACGGTAGTTTAAAATATTGCAAAACTAACATGTAGGGCCAATATACCCACAAAGCTACACGTTTTGTTGTCAAAAAATGTTTGTCAAAAAATGTCACCTGGGGCAGTTAGAGCTTATACGGTTTGGGGCACATTGGTCCGGTCCAAAGTACCCCATACCATAACTACATGTTGGTCTGGCCCAAAGTACCCCTTACCTACTGTCTGCTTAACATTTGAAAAAGCACTCATTTTTTTACAGGCTGATGAATATGGTGCGAACGTACCTGCGGAAGACCGAAAAGGCTTAAATTTCAGAATTTTTTTGTTTACGTAAAGTGGGGTCGAATTGGCCACTTTTCAAGTTTAAAAGGCTGTAACTTTTGACACAGTTGGCCGATTTATTCCAAATTTTGTGTATATACGGGTCTCGATGCATCTTTAAATTTATTCAATATGAACAAAAATATTCCAAAAACATAGGGTGGCCAATGTTACCTGGCAAATTAAACCGTGCTAGGTTTAACATTCGCCACAAAAAAATTTTTTTTTTGGATTTGGCAATTTTGTGAGTTATAAAACCCTTGTAACGCATATTTTCTTTGTGATAAATGCATTATATTCTATTGAACTTCAAAAAGATACTTTATTTATAAAAATATAGACAATAATCAATAGTAATGCGACGAGTAGTCTCTTGATTGTCGCGGGTTTTGACGTCCGAATGGTTGTCAACTACGAGTCAAAATCTTAGATTTTTTTAGGCTAAAAAGAGGACGAGAGCTTGCTCGAGTCCTCTTTGACCGAAAAAAATCTACCATTTGACAAGTAGTGCATCCATGAGGACTCAACAAGGCAACCAAGGGACTACGAATCGTATTTTGCAGATTATTTTATAAATTAAAGTATTGAGTAAGTATAGTACGTGTCAAGTTGACGTTGCAGTATTATCACTGTAATCAGGATTTGATTGGTTACTGGTATACTAAATGCTGCTTTGGATTGGTTCAATACTTAATGTATAAAATAATCATATAAAAACAAACAAATTTCTCTCAAATTTCATTCCCAACTTCTGTCGCAATTTCACTAAATACCGCCCTTGTGATTGTACATATTTTCCCTTGTAATACCACCCAAATTTACTGCGGGGAACATCATCCCCCTGGCTCCTAGTGGTGGCCAAACTTACCCTCGCAACCTGTAAAAATGTCGGTCTAAGTTTGGCCACCCTCTAGAAGCCAGGGGGTGATTTACCCCCGTTAAATTTTGGTGGTACTACAAGGGGAAGAAAGTACAATCACATTGACGGTGAAAAATTTCGGCTCCAGTCACTTATCTAGTGGGGGCAGGAGAAGTTTTTTGACCTTCAATTTTGGTCGAAATTTTGCAGTCTGGAAATTATTTTTTTTGCAATGACCAAGCAATTGATTACGAAAAAAAATATACTGGAGGTAAGAGGAAGGTTTGCCCTACATGCTAGAATATTTTAAACTGACAAATAACAAAAATCAAAATTGTACAGAGCGCCACTAACAAATTCTAAAAAGTGGTCAATCTCACACCGAAGGCCAAAGCCACCCCACTTAACTACTTTATTTTTTGTTTATTTTCAATATAGCGTTTCAAAAAATATGCAACATATTTATTTAGACGTTGAAAATTACGATTTTAGATAGTTATGAAACACGGCCCACACTGCCTCACCCCTGGGGTAGTTTGGGTCATTTGCAGGTTTTTTTTAATCGGTAACATAATTAGCCACTCTCTATTAGTAAATACTTTGAGAATATTTTTCAATGAAGAAATGTAAGGGCTTTAATTTAAAAAATAAACGAAAAGAAAATATCCATAAATAAACTTTACAGAGTAAAAATCATTTTTGTGGCCGAATCTGCCCCACTCTCCCCTACCAAAGCAAAGCAAAATAGATCATGCATATAGACAATCATTCATTTCTACACATAAATAGCAGGTTTTTATTGTAAATGCAATGATTTCGAGATCAATAATTTGTTTTTTCTATTTTGTGTAGTGTCTCACTGTGACCACAGTGAGACAGTGATAAAAAACGTCATTTTCACTCAGTTTTCCAAAGAACACCTTTATTACAAAAATTGACAGTCTCGGAGACGGTAGAAACTTCTACTTTTTCACAGAATTTGTAAACGTACATAATTTCTTCGTAATAATGGCGATAAGGTCAATAATAGGGTCTTAAACCTTAGATGTAGATACCATTTTTTCGAAAAATGTTATTTTAATGGCGATAAGCATCTAGTAAGTGGCTCGAGGGGCTTAACAATGTTGCCGGTTTTACAAACTTTCCTCTACTTTTGGAAAAATAGCCCATGTCTCAGTGTGTACCACATCTCACTGTGTACTACCCTCCCCTACACACTTGTACATGGAGTTTATTCTGAATCGTATCGGCAGGGAGTTGGAAGCGGGGAGTTTGAGCGCGTGTCGGATTCATGGGACGACGCCGCCTCCTGGACTCACCCTCCCGTTGGGGGAGGATTTGGGGAACGAGCTCGGTTTTGGGGCTTTGGAGGATGCGCTTTGTGGAAAGAGCAATCCATGGTACCTTTGTCCGGAGGTGCATAAAGCCATCGATGGGGTGAGGTTTATTGCGGACCACACGAGGAGGGAGGAGGATTCCACCAGGGTAAGTTTTTGCTTCTCTTTAGATAGCCCCCCCCCATAGGATATTAATAATAACTTTAAATCATTTTAAAACTTCTGACCAATCAGATTCATTTGAGAGCGGTTATTGCATCTTTTAATCGTCCCCCCGACGACTCGACCTTCAATGCGATTTTTTTCTGTTATCCGTTGAAGTTAATCCTCCGATTATAAAAAGATGAACAATCGAGGTTATGTCATGCCACAAACAATTAAAATTTTTTGTCGCACAACAAAAATAGAGCATACATTCCTTGCTTATTAAATTATTCGGTTCGTTACTCCCTATAAATCTTAAATAAAGTGGTTAATGGAGTTTTTTCTTCCTTCAACAAACAGCAATGTTTATTTCACGGAAAAACAAACTGAAACGTTGATAATTATTGTCAATTTCCCAGGAGCAACCCTGTCGTGTAAATGCCAACAAGTTTGAGTTTCAGGCCTAAATAAACTCTTCTGAAAAGAGCAAAGCCTGCCGCTAATTAGATGTGTTTACTTATTCAACTCCCCCCTTATGGACCGAACTCAGCTTAAGGGATTAATTTTGTATTTCAGAGAGCCCGCCGAGTAATTGGCCATCTACTATCGTTTTTATCTTCCAAATCCTAATCACACAAGTAGAAAAAACAGTAAATTATAGTTTTTCTATTTCGGTTTCCTAATGAACACTTTATAGCACCAAAAGCGTTCTCTATTGCACAGCTTTTGTTTACATCGTAACCAACAATCGCCAATTGTCAAGCGAACATTGAATTCTGTCTTTGAAAATGAAAAACCAATTCTTTTCTAACAAGTTGGGTATTCGAAATAGAAAAAATTGTATAAAAAACATGTTTCATAAGGCTCTTATCGCACTCGGATTTTGTAAAACTCGGGCTTTTCGCCCTCGTTGTCAAAAAATCCTCGTGCGATAATAATTGGCCTAATGAAACGTGTTTTTTAATATACTATTATAGACTGGAGCTGAATATAAAAAGTTTAATGTGAAATATCCGTTTCATTTTACGATAAACAGAGAAATTTCGGTTTTTCTTTGCAGGTTAAAGAGGATTGGAAATACGTGGCAATGGTACTAGACCGCCTGTTTTTATGGATCTTCACCCTTGCAGTGTTAGTGGGAACTGCAGGCATCATTTTACAAGCTCCAACGCTTTACGACGATAGAATACCAATCGACGTTCGACTCTCAGAAATCGCATCGACCACCGCCAAGCCGCACATTGCAAGCTCCCTCTAAAAGTCCTAAACAATAATTAAGGGCGTTCTTTATTCCCCAACGGGCACACACAGCGAAGGAATTGAACTTTTTCGACCGATCTTGAGAATAAACTTGCTAATACATTTTTTAATAGGCTCAAGTTTTCGTATTAGCTGCTTTTATACCCAGATCGGACAATAAACCTTGTATGTCTAGGAAAAAACGAAAATTTAGGCTGTTTTTATGGGGGTCAACCAATGTAGAAATAGGCTAGAAAAATGTTGAATTGTCACTGCTGTTTTTCATTAAATTTTTATATGCACACAGTGTAATATTGTGAATTTTTATGAAAAATGTATAAAATTTATTCATTTCAGCGAAACGTTACATACCGAGTGTCCAATTTCGGTTTACGTCATAACCACGCCTCCATCTGACGTAGTTTGACCGGCCTCCTATAATTGTGGTTAAAATATGACATATCTGTATATACCGAAGATAGATAAAGATGGTAGCTGAAAAACATAAGGGACTGTCTAGCACTAGTATTATAAAATGTATCTATTTAGAGCATTTGCCTTTGTACTTAATGCACGTTTTATTTCTAAGTGTAGAACTATAGATAACTGTTACTAAAGCTGCCGAATAATTATTGACGAACGTTAATGCATCAAAAATATTAAAAGAAAATGTTAATTAGTTGTCTATACTTAGAAATATTGTAACTAACAGATTTAATAACTAAATTTTGATATAAAACGAAAATTTTAATAAAAATCACTACACTTACCTCATCGTTTCAATTCTCCCGCTAAATAACACCCGGAATTTATACTACGACATATATTATTTGAAAATTTAACGTTACAATAAATACAACAATTAATTATCTATCTCATATAAGCAAATTAGTTATTTAAATAATGATTGTACTACACAATTCTTGTAATCCTTAATCCAGATTAAGGTTTAAAACTAAAACTTATTGTCAGTATATCAAATATATGACGTTTCTATAATAAGGCGATAATCCAAGGCAACTTACGTTAATTAATGTTATATGGTATATATTCGAGATAAAAACTAGTAAAATTATGGAAGATTCAAAAAATTTGACTTGTTAAAAGGAAGACAAAAGAGAAAATATCGTTTATGTTGGCGTCTGTACTTTCCGTTGAGGGGTAGCCTCGTGCTGTCTCCTCAAACGTCTTCTCAGCTCCGTCGGGAACTTTTCGTAACATTTCTTGCAGACTGGTTTCAAATCGCATTCGTAGAATTTGGTCTTTTGGTTCATCTTCTGGTCGCACACTGAACAGGCGAAATGGTGGACGCACCAGGCCTTGTTCAAGGCCGTGAAAACTGCAAATGACATTTGACAATCATACGATTGTTGAAAGAACACCTAGTTGTCGTACGTCGAAAAAACGCACTGAGTTGTCCTCGGTTAAAGTCGCAATGGCGATTTTAGGTACAAGTCTCATAATTAGAGATTTTTGGTAACTGGTTGGTAACAATGACAAAATGTCCTCAGTAGTGCAGCTATTTTTGAGTAATTACTAGTATGGCCAACTTAACACCAAAAAATGTTCACGCAAAAATGTCTAATTGTCATACGTCGAAAACCCGCACTGAGTTGTCCTGTGTCCTCGACCAAAATGTTAGCCAATGAGAAGGCGGAAGACTGACGAGACTGTGATTTTTGCTGATAGGTCGGTAACAACGCAAAATGTCAAAGTGGAAGTTTATACCAGGTAAATTCAAACGATCTCACGGTATTTTAATCAACTTAATGGACAATGACGAAAACTTAAGTATTTAATCTGAGGTATTGAGCGAATTAAGTAAAAAACAGTAACCAACTTTTACAAAAAAAAAGAAGCATCAGTGCAGCTATATCTTTGTGATTACAGGACGGCCAACTTAACACCAAAAAATCTTCAATCAAAAACGGCTTCTTCAAATTTTGCGATTGTTGGAATAAGTGTCTAACTGTCATACGTCAAAAACCCGCACTGAGTTGTCCTTGGCCGAAATGTTGGCCAACGAGAAAGCGGAAAACTGACGAATACAGGTGCAATTTATACAATAGTTACAGTATTTTTGCTGTTTGGTTGGTAACAATGACAAAATGTCAAAGCGGATTTAAAATAGTGAAAAAATAGTGAATTTAAACCATCTCACGGTATTTTAATCCAATCATACAGTGTTGCCATCTGTTTAGACAGTTTGTAACTAAAAACGTAACTTCACTTAAAACCATATCTTAAAACTATAAAAGCAGAATGGCCACCTTAAGAAAATATCCAATAGTAATAAAGTGTAATCAGGACTGACAATCTAAAGAGATGCCGTTCCATTGGTTTCATTTAATTGCCAACTTGAGGTACTGTGCGAGTAAAAAACAGTATAACCAACTTATTTAAGTTTTACAAAAAGAAGCATCAGTGCAGCTATCTTTTAGTGATTACCAGTATGACCAACTTAACACCAAAAAATGTTCACTCAAGAAACTCCATTAGATTCGTTTAATTGCCAATACTGCCAACCTGAGGAATTGAGATAGTTTAAAGTTAAAAACAGTAGGACCAACTTATTTAAATTTTAGAAAAAAGAAGCATCAGTGAAGCTACCTTTTAGTGATTACCAGTACGGCCATCTTAACACTAAAAAATGTTCACTCAAAAAATTCCATTAGATTTAATACATATGGATTTATTTAATTGCCAATAGTGCCAACTTGAGGTATCAAGAAAGTTAAAGTTAAAAACAGTAGGACCAACTTATTTAAGTTTTAGAAAATAGAAGCATCAGTTCAGTGTACCTATCTTTTAGTGATTACCAGTATCGCCAACTTCACACCAAAAATGTTAAACACATAATTGTCATACGTCGAAAGCCCGCACTAAGTTGTCTTCGACCGGAACCGCAATGTTGCCCAATGAGAATGCAAAAAACTGGCGACCTCAGAGCCAACTTTTATAGCTAGAGTAGGCTATGATTTTCGCTAACTGGTTAGTAACAATGACAAAATGTCAATGGAAGTTTATACATAGTAAATTTAGATGGTATTTTAACCAGTTTAAAATTCGACAATGATGCCAACTTAATTACAACAAAAGTGCCAATTTACTATTATAGTTACCAATGTTACATACCAAAGTTACTTTAAAACTCAATTATCATCATAAGCATACAGTGCTGCCATCTGTT
Organism: Pycnomerus fuliginosus; assembly: GCA_963924575.1. Lineage (NCBI taxonomy): Eukaryota > Metazoa > Arthropoda > Insecta > Coleoptera > Zopheridae > Pycnomerus > Pycnomerus fuliginosus. The sequence goes on along the minus strand of OZ004624.1, from coordinate 16,278,653 downwards.
TAACACATCGTAATTAAAAGCGGAGTACCAACTTGATTTTGCGTTACTAAAACTCGGTAGTGGCCAACTTAAGAAAATATCCAGTAATAACAGAACTGCCAATCCAAGAGACTAATTTTAGACTTAGAAAAAAAGAGACTTTCACTGATTACCAACCTAACGTTAAAAAATGTTCACTCAAATAGGACTTTCTCATATTTTGCAGAGTAGGAAAGACTTTTTGCAATGCAAGGGGAAAATGTACCATCTGATCAACAAAATTTACCAATCTAACTTTAAAAAATGTTCACTCAAATAGGACTTTATCATATTTTGCAGAGTAGGAAAGACTTTTTGCAAACGCAAGGGAAAAATGTACCATCTGATCAACAAAATTTACCAACTTAACGTTAAAAAATGTTCACTCAAATAGGACTTTCTCATATTTTGCAGAGTAGGAAAGACTTTTTGCAATGCAAGGGGAAAATGTACCATCTGATCAACAAAATTTACAAACCTAACGTTAAAAAATGTTCACTCAAATAGGACTCTCATATTTTGCAGAGTAAGAAAGACATTTTGCAATGCAAGAGGAAAATGTACCATCTGATCAACAAAATTTCCCAACCTAACATTTAAAAAATGTTCACTCAAATAGGACTTTCTCATATTTTGCAGAGTAAGAAAGACTTTTTGCAATGCAAGGGGAAAATGTATCACCTGATCAACAAAATTTACCAACCTAACGTTAAAAAATGTTCAGTCAAATAGGACTTTCTCATATTCTGCAGAGTATGAAAGACTTTTTGCAATGCAAGGGGAAAATGTACCATCTGATCAACAAAATTTACCAATCTAACTTTAAAAAATGTTCACTCAAATAGGACTTTATCATATTTTGCAGAGTAGGAAAGACTTTTTGCAAACGCAAGGGAAAAATGTACCATCTGATCAACAAAATTTACCAACTTAACGTTAAAAAATGTTCACTCAAATAGGACTTTCTCATATTTTGCAGAGTAGGAAAGACTTTTTGCAATGCAAGGGGAAAATGTACCATCTAATCAACAAAATTTACCAACCTAACGTTAAAAAATGTTCACTCAAATAGGATTTTCTCATATTTTGCAGAGTAGGAAAGACTTTTTGCAATGCAAGGGGAAAATGTATCACCTGATCAACAAAATTTACCAACCTAACGTTAAAAAATGTTCAGTCAAATAGGACTTTCTCATATTCTGCAGAGTATGAAAGACTTTTTGCAATGCAAGGGGAAAATGTACCATCTGATCAACAAAATTTACCAATCTAACTTTAAAAAATGTTCACTCAAATAGGACTTTATCATATTTTGCAGAGTAGGAAAGACTTTTTGCAAACGCAAGGGAAAAATGTACCATCTGATCAACAAAATTTACCAACTTAACGTTAAAAAATGTTCACTCAAATAGGACTTTCTCATATTTTGCAGAGTAGGAAAGACTTTTTGCAATGCAAGGGGAAAATGTACAATCTGATCAACAAAATTTACAAACCTAACGTTAAAAAATGTTCACTCAAATAGGACTCTCATATTTTGCAGAGTAAGAAAGACATTTTGCAATGCAAGAGGAAAATGTACCATCTGATCAACAAAATTTACCAACCTAACATTTAAAAAATGTTCACTCAAATAGGACTTTCTCATATTTTGCAGAGTAAGAAAGACTTTTTGCAATGCAAGGGGAAAATGTATCACCTGATCAACAAAATTTACCAACCTAACGTTAAAAAATGTTCAGTCAAATAGGACTTTCTCATATTCTGCAGAGTATGAAAGACTTTTTGCAATGCAAGGGGAAAATGTACCATCTGATCAACAAAATTTACCAATCTAACTTTAAAAAATGTTCACTCAAATAGGACTTTATCATATTTTGCAGAGTAGGAAAGACTTTTTGCAAACGCAAGGGAAAAATGTACCATCTGATCAACAAAATTTACCAACTTAACGTTAAAAAATGTTCACTCAAATAGGACTTTCTCATATTTTACAGAGTAGGAAAGACTTTTTGCAATGCAAGGGGAAAATGTACCATCTAATCAACAAAATTTACCAACCTAACGTTAAAAAATGTTCACTCAAATAGGATTTTCTCATATTTTGCAGAGTAGGAAAGACTTTTTGCAATGCAAGGGGAAAATGTATCACCTGATCAACAAAATTTACCAACCTAACGTTAAAAAATGTTCAGTCAAACAGGACTTTCTCATATTCTGCAGAGTATGAAAGACTTTTTGCAATGCAAGGGGAAAATGTACCATCTGATCAACAAAATTTACCAATCTAACTTTAAAAAATGTTCACTCAAATAGGACTTTATCATATTTTGCAGAGTAGGAAAGACTTTTTGCAAACGCAAGGGAAAAATGTACCATCTGATCAACAAAATTTACCAACTTAACGTTAAAAAATGTTCACTCAAATAGGACTTTCTCATATTTTGCAGAGTAGGAAAGACTTTTTGCAATGCAAGGGGAAAATGTACCATCTAATCAACAAAATTTACCAACCTAACGTTAAAAAATGTTCACTCAAATAGGATTTTCTCATATTTTGCAGAGTAGGAAAGACTTTTTGCAATGCAAGGGGAAAATGTATCACCTGATCAACAAAATTTACCAACCTAACGTTAAAAAATGTTCAGTCAAATAGGACTTTCTCATATTCTGCAGAGTATGAAAGACTTTTTGCAATGCAAGGGGAAAATGTACCATCTGATCAACAAAATTTACCAATCTAACTTTAAAAAATGTTCACTCAAATAGGACTTTATCATATTTTGCAGAGTAGGAAAGACTTTTTGCAAACGCAAGGGAAAAATGTACCATCTGATCAACAAAATTTACCAACTTAACGTTAAAAAATGTTCACTCAAATAGGATTTTCTCATATTTTGCAGAGTAGGAAAGACTTTTTGCAATGCAAGGGGAAAATGTATCACCTGATCAACAAAATTTACCAACCTAACGTTAAAAAATGTTCAGTCAAATAGGACTTTCTCATATTCTGCAGAGTATGAAAGACTTTTTGCAATGCAAGGGGAAAATGTACCATCTGATCAACAAAATTTACCAATCTAACTTTAAAAAATGTTCACTCAAATAGGACTTTATCATATTTTGCAGAGTAGGAAAGACTTTTTGCAATGCAAGGGGAAAATGTACCATCTGATCAACAAAATTTACAAACCTAACGTTAAAAAATGTTCACTCAAATAGGACTCTCTCATATTTTGCAGAGTAAGAAAGACATTTTGCAATGCAAGAGGAAAATGTACCATCTGATCAACAAAATTTACCAACCTAACATTTAAAAAATGTTCACTCAAATAGGACTTTCTCATATTTTGCAGAGTAAGAAAGACTTTTTGCAATGCAAGGGGAAAATGTATCACCTGATCAACAAAATTTACCAACCTAACGTTAAAAAATGTTCAGTCAAATAGGACTTTCTCATATTCTGCAGAGTATGAAAGACTTTTTGCAATGCAAGGGGAAAATGTACCATCTGATCAACAAAATTTACCAACCTAACGTTAAAAAATGTTCACTCAAATAGGATCTTCTCATATTTTGCAGAGTAGGAAAGACTTTTTGCAATGCAAGGGGAAAATGTACGATCTGATCAACAAAATTTACCAACCTAACGTTAAAAAATGTTCACTCAAATAGGACTTTCTCATATTTTGCAGAGTAGGAAAGACTTTTTGCAATGCAAGGGGAAAATGTACCATCTGATCAACAAAATTTACCAACATAACGTTAAAAAATGTTCAGTCAAATAGGACTTTCTCATATTCTGCAGAGTATGAAAGACTTTTTGCAATGCAAGGGGAAAATGTACTATCTGATCAACAAAATTTACCAACCTAACGTTAAAAAATGTTCAGTCAAATAGGACTTTCTCATATTCTGCAGAGTATGAAAGACTTTTTGCAATGCAAGGGGAAAATGTACTATCCGATCAACAAAATTTGAGATCAAGGACGTACAACTTTAAGGGCACGTTGAGACAATTTAATAATTATTGTTAATGAGACATAACTGCGGGTATCAGTAAAGTCTCGACGTGCCCTCAAACTCTGACAAATATTACCATCTCCTGCGATAACTTGATTGCAGACGTAGCAGAGATTGCCGAAAAGTTGATGGTAGTGGGTTTCACAGTAGGCCAAACCCTTCTTCTCGTAGTGGCGGTGGCCAAAAAACGGCTTCTCGCATTTGGCGCACACGAAATGCTTCAAAAATCGAAAAGATTAAATTTTTAATCCAAAGGAGATCGCAAACTTTAAATGTAAATCGGGAGGCCATTCAAATTTTAATAAAAAATGATAACAATTGTTCAGCTCATTGAGACGCGTAATTTTACATATATTTTTTTAAATTTGAGTGGTCGATTTACATTGAAAGTGTGCGATGTTCTTTAAATATATAATATAATATAACAATTTTATTTTTTAGGGTAAAGGAACTTACCTCAACATGCCAGTGTTTCCCAAGTGCGGTAACAACCCTTTCCTCGATTGGTCTGCGACAAGCCCCGCAAATGGGAATTCCCATTTTGTCATGGCAACGCAAACAATACAGCTCGTTCATATCATTGGCTGCAAACCCAGGACGACTCCTTACCTCCCGAGCGCTACTTTCCAACTCCACCCCGCAATTGGTACAATTGAAGTGATAAGGGTGGTAAACCTCACCCCTAAACTTCAAAGGTTGATCATCGATCAAAGCACTACAAGAAAAATTAATTACGATTTTTTTGCTTTGAAACAATTTTTTTCGTACTGGCACTTGTGGCAGACGTATTTCCCCGTTCCGATCGCCTTAACCTTGGCGTTGCACTCATGGCAGAGGGCTCTGCCGGCGTTTTTTATGAAACCAGTATCGGCCAACTCGATGTCGCACATTTCGCAACGGAAGCACTCTGGATGCCAACTGGCATTCATGGCTTTAATGACTCGCCCGATGATGAAAGTGTTGCATCTGCCACAACAAGGAGCGAACAGCATTTGAAAATCTCGCTCGCAGTATTTTCGCTCGTCGTATTCGTAAAAAATTCCGTCTTCGAACTCCTGGAAGCACTGGGCACACCTGCATAAAAATTTAATCTCATCCTTTGACTGTTTTTGCCTTTGACCGAGGGGTTTGTCCGATTTGAGGGATAAAAATGCTACAGAAATGGGGTTTATTTCCAAAAACTTCCTCTCAATTGCCATAAAATGCCAAACTTTATCGAAGTTTCTCAAAAATACCACAGAATTCCTCCGAAAAGCCTTGAAATTCCTCAATATAAACATAATAAATAGAAAACGAATAACTTTCTTACTTAAATATACCACGTTTCAAAAATATCTATTAAGTAAGCGAGGAATTGACCACCTGGAAATTATGGTGTACATTCATGAGAAATATTGTGGGAAACTGTTTGGAAATTCTGGAAATTATTTGAAAATTGCGAAAAGTATTTGGAAATTGATGTCCCGATACATTTTTCGTGGGTGGTCATCCCCTCGCTTTCAACTTAATTGCCAACTTAACTAAAGGGGAGTCACTGCTGCAAATTTAAAATAAGATTTTTTTCCTCCAAATCGCCACTTTTCTCCAAGGGGTTAACCACCTGTCGATTTCCCTGCACAGTGGGGAATTTGTTATTTTTTGCTATTTTATAGCGGTTCGTGATTTTTAGCAATTTTCAATTTTCTTTTTTACAATTTAAGCCTTCTGTACACTAATTTACCTTGTGGTTAACCTCTTAACAATTTTTGAGAAGTGAATATCTTGCCAAAATGGAGTCGGAAAGATCACAAGGCCGTTTACATCGCGTCGGCCATGAAAGTTGAACAGTACGTGGAGATTATTAGTAGTGAGATGTAAATCTGTGGGTATCAGTAAAGTCTCGACGTGCCTTTCAACTTTCGCGGCCGACTTAATTGTCAATCGAACTAAAAGTGGAAAGACACTGTTAGTTGCCAATATTTTATTTCCCAAATCTTAAACTACTGTTCCCCGAGGGGTTAACCACTTAGTGACTTTCGTGTATAGTTTTCTTGTTGTTTTGTAGCGGTTTTGGTGACTTTTTTTATCAAGCTTTTTGTGTACACCGAGGTTAACTCCTCGTTTTTCTCCTATATCAATCTTCGAAAAGTCAATATCTGGTGCTAGCTGCCGTGGAGGAAGATAACGAAAATATTTTTTAATATCGCTATCCCCTTTTGTCGCATTCCCTAGTCATGAGTGAAAAAAGGACACCAAATGCTTTAAACCAAATTTTAGTTCCTTTGGAGACCTTAAGGCCAAAATTAAGCCAACAATTATTAATACTAATAATGAAAATGTCACTTTTTGACGTGACAAAGTTTCCAGAGTCTTCTCAATTTCCGATAGCTCATAATTTTTTCAGAATATCTTTTTTCGTAAATAACTCAAGAATTGATAAGTAATTTAGCGCTCTATCGATTGCCGTTGCCAAAAATAGTACGTTAAATTTGAAAAAATCGACTTTTCCACATTTTGTATTTGGTATCATTTCCGGAAGTGACGGAATCTTGCCAATATTTTAGGTGAATTCAAAATTGTCGGTAATGGCCGAGTACCAAATTTCAAATTTCTATTCCACTGGGAAGTGGAAAAACTTCCAACGAACCCTGTATACTACTATTACTACTATTTGGAAATTACGAGCGGTTGACCACTTGGAAATGGTGGTGTACAAGCACGACAAATTGTGAAAATAATTCGGAAATTGATGTACAATTTTTCGTGGGTGGTCAACCCCTGGTAGATTATTAGGTAGATTATGTACCGGGGGTCCCAAAACCGAAACTAAATCGTTTTTTCAGTTTTGACTTTTGTTATAAAATTTTTCTCACACTTAGCCAAGATATCCGTGACTTTGCGCTAATGCGATTTTTTCGAATAACTTACTTTTTTCAGAAGTTGATTTGGTTTTTAGGCATCAACTTTCTGTGATTTTTCAAGAAAATGTGTTTTGGCGTATTTTCACGTGTTAATGGTTATGACGGAAGTAACAGTGATGCCCAAATAGTTAATTTTTAGCAATAATTCTCTCATTTTGTCACTCATTGTCACCCGCCTATAGGTATTGATCTTTGGATTATTCCAGATTATTCATTATCATAACTCTGAAAATTAAAATGTCGAGAGGCCGAGGTGCCAACATACAAGTCACCAAGAGAGAAAAACGCCCACCGCAAGCGATTTTTTCTTAAATTTGGCGTTTTTTTATGATTTTGGCCACTTTTTGCTTAATTTAATAAAATTGATTTTGTTAACTATATAACAAAAATGAGGTTTATTGTTGCCATGTTATGTCTAATAGCAAGAAAATAATAAACACCAAAGGCCAAAAATGGTATCCAAAAGAGTTCTTAAGAATAACGTAGTCAAAAACCATGTTTACACGAACTTATGTGATCTAGTTAGGAGGTAACACAAATTCCCCTAAATTTCTCAAATTACTGCGCAAATTCCACAATTTCCTCAAAGGGCAATCAAATTCTGTAATGCCAAAAACATCCCTCCGAAATTCCACAAAATTCCTCGGTGGGCAACCCCTCACCTTTGACGTTTAGTTATTTCGGATCGCTTGATACTTACACAAAACACTGCTGATGCCAAAGCTGTCCCGTGGAATTGACAATTTTCTCATGAGGTTCAAACCCATCCCCGCATCGAGCGCAGTTCATATTCTCCAAAGACATAGTCGCCGTAATACTGCAAAAAATATTTATAAATGAAATCATTTTTTAACAAAAGCGCGGCTTTTTTCCGTTGTTTTTTTGACAAGCCCGACTCACACTGCCCCAGCGTTTGCTAGAAAAAAATTTTACATTACCATGTCGTGGGTCTATTAAGCCGTCTGTAGTCGATAGAATTAACAGATTGCACAGAAACGCCATCGTAGTCATCTAGAGTGCTAAACCTGTGATAGGCGCCGTTCAACATTTCCTTAGAGTCAGCCCTTCGTTGAAACAAAGTACTTTGAAAAATGGGCCCCAAAGGTGGAACGCCTGGTGATGAATCTTTATACGCCTCCATTTTGCTCGTTTTTAACGTTCAAGAGGTACTAAATCAAGTTATCTTGTGATAGTAAAATTTACACATCACCTTTTATCTGAATTAAGTCAACAGTTGCGATTAGTCTGTCGGTTCGCGTTGACGCATCAAAGGTGGGCCGTTTAAGTTACAATAAAAAGTTTAAAAAATCAAGTAATTAACGAAGTTGGAATTTAAAATTTTCAATGGAAATTTACATGTAAATTCCACTAGAAGATGGCTGGCTGTAAAGGGAGGCAAGTATGCTTCAGAAGTCTCACACTTTAGTTAATGGAAAAATGAAGGGCCAGAATCCTCATAGTATATCTACTAACCGCAATGACCAAAGACATCAATTTTCTTGACTACTCTATACAAAGCATTTAATTCAAGCTTGAATCAGAGAAGTCAAATGACTGTAACATCATAGAAAGTGAGTATGTATAAAAATGGACCGAATGAATAAAATTTTACCAAAATCTTTTGCTTCAATTAGTAAAGGATAAAAATATACATCCTACTTGGAAAAGAAAAATATAAACTTATATGAAAGGCATTTGCGTAACTTCAGAATAAAGGGTACTGAGCTTTTGCTTATAGTTCTATCCTTATCTTACACAAGAACAATTTGTATTTATATCCTTCATTAATGCAAGTTTAAGCATCTTATAATACTTTATTCATCAGGTCCAATTTTGTGCAGTGTGCACTCATCAGAGCCAACTTGGTCTTGGACTTGAACTGATTTTATCTTTATATTGATAAAGATTTTGCAGAAGTTTTTGCTTCAATTAGTAAGGGATAAAAATTTACATCCTGCTTGCAAAGAAAAAAGATAGACCCGACAATGTTGTTGTTTGTCTACTAGAGTCGTATGTCTTAGATCAGTTCATCCTATTCTAAAATGTCAATGTCACGCAGACCAGCCCAGCCTGCTAGAACTGCCAGAACTAAAAATTTGGTGACCTACTTTTACATTTTTACAATGTTTTTCCAGCCTAATTCCCTCACAATCAATTTTTAAGGGCATTTACATAAAAAATCAATGGGCAAACAAGACTATTTCTAAATCTGAACACACCCAAAACCACATCCTCAATTTCTCCGTGCATTAAAAATTTAATGAAAATTTACTCTATTTTTTTTGTCTTACCCAGGCATCGGTGTTGGTGACATCAGCCACCAAAAGAATAAAATCAAGTTGCAGATGGCAAGCTGAAAATAAAAAAATTCAATATCAACAACCAAGACACCTTAATTGACTTGTTTCGCATTAATTCGTCAATTATAATTAGTAAAAATTAATTAAATCGTTACCCGAATTAGATAATCCAATTATTATTGGGATTTGAGGCGTTATATGGAAAATGTCACTGGGACTCACTGGGATAACCTCGATGCTGATGAAGTAATGGTTTTGTTAATGGACATTGGACAGCACTGACCAATCCGACGTCAGATTACCATTTAAAGAACAGAAGAAGGCGTCGGATGCAAAGCGCGCCAAATTCAAATTATTGAAAAGATTTGTTTTTATTGCTGCAATAAACATAATACCATAGTTTTAAAAACTAAATTTAGGTCAACGGAATAAGCTAAATAAATATTGATACAAACGGTGATTGTTTGTTGATAAATAAATAAATAGATAAATAAAATGTCTTAAATTGACAACTGACAAGTTGTAGGTACAAAGATACTACTGTGGTAGATCCCTTGAACAGCTAATTTTATTTTCCATTGATTAATATTAATTGCATGGTCCTGTTTATGGTTCTAGTTGGAAGAGATATTTGGAAAGGTTTAATACAGAACCAGTTGATTATTGAAGATTAATAAACATTCTTAAAGTAGCTAAAATTAAACTAACTAGGTAGTAGTTTTGCACAGTACACAGTAGATTAATTGTCTAATGCATTTGACAGATGACCTAACCTACAAATCTCCATCAACAGATTTTTGCATTTTACGAAAAAAATAAAGTGTTTGAAAGTAAAATACCGAAAATCTACATAAAATGACTGCATTTATAGCCGCCCACTGCGGTTTGTATCCACAACTTAAACTTTAATTTTTCCAGGAGCCCTTAAGAACGAATTCTACAGCAAATTGTCAAAAAAAGCGTGTTTGAATGTTTAAAAGGCATCGAACTGCTACAAAACGGAGTCACTACCTTAGAAGCCATAAAAATCGTTATTTCCAGTATAAAACATTCCTTTTTGGTGATTTTACCTATTTTACGTCCTGCTGTGACATTGCCCATACAACAGTGAGGATGAGTGTAGGTTGCCATTGGAACTATGGTGAATAATGCGAGTGGTTCTTATATGTATTTATAGAACTGATTGAAAATAAAAAAAAAATTAAACTAGGAATTAGTTGAAATTACTCTCCTATAACATAGCATACCCAAACCAAGCAGAGTAATTTTTTATTCACTTCCTGTGTAACCCGCCGAAATGACCCCTACTACAAATATGTGCTTATCATATTTGACCATGTGAAAAATTGAATTTTTGAAAAACGCAAAAACAAGTCAATTACTTTTTTTAACCTCCCCAACCCCATCACAATTTAAAAAAAGGCAGCAGAGAAGCGGCTGGAACCTCCCCAACGCATGGGTCTTTGATTTCCGTGACTTATTGTGTTTAAGATTTTAAAGTTGATATGCCTAAATGGCACTTCCCGTGGACCAATTGCTCCCAAAAGCCTTTCAGCTCTTCAATGGGTTACCTAACCTCCATGTACCAAATTTCGGACAAATTGATCCAGTAGTTTGGGCTATAACGTGGTTTCAGTGTTATTACAAAATTTCGATTTTTCTACCCGAAGGGTACTAAATGCGAATAAATTTTATCTCATTTAAAAACAGAATTTGAAGACCTTTCTGATGATAACAATAAATCTTTCAAAAAGTTGTTTTTGATGGGTGAATGAGAGAATAATTTTAAGTTTCGAAATTGGTGTGCCAAAACGGCACTTTCCGTGGGTCGATTGAATCCAAAATTTGTTCAGCTCTTCGACGTGTAATACAATCCCCATGTGCAAAATTTCAGCCAAATCGGTTGAGGGGCTTGGGCTGTACCGCGATTTTAAAGTCCGATAAAAATCAATTTTTTTTAAATTGTTGGTCAAAAGGGCACTAAGAATGAATACATTTTTAGATGCAGAATTTGAACGTCTTTCTTATGGTGACGTGAAAAATGGGGGTTTGCATTTAAAATTTAAAAGTTGATGTGCCAAAATGGCATTTGTGGTTGCACGATTGGCTCCAAAAGCTTTTCAGATCTAAGTTGGGTTTTCACATGTACACGTACCAAATTTCAGCCAAATCGGTCGAGTAGTTTGGGCTGTGGCGTGTTTACGAACGTACGTACGTACGTACGTACGTACGTACGCACGAACGTACGTTCATACATACAGACACATTTTAAAAACCACTTTTTTGGGTTCCTGAGACCTCAAAACGTATAGATCCGGTCTTATCTCGAATTCGAAAATTTTAGTGATTGCAGTAACCTCCCTTTTTTTTAAATGGTGAAGTGGAGTGGGGAGGTTAAAAAAATGGGAGGTTACTGCAATCACTAAAATTTTCGAATTTGAGATAGCACCAGATCTTCACGTTTTGAGGTCTCAGGAACCCAAAAAAGGGGTTTTTAAAACGTGTCTGTGTGTATGTACGTACGTACGTACGTACGTTTGTACGTACGTTCGTTTGTAATCACGCCACAGCCAAGACTACTAGACCGATTTAGTTGAAATTTGGAACATAGGCATCTCGTAACCTAACTTAGATCTGAAAAGCTTTTGGAGCCAATCGTGCAACCGGAAATGCCATTTTTTACTTCACCATAAGGAAGACCTTCAAATTCTGCTTCTAAAAGTGTATTCATTCTTAGTGCCCTTTTGACCAAAAATAAAAAAAAAATTGATTTTTATCGGACTTTAAAATCGCGGTACAGCCCAAGCCCCTGAACCGATTTGGCTGAAATTTTGCACATAGGGATTGTATTACACGTCGAAGAGCTGAACAAATTTTGAATTCAATCGACTCACGGAAAGTGCCGTTTTGGCACACCAATTTCCAAATTTAAAATTATTCTCTCATTTGACCATTAAAAACAAGTTTTTGAAAGATTTATTGTCACCATCAGAAAGGTCTTCAAATTCTGATTTTAAATAGGGCAAAATTAATTCGCATTTAGCGCTGTTTGGTTCAAAAAAGCGAAATTTTATAATAACAGTAAAAATACATTATAGCCCAAATTACTGAATCGATTTGGCTGAAATTTGGTACATGGAGATCGGGTGACCCGTTGAAGACCTGAAAGGCTTTTGAAAGCAATTGGCCCACGGGAAGTCCCATTTAAGCATATCAACTTAAAATTTTAAATACAAGACCTCATTTTTTATGTCGCCATTAGAAAGGCGATCAAATTCTGGTTCTAAAAATGTGTTCACAGTTTCGGCCATTTCAGTAGAAAATAGAGAAAAAATTCTTTCTCAATAAAAGGGAGCGGGCTGACAGTGGATGACATAAAGTGGCAGTTATTGTCAAAAAGGTGGCAAAAGATTAACCTTAAAAGGAACATATTGTCAAATGTGATGGGTGATGTCCGAGGTGATGTCGGTATTTGTCAGAAAATTGCGAAATTAGTCAAGGATTAAAAAAATTCTGTTGAATTTACTACTATCTACACAGAATACAAAGATTCACGCGATGGGGAGGTTCCAGCCGCTTCTCTGCTGCATTTTTTAGTTTCTAATTTCTTTAAAGGCATAGAGTAAACTCAAAATCTCATGTATTTTTTATTGCATAATGGAACATATGATTAATGGAAAAGAGCGCGAACATGCCCGCAAAAAGAAAAAATATATATTTTCCGTGTACTATTCTGAAATATGTTAAATTTCCAAGTATTTTTTCATTTAGAAAAGTTAAACTTTTCTACATAGCAATTTTGTAACCGACTGTACACTCAAGTATATAAGTGAATGTACCGGTTTGTCAAAACTAGTAGGCAATGACATACCTATGGAAATACATTACCATAGCTTACTAATTTTTTATAAATCGTTAACATTCACTCGCACTCTGAACCGATCGGTACCTATCGGCTCAGAGGAGTTATTCTGATAAAGACAATAAAATATGTTCAAATCTAAATCCTTGTGCAATATAATGAATTTAGCACCTTAATCTATTCTTATAAAACCCGATACACCGCATTGTGAATATTGAATATTATTTTATCGCGCCGAGTCTCTCGTTAAAAAAATCATAACAAGAAAAAATGAAAATAATTGTCTTACTTTTCATAGTTGCTCATTTGACTTTATCCAGGGCAATAGTGGGTCAAAAAGGTATACTGGTACTTTATTTAACTAGTTGTAATGTCTTTTTTTAAGGTAAGACTCGTATAATTGGCGGCGACGAGGTAGCCAGCGTTATCTACAAGTTCGTTGTTAGTATAATCTACCGCACCAGTAATGGACAATATTTTTGCGCTGGATCTCTTTTGAGTAACAGATGGGTACTGACTTCTGGCACTTGTGTGGATGGGTAATTTTGTTATTTTAAACAAATTCCATTTTTTCATTAATTAAATAAACAAAAAAAATAGGGCCACATCATTGACAATTCTGGCAGGAACTCACTATAGGCAAGGGGCCAACCAGGGAACTGGAACTCAAGTCGCTAGTTCTAATTCTATTATTAACCCGGGTTACTCGACAGAACCTTTACAAAACGACATTGGTATGGTTCAGTTTCGTGAAGCTGTCGAGTTTAATGGTAAAAACAATTTTGTCCTCTAGCAATTTCTTTATAACTATCGCCACTTTTTTAAGACTTTACGGCTACCGCATCCCTTTACGGCAATAATATACCAGATTTCCAACAAGTTTTAACGGTAGGATGGGGAACCACCGGAGATTGTATACATTTTCTGTCTTAAAAAACTTTATAAATTATTCTTTTCTAGCCGATGATGAATTTCAAGATATACTTAACAGTGTGTACGTGACTACCTTGCCAAACCAAGAATGTTCACTATATTATGGTGACCAAGTCATAGACACAATGGTTTGTGCTATCGGAAAATATAATGAAGGAACTTGCTATGTGAGCTTTTTTCCCCAACGTTTTTTTTAACTTCTACGCTCAAGGCGGAGCAGTATATAAAATCGATCAAAAATTCGAAATTGAACTGACATCAAATCTTTACGTTTCGGGGTCCCAGGAACCCAAAAAACCTATTTTTGAAAAATGTGTGTCTGTGTGTCTGTCCGTGTGTCTGTCCGTGTGTCTGTGGACACGCTACAGCCGAAACTACTGAACTGATTTTGATGAAATTTGGCACACATATTCAGTGGGAGATTTGTAGGTGCTGATTAGAATCTGGGCTACACCGGCTCACGGAAAGTGCCTTTTTGGCACATCAACTTTAAAAATTTAAATGCAAACCCCCATTTTTCGCATTACCATATGAATGCTCTTCAAATTCTGCTTCTAAAAATGTATTCACACTTGGGCCCTTTTGACCAAAAAATGGTGCCGTGAAAAAAAAACTATGCATAAATGTATATTTTTATTACCGGATTTGATAACTGATTTTTTTTCAAGCCGAAAACCTTAGTGCCATTTTTTCGAAAAATGTCATTTTAGTGGCAATTTATTTTATTGTCTGTGCGGGAGAGGAGCTGATTAGATTTTGAAGCCGATCAGTCAACCCGAAGTGCCCTTTTGGCATAGCAACTTTCTTATTTTAAATATTTAAAAATTTAATAAATGCTGCTGTTATTAATCCAATGCAGCGCGGCGTAGAAGTTCCTGCCGTCTCCGAGACCGCCTTTTTTTTTAAGTTAATATTGTTTTAGGGTGACATGGGAGGGCCTTTGGTATATTCCTATAAAGCTTGGCTTGTTGTTGGTGTTGCCAGTTTCATTAGTAGCGGTGGATGCGAGAGCCAATATCCTTCAGGATTTACTAGAACTTATCCTTTCAACGACTGGATTTTGGAAACTATGAGGTCGTAGAGGAAATTCTAATCACATGGATTTTTAAGAAATAAATATTAAAAATCATCAAAATATTTTTTTTAGTCGACTATTATATCGGAAAGACCCTGTTTCGGTGCCCATTCGCATCGGAACCGAAAAATACACAGAAAAGACTTTTTATGTCCAGAATAGTAACGTGTGTAGGCGGCTCAAATTATCATTGAAAACGAAATATGTCAGTGAAGTTAGCCACAATCTACGCACTACGTTCCTCAAGGCAAAGGCTACTAGATCGGAAAAGTTTTTGATCATTCTTCATATGAAAACACAATTTATAGAAAGGAAACATTCAAGCCTTGTTTTATGCAATTTTCTAGGTTTGGTTTTCACCCTAAAACCCACAGCCTTCAACCCCGAAATCCCGAACACAAATATGTAGTTGACTTGGAGCAAAATTAACCCTTCATACCTATCTGCAAGCGAAACAGACTGAACGCAAAAAGTTGCACCCCCGAAATCCACCGCCTTCAACCTCCAAATACGAAAAATTGGCATAG
Source organism: Pycnomerus fuliginosus (assembly GCA_963924575.1). Lineage (NCBI taxonomy): Eukaryota > Metazoa > Arthropoda > Insecta > Coleoptera > Zopheridae > Pycnomerus > Pycnomerus fuliginosus. The sequence continues at coordinate 16,263,015 of OZ004624.1, read as the reverse complement.
AGGAAATGTAGCCTTTGGAACACCTGTTGCCGTAGCACACTAATTGAACGGAAAAAATTGGCAGTCTCGGAGACGGTAGAAACCTCTACTTTTTCACAGAATTTGTAAACGTTCAGATCATGAACCAATGATCAGGTTATCGCTAAAGGGTAGGTTCTATCGATTGAAGCAGGCGCCAATTCATCGCAACAGAATAACCTACAAGGTCAAAGAAGCTTATCATCATAAAAATAACATTTCTACATCTAAGATTTTCGACCCAATTATTGACCTTATCGTCATTATTAAAAGAAATTAAATCGTGTTGGTTTTTAGTCACTTTTTGCCACGACTGTATACGTCCGAAACTTTCTCACGTCTTGCCCTCTCTTTTGACCTTGAGCCTCAGACTCACTCACTCAGACCTCTTGACTACACAAGACGAGAATAGTGTGGATTTTAACGACAATGTTAAATTTGAATAAAAATAGAATAAAAGTCAACCACTGACCCTATTTAAAACGTTTCAGTTATTCGTTGCATGCAAGCCCGCCAAAAAACCCCGCTTTAACAATTTAAAACGTGAACGCTGAGCAAACGGTTGAAGATATAACAAAATCATATATAGAAGAATTGTTGGCTATGAAAAGATCTACCAAAACGTCCGTGACAGCATATAGGTATCCAAGAAGAATAGCCTACAACAAACAATCAAAACAATTTTTACAAAAAATTAAAGCACAAAAACAACCATTGTAGGCTCTCTAACATGAATATTTATATGCTGTGGCGGACTTTTTTGTAGATCTATTTATTGTCAACAATTCTTCTATATAAGATTTTGTCCCATTTCCAAACGTTTAGGCAGCGTTCACAAAACAAGCGCACTTTTTCCCCGGATTTATCGGAGCGCTCCCTATGTAAACGTAGGCGAGGCGCCATATAGACGTATAAATCTGTACAATCTCATATTCATGGTGCTTACTGAACGTGCACGTAAAATTTCATCTCGATGTCTTCAGTAGTTTCGGCTGCAGCGTGTTTTTCATGATTTTTTGCCAGAAGGCACTAAGTGTTGATACATTCTTGGAAGCAGAATTCGAAGAGCATTCATATGGTAACGCGAAAAATGGGGGTTTGCATTTAAATTTTTAAAGTTCATGTGCCAAAAAGACACTTTCCGTGAACCGATGTGGCCCAAAGCACCTACAAGTTGCCCACTGATTATGTGTGTCAAATTTCATCTCGATACGTTCAGTAGTTTGAGCTGCAACATGTTTACAGTTTTTTCAAAAATCACTTTTTTGGGTTTCCATGACCCTAAAAGATTAGACTTTGGATCACCTACTGTACCTAGAGGTGTATAATAGGTAGGCACTTCTACTTTTTTCACAGAATTTGCAAATATAGCCTGTTTAAAGTTCTAAATGATATGAAACCAAGTTAATGGCTCTAATGGATTCAGGAAAATTGAGGAATGTAACCCTTTCTTGCTTATGGGGTAGGTGGTATACCATAGTGGTAAACTATAAATGAAAGAACAATCTGTTTAAAAAATAGTAAATAGAATAAAAGTGACAAAAAATGACCTATAAAAGTCAGCCACTTATCTGGATGTCCACTATGAACCATAAAGAACTGTTTGAGATCATGACACTCGCAATTTCTCTTAAGATCAAAGGTGGGACCGCGAATTTTGAATTGACACAAAAATGGAGTTTTTGTATTTTTGAATCAAAATAAGAGAAAAAGTAGGAGTAACGTCTTTGTCAGTTAGAATGGCTTCAAAATGATCTGATTAGTACTTGCAAGTAAGTATAATGTCACATGCTTATTCTGATGTCGCCAACACTAACACGAAACCCCCTCAACACAAACCAAAAGTAAACAAAAATCCCTCGCAAAATCCCCTCACATAGTCCCATGAGTGGATTTTTTATGCGAACTCAAATTCCCTGAAGTAGTAAACCGCCTCCCACAAATCAAACACAAATATGGTTTCTCCCCCGTGTGAGTCCTCGCATGAACAGTCAAATGAATATTCTTAGCAAACTGCTTTCCACAATGTTGACACATGTAGGGCTTCTCCCCTGTGTGCTTCCTCATGTGAACCCTCAGGACCCCAGGATGGACGAAAGCTCTTTTGCAAACGTCACATACATGTCTCTTTTCCTCACTATGCGTGGCCTTGATATGTGTCGATAAATTACTCTTCGAAGAATACATCTTCCCGCACCAGGTACAAATGTACGGCTTCTCCCCTGAATGCACTCTCTCATGCACATTCAGATTGTATTTTTTTGCAAAGAACTTCAAGCAAGTTTTGCACTTAAATGGCTTGCCCGGGGGGTGGTGCCCTAGAGCCGCAGAGGAACTAAACTCCTCCTTAAGGCTACAAACAAACTTTTCTTCAGCAACCAATTCTTCCTTTGATTCGTTTGAAACTGAAATTCAACAAAACTACTATGTTTAACAAATAAAACAAATAATTACTTTCTGGGAAGCATTCATTGCAGAATTGTTCGAAAGATGGTTTGGCACAATTCTGGCACCTGTCGAGGCTTTGAAGGGTTTCCAAAAATGCGGAGAGGTCGTCAATTGTTTCAATTTGAGGCAGATTTGGAATTTCGACAGATTCATTGTTGATAAATATCGATAATTTGTCGTTTTCTAAAAGGGCCCCCTTGTCAATGACAACTTGTTCCCAAGTAATGTTCACGTGCAATATTGCGATGAATGTATGTCCTGGATCGATGTGGAGCCCCCATAAAGTGTCGGGAAGGGTTAAAGATCCCAGGTTTTTAATAAGATTTGCGATTTTTGTCATTATTTTGACTATAAATTTGACAATTAAAAGCTGGGTTATGTTGCGATGGATGGCGAATGAAATGACAATGACAGATAAGGCAATTTTTCGTGAACAAACAACAATTAAATGTAGAGGTAGAGGACGCCACTTCAAATTTTGCTTGTGTTTTGTGGTCTCTCAGGTCTGCTATAAAAAAAGTAGGAAAACTATTAAGCACCTGTGTAGTAATTTGGCTCTTCTCCACTAGATGGCGCTCTCATTTGACAACGTAGCAAACTCCAAGCAGGAATCTTTCTTTTAAGCGATCGAATAGTACCGGCCTCTTCCACCAGGTGGCCCCAGCAAGTTGTGCAAACTACTAAGCGACTCACATAGTTTGGTACTTCTCCACTAGATGGCGGCAAATAATATCGATGAGGCGCCCTCTTTCGTCAACGAAGCAAACTACAGGTAGGAATGTTTTAAGAGATCAGAGAGTTCCTTGCTTCTCCACCAGATGGCGCCAGTTAATTGTGCGAGGAACTCAAAAATTAAAAATCGAACGTAAAGGCGAAAATAGCTGGCGCTTTGTTCCAAAAATGATCCTTAAGGGCATAGCAGATAAAGGCGAAAGTCGCATTCTTTTTGATGCAAAAATGACCCTTATGTACGTGGTCGATAAAGGCGCAAATCACTTTCTTTTTGATGGAAAATTGAGCCTTATGTACCTGCAGCATAGAGGCGAAAATGGCTTGTTTTTTATTCCAAAAATGATAATTACGAGTGTGGTCGATAAAGGAGAAAATCGCTTGGTTTCTCTGCTACAAAATTAGCGGCAAACTACTAAGCGACTCACATAGTTTCGCACTTCTCCACTAGATGGCGCCAAATAACATCGATGAGGCGCCCTCTTTCGGCAATGAAGCAAACTACAGGTAGGAATCCTTTAAGCAATCGGACAGTTCCTTGCTTCTACACCAGATGGCGCCAGTTAATTGTGGGAGGAACTCAAAAATTAAAAATCGAACGTAAAGGTGAAAATAGTTATCACTTTGTTCCAAAAATTATCCTTACGAATGTGGTCGATAAAGGAAAAAATCGTTTGGTTTCTCTGCTACAAAATTAGCGGCAAACTGATAAGCGACTCACATAGTTCGGCACTTCTCCACTAGATGGCGCCAAATAACATCGATGAGGCGCCCTCTTGCGGCAATGAAGCAAACTACAAGTAGGAATCCTTTAAGCAATCGGACAGTTCCTTGCTTCGACACCAGATGGCGCCAGTTAATTGTGGGAGGAACTCAAAAATTAAAAATCGAACGTAAGGGTGAAAATAGCTATCGCTTTGTTCCAAAAATGATCCTTACGAATGTGGTCGATAAAGGAGAAAATCGTTTGGTTTCTCTGCTACAAAATTAGCGGCAAACTGATAAGCGACTCACATAGTTCGGCACTTCTCCACTAGACGGCGCCAAATAATATCGATGAGGTGCCCTCTTTCGGCAACGAAGCAAACTACAGGTAGGAATCCTTTAAGCAATCGGACAGTTCCTTGCTTCTACACCAGATGGCGCCAGTTAATTGTGCGAGGAACTCAAAAATTAAAAATCGAACGTAAGGTGAAAATAGCTATCGAATGCTATCGCTTTGTTCCAAAAATGATCCTTACGAATGTGGTCGATAAAGGAGAAAATCGTTTGGTTTCTCTGCTACAAAATTAGCGGCAAACTGATAAGCGACTCAAAATAGTTCGGCACTTCCCCACTAGATGGCGCCAAATAACATCGATGAGGCGCCCTCTTTCGGCAATGAAGCAAACTACAGGTAGGAATCTTTTAAGCAATCGGACAGTTCCTTGCTTCTACACCAGATGGCGCCAGTTAACTGTTCGAGGAACTCAAAAATTAAAAATCGAACGTAAAGGTGAAAATAGCTATCGCTTTGTTCCAAAAATGATCCTTACGAATGTGGTCGATAAAGGAGAAAATCGTTTGGTTTCTCTGCTACAAAATTAGCGGCAAAGTAATAAGCGACTCACATAGTTTGGCACTTCTCCTCTAGATGGCGCCAAATAATATCGCTGAGGCGCCCTCTTTCGGAAACGAAGCAAACTACAGGTAGGAATCTTTTAAGCAATCGTTCAGTTTCCTTGCTTCTCCACCAGATGGCGCCAGTTAATTGTGCGAGGAACACACAAAATTTAAAAGGCGTAAATAGCTGGCGCTTTGTATCAAAAATGATTCTTAAGCGCATAGTCGATAAAGGCGAAAGTCGCATTCTTTTTGATGCAAAAATGACCCTCATGTACATGGTCGATAAAGGCGCAAATTTCAATTCTTTTGATGCAAAAATGACCCTTACGTACATGTTCGGTGAAGGCAAAAATCGTATTCTTTTTGATGCAAAATTGAACTTTATGTGCATGTAACATAAAGACGAAAATTGCTTGCTTTTTGTGCCAAAAATGATCCTTATGTATGTGGTCGATAAAGGCGAAAGTCGCTTGGTTTTCCTGCTGCAAAATGAATGGCAAACTACTAAGCGCTTTACATAGTTTGGTGTTTCTACACTAGATGGCGCCAGATAATATCAATGGGGCGATCTCTTTTGGCAACGAAGCAAGCTACAGATAGGAATCTTTTAAACGATCGAACAGTTCCTACTTTCTCCACCAGATGCCGCTAGCTAATTGTGCCAGCCTGTAGTGCCAGCAACACTCAAAAATTAAAAATCTAAGGTAATGGCGAACATAGCTTGCGTTTTGTTCCAAAAATGATCCTTGTGCTCGTAGTCGATAACGGCGAAAGTCGCATTCTTTTTGATGCAAAGATGAGCATGAGATGTACATGGTCGATAAAGGCGAAAATTTCAAACCTTTTGATGCAAAAATGAACCTAATGTATGTGGTCGATAAAGACGAAAATCACATTCTTTTTGATGCAAAAGAGAACCTTATGTACAAGCAGCATAAAAGCGAAAATGGCTTGTTTTTAATTCCAAAAACTATCCTTATTCATGTGGTTGATAATGGCGAAAATCGCATGATTCTTCTGCTGCAACTCACATAGTTTGACGCTTTTACATTAGATGGCGCCAGATAATTCCGATGGGGCGCCCTTCTTAGACAACGAAGCAAATTACAGGTAGGAATCTTTTATGCTGTTTTGTGACCAAGACAAACAGGCAAGACGGTTGCAAAAATCAACATTCCTCAGTCGGTATTACAGAATTCTGTAATCGCTAGATTCCAGGAGTGCGTTCGTAAAGTGTTACATGTGTCTAAAGGCGTTTTTTAGGAAATTTTGAAACTGACAGCAAAAGTGACAGTATTTCAATATAAATTTAAAAAAAAGCTAACCAATCACGAGAGCCCAATTGTATTAATTAGTATTGCAAAACATGAAATCGAGAAAAAACGCCTGAAATACATGAAGTTTGAATTTCAAAACTTGGCGCCTGCGCTGCGCTCGGTCCATGCTCGGTCATGGTCATGCTCTTTAGCGTTTTTTGAGGTGTTTTACTGTTTTGAGCGTTTTTTTTTCCAATTTTGAAAAAAGTACCATTTCTTGACCGAAAGATGATCAATAACTCCTCTAATTGTTGTAGAAAAATGAAGAAAAGAGACCTTGGACCTGAAACTCCCAAAAAGCGCATTTAATTTTTTTTGAGGTTATGTACACGTCACCCCCCAATTTTTCCTAAAATCCCGCAAAAATGGACATAACGACTCTTTTTAAAGCCTGCGTTAAAACCATCCAAAGCACTAATAGAGCCCTAGGACTCCAAAACCAAAAATCCAACATTTTGAAGCCCTCGAAGAAAGATGTAAATTTGGGCAAGGCGAAGGAGATTATCAAACAGGTGACGCAGCTAAACTCCTTTCTCAACGAACACAAATCCGCCTATTTAAACGTACTAAATTATCTCTCCACCAATAAAACTATGAGCGAAGTGGATCGAGAGCAAATCGATTCAAGTGCCGAGAGAATTGTCAACTCCTGTTGGAACCTTATAAAAGACTACCGTAAGGAGATAGTGACTTGTAACACATCAGAACAGCTCCAGGAACATTACAGGAACATCGTGGACAGCTTGGAGAGGTACTTGAAGGAGGTTTCAAGGATTTACACGGAGACAAAAGCGATTCGTGTAAAACGTGTGATCGAGACTCGGAAAGTGTCCAAGTTGGAGACAATTAGGCCTAAGGATAGTGAATTTAAACCTGTTACGGTTGAGAATAACGTCATTCCGGTAGAGGAGATTTCAGCGGAGGAGATGCAGATGTTCGAGACGGAGAATGCGATGCTTTTTAATGAGCTAAATGCGACTTCCGAGGAGGTGAAACAGATGGAGAGTAAGGTTGTGCATATTGCCGAGCTGCAGGAAATGTTCACTGATAAGGTATAATATATACAGGGTTGTTACGAATGATTTTATTATCATAGGTGACTTTGATGGTTTGTTATTAATTAATAGTCAAATTAAAAACCCAATCACTTAGACCCATATTCTACCACCTAGGGTGTTACAATCATTTTTAACAATTCCATATAATATGAATGTTATTATAATTACGTCATATGGTATTACAGGTGCTGCAGCAGGAGCAAGAAATTGAGAGGATCTCCCATAATGTCGTAGGAGCTACAAGTAATATGCGGGATGCTAATGAACAAATTCGACAGGCGATTCAAAGAAATGCCGGGTTGAGGGTTTGGGTGTTGTTTTTCCTGTTGGTGATGTCTTTTTCGTTGCTATTCTTGGATTGGTATAATGATTAAATATTTATTATATTTTAAATAAATTTTTTTAAAAAGAACTTCATTTGATAATGCAGTTTGTTGTAATAATTGATTTGATGATGGTATTTGCCTGGTGGATATTCATAGTATGTACACTCAGGAGATAAAATAATGTACCGCTCACAATGTGGATAGATTCTCACAAGATTTATCAAAAAAATTCAAATTGAATGTGAAAACGACTCGAGTGGGTTACAAGCCTTCAGAAACCTATTTTGAGTGCCTTTTCTAAGAATTTGTCGACATTGTTCGCGGTTGAGGGCCAATATTTTATCTCCTGACTGTACAACCCACCTACTTACACATGGATATCGACTGATATCCACGACGTATACAGAAATGATCTGCAACCAGTAATCAGGGATGTAAAACCATTGACTACTACTTATATTACGGTAAATCACGAAATATACATACAGGGTGTCCCGTAATTAGGCTGCCATATTTTACCAGTGCGTTCTACGATCAAACTTAGGACTAAAAGTTTAGTACAAATTTTTCGAAAAATCCATCCTAAGGGAGCTAGGGCCCCTCAAAAGGAGTTAAAAAAATTGTTATTTCTTCAATTTCTGAGGAACAGCTTAGGATAGGGTCACGAAATTTTGAACTTTGTCGTAGATTTTTGTGCTGAACAAGAGGAAAAGAGGAAAATCGATTTGATGTTCTTTTTCCACGCCGAAAATGTGCAAAATTGATAGGATAGAATATGGAAAATCCATTTTCTCGTGATTTTCTTTGGAATTTCAAGCATATGAGACGCAAGTAGGTTAAACTTGTTTGTTTTTTGCTGACCACGCAGCATCTGATAATTTTAGGTATTTTGAGTGCCACAGTTACCCACTTTTATACCACGAAATTGAACTTTCAAATCGATTTTCCGCGAAAACGGCTTGAGCTATGGAGTTTCAACTAGAGCACCTTTTTTACGTAAAAATGTACGGAGAATTCAGATTTGTGCTCACAATTGACCCAACCCAAAGTGTCGTTCAAAAAAGTTCAATACAAAAATGTCCGCCACCCCTCTGCTCACGCACGTCCCTGAAGCTTTTGCCAAAAACCATTACATTAGTCTTGTTCAGCACAAAAATCTACGACAAAGTTCAAAATTTCGTGACCCTATCGTAAGCCGTTCCTCAGAAATTGGTTCCTTGTGATGAAGAATCTGAAGAGAACTCCCCGATATCTTGATTCGTTCCTGAGTTATTCCGAAAAATCTGAAAATTGCGATTTCAAATAAAACTTAATATCTCCCTAACGATTGATATTATTTAAATTGTTTTCTACTACGCAGCAACCCTTTTGTTGTAAAAATATTCAAGTTTTCGATATTTTTCATTTTTTCCTACAGAAATTCAACATTCTTATTTTGGCCTGAAACTTCGGACTTACCCATTTGGGGTTATCCTGAGCAACTTTCCTTAATAAAAATTTTCGATAAAAAAATGCCTAATAGGTTTTTCGGATTTTTGGTATTTGTTTTTGGTTTTAATAGGCTGATGTAGTTATATTTTTGGAAAAATGTTAACTACTCCAAAAACACAACTTTTTGAGGTCTAGATCCAAAACCCCGGGAATTAACAAACCCAATTATTATTATTATTAAAGAACAAAACCTCGCCAAAACCAAGAAACCAAATAAAAACACAACTAAATCAACATCTACACTTAAGACAAACACTTACTAAAAAAAATTAACAAACAAAACAAATTACCCAAATTCCAACTCAACATAAAAATTAATAATAAACCTACCCTAAAGAAAAACCCTCCCCAAATAATTTAACCTTAAAAATTCCAAGGTAAGAAACTTACCCTTTACGAACCCCTTTTTAAAATATAAACCCCATAAAAAATGCATGATCCCCTATACTAAACGGGTAGAATATAAATTCACAAAACCTAAAAACAACCTTAATTCTAAAAACAGTAAAATCTTTTAAGAAAAACTAAGAAGAAATTGTCGCCGTCTAAAGTGAGACACACTGTAGAAATATAGGAAGGAAAGTTCCTATCAACATGGGTCCAGAAATGCTTCTTGGGAGCTGGAGCCCCCCACCCCTCCAGGTAAGACGCCCCTGATAAGAATTCAAAAATTTTATCTAAAGCATTAGGATGGTCATATATACGTCGGACCAAATTTCACCTGCTTTCCATATAGACCCATTCCGGATATATTTAGAAAAAAAAAACGAAATAATTTTACTTATCGTTCTAGTTCTCTTAAAGAACATTTCCAGACATGTTGATAGGAACTTTTCTTCCTATTTTTGTTATATAGAATCACCTGCAAAGTATGTTTTTAATTTAAAATTTCATAATAAAACTATGGGAAAAAAAATTGTGTCAGTAAAATGCCGCCCCTAGGAAAATTCCAACTAAAATGCAGTTATTATAGGTGTGCGATAGGTAAATTCGCATTATTTTTTAGTTTTAGAGAGTTTTTAGCTCTATATGTATACGGGTGGTCGTTCTATCTTGAGACTGGCAAATATCTCGAAAAGGAAGCATTTTAGAAAAAAATGTTTTGTATAAAAGTTTTATGGCTTTGAGGGGGAAAAAGGCATCATCGCCATTTTGATTCAAGATCATTTTCAAGGTCAAATAAGGGTCAAAACTTAATTTTTTTTAATATAAACCTATATTTTTTATTACAGATTTTAATTCCCCGTAAATGAACAAACAACTTTCATCCACACTATTTTTGGAACCGATGGATGGGTTTCCACAAAAAATGACCTTCAGTCTTGCCAATCTCAAGATCAAACGACCATCCGGTATATATATTTAGAAATTATATGGCATACCTATCGCAAGATAATAAAGACAATTTTGGAATAATCGCACATGAAATATCACCTTATTAACGCGCCACCGACTCATAATTTCAAATGTTAAACAATGCGCAATGTAAATAAAAATAATCCCAACCGATATGTTTTTGTTTTTATTAATATTTATCAGTTTCATCAAGACCTCCTCGCACGAACAATCGTGCGTTTTTCCCATTATTTTAATTATCGTGTCCACGAAAACAATGAAGAACCGCTTCAATTTGTTCAAAAAGGTAACAAATTTTCTTTAAATTCAACGAAAATACAATTTTCCAGGTTATGTTCAACGTCACCAAAAGAAAATTCAGCGGATCTCCATGGTTACAACAGAATGTCCACGCACCCTTGACATCATTATCTGAAGATGAATTAATGATGAAAGAAACAGGTAGTATAGTAACATCTCATTATAGTGCCAATGCCCTTACGCATGTCATACTTTAGTGGCACGCTTAGCGCAGGAACAGATAGCGCCATATGTCCGCGACATGGAAAAGGCGGGAGAATTGAAACAATCTGTTTTGGACGCTTTATTCTCCAACGGAGTAACATAATTTTTTTTTCGCAAGATTTAAAATATGATTTTTAGTTGATGGGGATAGAAATCGACACTGAGTTTGGCGGCTCCGGTTGTAATTTCATGACGACGATTTTGTGCATTGAAGAAATTTCTAAAGTCGATCCCGCCGTTGCTGTTCTAGTCGACATTCAAAACACTCTCGTTAATAATGTTATTAAAAAACTGGGGACTGAGGAACAAAAAAATAAATACTTGCCTCTTTTGGCTACGAAAATGGTACAAAAACGTACTTAATTTTGATTTTTTAATAGAACTTTTAGGCTAGTAGTTTCGCCTTGACTGAACCCTCCTCGGGCTCGGACGCTTTCGCTTTGAAAACCACCGCTAAAAAGGACGGTTCGGATTTTATTTTAAATGGTTCAAAAATGTGGATATCTAACTCGGATGTGGCGGGATTATTTCTAGTAATGGCTAACGCCGATCCCTCCTCTGTAAGTTTTTAAAACACTAAAATATATTCCAAAAAATTTTTGCAGGGTTACAAGGGAATCACTTGTTTTCTCGTAGAAAGAGACACGCCTGGCCTTAGTGTTGGCAAGCCTGAAAATAAATTGGGTATAAAAGCGTCCGGGACTTGTACGGTAACTTTTGACAGTGTTCGAGTTGCGCAGAGTGCGATTTTGGGCGAGTACGGGAAAGGTTATAAGATTGCGGCGGGATTTTTGAATGAAGGAAGGATCGGGATTGGTGCACAAATGGTGGGACTTGCCCAGGGTTGCTTTGATGCTACTATACCTTACACTTTGGAGAGAAATCAGTTCGGAAAGCCGATATACAGCTTTCAGGTGAGAAATAAATCAAAAAATTACTTTTTTCAAATTTCCCGTCTTTTTCAGAGCATGCAGCACCAAATTGCACAAATCGCCACTCAGCTAGAATGTGCTAGACTTCTAGTATACAATGCAGCACGTTTGGTGGAAACCGGGCAACCGTTTATAAAGCAGGCGGCGATGGCCAAATGGTTTTCTGCAGAAGTGGCTCAACAAACTTGCATAAAATGTATCGATTGGATGGGGGGTGTGGGATTCACCAAGGATTTCATTCAGGAAAAATTTTACAGGGACGTGAAAATCGGAAGTATCTACGAGGGTACTTACAACATTCAGCTAAACACTGTTGCCAAGTACCTCGAACAGGATTATAAAAAATAAAATTGACAGTTGCGTCATAAATCTTACGAGTACTAGCATTTATTTAGTGTTGCATATACTAACTATGCTAAAGATTTATGTCTACTTTGGATCATGTGGCAGCTTGAACCCAACCAAATTCGCAGTTTCCCTTACGGTTCTCTCCCCTTTTCCATGAAACTCATCGTGGATCTGCTGTTGAACCCTCGAGCTCCTCAAATAACACAAATAAGTCTTAGCCATAAACTCCATTTCCTCTTTATGCTTGCAGAGCTGTTCACTGGTTGTTTTATGTTTGCGGTAGTCACTTAAAATGTAGCGCAGGGTCAAGTCATCCTTTAGAGACTTGGCAGGGAGCGCTTTGCGCATCTCGGAAATTATTTGTCTCAAGGTATTCATTCTTCAAGCTACAATACGATTATATTACTATAATGACAGTTCAACTGTCATTAGTGTCAAAGTCAAAGCATTCAAAGCCTGTTTACTTTTGGAACACATGGTAGTTTTCAGTGTTTTCGAATAAATTCCAAATCGTCGTCAGAATAAACCGGTTCGGAGCAAAATGTCCAAAATTCATCAGGCAAATTATTTATGCTCCTCCACGGAAAAACGTGAATAGCTGTGTCATTAAATATTTCAAAATATTTAAAAGTATTAAATATCGCGAGCTCAGAAACGTATGGAGCAATTTTCTCTATAAATTCTCCAGTTTTACATAAAACCCTTCGTGGGGTCTTCTCAATGATTGAAGTAAAACTGTTCGAGATAATAACACAACGACTCAAATTCAAACCCCAGTTAGCCCAAAGTAAGTTATTTGACAGCTGCTTCGGGCAGTGGGGCATGTAGAAAATTGTGTGTTCGCGTACTTTACATTTACCCTCGAAATTCTCCTGCAACACTTCGCAACCAAAGTGTTTAATTAATTCGGCGTCAATTTCCGTGAAAATGGGGTCGTAAACTTTAACTTTAGTTGTGTAAAGATCTCTCAAGCATAAAAGAAAGGCAAACTGGTACCTCGATATCACGCACTCACCAATTCTACCCAACCCAAAACAAATAATTTCCTCAACTGCCGGATTTTCTAATGCGACAAGTCCTTCTCTTAGAGACGCTACTGCAGAGTCGAATAAATCTGACGAGGAGATTTCCAGTTTGGCTGACTCGATGCGACTGAAAAAAAGTGAGGTTATGTCGAGGCCTGGGGGTTGAAATTATACCTTAGGGCTTCTGCTTGGTCCAATTTAATGGTTAGGTCGTGGTGGTGGATATTTGAGATTGTTTTGCCTCGATTTTTTGACCTTTTGTAAGTAATCGCCTTAAAACCGTCACCATCAGTTGTCATTTTGAGTTTTGACAGTAGAGGACAGGTCACGTGATTCTGGAGAATAACTGGCTGCCTATCCCAACATTTTTCAAGAACTAAAAAAATTAAGCCATTGAACGTGATTTCTAAACGCAAAGAATTGTTTAAATTGTATTACTTTAAAAGAAATTTGAAAAAAATAATAAGTTTTGTTAAATCATTAAATGATGCGAAAATGTTTAAAAATGGCGCCGTGACAAAGCGGAAATAACCTCTTTAGACTGGAGAAATAAACAGGAATGAAATAGTAGGTAATATGTTTTTTAAGGAAATAAATACTGCAGTTATAATAGTGCAACGTTCATATTGTTGTAAAAATCGATTTGCGTTAATAATAATTACATAAGAGGTAGAGCTTGAAGGTCATTTCACGGACTAGAGCTATCTTTATCCATCCTAAAATAATCTCATATTTCCGTCTCTCTCTTTATTGATCACGTAAATCTAAAACCAAGTGTCAACTGTCGTGAAAGATTCTGGTTTTTCAGCGTAATTTCAGGAAAACTTCCAGAAAAAGCCGCAAAAATGCAGGGAATGTCCTTTGCCAGCCTTAAAAAACACAGAGCGGTAATTATTTCCAAAAAAATTGACAAAATAAACCATTTTATTTTTCCAGTTGATTCCTCTGTACATTTGCACGGGGATTGGTTGCGTTGGGGCTGTATTCTATACATTGCGTCTGGCTTTACGTAATCCGGATGTGCAGTGGAACAGGAAGTCCGGGGTGATTTCCAACGAGGAGTTTAGGGACAAGCAGTATAAAGTACGTATTTTTGGAAGGATTTCTTTGATCTTATCGAGTTTTTTGTAGTTCTATTCTCCAACTTTGGATTACTCGAAAATCGAGAGCCCTGCACCTAAATATTAAGCTTAAAATTGTAGTTATTCGATTTAGAACTACTTTCATGTGATTATAAAAAAAAATAAAGTAGGTGGTAACATTGAGTAAATCAAGAGGAGTTATTTAAAAGGCGAAACCCGTGTGTGGAGATCACTTTCATGTTCAGGTGTCGCTACTAAAAATCGTTAAGAATTCAACTAGCGCCACCTGAGAATCATAGTTGTTACTAACACAGCTGGCCCTTGCACCAGAGCCACCTATCGTATAGTAGATGCAGCTGTAGGGGCGTAAATCGTGACGTCATCGTTAAGCGAACCTTGGAACAATAGAAGTTATTTGGGTTGGGGAAGGTTAGGAACGCCGAAGGTCAAGTTGCAGCTGCAGCTTGCAAACCTGTTCCCTATTGCAAACCGAGGATCGGATCGGATATTTTTGCTCATTGATATCCTGAAATGTGTGACGACGGAACATTGTCGCTTCGCTTGCAATAATTTTATCGGACTGCTTTTTTACATTTTATTATTAGATTCACCCAATGGTACACGGTATTTTTTCATTATTGTCCCACTTTTAAATTGGATAATCTTCTTTCCTTTATTACTTAAGATATTCGCCTGAACTAAACACAGGATAGCTAGTAGACCGTAGACCGTACTCCCAAGTTTTGTTCTGGACCTTACTCTCCTCTCAGCGATCACCGTCGGATCTTAAACGCTGTGGATGCAACTTGCTATTTTTAACTTCTAAGCTTCGCAAAGCAAGTTAAAGGAACAGTAAACTTAAA
Source organism: Pycnomerus fuliginosus (assembly GCA_963924575.1). Lineage (NCBI taxonomy): Eukaryota > Metazoa > Arthropoda > Insecta > Coleoptera > Zopheridae > Pycnomerus > Pycnomerus fuliginosus. The sequence continues at coordinate 16,247,914 of OZ004624.1, read as the reverse complement.
AATATTAATTTTTCAAAAATTAGTTAATTGATAGTTTATATAGCATTTTATAAATGTTGCCGTAAATAAAATTGCCCCAAAGAACTTCAATTCGTTGCTAGGCCTTCAGACTCTGCTTCAAAAGATGTATTCACTGTCAGTGCCCTTTTGACCAAAAACAAAAAAAATCGAGATTTTTGTCGGACTTTATAATTTGGCTGAAATTTTGCACATGGGGGTCGACGAGCTGAAAACAAGTTTTTGAAAGATTTATTGTCACCATCAGAAAGGTCTTCAAATTCTGCTTTTACATAAGACAAAATTTATTTATTTAGACACATTTTTAAAACTCCTTTTTTGGGTCCCTGAGCTGAGACCTCAAAACGTGAAGATTTGCTGTTATCACAAATTCGAAAATTTTAGTGATTGCAGTAATGCAGTAACCTCCCTTTTTTTAAAGTGAAGTGAAGTGGGGAGGTTAAAATATACAGTTATACATGTTTTTTTCACGGCAACGATTTTTGGCAAAAGACGCACCAAGTGTGAATACATTTTTAGAAGCAGAGTTCGAAGAGCTTTCATATTATAGTGTCGCGAAAATGGAAGTTTGCACTAAAATTTTTTAAGTTGATGTGTCAAAATGGCACTTTCCGTGGATTTGACCCAAAATCTAATCATCATCAGTTCTTCCTTTTTTCATGTAAGCTGCGCATGCCAATTTTCGGCCAGATAGGTCCAGTAGCGGCCTGTAGCGTGTAGCGTGACATATTTCAAAAACCACTTTTTTGGGTTTATAAGACCCTGAAACTTAAAGGAACAGTAAACTCAAAAATATTAATTTTTCAAAAATTATTCCAATTGATAGATTATATTTTTTTATTTAATCATAGTGCCTTTCCTGTTACCACACCGTGGTGTAGGGCATTTTATAAATGTTGCCGTAAATAAAATTATCCCAAAGAACTCCAATTCGTTGTTTGGGTGAGGCGCGTGACGTCATTTGAGATACCGCCATGATACACCTGCCCGCTCGTGCTTGTCAGCCGGCAGTGATCTTATGGATCTCGCGCCGTAGAAATAATTATTGTTTCTTCTGCAACTTTTGAACGAGTGGATGGATTTCAAAAATTGTTGCATTGATTTACAGAGGATTTCATACTCTTTAAAATGATGCATCACAAAAGGTCAAATGTAATTTAAAATTTTACTGTTGAACGGGTTCAAATGATGTATTGCAATAGTGAGAGGTTGCCGCTTGAAATTAGGAAATGCTTTCCAAGTGCAAGCACACGCGGCTTATCACATATGGCGTCATGACGGATCTTTGCGGCGCTGTTTCGAGTTGAAAATAAAATAATTCTCTTTTTGCGGCATGCTAGCGCTCGTTTCCAGCAATCTAGTGGTTTTTGAAAAATGTCTGTCTGTGTGTCTGCCTGCCTGTCTGTCTGTCTGTGATCACGCTGCAGCTCAAACTACTCAACGTATCGAGATGAAATTTGGCACACATATTCAGTGGGAGATTTGTAGGTGCTGAGTAGAATTTGAGCCAGATGGGTTCACGGAAAGTGCTTTTTGGCACATCAACTTTAAAAATTTAAATGCCAACTCTCATTTTTCGCGTTACCATATGAATGCTCTTCGAATTCAGTTTCTAAAAATGTATTCACACTGGTCCCCTTTTGGCCAGAAAATGGTGCCGTGAAAAAAACCTATATAACTGTATATTTTTATTACCGGATTTGATAGTTGATTTTTTTTCAAGCCGAAAACTTTAGTGCCATTTTTTCAAAAAATGTCATTTTAGTGGTAAAAGGGCCCTTGTTTCAATTTATTTTGTAAAGAAGCATATTCTTACTATCGGATTCGACAGCTGTTGTATTGCCGGATCAAAAACCTTAGTGCAATTTTCTAGAAAATTTCCACTATATTATTGTTATTGAGTTCAATAGCTGTCGGATCAAAAACTTTAATGCCATTTTTTTAGAAAATGTCATTTTAGGGGTGAAAAATATCGACACAAGTTAATTTATTCCTACTCTACATTTTCAAATTCTGTGAAAAAGTAGAAGTCTCTACCGTCTCCGAGACTGCCAATTTTTTTCAAATGGAAGGGAATTATAGTTTTTTCTCAATGGATTTAGACCCTACGATTTTTTCTGAGTTAGAAACATGTGTGACCGGAAGTGCAGTCACCGCCGCCCCAGATTTTCAAAAACATTTTGTCCTCTGAATTCATCTGTGCAATTACATTTTGCTTTATGTCTTTATTTCATTAATTTATAAGAAACGAGTTCTATCGGAGGCTTCAATTTCCGGTTAAACCACCGGAAGCTGAAAACAAATGTCAGACAATTATACCATCAGATACGTCTCTAAAAAGTAAAGTATACACCAGTTTTTGGGATTTTGAAAAATCTTTATTTTTTACCCATCTCTTCGACATTTGTGAAAATCAAGAGTGGCCGTGATTATGTACTTCCGGTCAAGTATAATGCATGCTTTTAACTCAGAAAAAATTGTAGGTCCCGAATTCGTACACGCGCAGGGGTCCCCCTCCGTGATGTCCAGACGACCAGCGTTTATTTCAATTAAATCTCTTTTTTATGTCCAAAAATATTCAAGGCGGAAAGTTTTAAAAATAATACCCCTGTAGGTATATTATGTATAAAGCTAAGCCCAGATTTTTGGTGCGTGTCCGGAAAAGAAATACGACTTCCTGATGAGGTGGCAAGCTGAAATTTGGCATGTGGATAGATAGTGCCGGCGATAAAATGAGAAAAAATTTGAAACCTGCAAAATGGTGTTTCGTAAGCTTTTTGTGACCACCATTAGGTTTTCACCTCCATTTCCACGGTTTAATTGCGAACGCTGCCTAAACGCTTGCAGGTAGATCAAAATTATGAATGGAGATTGTTGGCAATGAAAAAGATCTAAATAAAAGTCCGCGACGGCATATTTGGTTACCACAGCAGGTCATGATACGATACCATTATTGATACCTCTCTTTACATAACAATCATTATAAATATTGTATAATCTCCTTAGTGCATTTATTGTTATCGGTAAATTTTTAGAATTTATTTCAATCGTAATAATTAGGCCGACTTATTGCATGCCCCCCGCGGTATTTGTTACCGCCGCTCCCTAGAAAAATTTTTTGACAATCACAAACGTTAAACAAAGGATGATAATGCTTGTGAAGAGGAAAACTGAAAACATTTCTTATATGAAAGAACCGCAGAGAAAATTGAGAAAGGTAGGATCAATTGTTAAAACTAATTTGTTGGAGATACCGCTAAGAGGACTGACTGAATAAGCTGGACGAAGAAAAACAGTCGTAAATTAATTATAAAACAATGAGTATTGTAGTAGCTTTCGCCCAAATATAAACACGAAACACGTGTCATGTCTCTTTCGTTGCAAAAAAAATTGGCAGTCTCGGTAGGGTTACCAGATTTGTAGGAAAGGAATAGAGGACAGGTCAATTTCTTGAAACCGGGGGAGGGGGGGTCGTAAATTTGAAAGCGCGCCGCAGGCGAAAATTTTTGAAAATTTCAAGGTCACTCATTTTCTAAGCACTTCAAAATGTTAACGTGAGGATAAAATTATGTGCAAAATTTCAATAAGGACATTTTTCGCAGGCGCATTTATTACAAAAAGCTTCTCAAACTTTTGAGTCACAGGCACAGCCTTAGGCTTTTTATGTTGCTTCCGAAATAAAACAAAAATGCTACGAAAAATTTTTAATACATAACATTAAGTTTATATACACGTACAACTCTTAAATAATGATAATGGATAACGGACAATAAAGTAAAATTAATTTTTTAAACAAATAAGCTGTTCGATATGGAGCTCACAATTTGTTTTCATATTTTTGTGAGCTGCTTATTTGTTTTAAAAGTTCCTTTTGCGTCTTCAAATATTCATAAAATTCTTCGCAAGAATATTGTTTCAAATTAAATTGCGTCATAAGAATCGCTCTAACTGTGGATACACCTAGTCGATTTCGTTCATCAGACCACTGAGTATTCATTAAAGAGAATACTCTTTCCACATTTGCATTGTGCGCCGGAATTGAAAAAAAAAATTGGCACATTTTTAGAAATTCACAATTTGCTTCATCCTCAGTAACTGTCTGAAAGTATTTCGACCATTTCTGATTAGAAAGCAAAGTATGGAAATCGTCATTCTGCGCGAAAGATTTAAGAAATTCTTTTAAATTACAATATTGATTAAAGAGTCTATCTTCATTAATAGTAACCCCGCGGTCTACAAAAAAGCTCATTGAATTTTGAATGGTAACCCAATCCAGTGGATTTCTCAAGTTCATCCAAACAAGCGCATTAAAATCCTTCAAAGGTTCAGTCCAAATATTTAAATACTCTAAACATTTTTCATAGACATAAAGAAAATTTTTCTTCATTATTTCAACTTCCACCACCATGCCGTCCTCAGAAAGTTTTTTAAAAATGTCTCTTACCTTTAATGATAAAAACTGTTCTTCGATTCTCTGCGTTAAAGACGAGCGAACAGTCTCTATACAATCTAAGACTTCAAGTACCGAATTATTTTCTTTCTCAATCGATTTTATTTTCTCGTGAAACACATACATTAAAGAATGTAAAAACCAGAAATATGATTCATTCAATTTGTTGCTAAAAAAGTTTCTGAGAACGGTTGGAGTTGATGGCTCCGATAAAAAATATGATTCCAAACCTTCATAAATCTCCAATATTCTGTTTAAACACGGAAATAGAGAAAGCCATCTCGTTTTACTATGAAATAAAAGTTTTTTATAATCCACATCAACAAATTCGCAAAATTTTTTTAATGATTCAGTGCGAACAGTATATATTGAAAAATGATTGTATATTTTTAAAATAAGTGATTCAATATCGATTGGCAACGTATCGGCAGTCGGCACCACTTTGCACACAATTATTTAGTACATGAGCAGGACAACCAGTGCCGACGATATTTTGGTTTACATTTTGTTTCAAAGTGGCAAATACATTCTTCTTTCCGGCTCTTTTTGCACCCCCGAAATTGGTATTACAGTTATCACCAGAAAAGGCTGTACAATTTCCTGTTAATTCATATTTTTGTAAGACTTCAGTTAAATAATTTGCTATTGTTTCGGACCTTTTGTCATTAAGATTTTTAATTTCGATTATTTTTACTGTAAGACCCTGTTTTTTGTCAAAATACTGAAGAAGTATCGGAAATATTTTTAAACTGCCGTGGTTACTGGCATCGGTACTCACACCAACAAAGTTGCAATTTTTCGCTTGGTTAACCACAGAAGCAATAGAATGTGGTGCTAGAACGGCAGTAACAATAGCTTCTGTTTTGGTTCGCGCGCAAGCCAATTTTAACCTCCCCACTCCACTTCACCATTTAAAAAAAAGGGAGGTTACTGCAATCACTAAAATTTTCGAATTCGAGATAAGACCGGATCTATACGTTTTGAGGTCTCAGGAACCCAAAAAAGTGGTTTTTAAAATGTGTCTGTATGTATGAACGTACGTTCGTTTTGAAAGATTTATTGTTATCATCAGAAAGGTCTTCAAATTCTGGTTTTAAATGAGATAAAGTTTATTCGCATTTAGTACCCTTTGGGTAGAAAAATCGAAATTTTGTAATAACACTGAAACCACGTTATAGCCCAAACTACTGGATCAATTTGTCCGAAATTTGGTACATGGAGGTTAGGTAACCCATTGAAGAGCTGAAAGGCTTTTGGGAGCAATTGGTCCACGGGAAGTGCCATTTAGGCATATCAACTTTAAAATCTTAAACACAATAAGTCACGGAAATCAAAGACCCATGCGTTGGGGAGGTTCCAGCCGCTTCTCTGCTGCCTTTTTGCTAAATTCGAATCCGGTAGTATCTTTTTAATTAAATTCGTGGAACAATCACATGAATTAAAACTAAAATGGTGCTTCACCGTATGGAAAGCCAATGTTCCCTCCGCTGCGCTGACTAGTTCTTCTTCCTTTGTAAATTTTGTTGGAAAAAATGCAGTCACTTTGGAGGACGACGCTGCCGATTGAATCTTTTGTTGATGTTTTCTCGTAGCAAGATGTTGTTCTAAATCCATTTTTCCCTTATTAGCAATAGAGAAATTATTGTTACATACGGAGCAATAAACTTCATAACCAATTTTTGTTTCTTTGAACATCGCATACTGCTTCTGCAACTCTCGTGAGAACTTGCATTTTCGTTTCGGCATATTTATATTTTGATCTACAACTACAATACAACCACAATCATTCATACGGTACCTCAGAAGTATATTTCATACCTTTTTCTCCTCATTACAAACTGCAACTTACCCTGCTCTGCCGAGGTGTGAGATTGCACTAATCAGTGATCACTGATTCTGCTGTGATCGTCTGCGAATACTTGCACCACTTGATCAAGGTCAAGCTTCAAGGCCCGACGTTCCAATGAACACGTGCGGGATTCCCGGATTTTAAAGGGGAACTGTTTATCTTTGGTAGTTTTAATTATAGTCAGGTATCAATTCGTAAATTTATATTTTCAACTGGAAAGTGGAAAAGAGGACTTTTTTCATGAAAACTGCAGATATATACCGGACAGATAATTTACCCTCAAAAAGAAGACATGTCCGGTAAAAACCGGACGTCTGGTAACCCTAAGTCTCGGAGACGGTAAACTTCTACTTTTTCACAGAATTTGTAAATGTAGCATTTAACTTTATTTAACCAAGGTCGGGCGTGCGGAGCGGTTGGATGGCTGATGCACCCGGCGCTCATTTACTATAATCTAAAATACAAATGTTTTTCACTCCTAAAATGGACATTTTTCGAAAAAATGGCACTAAGGTTTTCGATCCGGCAATGCAACAGCTATCGAATTCGATAATGATAATATGCCCTTTTGCTAAGAAGAACTCAAAAAGGGGCCTTTTTGTCCCTAAAATGGCAATTTTCTAAAAAATTGCAATAAGGTTTTTGATCCGGCAATATAACATCTGTCGAATCTGATAGTAAGAATATTTTTTTTTTGTAAAATAAATTGAGACAATGGCCCTTTTGCCACTAAAATGACATTTTTCGAAAGAATGGCACAAAGGTTTTCGGCTTGAAAAAAAATCAGCTATCAAATCTGGTTATAAAAATATACAGTTATGCATTTTTTTTGGCCAAAAAGGCACAAGTGTGAATACATTTTTAGAAGCAGAATTCGAAGAGCATTCATATGGTAACGCGAAAAATGGTGGTTTGCATTTAAATTTTTAAAGTTGATGTGACAAAAAGGCACTTTCCGCGAACCGATGTGGCCCAGATTCTAATCAGCCACCTACAAATCTCCCACTGAATATGTGTGCCAAATTTCATCTCGATACGTTCAGTAGTTTGAGCTGCAGCGTGATCACAGACAGACAGACACACAGACATTTTTCAAAAACCGCTTTTCCGGATTCCCAGTACCCTGAAACGTAAAGATTTGATATTTTTGGCGATTCGATTTTTTAATCGATTTTATTAACTTGTTTCGCTAAGCGAAGAAGTTAAAAAGTACTAGAAGAGTACTAAAGTACTAACTCTGGCAACATTGATTGAGAAAGGTAAGGATATCAATTGTTAAAACTAATTTGTTGGGCGATACCGCTAAGAGGACTGACTGAATAAGCTGGACGAAGAAAAACAGTCGTAAATTAATTATAATACAATGAGTATTGTGCTAGCTTTCGCCCAAATATAAACACGAAACACGTGTCTCTTTCATTGCAAAAAAAAGTAGATGTGTGCATTATGGGATATTTACTTTGAACATGCGTAATGCGTCACAACTTTATTGTTAATTCCTGAAACCTGAGGGAATATTTAGAGTTCTGTGCTATGGGCCTGGGCCCCAAAAAGTCAAGGATAGAAAATGCAGATTTTTGAAAGGACGCTGTGACTGGTGTAATTTAGAATTTTGTTCGTATAGGTATATAATAAAATATTGGTAACGAAATCGGCTTAGGGGCCCAAAGTGATGTGCGTACCTACTGCGTTGTTCAATTTTTCTTCGTGAGTTAGTCGAGTTTGGAGTTATTATAATAATCACCGACGATGCCATGGCGGCGGCGGCGCGGCGTGAGCCCATCAATCACATCAGCCCAAAGGTTAGGTACTATTTTATTTTTATTTTGCCCCCTCAAATAACTCGTGCGACAAAGCCAACAATGACGTCATAGAAACACTATGACGTCATTGTTGGCTTTGACGTCGCGCTGCTAACAGGTTTTGCGTTTGGTACAGAGAGGGGGCTCAGCTGTATTACAGGTTTCTTCACCATATGATAATTAGAATTGGACGCGAATAGACCAAAGTAACATGGTGTTTTATGTGTTGCCTATTAATGAATAAAAATAGCTTATGGGCAAGCACACGCTTCCATACTATTGTATGACTCCTCTTGATTTACTCAATGGTGGTAATTAAACAACTGCTGAAGCTGTTAACAGTCAGTAAGTACAGGGTTGTTGCAAATGATTGTGCCGTTATGGTGGTGTTAAAAATAAAAATTGACATTTACAAAACATCAGGCTACTAGGATGGTAGAATCATTTGTAACAACCCTGTATAAAAATAAACTACCAGATCCAAATAAGTATTGTACAATAAAAGGAGGCTTTGGACAAATGGCAGTTAAAGCAAGCTTGATAAGTCTCATTGTTATTGTTTGGAAGATTAATAAAAATGAAGGGAGGCTTTGGAGAAAAGACAGTTAAGGAATGCTTGAACTCAAAATCAAAGCCTCTTTGGAAGGTTGATAAAAAAGATAACTACTTTCAACAATGTTTATTCCACCTCGAAGAAACTACACGATTCAATCAATAAATCACAGGAATGTAAGATGCTAACTAAACAAAATCGTATTACTATTTACAACAAATAATTTACAAGCAACACCGACAGTTCTAACCCCCTAATCCTTCTTCATCCTCGTGCTAGTCATACGATAAATGATAGAATCCCTTCCAGGATCCATTGTACCAATGGCAATGCAAATTGCAAGAATCGCAAACACCATGGCAATCCCAAACCACAGAATAATGTTAAAAATAACGGGGAAGTCTTTGCTGTAATGTTTCGCCAAATTTAAACTGGCAAACTGAAAAAAAAAATTATTTTTGGAATAATTAAACTATGGTCTGTCCGGGATCCACACGACCGGGATTCACCCTATTTCCATGGTGAATCATTGTTGTCAACAATGAATCGCCATGGAAATCGGGTGAATCTCGGTCGTGTGGATCCCGGACAGATTATAGTTACCTTATCGGTTGCATCATCTCCAGCAGCTAAAATGTTTCTAGCACGTCTTGTGTGGATAGAATCACTAACAACAACGCTAACGAGGACTCGACCACCATATACCTTGTTGAAAACACTATTCAAATGTACAATAACATTATTCAGCAATCCTTTTGCTTCCTTGACTTCGGTGGAATTCTCACCGTAGATATCAATAAGGGCGTGTAAACTGCCAATTCTAAACCAGAAAATATCAGGGATGTAATCGCTTTTTACGTTTTCCTCAACCTGAAAATAGAACCTTTTCTATAGAGAATTTATGTTCTAAAAGACAGATATTGCAGATTTCACAGAACTATCTTCTTTCTCACCAAATAATTACTAATAATAACAATATTACCTGCGAGGCAATTGCGCTGAGAAGCGATATCTCCTTCAGGAACTCCCGGTGCTCCTCCACGTCACTTTTCAAAAACTTATGCAAGCTCTTCTTGACCTTGTCATCCTTGATGTTTTCAAAAACATCGTACTTTTGAACCTCAGCCAATCCTTCGGTAAGGTCGATCCGGATTAAATGGCTGCCTCCCTCAGGGTAGCGTTCATTGACTCTCCGTTCGAGCGTTTCAAAAACATTAAGCTCCTCCTCGTCTGTTTTAAGAGGAAAATGGTGCCCCTTTCCAAGGTTCGTGTCAGCTGTACCATCCACTGCGATGGTAACAACGGCTTCGGGTAAGTTCAGGGGGTCCTCTATGAACATGCCGTTCCAGTTGGAGTACTTTTCAGTGGAGAAGCCGAAGGCGGCTGTGTAAACCTCGGGGAGGGTGCTCTCTTTTAAGGATTCGTGCCCCTTGAAGACGAGGCTGTCGGGGTGGTGGAGGATGGTAATTTCCCCATTTGCGTAAACTGTGGAAAAATTTTACTTGCTTGTGTGGGATAAGATTGTTCTTACCTGTGGAGAGGAATAATGCGAAAATAATACTGTTTTTAAACATTTTAACGATAAAAAAGCGTAATTTTGGGAACGGTGCTGGTCATATGACAAGAAGTCATAAGGATTTGACGTTTGTTGGGTGCGACATCTAGCGGATGTTTACTGAACTGATTATAACTAATGGCATCGCTGCATAGAGGGCGCCACCACGTAAATGTCTAAGCCGCGCTTACGAAAATTTTGTTTGGACTTTGGATGAAGGAAATAATTGATGATTTTAATAACAGAAGGAATCAACATGATTAAACGAAAATACCGCTCGTCAGTCTAAGGGTTGCCAATTTTGTTGCTTAATGCACTAGATCTGATACTTCTAGGCGTTTTCATCTCATGACAGATTAGTTATTTGTCAATCTCAAAACTGGCACCACCGATAATACAGCCGGACTGTTTTACCTACTGTATAGACTGCCTCCCTTCATGCATTGGAATTATTGAAATCATCAATAGGAATAGACGCAGCTGCAAAAATTGCTTTAGAAAGCATTTCCTATGTAAAATGGAGAAAACTGGGAAATATTCCCATGTGTGACGTCACACAACTAATTTGAATGGCGAATAAAATAATGAAAAGCGATATAATGTTAATGAAACACATTTATTGATTTCAAAAACCAGGTACAACTTTTCTGTACTCTAATTGACAACATAAATCAAAATCTGGATGCGAAATCGGATGAATTACAAATTACATAATAATCTGTTTTGTAGAGAGTAAGAATAACACATAAAGTTTCCATATTATCACAAAGTCGTTTATACGAAAACACTTTAAGAGCTATTTCAGTGTGTGTAAACAAAACAATAACAATACATCTTACACAAAAGTAAGTAAATAATAAATACCATTGCCCCCTCCTGATTTAACTTAGTGTAAACCTACATATAGGAACAGTTACAACGTAAGGTTGAATTTAGTATTTATAAAATGTACAAATCAAACTTTTTATACAAATTGACCTAAGTATATACACGTTGCTGCTTAAATGCAACACATTTGGCATCTTCTATAATACATAATTATATATTTATCGGTTGTAAATAAAAGCTGCATGTATATGATCACACTTGGTTCAGCTAAATGTTAATATATTAAAAATAAGTTACGGTGACTACTCAGTAGTCAAAAGTGTTTATTTAGCCTTACCAGATAAATTAGACTATCTACTCTTTGCATTAAACAGCAACCGGTATTTTTCGCCTATTTTAAAAAAACTATTTACAGGTAGAGTCAATTAACTAATTAATCACCAGTCATTCACACTCCATATCACCAATATATTAAATCTATGTCATAAGTAACTTTAAAATAAATCTTCAGTCAAAAATCTTTCTAAAAGTCTGTGTAAGGGGTGATGATTAAACCGACGCTTCTCTGTAGAATGGGTTTACACCCTTGATTGGTAGTGGATGGCCTTCTGTGTTGAATACCCAGTCGTCGAAGGAAATTAAGCTGTCGTCTGAGAATAACAGGTACAAATACTGCAACAAAAATAAGATTGCATTTTACGTATGGTAATGTTTTTACCGTCTCCGAGATTGACGTTTTTTTTTATTTTAACGCTCCGTATAGTATGAAAAAATCAGCCTTCTTGATTTCCAATTTTCTTGCAAACCTTAAGTTAGTTGTATAAATCTTTGCACGCAACTGTATAATGCAGGTACCAAATTTTCCTTTGCTCTTATACGTGCTACCTACCTATAAAAAGTTTACTGCCGAAATTGAATTAATATCCAAAATGTATGTAGAAAATATGAAGAGCCGAATATTTTCTTAATCTAAATTATTAGGAAGAATGCACAGAATTTCACAAATCAGGATATAGAATTTAGTAAGATATTCATAATGCATACCTACATAATAATGGTTAGCAACCGATACGCTTAACAGGGGGGTCAATCTAAAACGAATCAGGCCGGTTTTTCACATTTAAAGCCATTTTTCAGAAAAAACGGGTCGATTTTTGTTTCGAGGGGGGGCGCTATTTCAGAGCACGCCCCTTAAACCCCATCAACGCCAACTTTAGAATGTCAAATGGCAACCCCCCACTAGTGATACATAATTTGAAAGCTAATTTCACTACGAATCCCATGGTGTAAAACGTTACAGCAAAAACAATAATTATTTTGTTAAATAAATTATGGAAACTAGGCGTCAGAGGACTAGAGTTATTTACGAGACAGGTTACAATGCGGATATTGATGGAAAATGTTCCTATACCAATAAGTAATAAAGGATTACCTCAGGGGTCTGTATTAGGACCATTCTTGTATCTGGTTTATATAAACGATTTTAGTATAGCTGATTCGGTGATGTATGCAGTGTAACTTTTGAAGAAATTGATGAATTTCAAAAATTTGCACCAGTTTACAGATAATTTCATGCCCTTTCAAATGATGTATCACAAAGGGCCATAATGTAATTCTAAATTCGACCACAGAGGGCGCTGCAATTGAACGAATATCGAAAAGTTTTACACCATTGGATTCGTAATGAAATTAGCTTTGAAATGATGTATCACAAGTGGGGGGGTTGCAATTTGAAAATTTGAACTTCTAAGGTTGGGGTTGACGGGGGTTAGGGGGTGTGTTCTGAAATAGCGCGCCCACCACGGATTAATGTGTCCCCCTCGAAACAAAAATCTACTTGTTCGAGCATTTTTCGAAAAAATAGCTCTAAACGTGGAAAAACTGTCATGTTTCGTTTTCACTTGACCACCTTGTATGTATTCCATTCACTTTTATTTCAACATGTGGATGTATTGAAATACAGACTTGTATTTGAAAGTATAGAAAATAATCTTGTTTTGTATTGAAATACCTTCAAAATAATGTCAGATTTAAATCGTCCTTCCGAGAAAAATTTGAAACTGACGGCAAAAGTAACAGTATTTCAATACAAATTTTAAAAAATAGGAAGCTGCCAATCATGAAAGCCTATTTGTATTAATTTGTATTGAAAAACATAAAATTGAGAAAAAACGCCTTTATTGTCTAACCGTAAAAAATCAAAGATAGGGTTTTAATGCAATGGTTAACAATGATCTCTTAACTTATTCTATAATGTCAACGTGTTGTCAAATGGAAAATACGTAGAATAAAGCTAGAGAATAGAGTTATGGAATAAATCATTATAAACCATCCCTTACGTGCTTTGTGGAACCGGTCATACTTATGTCATTTGCACTTTACAAACGACATAAAACTTCACCTCAAAATGAAAATGAGAGCTTTTTTGAAGCTTCAAAACCGAGGGGTAATTCGCGACTCAAAATTTGTACACTAATACCTCTAAAAACTGAAAGTGACTTAAATCTCTCGAAGGGTCAAATAATGTCGTTTTATTATGATGTTATACAGGGTGATTCACGAAGACCGTTCATTAGAACTTTTGGAGATCCACTAGTAGTAGAATTTTGAAATTTGGTATTTGTTATTTTTAATGAAAAGCCCTTGTTTTGATTTTAGATTCGGATCCTCTCTTAATTGTGAGTTCATCGCACCTACATTTTGCCGTTTTAGACGTATGCCAAAATTTGTATCCAAAAATTGATTTGCAATCCGTAGTAGAAAAACTTGTATCTGCCAAACGGTGTCCAAGGGGGGTTTACCTTTCCTAAAAATGGCCAGAAGTGAAGAAAAACGAATTTTTTAAAGATGTGAAAGACTTTTTGAACATTTCATCTTTTCTAGAGCCCCTAAAATCTCATTGTTTCAGCCTTTAAACGCGTTAATTTTTAATATCTTTGAAAATATTGAAAATAGGTATAGGGAATGCTAATAGCAGTTTAAAGGAAATTTTATTTTGCATCTTTTGGCTGCATAAAATTGTGGTGCTCGCATTTGGAGAAATTGAGTTGTGGACAATTTCTTTCCGCCATTTTTGAAACTTAATTTCCGCCATATTGTTACGTCAACAAGAACAGAGAACTCAAAAGAAAGCTCAGATCTTCTAGTTTCAACCCTCCCAGTTTGGTTCGGATTGCAGATCAAATCTTTGATACATATTTTGACATATGTCAAAAACGGTGACAGTTAGGTAGGCAAAAAGGGGGTGCGATAAACTCACAATTAAGAGAGGAGTCCGAATCTAAAATCAAAGCGAGGGTTTTCCACTTAAAATAACAAAGATGGCGGCCAGTTCCGCTAAAACCGGAAGTGCTGTGGGGTTGAAAATATTTTATTTTTAGTGTGCGTGTTCGATTATGGTGTAGCACCAAATTTCAGAATTCTACAAAATTCTACTACAGTGGATCCCCAAAAGGTTGAACGGTCTTCGTGAATCACCCTGTATGATTAAGTATGTGTCAAATTTCATTCAATTCGAATATTTTACTAAAGAAACAACGTTGAGAAGTAAGAAATTGAAAGTACTAGAAGTACAAGAAGATAGGTACTAAAAGTATGGAAAAAGGAAAAACAAAAAATTGCGCCGCAGGCGAAAATTTTTTACCATTCAGTACTTTTTTTCACGATTTAGTACCTTGTTGGTCACTATACTTGTGAAAAATTTTGCCCCCCCCCCCGGGGGGCTATCGAGTCAAAATTTTTTGTAATAACTTAAGCACAGCAAATCAACCGCATTACACCTGAGTTTTGACAGATGACAATGAATGAATTTGACAGACACTAGACACAGACCACAGACCGACAGGCATGATTTGAACAAACAAACCACAGAACACACGGAGCAGCACGCACTGATTTTGTTCGAAAAAGAAAAATACTAGAATTATACTTACAAAAAAGTACTAAAGTACTAACTCTGGCAACACTGTTCATGCTGTTTTGTTTACATAAGCATGCGCAGTTGTGTCGGGATGTGTGTTACACCTTAACCAATTGAATTAATACCTACAAATACCCCGTTTAATTCCCTTCTAATACCTTCCAATTCGTCTAACACTTTTTAATAATAATAATAATAATAAGTTTTTATTTGCCAAAACGAAAAACTGCATTCTATGTATTAATCTAACGTAAACCTATAATTAATTCCTGTATAATTCTCCACAACATCTACTGATGTCCCCAGTAATTCCTAGGGCTTGTAGACTAATTCCCTATCGCAAATCACCCCTCGTCAAAACGATATGTGCCAAAAAGTTTAACTACAGCCCTTCATTACTTTTTATTCATGTTTGATGCGTGGAAAAGTGATAAAAACGTATCTTCAATTATGTCAAAGATGCGAATAATGTGAATTTTACGCCTACCTTGAGGGTTTCCGCCAGGAAGAAGCTCTGCTGCACGTCGTCCTGTTGCGGATCTTCAGAGTAGACATTTTTCAAACCGGTGTAACCACCCGGTACTCTACAATACTTTTCCAGTGCCTAAAGACCCAAATTAGTAACAAATATTTAATTTTTTTTTCAATTAAACTTACTTGAACTGCCTCCCACCCCCAATCCCTGTACTTCTGGTCCTTAGTCAACCTGTACATGTAAAAGTACGACTCTATGACTTCCGGTCGCAGGATGTAATACTTTTCCGAGCTTTTTAGGGCCCTGGCATCGGCGCCTTCCGAAAACCGGAAGGCTTCGGGTCCCAGCTTCGTGTAAGTCCGGTCGTAGGACTCGTGACAGGTGTGTGTGATTTTCTTGGCGACGTCCATGTACTTGTCCGATAAGTCGTTTTTTAGCGTTTTGGCACCCAGACCGAGGAGACCACCGCTGAAGCAACCCAAATGGTCCATCTTGTGTTCGGCTCGGTCGAATTTCAACTCTGCGAAGTACGTCAGACCACCAGGTGACGTGAACAGCATGTGCTGAAGTACCGCCTGCATTGCGTCGTCGAACATTTGCCTGGCCTCGTTGTCCTCTTTGTTGGATTGCAGCCAGGCCTTCAGTAAATACTCGAAAAAGCTGTCACCGAGGGCCCCCATGGACATGTGATCTGATAAAAGGGGAGAGAAGTGAGTTGACGTGACGTGACCTGACCTGACTTACGTTGGCCCCATTTTCCCGTTTTGGGGTTGAGGTAGTTGGGGTAGAGTCCGTGAGGTTTCTCGAGGCCTTGAAGGAACTGCCTGATGTGGTCGACCTTATTGCGGTAGATTGGTTGGCCGGTTATGTCGCTGAGGTAGGCGAACTCCAGGTGGAGGGTGCCGAACTCTGAGAGGATGCTCGCACCACCGCTGGCCCAACCAAAGTTTTTGCTTACCTGAAATTTTTTCGTTAGAAAAGAATCGAAACCTTTATTTTTTGTTGTTATTTAAATTTTTTCACACTTTTTCGATTTGCTATTGTCGCTTTTCATCAAATTCGGCTCTAAGCCAGTTAACGGTGAGCAAGCAGCGTATTCTTGAATACATCCCGTGCATAAATATACCTGGAAAGTGGAGGAGTTCGTCCGTTGCCTGTAATGCCCTTAAAGGGCAAGTTTACAACAAATTAGTTTGATTCTAACTCGAGAGATGGCTGCTTCATACAGATTTTGTTCTATTGTGGGTTGCAGGGTTGATGGCGATTTTGCATGATAATGGTATCGACCATTCTAGATTCAATAAATGTTGCTACTCGCCGCTAGGGCTTTGCGTTTAACTACATCAGACCATTTCCCTAACAAGGCAAATAGATGTCTAGAACGATTCAATATTGAACTGGCGAGACATGCAACATTATTGCTGCATATCGTCGGAGGAACCGTCATAGGAACCGAAACCTATATTTTAAATCGGTACCAGGCCCTGCTAAAAGGAAATGAAACTTTCGTCTTTCATCACAACTAAAATCATTGCTACTGTCCACACAATTATTAAGAATTGCTGCCAGTAAAGGCCATTCGAGAAGTAATTTTTGTAGCTATTCACATTGAACCCAAAATTCACAATAAAGCAGCGTTTGCGTAAGACGAACGATTCGTTTCCCAATACTATATCGCGCGGAATAATAAATTATAATTTGCATTTCCCGATAAGGATTCGTTTTGGAAATTAAAATACCACATGAGCAGGTACCTAATCAGATAAATGCAGGTTCGAACTGTTATTCGCACCAAACGTTACCTACTTGTTTTTCAAAGCCTCCCTTTATTTAATACTCTTGGATCATGATTATGCTACTGACAGTCGGATTATTCAAATGAATTACTAGTAGGCGTTGAGTTTCGATGAATAGTTGGCAATACTCTACCGGAGTCGGACCTCAATGATTTGCTATTTTATATTTTAGGGTTTCTTCAGTTGGCAGCATGTTCTCTAATTGAATCTGGTAGACACCCAATAAACTGAATTTGAAAAATCGGACGAAAAGGAGCTGTTTTTTTGACAAGCGGATATTGAACAGAGTTTTTCTGAAAACATTCTAGTTTTTTCTTTGAGGGGGGGGGGGGCATCCGAAATAGTAGAAAAAAAAACGTGTTTCTCGTCATCCTCGGGGTTAAACTCAGATTTTTCGGCCTCGATTTCAGCTTTGTCATTGTGCATAGCATAAAAATGAAAAACTTTATGGTTGGAGATAAACAAGTTGACAATTTTTTTTCCCATATTTCAGTACTAGAAAATTGCAAGAATATTGAGGATTTTTAAAGTTGGAACATCGATAATTACGAGTATTTTGAATTTGGCAATACTGCAATTAACGATTAATCTGTTGGTACAGGGTTATTCGGAAAATAAGTGACAACGGGGGGCTATGGAAACAAATGAATCGCAATAGAGGGTTTTTGGCATTTTGAAAGTGGTTTTTCAAAAATGTCTGTTTGGGATCCCGCTGCAGCTCAAACTATTGAACGTATCGAGATGAAATTTGGCACACATATTCAGTGGGCACTTTGTAGGTGCTGTTTTTAGGCCACATGAGTCCACGGAAAGTGCATTTTTGGCACATCAACTTCAAAATTTTATGGAATCTAGGAATTGTGTGTATTGTGATTTTATTAAGTTTTTTCTTTTTTTTTGGAAAATTGAGTTATGGACTCATTTTTTGTGAACAAAAATGCTAAGTTGGTGGTATTATTGCACGCAGAAAAAAGTTCTGTTTTTATGGATTAAGTGTACCAGCATGGTACCATTTGAAAAAATTTAGTTATTTCCGAAAAACGTTTTTCCATATTTTGAACGAAATGTTATAAATATGAGAATACTGACCTCCATAAAAGACAAAAAAAACTTATCGCAGCACTCTAGCGCCACAACATTTTGTCAAAAACAAGAAAAAACTCACAAAAACGACACTATAATACTAGATTCCAAAAATATAAAAATATGCTGGGTGTCCCATTTAAAAATTCTAAATTTAAGCCATTTCCGGCATAACCGGAAGTGATAGAAAGTTCCAATGGATGTCAGAAAATGCCGTTCAGTGAGCACTGAATTTTTTCACATTTTTATCTTGATAATTGAAAAAGTTATTGGAGGGTATATAGTTTCGTTGTCACCCGGTATACACATAATTGTATATTTTTATTACCGGATTTCAGATCTGAGAGTATCTCTATTTCACTCTTCAAAGTACCTCGCAGTAAGCGAAACAAGGATGCAAATAACGTGCTTTGCAAAACAATTATTTTGACAGTAATGACAGGCTTTAACATTTGTTTCTTGACATCGTCTATTTTGAGGCACAAGTTCCTATGATTCCCAGGGGTTCTGAAGAGAAAAGGCAAGTTCGACCAAGAGCAAGTATTTCTATTTAAAACTGAAAATAAAAAATTGTTCCAAGAGTATGTCAACAATCTTCGTAAAATAAATAAGAAACTGATTGAAGATGTGACAGCTGTCAATTGAGGTTTAGTAACATTGGTTTGACGATAAAATAGAAAGCTGCACAAACAAACTGGCCATTTTTGGCCAAAATGCTGCCAGTGCTGCATTTTTATTTTATTTTGTAAAAAAGGTAAATGTATTTATTTATTTATGTTTACGATTAAGAAAGTCATGAGCTTTCCAATGAGACTACTTTCGGCCTTATTGCTGAACATAATTTTTGCCGCTTTATTTTAGGTATGTATAGAAATTAGAAATGGCATCTTTACGTTCTAGATTTATCTTTTAAGTAGAACAAAAAATTAAGCAAACACAAAAGGTGCTTTAAAACTGAAAAGTGAATGAACCTGAACACCATCTTCAAACAAAAACAAACTGACCTAAGATAATTACAACTAGATAACCTTGTCTAGATTTAACCCATTTTGGGTCGAAACACCGTTAATCCGAGCAGAGGAAATTCCATTAACGGTTCGTTTTTGTTTTGAAAAGCGCACCGAATCGACGATTGCGTGCTTTGTTCCAATTTGCATGAAATAAAACGTCGGTTTTGGGCCTGTCAGCAGAGACATACATTTGCTCTAAAAATGCGTTAATTCCCATAATCGCGATTTTTGTGTTAAATGGTTTATTTAGGTGTACATTTTAAGGATTATGTTTTGCATAAAAAAAATCCGACCGGAAGTTAGTAATTGCTGACCAGAAAGTTAAATTTTTTCATTTATTGGACTATACAGGGTGTTGCCACTTTCAGTGTCGCACTATTGGGATCTCGGAAACTATAAGAGTTAGAAGATCTGTTAAATTAGATAAAAGTTGCTCCTTTTTAAGGTGATTAAGAATCTGTAAAGAACTTTTCAATATCTTCATCCGTTCCTGAGTTATTCCGTAAAAACTGAAAATTGACATTCTAAAGAAAAATTCATAGCTCCCTAACAGTTGATGCTATTTAAATGAAACTTGAAACTTTAATATTTTTGACAGATGTTAATTCAAGGACATTGACGGAAATTTTCCAAGCCTTCTAGATTTTGAGTAACGACAGTCAACTTTTGATTCTCTTATGGCCGCCATATTGGATTTTAACACTATTAGATACACAAAAAAATTAGATTTTCAAAAATGTAACCAACTTGGACTTTTTTGACAGATTGTCAAAATTTAAAATTTGGTGTAAACAATTTGTATAAGTAGCCCAAAATTAGGGAAAAAACCGTTAAAAGTTATACACTTACTAGTTCAATTTCTTATGACATGTGAACGGTCGTATTGAATTCAACGATAATAAAACACGTTTTGGTATCGTGTGATTCAAGCATGGATTTTTTTTTCAAAAAGCTCGAATTAGTAACATTTTTGAAAAGCCAATTTTTCAGGGTGTCTAATGGTGTAAAAATCCAATATGGCGGCCATAAGAAAAAGAAAAGTTGGCTGCCGTTACTCAAAATCTAGAAGGCCTAGAAATTTTCTGTCAATGCCATTGAAGTGGCAGCTGTCAAAAATATAAAAGTTCCAAGTTTCATTTAAATAGCATCAACTGTTAGGAAGCTATGAATTTTTCTTTAGAATGTCAATTTTCAGTTTTTTCGGATTAACTCAGGAACGAATCAAAATATGGAAGAATTCTTTACACATTCTTAATAGCCTTAAAAAGGAGCAACTTTTATCTAATCTAACCGACTTTCTGTCTCTTGTAGTTTCGGAGATCCCAATAGTGCGACATTGAGGTTGGCAAACACTCTTGTTTTAGTTTATTCGTCCGCTCGCTCGCTCGCTCCTCGCTCTGTCCGAGCGATAGCTTGAGTACGGATTAAGATATCTTCGGTTAATTTTCACCCCCTTTAATTTTTCATCCCCTGTTACAATTTTTCAACCCTCTAAACATCTATTTTACTAAATTTTTCTTCGGCAATAAGTTGAGCTCGTATAGATTATGTTTACCTTTTTCACTTTTTCCACCCCATTCGCAATATTTCAACCAACCTCCCAAAAGCTAAATTTGCATGATTGGCTTATTTTCGTGTTATATTTTATAATTCTACTTAACTACGGTTAATTTTCATACCCTTTGTTTTTTCATTTCTTTTTTTTCTTAATATATGTTTTTTTACACAATTCGACTTTTTTTTTGTGCGTGTGAGGAGGCATTACTACTAGGTATTATTCCTTAACGTGACAAACATCTACAGAGATACACATCGCATTGATGTACATCTTCCGGTGGCGTAGCAGTATGCGAGGCACTCTTGTTATTCGCTCGCTCGTCTACACTGTCCGAGCGATAACTTGTAAACGCATTGAGATATCGAGCTGGAACTTGTGTACAGTTGCGTATCCTGAAATACTCGGCAAGGATAGCTTTTGGGTCATATCAAGGAATTAGGGGTGAATAACATAATTCTTGCTCATAATTCTTGCACACCCAAATAAACCATTTTTTTCTGTTGATTTTTTGATTTCTCTGCCGACTGGCCTATTTTAGCTCAATGACAGCAAAAAAAAAATAAAAAAATACAAACCCCAGTTTTCAGATTGACCAAAGCGTGTGGAATGCCGGTCGCCGTTTGGAAAGCCGGTAATAACTTATCGGCAATTTGTTGCGCTCGATCCCGGAACATGACGTCTCCTGTGAGAGCGAAACAGGCCAATAATCCTCCGACGAATCTGATGTTGGATTCGAAAACGGACACATCGGATGTCTGTAATGAAAATAAATGTTGTTTGCGGTTATTCTTTCCTCCCAAGAACAAAGAAATGTTTTTTTATTCCGAAAAAAAAATTCATGATAATCACGTTAACACCGTGAAACAGCACCGAATAATCCAGTAATGTTTTTTAGCTCAGTCGTGCATATCTTCGCGAAGAACTAAGAATAAGACGAGTATGAGAAAACTTGAGCTTGCAGTTCTCATAACGTCATCGTAAATTTGTAAGATCGCAGAATATAGTAAATGAAAAAAAAAAGATGACCAAATCCGTCCATTGTCTTGTCTCATTAGCGAGGCAAAAAAAAATACTGACCATGGTGTCCAAGTCGATCTCGTTGGCAACCCAATCGCGTCCCATTTTGAATTCATCCTTCAACCCCATGATGTACAGCGTGTCCAATCCGTCAAGTATTGTGGCGGCCAATGGCAGGCTACCGAATATGCTGGCGCTGTGTCCACGCTTGCTGACAGGTTTCAATTCATTTTTTCCCCAAGCGTAGCGAACGTAATTATCCCACGCGTGCTTCATCATCTGGAATCAATTTGCAACGTCATCAACACGCTTAACATTTCGATTAATATTAGTAAATTAGAATAACAGCGGCAGCGCCATGTGATGTACTTGTGATCTCTGTTATAGATATCAGACAGATAATAATAATCGCGTGATTTCAACTTTTGAAAATTTCAGTATTCAATTACAGTGAACTTACGGTTTTACCTGGTAATGTCAGTTTGTATAGGTGCAACGGCATGTCGGTGATTTACTGAACAAATGCACGACATAAATTTATGGTTGCATTGAACGTAGGTATATTTCAGATTCACAATTACTCATAACGATTGCAAATAAATCATGCAAAGGATCTCCTAGAGAGGCGGCAGAATTGAAAACAAGAACATATATGCATTAATTAAAAGAAAGTAAACGCACGATATCGTTATTGCAAGATAAAATCTTCAATATATAACGATGTATTTTTAGCCTGAGGTGCGATTAAATGACAAAACAAGTCTTGCTAAAGAGTGATCAAAAACTTTTTCGATCTAGTAACAGTAGTAACCCTTGGCGTGAGAGACGTAGGGCGTAGACCGTGGAAATTATATGACAATGTCACTGTCGGATTTCGCCTTGAATGATAATTTGAGCACTCTACGCCCTACGTCCCTCACAGCCAGAGCTGGGCTACTCAGTATCGAAATGTACTTGAAGTACAGTACTGATTACTTTTGGTACTTAAAGTACCGGTACTTAAGTACTTTGAAAATTCGGTACTGGTACTGGGTATTTCAAGTACTTCTTAAAAGTACTTGATACTATGGTACTTGAATAATTTTTTCGAGCGAAGTATTTGTACTTGGTATTTTAAACCATGCGGCATCAAGTACTTAAGTATCGAGGACTTAAGTATCGAGTACTTAAGTATCGAGTTCGGTACTGAATCTTTTGCTGAAAAATGGGGGGTTTTTAGAATATTTATTAGGTTGGGACATATCCAAGAACGACTTCACTTTGTTCATTTCTTAGAAGCCTGAAATTCGCAAAACAATACCATAAATCTTATTGAAATGGAGCACTTTTTGCGTGGTGTCGTTATCAGAACTCGAAATTATTACGGGCACGGGGTGCAGACTGCAATCCTGTCACTTTTTCATGTAAATAAGATGGCACATGACATGTTTACAATCACCCTCACCGAAAACGCAGCGGTCTCGACGTCAGTCAAATGTTTTTTTGTAACATGTGCCATCTTATTTACATGAAAAATTGACAGGCAGACGGGAGCAAATGATATTCAGGGCCCCAATTTTTTTTACAAATTTGATATACCTACCGAAATTGTCGCTAGCCCGCTGTCTATAAGAGTATACTCAATAACAAGTAGATACTTGAGTACTGTGTCAAGTACTTAAGTCCTGAAAGTACTTAAATACCTTATTAAATACTCAGTCTCTTATTTTACTTAAGTACTATGTCAAGTACTTAAGTACTTCATTAAATACTCAGTCCCTTATTTTACTCAGTACTTTTAAGTATTGGTACTGGTACTGGGTACTTAACTTGTGCGCACTAGTAAAGTACTGGACTGCAATTTTCAAGTACTTCTATCCAGTACTGGTACTTGATACTTGAAGTATATTCAAAATATCAAGTACTTAGTACTTGATACTTAAGTACTTTTTTTCGGTACTTGGCCCAGCTCTGCTCACAGCAAGAGCTACTAGATCGGAAAAGCTTTTGTTCACACGTTATAATACCGTTAGATCTAATAAAAAACGAATTAGAGTAGGCCATGACATAATCAATAAGTTGGTAAAACTGATTCAACAGATCGAAATTATTTCTTCTGTCAAAGTTAGTTTAGAAATTTTATAGTTATTTTCATGCTGGAGAATACTAAAACGGAAGTTGCCACAAATCGGCACAGGGGCTAATGGCGGCCATTTTAATTTTTCAAAAACTGACATCTCGCAAACGGTAACTTTTAATGAATTAGAAAAAAAGTTATATTTTTCAGTGCAGATTAAGAATCAGAAGAGAAATCCAACATATCTACAGGGTGACTCTTTTAAAGTATCAGTTAGCGATATTTAGAGAATCGTTTTGAGCAGCTAAACGGAAATTCACACAAGGGGGTTCCAATTTTCAGCTCTGATGCACTTCCGGTTACACCGGAAGTGGCCGCCATCTTCGTTATTTTAAATGGGAAGCCTATGTTTTGACTCTAGATTCGGAATGTCCTGTTAATTGCGAGCTTATTGCACCCCCACTTTGTGGACAATTTCGTTACGTCATTTAAAAAAATTAATTTCCGCCATATTGTTAGGTCAATAAGAACGAGTGAGCCATCAGCCGAAAGTTCAAACCTTGTACTTTCAACCCTCCAAGATTGGTCCCTTAATCTTCAACCGTCTGGAAGATACAAATTTTTCTATTGCCGGATAAAAATCTATTTTTTTACACAAATTTTGACATGTCAAAAACTATGACAGTTAGGTAGGCAAAGTAGGGGTGAAATAAAGTGACAATTAGTCAACGAAACGGACTATTTATTATATGGCCAACTTTAATTCGTTTTTAGTGCCGTAGCAGAATGCGGAGATACTTTTGTTTTTGACTATTCGCTCACTCGCTCGTCTAGCCTGTCCGTCGGAGAACTTGAGAACGGATTGAGATATCGAGCTGAAACTTGGTGTGCAGTTGTTTCCCTAAATACTCGGCGGAGATTGTTTTGGGCCTTATCGGACCAAGGGGGTGGGAGTTATTAGTGAAAAACCGAAAAACTATTAATTACAATAACTCGAGAACTAGTGGAGGTATCTTGCTGAAAGGTGTCATTCATATTTTGATAAAAACCAAACTTACAGGCGCTACAACAGCAAAAATACGTGAACTCAAAAATTACTGAACATATCAACACAGAATTTGGTGTGTTAATTTTTAGTGACACTGTAGGAGGATGGACAAATTTTCACTAAAATCTAACAAGGGGGATGAAATTTAGGAGCTGAAGCTGGAAATTTCTTCAAGTAAATGGCGATATAAAATTTCAGAGTTCGACAGCTCGATAACTTGGGGGGCTGATCACTAGTGGAATTAGTTGTACAGGGTGATCCAACCGTTTTGTCCCACTTTTAAATTGGTATATCTCCGTTGTCTTATAAGTTAGCAGCTTGAATCAAAAAGTGGATCGTTAGATCTGATCATTCTAAACAAGTTTTGTATAGCATACTATAGCTCTAATTCTAACAGTTCGGCGGAAATTTTGAAATTTGTAGCGCGAAAGCTGGCATTTTGAAAATCTCGAGAAAAAAAATAAAACTAAAAAAATTTAAAAATTGATGCCCTGTTAATGAAGAGTATTTTAGATAATTGATGTGGTAAATTTCATTTTGAATTCTTAAGTGGTTAGCCCGGTACAGTCCTTCAAAGTGCCAACGTTCGCGCTACACATTTCAAAATTCCCGCCAAACGGTTAGAATTAGAGCTATAGTATGCTATACAAAACTTGTTTAGAATGGTCAGATCTAACCAAAAAATGCAAAATATACCGGGTGTTCCATTTAAAAAAATGTAACTTTATTCCGCAGAGACGAAGTTTGACCTTGAAAAATTTGTTTCTATATACCAAACAAAACTTGAAGGTCTACTCTATAATCCACTTTTTGATTCAACCTTCTAACTTGTAAGACAACGGAGATATTCCAATTTAAAAGTGGGACAAAACGGTTGGATCACCCTGTACATCCGGCTTGGAATTAATTCCGGAATTATGGAATTATTACGGAATTATTCTGGAATTGATGGAATTTAAAAGGAATTAATGGAATTAGTTGGAATTAGCCGGAATTAGTTGGAATTAGTTGGAATTAGCAGGAATTAGATGGAATTAACTGGAATTATTATGGAATTGCTTGGAATTGATATGGAATTAATAAAGAATTATTTGGAATTGGCAAGTACATCATTTAAAAGGAATTAAAGGAATTAGTTGGAATTAGCTGAAATTAGTTGGAATTATTTGGAATTAATATGGAATTGTTTGGAATTAATTGAACTAAATCGGAATTAGTGGAATTAGAATGGAATTAATGGAATTAAACTGGAATTATTGGAATTAATTCCCGATTGGAATTAATTGTACACAATTTTTTTGAGTGATCAGCCCCCCACGATAACTCTTTGCAAGCGGATTAATTAATTTTTAATTCTGAAATCCTATTGATTTATTTATGAACAACCGAAGTCAGTATAAATAGGAGTTATGTAATACTCGCCCCTGTAAATCATAAAGGGGTGAAATCATGAAGAGTTGAAAATATGAATCCATAAATCGCCGCAATTTTTCAACGAATTGGATTAGGGTTGTGAAATCAAGAACATATCTTTCTTTAGAGCATGTTGGGGTAGTGAAATAGGAGGTTGGAGTTTAGGGGTTGAAACGCAACATATTCTGTGAAACTGTGAAATCTTACACATTGCATCTTCCAGAAAGGAAGAGTGAATTTTAGGAGAAACTTATCCAAGGTAATGAAACTTAGGGGTGGAAACTTGAATTTTTACTGAATAATGTAAATGTACAAAAAAGGTCTTAAGGGGAGGCACGAAACGGTTTTAGGCAACTTTACATACACTTTTTACGGAAACTTGACTACAGGCTTTATTGTTTTACGATACGATCTGAAATTTTTGTGGCATATCCAGAATTACATTCTGCGCAACATGAGGTCAATTGCTTTATAAAGAAACACCAACTTACCAAGACAAAAATTAATTTAATGTTCTGACATTGGAATCCATTTGTAAATTATGCTGCCTACACTCAGAAATTTGGCATTTAAATTTTGTCCGTTAGTTCAGCCTCTGCAATGCAGATGACAGTGCCCAAATTGTAGTTTATTTGATTTATCTTGAAATATAAATGTCAACTCAACATTTAATTAGATTTCCGCTTAATAAATATCTTGGAAGAAATAATTTGAGGTGCACGTCTTCGAAATTTTGTTGTTGCTGTTTCTTGAGATCAACATCTGTATACAATGAAAGATATAAACCGTAGCTGAGCGGCAAATTTGTTTTTCTCCCATTCTTCGACTTTCGTACATGGGTTCAAATCTTGAAAATTGACCTATAATTTTTTTGTTTTTTTTATTCTCCAAATCATTATTGATTATTGACGAGAATTATAGCACTTAAATTAAAGATAAAGGCATATTATTAAACAATGGCGATAAATAACTGCAATATATTTTATTTTCTCAAGGGGTGCGGCGCGGCGATGCAGTGGCGGCTTTCCTCAGGCGGCACGTAAGAATAAGATCAAACAGTAAGACTATTATGCCACATCATAATGTGATACCGGGTGTATCACAGACCCCGCCGTATAGGGAATTAACATGGGAAAATGAATTTTATTTTTTTCCTGCTCCGGAGGATTTTCTCGAAAAGTTTTATCGTGTTTGGAGGATAGTCCATACTATATATACTATATATAGTCTGATACCTCTTGAGATTTTTTTCGTTCGTCAGCTCCTGTTAGGTACTTAACAATGATTTTTTGAAAATTGAAATTTCGACGAAAACGAAAAAATTTTTCGTGCCCAATCGACCCGCTTCGAATGTTTACTTAGTTTGCTGTCTTTGTGGATAGCAACACAATACGAAATAAATGGATGCTTCGAAACGGGTCGATTGTGCACGAAAAAATGTTCCGTAGAAGCAAGACGCAACATTTTTTCGTGCACAATCGACCCGTTTCGAAGTATCCATTTATTTTGCGTTGTGTTGCAATCCACAAAGGCAGCAAACTAAGTAAACATTCGAAGCGGGTCGATTGGGCACGAAAAATCATTGTTATGTACCTAAGAGGAGCTGACGAACGAAAAAAAAATCTCAAGAGGTACAGACTAGTATGGACTATCCTCCAAACACGATAAAACTTTTCGAGAAAATCCTCCGGAGCAGGAAAAAAATAAAATTCATTTTCCCATGTTAATTCCCTATACGGCGGGGTCTGTGATACACCCGGTGTATGCCATAAATAATTTTTCGTCTAATGATGGCCGGGAGGGAGGCAGAAGGGGTGGTTCAAAATGTGATTTTAGGCGAACTTGAGCAACCAAAAAAATTTAGAAATTTTTTCTTAAGAATCGGGGGTGCACTATCTCTATCACTACTGATAGTGCATTTTTCCACCGAAGTTGTCCAGTGTTTTTATAGTGAATCGGGGGTGGTTTAAATTTTCGCCACTTTGCAGTACCCGACTCTGACGCCCTGTATATCAAATAAGGGGGGGGACCTGCTTAAAACGCCAATGAAATGGGCTTTCCGTGGAAAAAAGGCTCCTTCAAATCGATCAACTCTTTGAGGAGTTACGGCATTTTAAATTCGACTCAAATTTCCGGGTGGACCAATTAAATTGTTGGGCAGTTTATTTGTATTCAATCTTGTAAGAACACTTTATTAAATACATACCTCCACGCTAAAAATCAAAGTTTAGTGTCGCCTAGATCCTGATTTTCAATTTATTTCCTGGGCCACTATCGTATAGGATCCTTTAGTGTTTGAATCTAAATGATTTCAAATTATTATAACGAAGAAAAACAAAATTACGCAAATTGTGCCAAATTAACACTTAGGGGGTTAAAAGATCGTAAAGGGGGACGAAAAATCCAAGGGAATGAAAATTTATCGTAATTAAGCAGAATTACAGTAAATGACACGAAATAAGCCAATTATGCAAATTTGGCTTTTGGGGGTGTTAAATTACAGGGCTTCATGAAAGTTTCAACCCCTAAACTCCAACCCCCTATTTCGCCACCCCCACATGCTTTAAAGAGACTTGTGTTTTCAATTTGACCACCCAGATCCATTTCGTTAAAAAATTGCGGCGATTTATTTATTATGGTTTACAGGGATGAGTTTATTTCTCCGGTGTTATATAAATAAGTCCTTGCTGATTTACTGACTTCGGTTGTTCATAGATAAATCAATAGGATCTCAGAAAAAATAAAAATAAAATGTATGTATTTATCCGCTAGCTAACGGTTAGGGGTTATTAGTGGCCTAGGTTTTGGTTTTATATTGAAGACTCATAAGACTTTTTTTAATGGTTTACCGAAACCTATCGAACCCCCGTAGTTTTATGCCACCATTTAGGTACTTGAAGAAATTTCCAATTTCAACCCTTAAATTTCATCCCCTTTGTGAAATCTCAGCGAAATTTTGTCCATCCGTCTACAATGTCACTGGAAATTACCACACCAAATTCTGCCTTGATATGTTGAGTAGTTTTTGAGTTCTTGTATTTTTGTGCTTCTACATGTTAAGGGTTGTAGCGCCTTTAAGGGTGGCTTTTCGCAAAATATGAATGACCCCTTTATAATGGAAAGCTAGCGAACGACGCCAATATCGACTAGTACTTATTAAGAGGAATTTCGAGTTGCAACCCCTAATTTTCATCCCATAATTCCCATATGTCCGAGTTTGGAGAAAATGCATACCCCATACAAGACTTCATCGAAATATGTGTGAGTTGGGTTTCAAATAGCTGCGTGCAACCCTTGCGGAGTTATTATATTTTTTGTTGATTTCATCCCCCGAAATTGACACCGCTTCATCTTCAACAGACTTGAAAGTCGAACGTACATAGGTACCAAGTTTCAGAAGGATGCCTCCACTTGTTCTCGAGTTATTGCAATTAATAGTTTTTCGGTTTTTCCCCCCAACTCCCACCCCCTGGGTCCGATATGGCCCAAGAGCAATCCCCGCCTTTCTTTTCGGGAGCCAAAGCTGCATTCCAAATTTTAGCTCGATATCTCAATGCGTTCTCAAATTATGCGACGGACAGACTCGACGAGCGAGTGAATAATCAAAGACAAATCAGGTTGCGTATTAATAAAGAGCGACTCCATACTCTAATTTTTGTGGATTTATGTTACGCCACCCTTATTAACTATTTATTATCCGACTCGCCTTTACGGAACGAAATTTCGTCAGAAAATCTCGGACCTCCCTCTTTCCGATCAATTCTATTTTTAGAAAGCCCGGCGCGGCATCATTGCTAATCGCAACCCCATCCTGTGCCCCATCTATAACTAAGGTGCAAAATTAAGATCAGTTTTGTTCGCAACCTGCTGCAAGCGAATCTTATGTTTCAAAACCGACTTTTATGCCTCGCCTTAATCATCATTCGCAAAAAACGTAACAGCCGAAACACAAAAATGCGAGAACTCATAAACTGCTCAACGTATCAACGGCTGGAAATTTAAGGGATGAAACTGGAAATTTTTTCATGTCAGTGGGCATGGGGTTCGATAGATTTCGGTCAACCCTAAAAAAAGGCTCATGAGTATTTCTTATTAGATCTCACGGTGCTAATACAGCAGGGGACACTTTTCTTGTTCAGTCAACATTTTCGGCCAGTTTGGAACATAAATTGGCAAAATTAGATGCAACCTGAGGATAAAAAAAAAGGTAAAAATTTTAGCTAGTCATCAGTTTCGACTTTTTTCACCCCCTATTAGGTATAAAAATAGAAGAAATTTTTATAATTTGCGAAAAATAGTACTATAGGTGTGTAGATTATGTACTTTAAGTTACAGAAAATGTAATGCTAATGGAAAATAGAAATGAAGCAGTAGCAGTAATCACGAATGCCCACAAATAAGGTAAAATAAAAACCGCCTTATTTCAGTTTTCGAAAAATTCTTTTTGCTTTTTTTTTAGGATTTAGTTACCTCTTTAACTTTGTCCCTCCTGTCTTCACTATCCACAATTTCACTAAGGTTTTCACTCCTTAACGGGACAAACTCCAAAACAGGTGTAGCAGGTGTAACACTAACCCCTTTACTTCTCGCATGCCTACTCAAATAAACCCCCGACCAGGCCATAACAAGGATAGCCGATGTCACCCCAGCAGCCGCAACTTTCGGCACAACCATTTTCACAACTGAACCGAGAAACGAGAAATTCACCCGTAACCTGAACCGAATTGACCCAAAGTGGTGTGATTGCTCTTAGTGGTTACAAATACACCGATTTATCATCTTCTTATCGCGTTGTGAAATACGGAGAGGAAGAGGGGTCGTCAATGTAATGTACATCGCGTGGTTCCGCAGAAAACCAATCACTTTTTCCTGCAAGACACGCGGCCGAGCTATTTTTGGAACGGGCTCATTATTTATCCCTTATCAAAATTTTCGACGATTTAATGCAACAAAGTTGAAAATTGCAAACATCAGGCAGCTCTGTTCCATTTTCCATTTAGTGCTCATTAGCAGCCACTTTACTTCATCAAGAAACACTTGCAGCTGAATGTTGGGAATTGCCATTAATGGGGGAGAATCTGCAATCTATTAAAGCTGCACTTATCTTCAACGAAAGCATCCATTAAACTTCCAAAAGCATTTTTTTTGTTATTTTGGCCTCTTAAGATTCACCAAAATGATAAGCTACAGCAGCTACCGCGACTTGTCGTTCACCCGTTGGAGTTTCAAATTTTTAAGAACTTTTATTGTTTCTCTTTTGGTCTCGGATCAACCGATATCAGATGATCATCATGAAAGTCAAAGTGAAATATTAAGTTGGTCGTACGGCTTATTACTTAAAAGAAAAATTCAACTATTTACATTTTATGTTAGTCATACTTCAAAAATTAAGCTGCCCTTTGTGCTTGATTGAATAATTGTTAAATGTCGGTCTAAGGGTTGCCAATTTAGTGCTAAAATACTCTACATCTAGTGATTTTGGGCGCTTGCATTTGTCAATTCTGACAGATTCTTGTGTGTCAAAACTGTCTGCCGATAATGCAGTCATCCTCTCGAAAAGTATGAGCCAACCTGTCCATTTCATTCCTGTTGAATTTCGTCAATGTCAAATCTAATTTTCTAACGGAAACAAGTGACAGAACTGTCATCTATTTGTCATTCCTGTTCTTACACCAAGAAATTGTACAGAAAGGTGAGATCGCTAGCACGTTCGTCATCATTTCCTTAAAATTGCTTCTTGAAGAGGCATTTACTTAATGAAATCTAACACAAAAACGATGGATCGCAATTAAATTTCATGATTTTTCGAATTATGCCAATAATAAAGAAATTGGTGACATACCGTAATGCCGTAAAGGAAAGATTTGTAAAATTAATAACTGGTGCATTCAGTGATGAAACTAGTTTAAAGTCGGTTTATCGCTTTCTATATAAATAACAGCTGCATTTGAATTGGAACACTGTTCATTGTACTTTGCCTTTTGCGCGGAAACAGGAATCTCTCAACAATAGTTCACATTTTGATAAATAATGGGAATTTTTCATATAATTGTTGTTGGATTACAGTACAAAAGTCATGCACTAGCTTCAATGGCGAATTGTATTCATTCTGATATGGCTTTGAAAAATTGCTAATTGTTATATTCAGGTGGGCTAAATTCTTTTTTTATATTTTTTTGTGGAAAGAGAAAGCAACTAGTTTATAAGGACCGTATGTTGTATGGTATTTTAGCGGCACTAAATTGACCATACATTCGACAAATTATAAAAATGTCACGTTTTTAGACTTATATATTCATCACTATGTATACAGGGTGTCTTACGAATATGGAGCAGTATCGATATCTCTGGACATAAGCAAGGTACAGTTGTAAGATTTGGCATTTACAGAAATTGACACATTCGGAGTCTATTGATATTATTGGCGACGATGGGGTACTTCCGGTTATACCGGAAGCAGGGTCCAACTTTAAAATTTTAAATGGCAACCCCCATTTTTCATTACAGATTCGGACAGAGGAGGAAAACCTAAACCTAAAACACCTAACAAGTAACTTGTTTGCACCAGCCGCCTAGATTTTATTAACGTTTTTAGAGAAAAGTTCCGCAAAACAGTGCTATGTAAAAATGGTCATAACTTGTAAACCGCGGGCGATAAAAATGAAAATGACACACCATTGTAAAGTAGAAAGACTGTTTTACATTATGCTTGCCAAAAAGTCATATGAAAGCTGATTCAAAGTCGATTTAAAGAAATTGAAATGTTGGAAATTTAAAAGCCAACATTTTCTTCTTATGGAAAAAACAGCGATTTCAATCGTTTCCTTTTTTGGCACTTTATGGGTACCGTTGAAAAGAGAATAAAATTCTGCACCCATCCATGCAGAAAACTTGTATGCTGCAATTTAAGAAAAAAATGTTATTCGGGTTTGAAATTTCCAGTATTGCAGTTTCTCGAAATCAACTTTCAATTAGTTTTCTTAGGATTTTTGGCAATCATAATGTAAAACAGTCCTTCCGCTTTACAACGGTATGTCATTTTTATTTTTATCGCCCGCGGTTTACAAGTTATGACCATTTTTACATAGCACTGTTTTGCGGAACTTTTCTCTAAGAACGTTAATAAAACCTAGGCGGCGGGTGCAAACAAGTTACATGTAGGTGTTTTAAGCTTAATTTTTCTTCCTCTACCCGAATCTGCAATGAAAAATGGGGGTTGCTATTTAAAATTTAAAAGTAGGACCCTACTTCCGGTATAACCGGAAGTGCCCCATGGTCGCCAATAATTTCAATAGATTCCGAATGTGTCAGTTTCTGTAAATGCCAAATCTTACAACTGTACCTTCCTTAAGCCCAGAGATATCGATACTGCTCCATATTCGTAAGACACCCTGTATAGACGCGTTTTAAGCTGATTAGTTAGAAAAATTTAAGTATCTATAACTAGGTATAATTGTTATGCTTCTTTCCTCTCTTTTTACTTCTTACATTAGGTACTTAATTCCTGTAAAACAAAAAAAGTGTTTAACATCTTTTGATTAGTTTAGCTTTCACTTTCTTCCATAAATTGAACGGGTAAAAACACCTTTCAACAATTTTTACGCTATATTTCCATCAGAAATATTACAACACACTTAACCTATTATAAACCGATTTGAAACGTAATGATCCTCATGTTTTGAAAAAATCGATATCAGAGTGAAACATTACCGTAAAAACATAAATAATGAATGATATACTCAGAATCACGGGTGATTTGAATGATAGTATCGTGGAAACCCGTCGCGTGCTGAGCACCACGACTCGGATAACCCAAAGCCCCTTTATCAATTTTTTTCTTGTTATTATTTGCAGCGCTAACAGATTCTAAAATTATCACTCATAAATAACGTTTTTTCGCAACTCTCAAAAATAGAAACCTGTACCTAAGAGGAAGTCGTACGGAGATATTCTAATCCGAGAAGTGTGCGTAATTACGTGGAAAGGAAATGTAACGTCTTGAGATTGAGGTAAAGTTTATTACCAACACTAAAATAGCAAAATAGCGGGGATGAAGCCGTAAAGGACGACAAGGGACGTATAAAAAGTTGCGTGAAACTTAAAACTAATTTAAATGAACACAATAATGGAACAAAGCCGTAGTCCAAAATCCAAAGATATCGTAGAAGTAGGTATGGAATGTGACTTACCTGTTTTCCAAGAAAGAATTCTCTTAAATTTGTCACAAAAAAATGATCGTATTACACACTTCATCAACGTTAGACACGTTTTCCGTGAGCCGTGCCTTCAGGATCAGGAATATAAACATTCAAAGAAATGAAAAAGGTTAGACGGTTCTGAGAAACAGTTTATCTCCTACATTTAAAAAAAATTGGCAACCATGGTAAAAACTTTTACTTTTGCACAGAATTTGTAGAAATGCAAGAAAATGAAACGCAAAGATTTGAGGTTTTTGGCGTTTCAGTACATATCTGATCAATTCAAAAAAATAAGCCTCGTCCAGATTTGAACTCGAGTCAAAAGTACACCATTTTTTCCAGTCACAGCGACTTTTAGTGAGAGAGCTACTTGAATATGTCCTACTCCCTTCATGGAATTTACCCGAATTTAGTAGCTGGACTTTATCGATCGTCTAACCACAATGTTAATTTTAAATAAAAACAGAGTAAAAGTCACCATTGACACTATTTAAAACGTCTCGTAGTTATTCGTCGCGAAAAACCCCGGTTCAGCAATTTAAAACGTGAACGCTGAGTAAACGGTTGAAGATATAACAAAATCATAAATAGAAGAATTGTTGGCTACGAAAAGATCTACCAAAAAGTCCGCGACAGTATATACGTATCTATGAAGAATAGCGCACAACAAACACTCAAACCGATTTTCACAAAAAATTAAAACTAAAAACAATTATTGTAGAGCTTTCCTATGATGATGGAGTGAAAAATGGGGGTTTGCATTTCAAAATTTGAAGTTGATGTGCCAAAATTGCACTTTCTGTGAACCGATTTGACGCAAAATCTAAGATTTTCCAATGCAAGGTGCACATTCCGAATTTCTGCCAGATTGGTTCAGTAGTTTTGGTAGTATAGCGTGTTCACAGACACACAGACAAGACAAAGCGGTTGAGGTATGAAAAAAATATATCAAAAACCAAGATATATTCCAAAATATACCTGAAAACCCCTTTGCAAAGTGAAGTGAATCAAACACCCAATCATTTCCTTGTAAAATTGCTTTCCCTGTGATCGAGTTCAGGTCAAGTAACTTTTATCTTTTCGTTCCATACTTTCGCACAAACAACTCTCGATTGACTTAAGTTTGTTCGCTTGTTCCAATCCACTTACATACCCGTGGAAACGATCATTTTATGCACGAACTAACAATAAGATTGCCTAGGAATTTGTACTGGGAATTATGGGATGCGGTGGATCGAAATTTGGCATGCCTTGCGGTTGCTAGATTTACACAGCATTATTCCCTTGGGCATATGCATCATTGTCACTATGGAGAAGACATGCATTATTCATGGGGCCCAGGTTGTGTCACGGGTCCCATTGTCGATGCATCCATTAGACCAAGACACGATGCATATAATCAGGATGTTCCGCCATTGCCTTTTAAACAAAAGCAGTAATTCTTTCCGAATCGACTCGATTAGGGGCATTAACCACACGGCAGGTACATTGACCATTAAAAAGTCAAAAACAAGTAGGTGATTCAGGTGATGCAGCCTCATGATAACTTATCTCAATTTGAGGAAAACCTGCATCTATATTATCCGTTAATAATCAGCAAGAAGATTTCTCGGAATTTTTAAGACTCCCTTGAATCTCTACAGGTGCTCAAACAATTTCTTCAAACTTGTTTTATTTCTTAGTTGCAAATTATCCCGTACCGGAACGGGTTAGAAAATAATTTTGCTCAAGGCACCGGAAATTAGTTGATTATGCC
Source organism: Pycnomerus fuliginosus (assembly GCA_963924575.1). Classification (NCBI taxonomy): domain Eukaryota; kingdom Metazoa; phylum Arthropoda; class Insecta; order Coleoptera; family Zopheridae; genus Pycnomerus; species Pycnomerus fuliginosus. The sequence goes on along the minus strand of OZ004624.1, from coordinate 16,211,530 downwards.
AATAGGTTCGAAACTGACGTTTAACTTTTAAAAACAAAAAATTGGCAGTCTCGGAGACGGTAGAAAATTATACTTTTTCACAGAATTTGTAACTTTAACCAAGTCAGAATCTGTGAGTCAGAGGTCGGGCGTGCGGGCGGTTGTTAGTCGCTGATGCTGTCGTGCGCATTTTTCACGCCTAAAATGACATTTTTTGAAAAAATTGCACTAAGGTTTTCGATCCGGTAATGCAATAGCTATCGAAGTCAATAGTAAGAATACAGGGTGGGTAATTTTACGATGCTCACCATTAGTATCTCGGAAACCATAATACATGGAGAGTATTTAAATTGGAGAAAAGTTGCGCTATTTCTTGGTGATTAAGAGTCTGAAGAGAATTTTCCGATATTTTGATTCGTTCCTGAGTTATCACAAAAAATCTGAAAATTACCAATTTAAAGAAAAATTAATATCTTCCTAACGTTGGATGTTATTTAAATAAAACTTGGAACTTTTATATTTTTGACAGCTGTTAATTGAATGGAACTAACAGAAATTTTCTAGGTCTTCTAGATTTTGAATAACAACAGTCAACTTTTGATTCCTTTATGGCCGCCATATTGAATTTTGACACCATCAAATACACAAAAAAATTAGCTTTTCAAAAATTTACTCAGCATGAACTTTTTTGACAGATGTCAGAATTTGAAAATTGGTATGTATAATTTGTAAAATCAGCCTAAACTTAGATGAAAAACAATTGCAAAAAAGTAAGCCGACTTCTGCAATCTCTTATAACATGTGAAAACAATTGAATTCAACAGCAATAAATTACGTCTTGCGGTCGTGTGACTCAGGCTTTCACATATTTTTTCAAAAACGTCAATTTTGCTTTCATTTTTGAGAAGCTAATTTTTCTGTGTATCCGGCGGTGTTAAAATTCAATATGGTGCCCATAAGAAAAAAAAAAGTTGACTGTCTTTATTCAAAATTTAGAAGGCCCAGCAAATTTCTGTCAATGTCATTCAATTGACAGCTGTCAAAAATATAAAAGTTCCAAGTTTCATTTCGTATTCGTATTTCGTTCTGCGGTGCGTTTCCCTGACGGGTCCGCTGCATTCAGACCTTATGGTCCATTATGCCCGCACTGTGACAGTTATCCATTTCCTACATCAGGAACCCCGGTTCTGCAAAGACCCAGTACTTCTGCTGTAGAAACTGAATAGTGTTAATCGGGTGCTAGAAAAGCTTTGCTATACCACGGCGGGTACTTCTGCTCTTTAGGGAGTTTGTTGAAGCTTCGTCCCGCGAACCCACTATAACCGGCAGGTCTTTTTCAGCCCTGCCGGATACAACTGGTTTCTTGGTGTCGAAGGCAGCTTAAAGTGTACCCTTAAAAGGTTCAGTTGAGGTATCAATTTATGTCCCTCTATGTTACAAACTGCAGACATCTTCCCCCAGTGTGGCCGACGGTTCTTGGTGGACAGCCCCATCAGCCACAACTGGTTGTTGGTGCCACAGTCCCTGAGGGTCTGCCAGTGTCACGGTACCTGTGCAGCTGTGGTATCCTTTTCAGTCCCATCAGTCACAACTAGTCCCTAGCGTCCTGCGCAGCACTATTATAACTACCCTTCCGTACAGACTGCAGACATCTTCCCCCCGTGTGGCCGATGGTTCCTGGTGGACAGCCCCATCAGTCACAACTGGTTGTTGGTGCCACAGTCCCTGAGGGTCTGCCAGTGTCACGGTACCTGTGCAACTGCGGTGTCTTTTTCAGTCCCATCAGTCACAATTAGTCCCTAGCCACAAAAGTCTGATAGGTCCAGTTGTCAACCTGTCCCTAAAGTTTCATTTAAATAACATCAATCGTTATGAAGATATTAATTTTTCTTTAAATAGTCAAAAATAACTCAGGAACGAATGGAAATATCGGGGAATTCTCTTCAGATTCTTAATCGCCAAGAAATAGCGCAACTTTTCTCTAATTTAACCGATTCCGTATCTTTTACTGTTTAGGAGATCCCAATGGTGAACATCGAAAAGTTACCCACCCTGTATACATTTTTGTAAAATAAACAGACATTTTTCAAAAGCCACTTTTTCGTATTTCCAGACCCTAAAACGTAAAGATTTGATGTTTTTGGCGATTCGATTTTTGGATCGATTTTATTAACTTGCTGCGCTAAAGCGTAGAAGTTAAAAAATGTACCTAGTGTGGTAGAACAGTAGTTGATGGAGACCCGACTTTTCACAACGCAGGGTATAGTTAAAGTGAAGTTTGTATGCCTTAGCATGAAAGTACTTACATAATTTTTTCTGTCGCCGGCACTAAAAGTAAAATAAAAGTTTATTCTCATTAACAAAATTTATAAGTTTACATCGTTAAAGGTGATTATTTTCTCACATATCTCGGTTTATTATCATTTGGAAGTAATTTTACGTTAACCATCATAATAATTACGGTCATAACTTTATGCTTAACTCAAAAGATTTGAATCAGATAGCTACTTAGTTAATTTTTTGATCCAAGCAATAATTACTTACTCGCTCCCTACCGGCGATTTGATTTTATCAACGACGACGAGCTATTTACCTTAAATTAAATCAGGGCGTGGCCACTGAAATTAATAATTATATCTTACCCCTGCGGAAAAATAAAACGGTGGAGTTCATCTTCTTAAGAAATTATTTAAGGGAAACTTTAATCTTTTTTCGGTGGCAAAAGCGGTGACATTATGCAAACCTACTTTACAATTCACGCCGGCCAAGAAGTTTGCCCTAAGTTTCTGTTCATTCAAGAACTTTGTAAAGTTTGTTGCAAAACTAAAGTGAAACATTATGAAAAGTGTTTGAATGTCTGTCTGCCTGCTTGCGTACGTTCGCTAAATGCTAGTAAGAGTAATTTTTGATTATTATATTGGTAATATGTCAAAATATAGATAAAAGTCGAAAAAGTGTTAGGAAAATGGAAAATGTTAAACAAAGAGAAAAACATACTAAAATTTTACCCTCCGCCGCGTCCGGCCGATTATGCACAAACTGAGGATATTGAGATGATATTTGGCACCCATTCTTTTTTAGTAAAATTACTTTAATTGTAGCACTGACACTCAACAAAATATATGGGACATTAAAGTGAACTTAATATCCGCGTCATTGATAAATGTTAATAGTTTACAATAATATCAATTTTGCACTTTTTAGCTACATTAGTGCGTTGTTTACAGTGAAATTATGTATAGCTCTAAGTACGCAACTTAACCAGTAGTTTAAATAATTGTAACGGTCAGCCACACTCTGCAATTATGCAAAGCAAATGATAAAGCAGTACATAAACAGTTGAAGTATCTTGATCTTGATTATTTAATAGTATCTACGTTAACGATGTTAAGAAAAATAAAAGAGCCAGCTGGAATTTAATAATGAAAGCAATACCAATAATAGCGATTGTTTTAATACAATGCGGCAATTATTATTAATTTCTAGAAATAAACTAGTCGACGTTTAATTTGCAAACAATTTAAAAATGCTGACTTCTCGTTTTATTCTCGCGTGTTTCGGAGAACCGGAGAATGCTGTACGACTAACAACGGCATTCCTGAAGAAGAGCCGTTCTATATCGTCGGACTGAAATTTTATTTTTTATTAACTGCCTGTGTGTATGTATTGGGTGGAAATAAAAACGTTTAAAATGTAAATGTGTTTTTAAATTAAATAAATAACACAAAACAAATTGAAAGCTGACTTTTTCAAATTTCCCGCGAATACGAACGAATACGATTGGCTTTTAGCCCAGTCAACGAAGTGAAAATACAAACAAAAATTACTGCAGTTCTGCAAATTGGTCGAAGTTGTAGGTTAGATCATTCTATTGAACATACTAAAAGTCCCCAAGGGTGGGGTGTGCGCTTTGTTAACTTTGCAAATATCCCATGAAATATTGATTTTATGGAAAAATAGCCATATAGCGTAAAATTTTTTAGAAAAAAGGCTATATACATTTTCAATTTTGATGTAAGTATGGACTAACCCCTAGAACCTAGGAGTTATATTTGCAGCTTAGAAATGAAATCGAATTGATATATCTGGATCAAGGATTCAAGAAACCCAATTCCGTAAAAAATAAACCACAGAGGATGCAACTGCACATAATATTGGGCAAATGCGCTGATAATTCTCAACAACAGAAGCACCACTTCCGCATTGCGTGCATTTATAACCACCGACGAAAATATATTATTCACTTACCTTAAAGTTTGAAAAATGGAAACCGACGAAAGCAAAAAGAGAGATCCTGCTGCAAATCAGTTGGAGGAGTGGCGTGAAAAAAATAAGGTATACGACTTTTGATTTTAAAGTGACATCGAAATTTTTTTGTAGCAAAACAATTACGTCACCACGGACGCAGGAATCGAACTAGTACAAAAAGATGTAAGTATAACAGTCGGCCCTAAAGGGCCCATGGTCGTGTACGACACGAGTTTCGTGGAACAACTGGCCCATTTCGGACGAGAACGAATCCCAGAAAGGGTCGTTCACGCTAAAGGGGCAGGAGCTTACGGATATTTTGAAGTAACCAACGATATCTCCCAATACACCGTGTCCAAAGTCTTCGATACAATTGGCAAAATAACACCGATTATCGTTAGATTTTCGCAGGTGGCAGGTAATTTGGGGTCCGCCGATACCGTGAGAGATCCACGAGGTAATAAATATCGAGGGGAAATACAGGCTGCAATATTTTACCAGTGCCTTCTACGAGCAAAAATAAGGCTGAAAGTTTCAGTAAACATTTGTCGAAAAATGCCTCCTAAGGGCACTACAGCCCTTCAAAATGTCGGGTTTCTTAAAATTACTCGAATATTGTAAACAGCAGAATTTTGAAATTTGGAGCATAAGGGCATTCTTTTCAATTTTTTTCAGATTTTTATTTTAGTCAGAGGCGTGCGTCCTTCGGTTGGTGTTTATTTCATGAAACAGTAATGAAGTCGAAAATTTCGGAGCCTTGAACAAATGAAGAGCCGTTTTTTTCGAAAACGGTGTGTGCTAGCGACCTTCCACAAGAGCACATTTTTTAAGAGGAATAGACCAGAGATTATGATTTCATTACTATTTCATGAAATAAACACACGCAAGCAAAATTCGAAGCAAAGGGAGTAAAATTTCTTTCAATCAAAGAATAGAGAAATCATAAGAGGGGCGGTAAGAAGCGAGGAAATAATAATAAAGGTTGGTAGGCAAGGAAAGGGCAATGGATGGTTTAACATAGAATGCAAGAAGGCAAAAAGAGAGGCGAGAAGAGAACTAAGAACATGGAAGAAAGGGAAAACGAAAAGAGAAGAAAAAATACAAGAAGAACCGCATCGAAAGAAAGAAACAAATGAAGGAAGAAGAAGAACAAAAGGTAAGAGGTATAAAAACAGAAAAAGAAGCGTGGAAATACATAAACCAAGAGAGGAAAAGAAGGAGGGAAAGATAGAGATAGGGGAATGGAGAAGGCATTTTGTAAAGAAGAAAAAGAAGGGGTTGAAGAAGATGAAGAAAAGGAACACGACATAGAAAGTAACGAAAGAACAAAAGAGGAAGTGAAGAGGCACATAGAAAAACTGAAAAAAGAGAAAGCACCGGGAAGGGATGGGATAAGAAATGAAACGTGGATTTACAGTACGGAAGATGTGACAGACAGATCATTAAAGATTTTGAATGGAGTATGGAAGGGACAGGAATGTCCCCGGCAATGGAGGGAGGGCTAATCTGTCATATATACAAGAAAGGGGATGCAAAAGAAGTAAAAACTTACTTTCTGAATACATTATACAAATTGTATGCAATGATACTAGGGGAAAGAATGAAAGGAGAATTAGAAAGAAAGAAAGAATAAGGAGAGGTACCATGGACAACGTGTACATGTTAAGCCATATAGCAGGAAGAGAAATAAAAAAGAAAAACGGAAAGATGCACGCGTTGTTCATGGACCTCAAAGCAGCGTTTGATAGTGAAGACAGGGGAAGATTGTGGGAGCACATCAGAGAAATACGAATGAATGGGAATCTGGTAAGAAGAAATATATGAAGAAACAAAGAATGTAGTTAGAGTGAATGGAATAGAGAGCGAATGTTTTTGGACGAGAAAAGGTGTAAGACAGAGGTGCTCACTTAGCCCAACGCTGTTTACAATTTTTATAAATGGTATTGATGAGGTGTTTGGCGTATGTGGATGACCTGGTGAATGAGGAGAGAGGAATGAGAGAAATGATAATAATTGCAGAGAAATAAATGAAGAGAAAAAACTTGGAAGTAAATGTGGAAAAAACCAAGACAATGGTTTTCAGGAAAGGAAGAGGAAGGGCAAAAGAAAGTGAATGGAAGTGGAACGGGAAGCAAATAAGGTGAGAGTGTGTAGAATATGTGGGTAAGCAAGAGAGACGATAGAGTATATGGTGAAAAGTGCGTGGGAATGAGAGAAGAGGAAAGAGAGAGAAAATGTATATTGAGCGAAAAAGGAGCGGGACTAGAATGGATGAAGGAAGTAGAGAGGGAGAGGGGAGGGAAGAGAAAACAGAAATGGAAGATACACAGGAGAAAAAGACTGAATTTGATTTAAATGTCATTGTTATTATGTTGTATATGATTAAAATGTAAAAAGGGCAGGGCTCGTTACAAGCCGAAAGGCAAAGTAATAAAGTAATCTCTCTATCTAAATAAACACAGCAAAATGATAAGGAATAAATGTGTTATGCCTTCCCAAGAACGCACGCCTCTGACTAAAATAAAAATCTGAAGAAAAGCCAAAAGAAAGTCCTTGATAACGCCTACCTTGCTCCAAATTTCATAATTCTACTATTTGCAACATTCGAGTAATTTGAAAAAAAACGACTTTTTGGGTACCTTTTTGAAGAGCTTCGAGAAATATTTACTGAAACTTTTAGTTCTATTTTTTATCGTAAAAGCCACTAGTAAAATATTGCAGTCTAATTTCAGGACACCCTGCATTTCCCTAAAATGATGCCAAATAATGTCTCGGCAGGTTTCGCAGTCAAGTTTGCCACGGAGGAGGGAATATGGGATTTGGTCGGCAACAACACTCCAATATTTTTCATGCGCGATCCCAAGTTATTTCCAATGTTCATCCATTCGCAAAAACGGAATCCATCGACTAACTTGAGAGATTGGGACATGTTTTGGGATTATTTATCGCTCACGCCGCAGAGTATCCATCAAACTATGATACTGTTTTCCGATAGAGGGATACCTGATGGACATCGACACATGAATGGTTACGGCTCCCACACGTTTTCTTTGATTAACAAAAACCGGGAGCTGGTTTGGGTCAAATTCCACTACAAAACGGATCAAGGTAATCAAATCGTTCAAGCCGAGTCGGAACGATTGGCTAACGAGCGAGCAGAGCGAGCTAGTGCGATAATATAAAATATAAGTTATAAATTCAAGTCCAAATCTCTGGATACTATGGAACGCCACCTTACTTTTTATTAATATAAAATTGAAATGTATCATAAACATTAACAAACACTTTCATAAAGTGCGTTCGTAAAATTAACATTTTTAAAACAAACAAAAAAATTGACAGCATAGTGAATCTGGTGCTCCCACGGCCATTTTAGTACTTTTTTTTCGAACAATCAGTTACCGATCTTGTGCAAGTCAATTAGCGGTCTGTCCTGTTCCGTCTGTTCTGCTGTCAATAAATTTTTTACTTGTTTAGACCTCAGTTTAGCCTTTAGCATGATCTCATTTGGCAAGAATAAAGCAGCAATGGAAAGATTAAGGACTGAAAAAAGATTATTATTGTTGAATAAATTCATTTATTTTCAAACGTCACATAACAATTATTTAAATGACTGTGTTGTCAAGGTATAACCGTCATTTCTATGACACCATTTTTAGCGGAGTGTTAAACTCCGGAGGGTTTCTAAGGGTGCAAATCAAGATTTTCTAACTGAGTACACCACGCCATAGAGATAAGTGACGTGCACTTCCCAAGCTAAAAATAATTACAATTTTTGCACAAAAAGTACTTTCAATTAATTATTGAATCTTGGCGTTAACATGGGGTCTTATGGAGCGGAAATTCAGTTAAACTAATTGTTTTCAAGCGCATTTGCCGAATAAATTGCGATATCTTTAAAACTATTAGAGACTCGAAAAAAGTCATTCTTGGCAAAATGTGTAGTAGGGTTGTAGGGTGGGTAACCGAAATAAACACTGCCTAAAACATCCCCAATCAAGTCGGAGAGAGATGCGCATGTTCGAATCGTGAGGACGATGATATAGAATGCGGGAAATGCAAAATATGTTTTTCACCCCTAAAATGAAATTTTTCGAAAAAATGGCACTAAGGTTTTCGATCCGGCAATACAACAGCTAACGAATTCTACAATAATAATATGCCCTTTTCCTAAAAAAAATTTAAAAAGGGGCCTTTTTACCCCTAAAATGGCATTTGAATTGTCTATAAATTCTGACTCAATAAAAAGTAAGATGGCGTTCCAGATAGAAAACCCAGAGATTAGGACTTAAAAATGTAAGTATTTCTTCCGCATATAATTAATTTCAAAGGTATAAAAAACATCAAACCCGCCGATGCTGACAGAATAGCTGGAACAGACCCAGACTACGCCGTCCGAGATTTATACAACGCGATAGCCGAGGGAAAGTTCCCCACTTGGACCTTCTACATTCAAGTAATGACGCCCGAGCAGGCGGAGCGAGTCAAAACCAGTTCGCACCCTTTCGACCCTTTCGACATAACGAAAATCTGGCCCAAAGAAGACTACCCTTTGATAAAAGTGGGAAAAATCGTTCTCACTCGCAATCCAACCAACTATTTTGCCGAAATCGAACAGTTGGCCTTCTCTCCGTCAAATCTAACGCCGGGGATTGGCCCCTCGCCCGATCGCCTTCTCCAAGGTCGTCTTTTTTCATACCCGGATACCCACCGTCATCGTTTGGGGGTGAATTACCAACAACTTCCCATCAACCGCCAGTTTATGAAAATGCACAATTTCCAAAGAGACGGTCTAGCAACTATCGATAATCAGGGTGCAGCCCCCAATTATCACCCCAACAGTTTCGGGGGTCCGAATGTTGACCCCCAAGCTGTTTTTTGGACGGAGAAACCGCAGACAATTTCCGGTGAGATGACTTACTTCGACTTGAGTGATGAGGATAATTATACGCAGCCGAGGAACCTCTACAACAACATTTTGGATGAAGGCGAACGCACAAGATTGATAGAAAATCTTGCAGGCACTTTAAAATTGGCGGCACGGAAAATAAGGGACAGGGCTGTGTCTAACTTTGCCAAGGTAGACACCGACTTCGGACGAAGATTGAGGGCGAAATTGCCCACGAATAATTAATTGCGGTACATTGTGAATTGAATAATAATATTTCTTGCAAACGGAACCACCTTTGATTACTTTCTGTTATTTATTAATGGATAGAATTAGAATAGCTTTCACGTGTCGTTAAAACGACGATAAAATCAATTAACTGCCTATACTGGTTTTGACATCCATTCTAATATAACGCGTGAGACAATTTAATTAATGGCCCCTAATCGATTCGGTGTCAAACAGTAGGGTAATTTGTCTTGATGTTTGTACCGTGAGCTTCCCATAAACTTCGAGATTAGCGAGTTAAGTCTGCGTGGTCGTGAAAAAACCTTTAAGCTGCTCAGGTGTGCCAACTGTGCAGGAGTCTAGAGTAATCCCGAGAGAGGGAATTTTATCTCGGAGGAAATCATCTTTTATTATTGTTTCCACAAGCCCCGGATACAATCCATCATCAAACTTCACCTGAAGCGGTTTTGTTTCGTTGCTGGGTTCGAACCTGAGCTCGGATTATTTTTCAAATTCGTTTTTTTAGCAGTTACTGCAATCGATCGAAAAATTCAGAAAAATCGAATGGTCAAAAACATGAAATTTTTACGTTTTAGGTTCCTGGGAACCCAAAAAAGTAGTTTTTGAAAAAAATGTCTGTCTGTGTGTCTGTTAGCACGCTGCAGCTCAAACTACTGAACGTATCGAGATAAAATTTGGTACACATACTCAGTGGGCAACTTGTACGGGTTGACTAGATTTTGGGCCACATCGATTCACGGAAAGTGCCTTTTTGGCACATGAACTTTAAAACTTTAAATGCAAACCCCCATTTTTCACGTTAATTCTGCTTCCAAAAATGTACCAACACTTAGTGCCCTTTGGCAAAAAAATCATCAGACACGGTGCAGCCGAAACTACTCAAGACATCGAAATGAAATTGTACGTACACGTTCGGTGAGCAAATCGGTTGATTACATTATATCCAGATTTATACGTCTATATGGGGCCTCGCCTACGTTTACATCCTCCGATAAATCCCGGGAAAAAATGCGAACGAATAACTGAAACGTTTTAAATAGGGTCAGTGGTTGACTTTTATTCTATTTTTATTTAAATTCGAGTTTAAATTTAACATTGTGGTTAAAATCCAGCTAGTAAATTCGGGTAAATTCCACTTTAAAACACAATAACGTGACAAAACACTCTTCTTGTCTTGTGTAGTCAAGAGGTCTGACTGAGTAAGTCTGAGGCTCAAGGCCAAAAGAGCGGGCAAGACGTGAGGAAGTTTCCGACGTATACAGTCGTGGCAAAAAGTAACTAAACACTCAATCGATAAACCTACCATTAGCGACAACCTGATCATATGGTTGGTCCACGATCTCTACGTTTACAAATTCTGTGAAAAAGTAGAAGTTTCTTACCGTCTCCGAGACTGCCAATTTTTTTTAATTTCAATTAAGGATCACCGTTTGGATGCAAAGTTTCGAACAATATATTTCAATTAAGAGTTCGCATTTTCCGCCATCAATTTCACAATGTCCTTCTCTAATGATAGACCGCAATTTTACGTTTTTGTTCCTTTTCCGGTTGCATTACTAATTGGCCCCTAGGTGGTAACAATTTACTTAATTATATAATAAAGCATATCCGGAGGGATTTATTGTTTTGTGGAACAAACAATGCGGCCAGCGCCCTTAATAAATTTTAGATTTCTAAATGAATTCGCCGGAATTAGCGTGGCGCGGCTTTATCTTCATTTACGAAAATCACTTGGTCATAAATTTTAATGCGGTCTACGTCCTGAAATGTGAAAATGTAATTTTCGCCTTTTGGAAAATGGGGAAAAGGTGTTTCCCGTTTTAGAGTAACAACATCCTCCAATGTTAATGCAACGGATGAATCCCTCCGAGGAGTTGACCATAAGATAATATTGTGTACACTAATGGCAAATTGTAAGAATGCTGCTAGGCCAATGAGTAAGGGGAGGCAATGAAGAAAAAAAATCGGACTTTGGCCGCCATCTTTGAAAAATGGCGGCCGAATTCGTTTGCTTGCAATTATCTCGCTTAATATGCACTTTAGAACAAAACATGTTATTAGAAGAATTATTGTACAGGAAATTTTCTACAAGAAAGGTCCTAAGCCTCGGCCTATAAATCGAGGGCCCTTTGTGCAATAACTCGAAAACGGTTGAAGTTATCGAGTTGTAATCCATGTACCGTCATTGCATAATACTAATAACCTCGATTTCGGTCACCATCTTTGAAAAATGGCATCAGGAAGAGAATAAAAGTTTCCAGCTTTTCCTGATTTATTTCCTTTTAACCTCCCCACTCCACTTCACCATTAAAAAAAAAGGGAGGTTACTGCAATCACTAAAATTTTCGAATTCGAGATAACACCGGATCTATACGTTTTGAGGTCTCAGGAACCCAAAAAAGTGGTTTTTAAAATGTGTCTGTATGTACGTACGTTCGTAAACACGCCACAGCCCAAACTATTCGACAGATTTAGCTGAAATTTGGTACGTGTGCATGTGATAACCCAACTTAGATCTGAAAAGCTTTTGGAGCCAATCGTGCAACCAGAAATGCCATTTTGGCACATCAACTTTTAAATTTTAAATGCAAACCCCCATTTTTCACGTCACGATAGGAAAGGCCTTCAAATTCTGCTTCTAAAAATGCATTCATTCTTAGTGCCCTTTTGACCAAAAATTAAAAAAAAATTGATTTTTATCGGACTTTAAAATCGCGGTACAGCCCAAGCCCCTGAACCGATTTGGCTGAAATTTTGCACAAGGGGATTGTATTACACGTCGAAGAGGTGAACAAATTTTGGATTCAATCGGCCCACGGAAAGGGCAGTTTTGGCACACCAATTTCGAAATTTAAAATTATTCTCTAATTTACCCATCCAAAACAAGTTTTTGAAAGATTTATTGTCACTATCGAGGTTACCATCAGAAAGGTCTTCAATTTCTGGTTTTAAATGAGACAAAATTTATTCGCATTTAGAACCCTTTGGGTAGAAAAATCGAAATTTTGTACACTGAAACCACTTTATAACCCAAACTAGTGGATCGATTTGCCCGAAATTTGGTAAATGGAGGTGAGGTGACCCGTTGAAGAGCTGAAAGGCTTTTGGGAGCAATTGGTCAACGGGAAGTGCCATTTAGGCATATCAACTTTAGAATCTTAAACAGAAGTCCCTGAAATCAAAGACCCACGCGTTGGGGAGGTTCCAGCCGCTTCACTGCTGCATTTTTTTGTATTATTATTATTAATTTATTGCCAAATTGACTAGAAAATCGACGAAATCTTTGATTTGAATTGCAGATTTGCTCTCGATTTTCCAGCAGATAGAATTAACCGAAGTTTGCTTTAATATTTTGCATTGCAGATAACTTCACATATCCCGCTATGATTATAGGGCTAAGGAAAACTAAATTAATTATTGTAAATTATAATCCGTACAGATTTCGAATTGGAATACATTTCAGTAAAGCCCTGGAGGAGACGTGAAATTTACTTTGTTCCCAGTGAATATTTCTAAAAGTCAGAGTTGTTTTTTATCACGCAATCAGTGATGGGTGCCATCCTTGACTACTTCCGCACAGATTTAATGACATTCTGCTAATAGTATCAAATTAAGTTGAAGCGTTTGATTTATGTTCATCAGGGTCACCGTTTACGATAATTGTTCTTTTAATTTTACCAAAGTAACATTCTGAACAAATTGGAGACGGCAGAAAATTGTATTTTTTCACAGAATTTGTTAATATTGCAAGCAAGGGGCGACAGACATTTTTCAAAATCCACTTTCTGGGGTAAAAAACTGTTCTAGGCTACGATCTAATGTGCGTGATTGAAGGAATTTCATAATATTTCACCTTGTACGTCACACATGTTTTTTGTGGAAATACATTGCATAGCATTACAGAACAGATGGTGCCTGCCAATGGGAGAACTGACGAATATCTGTAAGAGAGGATATTTCGTCTTTTGTCTGAAAACAGAACACTAAAAAGCACACATCTTGCAAGTAATTTTATATTCTTGCAAACTCCCAGAAGTTTAGCAAAACAAATTTCGCTTCCATCTTCCACTTTAAACAATTTAAAGCAACAAAAGTTCTGAACCTTATAACTACTAGTTAAAGCTCGGGAGGAATTTGAGGATTTAGAATAAATTGTGTTCGGTTAAACTGTCCGTTGCAGGAAAATAGGAAAATATAACAAGTCTGGAGTCTGGGTCTTATTATAGTTACCGAATAATTAATTGGAGAAGGAGGCCAAATGCAGTTGTCCCTTGCGAATGTACGTAACTAATTCACCTTGTATATATGCATCGTCGGTTTCATACGACGAGAGTATTCCCTAATTCTCACTTCCATAAACATGCAAATATGGAACCCGTATGGCGAATACGGTTCAATTAAACGGGATTAAATTGCGTAATTTACATGACAAATCCGGTGATAAATTTGAAAAACTTTCTTTCGCCGATGTTATAGAACCACCATGCCGTCATTTAATCGTTTTTGTCTTACGCACTGCAATTTTTTTTTTATTTTACACAGTTTTACGGCGGGTCAGAAGTTTCTAATATCTTACAGAAAATAGAAATGCCAAAAACATAAAACCTTTACGTTTGGATTTCTGCAAGGAAAAGCTCACAAAAAAATAATAATGATCTAATCTCACCCAAAAAGATCCAAAAGTTTGAAAATTTACCGACTAATTCCAGGCGGCGAGTTCTTTACGCTAAAAAATGTATGTGTTGGCGGTTCTTTTAATCGAATTAATCTGCTTTCGGCACGTACTGTGGGATTTACTTTCAGTCTGGAGTTTTTTCTCAATTTTTTTACCACTTTAATAACCCCCCCAAGTCTCGAGTTGTAATCCTGCTGTTCAATTATGGTGCGGTGTTATTTACTGCCTGAAATGCTTCCAAAAACAAATTGTTTTGTGGTCATTTTCAATTTTATTATTGTTGTTCTGACCTGAACAGAAATTATCCTGGACACAATTTCAAGAGTTTTTTAGTCGGAGCCATCGATAGCTAATCGAGCCAGCACTGGTTACCTATACGTAGGCTCCTGTTGTAATTTCAATTTATAATATATTTTTTAAATTCTCAATTTTTTTATGCTTAAGTTAATACCCTAAACAGCTCCTCTAATTTTATTTTAAGTCCCAACACAACGTTGTTTCCGCAAGCGCGTATAGCAATTGAACGCGTCGCGACTGCGGAGTGCGGCTTCTAGACTGACGTCACGTAGTAGGCTCGTATAGCTATCGACGGCTCCGTTTTAGCGATAAATGATAAAAATCACGTAGAATATTTATTTAATTAGGTGCGGTTTCCAGTGTTTCTACTTTGAGGTAGTAAAAATTTCACTGAACTTGGAAGCTAACCTATTTTTCATTATTATTTACTATCCTGGCCCTTATCGGTATTTTAACTAAAAACGCAAGGTTGATGAGTAAATTGACCGATAAGAATATTACGAGGAATATTATAATGAAATAGATTATTATATCATCAGTTATTTTTATCAAATTATATAAATACTGTGCCAAACAATGAGAACATTCTGCACAACATTTTATCTCTGGAGGTTCTGGAAATTCAAGATTAGATTAGGGATTATGCTGAGTGACACTTTCTTTACTATTTAAGTGTTAAAATCGAGGAAACCGAAACACGAGCTATCAAATTATATACTCGGTTATATCTGGTGATCAAGTAAAGCGAAATTTTTAAAATTTCTAATTTTAGAATTGGCCATCAATTTAGTGCAGATGCGAGTGCAGATGTCCAAAGTCTGTCAAATTGTTTAACATAACCTATCTATAAATTTCGACATAAAGTAACCCCGGGCAAGGCAAACTGAAATTATGAGACATTTAAACGATGTCACGATACATATTATTACATCGTTATTATACTATTAATTGGATATGTGTATTGTGTGCTATGAGGTGTTCGGCCATGATTGGGTGCCTATATTTATTATCTATAATTGGGTGTCAGCAGATCAGCAGTTTGATTATAACGAGAATTAGGTATCATTTCCATTGATTTTCACTAGGACATTCTCACAATTATTTGAAAACTGGAGGTTGGAGGAAAACGAGAAAAACATCCACAAACCAAACATTTAAAACTTTGCAGATTAACATAAACATTTGGAAGGTAATCAATTCAAAAATACCCGAACAACGTGTTTTGAATTCTTTGTGATAATTATTATTCACTTACTTTATCGAATTACACACACAATTACAGATAATACAGTATGCCTATACTCTTCAAGGTGTCCATAGGGATTTACGTGCAGAATTAGATTTTTTTTTGTTCCTGCTGCCCTATTTAATTTAATTAGCTATCACTGTTCTCAGGAATTTGGATAAAAAGAAAGAACCGACAACTTGGTTACACTGTCTCTTCTTCAAGGCTCTAACCGCCTTGAAGAAGAGGAAATCCACATCCTCGAAACGTCGCGGATATTGAATTTTACCTTCGTTTATGAATTAACACTGGGGAACTGTTCGTCCAGTATTTTTTCACCAGATAGAGGCTATCGATATCTAAAACCTGATAGCCCAGGACCCTCTTTTTGAAGAATTTTATATTCGAAGTTATAGGTCTCGTTGAAGAGAGAAGATATAAGAAATTTCTCGAGACATTTTTCTATAATACCGACTATAACATTTTATCGATTATTTTCATTTGATGTTTTTTAACCTCCCCAACCCCAACACAATTTAAAAAAAATGGGAGGTTACTGCAATCACTAAAATTTTCGAATTCGAGATAAGACCGGATCTATGCGTTTTGAGGTCTCAGGAACCCAAAAAAGTGGTTTTTAAAATGTGTCTGTGTGTATGTACGTACGTACGTACGTTCGTACGTTTGTAAACACGCCACGGCCAAAACTACTCGATCGATTTGGCTGAAATTTGGAACATAGGCATCTCGTAACCCAACTTAGATCCGAAAAGCTTTTGGAGCCAATCGTGCAACCGCAAATGCCATTTTGGCACATCAACTTTTAAATTTTAAATGCAAACCCCCATTTTTCACGTCACCATAAGAAAGATCTTCAAATTCTGCTTCTAAAAATGTATTAACTCTTAGTGCCCTTTTGACCAAAAATTAAAAAAAAATTGATTTTTATCGGACTTTAAAATCGCGGTACAGCCCAAGCCCCTGAACCGATTTGGCTGAAATTTTGCACATGGGGATTGTATTACACGTCGAAGAGCTGAACAAATTTTGAATTCAATCGACTCACGGAAAGTGCCGTTTTGGCACACCAATTTCCAAATTTAAAATTATTCTCTCATTTGACCATTAAAAACAAGTTTTTGAAAGATTTATTGTCACCATCAGAAAGGTCTTCAAATTCTGGTTTTAAATAAGACAAAATTAATTCGCATTTAGCGCCGTTTGGTTCAAAAAATCGAAATTTTATAATAACAGTAAAAATACATTATAGCCCAAATTACTGAATCGATTTGGCTGAAATTTGGTACATGGCGATTGGGTGACCCGTTGAAGACCTGAAAGGCTTTTGAAAGCAATTGGCCCACGGGAAGTCCCATTTAAGCATATCAACTTAAAATTTTAAATACAAGACCTCCTTTTTAATGTCGCCATTAGAAAGGCGATCAAATTCTGGTTCTAAAAATGTGTTCACAGTTTCTGCCATTTCAGTGGAAAATAGAGAAAAAATTCTTTCTCATTAAAAGGGAGCGGGCTGACAGTGGATGACATAAAGTGGCAGTTATTGTCAAAAAGGTGGAAAAAGATTAACCTTAAAAGGAACATACTGTCAAACGTGATGGGTGATGTCCGAGGTGACGTCGGTATTTGTCAGAAAATTGCGAAATTAGTCAAGGATTTAAAAAATTCTGTTGAATTGACTACTATCTACACAGAATACAAAGATCCACGCGATGGGGAGGTTCCAGCCGCTTCACTGCTGCATTTTTTTATTGTGCATTTGAATTCGTTTCTTATGTTTGCTATAAAATACGCTGTTCACTATAAAGTACGTCGTCCTTGACATAGCAATCACAACAATTTTTATATTTGGTAGATAGTAGATACCGAGGTAGATACCTGGGTAGTAGTCTTGTCCGCTCGCTTGTCCGTCATGTATACATATAAATTATAAGATTTTTCGAGGGGTTTTCTTAAGAATTTTCATAACCAATTTCTTTTTGATTTTCTTATGAATGCTTGGAGCGGTTTGGAGCTTACAAATTAGGTAGCTTACATTATTGAGAATGTCTTGAGGAAATTGATAGGAACGGCTCTATGTACGCTTGTGACATTTCATGAGTAATTCTTAAGAGATTCCTAGGAAAATCTTATACCTAATGCCTAATGTAAACAACCCTTGATGCA
This sequence comes from Pycnomerus fuliginosus, assembly GCA_963924575.1. Taxonomy (NCBI): domain Eukaryota; kingdom Metazoa; phylum Arthropoda; class Insecta; order Coleoptera; family Zopheridae; genus Pycnomerus; species Pycnomerus fuliginosus. The sequence goes on along the minus strand of OZ004624.1, from coordinate 16,193,785 downwards.
GAAGCTAAGAAATCTTGGGGAAATCCAAAAATATGTACAATCGCGGAAATGGAATTTCGTACGTCATTTCAAAAACATTCTATGTAAATTATGCTTTTTATTGCCATGACTAACGTTTTCAATTGCATTCTTGAATTAATAACCTCCCCAACCCCACAATTTAAAAAAATGGGAGGTTACTGCAATCACTAAAATTTTCGAAATCCCAGGAGCCCAAAAAAGTAGCTTTTTAAATCTGTCTGTATGTATGTATGTATGTACAGCTTAGAAATCTCGTTAGAAATATGAATATGCCCACCAAGAGCTGAATATTTTGTTGGCCTAGCGTTCGAACCTGATTAACCACATGGTAAATTTGTGTACACAAAATCGCAAATTGTAAGAAAATCGCTAAAATCGCTTGAAAATCGCCAAAATTGTATTTGTTAAATTTGTCCAAAATCAGTACAGGGGTTTTGAATCTAAAAAATGAAACATTAAAGACCACAGAAGGAGCTTAGAAATCGCCGAATTGCTAGAAAATTTTCAAGTCGCCAAATAAATATGCGAAATTCGCTCGAAAATCGCCAAAATTGCTACAAAATCGCTGGAAACTTGTTTGAAAATCGCCGGAAACTTATTTGAAAATTGCCAAAATCGCTAGAAAATCGTCAAAATTGCTAGGAAATCGCTAAAAAATCCCCAAAATCGTTAAAATTGTATTGGTAAAATTTGTCCAAAATCAGTACAGGGGTTTTGAATATAAAAAAAGAAATATTAAAGATTACAGAAGGAGCTTAAAAATCGCCGAAATTGCTAGAAAATTTTCCAGTCGCCAAAAAAATATGCGAAATTCGCTCGAAAATCGCCAAAATTGCTACAAAATCGCTGGAAACTTGTTGAAAATTGCCAGAATCGCTAGAAAATCGCCAACATGGCAGGAAAATCGCCAAAATCGCTAGGAAATCGCTAAAAATTGCTAAGAATCGCCAAAATTGCTTGAAAATTGCCAAAATTCCAGAGAACCGTACACCAAAATGTGGTTAACCCCTCGCTGGTAGGGGTATTTAATTTCTGCACGGTCTCTGTTATCGCCTGATCCAACCGACCGATTTGGCTGAAATTTAGTACGTGGGTATCTTATAGCTTAACTTGGATCTGAAAAGCTTTTGGAGCCAATCGTGCTACTGGAAATGCAATTTTGGCACATCATCTTCGAAATTTTAACAATAAACCCAGAATTTTGAAGGAAGAAAGGCCTTCAAATTCTGCTTTGAAAGATGTATTCACTCCTCGATTCACTCTTAGTGTCTTTTCGACGAAAACTCAAATATTCGAGATTTTTAACGTACTTTAAAAGCACGATATCGCCCAAACCACTGGACCGATTTGGATGAAATATTGTATATAGAAACTGGATTACACGCGTGATTACACGTCGAAGAGCTGAAACGTTTTTGGAGGCAATCGACAAACGGCAAGTGCCGTTTTGGCACATCAATTTTCTTATTAGAATTACACTCGCATTTAACCCCGCATTTAACCATTTAAAACAAGTTTTTGAAAACTTTATTGTCACCATCAGAAATGTCTTCAAATTCTGGTTTTAAATAAGATTCCTCGTAAAATTCAGTGGCATTTAGTGCCCGCAAAAAACTTTGCGATATATCGCACATGGACTACGACTTTAAAAGACATGAAAATCTCTGTAACTGATGCATGAAATGTTGAAATGCATTGTCTTTAAAAAGTTAGACTGACGGACAAGAATCTGGAAATAATAATTGTTTTACTGCAGCTTTCGAAGGAGTTGATGGATTTCAAAAATTCCTACTTTAGATTACAGACGATTTCATACTCTTTAAAATGATGCATCAAGGACCTGAATATAGTTTCAAATTTGATATAATTTGATAATAGTATAATAGTACAAATGTTCTCACGAGCATGTGCTTAAAATACCAACCCTGATCATGAGTCAAATGCTCGGTCTCGATCAAATGTGTAAGTAAATCAATAAAAATCGGGCCCAATCACTGTAAATCAAGGTGTAAATTGGTTCAATCGCTGTAAATCAAAGTGCAAATCGTCTCAATCACTGTAAATAGTGTAAATCGCCTCAATCACTGTAAATCGAATGTAAATCACTGCAAATCATCAATCAAGTGTACAAAATTACGACCGCGGTTTCCCCCTCGTCACCTGTCGTAGGTTAGAACCTCCTTATCTTGCTCCTTATCATTTTTGTCGAGGTGAGATTTCCGTTGTAGTTTTATACTGGAGTTTACGTTTATTGAAACAGTTTTAAATTTCTGATTAGCAAAATTTCAAGTTAATAGTCGAGTTAATAGTATATTAAGTAACAAGGGATTAAAAAAGTTTTTTATTGCTTAGGAGTGTTTAAAGCTCGAGTTGAAGTCGAGGGCTTTAATATCCCTGAGGGAATAAAAAAACAGTTTAGTCCTGTGTTACTTATACTATTATTTTCTCCTCGATTTTCTCCAATATCGTCAGACATACAGGGTGGGTAATTTTTCGATGCTCACCATTGGGATCTCCTAAACGGTAAAAGATACGGGCTCGGTGAAATTACAGAAAAGTTGCGCTATTTCTTGGCGATTAAGAATCTGAAGAGAATTCCCCGATATTTTGATTCGTTCTTGAGTTATCACAAAAAATCTGAAAATTGTCAATAATTTAAAGAACAATTAATATCTGCCTAACGATTGCTGTTATTTAAATGAAACTTGGAACCTTCATATTTTGAATAAAGACGGTCAACTTTTCTTTTTCTTATGGGCGCCATATTGAATTTTAACACCGCTGGATACACAGAAAAATTAGCTTCTCAAAAATGTAACCAACATGGACGTTTTTCAAAAAATATGTGAAAGCCCGAGTCACACGACCGCTAGACGTATTTTATTACTGTTGAATTCAATTATGTTTTCACATGTTATAAGAGATTGAAGAAGTCTGCATACTTTTTTGCAAATGTTTTTCATCTAAGTTTAGGCTAATTTTGCAAATTATTCCTACCAATTTTCAAATTGTGTCATCTGTCAAAAAAGTTCATGTTGAGTGAATTTTTGAAAAGCCAATTTTTTTGTGCATTTAATGGTGTTAAAATTCAATATGGCGGCCATAGAAGAATCAGAAGTTGACTGTCGTTATACAAAATCTAGAGGGCCTAGAAATTTCTGTCGATGCTATTCAATTGACAGCTGTCAAAAATATAAAAGTTCTAAGTTTCATTTAAACAACATCAATCGTTAGGAAGATGTTAATTTTTCTTTAAATAGGTAATTTTCATATTTTTTGTGATAACTCGGGAACGATTCAAAATATCGGAGAATTCTCTTTAGATTCTTAATCATCAACAAATAGCGCAACTTTTCTGTAATTTAACCGACCCTGTATCTTTTACCGTTTAGGAGATCCCAATGGTGAGCATCGAAAAATTACCCACCCTGTATATATCGAGGGGTGATCCGCAGGCCGGAATCAGTGTACATTTTCCGGGAATAATAAATTGAAAATAGTTATTGTGGAGTCTATAGGAACAGGTATGAATACGCGGAATACATTACAATAATGATGCGGAATAGCTTCGGAAGCACCGGATGCGCCTGCGCCTGTTGAGCATAAGCTGAGGATAATGAATTTCGGAATACAAGGAAATATTTCGGAATAACCGGAATACTTGGGAATACTAAGAATACACCGGAATATTAGGGAATACTCGGGAATACTGATGGGAAAAGTTGCGAATTTCCTACATTGGAACACCGGAATAGTTTCAACTCGAGTTCCGGAATAACTTCGGAATACATCGGAATACAGTGTACGTTTTTTAGTCTGCGGATCACCCCTCGGTATGCATAGGTACTAAATTTAATTCAGAAATAATGTCACCTACAATTATTATATTTATACAACAACCAAAACGCAGCTGTTATTGTGATGGTAACCTTAGTTTAATGCAAAAAAAAACCGGGGAATCAAAATTTGTAGGTAGGTATTCCCCTCGGTATTCCCTCAAATTCATAGGGGCCCAATTCTCGAATCGTTCGAAATGTTTTCGTATGCGATGTTGGTAGGCAGCCGCCAATCAGATTGCGCGTACCTTAGTGATTTCGCATACGAAACTGTTCGTCCGATTCGAGAATTGGGCCCCAGGGAGTAAAAATACTCCCTGATTTTGATAGTGGGGGATTAAAATCAAATTTTAACATACGAAAATTAGGTATTTTAGGTACGTATTCTGCCGTGTTAATTTGAAAGGGCGTATCTGCTGTGTTTTCTTGACTGATGTACCTACTTATTTTTCAGCTTTACGCTGCCTGCTTGTTTAATTCAGTCTAAGTTCAATTTGTAAAATTAACACTTTGGTGATTATTTCAGGCCTTCGTGGGAAATCTATGCATATAAATTCATAATAATGTTATTTATAGGGTCATTTGCAACAAATTTACAATTTTTCAGATACGCCCTTTCAAATTAACACGGCAGTATTAAAATCAAAGGAAATGGGTGGATATTGGGAAAAAATTATACAATACCTCCTTCACTTTATTTCGCCTCTCCCTAGCTGAAGGATCCCCATCTTCCCCCCCGGTAACCAGGGGATAGTGGTCACTTAGACCCGGAGGCACGGTAACCACACTATCCTGCAGGACGTCTCCCACTTCCCGGCCAAAGTTCTCATCCACCTGGTTTTTCACGGGCCTCGAGGCCGTCGAGGAGGCCTTTTGAAACGGGCCTAATTCAGGCCTCTCGAGCACCTTAAGTTCATTATCCTGCTCAACTTTGGCCTTTAACTTTTCCCTATCATCAAGTAAATGGGGATCCTCCCCGACGTTCTCTTCGTGTCTCCGGAGTTTCGTCGCCTCCCTGCTATCCTCCAGGTAAGGCGGCGGTGGAATTAACAGATCCGGACCTGCCCTTTTAATCTGATCGTACACTTTGTACACACTTTCAGCTGTCCCGTTAGCACCACGAAATTCCGGCAGGAAGAAGAACGTACCAAAACACACTAACCCAAATGTTACAAAAACCGAAAAAATGACGTATTTCTCGCGAGCGCGGAACGACCTCCTCGAGAACGGCACTGGCACTCCGTGGATGAACCTTTGATATGTCGGCAATATTCCTGTAGAAGTCATTTCTCACTTTTTTGTCAAAGGTTTATCCTACAGGCACCAAGGACACGCCATTAATGATCGAACTGAACTGACAGCTGGAACATTTGGCTGACGCAGATTCCTACTCCAGGTGAAGGGAGTGAAAAGAGGAGTTAGAGTGGGGCGCCATCTCGGGGCTGCTCTTACAAAACCAGGGAATGCTTGATAGTTTCCTTCTTTCTTAGCGCAGTACCGAATGTTATGCAACCAATAATACAATATTTGAAAAAGTGCGCAAGCTAAGTTTCATTTATGCATTAACTAATGAGGCGGTAAAAAAATAATTTAGCTAATTAAATAGCAGTCCTAAATTATCTGAAATCAGCAGATTGAATTCAATTCACTAAAAGTGACATGTTTTTTGGGAGCAAAATCTTATACAGAGTCCGTCAAAAGCTTTACGAGAATTAGGTACAATGGCTGACGTACTTATTTAAATTCATTAAATTAATTTGTGTAATTCATAATTCCGCGTCATTTAAAGGAAGGCTTAAAATGATTGTCTTATTTACAAGAAATGGGACTTATTATTAATTGGTAACTGGTAATAAGTCTCTTTTTGCATCAGAAAACTGAAAAATAACTTACCATACTAGTTGAAGTCTGTATGGAATAACTAAATTTTTTCGAATGGTACCATGCATACCGGTTATACCTATAATCCATGAAAACAGATACCGGGTGGCCCATTCAAGACGATCCAGTCGTAATAACTTTTGAACGGAATAAGATATCAACTTGCGGTCTTCGACAGATTCCTTGCCATTGTGGGGGACATGTTTCGCTATAGCTATGGCCTTGTTCAGTTTGCGTATTTGACCCCCACCCCAACCAACGTCAAAATCTTAAATGTCAGCACACCCCGTGTCGTATAATAAAAAGAAAACCCTTGGAAAATGCCATTCACTGTTCTAAGTAGTTTGAGAATTTAGCTAACCGTTTTCATGTTAGATACAAAAATGCAATTTAATATAAATTAGAAATCCGTGGAAAGTTTTGAAAAACTCCATGAAAAATTTGTTGATATGTGGACTAAAAATGTGACTGACTAGTGAGTTTTATTTGTTATTAGCTTTTTTGGAGCATTAATTTTAGCTGTCCCACACGGACCAACGAGAGAACCAATAGTGACCTATCCAAACAAAGCTAATAATGATTAAACTCGTTAGACATCTAATCAGTCACATTTTTAGTACACATATCAACAAATTTTTCATGGAGTTTTTCAAAACTTTCCACGGATTTCTAATTTATATTAAATTGCATTTTAGCAATTTTGAGCCAGAACAATTGCAAAATTTTGACATTTGTCATGTTTTCTGACACGTACCGCATTGAAATCACGTCTACCAATTCACCTGTTAGTAAAATTATTCCTTGCAAAATTCCCTCATACCAACGTAAAATTCAAATTTTGACGTTCTGTCTCTTCAATAGAAAATGAATGGAGAGTAGACATCTTTTTCTGCGTAAGATATGCACCAACTTGGCTTTTTTGTCTACATTGCGCACGCGCACCACAACCAAATTTATCAAAACAAACTTAATAAAACGACACTACAATACTCAGAATGACTCCTAGTTTCCAAAAATATAAGAATGCACCGGGTGTCGCGTTTAAAAATTCAAAATTGAAGCTATTTCCGGCGAAACCGGAAGTGATGGAAAGTTCAAATGCATGTCAAAAGATGATGACGTTTAGTGGATATGTTCACTGCGACTTTTTTTAGTTTGTTATCAAAATAATTGAAAAAATTATTAGAGCGTAGGTCCCGGTTGTCACCCGGTATACCGGGTATGGTCAATTTTTCGATGCTCACTGGGATCTCGGAAACCATAAGAGATAGAGAAGAGTTACTTTTTTTCAAGGTGATTAAGAATCTGAACAGAATTTCCCTGTATCTTGATTCGTTCCGGAGTTATGCCGAAAAATCTGGAAATTGCGATTTTGAAGAAAAAACATTTTCTTAACGGTTGATATGCTATTTAATTCAGATTCAGATTCTTAATCACCAATAAGATCTAGCATAACTTTTCCCTGTATATTGTACCTAATTGATTAAATTGGAAGGGAAAGGTCCCTATACCTATCATTATATCCTTATGCTGTTAATTATTGTTCATTGTTTCTATATGTAAATATACTATATATTCAAACTTATTCTACACGCTAGTGTAGTAGGCCATGAAATTTTTCTTCTGTAGTGACAGTAGGGGAGAGCGGGGCATATAATTGACACCCTCTTTTGTTTCAGATTTTTTATTTAAGTAAATTAATGTTTTTTTTAATTGTAAGTAATATTTATGTAGGTGTGATGATAGTAATATAACTGATCAAATAATTCATAATGAATCATTTTATTTCTGCAATATTTTGTGTAAAAAAATATATTTAAAATAATACATAGGAATAAGACAGATTCAACAAGAAAATTTCATACACCAAAGCATACATCAAAAATAATTCAGTTCCTCAAGGTTTAAGAAAAATTCCACAAAAACTACAAAACTTCCTCTACCAGTGCCAAAATTGAACCAAACGAAGTCAAGCACTTAGCTAAGATGTTAATAAAGCTTTACTGATATAGTTGATATTCGGGCGGAAATTTTAAACTTGACAAAACTGCCCCACTGTCAAATGTGCCCCACTCTCCCCTACTTATTATTTTGTCAAACTGACGAGAGAGAACCGTATTACGCTGTGCCAGAAGATCTATGCTGTTCCATTTTAGTGTTTCATCAAGACAAGATTTCTTGTCTTGATAGGTACTTCTTGTCTTGTCTCGAAAATTGGTCAAGAAAAAATTTTATTCTTGCCTTGGACGCTTTCTTGACAAGTTGTTTCTTGTCTTGATGTCAAGAAGTCTTGAAATTTCTTGATCTTGACGATGCTAGGACATCACTTTTCGCGCTCTTACGAACTTATGCATAGTCACGTAGCACGTCCAAATAGGCTATAAATTCTATCGTAATTTGACAGGGGCATCACAACCGAACCCAGGCAATGCAGTACAACCCCAATAAAATTATAACTAATGCCACTTACAAAGATGTACCAAATTATAGGAAGTGATTTTCTTGAAGTCATTTGTAATGTTCCTAGTCTCTTATTATTTGTGTTAAGTACTTACACTTATTTACATCCTACACTTTGATAATAAAATTTTCATTAATAATGACAGATTAATCAATATAAAATATACTATAGAGATTGATACTAATAAGAGAAAAAAAATGGGCAGCTACGGAAGCGGCTGAAACCTCCCCACTTGGTGAATGATCCAATCCTATCACTAATATCACTTAAATTTTACTATTTACTATGCCTAAGTTTTACTCCACCAAACCAAATGTGTTTTCTGTGAGTTTTCTGAATTTTACGATCTTTTGCCAAAAGGGCATTAAGGTTGAGTACAATTTTGAAAACTAAATTTGAAGACTTTTCATGTGCTGATAGAGAAAATAGGAGTTCATTATTGAAATTTCAAAGTTGATATGCCAAAATGGCACTTGCCGCCCTCGGATTGCCACCAGAATTAAATCAGTTCTTCGGCGGGTGACGGTATCTCTACCTACCAAATTTCAGCCAAATCGATCCAGCAGTTTAGGCTGTAGCGTGTTATTTAATGTTTCCTCAATACTTCGAATTTTTCGATTTTATGCCAAAAAGGCGCTAAGTGTGAGTACACTTTCAGATACAGAATTTCAAGACCTTTCATGCGCTGTTAAGAAAAATTAGTGTTCATCAGTCAAATTTCATAGTTTACATGCCTAAAAGGCACTTGGCTTCTTCGGATTCGCAACAAAATTAACTGGGCTCACCAGAAGGCCAACACTAACCTGCATACCAAATTTCACTAAAATCCGTTCGGTAGTTTCCGAGAAATCGTGCTCACATACGTACGTACATACGTACGTACATACACACAGACATTTTTTAAAAACCACTTTTTCGTGATCCTGAGACCTTGAAACGTAAAGATCTGGTGTTATCTCAATTTCGAATTTTGGACTGATTGCAGTAACCTCCCATTTTTATATTGGTTGTGGGGAGGTTAATACAATTTTGACGAGGGTACCAAAGCCATAATATTTTTATTGTAGCTGCAGGGTCCAATTTTCATGGTTCCTATTGTTATAAAAAATGAAAAACTAATGTCAATGTTAAAATCCACTTGAAAATTTTATTTTCTTGTCAAATATAACTCATGGTATGCTTAAAAATCGATAATTTTTTTTACAAATCAACTCATTTTAATCCCAATCTTCGAATCGTCGTTGCGATTAAAATTCGTTAAAAAAATTATGGATAATAAGCAGACCACTCGTTATATTACTTATGACAATATATTTCAGGTTACGAGGAACCATAAATTTATTTAATTTTTAACATTGGTCTATCCAATTGTTTTGTTGGAATAATTAATCCTAATTCCTAATTTGGCTAATATCTTCTGCAATCCAATATTGGACTTGCAAAATTAAACATTAAATACATAGGTATAAATCGTCTCGACATGCTAAAGCACTCTTGCCGACTTTCTTTGTAAAATCAACTTATCTACATAACAGATATATTTGAGTTCAGTCACAAATTTTGTCGGAAACTAACTTATGGTCGCATGATGGTTCTCAAACCTTGGAAAGTTCTGAAGGCAAATAAGCAATAAATAAAAATAAATAAAATTTTATGACATAATTGATATTGGTACCGTACTAGGTATTTTCTTTATATTTATTTCTGTTCGCTCAACATTTGGTAAACATTTAAGGGATAAATGCAAAATATCAAGAAATATCAAGACTTCTTGATAAAATCGTCAAGAATCTTGAGTCTTGAAAGGGTACGTCTTGTCTTGTCTTGAATTTCGAAATCTCATCTTGTCTCGATCTTGTCTTGATTTTTTATCAAGATCAAGACAAGATCAAGAAATTGTCTTGATCTTGATGAAACACTATTCCATTTACTTTAATAAAATCCAATTGGGGTAAGTCTGCCTTTGATTTGCGTCGATTTGGTGTCTTTTACTTTTTAACAAAAAAATCTTATTTTGACAAAAACTTATAAAACCCAAATTTTATTTAATCAATAGATGACAGGGATATCTTGGTGCCACTACATCACCAGATTTCCAAAGCCTACCGGCGTGTAGAATAAGTTTGGGTTCCATATAGCTTTTTTACACTGAATATTGACCGAATTGATGAAGACCCATTTACAAACGAACATAAAAAAGCCTAACGCACACAATTCCCGCATTATCGTGAGAAAGTGTCAGGACTTTAATATAGAAATTAAATTTTGAACAAAAACTGCGCAGTTATCTCATTACTATTACCATTAGCGATTCGAATCGACAAACCCAATTTTTTAAATTTCTTCCATTTCAGTTTTTAACTTTTTGAACTGTTTTCCCCTTCCCCACGATATGGACAATTTTCCTCACGGTATAGCGTCTGTGTGTTCAGTTCAGTAGGGGAGACCCGGAAAGAAGATGTAGCGAATCCAAAGAAAAACTTATGCACTCAGAGATGAGATAAACTAAACTCTTTATCATAATTGAAAGGATCAAATTAATTAGAAAATAATTTATTTCATTAATATTCTTAGATTGTAATATAAAACATTACACTTATAGGTAAAAATTTATAAAAGGCAGCCTTTAAACATGAGTGAGAAACTCTTCCGATCTAGTAGCCCTAGACGTGAGAGACGTCTACGCCATTTTGCACCAAGGGCTACTAGATAGGAAAAATTTTTGTTCACACGTTAGAAATCACGGTACAAATACAGATTCATTAAAATTTTTACAACTTCTCAGGCAGCTTCTATAAAAATAAAAAAAAACATTTACACTTATGAGATCAAAACATAAAATGGGGATAAAAAACTGGACGAGTATAAACTATCAAAGATTTGAACAACGTATCACGATTTTTATGCGACGGATTCATTACAAATAATACTACCTTTTAGGCTTAAATCTGGACATGTAAAACTCACAGTCAGTACAATACAAATTCGACGAAACCACGGCTTTTTTCCTACACAAATTGCATTTAGTTTTACCTGTAGGAACACTATTATTCGCATTGTTGACTATTATAGGAGTTACAATAGCTTTAGGAGTAGGAGATTCGGCGCCACCTTTTGTTCCCGGCTCGAAGCTCACCGTTTTCTTCAAAAGTTGCTTGGGTTGGTACTGCTGGTATTGCAGTTGTTCCAGTTCCAGATGTGGTGGGGGAACCCTCTGGTAAGGATCTGGATACCTTTGCACGTTCATTTCTGGGTAATAATGACCGGGAATTTGTTGATATGGGGGATAAGTTTGGTCATGTTGGTAAACGTTACAGTTGGGATCTGGGGGGATTCGTTGATGACAAGGGGAATATTGCAGCCTGTACAGGTTTTGTTGGTAGTTGTAGTTTGAACTGACTGAAGAGGGCGCTGGTGAGGGTGGATGTTGGTAGACTGGATGGGGTTGTTGGGTTGGATAATTGTGGGGGGTGGGGGATTGTCGGACTTCTGGAATTTGACTTCTAGGAGGATTGTACTGCTGATTTAAGTTTTTAGGGGTTGGATAAGTGGGATAAGCAGGAGCGTTGTAGTAAGCTGGGGAGTTTTGAGGAATCCGTTGGTATGGCGAAGGTCTCACTTGCAGATTATTTCCATATTGTGGACTACTACCATAAAGTTGACGGTCATAACTACCAACATAATTAATATCTGCTTCCGACACGTCAGGTTTTGATAACAAATTATCAACGGAGTTTCTTCTAACATACAAAGGCTGCTGAGGTTTTTCTTCATAAAAACCAGGTTGAGGTTCCTGTGAAACTTCCTGTCTTAAGTTCATCACTTCTTGTGATATAACGGCAGCTTCGTGCTTATTCATCGCAGATCTAAGAACTCTTTCTAAAATCGGATTGGGAATATAACTGTCGTCTTCTTGTTCTTCAGCTGTTGCCACCAAAATAACTTGGTCGCAAAACGAAACGCTCTTTTTCTTAGACAACTTTCTTTTGCCGTCTTCACTGTCATCATCAAGATTTTGAGGTTGCACTTGTATATTCTCAAACTTACTGGCAAGATCTTTCACTGAAGACGCCTTATCAGGCTTTTGAGTCTCACAATTTTGTTGAATTTCAACCGTTTGACTCTTCTTCATTCTTAGGGCCGCCTGTTTAGCTTGTAACTCCTTCAGCCAGGTATCACCGGAAGTCCTGATGGGATCATAATTGGGTCTAATGTCTTGGGACAAAATCTCCTGTCGTTTATTCTGAAGTTGGGCTAAAAGACTTGCGGGATGAGGAGTTGTCTGTTCTTTTAAATGTTCATCAAGAGCTGAGAGGTCTAAAGGGGGTGGAGGTGGAGGAAACTCCTCACTAGCTTGCCGTGAGTGAATAGCTGACCCGTGTGGACTTGGATATGGTGGAAGTTCTATACTGTTGGAAGTTGGCATACAGTCAACTTCATCAATTCCACTGTCAATTTGTTGTTTTTCTTGTTCTTGATGCACGTCCGCTCTAGTCACCACCGTGTTTAATTGCGGCGCATTATACGGCGCATCGGATCTACACACCATCATGTTCGATTGCGGCGCAAGATACGACACCGCGTTGTAGAATTGATACTGGAGGCCTTCATCAGGCAGTGGATGTTTCGGTCGCTCGGTCTCGCCATTCAACTTAGACGTGCTAAGCTGGGAAGTCGTTCGAAGGGGCGGCGGGGGTGGTACTTTCGCAGCCGTCAGAATTTTTCCTGCACTTCCGTGGAAACTCTTACGCATCAATTTACTCCTCTCCAAGTTAGGATTCGCACTTCCACTAAACTCCAAATGCCCTTCTGACAAGTACCCGCACATACTAGCCTCCCCGCTACCCTTAATTCCTACGCTACTGTCGTCCACCGTTAAAGTAGGTTTCTCCTTATCGGCTGCGTCGCTCAAATCAGGCATACTCCTGTTCTTCCTCCTGATTAAACCTCCCATCAACAGTTTTCTCCTTATTTTATGTTGCTTTTTAGGTTTCTCTTTCTTTTCTTCTTCTTTCGCTTTCTTTACGTCTTTATTCTCGGGGGCGATGGAAAAGTCGTGCGACATTTTGTTCCTGTCCTCGCTTCTGGAGCGTTTCTCGCGTGTTTTATCCTTGTTTTTGGACCTCGAGAATATGCTTCTTGATTCTCGACCGGGAGGTTTGTCGTATAAGTCTTCGTCAATGTTGACGATTTTCTTTAGAGCGTCTTTCTTTTTGGGGAGGGTGGCGTAGATTTCTATGTTTTTGCACGGTTTTTCTTGGGGGGAAGGGTGGAGTAGTTCCTTGCTGTTCTGTCGGCTGTGGTTTCCTGTAAAGATTATATATAGTTTCCATGAATTATATGTATGATCATTGGTATGATTATAATAATACTAGGGCTCGGTCGTTTGAAAATGGCAACGTCGCAATTTTCTCTACCGGAACAAACCCATTCCATAAAATCAGGATTTTTTATTCAAAGGTGGAAAAAACTGGAGCGTAAAACGCACCAATAAATGCAACAACTTTTCAACCCGATTACCGGATTTTAAATTTCTTAACACAATTTTTATCGAAAAGGCAAGTTCTCTGTGAAAATCTCCCTTGGAGCGCCTTCTGATGTTGCTAAAAATCTGGAAAGAAATCCAAAAGTTAACCCCTTACAACTCAAATGTCCCAAATTTCAAGATCCTATCATTTATAATTTTCGAATTCTTTTCAGAAAAACGAATTTTCTAAAACCCCTTTGGAGGGGCATTTGGGGGCCACGGTTTATTAACAACTTTGAATCTATTTTGAGGTAAGGAATCTCACAATGAAGTTTAAGAACCTAATTCTGGGACACCCTGTACCAGTAATAAGGACATTTGTGTTTACGACGCCTCCATGGCATCTCAGCTATAGCAAAAGATCAAAATATGAGCTCATAGCATCACGGCGAATGTCACCGTTTGTCTCGGTTACGACGTTGCCATTTTCAACAAGCCTTCCCAGATAGCACAAGACATTCCCTGAATATTCAGAAAATGTCCATTTTGTATTCAGAATATACCGAATATTATTTGTATTTGCCATGAAAATTTTCATGCGGGAAGAATAAGTTCATATCATCTCCAGGAATATTCTGAAATGCATCCGTATGTCAAATGAACATCTGAATATTCCTGGAGTTGCCTCGCCATATTTTCACCACATTAACGTTTCGCATGGTTACATGTATTTAAATGCAATAATACGAAGTCACCTGAACATGCGGTGTATATACATGACACTCGTTACAATGAATATCCAAATGAAATCCAGAATATGCGACTCATATCCAGGTTGAAGTTTGTCGCCGATAGATGGCGCGCATGGAACAATTAGCTGCGCATAAAACCTCTCAATGGTATAAAGCTTACTGCAAAATCTAACCACACTATTATAACATCATTCTATGATTCAGATTGGTGCCTGGTGCTGAGGACTTGAAATGATACGTGGTATCCACAGGCCTGAGGCCACGCTATTCATTTCCTTCTTCAAGAATTATGCCGTGACCTGTATGCTCAGGAAATATACACAAAATAGCTAACTGAACATTTTAGGAATGTCCATGGTAGTACACTGTGTTTATCCCTGTATATTCATGTGAAAAATGGATATCCCATCAATATTCTATGTATTTTCATGCATGGAAATTATTTATCTAATATCCATATGTACTTCATAGGTATATCAATTTGATATTCTTATGAAACTCGGGTGGATGTATCTTGATGCTACCAGGTACCAAAAAACCGACATTTTGGTGATACACAGAATGTTCATGGGTCATTCACAATGTATAGTGTGGATATACATAGTAAGTTCGCATATTCATGGATGAATATCCATTGTTCATTCATTGTATGTGTTTGTGTTATCTGGGTTACAGAGCTCAAAATAAAAGGTTGAAAATAATCTACATCCACAATTAGTGTTCATACCTTTATCCCTGGAGTTTTGACGGGAGTGCTTCCCACTCCCACTGCTCCCCTCCCTCGTATGTCGAATCTCTGGAGGCACATCCTTCCCCTGATTCAGGCTGTTTTGCGTCATCCTCCTGTGCAGACTCCTGGCCCTCATGATGCAAGTGTTATGCTTCATCCTAGCCAAAGTCAAGGTCTGAGGGTTATTGTAAGGTGCGTCCATTGCAGCCCTCGCCTTAGTTGCAGCTGCATTGCAAAGGGCCAAGGCAAGAACCAAGTCGTGATCGTCCTCCATCTGCCGAGATTTCACGAGAAGCTCATCGGCTTCATCGCAGAGTACATCGCAGCTCTGAGAGATGACTTGTTGGTTGGTGTTGTAGTCTTCGGGGATTTTCGCCAAATGTCCCATCTTCATCAAGTGTTGGATTGTCGTCATCGTGGTGCTGTCATTTGACGACAAGGAGTAAGAATCGTAACCTACGTCATAAACTCCACTACTGTTACTACTGGATGATTCAATTCTCTGAGTTGTGGTGGGATTTGAAACTTTTGCCAGTAGATAAGAGTAAGGATTTTCCATGGTAGTTGAGGATGAGGATGATGCGCTGTTTCGATCGCTACTCCAATTACCCGAATCTCTAGTTCTAGGGACATTCAGGTAATTGCTGAATAGCCCTTCAGTGCCTGATGAAGAGCCATTACTTAACGTGCGATGGATGTTGAGCTGCTTTCTCGGCGATAAATCACCATCAACCACGTCTTGATTGTAAATGTTATTCTGAATAACTGACAGGTTTTGATATTCGTTGTAAGTCCTCGGCAGGGGTGGTTTTTGATCAGGATTTGGTGTTATAGCCCTTCTAGTGTTACCAACATTCGGTTTTTCAGGACTAGGCGTAATAGACCTCCTCAAAATCGCTTGGGAACTACTCATCGGCGGTTTTTTATTAATCGGCTTGTCATTGTAAAACGCGGTCACTTGTTTCGGGGCATTTTCTGTGTTCACGGGTGTACCATCCGGTAAAGCGTACAGCAATAGTAAAGGCTGATAACGACCCTTTCTGCACTTGTCAACAACTTGCTCCCAACGTGGCCCCACTTCACGTACAGTAGCATCGTCGAAGTAGATCCACACTCGAAGTTTGGTGTGAAAAAAAAACGTCGAGTAATGTTTGCCGTAGTAAGTTACGACTCCGACGAGATTATGGACGCATGTCTCAGCCCATCGGCTATCTACTACGGTGTTGAAGACTTCGCTGAGTCGTAGGGTGGTTCCAATCGAGGAAAAGACTTCCATAATGTGCTCGAGGGTTGGCCTTTCCGAGTTCCAGACAAGTCCAACTGAGACTATCTCAGGGCGGTTCATTAGGGTTCGGCTGATTTGAATGACGGCTCCGCACGCACTCTAAAATAATAATAATAATATTGATAATACAAGTTTATTGGGAAAGTATAAGTACATCGAATGAACAAATAGTTTTTCTAACCCAAGAGGTTAGACGTTACATTATATACAACATTTTAAGTGCAGATATGCGAAATATAAAAATAATAATAAAAAAACGTTAGAAGACAATGTGAAATAGAAAAACATTATGACCAGTGGCATATAATTGAAAGCAAAGAACAAAAATTAATACCTAAAACAAATATAACAAACATATAGTATAAGCAGGGGCTAAGACACAGTCAGTCAGAAAAGATGAACATTGACATTTGATAATAGCTCGTTTATAGTAAAGTAATTTTTCTAAATTATTTAATATTACCGTTTCAGACACATTCATACCGTATAGTCGAACCACAACGTTTAATGTACAGAGTGTCTCAATTGTCTGTATTCGGTCAATATCTCCATTACTGTTAGAGATAGCGAAGAAAAAAGAAGTAACAATGCAAACAGGTTTTTTTTTAAATGAAACACCATGCACTTTAACTTAACAAGTAACATTCATTAATCATGTTTTCATCTGAAGTGATTGGTTTAGAAGATATTGGCAATTTTGCCGAAAAAATTACTTTTGCAGTAGGTACTTATTTACCAATTTTCAATCTTTGGTCTTGAAAATTAATTAGCTTTTTAAGTTTGTCTCCAGTAACATTATGAAGCTTCAAAATGTAGAGGTTAATGATATAGCCATAGGTTGCCAAATTATATTTGCTTTCGTTTAATATACCTAAGATGTTCAGCAAAATAAATCGAAAAAAGAGTAAGGGCTTAAGACAAACCCCTGCGGCACACCCGAACGCACCGCCAAAGGAATAGGGTTTTTTCATTGAAACACATTACTTGCATTCTGTTGTGTAAACAAATAGAAAGCCAACCAAAGGTCGATCCTGTTATGCCATTAATATTCTAGTTTTGTTATTCAGAATTAGAAACAAAGATTAAAAAGTATGGAATTATAGAACAACAAAAGAATTTGACGGAGACACGGGTGGAGGAAGAGGGTTAGGAGAATTAACAAAGCAGATTACCGATCGAATATAGTTGGGAAGGATCAAAGAAATAAGAGAGGAAGGTAGGGTAGGTATAACGGAGAAAAAAAGTGATAAGAGACAATAAGGAGAGGAGAATGACAGGGTACAGCAAAGACCTAAAAACAATGAAAAAGAACATAGAAGAGAAGGGAAAGGATGATGCATAGGTACTCATGGGACTTAAATGCAAGAATGGGAGAGAGAGGGAGCAAGAACCTGGTCAGAAAACAGAGGAATCGCAAGAAGAGAAAGAAAATACAAAGTACAAAGGAGGTGAAAAGGGGGAGTTTACATATGCAGGAACAAATGAAGAAGCGTGGGAAGAAGTAGAGAAGTTCAGAATACGGGAAAGGGTAAAATCAGACCATATGTCGTTGAAGAGAGACGAGGGAGAAAGAAATAAAGTAGAAACAACAAGGAAGGTAATAATAAAGGAAAAATGGGACAAGAGAGCAATCAAGGATTACAGGCAAGAACTGGCAGAAGCAAAAGGAGTCGAAAATTATAAGGAGGTCAGTAAGAAGAGAAGAAATAATACTAAGGGAAGAGAATCTAGGGAAAGGGAGGGGATGGTTCGATAAAGAATGCAAAAAAGCAAAAAGAGAAACGAAAAGCAAAAGAAGAAAAGAATTAAAGAGAGAAACAAAAAATCAGGAATATCAGAACAGAAAAGGAAGCGTGGAAATATATAAACCTAGAGAGAAAAAAAAAAGGAAAGAAGTTACCGAGAGAAAGATAGAGATGTGGGAGTGGGGAAGGCACTGTAAAGAGCTACCAGAGGGAGAAGAGGGTTGGGAGATTGAAATGAACGAAAGAAGGGAGTAGCTGCAAATAGAAAGTACGAAAATAATAAAAGAAAAAGTGAAGGTACAGATAGAAAAACTGAAAAAGAGGAAAGCACCAGGAAGGGATGGTATTGGAACTTAAGGCAGCGTTTGATAGTGTGAACAGAGGAAGATTGTGGGAGTAGATGAGAGAAATAAGGTTGAAGAAGAGTCTGATAAGGATAGAAGAAACATATAAGGAAACAAAGAATGTAGTCAGAATAAATGGACAAGAGAGTGAATGTTCTTGGACAAGAAAGGGGGTAAGACAAGCAAAGAGAAAGTCTGTTGTTTGGCTTATGCGGATGATTTGGTGATATTAGGGACCAGGAGAGAGGAATGCGAGAAACGAAAAAAATGTACAGAGCTGTATGAAGAGAAAAAGGTTGGAAGTAAATGTGGAAAAAACAAGTTGATGGTATTAAGGAAACTGAGAGGAAGGGCAAAAGTTAAGAGAGTAGAAGTGAAATGAAAGGAGAATAGAGTAAGAAAGGGAATTCAAGTATCTAGGTTATGTATGTAAAGAGAGAGAGGATATAGGATACATAATAATAAGGAAATGAAAAAGAGTAAGTTGAGAGTAGATACAGGAAAAAGGGCCGTAAATAGAGAAGAAGAATTCAGCCATAAAGGCAGTCATAAAGTTTTTCTATCATCTCTATGTTACTCAGCATTAAATTCTCTACAAAAAAAGTCATAATAATAATATTTCTTACCGGACAAACGCGTACATCTCCCATGCTCCCAGCCTTCCTTAACAATTGTCCAAAAGGTTCGACAACACCTTGTGGCCTACCATTGCGGACTTGATAAACCAGAGTCGACGTAGAAACGTAATGTACCATCTACAACAATATTGCAAAATGCATTTTACACACGTGAAGGTTAATTATTTATTAAATAATTTCGCCTTTAGGCTTTATTTGTTTATAAAAACGACCTTGGCGTACTTCTCTTATGATAGTAGTATTAATTAGGTACCTTTCAAATAAATTATCAAACCTCTTACCTGCGTATACGATAATGGTTCAGAAGTTGCTCCGCACGATTTGCAGACGCTCTGCTCGACTAAAGTCATGGCAAACTTTTGATGAGGGATGCAATGTCGTGCACTGCACATGTCTTCAGCCTCTCCATGGGCGATGTGCATATGGATCCTGAGAAGCATATTCTCGAAACATTCCGCGGCGTCGTCCATAAAACCCAACTGGAAGCGCTGTTGGTCGAAAAAGCTCTCGGCCAAAGCCCTTCGGAGGGCATCTGGAGGAAGGGCGGTCTCATTGGAGAATTGCAGTTGCGAGAAGAGTTCCTGAAAAAAAAATTAAAGGTTTAAGAATGTTGAGTCATCCATGGCTCGATATATTAAAATATTTATAGTCCACTTTCTTCGAAAACTGCCCAGGAAATACCAGGGTGATTCAAGCCAAGACCACGGCTTACGACATATAGCGATCGTGATCCTTTGTGTGTACGACAAAATTCAAAAGAAACTGAATGTCATAGGTTAAAACACTTTCCATTAATCACTCCTGTCGAAATCGAAACGAATCTTTAATATATCCCCGCTAAATTGTTTCTCGGAACCGGCTATACCTATATTATGTAAATCTTAAAAAAAACAGTTTTAAGTCAGTGGTTTTCGTGGGAATTTGAACAAGATGACCAACAGGAAAAACGGAATTTTGTGATCGAGCAGGACGTTGCCATTGTTTATTGTTATTGGTGCAAACAAAGAATTGGCCGGCGTCTTTATTTGTTTAACAAAGTGCACGTTGCTTATTCTTTGTCTTAAATCACGCCCAACGAAATGTCATGTCGTATAACGGTGATCAATTAGAGCACAAATCTAGGTACATGTTACGAAAGTGATTGTAATTGATTGGTCTCAGCAGTGGCCTGTAAAAAGAGGAAAGTACTGAAGTTGAAACCACGGTCAGGTATCAATTGGATCTACGTATAAGCCGCTAATTGTTGCAAAAAGTTATTTCGTCATTTCTCCATAAACATTCGTGTTGAAGTTATAAAGTTATGTCGTGAGACGTAAAAGTCAGTAAATACGCAAGGAGTTATGAAACACCGGCAAAATAAACCCACCCCTGTAAATCATAAAGGGGTGAAAACATGAATCGCCGCAATTTTTCAAAGAATTGGATTAGGTGAAACTGAAAACAACTTTCAGAGCATGTGAGGATGGTGAAATAGAGGGTTGAAGTTTAGAGGTTGAAACGTTCATGAGGCCCTGTAATTTGACACACAGAAGCAATATGTTCTGTGAAACTGCGAGGTCTTACACATTGCATCTTTGAGATAGGACGAGTGAATTTTAGGAGAAGTTTATCGAAGGCGGCGAAATTTAGAGGTGCAAACTCGAATTTTCACTGAATAATGTAAGTTAAAGGCGGTACAATTCCTAACATGTTGAAATACTAAAAATGCGAGAACTCAAAAACTACTCAACGTATCAAGGCTGAATTTAGCGTGCTAATTTAGAGCGACAAATACATTTAATTTATTTTTTCCGGCATTTTTGTGATTTTTCGGTAGGTAATTCAAAGTCATTTTCATTAATTTTTCAACCACTTTTATGATTGTGAACTCTCAAAACACAAAATTTAGGCAGACTGCTCCTTTTTCGTGTAATTTTCCCTAGTTCTACTTAATTGCAGTTAATTTTCACCCCTCTTGACTTTTCAACCCCCTTCACAATTTTTCAACACCCCGAGCGTTAATTTTGTAAAATTCCAGCAATTTTGCCTTTTTTCGGCAATAAATTTTTATCATTATTATTATTAGTATTAGTATTTTACTCATCACTTTTTCGACCCCCTTCGCAATATTTCAACCCCCAAAAGCCAAGGCATAATTATTAGCTTATTGTCCTGCTACTTTCTGCAATTCTACTTAATTACGATTAATCTATTGACTTTTCATCCCCCTTTACAATTTTTCAACCCCATGAGCGTTAATTTTGCAAAATTCGCGTATAATTTCATTTAGATTCAGTTTACCTTTTGCAATTTTTCCACCCCCTTCGCAATAGGTATATTCAATCCTCACAAAAGTTTGATTTGCATAATTGTTTTTTTCTTCGTGTTATTCTCTGAAATTCTACTTAATTATGATTAATTCTCATCCCCTTTTACGATTTTTCAACTCCCTAAGTGTTAATTGTGCAAAATTCGGGTAATTTCCTTTTTCATCGGTTATGAATGGAACTCGATTAGATTCAGTTTGCCTTTTACAATTTTTCAGCCTCCTTGCAATAGGTATCTAAGTATATACATATTATTTCAACCCTCACAAAAGTCTAAATTGCATTATTGGCTTATTTTACTTTTTTTCATTACGTATTTTACTTAATCACAGTTAATCTTTACCCCTCTTAACTTTTCATCCCCCTTTGGCCCCTCATAATTTTTTCGACCCACTCAATTTGCAAAATTGTCTTATTTTCCGCATTACTTCTGGTATTTCTACTTAACTTGCAGCAAATTTTCTCTTGTCTGTAGTGCTAATTCTACGGGCTTCGCATATTTTTTGTGTTTTTTGTTCATTTCTACTGAAAAGACTGTAAAAAACTACTTCAGGTTTCTCATCCCAATTCAGTTTTCAAATATTGGATTCTTCAATAATTCGCCTTTTTGACACATCTGTGCGACTGCGGAGGCACTACTACTAGGTGCAGATTGATAAAATCTGCAACAGACGCCGATTCCAATAGTAAATTAAGGCGGCCCCTACATATTCATTAATGTGATGGTAAACATTTACAGGGATGCACATCGCATTGATGTACATCTTCCGGTGGCTTTTTAAATCAATTTTTATTGTTTTATAATAATTGTTGTAATTGCTACATTTACAAATTCTGTGAAAAAATAGAAATTGGCTAAAATCGTGTTCACGGAGAAAAAGAACCAACAACAAAACCATAATGTTCTGATGAGGAAAGCGTTGTTTATCCATCCTTCATCCCTCTCTAACGCACAAATAATAATTATTATTGTACCTGTACGCTGTATGTCCAAGTACGCACCTATTTTAATTAAAATATTAGATGATTATCCCATTGCATGTCCAAATAAGTTCACAATTCAGGTGTATTAGCAATTAATCTAAATTAACACGCCTTCACCGTTACTGATGGACAAACAAGACAAATGATGTTTAAAGCCCAAAATTCCGGTCATGTGCGTCCAAAAACCAGGTCTTCTAACCAGACGCTTAGCCCAAAGGCAAATCAGTTAGCCTCGAAGAAGATGAAAAGTAGGTTAAATGTAACGGCATCATCTTCATTTAATTTTTTCCAAATCTCCTTACGTAATTATTATTACAATTATATCGGAAAATTGACGGTGGTGTAAAAAAAAGGAAAGAATAAGTTCCGCGATCTGGAAACAAAGAAACACTCACTTGGAGTTTCTTCTTGGTTTTATCGTCTAACACTCCCCGGGTTTCGGCGTTATCCGCGTCATCTGCAACGCACTTTTTTTCACTGTCAACCAATTTGGCTTTGTTGGCACTGTTCTGTGGTTTCTTATACCGAAACTTGTTGATCATATTGCGCGCGTATTTTCATAACTCATACCACCTTTCACTATGCTCGAGCTCGAGCGTACACTGACTGAAACCACTATCTGAAACTGAACTTTCGATAGACCAACGACTGGTGGACTGCTTCATCCGTGGGTTCGAACCTTTGCAAATCCACAGGTAGGTATTGTAAAGCACGTCACACAGGTAAATTTCCACCTTCCCAAAATCCGAAGAATTGTCAACTTTAGGGCGACTTTCACCTTACTCAAATTTAATTTTTTTCATGGAATCACCGACGTCTCCTTTTCAGGTAAACGAAATAGTAATTTGGAAACGACAATCCCACGCGTCGTTAATTAAAAAGTAACCTCCGCATTTATGACGTGCTGGCGCCACTTTTGCTTCTTGTAATTGTGAAAATTAAAGTGATTTATAATTATAGGAACCTGAATTTATGGCGTCTATTGGAAATATAATAAATATATTGAACAAAAGCGACACACCTAGTCTGGCTATTATGACCCAGTTTTATAGACTTGGAATGACATTAGCTGAAGACATTTAAAGTGCTTTGAAAGAATAGTAAGATTACGACTTGATTGTGAGAACAATATTAAGATTTTTCGAAAAGAAGAACACCAGTTTGTTCACCTATTCCAAACTATAGGATGTCCCATTAAAAACGGTCAAAATATTTTTGGGAATAAGTCAGCCATTTCTTAACCGATTTGCATGGGCAAGGTCTTAAATTAAAGCTAAAGAATCGTGCTTTTTAACTGTGCAAAAATTTGCAACACATGGCTCTGCTGGATTGGTCAGACAACAACCAATCGGCATGGAAATAGCCTTGAAGATCGTTTTTTTGTTTTCAAGAATCCTTTTTTGAAAGCCAATTTGGATAAATTTTTTGTGATTTTTTAAAAATTGTACGTTTTTACGCCTTAATGACTATGAGGTAAAGCTTAATCTTCAACTAATGAATGATCGAATTTGATGAAAACTGAAGTTACTGCCAGTGAACATCAAATTTAAAAGACATCGCTGTTATTTCAATTATGATCATTAAGGCGTAAAAATACGCGAAAACATTATTGTTAAAAATCACAGAAAATTAGTGCTTAAACCAAATAGACTTTTGAAAAAGGATTCTTCAAGACAAAATAACGCTCTTCAAGGCTATTTCATTTTCATGCTGATTGGTTGATGTCGAACCAATCCGCACGCATCTAAAGTAAGGCTTAAAAAAATGGGCAGCTACGGAAGCGGCTAGAACCTCCCCACTTGGTGAATGATTCAATCCTACCACCCATAAATTTCAATTCAGTTTCTACCTGTGTTTGGTAATTTTTAAAATTTTTTATTACTTATTGCCAAAAGGGAACTAAATTTAATTGAATTTTTGAAAACAAAATTCGAAGACTTTTCATGTGCTGATAAAACAAATGGTGGTCATATCTCAAATTTCATAGACGCCATGCTAAAAGGCACTTGTTATTGGTCGTTTGCCACCAAAATTAAGCAAATTTTCTTACTTGCTGTACCTAAATATTACTACTGGTATTTTTCAAAATTTTATGATTTTTTGACAAAAGGGCACTAAGTTTGAGGACATTTTTCGAAACGAGATTTGAAGACATTTCATGTTCTGATAAAGAAAATGGGAGTTTATTAGTCAAATTTCAAAGTTGATGTGCCAAATTGGCACTTGCCGTTGGCCGATGACCACCAAAATTAAATCAGCTCTTAGGGGGGTACTGTGTGTCCCTACCTACCAAATTTCAGCCAAATCGATTAAGCAGTTTGGGCTGTAGCGTATTATCTAATGTTGCTTCGAAATTTCGAATTTTTCGATTTTATGCCAAAAAGGCGCCAAGTGTGAATACATTTTTAGACACAGAATTTGAAGACCTTTCACATGCTTATAAGAAAAATTGGTGTTCATCAGTCAAATTTCTTAGTTGATACGCCAAAAAGGCACTTGGCGTTTGTAGATTGGCAACAAAATTAACTGGGCTCACCAGAAAGCCAACACTAATCTCCATACCAAATTTCGTGAAAATCTGTTCGGTAGTTTTCGAGGAATCTTGCTCACATACGTACATACATACGTACATACGTACGTACATCCGTACATACACACAGACATTTTTTAAAAACCATTTTTTTGTGATCCTGGGACCTTGAAACGTAAAGATCTGGTGTTATCTCAATTTCGAATTTTGGAGTGATTGCAGTAACCTCCCATTTTTATATGGTTGTGGGGAGGTTAAAACAAGTATGCCTAGGGCTACTACAGCAGCGCCATCTGTTGTAGCTTTTTGCACAGTTCGAAAGCATGTTTCTTTCGCTTTAATTTAAGACCATGTCCATGCAAATCTGTGAAAAAATGACTTAACTTATTGCCAAAAATATTTTGACCGGTTTTTCATAGGACGCCCTATAGATAACCAAGTTACTTGGAGAGTGAGAGTGTGAAAAAAAGAATGATAGCGAGATTCAGATGCGGGAATGAAAAGAGGGAAAACAAATTCTGGCTGAAGGAGGAAGAGAGAAAGTGCAGAGTATGTGGAGAGGTAGAGAGACAGTAGAACACCTGTTGAAAGAGTGTGAGGGAATGAGAGAGGAGGAAAGGGAGAGAAAGAGTATTCTGAACGAATGGGGAGAGGCCATAGAATGGATGAAGGAAGTCGAGAGCGAGAGAAAGAAGGGGGCAGAAGAGAAAACAGAAGACAACCGAGAGGGAAAGAAGCAGCCGAAGAGAAAGGAACAAAAAACTAGACCAAAATATGTAAATATTAAATTAGTATGTAAAAGGGCAGGGCTCATTACAAACCGAAAGGTAATAAAATAATAATGTTTTCTAATCTAATCTATAGGGCACCCTATATGAAAATTACGAAAGCGTAGAGCTCCCATGATATTTGCCGGCTTTTTTTATTTTGTAATTTACAGAAAAAGTGTAAATGTATGTTTCCATTCTGAGAGCACCGTTACCGAGTTGTACAGGGTAGTTCAAATGTATTAATACACGGCACTCACGGCCAAACAATAAGATAAACGAATAAAAAAAACATAATTTCGTCGCAAAATGGAATTTGCATAGTTTAGCGATAAATAATGAGTAATTTCTTTTTAATGGCACCACCCATGTTTCTATTTTTTTGGATTCCCTACGAGTCCTTCTATTTTTGATAAATCAAACAGTAAATTTTTAAATTTTCATTAATTCAAACCGATGCAACCTCGCCTTACCACATGCCTCCCTTGCATTCTGAAAAAATTACACTTTTTCTGTGAATTACAAAATATCATGGCAGCTCTACGCTTTCGAAGAGAAAAAAACCTAATTTTTTTTGGTCGATGTTTGCGATATCATTGGAGTAGGTGGTGTGTGAGTGTATGTGCGCCAAACACTCCCACGACTGCCATTGTTATACTGACTTGACTACTGTGTGTCCTTTCCTCGAATAATAATAATAATTAAATCCCGCTGTTTGCAAAACTAAACGCGGAAGCAACAGGAAAAAGCCTGACTCACTCTGCCCCTGTGTCTGTTAGAAAATGATTCGACTTTAGTATACTTCCAAATCATTTATTTTCTCTAAGACAGACCCCATAAAAGGCAGCAAGCTCCCATTAGGAAAGATGTCAAGTCAGCCATCTCCAGTCACGAAGAAAGATTTTAAAAGCAGTCCAACAGCACGATTACCCTTGACCATCCTCAGAATGAAGCAATTTATATCGTAGTGAATGATTCTAGTACTTCTTTTTTGGTAAAATTTGCATAAAATATACAATAAATCGATGAAAAATCTGTACTTTATTTCTGTTCACTTAATATTCTAACCAGTTAAACAAATTGGTTATTTGCATTAGCTGTGTTTATCTAAATATTTACCATTTTTGTACGTTTAACACGTCATTACCGTAAGTAAACAATGATGGGCACGTAAAAAACAATCAATCCCGCATAATAATTATTATCAAGAATTTTGTCGCACCTTTAATTTTTATATAATACGCTTACAGTAAATTTATATTCCAGGCTTGTTGGGTTTTTAAATGAATCGACCACGCGTACAACTGTCGTAAATTACATCAACTCATGTAATAGAGTTGTTTGGTCTACTAGGTGCTACGGGTGATTTGTATTCCTCCTTAAGCAATTTCTCTCAGCCAATGAGGATCGAGGTCAACCGGTCACAGCCAGGTAACAAACTAAGAAAGGTAAATTTAAGATTGGCTTCACGTAGTAAAAGGCTGGAGCCAGTTCACAGATGGTTCGAAAGGATCTCATTTGGCGGGAAATAATAATTTCTTTAATCTTACCTTTAAGGCACAAAAGATGCATGAATCTGCCATGCACGCATGTCCTGATAGGTCCCGGAAACTGCGCCGGAAAATGTCCAGATGCCATAACACCTGCAAGAAAGCACGCGTTAGGCACATGTTGCGTCTGCCAGATACACAAATAATAAGCCCTTTAAACCCTAGGGCCACCATTAACAAGTGTTTCATAATAATAATAATGCAAGCATGGAATTTGCATGGCGCCTCCACCATTTACACAGCATACAGTAGGGATTTACACTAGTTTTATTTCCAGCCCAGTCAATGAAGACCTGAATTTGGCAAATAAAAACTAAAATTACTGCAGTTCTGCAAAGGATAGAGTGTGAGCTCGAGCGTCAAGGCGAGGAGGTACAGAGAGTACAGTTTTTGTTAAATTTGCACATATCTCATGGAATATTGATTCTATCGAAAAAATAGCCATATAATAAGTTGAAGAGCGTAAAATTCTCCAGAAAAAAGTTTATATACATTTTTTGTTGACACTAAAATTTCACCGCTAAATCGGCGGCTAAAGGAGTCTATTGGCCCAACGATGTCATCCCCCTGAATTTGGGTAGATTTATGCCAAAATCGAAATCAAAAATATATTAACATTTAGTCAAGTAGTGACTGATAAAATTTAAAAAAATTTGGAAAGAACTACATCAAAATTATACAGTGTTTACCAAACGTAGGGCACGGGTAGTTTATTTGACAAACTATTGACATTATTATTATTAAGATGCGACTGTCAGGCGCATCTTTTGACGTTAATGTTTTTTTTTACTTTACGTCACGGAGTGATATAATTTCATCGACATTTTTCTTAATAACGAAATAGCTCTAGTTTGATGTCATTTAAAAGGGGAATAATAACTTTTTTCTTTTTTGTATACATATATCTCTTGAAATAGTGACTATCAAAAAAGCCATTACGTAATGAATTCTCTGTAAAAAGGTTCTATTAATTTCTCTCCTAACACCAATATTTATATACCGGGTGTCAACGAAACCAGGCTCACCCATCTTTTTTCGACCCTTATTAAAATACGATAACGATGACATTTAGAAACATTTTGAATCACTTCCGGTTACAGCGGAAATGGACCTACCATTGAATTTTTAAACGAAACACCTATATATCTTAATATTTTCGAGTTCTGTATTAAATTCTGAGTATGACAGAGTATTTTTTTCAAAGCTTCGATTTCATGTTTTCTAAAAACTTGAATTTTTATTTCTTCATCTAGAGTGCTATGACCTCTCATACTAAGCACAATAATTGCCAAATAACTCATTTTTTTCGAATGGATCACGAATATGCGGGTTAAAACAAAACCAAATTAGATGGCAATTGTTTTTATTTTACAATGGTCTACTACGATTTACGCCTAACGATTAATTCAAAAAACAAGAATTTCATTCTTTATTCATTGTTTACATGTTTCATTTTAACCATTCGAATCTGAAACCATTTTATTTCTAAGAAAATTTACTTTCTAGAAAACCATGAGTCCCCCTTGAAGTTTGAAAAAAAATATTGTCATACTCAGAATTTAATACAGAACTCGAAAATATTAAGATATACAGGGTGTCCCATTTAACAATTCAATGGTAAGCCCATTTCAGCTGTAAAAGGAAGTGATTCAAAATGCTTCTAAACGTTAAAGAATGCAGTTTATCGTGTAATATATGTTTGCCAAATTTAATTGAAATATTACAAGTGCGGAAAAAAAGGGTGGTGGGGGGGGGGTGTGGTTTCGTTGTAATCCGGTACCTATATAAAGGTGTAAGAAGAAAATAAATAAAATTTTTTATAGAGAATTTTAAGCTCTTCCATTCCATTACTTAATGGCTTTCTTGATAAAGTTATTATTTCACGAGATATATGCAAAAAAAGAAAAAAGTCGAGAAATAAAAAAAAACATTAACATCAAAAGATGCGCCTAACAGTCGTATAAAGTTTTATAGGAACCGTTTTTCGATGTCAATAGTTTGTCAAATAAACTATCCGTGTCCTACTTTTGGTTAACACTGTAGTTTTGTTGTGGAGATTTTTTTCGAAATTTTTTTGAATTTAATTAGTCACTACTTGACTAAATATTAATATATTTTTAATTTCGGTTTTGGCATAAACCTATCCAAATTCACGAGGATGACATCGTTAGACCAATTGACTGCTTTAGTCGCCGATGTATTGTTTAAATGTCAGATATGTCAAATATATATAACCTTTTTCCAGAGAATTTTACGCTCTTCCAATTTGTTATATAACTATTTGCTCGATAAAATCAATATTTCATGAGATATTTGCAAAGTTAACAAAAACTGTGTCGCTCACACCCCATCCTTGGGGACTTTTAGTATGTTCAACTTCGGCCAATTTGCAGAACTGCAGTAATTTTGGTTTCTATTTTCTATCGTTCCTGCTTTCCTAATAAAATTATAGCTGTAACAATAACCTGCAAATTAATTCTCCCTGGAAAGAGCTCTTTCTTGACGATTTCAAAAACTTTGACCCTGACTCACCCACACTTGAGTTAACACCACAAATCTGTGAGAACATTTTCTTGAAATTTAATTTACGAAATCCTTTGTTGTCTGTCCTGTAGGGCATTATTTGCGTTTATCTAGATTCACTAAATATCCTTCAGTGATCTTTGTGTTTGTAGGTCTACTCGTATGCTATCAAAATACCTTTACAACTTCCTACTACTTACTGGTAATTAAACTTTTACAGTTTTTATCGATTTTTACAGTCTTAATTACAAGTAAGCTCGAGATATTGAGATAACAGCGCCCTGATTTCTGATCTGCATTATTATTAGATACGCTTCACCTCTGAAATCTGCTTTAACCTCACGAATTACCATTCTATTCCAATTACTCCTTTCTAGTTGAATTGTTTTGCAGTCTGATAGAAATTTTCTTCAAAAGCTGCTTGAAATTTTCTTAATTAAAAAACGGAAGGCAAATTACGTGTTAATTAGTCGTTGAACCGCTAGTCGTCCACTTTTACAATGGCCTTTTCTTACTACAATTGGGAACTTAATATATATCTAACAATGGGTTGGGAGTAATTTGAAAAACGTGATATTTTCAGCTAAGCCAAAAATCAAGCTTTTAGGCAAAAAGGGTTTGAAAAAACTGTGAAAGCAGGAGAATATCCATAACTATAAATATTCAGGTGGGTGATACACTAAAATAAACAAAGGAGGAAATTTAGACTAGATAAGATAAACAGCCCTCAAAATTGGCGAGCGCAAACCAAACAAACAAAAATTTCGATGCATGGAAACCAGTTCGAGCTCTTTTCTAAGAGAAATTTACCTTTGATATCTGGTAAAGGGCCTTAGGCCTGTGGATTTTCCCCCTCGTCATAACTACACACAATTGTACATGTCCGACCACTTTTTTCGAAAATATCACCACTTATTTCGCGCACATCTGTAAACGACCAGAGAAGCGGCCAAGACGTGGTACCTGTAATACAGGTGTAGCGAAGCGGTGCGTGGCGGAGAGACGGGAAGTCGGATCAAGGCGGCCATTACTTCAACAATGGGCGAGGGGGGCGGTGGGAACCACACAGAAAACTATCGCCACAATATCCTTCAAGTTATTTAAATGCCACAAAATTATTGTAAACATTTTACTTGGGGTTTTGCAGAAAATTGATAAAATTTTATTTTGGGAGCTAAGCAAAAGATTTTTCAGTGCAAACGACCCGAAAGATGTGGTCGTGCGGAACCAAAGAAGCAGACAGAAAGACTGTCAATGGTGCTAAGTCAAGACCGGAACAATAGGTGAAACTAAAGCAAGTACTTAAGTACAATTGAAACTGAGTCATCGAAATCGCTAATCACCGTTCGATCCAACAAGAACCAGGTGCCAAATAAAAGCAGGTGCATCATGGATGATTCAGTGTTCAAATTAGTCTGCATCCCCTATTTTTTATTTTTTATTTTTAAAAAAATTGGTAAACCATATGCCAATTCATGAAGATTGGTTTGTGTACATCGTAATCGTAGTCCACGTCTTTAAATATTCTGTGATTTAAAACCTGTACAGCCTCTGGCCATTTTACGCTAAGAACAGACGCTACAACTATTCTACTACGATTTACCTTTGGCGCGTGGCGGCCATCTTCCCGTCTTCCTTCCTTTTCCCGCTGTTTTGTAATTACCAGTGCTGGACATGTACAATCTCTTCAATTTTTTATTTTTTACCTTTTACGATTGCTTTTTACTGCTTTAGGTAACTTGCAAATTCAATTACAAGCAGAAGGTTGCGTAGGTGAACACATAAAAGATACAAAAGCGTGAGAAACACTTTCTGATGAGATGATGCGGGTTTGTGAGCTTTACCTGCCCATTATATTTCCCACCGTATTGATACTGAAAATAGATCTGATTTGTTGCTTTTCCAAGACTAGTGGAGAAATACAATCGTGCACGTAATTCACAACTTTTAAAAAAAAATACACCGGACCGAGTACACTAAGAGAAATGATTTTAATAGACAACTTTGCTAAGAAAATTTTGCTACCACTAATGAGCACTATACAGGGTGAGTCAAATTATAACTTCTTTCGTTTCCAACATATCAGAACCATTTTTGGGGAAGTCAAATGGCTATCTATGGACTACATTTCGACAATATCATCAGTGGTCTCAAAACGTTTTCATTTCATTGGCTAACGGCATGTCACTTTGTTATTTTAAATGGCACCCTGTATATTTCTTTATTGTATTTATTAGCATTTTTGATCCTCTTACAGCGGTGTAAAAAAATATACTCTTACAAAATGGAAATTTCGAGAAAATGTCAACTGAACATTTTTCCACAAGAATGGATCTGGCCCTTTACTAGAACCTATTCATTCAATCAAAAAATTGTTCCAATAAAAGTTAAAAGGTAAATTTAGATGCATCTGTTGATGTGATTAACTGGACAATCTTGCAATAAAAGAAAATTTATATGACATAATTACTCAGCGAGACTCAGTGAAGTAGATATCAAGAGAAAGTAAATCAGATCAAAAGATGTGCCTAAGTGCACGTTTCAACTTTTATTGGAACTTTTTTGATAAGGTGATGATGTAAAGTTTTGTTTTCTTGGTGTCAAATATTAAACAGGAAAACAGGGCTACCAAACCCAAAGTTAAATCTGTACGAAGGCGAGTAAAAAATTTTCATATTTTCGACTTCGAACACGAAATTTCGACTTCAAACTCGAAAATTTCGACTTCGAACTCGAAATTTCGACTTCAAACACGAAATTTCGACTTCGAACACGAAATTTCGACTTCAAACACGAAATTTCGCCTTCGAACACGAAATTTCGACTTCGAACTCAAAATTTCGACTTCAAACTCGAAATTGAATCTACTGCGCAAGTCCTACTTCCTAACTCGAAAATATTATTAATGCGCATGTGCGAAGTTCGAACGGCGCAAGCGTCGCACATCAGATGGTCTGTGGTCTGTTTGTGTGCCGTTTACCATCTGGTATGCGACGCTTGCGCCTTTCAAACTTCGCACATGCACATTAATAAAATTTTTTGAAGTCGAAATTTCGTGTTCTACGCCTTCGTAAATCTGTGAGAATTTGACAATCCTGCAGTAAGAGCCTGCTAGACACTTCTGTAGATAGGTCTCTCATAAATTGTTTGAATGAGTCGCCAACAAAATGTTTTCAAATAATCAAAATTATTTTTAAAAAACAGGGATTGTCATTTATTTGCTTTAGTTTTATTATTGATCTGACCATTTTCCCGATTTATTGGTAATGCGCATACGGGTAATCGATTACCTTATACAGAACTTGAAGTAATACGACTCTAGCCAGAATAACTTTATAGGTAAGCTTATAATTTATTAATTTGTTATTTAATGATAATTTTCAGTAACACAATCGAACACAAGATGTCTTCGTTCTCGTTCATAGTCGATTTTTATGATGAAGTGAAAGAAGTAGTAGAAGAGAACATTAAACAAGAAAATGTCATCAAATGTGAATTTTGCAATCTTAAAATCGAAGAATTCGAATTCGCGGGACATAACTGCTTCACAATTGATCAAACAATAATCCAAGAAGGAAAAATTGAGTTGGATTTTGATGGTGACTTCAATGCATCACATTCACCTTTAAACCCCACAATCACTGAAGTAGAAGAGGAGTTCCAGTGCGAGAAATGCGAGCTGAAATTCAAATTGGAAAATACGTTA
The DNA here is from genome assembly GCA_963924575.1 of Pycnomerus fuliginosus. NCBI lineage: Eukaryota > Metazoa > Arthropoda > Insecta > Coleoptera > Zopheridae > Pycnomerus > Pycnomerus fuliginosus. The sequence continues at coordinate 16,160,259 of OZ004624.1, read as the reverse complement.
CGACAACACTTGTCTTCTGAACACCCTAAAATGAAGCTATTAAATTGCGTGAAATGCGATTTTAAAGAGGGAATAAAATGGTTCCATTGCGAGAAATGCGATTACGAATGCGAAATGAAGCGAGACCTGAAAAGTCACAATATTTACAAACACCAAAATTCATACGAAATTGACTGGTTTAAACGCGAGCAATGCGACTTCAAGTGCAACTTAACAGATGATTTAAATAGACACCCCATAACAAAACACGGTATTAGTTGGTTCAAGTGCGAGAAATGCGATTTCAAGTGCCAGGCAAAGGGAGATTTAAATATACACCTTATTCTGAAACACCTAAATCCGGAGGAAATAATGTACGAATGCCAGAAATGTGATTACAAATGCAGAACATGGGCAAACCTGAAAAGTCACACAACTTGCAAACATTCAAATCGGCGGCCACAACAGCGAAATTTAGACACAAATTAAATTAGAATTAAAAAAAGATCGTTGTTGTTGTTGTAAAAAATATACCACTTACTTTAAGAAAAAACTACAGCTTCTTTTAATAAAGTATCATGTTAATCGTTTGTTACATAAATAACTATTTTGTAAGAGATTCCGAAAATGTATTAGAAAAATTTATAACTCCACCTTTCAGCTTTTTGTGAGGCTACGTCTGTAGCTTTCCAACCTAGTTTCCAACTCTCAATCCTTCGACATTTTAAAATTTCAATTTCGTTCGTGGTTTGTCTGATTTTCCTAATTTTGTAAAAATCCTTAAATAGTGAACTAAGCACGTTAATGTCATGTTTTACGAAAGCGAAGAACCAAAATATACCAAAACATAATCTCACAAATAAAAAAGTGACACTTTCGCATTTTCCATTAGCAGGTATTTTCTGTGGTCGTTTTCCTATACTCATCACTTTGTTTTCTTCATGTTAATCATCATATTCTTTATATTTTTTACCGCTTGTGTAACCTTCTCCATGAGCGTAATAAACAATAGTGGGCTAAGTATGCTTCCCTGCCTAACGCCTTTTTTGGTAACAAGTGTAGAAAATGAATCAATGAGTTTAAGTTTAGAAAATGATTCTATTTTAGTAGATAACTAATGTGATTTATTTTTTGTCTTCTTTTTGGCAATGTGATAATAATTTCGAGGTTTAAAGATGATTAGTAAGTTTTTGTCTCCGGACCTTGAAATAGCGCTTTATGAGAATAGACAAAGTCAACCAAAGAATGAAAAAACCGACCCTAAAACGAGAAAGCAGAGCAATGAGATATTCTGAATGTAGTAACATTTCGATTTCATTTTCCTCTGCAAACGTCAATTGAATATGTCAATATTCAAACAAATAGAGCCACCAAAACCAGAGTAAGGCTAGCCTCTGTCAGTATAGTAGTAGGCAACCCTGCAGTAAGAGGGGTGAGAAAAAATACTTTTGCCGACAGTCAACCAAATATCCTTTAAATAATAAAAATAGTTTATGTGAAATATAGAGATTGCAGTTTTTTTCGTTTTCTACTTTCTACAGAACTTGAAGTAGATAGTAGTAGTAATGGAATACGACTATAGAATAAATTTGCTAATATACCGGGTGATTCAGTTTGGTATTCGCCCCCCTGTAACTTTTTTATTTCAACAGAAAAATTTATGAAACCATATATATTTGTTAATCGCATGACAAACTCTATTAAATGACGTAATTAAATCTTCAATATGATGACATATGTCAAAATGACGATAGTCAATTTTTTTTCTCCAAATGACATGCTGTATATTTCTTAGCGGATTCTTGTAGACATTTGTTTTCTACATTCAATTATGTAAAAAAAGTCTACACTTTTACTAGAAAAATTCCGAAAAAAAAATTGATTTGATTAGGCATAATTTGAAAGTATCTTGTCAATAAAAGTAGTTAGCCATGGAAAAAATTGAATTATAGTGTAGTCTTAGTCACTCACATCGCAAGGACCGTAGTTTCTCAAAGAATTATTATTACTTACCCTTTTAATAACAATAATACCCCATTTACCTTATAACTAGTGAATAACAATAACATTATTACTATTAACGATCTAACAGGTAAATCAATTATAATTTTTGAAAAACAGGACCCTTCGTGTGAGGGCGACATTAGGCAACACCATAATTCAATTTTTTCCACGGCTCACTACGTTTATTGACAAGAAACTTTCAAATTATGCCTAATAAAATAAATTTTTTTTCGGAATTTTTCTAGTGAAACTGTGAACTTTTTTTACATAATTAAATGTAGAAAAAAAACGTCTACAAGAATCCGCTAAGAAATATACAGCTTGTCATTTGAAGAAAAAAAGTTGACAATCGTCATTTTGACATAATGTCATCATATTGACGATTTATTGACGTCACTTCATGGAGTTTGTCATGCAATTTACAAATATATATGGTTTTATATATTTTCCTGTTGCAATAAAATAGTTACGGGGGGGCGAATACCAAATTGAATCACCCGGTATAATCAAGTCCTAGCTGTACTTGAGTCTAAGAGTCTAAGATAAGCTTTTTTCACAGTCGATCAAATGTGAATTTTGCTATTTTGCAATGTCGAAGACAACGACATTGAAGGACATAAGTTGCCTCTCAATTGACCAAACAATATAAACCAAGAAGAAAAAATTGGTTCGGATTCACCTTTAAACCCTACAATTACTAAAGTAGAAGAGTTCCAGTGCGAGAAACTAAGACAACACTAACTTATCGTCTGAACACCATAAAACGAAATTATCTCGGAAATTATTTAATTGCCTGAAATGTGATTTTAAATCCAAACTTTTTCTTATAAAATCAATTCAATAGACTAAACGACTAATAACAATTTTAATAAATACTCATTGAAAGGACTGTTCATACACTGAGGGCCGATTGTACGTAGTTATTTTCAGCAGTGAGAAAATTGTGTTCAAAATCAAATAGTCAAGAAAACGATTAAATGACTCGTGCATTAATCGCTTATAATACCACAAGTGCATGCTATTTAATCGGTTAAATTTTGAAAATGATTACGAAAGCTTGTTGCCGGTGGTAAAATAATGAGAACTAAATTGTCATTTATTATCTGATTAAAGCCCGAGAGCTTTAGCTCGAGGGCTTTAATCTTTGATAATAAATGGCAATTTAGTTCGAATTGTTTTACCTATACGGCAACAAAGCTTGAGTAATTATTACTAAAATTTAACCGATTGCAATAGCGATGCACGAGTGGTATTCGGTAAGATTATTTCACAAATTAAACTCTTGTTTTGATAAAATTATGATTTTTTAAACCGGGGTTGCCTATACTCAAAAGCCCAATATGATGTTGCGAACGAGCCTTTATAGCTCATTGACATTAATGACGTTTGAGGTTAGGAACCGTGCAAACAAAATGTTATTGAGTTTTTAGGATATATCCAGAAGAAATCAGCGTTCTTTATGTCCAAAAACACCTAAAATATGGTTTTTGGAAAGACTTGTGTTTGGTGGTCGTATTTGTGGACCTTTATTTCCCATAATTTTGTTTAAGTGGTGATTTTCAGCAGTGAACAAATTGTGTTTAAAATCAAGTGGTCATCGGAAACGATTAAATGACTCGTGCAAACACCGATAAAATGCATTAATCACTCTTAAATGAACTTGATTGGATAGAAATTTAAAAATGAGTCTAATTGATTGGTTTAAAAGGAGATTTGAAAATAATCACTCTTAAATGAATTTGATTGGATAGAAATTTTAAAATGAGTCTCATTGATTGGTTTAAAATGTAATTTGGAAAGAAATAATCGCTAATAAAGTGAACAGTAAGGATCTAATTGGTCAATTTGAATTATTATAATTTTGCTATTGGTTACAATTGTAGCTAGGTGATGGAAATAATCAATTGAAAATTCTCATCATTGTCTCAGTATCTTATAGAGTATGCAATGGAGTATGCCATTACTGTAGGGTTGCCAACTCTGCAAGTAGTGACAGAGGCTAGTGTCTTGCCGCTTTACTGTGGCATTGGTAGCTCTGTTTAGTATTTTGAATTACTAAAGAAAGTAGTAATTTTCATCTATATCAAGTACATGGGTATTAAAAGAAGTTATAAGTTAAGGTTTTTATTAAAACAGGTGGTATATTTTATATTTTCTTATCACAACTTTCAGCCTATATGTGTAAGTAACAAACGATTAAACGTGAGAAAGGAGTACTTTCTTAAAAGAAGCTTAAAGCAAGTGGTATATTTTTTATCTTATCACAATCTTCGTGGCTAAAGCTAGTTTCATTCCTATACCTTGCCTATGTATGAAGATTTCTTGCCTTTATTTTATTTATTTATATTTATTTATAATGCTTGCAATTCATGTGATTTTTCAGGTTTTCCTCTGTCGGGGATTTGTAACTACATTTCTGGCATTGGTACAAAATCTGCTCTGGATTTATGTGCTTCAAAACACTGTGCACCACTAAATTTTCCCTTCCCTTGCAAGTAAAGTCGCATTTTTCGCACTGCCACAAATTAATATTCTTATGTTCTACAACAGCGCGTCTATCTGAATAATCTTTGAAGCCGTACTTTTCGCACTGAACCCAATGTGTATCATCTGCGTTAAAATGAGTCCGAGCTTTGTGTAGTTCCAATCCCCACAACCACTTACACTTAAAGTCGCATTTTTCGCACTGCAACAAATTAATATTCTGATGTTTTACAACAGCGCCTCTATTTAAATCATCTTTGACGGGGTACTTTTCGCACTGAACCCAATGTGTATCATCTGCGTTTAAATGACTCCGAGCTTTGTGTAGTTCCAATCCCCACAACCATTTACACTTAAAGACGCATTTTTCGCACTTAAACCATTTTACTTCGCCCGGAAGTATTTTGATTCTCATCTCTACTGTCGTAGGATCTGGATGTTTGATACTGATATGGTTTAGAAAATCGATCGGTAGTGTACATTTGAAGTCGCACTTGTCGCACTTAAACCATTTTATTTCGGCTGGATTTTGGTGCTCCACCGCGTGGCTGTTAAAATTCTCCTCTGACTCGCACTTGAAATCGCATTTCTTGCACTGAAACCGTTTACTATCGTCGGCTATTATGTGTTTTACAAGGTGTGTATTTAAATCATCTTTTAAATTGCACTTGAAAGCGCATTTTTCGCACTGAAACAGTTTTTCTTCGTCCGGAATAATTATTATTGGACTCGGCTGTACCCTCGAACTTGCATGTTTGAAGTAAACATGGGTTTTAAATATCTCATTTCTTTACTCTTGTAGTCGCACTTTTCGCATTTAAACCAATTAATGTCGCCCGCACTGCCATGTTTGTATTTATTGTGTTTTCTCAGGTCTACCCTTATTTTGCATTTGTAATAGCATTTCTTGCATTTGAACCATTTTATCTCGTCTGGATTTTGGTGTCTGCGAATTATGTGCGATTTCAAGTATTTCCTACGTTTGCATTTAAAATCACATTTCAGGCATTTAAATAATTTCCGAGATAATTTCGTTTTATGCTGTTCAGGCAAGTCTAGTTTCTCGCACTTGAACTCTTCTACTTCAGTAATTGTCGCATTTAAAGGAGCTTGGAATTCGTCGTTGCCTTCGGAATCCAACTCAATTTTTTCTTCTTGGATTATTGTTTGGTCAATAGTGAAGCAATTATGTCTCTCGATGTCGTTTTCTTCGACTTTAAGATTGCAAAATTCACATTTGATAGCATTTTCTTGTTTAATTTCCCACTCTTCTTTTTCTTCTTCCACCTCATCATAAAAATCGACCATAAACGAGAACGTGGACATTGTTGTGCTCGATTGTGTTGTTGATATTTTATGTAAAGATTTCCTAAGAATACGTATCTTCAAATAACAACAAATTAGTATGAATAAGTTGATAATCTTACCTCAGACAAACATCTACAGCTGGGCTTTAATTGCGTATCTATTGGCAGATTTATTTGCAGAAAAGGAATCATTTTGACCCAATGTTAGGGCGTTACCGATTTCGTGGATCGATCCCCATCAGCATGCGCACTATGAGCAATTATTTTCAAAATTACTTTTATTATTTAGCCCTCCAGAAACGAGGAAATATCATTTTACAATTCGAAATTAGAAATAGATCTACGAAAAAGTACAGCATAAGTATCTATGATAGGTGGAATACAATAACTTTTGAGACTTTTTGGTAGATCTTTTCTTAACCAACAATTCTTATACTTATACTAAAGCGCGGTTTTTCGCAATCCTCAAACTGTCCGTCGCATAACTTGAGAACGGATTGAGATATCGAGCTGAAACTTGGTATACGGCTTTGTCTCCCTAAAACTAAGGCGGGGATTGCTTTTGGGCCATATCGGACCAAGGGGGTGGGAGCTAGGGGTGAAAAACCGAAAAACTATTAATTGCAATAACTCTAGAACTACTGGATGTATCTTACTGAAACTTGGTGTGCACGTTCGAACTTCAAGTCTGTTGAAAGTGAGGGGGTGCCAATTTCAGGGGGTGAAATTTAGGGGATGAAAACCACAAAAAATATGATAATTCCGCAAGGGTTGCACGCAGTTCAAAAACTACCTAGCAAGACAGAATTTGGCAAGGTAATTTCCAGTGACACTGTAGGCGGATGAACAAATTTGCACTAAGATATAAGAAGGGTGAAATTTAAGAGTTGAAACCGGAAATTTCTTCAAGTAAATAGTGATATAAAAGATTTTTTTACTGTTGATTTATTTATGAACAACCGAAGTAAGTAAATACGCAAGAAGTTATGTAACACCATAAAAATAAACTCACCCCTGTGGCATACAAAGTTTCAGCCCGATATCTCAATCCGTTCACAAGTTATGCGATGGACAGACTTGAGGAGCGATCGATGCGACGAGCGAGCGAATAAGCTAAAACAAGAGTGCCTCGCATACTGCTACGGCACTAAAAACATTTATAATATGCAACTACACATTACGAAACTCAAAGCAGGGCTTAAAAATGTGTATTTTGTGCTATTTTTTGGAAACAAAAGTTTCCTTTGAATCCATTCGTCTGTAACAAGAACAATTCCTCAACAACAATGCAATTACTTGCAAACAAAACCATTTTGCAATACGGCACGTGCTTGAGTGTTTAAAATTAAACAGAAGCCTTTCGGGTTTTAAGTATCTACCTACCAGACCGGTCTGAGAAGCGTCAGTTGGTCACTTCAATATCCCCTAATGACTCTTTAAAAAAAAGTAAAAAAGCCAACGAAAGATGTGTATCAATGCGATGTGTGTCCCTGTAGATGTTTACCTTGTTAATGTGTATGTAGGGGCGAGCTGAATTTACTGGTGGAGTCGGGTGCAGATTTTATAAATCTGCACCTAGTAGTAGTGCCTCCGCAGACGCACAGTGGTGTTAAAAGTCAAGAGGAATGAAAATGAAGTGTGGATTAAGTAGAATTACGAAATAAAACACTAAAATAACCAAATTATGCAATTAAAACTTTTGTGGGGGTTGAAATAAGCACTTATACCTACCTATTGCGAAGGAAACTGAAAAATTGTAAAAGGTAAACTGAATCCCAAATGCGTTCAATTTTATAACCGTCGAAAAACGGAATTATGCGAATTTTGCAAAATTTGCACTTAGGGGGTTGAAAAATCGTAAAGGTGGATGAAAAATCAAAAGGTATCAGGATTAACCGTGGCTAAGTAAAATTACGGAAAATAACACCAAATTAACCCAATTATGTAAATTTAGCATTTGAAGACTTGAAACATTGCGAAGGGGGATGAAAAAAGTGAAAAATTTAATCATCATCCAAATGGGTTCAATTTATTACAGAAGAAAAACGAAAATATCCGAATTTGGCAAAACTAACACCTAGGGGGTTGAAAAATTGTAAAGGGGGATGAAACGTCAAAGTGGATGAGAATTAATCGTAATTAAGCAGAATTACAGAAAATAACACGAAAGTAAACCAATTATGCAAATTTAGATTTTGGGGGTTGAAATGTTGCGAAGGGGGTTGGAAAAGTGAAAAGATAAACATAATCCAATTGAGTTCAATTTGTTACCGCGAAGGAAAACTAAATTATGTGAATTTTGCAAAATAAACACTTAGGGGGTTGAAAAATTGTAAAGGGGGATGAAAAGTTAAAAGGGATGAGAATTAATCGTAATTAAGTAGAATTACAGAAAATAACACGAAAATAAGCCAATTATGCAAATTTGACTTTTGGGGGTTGAAACATTGCGAAGGGGTCGAAAAAGTGAAAAATGCAAGAACAATTCATAAGGCAAAACTGCGCGAATTTTACAAAATTAACCAGCGGAAATCACCCGAGAAAGAAGCGGTCTGGGTAAATTTTGCTCTTTGAGGGTTCACATATCATGAAAGGGGTTGAAAAATTGTGGATGGGTCAAAAATTAATGAAAATCACTTTAAATTAATAACAAATTAGAAGAAAGCAAAAAAAAAATAAATGAAATATATTTACTCCGCTTGCTAGGGCTTAGGGGTTGTTAGTAGCGCAGGGGTTGGTTTTAGGATGAAGACTCATAAGACTTTTTTCAATGGTTGACCGAAATCTATTGAACCCCATAATTTTATTCCACCACTTACATGAAAAAATTTCCAGTTTCAACCCTTAAATTTCATCCCCCTTGTTAGATATTAATGAAAATTTGCCCATCCGCCTACAGTGGCGCTGTAAATTACCACATCAAATTTAGCCCTGATACGTTGAGCAGTTTTTGAGTTCTCGCATTTTTTTGTTTCGGCATGTTAGGGGGTTGTACCGCCTTTAAGGGTCGTTTTTCGCGAATGATGAATAAGACCTTTTTTGTACCATCAATAGAAAGCTATCGAATGGTAATATTTTCAACTATACATTCTTCATTGAAAATTCGAGTTTCCACCCCTAACTTTCATCCCCTTCGATAATTTTCTCCTAAAATTCGATCTTCCCTTCTCGAAGATGCAGTGTGTAAGATGTCACAGTTTCGCAGAAGATATTGCTTCTCTGTGTCAAATTACAGGGCTTTATGGACGTTTCAACCCCTAAACTCCAACCCCCTATTTCACCACCCCCACATGCCCTAAAGGAAGTTGTGTTTTCAATTTCACCACCCTAACCCAATTCGTTTAAAAATTAAGGTAATTTGTAGATTCATGTTTTCAACACCTCATGATTTCACCCCTTTATGATTTACAGGGGTGAGTTTATTTTTCCGGTGTGACATAACTCCTTGCGTATTTACTGACTTCAGTTGTTCATAAATAAACCAATAGGGTTTCAGAAAAAATAAATAAAATATAATTATCGACTTGCAAAGAGTTAGGGGTGGTTAATGGCCCAGGGGTTGGTTTTAGATTGAAAACTCATAAGACCTTTTTTCAATAGTTGACCGAAATCTATCGAACCCCGTAATTTTAGGCTACCATTTACTTGAAGAAATTTCAAGTTTCAACCCTTAAATTTCATCCCCTTTGTTAGATATTTTTGAGAATTTGTCCATCCACCTATAATGTCACTGGAAATTCACAAACCAAATTCTGCCTTGATACGTTGAGTAGTTTTTGAGTTCTCGTATTTTTGTGTTTCTGCATGTTAGGGGTTGTAGCGCCTATAAGGGTGGTTTTTCGCAAAATATGAATGACACCTTTTTTGAATAATTAATGGAAAGCTATCGAATGACGCCAATTTCGACTAGTACTTATTAAGCGGAATTTCGAGTTGCTACCCCTAATTTCCACCCCATTTGTTCGGTTTTACGAAAAAACGCATCCCCCACAAGATTTCACCGATATATGTGTGTACGTTGAGTTTCCGACAGCTGCGTGCAACCCTTGCGGAGTTATCATATTTTTTGTGGTTTTCATCCCCTAAATTTCATCCCCCGAAATTGGCACCCCCTCACTTTCAACAGACTTGAAGGTCGAACGTGCATACTAATTTTCAGCAAGATATCTCCACTAGTTCTCGAGTTATTGCAATTAGTAGTTTTTCAGTTTTTCACCCCTAGCTCCCACCCCCTTGGTCCGATATGGCCCAAAAGCAATCCCCGCCTTACTTTTCGGGAGACGAAGCTGCCTACCAAGTTTCAGCTCGATATCTCAATCCGTTCTCAAGTTATCCGACGGACAGACTGAGGAGCGATCGAGCGAGCGAGCGAGCGATCGAGCGAGCGAGCGAGCGAGCGAGCGAATAAGCTAAGACAAGAGTACCTCCGCATTCTGCTACGGCACTAAAAAGCCAAGCTTTCATTTGATCCGCTTTATATCGAGAATCAAGAACTGAGGCAAATCGCTATAAAATGAATTACTATACATAATCCTTTATGAATATTCAGTTAATAATGATTTCCTTCCTTAATAGCAATTATGGTTCAATAAGAAAAACTGGGATAATGAAATAGTTCTTAGACATCTGAAGTGAAAGTGCATAACTGGACAAGCACTATTTAAAGACCTTGTAGGTCTGTAAACACAATGCGCCTAAATACGTACATTATGAAAATTCTCAAATAAAATTGAAGTATCAGAAGTTAGGGACCACCTACTTAACATAATTATACTACTTACCTACTATTTTAGGAAATATCTACATATTCATTATAATGAATGACTAGTATTTCAAATTGGACAGATTCAATAGGAAAAAGACAAAACATGACCTTTCAGCAACGCTGGCTGACCTTAGAGAGGTCAAAGTTAAGCCATAGTGGTTTAAGGCACTTTCTAAAAGCCAGTTAACATTTTATAAGTAGTAGAGGAGTAAATATCACTTAATGTTATGTTTATCAAACAGCCACAAAATAGAAAATACATATTTGAGTGTCCCACATTTTTCGACTGAGATTTCAACAGTGGGAATTTTATTACATACTATATTTATTATCAGAGCTTGACATAAACGATTTCTTTCGTGAGGATTTGGATAATAATAGCTGAATATGTTTTAAGTGTAGATAAGAAGTCGATGATCTGTTCTGTATAATATTTTGTTGTTTCACGCCCTAAATTTAATCCCTGGAAATTGGTGGCTCTGCGACCTTCTTTGCGCTCAACAGTATTTTGTGTTGCCTACGTTAATTTATACCACATTTACCTTTGTATAGCACAGATTACAATCTACATCGTTTTCTGCAATTTACATGAATTATCACGTAAAGCTTCATCTATCTGAAACAAAATTATAGATTTCCCAATGAAATGAAACTGTACTGCTTGACTGCTCATATTTTAAAGGGAAGTAGTATTTTTCCCATCCCAAGAATAAGAAGTGGAGGATAGGTTCACATGAAAGAAGTCTCAGTAGGGTAGATACGCACCGGCGCACATTCCCACGTATACTTCTAGTTTTATACTTAAATTACACGATATTAATTCGTTACCTATTATATTCAAATTGGGCGTCTGTACCACGCTTCTAATAAAGTTAGGCACCTATTTACAATTTGCGGAACCGGAAAATGGGATTAGATTAAATGAATACTAATAAATTAGTAAAGATTGATTAGAAAAATAGTAAAAAAAGGTCACGACAGACAGGTAAATGTTATGGGTCAATGCGTCCCGGAAATAGTAATTAAAGATAACCATGTTAGTCCTGCACAATCAACTTTCTTCCGGTGTAGTTGGTCGAACCTTTATAGTGCATTTTCTAATTAATTAAATAACGTATCAAGATTTTTTAGTGAACTTGCAGGAATGATTCATAAGTGTCGTTTTCTCAAGACGTAATACAATCCAACCAAAAATAAATGACCGGTTTCCGGCATATTGTTTAAATGGACTATGGGAAAGTGATTTTACCAACAACAATTTGCGTTAAGATAAGCCATTTCTGCTTACAATCACCAATAATTACAGTTTGTTGCAACACGTACAGGATAGTCGCACTTATTGATGAAAGTCAAAGAATTTCAAAATATAAAGGTGTTTTCTTTTTCGTATATCTTCGTTAGGTTTTGTGCAATGTTTTTTAGTTTTATACTCGACGTAGATGAAGGCTGAGGTCGTCAATACCACTTATTGGATTTGAATTCGCACCATCAGTGTCCTTCCTAAGGACTTCAATTTAACACCATTATTTAGGCCAATGGGGTTTCGTTACCCATTGACATATGACAGTGGCGTTTAGACAGGATTGAAGGTCGTTTTTTCCTCTTTCCAAAATGTCCTGCAAAATGAAGATTAATCCATCCCTAAATTTTTTGTGAATTTTCTTCCAAGGCTCTAAATCGCATAATTTGCAACAAAAAGTACAGAGACGATGAAAACTCGGTGCATTTTTGTTTAAGTTGTAAATTATGCAGATTATTAGCTTAATTTACAACTTAAATTAAAAATGGAGATTAATCTTCCTCAATTTACAATTTAAATGAAAAATGCCTACAGAGTTTTCATCGTCTCTGTACTTTTTCTTGCAAATTTTGCGATTTAGAACTTTGGAAGAAAATTGACAACAAATTTAGGAATGGATTAATTTTCATTTTGAAGGACATTTTGGAAAGAGGAAAGAACGACTTTCAATCCTGTCTAAACGCCACTGTCATATGTCAATGGGTAACGAAACCCCATTGGCCTAAATAATGGTGTTAAATAAAGTCCTTATCGAAAAAATATCGCACAAAAACTGACGAAGATATACAAAAAAGAAAACTGTCCGGTTTTTTATGGGCCATACCCTTTGATCATTTTCTGCTTTAATTAGAAACGAAATGAGTTACACTTTTAAATCGATTTCTCGCTTTGACACTGTGAAATAGCAATAAATCATAGGTGTTGATGAATCCAGATTCTAATTAAGCCTATTTGTGCTACAAGATTAATCCTCAACAGTGATCAATTACATTCTTGAGTAATTACTTTAAAGAATGCTAACAGTAGGTAGGAAAAAGCAGCAGAGGGTAATTTTCTTCTTAGCCGTAGATTTAGCCGCAAATCACTGGTAATTATGAGTCGTTGGCTAACAATTAATGTATAGTAGGGCTACCTAAGTTTTTATTTTATTTTGTAATCTTGAAGAGGAATGCGGATAAGCACTTTGGAACTAGCTCAAGGAGGGCGAGAGATGATGGACCTTCACAGATTACATCTCATACGTCGCATTACAACACCATTAGAGGCTGAATAAAATAAATTCTGAGACGACAATAACACTAAAGACTATTCTTTTTAAACGTCTAGAAACGAATCGTAATAAAACTCTGCCTACCTATGTATTATGACAAAATTTAACGAACCTTTTTCAAATTAATTGTGGGTGGAAGATTGATATTCATTATACAAACCCAACTTAGCGAAGTGAAACGATCAAACCAAAGGCACTGAATCATGAAATTCGGTGTTTCATTTGTACCCTCAACATAACGGTGTTCTATCACTTACATTAAGACATCACTTTATATAATATATATTCAAATTTGACGAGAGCCTATTACAACGGTTCACTGAACTTTTGCCCGGAAGAAAACCGGATAATAATAATTGTAAACATGTCATATGTCACCATAAGATAAGAACAGGTAGGTACAATTTTTACCTCTACAGAGATTTTGGTAAACCAGTTGTGAAATTTCTATTAAAATCCATTCAAATCATCCATAATTTTTCTACTTTATATCTAGGCAAGGTGAAATATGAAATAGCTATTTTATTTACCGATGCATAAATTAACACTTACTTTTTATGGAGGGCAGTTATGGCAGATATTGTAAATTAAACCTACCTACCTTGTTCTCAAGGAAGAAACACTAAAATGTCCATATTATGGCTGTAGGATTATTCAAGTACCTTCATCTGTATAAAGAAATCATACCATTAAAAATGGTAATTGAACTAAAGCACTGCGAATGACATCAACTGAATGGTAAATACCTTTTTCTCGCGGAGTAATTACCTCGGTAATTGTTACATACATGGTTATTATGGTATGCAGTCATTAATTTTCAGGGGTGATTCTACGTCGAAAAATATGAAGAAAAGTCCCTATAAACAAGTGTCTGAAAATCGCTCCTAAGGGTGCCACGGCCCCCTGAATGGGGCTTCGAAAATTCGATTTCTATTTAGTCACTCATTAATTTTTTGCATACGATCTGACATTATTAAGCATCACAGATTACTTTAGTTACTAATTTTTAGAATCCGTTCAGTTTTGTAATTTAATAAAAATAAATTGTCCCTTCTTGATCAATAGTAGAGTGCCAGTTCGCCTGAAACGTGTCACCCTGTGGGGGTTTGAAGAGTAAAAGCTGAAACCTTCACAGAACGTTAGCTCATATTTTATTAAACTTAAGTCCAAAGTTGCCAAAAAATTGCCCTGGGCAAAAGGGCGTTATTCAAAATTTTCGAGTTATTAGCACCAGCCGATAGCCCATGTTGTCTACTATATTTTGCCGAAAATTTCCATAAATGGTTTGTACCCGTTTGGCCACAAAAAAATAAAATAATTTCGAAAATGCATTGACTCTTATGGCAGTCAGGATTTGCCGAGGCAAATATCTCCGTTCCACAACGGCGAAAAATTGATCGTTTCGACCGCTTTCTGCCGTTTCGCACTCAATATCTCGCAAACAACACCTCAAATCTAAAAATACCTCTCTTCCATAATTGAAGGCCCATCTATCCCGATTACGACAATGTCTTTCATTTAATTTTTACTATAACTATAACTCTGTAACTATTGAAAAACTACCATGAAAGCACATCTGAACGCGGCAGAGCGCCGCGGTTGTCGATCACCCGGCGGTACCCCGCTACCCCCTGTATCGCCCTCAAGCTCCCAGCGCTACAGTTTCTTGTTTAATAATATCATTGTTTAATAGGATAATAATGAGGTTTAGACGGTAAAATATTACACTAAATGAATTTATTCGCTGTCATCCTCTTCTATATTCTCTTCGTTAATATTTGAAGTAGAAAAGGAAGACGTATTCCTAATAATAGACCCTGCAAATCCATTTTTGCATGCCTTTTGTCCCATGCAATAACAAGAGCCGATGCAGGCAATTTTGTTTTTTCTACAACTGCATGATTTGCTACTACAATCTGAAAACAAAAATTGTCATGCACACAACATTATGAAAAAGAATGCAGTAGAGAAGCGGCTGGAACCTCCCCATCGCGTGGGTCTTTGATTTCCGTGTCTTCGTAGGTATTTAAAATTTTAAAGATAATGCCTAAGTGGCACTTCTCATTCACCAACTGCTTTCAAAAGCCTTTCAGCTCTTCAACTGGTCACCCAATCTCCATGTACCAAGTTACAGCCAAATCGATCCAGTAGTTTGGGCTATAATGTGTTTTTAGTGTTATTACAAAATTTCGATTTTTTTACCCAAAGAACATAAGTATGAATGAATTTCGTCTTATTTAAAACCAGAATTTGAAGACCTTCCTAATAGTGACAATACATTTTTCACAAACTTGTAGATGGTTAAATGAGTATAATTTTAAATTTGAAAATTGGTGTGCCAAAACAGCACTTGCCGTTTGTCGATTGCCTCTGCTCTTCGACGTGCGATACCATCTCCATGTGCAAAATTTCAGGCAAATCCTCGGGCAAATCGATCAAGAGGTTTGGGCTGTATCATGTTTTTAAAGCGCGTTAAAAATCTTAAATACCTTAAGTTTTTGTCAAAGGCATTAAGAGTGAATACATTTTTAAAAGCAGAATTTGAAGGCCTTTATTATGGTGTCGCCAAAAATAGGGGCTTATATTTAAAATTTCAAAGTTGATGTGCCAAAATGAGAGATTTTAGAAACCACTTTTTTGGGTTCCTGGGACCTTAAAACGTATAGATCTGATGTTATCTCAAATTCGAAAATTTTAGTGATTGCAGTAACCTCCCATTTTTTTTTGAATTGTGATGGGAATTGGGGAGGTTAAAAATAATACTTTTCTTGCATTTACACATAGTTAACTCCTTTAAATCCTTTGGGTATGGCGGCAATGTTTGAAAAACCGGAGTCATTCTGCCACCAACGATTTCCCATCCGTGCTCCAAATTGTTTAAAATGCGTTGAATTGGCTCTAAACTGTTTATCCAAATATTACATTGGTAATGAGCACGTAGACAATGCAGTTTTAAGCTGTCTTGAGTAGGTGGAAATTTAACAACAGTTTTGCTTCTAGCCAAAGTGCCACGTTAAATTGTTGATAGATTTAATATCTTCGTTAGATGTATATAATTTTATAACGAACTTTTCCAAATTTAGAAAAATATGGTCAATAAACCGATTCGCTCCTAGATTGTCGAGTAAGAAATGAAAATTTTTGTATACCTACTTTCCAACAGTTTTTTTTGCCAAGACCGGAAAATTGACTGGTAGTGGCTTTTTGGCTAGTAGCAACACTGTTGATAAATTGCCATCTGTCCAAGACAGCTTAAAACTGCATTGTCTACGACTCTACGTGCTCATTACCAATGTAATACTTGGATAAACAGTTTAGAGCCAATTCAATAATGCATTTTAAACAATTTGGAGCACGGATGGGAAATCGTTGATGGCAAAATGACGCCGGTTTTTCAAACATTTCCACCCTACACAAAGGATTTAAAGAAGTTAACTACGTGAAAATGCAAGAAAGGTACAATTTTTTTTCATTATGTTGTGTGCATGACAATTTTAACATCCCCAACCCTTTTGTTTTCAGATTGTAGTAGCAAATCATGCAGTTGTAGAAAAAACAAAATTGCCTGCATCGGCTCTTGTTATTGCATGGGACAAAAGGCATGCAAAAATGCATTTGCAGGGCCTATTGTTAGGAATACGTCTTCCTTTTCTACTTCGAACATTAACGAAGAGAATATAGAAGAGGATGACAGCGAATAAATTCATTTAGTGTAATATTTTACCGTCTAAACCTCTTTATTATCCTATTAAACAATGATATTATTAAACAAGAAACTGTAGCGCTGGGAGCTTGAGGGCGATACAGGGGGTAGCGGGGTACCGCCGGGTGATCGACAACCGCGGCGCTCTGCCGCGTTCAGATGTGCTGTCATGGTAGTTTTTCAATAATTACAGAGTTATAGTTATAGTAAAAATTAAATGAAAGACATTGTCGTAATCGGGATAGATGGGCCTTCAATTATGGAAGAGAGGTATTTTTAGATTTGAGGTGTTGTTTGCGAGATATTGAGTGCGAAACGGCAGAAAGCGGCCGAAACGATCAATTTTTCGCCGTTGTGGAACGGAGATATTTGCCTCGGCAAATCCTGACTGCCATAAGAGCCAATGCATTTTCGAAATTATTTTATTTTTTTGTGGCCAAACGGGTACAAACCATTTATGGAAATTTTCGGCAAAATATAGTAGACAACATGGGCTATCGGCTGGTGCTAATAACTCGAAAATTTTGAATAACGCCCTTTTGCTCAGGGCAATTTTTTGGCAACTTTGGACTTAAGTTTAATAAAATATAAGCTAACATTTTGTGAAGGTTTCAGCTTTTACTCTTCAAACCCCCACAGAAATGTTTTCTAGGCACTTTATTCGCTCCTGAGCTCTCTACTACAACTCGGTCAATACAGATAAATTTTTGATTCGTCTTTTCTCGAAAACGGTTAGTCCTATGGATTAACAATAATAGGAGGTTTTTTATGTAGTTTTAGTCAGACAACCATGTCAAAAAATGGCTCATCAAAAAAATTGGGTGGAAAATCCACAAGCCCCCCCTGTTTCGAACGCCCCTGGTCCAAATTGAAAACACGCCTCCGCCAGCTGGTTTGTTTTTCTAAAAAATTGCGTATCTATTTATTTTAATGAGCAAATTGAATAAAATCGCGCTTCCACCAGCCCATTTATCTTCATTTTATTGTATTTTATGAGATTCTAATAGTTTTCTAGAAGGGGCTATATCATATCTAACATCGATCGAAAAAACACGTAGGTATAACTGTCTAAACCCCTAAAACCTTTGCGAAAAATGTCATTTGCAGGGTGAAAATTCCATTTTTGTATTTCGACCCTCGGTTTACAAACAAATTCAATCGACTTTACAACAAAGGCGTGGCGGTACAGCGGTAAAACAGCTAAATCGAGAGCTAAATTCTCTGCAACCTGGGTTTGATACCTACTGCAGATAACTAGTTTTATAAATTTCATCTTCCATTTTAAATTTGTTTCTGTGTAACTACTATTTACAGACAGCGTTACGTTGCTATATTTACAAATTCTATGCGAAAAAGTAAAGGTTGTACCTCCAAGGTTGGCAATTTTTTGTATTCGGAAGCTGTAAGGATTGTTAAATTAACATTATGTTTCTAACAATACAATATTGTCTTATCATCCATTGTCTAATGAAATCAGCAATACCCTCCCCAAAGACTTTCTATCACAACTTGAATATTCATTACTTCCTTCATAGGTTTACCATAATGTGTGTCATTTAAACCGCTGCAAGAAAATCCTGCATGTAGGTTGTACAGGCTTAAATGTGCTACACCTATAACACGTCAAAGATTTAAATCGGTTTTATAGGCCTTCAGCTAATAAACCGAAAACAGATAACGGGCGAACAACAAATCCTCATTGTGGATTGTGGAGGCTACATCAACTAATATGGAAGTTTTCACTATTCAGGTGGTCTCGTGCAAGTTAATCTCGTGACTCGGATTTCATGGTAAAATTACCAAAAAAGTCCAGGCACCTGCATCTTGGCACTTAAAATTACAGGCTATACCAACAAAATAACGCTCTGCAGCGATTTTTCAAGCGATTTAGCCGTTTAATTACGATTAATGAAGATATTTAGAAGAATTCCCAGACTTGATAAAATGTGTGCAGGGTTAATTTGCATGCAAGTAACATGGAAACGTGCATCCTCTGATAAAAGTTAACATTTTATGATTAATTGTAGAATTATAATTTCATGATCGTGAGAACAGTACTTGGATTGGTTAATTAGCTGAGTAGAACTATAATGATCTACATTAATTGTTGTATAAATTATACACAAAGTTAAATGCCTGTAGTGGGTTAGCAGGCTAGGTCTGTGAGAAAAAATCGTGGAGCTCTTCAAGTGCAACACTCGAAGCTCATCAGCGTTATTCATCAAAGAGGCATAGTCATCTATATTCAAACGGATTTTAAGAAGAAAACCAATAATAATTATTATAAAATTAAAATCAAACCAAAAGTAAGAAAATAAAAGAATAAAACAATAAGGAGTGACTTAGGTCTTATTTTTCAATTTTGTAGGATTTACGGAATGAGTAGCGGATATTATGCCGCAATTTCCTAGTTAAGTGATTTTGAAATTAATTGGTGGAAGCAGCCATGCAACAGAGCATTTTTCAACCGACTCATCATTCTCTGGTCGCTGAAGCGATAAAACGGTTATTTGCCATAAAAATTAAGTCATTAATAAATTAACAATTAACTAGAAAATGACAAGTCTGTAAACTCGTCTGAAAATATTAATAATATTGATGCAGAACAACTCGTGGCATTGTTAATATCAACAGCTACCATAATAGTTGATGGTTGCATTTTGCATCCTGTGGTTCAGAGGATGCGTTTTTCTCGACTTATTACGTTTTTTTCCGAGACCAAGTTGAGCTCGTGCTCCGTTTTTGTAATGAACTTCCTTCAAAAGATGTTCAATGACTGAAACAGTGATATCAACAAAAACTTACGTTACGCCTATCAACACTATAATTGCTGAGGATGATCAAAGCTGTCCAACTTACAAAAATTTGTTTTTGGGGCCCTGATTATAGTAATTTTTGGATCCTAACTATACAGCAGATATAAGTTAATAACGTTTCTCTTACTGTTATTTTGTCAACTAAAACCCTAATACCTAAAAATGATTTATACATATTATATTTAAATACCTAGTGACCACCTGCGATTTTATGTAATCATCACCAGAATATTTAATTAAATAAATGTTCGTTGGATGATCTGGTTTTAAAACTGGTTTCTAAATTCAGCAGATCAATTTCAAAGACTAAGAACGGCATTCTCGATTTATTATTTGTTTACCTTTCAAGTAGAGCTAAAAAGAAGGAACGCTTCAAATGAGATGACTGAAATTATTCCACTTCCTACAAAATAACAATTATTTTATGTAATGAACACACGTTGGGGCACGAGCATAGCCCTAGGCGGTGCAACCGGGAAGACGGCGGACGTTCAACTCTTTCACCTTCAGATTCTATTTGAAAATTTCTTGAAAATTAAAGCATTTACACTGATTAGGTAAGGCTTTTATCCTCACGTGTTTCAAAACACCAACAATGCTTGAACTAACAATATTATCCACAGTTTACTCAAAAGTGTGTCAGTTAACTAATTTTCTAAAATACCGATATTGTTAATTTTGTTTGCATCAGAATCAATTTTTTTTAAATTTACAAACGTAAACTGCACCACATCCTTCGCATGAAACAGAGAAATCAAATTTTTGTTATGTCTAGGGCTTGCTATTAAACTGATCTTTGTGGTGCGTATTTCGTACTGTCAGGAAATTCTAAAAAGACTAACTGCCATTAATTTTTCACGTGAAAAACCGACAATGGCAATTTCAGCAAGAGGTATACCGTGGAAGGTGATTTTTTAAAAACCGTTAGCGGCCTAAAGTGTGACACATCTTGCTTCCTCAAATTCGAGGGAGAATCAATTGGCGTAAACTTCGAACTTCTAAGAGCCACCCACTTCGAAAAAAGTAGATTTTCATTGGTTTAAAACTTCAAAATTCAATAAAATCAATAAATCATGACAAGTTTTAACTAAAACCGGATTTTGTATTATAAGAGATGCTAGTGAAACTATTGCCACCAGTTTTTCTAAGAAAAAACCTTAAAACGCCGAAATTCAGTGGAAAACTACACATTTTTACATTTTCTAAAAGCTTTTTGCGACCGCAAGTGTGACCCATCTTATTTCCTCAAATTTGAAGGAGAATCGATTGGTGGAAATTTCAAACTTGTAGGACTCACACACTTCGAGAAAAGTAGGTTTTCTTCCATTTAAAATTCCAAAATAGAATAAAACTAATAAAAATAACATTTTGTATTATCAAAGACTCTAGCTAAACCAATTTCCAGCAATTTAAACGCGAAATTCACTAGAAAGTATAATTTTGTAAAAGTTTTTTGCGACCGCAAGTGTGACCCATCTTATTTCCTCAAATTTGAAGGAGAAACGATTGGTGGAAATTTCAAACTTGTAAGACTCACACACTTCGAGAAAAGTAGGTTTTCTTCCATTTAAAATCCCAAAATAGAATAAAACTAATAAAAATAACATTTTGTATTATCAGAGACTCCAGCTAAACTAATTTCCAGCAATTTTCCTGATAAAAACTTTAAAACGCAAAATTCACTAGAAAGTATAACTTTGTAAAAGTTTTTTGCGACCGCAAGTGTGACCCATCTTATTTCCTCAAATTTGAAGGAGAATCGATTGGTGCAAATTTGAAACTTCTAGGGCTCAGACACTTCGAGAAAAGTAGCTTTTCTTCAATTTAAAGTTTCAAAATAGAACAAAACTAATAAATATTGGCAAGTTTTAATCAAAATTGCATTTTGTATTATCAAAGGCTCTATAGAGAAACCAATTGCCAGCAATTTTCCTTATAAAAACTTTAAAACGCGAAATTCACTAGAAAGCATACATTTTGTAAAAGTTTTTTGCGACCGCAAGTGTGACCTATCTTATTTCCTCTTTGAATGAGAATCGTTTCTTGCAAATTTCAAATTTCTAAGACTCTAAACACTTTGAGAAAAGGCTATAGCGGTATAATGCATCTTAATACACAACAGCAAGTACCTAGTTGTTTTGTTAGGAATATTTTTTGCAATAATCACTGAATTACAGGACTGTCTGGCAAATACTTAATTGTGAAAGAGGAGGTGAAAGATTTCGTACATAATAATCCGATTATAATCTGTAATTAGAAAAGAAGCGAGAAGAAAACAACCACCTAATTAAATTTTCCATATTTTTTAACCAACAATTTAGATCTAACTTCTGATACGCCTGCAGGAACCGCCCATCCACTCAAAACTGAGTGAATCATTTTATCATTTCGGAATTTATACCCACGAATCTTGAGAACTTAATTTGTTGGAATTAGAATAACAGTAATGTCAAGCATTCAATTTAAAGACGATGTTGAAGGCGTTCGTCACAGTTTTAGCTGTATTTTTTTTTAAACTTACCTGTACAGCACTATTGAGAAAGCAATTATTCTGTCCTGGTCCATTTAGGAGACCTTTTGTGCTGGTAAATGTCATGGAATCTCTCGAGGGGGTTGCTATCGATATGGGCAGTGGATGAGCGGAAACGATTGGCGACGCCATGACGAATTCTTGTCTGCTACATGATGGCACTGAAAAAATTGAGAACTTAAAATTATAACTTAACCTTAATTAATTTTCGTTGAACACAATTAGCTCCGGGCGAAATTTTGGGTCTGGTAATTTATTTTGTATCAGACATATTAATCACAGGTTAGAATGTTAGAACCACGAAGAGAAACGAATTTGCTATAATATTTAAAAGAATTGATATTGAAAGACCGCAGCTGAAAAACCATTCCTAACAAATCATTTTGTGGATCTTTTCATTACAATCCTTTACCTTGAAGGTGTCAAATCAACGGAACGAACCCCGACCTACCAGCTTCCTCTTTCGTCAAAGAGGTCTTAATGGGATGCATTCATCGCATTATATTCAATGGTGGAAAGATCGTACCGGTATTTTAATAATTTATTATTATTGCAGAAAATTTTACTGAATGAAATTTTTTTAAAATCCACTACATTTCTTGAGAATATTTTAGTAAATTACAAATATCTAACAAAAGTCAAGACTATCATAAATGTGTTAGGTTTAAACGAGTTTTTTGGAGTAAGCGATAAATTCAACTTTTAAAAATGTGAATTTCGTTGCGTGAATGTAAACTTCATCGATAAATGTTATGACTTATGATGAGAGCAATGTAAACTTGTACATAAATGAATGTCTGATGTTATACATCAGACATGAATTTTAAAACCGTCTATAAATATTTACTCATTCCAGAAGCTCTATTTCATACTAGATTTCATATCAGCATTCTGCACTTTCAATGTTTCTCGTCAAATTATTTACGACAATGTCGTAAGAAAAAAAAACACCAGCGTGGTATAATTTATAGGTTTGCACAATACAAAAATAAAGTAGAAAAGGTGTATCGCAATCGAGAATTAGTGAAATGAATATAAAGTAATGTGAATCAAACATTCCGAGAGATCGAAAACCGCATTTTCAATGCACGGTAATCCTTTTGTTACGATTCAGAATCATTGAAGAGTCCGAGGGAACTGCTTTTTTTGTACATACTCGTTGGGCAGTTTGAAACGCCATTAAAAAAAAATTCAGAAAAAAAATTTTTAAATTCCTTAATTTCTGTTTTGTCTTTTCATTTTGAGAGCAATTATTTCATTTTATTTTCAAGGCTTCACCCTGAAATTCGCTTGGAAATTCGTAATGATACTCCTGGCTGGGGCATCGCGTTACGGAAAATTGTTCGAATGCATTTGTTCGAAAACAAATTGTTCGAACACAATTATTCCAAAAACAATTGTTCGAAAGGTAAATAGTTTGAAAGACAAATGTTCGAAAGGTAAATTATGCAAAAGCGAAAGGTAATTGTTCGAAAATCAAAAATTAAAAAACACCTGACATAGACCTTGAAGTGCCCTGCTTCTCGCACTGCAAGACCGATATTTTGACGAATTCTCGCTTTCGGCTTTGCCGCAAGCTCGCGCAAAACTTTGAAAGGGCAAAACTTGGGAAAAAATGTAAAATAAAAAAGACTTGACCTGACATAGACCTGAACTGCCCTAGCCTCTCGCACTGCAAGACCGATATTTTGAAGAGTTCTCGCTTTCGGCTTTGATGAAAGCTCGCCCCAAACTTTCAAAGGGCAGAACTTGGGAAAAAATGTGAAATTTAAAAAAACTTGACCTGACATAGACCTGAGTTCTCGCTTTCGGCTGCATTGCACTTTCAACCGGCAAAATTTGACTGTGTGTGTAACGGCGAAGAATGGACATTAATGTTATTTTCGAATTAATGGCCTTACGAACAATGGTCTTTCGAACAATTTTCCATCCGAACAATTATTTTTCGAACGTAATGGATCGTTGCTGTGTTAGCGTTAAATAAATCACATCTTCGATCACATCAAACATTTCTTCTTTGCCATACGTGACGATGCGAAGTGTTCATCATCTGTGGGTTAATTGAAAGTGAAACATGCATCAGATGTGGAATATCATTGCAGAATAAGCTGTCCAGTTTTCATTGAATTTTCTTGCATCACGTCCATATGCATCCCATTGTATTTTAACTAAATTATTGTTACAGTTATCCATTATTAACGTTTCGCAAGCCAATTTCTTCGCCTACATTAATCAGTGAATCAGTTTGCCGTTTTCATTTCGCAAGGCAACAATTTTAAATGGTGCGTTCGAGTTTTGATGATGTACAAAATCCAGTTTCAAAGTTGTTCTGGTCTGAAAGCACACTTTAAAAGATTGTACCTTCAAACTCTGCAGGTGCTTGGCCTTCGCACTGAAATAGGGGGGCTCTTTTTATAACACCTGTTTCTTACCTGTCTGAAATTTGAAGCCAGAACTTCGTTGAAGAATCTTCTGACACCGATAGTAAAGGCACACTTTCTATAAACTATTGTGGCCTCGTTCGAAGACATTTAAACTTTGGGATAGGCGAAATTTGTTTACGGTACGGGTTAATGGTTTGAGTATGTTCGGGCATAAGGTTCCCATATTTCTATAGTCGAGTGGGATAATTTACATACTTGAGCTATAAAAGCTTTCGTGCTCCTGGCAATTTTTCCAAACAATTTAGAGGGCCCCGTAATTATTAATTTTTTGTTCTGTTCGGCGATTTCTAAAAGGATCTTGCAAAGACTGTCTGAAGAATGTTTGGTTTTCATTAGGCACGTGCTCTAAAGTTGTAGGTAAGTACTTATGAAATGTGTTTGGCAGCGAAATTTAAAACTATACGCTATACGTTCCAGATGGTGGCTATCGTGTTCTTATCGACGTAACTGCCAGTAACTGCATCCCAGATGTAGACCTCGGGGATTTTGCGTGTGGATTTCACTTTTATTTCCACCTCTAATAATCAGTCTCGGACACAATGCAATCTCAATCGCAATACTTTCTCTTAAATCTTATTATCCCGTTTAATGTGTTGTTATTGTGTAAGTGATACGTTTTGATATTGCCACATATAGGTATTATGTGCCTGGTTGATGCGGAATGGTGGTCGCATTATTTCAACCTAATTTTACTTGACGGAAGTTAAAAATCAGTCTTAGGTTTCATCTTTTAAACAATAGCAGAAATCTCGACAGAAATAGAACAAACTGAAAGATAAAAGGGCATGTGCAAAGTTTAGGTTTCTAGACTAGAGTTAGAGGGGCGTCAGTTCAAAATTTCCATTTTTTTTTTACTTAAGAGGCACTAAATGAGAATGCATTTTGTCTTATTTAAAACTAGCATTTGAAGGCCTTTCTTACGCTGACAATACTTTTCTCAAACACCTTGCCTCGGTTTTTAGGCCAGTCATATTAGAATTTTAGCCGGGACTAAGTCTTAGGCTGCAACAAGGCCCAAATAGGCCACAAAATCTGAATTTTAAGAACAAAGAATTCAATTTTCTCCGTTTTTTCGCAGATACCTCGAAAACTAAACGTGATATGCTAACAAGGTATACTTACCTTTTTTATAGAACATTAAATTCTCTACAAAAATGGTTTGACGTTTGGTCTCTACGTGCTATTAAAGTTTGCCATCTGGGACATGAAAACGTCAAATTTCGCTGATTTTACAATACCTCTTTAACAATTCGTTTTCAGTCATTTGTAGTACATAGCACTAAAAATTAAAAAAAAATCGTCGCCCAAGGACCTCGAAGAATGGTTTTCTTTGTTTTCTTTGTAGATATTTGGAACAGGAAAATTAAAAATTTTTCTTGGGTCAACTTCGAGTTCAACTTCCACTGCTGTTTAAGGTCTTACAATTCACTTGTAGTACAAATAGTTATTAAATTTGATGTGCCAAAATGGCTTTCCTGGTTTGCTCTATAGAGCGTTCACAAACACGATTTTTAAAACCACTTTTTTGTGCGCCTAGGATTTCTTATCTCAAATTCGAAAATTTCTGTGATTGCATGCAGTAACCTCCCATTTTTAACCTCCCCAACCCCATCACAATTTTAAAAAAATGGGAGGTTACTGCAATCACTAAAATTTTCGAATTTGAGATAGCACCAGATCTCCACGTTTTGAGGTCTCAGGAACCCAGAAAAGTGGTTTATAAAATGTGTCTGTGTGTATGTTCGTACGTACGTTCGTACGTACGTACGTTCGTACGTTTGTAAACACGCCACAGCCAAAACTACTGGGCCGATTTGGCTGCAATTTGGTACGTAGGCATCTCATAACCCAACTTAGATCTGAAAAGCTTTTGGAGCCAATCGTGCAACCGGAAATGCCATTTTGGCACATCAACTTTTAAATTTTAAATGCAAACCCCCATTTTTCACGTCACCATAAGAAAGACCTTCAAATTCTGCTTCTAAAAATGTATTCATTCTTAGTGCCCTTTTGACCAAAAATTTAAAAAAAAATTGATTTTTATCAAACTTTAAAATCGCGGTACAGCCCAAGCCCCTGAATCGATTTGGCTGAAATTTTGCACATAGGGATTGTATTACACCTCGAAAAGCTGAACAAATTTTGAATTCCATCGACTCACGGAAAGTGTCCTTTTGGCACACCAATTTCCAAATTTAAAATTATTCAATCATTAAACCATTAAAAACAAGTTTTTGAAAGATTTATTGTCACCATCAGAAGGGTCTTCAAATCTTGGTTTTAAATAGGACAAAATTAATTCGCATTTAGCGCTGTTTGGTTCAAAAAATCGAAATTTTATAATAACAGTAAAAACACATTATAGCCCAAATTACTGAATCGATTTGGCTGAAATTTGGTACATGGAGATTAGGTGACCCGTTGAAGACCTGAAAGGCTTTTGGGAGCAATTGGCCCACGCGAACTGCCATTTAAGCATATCAACGTAAAATTTTAAATACAAGGCCTCTTTTTTATGTCGCCATTAGAAAGACGATCAAATTCTGGTTCTAAAAATGTATTCACAGTTTCTGCCATTTCAGTGGAAAATATTGAAAAAATTCTTTCTCATTAAAAGGGAGCAGGCTGACAGTGGATGACATAAAGTGGCAGTTATTGTCAAAAAGTTGGCAAAAGATTAACCTTAAAAGGAACATATTGTCAAATGTGATGGGTGATGTACGAGGTGATGTCGGTATTTGTCAGAAAATTGCGAAATTAGTCACAGACGTCAGACGATAAGGATAAAAAAAAATCTGTTGAATTGACTACTATCTACACAGAATACAAAGATCCACGCGATGGGGAGGTTCCAGCCGCTTCTCTGCTGCATTTTTTTTTAAACTGTAAAGGGGAGGTTAATTATCGCTACTTCCGATTCTACTTGCCAACGCAAAGTAAAAAAAGTGGGCAGCTACGGAAGCGGCTGGAACCTCCCCAGTTCGAGAATGTTCCAATCCTGTCACCAATATCAAGTAAATTTTACTAT
Organism: Pycnomerus fuliginosus; assembly: GCA_963924575.1. NCBI lineage: Eukaryota > Metazoa > Arthropoda > Insecta > Coleoptera > Zopheridae > Pycnomerus > Pycnomerus fuliginosus. The sequence continues at coordinate 16,132,629 of OZ004624.1, read as the reverse complement.
TTACTATACCTAAGTTTTACTCCACCAAACCTAAGGTGTTTTCTGTGATTTTTCTAAATTTTACGATCTTTTGCCAAAATGGCACTAAGCTTGAATACAATTTTGAAAATAAAATTTGAAGACTTTTCATGTGCTGATAGAGAAAATGGGAGTTCATTATTCAAGTTTCAAAGTTGATATGCCAAAATGGCACTTGCCGTTCGCCGATTGCCACCAAAATTAAATCAGCTCTTCGGCGGGTAACGATATCCCTACCTACCAAATTTCAGCCAAATCGACCCAGCAGTTTGGACTGTAGCGTGTTATTTAATGATTCCTCGAAACTTCGAATTTTTCGATTTTATGCCAAAAAGGCGCTAAGTGGGAATACAGTTTCAGATACAGAATTTCAAGACCTTTCATGTGCTGTTAAGAAAAATTAGTGTTCATCAGTCAAATTTCATACTTTACATGCCAAAAAGGCACTTGGCGTTTGCGGATTTGCAACAAAATTAACTGGGCTCACCAGAAGGCCAACATTAACCTCCATACCAAATTTCATTAAAATCCGTTCGGTAGTTTCCGAGAAATCGTGCTCACATACGTACATACGTACATACATACATACGTACATACACACAGACATTTTTTAAAAACCACTTTTTCGTGATCCTGGGACCTTGAAACGTAAAGATCTGGTGTTATCTCAATTTCGAATTTTGGAGTGATTGCAATAACCTCCCATTTTTATATGGTTGTGGGGAGGTTAAAAAATAATTAAAAAGCGTTCGTAGTACTCTTCATACCTACATCGAAATCTCAATAGCTCAAGGCGTGCCCACATTCCACGTAAATCGACTACGGCATATAAATTGATACTATTTAATTTTTATTTTATTGGAGCCACAATTTTGTCAAACCAGTTTAATCCGAGGACATGCTGGTATCATTACCAATTTGAACTAATATCGTGCAGTCACGACGTTGTTGTTTTCTATTTTTCGACAATAGATTTAAAAAGTAAGTAGGTGTCATACTTATGCCAAGCTCAGATTCTTCGTGGCTAATTACCAATTCAAATCTCGAAAACGAAAAACTGCCGTACCCTGCGAATCAACAATGGACGAGATGAGATAACATTCCTTTTGAATGTTAATTCGTATTTATGTCAACCTTAAATCACTATCAAAATATTTTTTTGAACTGCGACGCTCTTAAATAACCGAAGCGTACGTTTATCCATTTACGTGGCGAGTGGGTTTAGGTAATCTGATTTAATAAAATGATTAATAACAATTTAGCTCTAACTTAAAAGGTTTTGTGTCTACTAATTTGTTAGAAATATGTATTGAGGATCAAATTTATGAATTATTTTTGACTAATTAACATAATTTTGTTTAAAAAGAAAACTATGTTCAATTTCACCAAAATTTCATAATAAAATTGGAATAGAGACAAGAGAAAGCATTGAAAGCGACAAACGTGAAGTAGGTACCTTCTCATTACCAAAAGCAACTTAAATTTATGTAGTAGCCTGGCTAAAGTCTTCCGTGATCTCATGATTTAACTACCTACCATGCAATCTACTTAGTATTTTACTTATCACATTTTTATTGCTAGTCGAGAAAATTAGATTTTCACCTATAGTCTCGCCTATAGTATACATTGTAAGTTAGTTAGTTCAGTCAATTAAGACTTGAATTTGGCAAAATAGAAACAAAAATTACTACAGTTCTGCAAAGTTGTAGCTATTGAACATACTGAAAGTCCTCAAGGATGGGGTGTGAGCTCGATCCACCATCAAGGCGAAGAGGTACATCTCGAGGTGCAGTTTGTGTTTTTGCAAATATCTCATGAAATATTGATTCTACCGAAAAAATAATCGTATAACAAATTGAAGAGCGTAAAATTCTCTAGAAAAAAGTTTATGTACATTTTTTGCTGACACTAAAATTTAATCGCTAAATCGGTGGCTAAAGCAGTTTATTGGTTTAACGATGTCATCCCCCTGAATTTGTATCATTTGTATCATGTAGTGACTAATTAAATTGAAAAAAATTTGAAAGAAATCTCAAAACTATACAGTGCTAACCAAAAGTGGAGTACGGGTAGTTTGTTTTACAAACTATTGTCATTACCGATAAACGGTTCCTATAAAACGTGAATACAACTATCAGGCGCATCTTTTAACGTCAATGATTTTTTTTACTTTACGTCACGGACGAGGTCACGGAGTAATATGATTTTATCCACATTTTTCTTAATAACGAAATTGTTCGAGTTTGGTGTCATTGCAAAGAGGAATTTTTTCTCTTTATGAAGCGCAAAATATTGGAGGCTTTTTTAACTGATAATAACATTTTTTTGCATATTTCTCGTGAAATAGTGACTTTATCAAAAAAGCCATTAAGAAATGAATTGAAGAGTATAAAATTCTCTATAAAAAAGGTGCTATTCATTTTTCTCCTAACACCAATAATTATATACCGGGTGTCAAGGTGTCAACGAAACCAGGCTCTCCCCTCTTGTTTTCCGCACTTATTAAAATGCTTCAATGAAATTTGTCAAACAAATATTATACAGCATAGACTTTTTTGAAAAAAATCTGACCCAAACCCAATTTCCATAAGAAAATTGCGGGGTGTAAGGAGAAACTAATAGAATTTTTGTTACAGCGAATTTTAAGCTCTTCCGTTCATTGCATAATAATATACCGGGTCTCGTAACGGGTGGTTCAGCCCCCCTGTAACTTTTTTATTTGAAGAGACAAATATATAAAACCATATATATTTGTAAATCGCATCACAAGCTCTATTAAACGGATACATTAAATCGTCTCTACGATGACACATGTCAAAATTACAATTGTAAAAAATAATTTGACTAGACACAATTTTAAAATTTCTTGACAATAAACGTAGTTAGCCTTGAAAAAAAAGTGAATTGTAGTGTAGTCTAATGTCACACATGATAAATTTTCTAATAAATTTTAGTGTCAGCAAAATATGTATATGTATAACCTTTTTTCTAGAGAAGTTTACGCTCTTCAGTACTTCAGAATCAATATTTCATGAGATATTTGCAACGTTAACAAAAACTGTAGCTCGAGCTCACACCCCATCCTTGGAGACTTTTAGTATGTTCAATAGAATGGTTTAAGTTACAACTTCGATTTCTATTTTTACTTCGTTGACTGGCAAGTAGGTACACTTTTAAATGCCAAACCTTACTGAAGACAGGGACAGAAGATGAGTTTTTGTGATTCCCCCGTCTTTCCTCCCTCTGCCAGCCTGGAGACAGAATTTTTTCGGAATTTTTCATAACCGAGACTTCAATTGCATATAGCATAGCAACATGAATTTTAATTATGGCTGATTATGGTCATCCCTTAGCAACCAACAGAATTTCGGTTAGCATCTTTAGTGGCAAGTAATTCAAAAAAGGCATCATGTCATGTGTTTTTTTATTTAAGTGTGTAGTTAATGTTAAGTTGAAGTTCTTTAATTTTTTTTCCAATAAAACCCGAGCTTACATTTTCATGCATTATGCTAAACTTCAGAAAAAAATATTATCCTTATCAACGTGCACAACAATGTGACTACTGACTACACCCTAGTCCCAGTAACAACAATTCGCAATTAATGCAAAATTGCACGTTTACTTGAACTTCAATAAAGAAACAAACTTCAAATTTCAAATTTCTTACCAAAATGATGCTCAAAATAAATCCGTTATGCCTCTAATGATGTAATTAATCCACACAGATCCAGTTTATCACTACAGTTCACATATTTGGTAAGACGAAACCAGAAAAATCCTCAATTTTCGATCGGTAAATAAAGTTCAACGTTTAAAAATGCCGAACACAGCGCTCCGTCACACAGTCGCACAGCGGTTAACCTCCGTCTTACGAACTTTTCCTGATAGAAGAAACAACCGGCCGGCGGGCTTCCAGGCTGCTCCCTCCCTCAAGTTGACCGTGATTCTCCATAAGCACGTTTATGGGTATTACCTGTTGAATATACCGCGTGCGTGTTTTGAGTTTATGTTGGGTGCTGTACAGAGAGGGAAGGGCTTTATTCTCCAAATTCTGTCTGCATACAAAAGAACATTCAATAGTTGTTTGAATAATTTGTAAATTCTGTTTATTAAGTAAAAGTATAGCGACTTTACTAATTAGGTAAAGTTGAGGACTTTATTTAAGCTGTCAAGCCTTTAGAAATGATCTAATTTTATAGAAAATTAAATTTTCTACCAAAAAGTACTTTAAAAGCTCATTTCTGATGTTCCGTTCTTAAGTTTCAACGTAAAACGTTAAATTCAAAATTTTCTAAAACTTCAATTGGCCATAAAATACGAATGGATCGTCTTAAAGAAGGCGGTTTGCGGCATGTTAAACAATTTTCAGTCCTTTTTCACGACGTATCCTCATCTCTTAAAAAAATCCAACAATTTGTATAAATTCTACCATGTACCCCCCTCTTCTTATGTTTTATAATTCCGTAAAGCTGAGGACTTTATTTAAGCTGTCAAGGCTTTAAAAATGATCTAATTTTGTAGAAAATTAAATTTTCTACCAAAAAGTACTTTAAAAGCAAATTTCGGATGTTCCGTTCTTAAGTTTCAACGTGAAAAGTTTAAATTTAAAATTTTCTAAACTTCAATTGGCCATAAAATACGAATGGATCGTCTTAAAGAAGTGCGGTTTGCAGCTTTTTAAACAATTTTCAGTTCTTTTTCACGTCGCATCCTCATCTCTTAAGAAAAAATCCAAAATTTTTTATCAATTCTACCATGTACCTCCCTCTTCTTATGTTTACTAATACCGTAAAGCTGAGGGCTTTATTTAAGCTGTCAAGCCTTTAGAAATGATCTAATTTTGTAGAAAATTAAATTTTCTACCAAAAAGTACTTTAAAAGCTCATTTCTGATGTTCCGTTCTTAAGTTTCAACGTAAAACGTTAAAATTCAAAATTTTGTAAAATTTCAATTGTCCATAAAATACGAATGGATCGTCTTAAAGAAGTGCGGTTTGCGGCACTTTAAACAATTTTCAGTCCTTTTTCACGCCGTATCCTCATCTCTTAAAAAAATCCAAAAATTTTTATCAGTTCTACCATGTACGCCCCTCTTCTTATGTTTTCTAATTCCGCAAAGCTGAGGGCTTTATTTAAGCTGCCAGGCCTTTAGAAATGATCTAATTTTGTATTCTACCAAAAAGTACTTTGAAAAAACTCGTTTCTGATGTTCCGTTCCTAAGTTTCAACGTAAAACGTTAAAATTCAAAATTTTCTAAAATTTCAATTGTCCATAAAATACGAATGGATCGTCTTAAAGAAGTGCGGTTTGCGGCACTTTAAACAATTTTCAGTCCTTTTTCACGTCGCATCCTCATCTCTTAAGAAAAAATCCAAAATTTTTTATCAATTCTACCATGTACCTCCCTCTTCTTATGTTTACTAATACCGTAAAGCTGAGGGCTTTATTTAAGCTGTCAAGCCTTTAGAAATGATCTAATTTTGTAGAAAATTAAATTTTCTACCAAAAAGTACTTTAAAAGCTCATTTCTGATGTTCCGTTCTTAAGTTTCAACGTAAAACGTTAAAATTCAAAATTTTCTAAAATTTCAATTGTCCATAAAATACGAATGGATCGTCTTAAAGAAGTGCGGTTTGCGGCACTTTAAACAATTTTCAGTCCTTTTTCACGCCGTATCCTCATCTCTTAAAAAAATCCAAAAATTTTTATCAGTTCTACCATGTACGCCCCTCTTCTTATGTTTTCTAATTCCGCAAAGCTGAGGGCTTTATTTAAGCTGCCAGGCCTTTAGAAATGATCTAATTTTGTATTCTACCAAAAAGTACTTTGAAAAAACTCGTTTCTGATGTTCCGTTCCTAAGTTTCAACGTAAAACGTTAAAATTCAAAATTTTCTAAAACTTCAATTGGCCATAAAATACGAATGGAGCGTCTTAAAGAAGTGTGGTTTGCAGCATTTTAAACAATTTTCAGTCCTTTTTCACGTCGTATCCTCATCTTTAAAAAAAAATGAAAAATTCAATTCTACCACGTTCGCCCCTCTTCTTATGTTTTCTAATTCCGTAAAGCTGAGGGCTTTATTTGAGCTTTCAGGCCTTTAGAAGTGATCTAATTAAATTTAAATCAAATTTTCTACCAAAAAGTACTTTAAAAGCTCATTTCTGATGTTCCGTTCTTAAGTTTCAACGTAAAACGTTAAAATTCAAAATTTTGTAAAATTTCAATTGTCCATAAAATACGAATGGATCGTCTTAAAGAAGTGCGGTTTGCGGCACTTTAAACAATTTTCAGTCCTTTTTCACGCCGTATCCTCATCTCTTAAAAAAATCCAAAAATTTTTATCAGTTCTACCATGTACGCCCCTCTTCTTATGTTTTCTAATTCCGCAAAGCTGAGGGCTTTATTTAAGCTGCCAGGCCTTTAGAAATGATCTAATTTTGTATTCTACCAAAAAGTACTTTGAAAAAACTCGTTTCTGATGTTCCGTTCCTAAGTTTCAACGTAAAACGTTAAAATTCAAAATTTTCTAAAACTTCAATTGGCCATAAAATACGAATGGAGCGTCTTAAAGAAGTGTGGTTTGCAGCATTTTAAACAATTTTCAGTCCTTTTTCACGTCGTATCCTCATCTTTAAAAAAAAATGAAAAATTCAATTCTACCACGTTCGCCCCTCTTCTTATGTTTTCTAATTCCGTAAAGCTGAGGGCTTTATTTGAGCTTTCAGGCCTTTAGAAGTGATCTAATTAAATTTAAATCAAATTTTCTACCAAAAAGTACTTTAAAAGCTCATTTCTGATGTTCCGTTCTTAAGTTTCAACGTAAAACGTTAAAATTCAAAATTTTGTAAAATTTCAATTGTCCATAAAATACGAATGGATCGTCTTAAAGAAGTGCGGTTTGCGGCACTTTAAACAATTTTCAGTCTTTTTTCACGCCGTATCCTCATCTCTTAAAAAAATCCAAAAATTTTTATCAGTTCTACCATGTACGCCCCTCTTCTTATGTTTTCTAATTCCGCAAAGCTGAGGGCTTTATTTAAGCTGCCAGGCCTTTAGAAATGATCTAATTTTGTAGAAAATTATATTTTCTACCAAAAAGTACTTTGAAAACTCGTTTCTGATGTTCCGTTCCTAAGTTTCAACGTAAAACGTTAAAATTCAAAATTTTCTAAAACTTCAATTGGTCATAAAAGACGAATGGAGCATCTTAAAGAAGTGCGGTTTGCGGCATTTTAAACCATTTTCAGTCCTTTTTCACGTCGTATCCTCATCTCTTAAAAAATCCAAAAATTTGTATCAATTCTACCATGTACCTACCTAAAAAGTACTTTAAAAGCTCATTTCTGATGTTCCGTTCTTAAGTTTCAACGTAAAACGTTAAAATTCAAAATTTTCTAAAACTTCAATTGGCCATAAAATACGAATAGAGCGTCTTAAGGAAGTGCGGTTTGCAGCATTTTAAACAATTTTCAGTCCTTTTTCACGTCGTATCCTCATCTCTTAAAAAATCCAAAAATTTGTATCAATTCTACCATGGTACCTCCCTGTTCTTATGTTTTCTAATTCCGTAAAGCTGAGTGCTTTATTTAAGCTGTCAGGCCTTTAGAAATGATCTAATTTTGCAGAAAATTATATTTTCTACCAAAAAGTACTTTAAAAGCTCCGTTCTTAAGTTTCAACGTAAAACGTTAAAATTCAAAATTTTCTAAAACTTCAATTGGCCATAAAAGACGAATGGTTCGTCTTAAAGAAGTGCGGTTTGAGGCATTTTAAACAATTTTCAGTCCTTTTTCACGTCGTATCCTCATCTCTTAAGAAAAAATCCAAAATTTTTCTTATTAATTCTACCATGCTACCACGCTCTTCTTATGTTTTCTAATTCCGTAAAGTTGAGGACTTTATTTAAGCCGTCAGACCTTTAGAAATGACCTAATTTTGTAGAAAATTAAATTTTCTTTCCAAAAACTACCTTAAAAGTTCATTTTTGACGTTCCGTTCTTAAGTTTCAACGTAAAACGATAAAGTTCAAAATTCTTCAATTGGCCATAAAAGACGTCTTAAGAACACAAAAGGGCAAGGTACCTACTACAAAAGACTGTTGCTAAAGTCACGAGATCACGAGTCGAGGACATGATTATAATTAAACGTAACCAAATAAAGTCCTACAGGATGAAAATGCCACAATTTTCACTTATAATCTCATAAGAGCATTAATTCTTTCCGGAAATTTTTGGAGTGCATCCTAACAACGTATTAATCGGCCCGAGTGGAACACGAGGGCCCGATTACGTTGTTCGGATGCACGACTAAAATTTCCAGGAAATGAATTAATGCTCGAATGCAGATTCGGTAAGAAAATAGCAACGATACAGCCATAGAAATTGAATCGAAATGATTTTGTTCAACGTGTATCAAGTTGTAAGAGCAAATATCCATGGCGACGTCTATAAACAAATTGGCAAAATTCGAGAAAAATGTCTCGTTTTGGCACAGATTCTTTAGAAAGCATCGATAAAGCGGTAGAATGTGGGGTGCCCAAGAATACGAAAAGAAGTAAGTCTTCGGTATGGAGCCAGTTCCTCAGATTTTGCGAAGAAAGAAATTACAAGCTGGAAGAATCAACTCCGAAAGAAAGATTAGCGGACATACTCAAGGATTGGGGCTTTAACATGAAGCGTGTTTCTGGTGAGGATTACAAGGAGGTAGTGGTCAAAGTAATGTGGAATTCGACAGCAAAACAATTACAAGAAATGTACTATAAAGAGTTTTGCCGCAAGTTTGATCCTTTTCGCGACGCAGAATTTCTCGGCGCTAGAGCTGCGCGGGATGCCAAAAGAAGAAATTTGCAGACGGATCCAGATAAAAGAAAAAGAAGTTCAACAGCTCTAACAATTGAAGAATTACACAAAATGATGAAAGCATGGGATGAAAACACACCTGTCGGCTTACAGCGGAAGTTTTTTCTTATTGCTGGGTATGAATTGGCATGGCGTGGCGGAGAAGCGGGTACATGCTGCATTCACCACTTTTCTGAAGTTAAAACTAACGAAGGTGGCGATACTGGGCGCGTAGAATACAATCCTGTATTTACCAAAACAACCCAAGGAGGTGACAAAAAATTGGCAGACAGTAAATGGTTGGTTGCTAATACGAAAAACCAAGATATTTGTCCAGTTAGGTAGGTAAACTATTGTTGTAGTGCATTAATGACAAAAATCGATTTTTAGATTATTGGGAAAACTTTTGGAAAAAAGGACCAGATTCATTACAACCCCTAAATTGTTTTTGACACCAAACCCTAACTGGAAAAATGGGAATTCAAAGGGATGGTACAAAAATATGCCAGTTGGACGAAATATGGTATCTTCCTGGATGTTTGAATCTGCTAAAATGATTGGAATTGACCCGAAAAAGGTTAAAGCCACCAACCACTCACTTAGAGCAAGTGCGGTCTCAAACTTGGCGAAACAGGGAGTCGACAAAACACAACTAATCAAAATCACAGGCCACAGCAGTACGCATTCAATTCGACCTTATCTGCAAATAGACGCAGATCATCACAAGAAAATTGTAGAGAGCATGCGGAATGAAGGTGTATCTGCAAATGGTACAGCTAGCTCGAGTACCAGCACTTCAGGAAATATTACCTACACCAATTGTGTGTTTAACTTTAAATGAATGTTCCATCTATTTAAATAAAATTGTGATTTTTGACATTTAATTTGACATAAAAATTTCCACTTATTAATTTCGCTTAGGTTGGTCTAGGTATCAAAAATTTCCAGGAAATCCTCGAGTTGCCATGGTAAACACACAGAAATCAATTTTTCTATTGGCTAATGATTAGTATCGTGCGATTTTCGTATATAATTTATTAAGTGGTTGTTTTGATTTTCGGAAATCTCGACTGACATGTTGAGTTCCTTTATTGCGGCGGAAATCACCGCGAGTCGAAGACGAGCGGTTGATTTCCTAGCAGCAATAAAAGAAAGAAACCTTCAGGAGAGATTTCCAAAGAAAATCAAAACACCACGAAATAAATTCAGCCAGAAAATCGCAATTTTATGGCGCGCTCCAAAATTTATTCAATAATATCAAGATATTCGTGGCAGTTGTAACTATAGAGACTGCAAAATAAACAAAATAGTTGAAAAATTGCAAAAATATTTTTGGCTGTGCTGTCAACTCAGGTAAACATTGATTGAATTATTTTAGATTTTATAATTTTGCATCTGCTAGGTTATTTAAGAAAATGGTTTCTAAACGTCCCAAGCATGTTACGATGGACAGATTGTTCCTGACTCTTAATCCTGGCTGGATGCTTCATCACTCAAATACATGGTATAAAAACTGCCCAGTAGGGCACAATGAAATGGACAAATGGATGAAATCAGCAGAGCTAATGCCATAGGTATCGACACAATTTCAGTCATAACTAGCCATCCACCACTCAGATCAACGACAGTGTTCCAATTAGCAAGAAAAGGAGTAGGGGAAATCCAATTAATAAAAATGAGTGGACATTCCAGTATAACATCCCTGAAACCATATATCCAGCTCGACAAGGATCATCATAAAGGAATGGTGCTAAAGCTACGAGGAGAGCAAGAAAGAACTGATGATGCAGATGAAGCTGGAGCAAGATCAAAACATGAAATGAAAAGCATTACAAGCGACTCTATAGTTGAAGAATTGTTGACTGTCACTACAGCTTCTTCCCCGTCGCAGAAACGACAGAATCAACAAATTTATAATAACTGTGTGTTTCACTGCAATTCAATGAACATGTAATTCAATTTTCATTTTCTTTGTTGATGTGGAGTTGTTTTAACACTAATAAATAATTAAAACACTATACGGTGGTTTTTGGAAATCAGGACGAGAGTGATTTCCGGAAATCAGCACGAGAGTGATTTCCGGAAATCAGCACATGTGCATGATTTCCAGTTTAATCAAAATTTTATTGGCTGATACGTTAAAAATTCTAAAAAGCGATTGGTTCATATTTATAAAATGCGATTTTCACAGGAATTCACGTTTTCCCAGAAGATGGACGTTAATTACCTATATGTTTTCTATAAGAGTTGTTCTTTTATCTTAATTTACCAATAAATTTCTAGAAGAATTGTTTCTATTTTTTGTGTTAATGTTTTGCATTTTTTTTAGTGTTTCTTTCATTCGCCAAATTACAACTTATTCATCGTTTGAATGCAAAATCTGTCCCCAAATACGCGTCAAGTTGTCGTTGTTACACCCAAACCCAAAGCAAACATTTCTCTCGGCTATGGGGAATTACAAGGAATTATGAATGGTATTTTTGGGAATTATGGAGGTATTTCAAGGAATTATGGAGGTATTTCAGGGAATTATATAGGAACTACAGGTATGGTATCATCGAGGGTAACATTATGAGGAATTATGGAGGCATTGCAGGGAATTACACGTAATTTTACGAAGAATACCGGGAATTAAGGAATTGGTGTATAAATTTTCCCCAGCGAATCGCCCCTCGAATAATGTGCAACCTCGAACGAAAAGGTAAAAAATTCACAAATTCCTAGTGTGAAATCGATATTGTAAGAGCTTTCCCGGCGCATCCACCACTTTTCATCCGTTTAATAGCATTGAATCACTTTACGTATTTATGACCAGTTTGGCTATTTCACCGCTAAAATTTTAAAATTACAGAACAAGTTATATAATCTATCCCGATCTTGTTTTGGTCAGTCAACTTCTTGCATTCTACCTTTGGTAATACATACGTCAAATATGGTCGCGTGAAGAAAAACCATAAAAATAAAACTACCTCATTAATTATTAAAATAAGGATGCCACTACAATACGTAAGTCAACGTTAATAAATCAGTCCAAGATTACAAGATTGATGGTTGTATAATGGTAGACTAATTTTAGATGTGACTCACGTTGACGCAAAAAAGGCGATTTGCTATGATCGTTATTGAACTAAACGCGTGTCTAATCTCAAATTTTTTTGTTACTGAGGTAACTCATATTCATATGGTCTGTCCTCGGAAATCTAGTGAGTGTTAAATAAACCGTACCTTTATCGTGATTGGAAATCACGTCTAGGTACAATGAGCTAAGGCTGCCTCTTGTAAAGCTCCTTTGTCTGCAGCAGCACACGACCAACCGGTTTTGCTTGATGTTCATTAGACGCAGCGAATAAATTTATGTGCAAGGGATTTGAGCCCATAAATAGGACTGGACTAAAAATAATGCACGAAAAAATGTGAAGAAGAAACGTCCAAAAATCGTGAATTCGCAAAAATAACGATAATAAGCTATTATTTACCTTCCTTATTACAAATATCAGCGGCATCTACATACAGGCGGTCCGGAAATAACGATGAAATATTTTGGAGGGCGATTTTGCAGCTCAAAATATGAAAAAAAGTTTCTATAAACATGTGTCCGGAAATCGCGCTCAAAATTCGATTTTTATTTAGTGAATTATTAAGTTTTTGCATACTATTTGACATCAATAAGCAACATTAGATTACTTTAGTCACAAATTTTTAAAAACCGATAAGTTTTTTTATTTAATAAACATGAATTGATAAATGGATCTATAAATTTTATTTTCTTAAAAACGGGTGATCCTACGGTGTTATAGCAAGAGAGGCTTTAGTCAGGGAACCATATTCCGGTGAGAAATTGTCAAAAAAGTAACACATACAAAATTTGGGTGAGGAAAGCTGAAGCCCCCGTATTGTCCACGCCCCTGGTTGAACCTGCTTTTAGTAGATACCACAATCTGATGGCCCTTACTGATGTTAGATAATGTGTAAAAACTCGTCGCTGTAGCTTAAGCGGTTCCTGATTTATGCATTAAAAACCGAATTTTAGGCGCCCCCAAATCCACCAAACGCTCAGCTGTGTAATAGGGACTTTCATTTAGGTTAGAAATTCGTCAAATGTTTGGCAAAAGGGTTGTAGCTTAATTTTTTTGTAAAGTCAAAAAAGATAATTGAGTTTTTTTTACTTAACTATCTTACCCTTGAAAATTAGGAGCTTGACAGATTTGAGAGATTTCATAGAACGAATTTCGACTGTATGTGATTTATTGTCAAAAAAAGTAAAAATGAAACTACAAAGTCGTTTCTTTTCAAATAACGATTTTTTTGTCAAACGAATGTAAATTAGTATGTTAAAAAAAACGTTTCGTCATAGACCAATATTATTTTCGCACGAGGATGTTTGGAAAAGAAGGGTGAAAAGCCGGACTCTTACTAAATTCGAGAGCGATATAATGCAACATAAATAATAACAGCGTTTCTATATAATTTTTTCTGTTTCGCCCAATTTGTTAATATTTTCAGACAGAGGTCAATGCCCGTTTGTTGACTTTAGTCAACATTAAAATCAAATTTTGTAGAAAATTTCAGTTCAACATCCCAAGCCGTTTCATAGTTGTTTGTTGTTGTCAAATTCTCTAAGGAAATAAAAATGAAAAAAAAATTAAATTGTAACAATAAACACGTCACTATTGTTTTTTAACTTTTCTATATGAATTCAATTGCGCAATTACTTTTTTTTAATTATTGTTATTTATTTCAAATTTTTGAATGTTCAAACCTGTTAAAATCGCTAAAAAATTTTAAGAGAATGTATAATTTGAATTTTCGTTTTTGAAAAATCTCAATTTCGCACCAATTTCTTCGATGTGTTTGAAAATCTAGGGTGGCCGTGACACGCATGTTGCTAACACAGAAAAAATCGTAGATTCTGAATCGGTTGAGAAAAAGTATGATTCCATTTGAAAAATAAAAATTAATGATTCTAAAAAAGGACATTTTTATTAATACTTACTCGTCAGTTGTTACAACATGTTTAAACGAAAAATAACTGTCGTCAGTTTAAGGGTTGCCAATTTAGTGCTTAAATGCACTAAGTGTAGTGCTTTTGGGAGTCTTTATTGGGCATTTTGTAGTAGATTAGTTATTTATTAGTTGCTCTCCTCATTAGAACCACTGATCTTAAGGCCATAAATATAATTATTGAAGATGTGTTAGTGATCCAAATAATAATCAAATGGTCTGAAAGTTTTAAAACGGGTTCATCTGATTGCATAACTATGGACACTTTCAGTTCAGTGGCGTGACCAGGGGGAGCTAGGGGGCGCAAACCTCCTCCCCCCGCCCTTGAAATCTTGCCGCCCAACGCCTACTATTTCAATTAAATCTTGGGGGAGTAGAAAAAATAAATTTTTTTGCCGATAGTCACTAAAAGTGCATTTTTACCGCACAAGCGGCAGTAAAAATGCACTTTTTTAATGACAATCGGCGAAAAAATTATATGTTCAACACGGCAAAAAAACAGATTCACTGCATTGGCTAGATTCATAGCCTCGGCAGCACAACATGCAATTTTTTTGCCTCGTTAAGCAAATATATAAGTTATTTTTTGTAAGTACCACTTTTTATTTTCCAGGGCAACATTTCTGAACGCAGTCCAGTTACGTCATCTGACAGTATTTTGTTGACAGCTGACACAAGTCAAACAACAGAAATCTAACCTAAAAGTGTTTTAATCCGCTTTTTATGAAATTTTTATTATGTTTGGAGAGAAAGCCATAGTTTTAATCAAAGAATTGGATCGTAACAGGGACAACCTCCCCCCTTACAACGTGAGTTAATAATTTATCAAAATCCACAATTTATCCATTTCCATCTTTCAGGAAGAGTTAATTAATGAAATTTCCAATGAAATCAAACAACTAATATCCAGTAACCAGGATGACCTGTAAGTTAAACAGTTTTTATTCCATGATACTATTTTTTGTAGGCGGGAGAATAGTGACCACTTCATGGCCACTGCGAGGATTCGTCATGCAGCCGTTAAAAGAAACATCAGGTGCATCTTAGCATACCAGTACAATCGATTGAAATGTTTGAGAACAATGCGGTGGCAGTTTGGCAGCATGTTACCTCCAGAAGTTAGAGCTAACTTAAGTGCTGCTGAAATTAATTGGTTCTCGAAATATTCATCGGCTTTAGCAAAGTATATGAGGAATATTGGGGAGGATGGTATCAATTTGGCAGTTAACTTAAAACCACCGAAATTATTATACATCGAAGTTAGGTGTTTGATGGATTATGGTCAGTTTGAGTTAAGCGATGGGTCTGTTTTATTGTTAAAAAAGAATAGCAGGCACTATTTGCCAAGGAGTGAATGTGAGGAGATGATCCGATTGGGGGTGTTTGAACATGTTATTTAATGATTTTTTAAAAATATATCTTGCCTTTGCTCTCGAACTAATAAAAATCAATTCCTGAGCTCCTGTGAACATCCCCTAACTTTGTGAAAGCTAATTAAGCATAATCCATTCAGGTCCGGATTAAGAGGGGGCCAGGGGGGCATTTTAAAGTTTTTATCGGGAAAATTACTGGTAATTGGTTTCACTAAACTAATATTTATTAGTTTTATTGCATTTTGGAATTTTAAATTAAAGAAAAGCTACTTTTTGCGACGTGAGCCCTAGAAAATTTAAATTTGCATCAATCGATCCCCTTCAAATTTGAGGAAATAAGATGGGTCACACTTGCAGTCGCAAAAAACTTTTACAAAATTATGCTTTCTAGTGAATTTAGCGTTTTAAAGTTTTTATCAGGAAAATTGCTGGAAATTGGTTTCATTAGAGCCTTTGATAATACAAAATGCAATTTTCATTAGTATTATTCTATTTTGGAATGTTAAATGAAAGAAAACCTACTTTTCTCGAAGTGTGTGAGTCCTACAAGTTTGAAATTTGCACCAATCGATTCTCCTTTAAATTTGAGGAAATAAGATGGGTCACACTTGCAGTCGCAAAAAACTTTTACAAAATTATGCTTTCTAGTGAATTTCGCGTTTTAAAGTTTTTATCAGGAAAATTGCTGGAAATTGGTTTCATTAGAGCCTTTGATAATACAAAATGCAATTTTTATTAGTATTATTCTATTTTGGAATTTTAAATGAAAGCAAACCTACTTTTCTCGAAATGTGTGAGTCCTACAAGTTTGAAATTTACACCAATCGATTCTCCTTTAAATTTGAGGAAATAGGATGGGTCACACTTGCAGTCGCAAAAAACTTTTACAAAACTATGCTTTCTAGTGAATTTCGCGTTTTAAAGTTTTTATCAGGAAAATTGCTGGAAATTGGTTTCATTAGAGCCTTTGATAATACAAAATGCAATTTTTATTAGTATTATTCTATTTTGGAATTTTAAATGAAAGCAAACCTTCTTTTCTCGAAATGTGTGAGTCCTACAAGTTTGAAATTTACACCAATCGATTCTCCTTTAAATTTGAGGAAATAGGATGGGTCACACTTGCAGTCGCAAAAAACTTTTACAAAACTATGCTTTCTAGTGAATTTCGCGTTTTAAAGTTTTTTTCAGGAAAATTGCTGGAAATTGGTTTCATTAGAGCCCTTGATAATACAAAATGCAATTTGTATTAGTATTATCCTATTTTGGAATTTTAAATGAAAGAAAACCTACTTTTCTCGAAATGTGTGAGTCCTACAAGTTTGAAATTTGCACCAATCGATTCTCCTTTAAATTTGAGGAAATAAGATGGGTCACACTTGCAGCCGCAAAAAACTTTTACAAAACTATGCTTTCTAGTGAATTTCGCGTTTTAAAGTTTTTTTCAGGAAAATTGCTGGAAATTGGTTTCATTAGAGCCCTTGATAATACAAAATGCAATTTGTATTAATATTATCCTATTTTGGAATTTTAAATGAAAGAAAACCTACTTTTCTCGAAATGTGTGAGTCCTACAAGTTTAAAATTTGCACCAATCGATTCTCCTTTAAATTTGAGGAAATAAGATGGGTCACACTTGCAGTCGCAAAAAACTTTTACAAAATTATGCTTTCTAGTGAATTTCGCGTTTTACAGTTTTTATCAGGAAAATTGGTTTCATTAGAGCCTTTGATAATACAAAATGCAATTTTCAGTAGTATTATTCTATTTTGGAATGTTAAATGAAAGAAAACCTACTTTTCTCGAAGTGTGTGAGTCCTACAAGTTTGAAATTTGCACCAATCGATTCTCCTTTAAATTTGAGGAAATAAGATGGGTCACACTTGCGGTCGCAAAAAACTTTTAGAAAATGTAAAAATGTGTAGTTTTCCACTGAATTTCGACATTTTAAGGTTTTTTCTTAGAAAAACTGGTGGCAATGGTTTCACTAGCATCTCTTATAGTACAAAATCCGGTTTTAGTTAAAACTTGCCATGATTTATTGATTTTTTAACTTTTAAACCAATGAAAATCTATTTTTCTCGAATTGGGTGGCTCTTAGAAGTTCGAAGTTTACGCCAATTGATTCTCCCTCGAATTTGAGGAAGCAAGATGGGTCACACTTTAGGTTGCTAACGGTTTTTAAAAAATCACCTTCCAGTGTATACATCTTGCTGAAATTGTCACTTTCGATTTTTCACGTGAAAAATTAATGGCAGTGTTTTTTTAGTCTCCTGGCAGTATGAAATACGCACCACACCCTAGCTGGCCCACAACCAATGGGCCCCTTCACTATTGTTTAATCCGGCCCTGAATCCATTTGTTTGAAATAAGTCTGCAAGAAATTGTAATTCCTTCAATGGCTGTACCAAATTATTTTTATTACTATAATTACATAGGTATCTAAAGGAATAAAATCACAGATATATTGATTATTGTTTAACAGACAGCATTATCTAAAACTTACGCTATAAAATAATCGATCAACCATTTTTACATTAAACAATAATTGAAAAAATTATCACAATAATGATTCTTAAAACGAAATCCTGTCAGATCAGACCGAAAGGCTGTTAATAATAACACACTAATCAGTAATAAAAGTTCTTCAGCGGTGACACTATTGTTAAAATTAACGAGTCCGTTTACACACAATGTTTTTTTCATTATGATACAACATCGATTTCTCTGGGGGACGCCAGTGCCGGAGGCACCACCTGTTGGATTATGTTATGCGATGGCGAATTGCCTAGTGGCTGTCTCAACCTGTTTTCTGCATTCTCCTTAGCGTCTAAAGTGGCTTGCTTTATCGCTTCTTTATATGGTCCCCTCTTTTTTTTGTTAAAACGGATCTATCGAAATATAAATAACAAATCGTAAAAGAAAAACAACTTTAAGGTACCTTAAAATCCTCTAAATATGGGTTTAACTGATCACATTGCATAAGAGACGACGTAGAAGAACCATACCAAGCCACATGCGCTTGAGGCCCCTGACCACCACAATTAGTAATAGCTAACACTTTGCCGGGCCACCACGGAAAGCCATGAATTTTACCCCAAACAACGTCACCCACCAACATCCGACCTCCTGGAAAACAGTGCTAAAGTCCTGTTTAACAAATTGGCCAAATTTTGACTTCAGTTCTGTCATTGGAGCACCCCACAACCTTGAAAAACTTAATTTTGCAGGGTAACGCTCATTAAAGCCAAATAAATATAGCAAACTCCTATACAAAATGTGAAAAGGGAATAGGGCCAGCTTCACCACTCATAATAGGTAATGTGGGTTCAGTTTGGCTTCGAAACGTGTTACCCTGTTAAACAAAGTTTTCCCGCAATGCAATTGATTATTGAAGTTGACAGGAGTGTTGAAATTTTGTTATTTCGTTGCACATAGTTAATCTCTTACCCTCTGCAGTTGGTGCACTTGTCAATGTCTGAGAGTTTATCCTTAACATTAGAGGTGGGTTGGGGGGAGGGAAATCTGGCACCTGCTCACTGTGTTCATCCGAGCTGGACGTATTCTCTTCCGCACTTTTTTCAGGTGGAATAGTGTATGTATTGTTGAGACGTTTTAAGTTGATTGACAATTTTTGGGTAACGCACTGTTCTTTTGGGTCCTCCTGTGTAGAACTGACCTTGAACGTGAGGACTAAATAAGTATAAAACGGACTTGATTGGCTGAACTTTGACATTGTATAAAGAGTTTCTTATTGGATTGGTTAAATTGTAATACGTGAAAATAGTCGTGTGCTGCTCTTTTATCGGCACAAAACGGAGCTGATTGGCCGAGGTTGACGTACTGAGAGTTTCTTATTGGCCGAACGAAGACTACACTAAAAACTTACTGCCTTTGGCTTTGGCAATGAGCACATTGTGCTCGAAAGGCGTTAGCAGTGCAATACAAATTTTTTCATAATCCCGATCGAGACATTCAAAAACTATAATTGGCTGATTGAAACAAATTAAAGAAATTATATTAACATAATTACTTTTCGCACTAGTGCGGAAATGAATTCACTTTTCGCACTAGTGTGGAAATATGATGCATTTCCTAACTGAAGTTAGTGGGAAAAATAACGTTTTTCGCACGGGATTATGAAAAATCTTGTATGTAACACGTGGGAAAATGCATAATTTCCTTACTTGCGTGCTTACAGAACTCGGCTTCGTCTCGTTCTGCAATCAGCACCCGCGTAAGGAAGTTATGTAATTTTCTCACTTGTTACATAAATAGCTATTTTGGTGTAGTGGGGTGTTTCTAGTACTAGTGCATTTTCCCATCGAAGTTGTTCAGTGTTTTCCACTGTGAAGATAGTCACTTCCTGCACATACCAAGTTTACAAATCAAAAGTTACTAATTATTGAGGAAATCTGCTCCAGCTAACTGTCATTGTAGTAGATTTGACGTAGAGTTTATGTTTATTTACAGTTGGTAAGATGCAGTGCAACTTCTTAGTTTCCATTGATCTTTAATTTTCTTCGAGTTGGTAAAGTATGATTGCGAACTTCAAACAAGAAATTTTCATAATCCTGCAAATCATTTAGTCTAAAAACGTTTGAGGTTTTTAAAAAATTGGGATAAATAATTTGTAAAATCAGCCTAAACTGCAAAAATTCAACAATAATAAATTAGGAACGTCTTGCGGTCGTGTAACTCAGGCTTTCACGTATTTTTTCAAAAACGTCCATGTCGGTTACATTTTTGGGAAGCTATTTTTTCTGTGTATCCGGCGGTGTTAAAATTCAATATGGCGCCCATAAAAAAAGAACTGTTTTTATTCAAAACCTAGAAGGCCTAGAAAATTTCTGACAATGCCATTCAATTGACAGCTGTCAAAAATATAAAAGTTCCAAGTATCATTTTAATAACATCAATCGTTAGGAAGATATTATTTTTTCCTTAAATTGTCAATTTTCAGATTTTTTGTGATAACTCAGGCACGAATCAAAATATCTGGGATTTCTCTTCAGATTCTTAATCACCAAGAAATAGCGCTACTTTTTTCTAATTTAACCGTTTAGGATATCCTAATGGTGAGCATCGAAAAATTACCCACCCTGTATGACGTCATATATTAAAAATTTTTTTTGTTAGTTAAGTAAACCGACGTTGCCACTGGATCTGTCTTTTAGTTTGAGTAGCACGACTATCATTTTTGAGTAGTTTAGATTGTGCTATTAAGACTTCTTCTGTAATATTTTTTATTGAGAACATGTAAATATGTTTTTTAAGTTAATGGCCGGTATGAATAAACGGTAACAAAGCTTTTGCTTATAGTTCTATCCTTTTCTCGAGCACGAAAACTTGTGTTTGCATCCTTTGTTAATGAGAGTATGAGCATTTTGTAACATTTTATTCATACCGGCCATTGGATGGAATGAATAAAGAGTTACAAGATGCTTAAACTCGCGTTAATAAAGGATATAAATACACGTTTTTCTTGCATAAGATAGGGATAGAACTATGAGCAAATGCTCCGTTACCGTTTATTCATACGAGCCAATGGCTGGTATGAATAAAGGGTTACAAGATGCTCATACTCCCATTAATCGCGTAGGAGAAAAGGACAGAACTATAAGCAAAAGCTTTGTAACCGTTTATTCATACCGGCCAATGACTCATCACACTGTACTCACTGGGCGGTATGAATAAACGGTAACAAAGTTTTTGCTTATAGTTCTATCCTTTTCTCGTATACGAAGAACTTATATTTGCATCCTTTGTTAATAGGAGTATGAGCATCTTGTAACACTTTATTCATATCAGCCACTGTTTTTGACAGAAAGAGTCAGTGAGTTCTGTGACTTAAATCTTCATGCTTATACCTTTAATGCAACTAAGTATAGTAATAGTACACATGAAATGGGAGAAGTTGCAAAATCTTACCTCTCCCTCTTTATGTTTTCTGTCCTCCTTGTGCTTCTTCTTATGTTTAACTTTATGCTTTCTCCTTCTGGGCATTTCATAGGCACTACAAATATATCTAGGGGAATTATTTCCTAGTCCATGTCTGGGAGATGCACTACCAATTGTATACCTTGGTGAGGACGGCCCAATTGCATACCTTGGAGAGCCATTACCTAAATAATATGGTGGTTTTCAAAATAAATCGATAACTAATCTAGGGAGCTTTGTAAAACAAGTGCTTTGACACTAATGAGTTTAAGTGCTTGGATCGCTAGATGGCGTTTAACACTCTTTAACTGTAGGGTCACTTGATTTCTGCTATTACATGGTTACAGCAGACGCAAAGCCAGAGGAATTGACACTTGCACTCATTGAAATTTATCTCCACCCAGAGCTGGGAAAGTTACTTTGAAATAGTAACTAGATACTTTTCAAGTTACTGTTCATAAAAGTAACTTAAGTTACTGAAGTAACTAGATACTTTACTGAAAAAAGAACTTAGTTACAAGTTACTTATGAAAAGTAACTAGATATAGTATCTTAGTTACATTTGAAGTAACTTAGTTACTTTTGGTATCTAGACACTTTTAAAGGTAACTAAATACTTATGCAAGTAACTAGATACAGTATTTTGGTTACTCTTGGCGTAATTTAGTTACTTTCATTCATGTTATGGAAACGGTTGGGATTGGGTTTAAATTTTAGTAAATACTTCGACAATTTCGGCTGAGGATAATTTTTTAAAATCTGTTGTTAGCTAGTAGCTACTCATATTTTGCGCTCTGTATGTTGTACCATTAAAATTCTTTTATACCAAAGTTCATCTAGGTTTATAATAATTAGAGCAAGCCAGTTTTATTGCGTTGCGTTATTAACCAAAGAATAAAGATCATGGCCCACTATAATTATAAATCTTGATGATCTCATGGTATGTACATACAGGGAGGGTGTTATTTTTAAAACTTCCCGCCTTGAATATCTTTGGATGTAATAAAGATATTGAATTGAAATAAAAGCTGGCCAATTCCGCACGCGGAGGACACTTGCACGTATATTGAGGGAATTTTTTCCACTTCCGGTTTAACCGGAAATGTTTGTTTTTTCAAATTGAATGACACCTTTTTCTCAACGGATTCACGGAATGTACGATTTTTTCTGAGTTAAAACATTTATCATATACTTGACCGGGAGCGCAGTCACGGCCACCCTAGATTTTCAAAAATTCGAAAAAATCGGTGAAATATTAAGATTTTCGAAAACGCAAAAACACGTCAAGTTAGTTGTTTTGATGCAAATTTACATGAGCAATTTCATTTTTTGATTTCTCTTATTTCTATCAAAATTTCCCTTACCTCATCACAATCTGTCAAAATCTCAAAAGTAAATAAAAAGAAAATGTCAATGGGCAGATGAATTTGCATAAAAAATTTCTGTTTTACTCAGCTTAGAAATACTGAGAATAATGTCGTAAAATATAATTAAAACTGAAGGATATTGCCTACACCTGCAACTTTTCTGAAAATTGTTGATATTATGGAAAAAGTATCCAATTGATTGATAAAAAGTAACTAGTTACTTTGGAAATTAACTAGTTACCTACTTTGGAAAGTAACTAAATACATGAAAAGTAACTAGATACATGAAAAGTAACTAGTTACTTTTTTATGTCTTTAAATACTTACCAAAAGTAACTAGTTACAAGTCACTTCAGTACAGTAACTAGATATAGTTACTTTTCGCAGGGAGGAAAAAAGTAACTATGGTCTGTCCGGGATCCACACGACCAAGATTCACCCAATTTCCATGGCGACTCATTGTTGTCAACAATGAGTCGCCATGGAAATTGGGTGAATCTTGGTCGTGTGGATCCCGGACAGAGTATAGTCACCAAATAACTTAGTTACTTTTTGTAACTAGTTATATGAAAGTAACTTTTTTCTAAAGATACTCCCAGCTCTGTACTCCACTCTTTTTAAATTGCGGATGTCGTTTCCGGGAGGTGGCCGTACTTTCCTGAATTAGTATACAGGGTGTCTCAGAACGCTCGCAGCAAACTCCAGAGAAGCAAATTCTGAATCGATCCGTGTTTTTGAAACTCGAATGATAAGAGATTTATGAGGACCAATCAGATTTCAGCTTTGAATTTATTGCTTCATAACGTAATTTAATGTTACATGCACTATTTCCCAGGTAACAAGATACTATCAATGAAAGTTTATATTGTATCTTGTTACCTAGGAAATAGTGCATCTAACATTAAATTGCCTTAGAAGCAATTCAGAGCTGAAATGTGATTGGTCTTCCTAAATCTCATAACTCGAGAACTATTGGACCCTGGAAATTTTCGAAAACACGGATCGACTCAGAATTTAATCCTGGATACTCATTAGAATTTGGTGCGAATGTTCTGAGACACCCTGTATACATCGAGTGGCCTTGACTGTAATTAGTGTCAAACATTTGTGTTACAAAGCTGCCTATCTGATTTCTTATTTACCTAAATAACAAGGTGAAGCCCCCGTTAAAAATATTTTCCTCCTAGCCTCCTTCTTGGCTTTTTTCAAAGCCCTCCTCGCAGCTTTATTATCACTTTTACACTCGGCTTCCACCAGAGCCACCTGAATATTTTCCTCAGAATCATCAGCTTTAAGATTCTCGATTTGTGCAGGTATCTTAAGTACAGTCCCCTCACCCTGGGGCCCATACGAAATTTTTATTGTCCGTGTATTTGCTGGGGGCTGATCTTCAGTGTTATTCTTCTTGTTGGCATTTTCTTCAAAGACACTCTCATCCCACAGGTCCTCCATAGACCCCACACTTCGTTTCTTGCGTAGAATTCGTCTCATCGATCTAGACGAGACGTTGCAGGTCAACACATTTTTTGTTTCTTCCGAAGTGGAACTGTCTTCGGAAGTGGAATGTGCATTTTCTTTGTTGGCAGTCATTAAAGGTTTCTTCTCTTCGCTTAAAAGCTTAAAACTACCACCACTTAAGGCATTCCTTTCTTCTTGGGGGGTTAGCCGTGTCAGTCGTGGCACTAAAGTCGCCTTTCCCAATTTTTTTTTATTACTTAACTCGGTGTAAACTGAGACAGATCTAGTTATAGGTGCGTGTAATCCTCGTTTAACTGGAGGAGTCGGTGGGATTACTTCAGTGCTTTTACGTTTCCTCGACACATTTTCAGAGTTTTCATTACAAATACCTTTGCATTTTGAACATAAGACTTGCCTGGGACGTAACCTGACTGTCATTTTATTGTTCTTGTATTTGCTTGGTATTTGAATGTTCTTTTTCTTCGTTGAACTTGGGTCTGTGTATGCAAATCTTTGGTTAACTGAGTATAAGGGGTCGTCATCAGGTTTTGACTTTCCTGCCTTAAAAGCTGGATTTAAGGTTTGAATCCCACACGGAAGGTTTCTGGAAATATACGGGGTATTGACGTTTTCCTTGAAATTAAATGTCAAAAAGGGGCATCAAAGCCACCTGCTACAAATTATTGTATTTTAATATTTCATAGAAGGCTTTAAAAACAAAACAATTGACGTTTGTTATTAAATGTCGAACACCTAAGTTGTTAAACATTTGCAACATCCCTGTAATAAACGATGCCCCCTTAATATACTTTTTAATGGAAATAGTTCAACCTTGGAAGGTCAAATCAGGCTTCAGGTCCTCTAGGGAGCAGAAACAAAGTGAATGAAATTTCACTCACCTTTTAGTAGAATCAAGCAAAACTCCTTTAAAAATTTTAACACCAAATTCGTAAGTGACAACGAGGATGTCCGGTAGAGCCTCATCAACGAAAACATTAATTTTCGTCCGTTTTAATAACTGAATATCCTTTGAACTTTGCTGTGCCGCCATGTTGCGAGGGCCGAGGGGGAACAACAAACAAAATTACGCCTATTTATCCAAAGCCATCTTGATATACAGATACAACTGGAAACCCATTCCACTAATTTGTCGTATGAAAGTAACGAAATTGACACAATAACAAAGTGAGAAATACAAAAACAGTTTCAAAATTAATCCAAACTGCAATTTTATGATCAGTATGTTGGTGTGAATTGTGTCTGTTGCGTTGGTAACACATTTGACATTGACAAATGACAAGCGATGGACGAGAGGTGTTTCACTTGTGTTGGAATTGACCAGTGGCGCAACTGACGTACGGGTGAAAAGCTGCTGAGGTACCGATCAACAGCTAGGAATCTAGGATTACCTTACAGTGAAATATTTCAATATATGAGTACAAAAAGTGTAATCTATTGTAATTTTTGGAGAAACATTGCTCTTAACTTTACAAGCGATTTTTCTTCGCGCGGATTGCGGACTTGCGGAACGGTCCGTGATTGAGTGAATAAATCATATTTATAAAATAAATTAAGAACATCTTGTCAAACGTTGTTGTCGCGCTCTTTCTTATGTTATGTCACAGACAGCGAGAAACACAGAAATGCTAGTGTCGTGACCAACGCGAAAATACGTTACGTTACGTCCGGCGCTGCCATTCGCGATTCTAGCCAAGGAGGACGCCCTCTGGTGTGTGACGTCACAGTGAGGAAACTGTGGGAGTAGAGCCAATGAGGAGCGCTGAAATATATTGACAGACATTTTTGGCGACATTTGATTGGACGCTTCCAACAAAATATACCTACGAATGTTTGAGCGTCTTTCGATCGATTTACAGTGCGACCCAAAAGCTGTTATTTTTCTTTGACCCAAACGTTTTTTCATTTTCCAGGCAACTGTTTTGTATTTTGTGTTAATTTCTTTTATAGCTGAAGATGGAGTAACACTCCGAAACGCGTCCTAAACAGTAAGTAAAATTTTGTGGAACGAGACTGTGAAACTACCTTGTGTAATCAAACATCAGTTCCTCTTTGAAAAATGGACCAAGCTTTCAACCAAATATACCTACGTGTGACGTCACAAAATTAATTTGAATCGCGAATTGTCGCAAATTGACGATATTCATCGCTCACGCATGCGTATTAAGACGTATTTGCGGAAGAATCTGAGGTGAACAGCTGTTATCTAGCTGGTAGGACTTCCGAAATACGCCTCATTTTTGCGTATCCCTTATTGGTATGCGTTAGAGAAAGATAGCCTTATAAGTCATGTGTCAACCTTGACGCGTCAAAATAAACTATTGGCGGTAATTTTAAAATCACGCATTGAAATTGCAAATAAAATTTGTGTTACTCTTAGGCAGCTACCTTGAAGCATAATGATAACCATCAAGTAGTCATTTGAAGAAAAAATATTGCAGTTTTTTCTAAGCGCAATTTTTTTATAATTTATTGAAAACGCCGAATTTACAAGGAAAAGGATAGGAATTAAATGTCATGGTGCATACATCACGTCTTCTGCACATGCGCAGAAGATGCAGTAAATATCCCCTATTCCTGAGCCGCCCCTGATCAGAAATCCCTAGAAAGTGGAGCATCTATCCATCCTAGAGGTATAATTTTTCGATCAAATGGGAATTATTTAACTCGACGAGAGCTGTCACTTTCATATGTCAATGTCACTTTCTTTTTTCGCCATGTTGAATTATCCATCATTTCAGTGTTGATTTTTTAATATCTGTCCAAAAGTAAACCATAAAGAAAAACAATTATAAATAAATGTTATCTGCTGAAGCAACACCTATTTTAATATTCGCACTTGATGTAAGGTGTTTATTTCATTTCTGTCGCGTGGGAGAAATTTCATAACAGAATACTCTAGACAGAATTTCTAGGAGGAAATCTATTTGATATAATGGACGTCGACAATAGCGGAGAAGGACCTCCCAGGAAAAAAACAAAGGTATCTGTAGAACAGGACTACGCAAAGAAAGACTTATCGTTACTGCCCGTAAGTTACATGCCACTTCCCAGATGTTCTCCTAAAATTTTTTTTTCAGTATGATGTTCTGCTAAACATTTTCAAACACCTGGACTTAAAGTCAATTGGAGTTTGTGCTACATTGTGTTCAACCCTAAATAACGTTTCTAAGGATAGCTCCTTGTACCACAAAGTTACGTTAAAGTACAATATGAACAAAGAATTTTTAGAATCTTTAGTTTCTAAAATTTCATATCCCAAAGAGCTGTGTGTAGAATATAAACATTTTGATAATCATTCAGATCATGAGGACTACTCGGAATTTGATAAATATGTTAGAATGTAAGTATTATACGAAAAAATTGTTTATTTTAGACCCATTTTCCAGTGCACTCACGAAATGTGGGGAATGTATAGAATCGCTAAAAATAGACAGCTGTAGAAGCGATGACATCTTGCTACTTATTTCAGAGTGTAGTAATCTTAAAGGTATTAGTAATGTTGCTTAAGAAATTTCATAGTCTCTTGTAGAAATCCTTCTTTATCGATGCAAAAGCTCCTTCCAGACATTGACATCACTGGCAACTTTAACCACCTTAAAATGTGTTTCATGTCATTTTCCACAAAAAATAGTGACAGAAGTAGTGAAAAATAACTTGGGGCTTCGGAAAGTTTTCCTTTGTAAGTATTGATAGCCTCCCAAAGTGAGGAAAATGCTAAAGTAGATTAGGAATGATGAAGTATTAACCTCCCACCACTCTTCTTCTGGCTCCTCCCACCGGTCTTTGATTGGTGGGAGAAGCTAAGTAAGAGTGGTGGAAGGCTAGACGAACCTCCCACCACTCTTCTTCTGGCTCCTCCCACCGGTCTTTGATTGGTGGGAGAAGCTAAGTAAGAGTGGTGGAAGGCTAGATGAACCTCCCACCACTCTTCTTCTGGCTCGTCCCACTGGTCTTTGATTGGTGGGAGAAGCTAAGTAAGAGTGGTGGAAGGCTAGACACAAACAATAATTTATTGGTACACTTTAAGGTGACAATACCAACTTAAACGCAAACGAAATCTGTGAAGCCCTGTCCAAATGCAACGACCATGTCGAAGACATCCACTTCAGTGAGAGAAAACGGATACGAGCCAAAAGTCTAAGGATGTTAGGTAGACTGACGGAGCTTAAAAGCTTAGCCTTGGTGTCCGGTACAGGGTTTGAATGTGACCCTGAAGATTCCTTAGAACAAATCGCTGCGGGCTGCTCAAAACTGGAAAAGCTCATCATTTACGGGTGGAAAGAAATCAACGATGATCATTTAACGCCTGTTTTACACATGTGCACCCAATTAAAAGAATTAGATCTCAGAGGTTTGAACATAACAATCAGGAGCTGCCGAGAAGCTGCCCTTTCCCTCCCTTACCTCAAAACGATGGACGTCATCAAATGCAACCGAGTGAAAAAGTCCCAGGTTGGTTGTTTTTTTTTTGACTGATTCGCAGTTGTTTTGTTTTTCAGCTGGCCAAACTTCAGAGAGATTTCATGGAAATCCATATTCCGTTAGAATAGTGGTAATTTTTTCGTCTCGTTGCTTAAGCATTTTTTAAATATTTATTTGTCATGTACTTTCCATTGTTATTATTTTAATTTAAATCGTTTTTCTTTAGATTATTTCGTGTAAAATTTGTTTTGCAGTTATTTTATTATAAAAATGAAATAAACTTTTATTTCTGTAGATATGGTTGTATACCTACTTATCCCCGTTTCTGTTAATCTTGTCGAAAATACGATCTGATTAACATCAGTCCAACAAATTTAGAAGGCTCTGAAGTTTAATGACACGTCGAGACTTGGGCGTTTTTTCTCGGTTTTATTTATTGATTATTGAAATACAAACTTGCATTTGAAAGTATTCGCGAAAATCAGCAAAGTGTCTGACATCTGGTGGCAATACATTAATTACACTGAGAGACAGGATACGGAAATACTTTTAAACGTCCGTCATCATAATTTCGGCTTACGTCAGTCAGTTGTCAGTTGCGAGGTTAGGTAGTAGTTTTGTTAGGAGACATCCTCTCGCTGTCTCGAAATGTTGGGAATAATTCTGTGGAATTTTACGTTTTGTGTACTAAGTGGAACATTGTAAATCCAGGAAAACTTGGCTTTTAAGAGGGGCGTTTAATCTGTTCCCGCCAGAATAGGGTTTTTCGTTTCTAATTTAAATTTGGGATGGAGTATCAGCTTACAATTACTTGAACTCCTGCACGTTTACTCCTGTAACACGTTGCTTAGCAAGTTATCGTTAAAATCATGCTGGTTTTTCAAATTTTTAAAATAATGTTGTTTTTGGCGCAAAAACGGAAAATTTTAGAAATCAGAAAAACCAGCGCGGTTTTAACGATAACTTGCTAAGCAACGTGTTACAGGAGTAAACGTGCAGGAGTTCAAGTAATTGTAAGCTGATACTCCATCCCAAATTTAAATTAGAAGCGAAAAACCCTATTCTGGCGGGAACAGATTAAACGCCCCTCTTAAAAAATCCACGAATCGATGTCACTGATGTCATCAACTGACACTGTCAGGCACGTCACGCTAGAATTCTCACCTCCGGCTCCTCAGTTGGGTGAGATCGCCATTTTGTGGTTTAGCAATGCCATCTATTAGCAGCTGATTTTCGCGAATAGGTACCTTAGTGATTCCGCATACGAAACTGCTCGTCCGATTCGAGAATTAGGCCCCAGATTTGAATCGTCCTTCCGGAAAAAATTTGAAAGTGACGGCAAAAATGACAGAATTTCAATACAAATTTAAAAAAATCGTAAGCTGACCAATCATGAGAGCCTTTTTGTATTGAAAAACAGAAAATCGAGAAAAAACGTCTTTGGGAATTATTTAACTCGACGAGAACTGTCACTTTCATATACAGTATGTTCGGGAATAACGTCGCCATATTTTGGGGGCCGATTCTACACCTAAAAATAGGAAAAAAAGTTCATATGAACAGATGTCCGAGTGCCTCCAGGGGGCGCTGCAGACTTTAGGTAGGTGTCTCTCAAAAACAGGTATTTATTAATTATTTGTGAAACGGTTGGAG
Organism: Pycnomerus fuliginosus; assembly: GCA_963924575.1. Taxonomy (NCBI): domain Eukaryota; kingdom Metazoa; phylum Arthropoda; class Insecta; order Coleoptera; family Zopheridae; genus Pycnomerus; species Pycnomerus fuliginosus. The sequence continues at coordinate 16,102,540 of OZ004624.1, read as the reverse complement.
CTAGAATAACAAGTTGTAGTCGTTAGTCGGGATGGCAATCCCGGATGGGATTGGATTTTTCGGGATTTCGGGATTCGATAAATTCAATCCCGGAATGATTGCTCACGGCAAAATTATTGAGCGGTAGATTCTGTTTTCAAATTATCACCTGTCTTGTTTATACCAGATAATTTGTCACCCCAAAATTACCTCAGAACCCAAATTTCACCATTCTAGCCCCAACCATTTCAAAAATAATTAATAAATACCTGTTTTTGAGAGACGCCTTCTAAGTCCTGTAGCGCTCCCAACAGGCCCCTTCGGACATCTGTTCATATCAACTTTTGTTCATATTTTTAGCTCTGGGATCACCTCCCAAAATATGGCTACGATATTCCCGGACACCTGTATACCTAGGTACATAAGGCGTTTTTTCTCGGTTGTTTTGTATTCAAATACCTTCAAAATAATGTCAGATATTTGAATTGTAATTCCGAAAAAAATTTTAAGCCTCCAAAAGTGAGTACTTACGTGATTAATAGCGCGAAAATCTCCACCTCGAATAGGGGAAGGTGGGGTAAATTCGGCCCCAGTCGGAAATCATAAAAGTCAAACATGTGAAGTTAGCATAGCTGATCTTAGACAAGGAGGTACTACATTATCTGTTAGGTTCCACATTTCTTTATTTGTACCATACTGTACACACATACTGAAGAATTCTATTAGATATCTAAAATCTAGATGCTAGATTTTCGACGTAACACCAATAAGTTTTTTAAGGTTTTATTGTTGCGCCAGTGATTGTGGCAACAATCCCAAATGTTGCAAGCAAATTGAAGCCGCCGCCGCCTTTGCCTCCTTCTTATTATTACTAGCAACATTGGGTTTGTACTCCACCCCATTTACAATAACCTAAAACAGATTCGTTACTTTTTTTACGTTACTACCAACAGATACTTTAAAAAGGAAATTCTTTTTATGATCTGGCCCGCACTCGAAACAGAGGTCGTATTGAGGGGCACCCAGTTTTCTCTTGGACGCGTATTCTCCAAGCAGCGATACCGGGTGTTTATTCTCGAGATTATTGGCCTTCCATCCGGACTGTCCTTGCCTCTTCTTTCTCTTTTGTTCCTCGGTGGCAACTAAGCCCTTTTTGTCTAGCTTGATTTCGAGGAGTAGTGGTTCCAGAGCCCCCGTTTTTTCTTTACCTAAACCTTCTCCGGGTTTCCAACCCATCTTTTGGAGGAGGTGCATCCCCATACCTCCAGAAACTGGGCTGGCGGTGGTTAGTTGATCCTATCAGAAGAAAACGCGTGTTAAAAAGCATTCACAACTGTTGAAAATTATTCTTTTTTGACAAACCGTGAATCTAAAAAGGTGTAGAGGGCCTTTCATGGGAGATCACATGAAATATGCGTCGCTCCATGCAACAAGGCTCCCTATCTCCACTAGAATTTAGTCGACTTCGTGAGTAAAATTTGTTTTTTAACTTATGGTAGGTGGGTAACAGTAGGTTCATTTGATCATACTCACCACAAAGAAAAAATCAACTCACTTTCATGGGACATCATTCACTTACCAATAAAATTTGTTACCAAGGTCAACCAGGATGCACACGTAGAACCCCTGACATAGTAATCTGACAGATGCCTGCAACAAATTCTCAGGTGGCAGATTTCGCAACATGACAAACTCGACTCGAATCGTTCACGTTGCAAGATCTGAGGGGGACGCCGCTCGACACTCTTTTGGCAAGAGTATCAAAGGGCGTCCGTTCGAACGCAGCCACAGATTCCATCTCTTTCGGGGAAGAAATGGTCTGTGCCTGCAGGACCTGAAAATCTGTTGGGGGCATGGAGGGATTGGGCATTAAGGAGGTCGATAAAACTTTTCAAATACCTTTTTGGCCCAGGCTTGATAACCTGACGACAATTCTGCCTGGGAGAGGATTTGAGCGCCTGTTGAGCCTAAAAACTGACCAGGCTGTTGTTTGCTCTGCGCCCAGGATTGCATCTACAAGACGAGTTTAATACAAGGCGATATGACGTAATAAGTACCTCTTTGTTTGACTTGTACATCTGGGTAAGTGCTTGGACGTCATTGGGGTTCTCCTGCAGTCGCCTCAGTGCTGTCAACCTCTCAGAAACTATAGCACCAATGTCGACACTCTAAAAGACGGGTTCGAGCCCCAGTCAGATCCATTTTTTTTTAAGTAAAATATTACCTCGTCGGTGGTGTTTTTTGGCAAGACTTGTGGTACAGGTGTTGCAGGCTTCTCCTCTTCCTTGGGAGGCGATGGTACAGTCTGCAAAGGAGCCGAAGCAGGAACAAAAGTTTTACTAGGTGCAGCTGGTTCAGGCTTCTTGGGCTCCACAGGTACCCATTCGCTTTCAGTTTTTCTATGCAGCTGACCACTACTGACTGGAAATTGTAGACGCAGTTCACCTGTTATTTCCTTTGTGTTCTTTGTTGGTAGAGGAACAGAATTCTAGAACAAGAAAATTAAAAGAAACAGAAAGAAAAAATAAACACCTTAATATTCATGATGATGGAGGTAGGTCTGTCCTTGATTTGGAATGGATGATGGAATGCTCGATCTGGGTCGCTGTCGCTTCCATTTCCATCAGAGTTGCTGGAGAGCTCCCCCAGAGCCTCCTTTGTCGACAACGTTTTGCAAAAGTCAGTAAGTTCTTCGACTGTTTTCCCACCAGCTCTGATGGCAGCAATAACCTTTTCCTGGGCCTGACGGCCTAAACTTAGGGCACCGGGTAGGCCCCCTGATTTCATCATATGGATTGCATTTCTGCGCGCAATTTCTAAAAGTTTCTTTTTGTCTATATGGGAGCTGGAATCTTTGGAGGACGATCGCTCACGTCGTCGTTTGTCTCTCTCTCTTTCATAGTAACTTCTAGGCCTGAAAATATAAGGCGATACTGTGAGATCAAACATTTTTAACATTACTCTAATTAAATTAAGAATTATATGCAAGATTTTAGTTGGAAATTATTCTACCGACATTGTTTGCCGGAGATAAGCATTATGACGGGGTGAAACAACTACTCAGAGGGCTAAAATAAGTTTGTTGTCTCTCACTTTGGAATCCATATCCGAACGTGAAAGATACATTATGAAATCTTGTACATGTACTTAACTGCTTTTTTACGTTTATGGTTAAGTTTACTGCTGGTAGGGGCATTTAGCCCTCAAACAATGTCGGGAAAATAATTTCAAAATAAAATCTTGTATATAAGTCTTCATTTAATCCGCGGGCTGGCGCCACCAGCAGTAAACTTCACCTAAAAATTATCATCTATAGGTACCAATTTTAGTACTTAAGGGCTGATTCTAACTAGATTTCTCTTGACGTCATAACGTAAAACTGGTTAGGTTCACAAATCATTAGATGGCGCTACAATCACTGCATCTCACTATATCAAGAAATTCAGAGAAATGGTTAGTGATATAAAGAGTTTTCTCTTCAATTTTTTTCAGATTTTTAACATTAGAGGTGTGCGTTCTTGGGGGGCCTTACACATTTTTTTTACATATTCTTCTGTTATGTTTATGACTATGTAACCTGATTATTTTGTGCTACGACAACGAATTCACGTAACGCTATACACACCCAAATAAAATCAAGTGCCTACCTGTCTCTAAGCCAAAAATCATCCCCATCTTCCCTGTAAAACGGATTTTTCCTCCTTGAATCTTTGCTTCGGTGACTATCATTATCTTTGCTTCGGTGACTATCATTATCTTTGCTTCGGTGACTATCACTAACTTTGCTTCGGTGACCGTCTCGACGCCTATCACTATCTCTTGTCCAGTGTTCTCTCTCTTTATCACGTTCCTTTTCCCTGACTTCGCTATTTTTATGTCTATCATCCCTATTCCTACTTCTGTCTCGTTTTTTGTCTAGTTTATGATTCGTATCAAGTTTATCCCTCAAATCTTTAAACTTTGGATTAGCGGTGTCTTCACTTTCCTTCTCCTTTTTCCGTTTCTTAGATTTTTCATTATCATCACTTTTGCTGTGTTTTCTCTTTTTGTGCTTCTTCTTCTCTGAATGATCAGAAATTTCACCTTCTTCAGTATTCGCACTTTTAATCAAGTCCAACGTGGATGTTTTCAGTTTAATTTCAAGCTTGGGTTTCTTATCCCTGTCCCTCTCCTCCTTCTTTTTTTCCGTCCTACTCTGCTCCTTCTCCTCTTTCTCTTTCTTAACGTCAACTTTTTCAGTCTTAACCTGCTGCTTTTCCTTCTTAATATTATCGAGGTTGAATTCGAGACCCGTTCCTTCAATTTTTATCTTTTGCTCCGTGGACTCTTTCTCCTGTTTGATTAAAATGTGGGCTAGGTCTAGTTCAGAACGGTTGGTGGAATTACTACGGCTGCGATGCTTCTTCTTGTCTTTTTTCTTCGTCTTTTTGTCTTTGTGCTTGTGTTTCTTTTTGCTTTTCTTGCTCTTCTTTGGGCTTGGAGACGAAGACTTTTCCTTTTTTATTATAACGGGGGGCTCTGCATCGAAGCTTTCAAACAGTTCTGATAGGATTTCCATTGAGGATTTGATGGGTATGTCCTCGATGGCGGGCTTTTGCTCTTTTTGTTCTTCGGATGGCATAGCTGTATAAAGGAATTGATAAATAATGATTGAATAAATTATAAATACATACCGCTATGTTGTTAAATCAGAAAGAAATAGAAAAATAATGCAATTATTTGATTGACAATTTGGTGCTGTCACTGTCAAGATGAATTTTCATTATTGTCAATGTCAAATTCAAGGCCATGTTTGCCATTTTACTTTAAGAATCATTTTTTCGCGAACAACCATCAACCATGGTTGTCGTCGTATTGAAACTTTTCGATTTTTTTTTAAATGGTACGAAGGCGCAGAGAGGACACAAAAGAAAAATTTTTACAAGAAATTTAGAGGGCAAAGTCGAAATTCTGGGTTCACAACTCGAAGTTCTAACTTTCAACACGGAATTCTATGTTCGCAACTCGAAATTCTAACTTTCAAGGCGGAATTCTAAGTTCGCAACTCGAAATTCTAACTTTCAATTCGAAATTCTGAGTTCTCATCCTGAAATTCTGAGTTTACCAGTCGAAATTCTGAGTTGCAAGTCGAAATTATAATGTGTATACAGTACATCATACAGATGTGTGAGACGTGTTGCCAGAATATCTCATGGTATATAAATAATAATTTGAAAAAGTCTGCTTTTAGTCGTGTTTGTACTATGAGTTTGTACAAAAATTTGTTTTCCTTGCTCTTTTTCGGTCTTATCTGGTTAAATTTTTTAATGTTTTGGTCGTTTTTCTAATAGATAATTATTATTTTTGTATTTTTTTGGTGCTTCCTTAACCGTTAAAGGAAGTCCTTTAACGATCGACTTGGCGATTTTGGTGTACAGTTTTCTAGAACTTTGTAAATTTGTTCCCAATTTTGGCGGTTTTTTGGCGATGTTGAAGATTTTGTAACGAATTTGGCGATTTTGTAATCAAGCTTACTTTTTTCACACTGCTATTTTGACAAGATCGTTTGTTGAAAAAATTAAAAACAGATATGATTTACATTAATAAAACGATCATGCAAAAAAAATCATTGTTCCTCTCTCGTCTTTTAATCTCGGGTGAGTGATTATTGTTATTCTACGTTTTAATAAACAATTTTGAATGAAATAGTTAACCGTTCTTATCTTCGCACTTGCAAGCTATTACTGCGTTATTGCTTCAATAAAATTACCTGTTCCTATTGTTCCTGAAAAAAATAATTAGGAAATAATTGTTAGGTACCTAAGTTTTAGAGGCCAATTTAGGTAGAACAGACACAGATTTTTGCCATGGCTGAGCTATGTCTTAGGCTCAGCCTAGTTCTTCTTCTCTGCAGAGCGGCATCTACTGGTAAGTACATCCAGTCAATTTGATCTAAATAAAAATTTTTGGAGTTTCGAAGTCAATCCACAAAAATTTTGTTTATGTTTTTGGTTAAAAAAAGGGTTTTTTTTTCACTGCCGGCGCCGCCCTCCAGACGGTGATCGGTTTTTCATTTTTCCAACAATTATTTTAAGTAATGTAAGCTTAAATTTTAACCAATTTTTTACATTTTAAATTCACCGAACTCTTTACAAGTTCACTTTTTTTCATGTAACTCCGGAGAAGACTGAAGATGGGGCTTAATCCCCGAAACATGTATCATTCTTAATTAACATAAACAAAATTTTTATTGAAATTACCCTCATCCACTTTGAGAATTATGGATCATTTTACTTCAAAAAAAAAACTTGATTTAAATTAAAATCTTAGTACCAATAACTTGTAACGCTTTTTGAATATTTTTCCTCAAATAAAAGCTCTTCTCCACTTGGATTACCACCCCGCCTGGCACCTCCTCGAAGAAGAATGCGGAGAAAGCAACCCCACCGACCGCATCATCGGAGGGACCACCGCCTCTTTGGGGCAATTCCCCTGGATGGCCAGAGTGGGCCACCTCTTTTTGAGAACAAATAAAACCGAATTTCTTTGCGGGGGGGCCCTCCTCAACTCAAGATACGTTCTAACAGCTGCTCACTGCATTACCGAACAAGTGGCAACTCGAATGTGAATTTTTTTTAAATATTTTGAACCGCAGAAGGATTATTTATTAATTTTAGATACTGGATTCGCTTGGGGGAGAATTATTTAAAGCAGAATGTGGACTGTGAGGGTGAAATATGCGCGCCCCCTGCTCAAGATTTTGGCGCAGAGAAAATTTTCGTTCATGAGAATTTCAATAAGACTGTCCGCATGAAAAATGACTTGGCTTTAATTCGTTTGGATGAAGTTGCTAAGCTTAATGGTAGGTATAAAAAAGGTGACAAATCAGGAAATTTTAGGCTTTTTTTATTGTGTTGGTAAACTTTGAGTTAGGGAATTTTTGCTTGGAGTGCTGGCAATTTTTACGGTTTGTCAAGTTGGTAACAAATTCTATTTACACATCTAGTGATCTTTACCAACACTTATGGAGGATTTGTAATAAAACGTCACAAAAGTTTCAGTCTGGTAGGTTGGTAACAAACTTACATCCAAGAATAGCAAGTTTCTCTTTGGTTCAAGTAAGTACTGCCAATGTTAGAAAAGTTTTCAATTCTACAGTTTGAATCCGACAGGTCTGTGACAAGCTACAGCAATCAAGTTTAGGAAATTTTTCTTTATAATGCTGGCAATTTTTTAAACGAAGTACCTCTCCGCATGAACAGTTATTAACATTTTTAAGAACAAGGAATTAATTTTTTCGTAATATCTCAAAGCCTAAGTAAAATAAGACAACAAACTATACTTACTTTTTTGTAGAGAATTAAATTCTCTACAAGAATGGCCTGGTTCGACTTTAAAAACCCTTCTTGTGTTCGCTGTTTAAGGGCCTTAAAATGAACTTTTTTCGTACAACGAATGTAAATTTGTTAGACCTTTCTGTCTAATTTAATTTTGTATAAATTTCAGCATTCGTTCAACCCATATGCCTCCCTTACGGCGAAGTTTCGAGAAAAATATTCACAGGAAGTTATTTGCAAGTTGCTGGTTGGGGAGTATTCGACACGAAGTACATATCGCCAAGCGAGAAACTTTTATTCGTTCGCGTGCCAGTGGTCAACAGGGACGTATGTCGATTCTTTTTCCCCAAACAACTAATTGGGGGAACTCAGTATTGCGTGGGTGGAGAGCCTGGCTTTGATTCCTGTCGAGGGGACTCAGGAGGACCACTTATGAAAGTCGACAGTGAAAGTGGAATCCCAAAATATTATTTGGTGGGGGTGGTTTCTTTTGGGGTTGTTAAGTGTGGGTCGGATCGTCCTGCTGTTTATACGAGGGTTGGATCTTACCTGCATTGGATTTTAGATAGATTGGAATCGTAATTTTTGTTTTCACTTCAATATATCAGATGCAACTTTTTTTTTAATGGCAACGTCGCAATTTTCTGTACTGGGACAAGGAAAACAAAACAATACACTGAAAGCAATAATATATTCACATGGGTCGATTCTTGTAACATATATTCAGGATAAAACTTTCAGCTAAGAGAATTTCTAAAATTGTAGTCTTACGTTAATACCTGTCTACAGTATTACAAATATTAAAAAACTACACGTGAATATACAATCTATCTTTTATGTACAATTTGATGACTAAACTTTTTAAGTATCACCAACTTGCAAATAAACAATATTACAGTCTTTACAACATAAAATATAAATGCATGAATTAAGGTAAATAAATATTATTGATATTATTGGACTAGAAAATGGTAGTACAAATTATTGGCAAACATCAAACCGACCTGTCCAGTGAAGACCTGTAAATAATAGTTTTTTATTAATAGATATACAGGGTGATTCACGTAGACCGTTCGTTAGAAGTTTTTCCACTTCCTAATGGAATAGAAATTTGAAATTTGGTACTCGGCCATTATCGACAATTCTGAATTCACCTAAAATATTGGCAAGATTCCGTCACTTCCGGTTTCGCCGGAAATGATACCAACTTTATTATTTTAAATAGAACCCTATAATTTTGATTGCATATTTAAGATCGTCTTTTCAGACTGACTATTTTTTATCTGGGTTATCTTCATCTACCTGTCATAGTTTTTGACTTATGTCAATTTTTTCGTTCAAAATGTCACATGCAAGAGTTGATTTAAAAAATCGCAGCTCTGAAACGCTTTGCAATGATGAAACGAGTTTTTTTACAATCGATAGCGAAGGAATCAGAGAATCTTTTGAGTGGTCAGCAATCTACGAACATAGCTTCAAACGTTCACAATTACCATTCAAAGTTGACGATGACAAAATGTGGAAAAGTCGATTTTTTCAAATGGAACGTACTATTTTTGGCAACGGCAATCGATAGAGCGCTAAATTTTAGAGGCAGTTTCATCAACAGGTCCTATACCCTCTACTTATCAATTCTGAGTTATTTACGAAAAAAGATATTCTGAAAAAAATATGAGTTATCGGAAATTGAGTAGGCTTTGGAAAATTTGGCACGGCAAAAAGTGACATTTTCATTGTTGGTATTAATAATTGTTGGCTTAATTTTGGCCTTACAACAACGGCGGACTACACGAATAAAGTTGTTTTTGATTTATGTGTGATTTATGGTCAAAATTACAGCAAAATAAGAACGATTTTTTAACAAAAAATACTCTCAAGACAACTTCTTTCATTTTATAACTTGTTCTGCCTACAATTCGGTCATTTTGACCATAAGTCACAAATAAATCAAAAACAACTTCATTCGTGTAGCCCACAATTTATTGTTGTAAGACCAGCATTAAGCGAACAATTATTAATACTAACAATGAAAATGTCACTTTTTGACATGTAACAAATTTTCCAAAGCCTACTCAATTTCCGATAACTCATAATTTTTTCAGAATATATTTTTTCGTAAATAACTCAGAATTGATAAGTAGAGGGTATAGGACATGTTGATGAAACTGCCCCTAAAATTTAGCGCTCTATCGATTGCCGTTGTCAAAAATAGCACGTTCCATTTGAAAAAATCGACTTTTCCACATTTTGTCATCGTCAACTTTGAATAGTAATTGTGAACGTTTAAAGCTATGTTCGTAGATTGCTGACCACTCAAAAGATTCTCTGATTCCTTCGCTATCGATTGTAAAAAATCTCATTTCATTATTGCAAAGCGTTTAGGAGCTGTGATTTTTTAAAGCAACTCTTGCATGTGACATTTTGAAAGAAAAAATTGACATAAGTCAAAAACTATGACAGGTAGATGAAGACAACCCAGATAAGAAATACTCAGTTTGAAAAGACGATCTTAAATATGTAATGAAAATTATAGGGTTCCATTTAAAATAACAAAGTTGGTATCATTTCCGGCTAAACCGGAAGTGACGGAATCTTGCCAATATTTTAGGTGAATTCAGAATTGTCGATAATGGCCGAGTACCAAATTTCAAATTTCTATTCCACTGGGAAGTGGAAAAATTTCTAACGAACGGTCTACGTGAATCACCCTGTATATGAAAAACGCCATACTTGACATGCAACTTTCACAAAACTTTTACATTTACTCAGTTGGTATTGCTCCGATTAGTTAGGTTCGATTTAGAGTAAAAAGAGGGGTTACACGTCCAGTCTACAACAATTTATCAGGACTTGGCTCCTCCAAATTTTTCAATTTCCAAATTATTGGAACAAAATCCTTTGCTGACCTTCAAAGTATTCCGGATTGCGTTATTTCAAAATATTTTGAGAAAAAATGTGTTGCTTTGGTCTTCAAACACGATTTTGGTCATTATTTTTCAAAAATTTTATTTTTCTCAGTAGGTATTGCTCGGATTTTGATAAAACCACCACCAATCGGTTATTTAGGTTCGTTTTAGTATAAAAAGAGGGGTTACACATCATGTCTAGAACAATTTTTTATCAGTTCTTGCAACCTCTCAATCTTTTCAATTTCCAAATTTTTGTAACAATCCATTGCAGAGCTTCAGAGTACTCTGAAATGCGTTTCAAAACATTTTGACAAAAATGTTGTTGCTTTGGCTTTCAAACTATTTTGGTCATTCTCTTGTCAAAAATTTTAGTTTTCTCAGTTGGTATTGGTCGGATTTTGATAAAACCCCCACTAATCGATTATTTAGGTTCGATTTAGTATAGAAAGAGCCCAGACTTCAATAATCGTTTATCATGACTTGCCCCCCCCCCTCAATTATTTCAATTGCCAAATGTTTGGTACAAAATCCATTGCTGACCTCAAATTACTCTGGATTGCGTTATTTAAAAATATTTTGAAAAAAATTTTGTTGCTTGGGCCTTCAAACATGATTTTGGTCATTTCCATCTGAAAAATTTAGATTTTCTCAGTTGGTATTGTTCGGATTTTAATAGAACCGCCACCAATCGATTATTTAGGTTCGTCTTTTAATGTAAAAAGAGGGGTTACACATCACGTCTAGAATATTTTTTTGTCAGGACTTGCCCCCCCCCTCAATTTTTCCAATTTCAAAATTTTTGGAACAAAATCTTTTGCTGACTTCGAGAGTATTCTGGATTCTGTTATTTAAAAACATTTTGAGAAAATATTTGTTGCTTTGGGCACACGATTTTGGTCATTTTCTTGTAAAAAATTTCAATTTTCTTAGTTGGTATTGCTCCGATTGTGATAAAACCACTACCAATCGATTATTTAGGTCCGGTTTAGTATAAAAAGAGGGGTTACTTGTCCGGTCTACAACAATTCTTTATCAGGACTTGTACCCCCATTTTTTTAATTTCAAAATCTTTGGAATGAAATCCAGAGTACTCTGAATTGTTATTTTAAGATATTTTGTGCAAAATTTTTCTTTGCTTTGGGCTTCAAACACGATTTTGGTCATTTTCTTGTCAAAAATTTTAATTTTCTCAGTTGGTATTGCCTCGATTTTGGATAAAACCACCACCGTTCGATTATTTACGTTCGTTTTAGTATAAAAAGAGGGGCTACACGTCCAGTCTGCAATAATTTTTTATCAGGACTTGCCGCCCCTTAATTTTATCAGTTTCAAATTTCAAAGTACTAAGTTGCGTTATTTCAAAATATTTAGAGAAAAAAGTTGTTGCTTTGGCTTTCAAACATGATTCTGGTCAGTTTCTTGAAAAAAACTTCAATTTTCTCAGTTGGTACTGCTCAGATTTTGATAAAACCAACAGCATTCGATGATTTAGGTTCGATTTTGTACAAAAAAGGCGTTACACGCCCCCTCCCCAATTTTTTAACAATATTTGGAGAAATAAATTTGTTACTTTACGCTTACCAACTCTATTGCGTCGATTGGTCGAAAGTGTTGCTCCGCATCAAAGTAGGCGCTTCTGAATTTTGTATCCAAACTCTCGTGTCCTTCTTCATCGGTTGTTTGTTTTTGCTCTCTTCTATTTTCTTCCACAGACTCGCTATCTTACTGGTAACTTGTTTTTTTGTCGTGTTGGTAACCGTGGTGGAAACATGACCCCCACTCCTTTGCGGCGGATGAGGTATCCCTGTTTTTTTTGGTATTTCACTTTTCAGGCTCTGACTCGACGCTGAATTCTGAATTTTTCTATTGGTTATCGCCTCCCTGCTATCGGCACTAGTAGACCTCGTATAAACATTTTTCGAAGTTCTACTAGATGGCGCTGTTGAAGTGACAGTTCTCGGTCTAGATGGAATTTTGGAAATTTGGGGGATTTTACTGAGGGCACCACCCGCAGTTGGTATTCTGCTTTTGGGTACTTCGTCTTTGGTGAACGTGCTTTGTCTTTCCAGAGGCTTCTTGGTTCTAGCTGGACTAGTCTTTGGTGTATTTGTTTTGGTACCGTACCCACTCGAGGCACGACTTTGAGGTACCGCTGCAACGCTTTTGATTGGCTGCCTGGCAGACGTCAAAGTGGATGTGACGTTTTTGACGAGGTTAGAGGTCACGCTCCTGATTGGCTTGACGGTTTTTGGTGCGAGCCTATTGGTGTATTTCGAGTAGAGAGGTTTTCGTCTTCCTCTAATTCCTTTACTGATTGCCTCTTCCCCCATTTCCGGTTCAACCTCTTCCGGTGGCTTAACGATTTTTGGTTTGACAGCTTCAGGAGCGTTCTGGAACGCACCCCGACTCTTCGGGTTTGTTCGCTCGGAATCGTCCTCTATCGACACCAAACTCAACGTTTCGCAATCCAGCAACTCCGCAGTCGGTAAAGCAGGTTCCTGCAGGAGATTTGGTCCCTCGCTCGGTAGTTCACTCGCACTAACCACACGGGTTTCGTATCGGGCCCTATCGGCTTGTCGTCGTTCCCTCGCCGTCTTTCGGGGAGTTACGTAAGTGTTCGTGTCCAAAACCGATTTGTACTCCTCGGAGAAACAATCGACGGTTTTGAAATCCTCGCTCGTCGATTGTTTTTCCTCGCCCTCTTCTCGAGTTGCCATTTCCGCTGCGATAGTGTAAGTTTTGTAGCGGTCCCTGGCCAGGTTCCTCCTCAATTTGGACGTGTTTTGTTTTCCCAAACATTTGAATCTCTTCGGTGACGTTTCGGGGCTGGAACTCGCATCCGATTGGATGGGGGTGGCGCTGTTGGCGTCCGAGAACTCGGTGACGTCATCTTCGGTAGCTGTCGGGATGTGCGTGTTGCAGTCCTCGAACATTTCCGTCTCGCTGCCGATCGCCGAGGTTGGGATGTCGGCGAGGGAGTTGCAGAGGTCGGTGATGTCGTTGAAGAGGGAGGGGGGGTTGATGTTGTCGATGATTGGTTGAAAGACGCTCCCCGAACCCTGGAGGACATAAGTTTATTACTGCATTACCAACCTGACAAACTGAAAATGTTAAAATGGATTTTTATCGCCACAAAGGTGATTATGAAGTTTCAGCTGACTTTCATTGTGGCCAACTCAAAAACAGTTTCTAACCAAAAAATATTATTTCAATACCAACATAATTACTCGCATGAAAGTATTGTCAACCTAACAAACTAAAACTGTTTAAATACATTTTTATCGATTACACAAGGTAGTTTCACAGTCTCGTTCCACAAAATTTTTACGTACTGTTTAGGACGCGTTTCGGAGTGTTACTCCATCTTCAGCTATAAAAGAAATTAACACAAAATACAAAACAGTTGCCTGAAAAATGAAAAAACGTTTGGGTCAAAGAAAAATAACAGCTTTTGGGTCGCACTGTAAATCGATCGAAAGACGCTCAAACAATGTTATTTTTGTGTTAATTTCTTTTATAGCTGAAGATGGAGTAACACTCCGAAACGCGTCCTAAACAGTAAGTAAAAATTTTGTGGAACGAGACTGTGAAACTACCTTGTGTAATCAAACATCAGTTCCTCTTTGAAAAATGGACCAAGCTTTCAACCTACATTTTTATCGTCACAAAGGTGATTATGAAGTTTCAGCTGAATTTCATTGCGGCCAACTTAAAAACAGAAAAAAAAAGTATCCAGCCAAAAAATATGATTTCATTACCAACCTAATTACTCGCATGCAAGTATTGCCAACCTAACAAATTACAACTGTTTAAATACATATATTTTTATCGTCACAAAGGTGATTATGAAGTTTCAGCTGAATTTCATTGCCGCCACCTCAAAAACAGAAAAAAGTATCTATTTCTAACCAAAAAAATATGATTTCATTACCAACCTAATTACTCGCATACAAGTATTGCCAACCTGACAAACTAAAACTGTTTAAATACATTTTTATCGCCACAGAGGTGATTATAAAGTTTCAGCTGAATTTTATTGCGGCCAACTCAAAAACAGAAAAAAAAGTTTCCAGCCAAAAAATATGATTTCATTACCAACCTAATTATTCGCATGCAAGTATTGCCAACTTAGCAAATTACAACTGTTTAAATATATTTTTATCGTCACAAAGGTGATAATGAAGTTTCAGCTGAATTTCATTACCGCCAACTCAAAAACAGAAAAAAGTGTCTATTTCTAACCAAAAAAATATGATTTCATTACCAACCTAATTACTCGCATACAAGTATTGCCAACCTAACAAACTACCAACCTAATTACTCGCATGCAAGTATTGCCAACCAAACAAATTAAAACTGTTTAAATACATTTTTATCGTCACAAAGGTATAATGAAGTTTCAGCTGAATTTCATTGCCGCCAACTCAAAAACAGAAAAAAATGTGTCTATTTCTAACCAAAAAATATGATTTCATTACCAACCTACTCGCATGCAAGTATTGCCAACCTAACAAACTAAAACTGTTTAAATACATTTTTATCGCCACAGAAGTGATTATAAAGTTTCAGCTGAATTTCATTGTCGCCAAATCAAAAACAGAAAACAAGTGTCTATTTCTAGCCAAAAAATATGATTTCATTACCAACCTACTCGCATGCAAGTATTACCAACCTGACAAATTAACACTGTTTAAATACATTTTTATCGTTACAAAGGTGATAATGACGTTTCAGCCGAATTTCATTGATGCCAACTCAAAAACAAAAAAAAGTTTGTAACCAAAAAATATGATTTCATTCATTACCAACCTACTCGCATGCAAGTATCGCCAATCTGACAAATTAAAACCGTTTAAATACATTTTTCTCGTCACAAAGGTGATTATGAAGTTTCAGCTGAATTGCATTGCAGCTAACTCAAAGACGTAAAGGTCAATGCAACATAAATAATAATAAATAATAAAAACGGAAAAGCAACTTTCTAGCCAAAAAATATGATTTCACTGCCAACCTAACAAACTAAAACTGTTTAAATTAATTTTTATCATGTGGCCAACTTAAAAATTGAAAAAGCAATTTCTAACTAAAAAATATGACTTTATTACCAACTTAATGACTCGCATGCAAGTATTGCCAACCTGACAATCTAAAAATGTTGAACACATTTTTAAGGATGTAAGTATTAGAATAAATTTTGAAGGATGCAAAGTCAACAAAGTGACAACATAACCTCACTTTTTGATACGTGTGTGGCTAATGCTCGCTCGTTAGACAATCTCTTCGATTCCATTAAGGACACCAATTTACGTAAATGTTCTAATGCATTTTTTATGATGCTCGATAAAACAGTAATTTATTCAAATGTTAGAATGCATTTTTAAGAATTCAAAGTCAACAAAGCGACAACATAACCTCATTTTGTGATAAAGGGGTTGTCTAATCATGCTCGCTAGAGCTCGCTCGTTATACAATCTCTCAGACTCGATTAAAAACAATTTACGCAAAACGTTAGAAGGCACTTTAAGCATGAAAAGTCAACAAAGTGACAACATAACCTCACTTTTTGATAATGTGCGTGTAACGAGCGAGCATTCTAGCTCTGCTCGCTCGTTATACAATCTCTCCGACTCGATTAAAGACACCAATCTACATGTTAGAATGCATTTAAAGGGTGGCATCAAGAAACTAACAGCATAACCTCACTTTTTGAAAAAACGCGCTTGACATGCTCGCTCGTTTGACAATTGTGAAACGAGCGAGCAGAGCGAGCATGTCAAGCGCGTTTTGAGAAATTTCTTCCACTCGATTAAAGACACCCAATTTACATAATGTTAGAATGAAGTTTTAAGGATAGAACGTCAACAAAATGACAACATAACCTCACCTTTTGATAAAGTGCGTGCCTAACTTATATAAAAAACTACTTGAAAACAAAATCTTCCACTTACCGACTCTTTAAGCCCCCGATTCAGTTCACTCGTCAAACTCATAACGCTGACAATACTCCCATCCATGTCCAAAACCTCCCCCAACATAGAGGGCGGGTTGATATGGTCCAAATTGGACAGGCTCTGATTCTCCAAACTATCCAAGCTCGAGGCACTAATATTATTATTATTAAACGAACAACTCAAAGCCCTCTTGACCATGAGGGCACGAGGCAACGAGATCTTCCTCACAGCCAACTTGGGGCTTTTCGTGACGTCAAAACTGCCATTACCACTGAAGGACTCTACTAATTGCGGCGGCTGTACTTTGTCCAGTTCGAGGGAGGCCACGCTGGATATGCTGTGCGACATTTCGGCCTCGTTTTGGAAGACTGTGGCCATTTTCATGGCCTCCTGAGCGATAAGAGTGGATTCGGTGACTGTGCCGGTCGTGCCCAGGGAAGAAAATTCTGAGGAAAAAAGAAAGTGTAGCTGTTCAATTTATTTATATTTATAGCCGATTTTTGGCGAAGGCAAAAGTTAAAACATGACGTTTAAAACTTGACAGAATGTTTGACGTTTCCCAAGTATAAACTTGACGTTTGATTGCTTTTGTTGCGAAAACGTTTGGAAAGTTCAGGATCTTGAAACTGCAATGAAAACTTGTAATCACATTGTTTTACTCATCATTCAAAATAATGAGGTTATATCAGGAGAGGTAAAAATTGTGTATTCTTCTCCGTTTTTGAAATACATTTAATTTTATTGACTTATGATTGTTTATTGCACATTCACATTGCACCTATCGAACAAATACTTCAATAAAGTGAATTCGTGCAAGTGACAGCGATGACAGTCAAATTAAACAACTGTCAAGTTTCAACGTAGCTCACGACCTGTGTTATAACTTGACAGCTAAAGTTATAATAACTTTAAATAATAATAATAATAATAATAATAATAAGTTTATTGTGCATTCATAATACAATAATACACAAAAGGAAGGCAATCAGTTATGAAATATGGCGGAGCTTCCGGTAAAGTTAATACTAGACATCGCAAAAATGCCAACAACTGTCAAAGTTTTAATAAAGTTAAAACTTTGCCATTGCCAAAAATCGGCTTATGTGTCAAATGAAAGTCTGACACTTGATTGCATTCTGTCAGAAGACAAACGTCAAAAGCTGACAGATAATTTGACACGTGTCAAAGCTTGTGACAGTTTATTACCTTTCGAAGAAAAATCGTTGGAATGCACTTCCGGCGGCCCTGCGACTTCCTCTTTGACATCTTGGGGAGATTCGTAACTGAACGTGACGACGTTGGGGGCACTGCCCGAAATACTGGGAAAAGACACTGAATTTTTGGAGGAATCCTCGTTCCAGGTGTTGTCCTTGAACTTTTCGTCGTTTTGCAGGTGGGAGGCTTGGGACACCAGTTCGGCCGTGAATCGTTCCAAGGACTCAATCATGGCGTCGGGATCCAACATGCGATTGTCTAGTTGGCTGGTTTCATCGCAGCTGCGCTCTAGTAGGCGGTCGCGATCGTCGCAATCCAAGTAGGCTGTTGGTTCTTCTTTTGTTTTTGGGGAGTTGGAGTTCGTCTCTGAGTCGGGGGATTCCTCGGGGACGCTGTTGTTGTGTTCCAGGGAAATGTTCAAACTGCCTGAAAATCGAGGAAATGCCACTTAATAATGACTTCCCCAAATTTGAAGGATTTTGGTGCAAATACAAATTTCTAGCTCCCACCCACTTGGACAAAAGTAACTTTTGTAGAACCAGAAAACTTCAACTTCAATGTGAAGGGGAATCTATTGGCGCAAATTTCAAACTTCTGGCTCTCACCCACTTCGAGAAAAGTAGCTTTGCGTAACTTTAAAACCTCAAAATCCAAGGAAATCAACAAAAAACGCCAAGTTTAGATTAAAATCGTATTTTGTATTATCAGAAACTCTAATTGATACTAATTTTTTTCACAAAAAACTTAAATCGCAAAAATTCACTATCAAGTATACGTTTCTGAGGTGATTTTTGAAAATTTATTGCGACCCCAAGTGTGACCCATCTCACTTCCCCAAATTTGAAGGAGAATCGATTTGTGCAAATTTCAAACTTCCTGCTCTCATCCACTTTGAGAAAAGTAGCTTTGCGTAACTTCATAATTTCAAAATCCAAGAAAAACCAACAAAAAACGGCAACTTTAGATTAAAATCGTATTTTGTATTATCAGCAACTCTAATTGATACTAAATTTTTTCACAAAAAGCTTAAAACACAAAGTTCACCAGCAAGTATGTTTTTGTGATAATTTTTGAAAATTTGTTGCGACCTCAAGTGTGACCCATCTCACTCCCCCAAATTTGAAGGAGAATCAATTGGTGAAAATATCAAACGTCTAGCTCTCACCCACTTCGAAAAAAGTATCTTTGCGTAACTTTAAAACTTCAAAATGCAAGCAAATCAACAAAAAAATGACAAGTTTAAATTAAAATCGTATTTTGTATTATCAGCAACACTGACCGCTATTAATTTTTTTCACAAAAGATTTAAAACGCAAAATGCACCAGGAAGTGTACGTTTTTGAGGTGATTTCTGAAAATTTATTGCGACCCCAAGTGTGACCCATCTCACTTCATCAAATTTGCAGGAGAATCGATTTGTGCAAATTTCAAACGTCTTGCTCTCATCCACTTTGAGAAAAGTAGCTTTGCGTAACTTTAAAACTTCAAAATCGAAGGAAATCGACAAAAAACGGCAAGTTTAGATTAAAATCGTATTTTGCATCATCAGAAACTCTAATTGATACTAATATTTTTCACAAAAAACCTAAAACGCAAAAAATCACTAGCAAGTATACGTTTTTGAGGTGATTTTTGAAAATTTATTGCGACCGCAAGTGTGACCCATCTCACTTCCTCAAATTTGAAGGAGAATCGATTGGCGCAAATTTCAAGCTTCTACCTCTCACCCACTTCGAGAAAAGTAGCTTTGCGTAACTTTAAAACCTCAAAATTCAAGGAAATCAACAAAAAACGCCAAGTTTAGATTAAAATCGTATTTTGTATTATCAGAAACTGTAATTGATACTAATTTTTTTCACAAAGAACTTAGAACGCAAAAATTCACTAGCAAGTAAGTATACGTTTTTGAGGTAATTTTTGAAAATTTACTGCGACCGCAAGTGTGACCCATCTCACTTCCCCAAATTTGAAAGACAATCGATTTGTGCAAATTTCAAAGTTCTTGCTTTCATCCACTTTGAGAAAAGTAGCTTTGCGTAACTTCAAAACATCAAAATCCAAGGAAACCAACAAAAAACGGCAAGTTTAGATTAAAATCGTATTTTGTATTATCAGCAACTCTAATTGATACTAATTTTTTTCACAAAAAGCTTAAAACACAAAATTCACCAGCAAGTATGTTTTTGTGATAATTTTTGAAAATTTGTTGCGACCCCAAGTGTGACCCATCTCACTCCCCCAAATTTGAAGGAGAATCGATTTGTGCAAATTTCAAACTCCTTGCTCTCATCCACTTTGAGAAAAGTAGCTTTGCGTAACTTCAAAACTTCAAAATCCAAGGAAACCAACAAAAAACGGCAAGTTTAGATTAAAATCGTTATTTTGTATTATCAGAAACTCTAATTGATACTAATTTTTTTCACAAAAAACTTAAAACGCAAAAATTCACTAGCAAGTATACGTTTCTGAGGTGATTTTTGAAAATTTATTGCGACCCCAAGTGTGACCCATCTCACTTCCCCAAATTTGAAGGAGAATCGATTTGTGCAAATTTCAAACTTCCTGCTCTCATCCACTTTGAGAAAAGTAGCTTTGCGTAACTTCATAATTTCAAAATCCAAGAAAAACCAACAAAAAACGGCAACTTTAGATTAAAATCGTATTTTGTATTATCAGCAACTCTAATTGATACTAAATTTTTTCACAAAAAGCTTAAAACACAAAGTTCACCAGCAAGTATGTTTTTGTGATAATTTTTGAAAATTTGTTGCGACCTCAAGTGTGACCCATCTCACTCCCCCAAATTTGAAGGAGAATCAATTGGTGAAAATATCAAACGTCTAGCTCTCACCCACTTCGAAAAAAGTATCTTTGCGTAACTTTAAAACTTCAAAATGCAAGCAAATCAACAAAAAAATGACAAGTTTAAATTAAAATCGTATTTTGTATTATCAGCAACACTGACCGCTATTAATTTTTTTCACAAAAGATTTAAAACGCAAAATGCACCAGGAAGTGTACGTTTTTGAGGTGATTTCTGAAAATTTATTGCGACCCCAAGTGTGACCCATCTCACTTCATCAAATTTGCAGGAGAATCGATTTGTGCAAATTTCAAACGTCTTGCTCTCATCCACTTTGAGAAAAGTAGCTTTGCGTAACTTTAAAACTTCAAAATCGAAGGAAATCGACAAAAAACGGCAAGTTTAGATTAAAATCGTATTTTGCATCATCAGAAACTCTAATTGATACTAATATTTTTCACAAAAAACCTAAAACGCAAAAAATCACTAGCAAGTATACGTTTTTGAGGTGATTTTTGAAAATTTATTGCGACCGCAAGTGTGACCCATCTCACTTCCTCAAATTTGAAGGAGAATCGATTGGCGCAAATTTCAAGCTTCTACCTCTCACCCACTTCGAGAAAAGTAGCTTTGCGTAACTTTAAAACCTCAAAATTCAAGGAAATCAACAAAAAACGCCAAGTTTAGATTAAAATCGTATTTTGTATTATCAGAAACTGTAATTGATACTAATTTTTTTCACAAAGAACTTAGAACGCAAAAATTCATTAGCAAGTAAGTATACGTTTTTGAGGTGATTTTTGAAAATTTACTGCGACCGCAAGTGTGACCCATCTCACTTCCCCAAATTTGGAAGACAATCGATTTGTGCAAATTTCAAAGTTCTTGCTTTCATCCACTTTGAGAAAAGTAGCTTTGCGTAACTTCAAAACATCAAAATCCAAGGAAACCAACAAAAAACGGCAAGTTTAGATTAAAATCGTATTTTGTATTATCAGCAACTCTAATTGATACTAATTTTTTTCACAAAAAGCTTAAAACACAAAATTCACCAGCAAGTATGTTTTTGTGATAATTTTTGAAAATTTGTTGCGACCCCAAGTGTGACCCACCTCACTCCCCCAAATTTGAAGGAGAATCGATTTGTGCAAATTTCAAACTCCTTGCTCTCATCCACTTTGAGAAAAGTAGCTTTGCGTAACTTCAAAACTTAAAAATCCAAGGAAACCAACAAAAAACGGCAAGTTTAGATTAAAATCGTTATTTTGTATTATCAGAAACTCTAATTGATACTAATTTTTTTCACAAAAAACTTAAAACGCAAAAATTCACTAGCAAGTATACGTTTTTGAGGTGATTTTTGAAAATTTATTGCGACCGCAAGTGTGACCCATCTCACTTCCCCAAATTTGAAGGAGAATCGATTTGTGCAATTTTCAAACTTCTTGCTCTCATCCACTTTGAGAAAAGAAGCTTTGCGTAACTTCAAAACTTCAAAATCCAAGTAAAACCAACAAAAAACGGCAAGTTTAGATTAAAATCGTATTTTGTATTATCAGCAACACTGACCGCTATTAATTTTTTTCACAAAATACTTAAAACGCAAAATTCACCAGGAAGTGTACGTTGTTGAGGTGATTTTTGAAAATTTATTGCGACTCCAAGTGTGACCCATCTCACTTCCTCAAATTTGAAGGAGAATCGATTAGTGCAAATTTCAAACTTCTACCTCTCACCCACTTCGAGAAAAGTAGCTTTGCGTAACTTTAAAGCTTCAAAATCCAAGGAAATCAACAAAAAACGTCAAGTTTAGATTACAATCGTATTTTGTATTATCAGAATCTCCAATTGATACTAATTTTTTTCACAAAAAACTTAAAACGCAAAAATTCACTAGCCAGTATACGCTTTTGGGGTGAGTTTTGAAAGTTTGTTGAAGGAGAATCGATTGGTGCAAATTTTAAACTTCTAGCTCTCACTCACTTCGAGAAAAGCACCTTCACATAAATTTAAAATTCAACAAAATTAACAGATTCTTACCTTGGATCTTTGACACTGAACCACTGCTGATTCTGGGCCTGTGAAAAAAAAAATTGAAACTGTAAAATCGCTAAAATCTTTAAACTCACTTCTCGACATTTGCAGAAAGATTGTCGATGGTCTCTTCAGTCATGTTTAATAAAGTATCGGTTTTCTTTAAGTCAATATTTCTCACTTTACAGGTTTCACTGCCATCGCCTACTCCGTTAAAATTAATCCGTAGGGGTGTGCTGCTTGAAAATCCCCGCCGACTTCTCGGAATTTGTGTTTTAGGTTTCGACAGAAGGCTTTGAAAACAATCAATAAAATCATTAAAATATTCATATTCGCAATAATACTACGTGTTGACATTTTGATCGTATTAACAGTTTCAGTAATTATTTGCTGCGATTTGACAAGTCGATTAAAAATACATAATAATAATTATGTAAATCTTTAAGAATTGTTTTTCTAAAAGGTTAATACAGCAAATGGCTAGCAAAATGTTAACACGTAGCCTTACGGGGAATTTCACTTATTGTCCCTGTAGTGAAAATTGTGACGTTGCCACTTTCAAACCAGAAAGATAATATCAGCTTTTTTTTAAAATAGCCGTTTTCACATTTTTCGGGATAACTCAGGAACGAATCAAGATATCAAAGAATTCTCTTCGGATACTTAACCGACTTCGCATGTTTTACTGCTTAAGGGATAATTAATGAAAAATGAACTCACCTGGACTCAGGAATGCCAATAAAATCACTGAAATGTTCATCCAGTTCGTTTAAAAGTGAACTTTTTTCCTTTTCCACGTCCTGTTTTTCATCAGCTGAGCCTAGCCACTGAAATCGATTATCGTTATTTCTTTTATGTGCAAAATAATGAACGGTATTAAGTATACCTCGTCTGGAAGGTGTACTGATATATCTTGCAGGTCTATTTCGAATGAAGGCATTATGATTGTAGGCGTGTTTTGGCTGCGAAGAGAAAAATTGGATAGATTCGATGCGGATGGGGGGTGGTTTCGTGCCGTGAAGTTGTCGAAGGAAACGCTGGAAATGAGACGCAGTTTAAAATTTTACGAAAAATAAATAATTTTTTTTTTATTTTTCAATTTATAAATAAAGCTAACTTTGTCGCCCTGTCGACGTTGTTGTAAAAAGGTTCGATTTACCAAATGCAGTATAGTTTCTATGGAAACCAAAAATAACAGCATACATAGCCAGTAAGTGAAATATATGACACTCAATTATATTCTCTGATCATCTGTCAATTGTGCGTCGTCCATGGATCTGCCGAATGTATAAGCTGATGCTAAGCCGAGGTTTTGCGAGCTTTGGAGGAGCCAAAAGCGAGTAGTCAGTTGAAAGTGTAATGATTGAGGCAAAGCCGAAGGCGACTAATCAAATAAAAATATAAAAATTGAGGCGAAGCCGACGGTTTGTGAGCTTTGGCGAGTCAACAGCGAGTAGTCAATTGACAGTGTAAAAACTACTAATCAAATAAGAATAAAAGTATAAAAAAGTAAAAAATCTGGAAAATGGCGGTCGACTCTAAAAGCCTCATCTTTTGTCTACGTCCGGTACAAAATTGGCCAAAAATAATAACAAAGTCAGTCAAAAATAAATCGTTCAGTTTCGGAAATTCTTAATTTTCAAATAAAATTGTAATTTCACTCCACAAAACCAAAGCAACTTACCCAGAATCCCCAGAAATCAATCTCCGTTCCAGCGACGACTGATTATCAGTATCCGACGTTTCGTCCACGGAGCAATGATCCTTCTCGTCCAAATAATTGTTAACCTCCTTCGACTTCTTCACTTTACTTTTGACGAAACTCGGAATTCCACTCGGCAAACTAGCGGATTTCCCCTCCGAACTGGTCGAGGGCTCCCCCACCCTCATTTTAACTGGAGAATCCCTCTCTATGTTCTCGTAGGTTTCGGAGAGACTCTGGTCGAGGTCTTGAAGCAGCGCCTTTTGTTTTCTAGCCCCCAACGTTGGCAGCACTGGCAAGTCCAAGGACAGGGCCGTCGAGTCCACCACTGGCAAAATATTTTGCGAGGGGCGCACACTCAGGAGATTCTTCAGGGCCGCACTCGACCCCATCGCGATCATTTTATGTTTGGAGTGGTTTAAGCTGCGGAGGAGCCCCGGGGCCCCCAACTGCCACAACTCCTCCTGATCGACCGAACTCTTCGCAGAGAGGTTCCAAAGAGTGCCGCAGGCGTTGCTGACAATTGTCAAACTCGGCGATTTCAATTGGTTGAGGAGGATCTGAAGGCAGTTGTGTCTGCGCAGGATTTCTCTGTAATCGTCTCTGACTGCGATTTGACTCGAAATGTTTCTCAAGATTCCACCGGTGTTTTCGATGATTGCCAAAGATTTCGAAGGGGTTTTGTACGTCAACATGTCGACCAGCAACCCCAAAGCGCCTTCCACTGAGCAAATTTCCGATTTATTTTCGGTGCAGTGTGCCGAAAGGTTCCAGAGGGCGGAAAGGATGGATTTTAAAGTGTTTTCTTTGTTGCTTAACATGGCGGATTTCATTAAACCGGTCACGCTGCCGACCTCGCGGAGGATTTCTTTGCTGCTGGAATCGGCTCGCCAGGATAAATTGCGAAGGACGCTCGCAGTGACCTGGGGGGAGTTTTTTTATGTTTGGGGAAAGTTTCGTGGACAATTTTAAGAAACAACTCGTTTTTACCTTTAACCGATCATATTTTTTGATTTATCACGTGCCTTTGATGTAGTCGATCATAACCTTCTTTTGCATAAAATGGTTAATTGCGGCATTCGTGCGTAAAAATTACCGAAAATGGTCACTTATATCTCTGAATTTAAACAGCTAACATCTGGGGTTCCACAGGGAAGTGTTTTGGGCCCGTCCCTGTTCGCTCCTTGTTCTTTTTGCAGACACTACCGCGGCCGGGAATCATCTGTAACTTAGCACCAAAGCAACCTCATGCGTCACGAATATGCTGAATTATTGTTCGTCGAATGTGCTAAAATTAAATAATTCGAAAACAAAAGTGATGAAGTTTTCATCCAAACAATTGAACTATAGTTTACTAGTAAGGTCCGGCTCGAAAGGCTCAACTATTAGTCAGTCTGACTGCGTTAAATTTCTGGGTATATACAGGGTGTCCCAATTGTCTGTTTTAGGTCGATATCTCCATTACGATTAGAGATAGCGAAAAATTGTTAAATACAAAGTTGCAAAGGGTCAAACAAGGCACACTTTAAAAATACAACCCTGTATATAGGCTGTCCCACTAAGGAATAACAATACAAACTTAGTTTTTTTAAATGGAACAGCCTGTATTTTATTTTTTTATTGGATTCTATGATGAATTCCAAGTAACATTTATTAATTATGTTTTCATCTGAAACGGATGGTTTAAGCCGAAAATGTGCAAAATTGATGGGATAGAGTATGGAAAATCCATTTTCTTGAGATTTTCATTGGAATTTCAAGCATATGAGATGCAAGTAGGTTAAACTTGTTTGTTTTTTGCTGATCACGCAGCATCTGATAATTTTAGGTATTTTGAGTGCCACAGTTATCCACTTTTATACCACGAAATTGAACTTTCAAATCGATTTTCCCCGAAAACGGCTTGAGCTATCGAGTTTCAACTAGAGCACCGTTTTTACGTAAAAATGTGCGGGGAATTCAAATTTGTGCTCACAATTGACCCAAGGTGTCGTACAGAAAAGTTCGAAACAAAAATGTCCGCGACCCCTCCATTCACGCACGTCCCTGAAGCTTTTGCTAAAAACCATTACATTATCCTTGTTCAGCACAAAAATCTACGACAAAGTTCCAAATTTCGTGACCCTATCGTAAGCCGTTCCGCAGAAATTGAAGAAATAACTATTTTTTTTACCCCCTTAGAAGGGCCCTAGCTCCCTTAGGGTGGATTTTTCGAAAAATTTTTACTAAACTTTTAGTCCTAATTTTGATCGTAGAAAGCACTGGTAAACCATTGAAGCCTAATTACGGGACACCCTGTATAGGTAAAATATGGAAAGGACTACACCTCGAAATCTTCAGTAGTTTGTGCTGTAGCGTGTTACTTTTTTGCATTTTTTTGCTACAAGGGCACGAAAAACCGAAATATAGCAATAGATCTCAAAGACATGATAAATTTGTGCATGTGGTTAAAATCTGAACAAAGTAGGTCTATAAATAACGGCACAATTTGGTAAAAAAATCCTTATGGATACTTAATACCTATACATGAACAAGGAGCCTTTAATTTTCTTGCAAATTTTAACGCCTCGTAGTGACTAAACGACTGACTTGACGACTATAGTTTCTCAGACCATTCTTGTAGAGAATTTAATACGCTATTGAAAACGTAAGTATTAAGTGGTCATAATCTAAACAAAGTAGGTGTATAAGGGCCGATTTCATAATCAAAGGCCCTTTAAATATTTGCTTAACAACATTCCAGAAAGGTTGCCCCTGATTGGTCAAAATCCCCTTTAAAGTCGACTCGAACTTTAAAGGACCTTTAACTTTTATTATGAAATCGGCCCTAAATAACGGTACAATTTGGTAAAAAAATTCTCATGGAGAAAATAGAGGAGCCTTCAATTTTCTTGCAAATTTTAACTTAGACGACTGTAGTTGCTTAGACCAATCTTGTAGAAAATTTAGTGCGCTACAGAAAAGGTGAATATACTTTTGGCACCTTATCTTGCTTAGTTTTTGAGATATTTACAAAAAAACGGAAAAAACGAGTTCCTTCTTAAAAATGCCAAAACTGGTGGCTCTTTTATCAGTACCTGACGAAGTTCATCACTGGAACTTTGCAATTGAATCACTAGTGCTCTCATAAAGTCTCTAAAGGAGCAAAGTAAAGCTTTATTCCCGCTGTCACCGAATGTGAGGTTGGTGAGGGCCATACAGGCGTATCTGCGCATTAGAATGCAGTGCGAATCGTCTATGGTGCTACCGTGTTTTGCGTGCTCCACCTGCAAGAGGGGAGAATGACACCTCCAAGTGCTTTATGAAATAATCTTAGGAAATATCACTTGTGCAAAATCATTAAAATGATTTCAGTCTTACCTCCACTAAGTTGGCTATGACGTGTATCCCACCCAGCTGACATATCGCCTGTCGATGCGACTCGTCAAAAGACAACTTCATCAAGTGGGCGATGGTCTGCACCGGATGTTTGTCGCCATCTAGATTGGGAATTTAATAATTTATAACCAATCAATTGTGCTGACCTTGAGAAGATGTCACTTCCAGATCCAGATCTCTGTCGCTTCTGACAGCTTCAGTGTACGCACGCGCACCCTCCACCAACTTGAAAATCCTAACCTCTCTTTTCTTTTGTTTCTCGTCCGGTTGCGAGTGAACTAGATTGTGCAAGGCCTGAGAGGCTTTCTTTCTAGTTTCCGGATCTTTGTCAGACTGGACCATTTGCACTAGAAGGGGTATGCAACCCGACTGGCGCATGGCAAGGCAACTTTCGGGATTGGTGCTTAAAGCGAGTAGGGTTTCACCCATGTCGGCGTGTTCCTGACCGCTTAGCATTGCCAGTAAGCTGTAGACCATGTCGACTTTGGCCTCCAGCTGTTGGGAGGAACGACGGGAAGAATCGGGACTTACCAGGACGCCTCCCCCTGAACTGGACGCGAAACTCATCACGCTTGTTATTTCCTGCTGAAAATTTAATAATTTTTTTTTGAGTGTTGCAGAATCTGTTCCTTGATGATGCCTTAACGGCGAAACATGTCATACAACCACTAAAATATCGCTCTCATCTATATGAAAATTTAATTTTTTTAAATTTCGGCAATTTTATTTACCAAATTGTAATGGTTTTGGGAATTGCCGGGGGTAGGTTCAGAGTTCCACATATTTTTTTCCACTGGCCATGTGCCCCCCCTGTCTCTGATTGGTTCGCTGCTGACGGAAGCTCGGGTGCCCTCGTATTCATCCTCGCTGCTAGTTGGAACGCAGTCACACTGGAACGAATTTCGTAAGGGGTGTTTCTGATAATCGGTTTTATCGTTTGAGAAAAAAAAACATTTCCACTTACATTGCTGGAAGATGCGCTGTATCGGTCCCCCGTCAGCAGGCAATCCATCCTGGAAGAAATTCTCACTTCGTCATTCTGAAACAATTGACGAGATATTTATTGACATGCGCGTAAATCCAGAAAAAATAAATACTCGGACACATGCTGCCGCTATTTCCGTTTTCACAGTTTCGAACATTTGGTCGTGAAATTGTGATATTTTAGTGCCGCAGCAGGATGCGAGGCACTCTTATTCTTGATTATTCGCTCGCTCGTCGTATCGCTTTTCACCCTGTACCGAAGTCAGTAAATACGCAAGGAGTTATGCAATACCAGATAAATAAACTCACCCCTGTAAAACATAAAGGGGTGAAATGATGAGTAGTTGAAAACATGAATTTCTAAATAGCCGCAATTTTTCAACGAATTGGGTTGGAGTGAAATTTAAAACGCAACTTTCTTTAGAGCATGTGGGGGTGGTCAAATACGTCAAATTTTCACTAGTTCTGCTTAACTACAGTTCATTTTCACCCCTCTTGACTTTTCATCCCCCTTCACAAATTTTGAACCCCCTTCGCAATAGGTATGTAAGTATGTCAACACCTACAAAAGTCTGATTTGAACTCTTCGTAACCACAGTTAATCTTCACAACCCACTGTGCGCCATTTTACAAAATTCGCTGAATTTACTTTTTTCCGATATCCCTTCGTAATTTTTCAATCCACTGTGCGTCATTTTGCAAAATTCGCTGAATTTCTTAGGTAATTCTACTCATTATTTACTTATTTGGATTATATTTTGGCTCTTTACGTGGATTATATTTTGGCTCTTTACAACTTTTTAACCCTCTTCACAACATTTCATCGTCTCACAAACATAAACTTGCAAAATTGTCTTATTTTAACTGCAGAAATTTTCTCTTGTCTTGGTCTTTTCATCCCCTCTAATATTTTTCAACCCCCTAGAGTGCTAATTCGCAAAATGTTTGTGTTTCTTTGCTCATTTTCTACTGCAAACACTGTAAAGAAACATTTCCGGTTTCCCACCCCAATTCATTTTTTTTAAACTTACGGTAAAACTATTTTTCAACAATTCGCCTTTTTGACACATCTGCGTGTCTGCGGAGGCATTACGTACCGCTACAGTTCATTTCAAGAGTTTAGTCCGGTCAGTCCGGTTCAGGTACAACGCTCTAGGTTAGCTCCGTCTTTTTCTACACAACGTCTGGCAATTCACCCACGTTGTAGAGTTGACGGCCGACTAGAAGGATGTGTGGGCGTGGCCTAAGTGCGCGAACTTCAAATGTACAGTGCCGTAGAAATTGCAGAGGCGTAGCATAGCGTTGGGCGAGAGCCAACAGAAAAATTCACTACACGTCATTAATTTTCTATTGGAGTGACAGTTTGTCAAGTTTTTTGGCTGAACAAGCAATTTTTAAATTCATTTATTTTATTAATTGTGTGGTGAAATAAATCCAGTCTTTTTGAACGTTGGCATAAATATTAAGTACCTACCTACCAAATGTTCTGAAAGAAAGAAGCACCACAAATTCACAAATAGCAAACAGATAAACAGATATTAAAACGACACACGTGCTACTGTCAGTGTGGTCAGTACTCTCACTCCTCTCACTGACACTACGCCCACCCCGGTCTGAGTAATGGACTCGCCCGGACGAGTTTTGGTTTCTTGCGCAGAGCCGCCCACACATCCTTCTAGTCGGCCGTCAACTTTAACGTACAGTCCTAAGAGTGTCTACTATCGCGTCTCTGTTTAACACATATAAATGGAAGAGACGGATATATCACCCGTTAAAGTATTCTCTAGGACTCGATCGGGGCGCGAAACTATTCCACCACTCATAAACTCATTGATCATATTTCGGTGCACAACTCTGGACACAGTTCTTGTGCTAATTTGCAGAGCACTAGCCACCCTTTCTTGAACTTTATCCACTGATAAAAGCGGCCCGCCATTCTCCTTTTCCTTCGTGAAATAATTGACCAAATTGCGAATTAAATCGTCGACTTCCAAAGATCTGCGAGGCATTTTGACACACAACACGTTGAACGATTTTTCAGAAACTGAACAACACATTTTGAATTCTAATATGTATTTATACCCTTGCACCCCTAATTACAAAGTAGGATAATTCAATATACCTGGAAAAGCTCATTTATAAACCACAAGTCATTATTGGGGCAATTCGAGGAAATATGAAGAAATTGCAAATAGTTTGCAGAGGATTTATAATTTTCTAATTATATTCCCGTAGAGAAATAATTCGTTTGCGCAATTCTGAGAAATCAATGGTTCGAAAGTGCAAATAGTCTGAAGCGAGTAAATAGTAAATAAACAATAAAATAATTCTAATTATATTTCCGTAGAAACACAATTCTTTTTAAAAGTAGGTACTTTGTGTTGACTGTGGTGGAATAACCAGGTTTCACTGTTACTTACGCCGGTCAGGTCGAGGATGAGCGGAACTCATTTGCATTTTACGACCTAACGGACTAAACCCTTGAAATGAACTGTAGGTGCAGATTGATACAATCTGCACCCGATTCCACCAGTAAATTCAGCCGACCCTTACATACCCATTAACGTGATAACTGATAAACATCTACAGAGATCCACATCGCATTGATGTACATCTTCCGGTGGCTTTTTATTTTTAAAAGGCAAAATAAGACTTTCACTTGAATTCAGTGAAGGAAAACGTAATTTTCAGCAATAATCACGAAATATTATTATGGCCATTTGACCCACTAAACTTTCTGCTAATTGCAGAATTTTAATAAAATTAATCTTTCGGTGTTTCGGTTCAATATTTTAAAATTTAATGCACGTGCTTGTATGAACTTGGCGAATATACTGGCAAATACATAGGAAGCCGGTATCGATTAGCGGGGAAGGTCAAAGTCGCTGCAATTTGTTGGTTTAACATTATTTTTCCCTCTTGGTAATTGAATACTTTACTCCCTTGGGAAAATTAGGGATAATAAAGAACAATTTTACTCCCTTGCCATACGCGAGAACATTAACCTGCTAATAATGGTTACGATAAAACAGATGTTGGAGCCAATTATTCAATTGCTTATAAGAGCCATCCGTATCTAAGTATAATTGCTTTCGTGATTGGTACTTGAAATGTTTTATGTTTTCTGGTGGTCTAAATTCGGGGCTTTAAAAACAATTTTACAGCCGATGGAAAAATAAAGTTCACGCAACTTTGTTTTAAGGCCGGATTTACGAGCCTGAAATGCTTCGTGATTTTGTAAGGGAATGGCCCATTGTTTTGAATCGATTCGTATAAATAAAAATTGTTTCAATTTTCGTTTGTTTTAATGCACGCAAAAGATCGAGAAGGAGGTCACCACGATAATCATTTCTCCTTTCTCTCGCCAAATACGTACAGCCTTGGCAACACCCCCGACTCCCACAGGTACGTGTAAAACCGAGTGAAAAACAATTCTTCATCATTCATCATCATCAATTTTTAACTTCTACGCTCAAGGCGGAGCAGTATATAAAATCGATCAAAAATTCGAAATTGAACTGACATCAAATCTTTACGTTTCGGGGTCCCAGGAACCCAAAAAACCTATTTTTGAAAAATGTGTGTCTGTGTGTCTGTGGGTGTGTCTGTCCGTGTGTCTGTCCGTATGTCTGTGGACACGCTACAGCCGAAACTACTGAACTGATTTTGATGAAATTTGGCACACATATTCAGTGGGAGATTTGTAGGTGCTGATTAGAATCTGGGCTACACCGGCTCACGGAAAGTGCCTTTTTGGCACATCAACTTTAAAAATTTAAATACAAACCCCCATTTTTCGCATTACCATATGAATGCTCTTCAAATTTTGCTTCTAAAAATGTATTCACACTTGGGCCCTTTTGACCAAAAAATGGTGCCGTGAAAAAAAACTATGCATAAATGTATATTTTTATTACCGGATTTGATAACTGATTTTTTTTCAAGCCGAAAACCTTAGTGCCATTTTTTCGAAAAATGTCATTTTAGTGGCAATTTATTTTATTGTCTGTGCGGGAGAGGAGCTGATTAGATTTTGAAGCCGATCAGTCAACCCGAAGTGCCCTTTTGGCATAGCAACTTTCTTATTTTAAATATTTAAAAATTTAATAAATGCTGCTGTTATTAATCCAATGCAGTGCGGCGTAGAAGTTCCTGCCGTCTCCGAGACCGCCTTTTTTTTTTTTCTTACGTAACAGTTTCTACGCTTTATTTTTGATCAATAATAGAAAATGGAAAAATAATCAAGTGAAAGGGCTTTTAATTGTCTGTTCAGTGGTGTTTTACTTTTTGAAATAGAATCAGCAGTTTAGGAAAAAAATGAGTTTTGAACTTTCACTTACAAAAAATCAAAAATAATAACTAAAAACAACTTTCCTTTTTATTTAATAACTCTGAAGCATAGCAAATCGATAGCAAAGATTCGGAGACAAATTGAAGGTCGCTTTATTTATTTTACAACCATTGAACTCGTTTAAGTAAAAATCGTTTAAAGTTTGACTTTATTTTAATCGAGAATTTAAAACGTATTTTTTTGGAAACTATTGGGTCTATTTCAAAAAATAAAACATCACTGAAAAGAGAATTAAAAGGCCTTTCCACTGATGCATTATCACTTGACCCCTAAAACTATTTGAGATTTTCGAGGGGGCCTGTTTTCTTTTCCTCGCTCTTTGCAGTGATGGTGAATGGCATCGAACATGGACTCCGGAAACTTCCAAACATGTCCATCATTATTTAGACGACTTAATTACATTTTGTAGAGCTTGTTAGACAAAAGCCTTGATCAGAAAAGTACAAACGCTCGAAGCTGTCTGATGGTGAAAGTAACTATGATGATCTTCATGACAATACTATTTTAATTTAATTTTTTGTTACTACAGTGAAACCTCTCCTTAACGGACACCGATGAAAGCCACGAAGGTGTCCGTTGATGGGAGGTGACCGTTGTAGGGAAAACAATTTGCTTTATTTTATACATTTTTTCTTTAATGCTTCAAAATTTTCGCTTTAAGGACATAGACGCCGTAGTATTTCGCTTGAAAATGCAAACTAACACTGTTTAGGAATTTGAATTGTCCCCCTTTATACCCCTAACTACGGTCATGTAGTCGTGATTCAAAAATGGTTCATTGTATAGATGCGATCAGATAGCAAACCACCCTTCGGGGGATGGGTGTAAATCTAACAACCCTTCACGTCCGTTGTTGAGAGGTAAAATTACAGGTCATTTTTCTAAAATAACAGATATTGTACTGTCCGCGTCCGTTATGAAGAGGGTCCGTTGTTAAGAAATTATTGATTGTGCATTTCCTATGAAGAAGCTTCGGGACCCTGAAAATTGTCCGCTACAAGGAGGTGTCCGGTGTTAAGAGGTGTCCGTTAAGGGAGGTTTCACTGTATATCACGGATGTAAACAATAATATCGAACTCCTTTGCTATAAGGAATTCAATGTAATTTCTTGAGAAGCAATAAATAATTATTATTATTATATGATAGTTCGAAAATTTGCGACGCCTCTCGAAAACATGCAACTTTTAACAATTATATTGAGCAAAAAACACATTTTCTCGAAAACTAATGGATCCATTTCAAAAAATAATTCACCACTGGAAAGAGAATTAAAAGACATTTCAATTAATTAATTAAATCTAAAACCATTAAAGACTTTCGTTGGGCCACACGAAATGCAACTACGCTATTATTAATTTATTGAAGATGACTAACACATCCGCGACTCGAATTAACAGCGACATTGTAATCATCGCCCATGAGGTGGTGATATAAATAATACAAAACGAGGGTTAAACCGTGAAACGTCCCTCATTTTAAGCGATTCAACACTGTCAGCTGTGGAAATTGTGTTTCTATATTTAAACCTGAAACCATTTATTTCAATCCGATTAACGAGCTTGAAAGGAAAAAATCTGATTAAACCAAAAGGATGAAAAAATGTTTACCTACTACAGTAAAATGCTATCTTTACGACACTAACGTTTCTTTGATAAAATATGTACGGCATTTTTAGAAATCT
Organism: Pycnomerus fuliginosus; assembly: GCA_963924575.1. Taxonomy (NCBI): domain Eukaryota; kingdom Metazoa; phylum Arthropoda; class Insecta; order Coleoptera; family Zopheridae; genus Pycnomerus; species Pycnomerus fuliginosus. The sequence continues at coordinate 16,068,237 of OZ004624.1, read as the reverse complement.
GTTTGAACGGTTTTTGCTACTGTTTACTGCCCCTATGCTACTAATTGTTGATGGAATAGGAAACGTTTTAATTTCCCCCGAAGTCAACCTAAAGTTTTACACCCTTTTTTGTGAAATAACCTTGCCGAATATCACTCGCGCACTGATTTTGACCCCGTTTTAATGTCTTCCGATCGTAAAGAACGATTTATTCTTGGCAATATCTCGTCTTATTTTAATTTTAGAGATCGGGTGCCATGAGGCGTAAACTAAAACTTACTACAGTAGAATCCTCACGCGGAAGTGTAACCTCAAGTAATGAACTCACCCTTATCTGTCGCCTAAAAACACCGATACGGAAGTGATACACGCGGCACAAACAAAAGTAAAAAAAAGTTTAAATAAAAAACGATTAATGTTTGTATTTAGAACGGGACAACAGACACAGCTCACATAAAATTAGTTTTAGATGAACGAGCCGCGTAAAAAACGAACACAACGGAGATTATTTCAGCTGACACGACGTGGTGCAATGCAGGAACAACGAAAAGAGACTGCGCTAAACCAGCAAACGTGAAACGATCACGATTTGGTGGAGGCGAGCGAAATGGAAAGGGATCAATGGGGATGCACTTGCAATTACGCCAAAAGTGAACAGAAATTGTAATTTTTTGCCGTTGCTGGCCTCGCTTCGCTCGGCTCGCAAACTTATTTTATCCTTATATGACAAGATTAAAATTATACGGTGAAATTCGTGTGTTCCAAGGTTGGATGGTCAACAGATGTCGGTCAATGTCGCCTGCTATCCCTTATAAGGGCAATGAGTACCCAAATGTCGGCGTTATTGTTGTCTGTTTCATTTACATGCGGCTGAAAAGAACAATCTGAAGTCGATGATATAAAAATAGAATGTTCATGGGCCAGTGGAACGTTCCCTCGAACATTCCTAGGAACCTTTGAAGCCAAAAAAGCTTTCTAACATTCCTTAACACATATTTCCAATGACAAAAAAAATCAAACGAAAAAGTTTTTAAAATAGGAAACATTAATTAGAAAACGACAAGTTTAAATTTAAATCGTTTTTTATATTATCAGCAACTCTAGAGAAACTAATCGTTACTAATTTTTTTCACAAAAGACTTAAAACGCAAAATTCACTAACAAATATACGTTTTTGAGGCGATTTTTCAAAATCTGTTGCGACCCCAAGTGTCACCCATCTCACTTCCTCAAATTTGAAGGAGAATCAATTGGTGAAAATTTCAAACTTTTAGCTCTCACCCACTTCGAGAAACGTAGCTTTGCGTAACTATAAAACTTCAAAATTCAAGGAAATCGACAAAAAACTGCAGTTTTAAATTAAAATTGTATTATGTATTATCAACAACTCTATAGTAACTAATTTTCCCTTAATATTTTCACAAAAAGCTTAAAACGCAAAATTCAATAGCAAATATACGTTTTTGAGGTGATTTTTGAAAATCTGTTGCGACCTCAAGTGTCACCCATCTCACTTCCTCAAATTTGAAGGAGAATCAATTGGTGAAAATATCAAACGTCTAGCTCTCACCCACTTCGAAAAAAGTAGCTTTGCGTAACTTTAAAACTTCAAAATTCAAGGAAATCGACAAAAAACAGCAGTTTTAAATTAAAATTGTATTTTGTATTATCAAGAACTTTAGAGTAACTAATTTCCCCTAATTATTTGCGCAAAAAGCTTAAAACGCAAAATTTAATAGCAAATATACGTTTTTGAGGTGATTTTTGAAAATTTATTGCGACCCCAAGTGTGACCCATGTCACTTCCTCAAATTTGAAGGAGAATCGATTGGTGAAAATTTCAAACTTCTAGCTCTCACCCACTTCGACAAAAGTAGCTTTGCGTAACTTTAAAACTTCAAAATTCAAGGAAATCGACAAAAAATTGCATTTTTAAATTAAAATTGTATTTTGTATTATCAACAACTCTAGAAGAATTAATTTCCCCTAATTATTTTCACAAAAAGCTTAAGACCCAAAATTCACTAACAAATATACATTTTTGAGGTGATTTTTGAAAATCTGTTGCGACCCCAAGTGTCACCCATCTCACTTCCTCAAATTTGAAGGAGAATCAATTGGTGAAAATTTCAAACTTTTAGCTCTCACCCACTTCGAGAAACGTAGCTTTGCGTAACTATAAAACTTCAAAATTCAAGGAAATCGACAAAAAACTGCAGTTTTAAATTAAAATTGCATTTTGTATTATCAACAACTCTAGAGTAACTAATTTTCCCTAATTATTTTCACAAAAAGCTTAAAACGCAAAATTCAATAGCAAATATACGTTTTTGAGGTGATTTTTGAAAATCTGTTGCGACCCCAAGTGTCACCCATCTCACTTCCTCAAATTTGAAGGAGAATCGATTGATGAAAATTGCAAACTTCTAGCTCTCACCCACTTCGAGAAAAGTAGCTTTGCGTAACTTTAAAACTTCAAAATTCAAGGAAATCGACAAAAAATTGCATTTTTAAATTAAAATTGTATTTTGTATTATCAACAACTCTAGAAGAATTAATTTCCCCTAATTATTTTCACAAAAAGCTTAAGACCCAAAATTCACTAACAAATATACATTTTTGAGGTGATTTTTGAAAATCTGTTGCGACCCCAAGTGTCACCCATCTCACTTCCTCAAATTTGAAGGAGAATCAATTGGTGAAAATTTCAAACTTTTAGCTCTCACCCACTTCGAGAAACGTAGCTTTGCGTAACTATAAAACTTCAAAATTCAAGGAAATCGACAAAAAACTGCAGTCTTAAATTAAAATTGTATTATGTATTATCAACAACTCTATAGTAACTAATTTTCCCTTAATATTTTCACAAAAAGCTTAAAACGCAAAATTCAATAGCAAATATACGTTTTTGAGGTGATTTTTGAAAATCTGTTGCGACCCCAAGTGTCACCCATCTCACTTCCTCAAATTTGAAGGAGAATCGATTGATGAAAATTGCAAACTTCTAGCTCTCACCCACTTCGAGAAAAGTAGCTTTGCGTAACTTTAAAACTTCAAAATTCAAGGAAATCGACAAAAAATTGCATTTTTAAATTAAAATTGTATTTTGTATTATCAACAACTCTAGAAGAATTAATTTCCCCTAATTATTTTCACAAAAAGCTTAAGACCCAAAATTCACTAACAAATATACATTTTTGAGGTGATTTTTGAAAATCTGTTGCGACCCCAAGTGTCACCCATCTCACTTCCTCAAATTTGAAAAAGAATCGATTGGTGAAAATTTCAAACTTCTAGCTCTCACCCACTTCGAGAAAAGTAGCTTTGCGTAACTTTAAAACTTGAAAATTCAAGGAAGTCGACAAAAAAACTGCAGTTTTAAATCAAAATTGTATTTTGTATTATCAACAACTCTAGAGTATCTAATTTCCCCTAATTATTTTCGCAAAAAGCTTAAAACGCAAAATTCAATAGCAAATACGTTTTTGAGGTGATTTTTGAAAATCTGTTGCGACCCCAAGTGTCACCCATCTTACTTCCTCAAATTTGAAGGAGAATCGATTGGTGAAAATTTCAAACTTCTAGATCTCATCTACTTCGAGAAAAATGGCTTTGCGTAACTTTAAAACTTCAAAATCCAAAGAAATCAACAAAAAACGACAAGTTTAAATTAAAATCGTATTTTGTATTATCAGCAACTCTAATCGCTACTAATTTTTTTCACAAAAGATTTAAAACGCAAAATGCACCAGGAAGTATATGTTTTTGAGGTGATTTTTGAAAATTGTTGCGACCCCAAGTGTGACCCATCTCACTTCCTCAAATTCGAAGGAGAATTGATTGGTGCAAATTTCAAACTTCTAGCTCGCGCCCACTTCGAGAAAATAAGTTATGCGTAACTTTAAAATTTCAAAATCCAAGAAAATTTATAAAAAACGACAAGTTTAAATTTAAATCATGACAAACTTTATACGCCAATAAGTTTAAACAAATAATAAAATTTTCATCGTACCAACCTAGCAACGTACAAAACCAAAAAGCCCCGACAACAGAAAATCTTCAACTCCGCTCTAATGGAGTGTAAAAAGACACGAGCAACAGCTGCTGCTCTCCATCACTTCATCCTTGAAAATAATTAATCGCCCCACTCAATATCGTTTATATTCAAGTAGCGACCAATAAAACATTTGAAAGATTTATGCCCCCAAACATCGGTTAAATCTCGTAAAAATTCCTTACCATTGAACACGCACAGATTCGATTTAAATTAAACATCGCACGCAAATTTCACTTTTATCCACTTTCTGATCTTCTCAGAGATGTTGCTTAACTTATTACTTATTAATGTACGAATCCGGATAAATTCTATTGTTTAAATGTGAAAGCATAAAATTTTATATTTTTTACCTTGCCGTAGGTGGGCGGAAGAGAGTTGATTCGGGAGGAACAAATCGAGATGAGAGGAGTCGCTAGCTCTTGAACGCGCTGAGTTTTACGTCTCAGGCTGCGCACTTCCGCTAGCAATGCCTCATAATGCGACACCGGTAACGACATCACACACCATCACCTTAAAAAAAAATTACATTAATATAGATACCAAATTTCCGAGCGATAGCAAAAAGTTGCGACGTCACTTTTCGGTATAACTCGAGAACGAGTACAGATTTCTCAAATTAGTTTACAGATTATGAAACAGTGTGAAAAAGTGCATCTTTTTCATATTTTTCTACATGAGTAGGCGTGGAAACAATAATTAACATGGTGCGGATATATAATAAACACAAATTTGACAGTTAAACCGAACAACTTGGACAAATTCTGTTGACGCCACTAGATTCTTAGTGACGAGACCAAATTTCGATAAAATCCACACGATAGCAAATAAGCTATGACGTCACTTCTCGGTTTTCTCAGTATAACTCGAGAACGGGTAAAGATATTTCAAATTCGTTTACAGATAATGAAACAGGGCGAAAAGGTGCATCTTTCTCATATTTTTCTATACGTGATTAACATGGCGCGGATATAGGAAACGCAAAATTTGGCAGTTAAACCGGACAACTAGAAGATTTAAAAAAAACTGTTGGCGCCAATCCATTCATAACATTAACAGTAGTGACGATACCAAATTTCGTCAAAATCTACACGATATCAAAGGAGCTATGACAATGCTATGACGTCACTATTCGCTTTTTTCAGTATAACTCGAGAGCGGATAAAGATATTTCAAATTTGTTTACACCGGCAATTTACGATTTTCTCTCTTCATTTCGATTTTTTGTTATAAAAAAACGAAATCGATGAATGACATGATAACTGACAAGAAAACATTGCGTGAGGAGGCCGACCCCAAAATATTGATTTATGTGCAAAACCGTAGGCGTGCCAAAACTTCTATCACCTAAACAATCTCTTATCACACTAGGTACGTCTAATTAAAATTCTTGGGTGAATTATTTCTAAAATGATTCATTTTTTGTAAAATTCCACTTTTACAATGCCGACTGTCATCTAGTGACAACAAAAACAAAAACGAATCGTTGTTTATCGCGAACATAGGAATAAATGAATTAAAAACAGCAATTCTTGAAGTAATTATTACCATGATGTTTGCAGAATCATTCACAATTTAGATTTTGCACAATTTTTCACAAAAAGAACACAAGAACGGGATCATTAACATAACTACAAACCGAGCCAACTTCTCTTCGTTCGCGGTTGGCACGACTGCTACCACAACTGTCAAGTGTCAATCTCCTTGACGTTCCTAGGGAATTTTACTTCTTAATTAGGTTTAACCTCAAATTACAGCGGCTTTGGTGTTTCAGAATGTTCTAGAAGATTTTTTGAATAAAAAGACCAGAAATCGTGCTAAAATGGCAATGTTTGGTATAATAGTTTCGGGAAGATTGGTAAGATTGCGATAAAATTATAAAAATTATATTTTTTATTTTTCCAGGTGCAAACAGAATTCCAACCAATTTCGGAAACGCAGTTCGTAACTACTATTCTGGATGCAGACAACATAAATCATGTTGTTGTGTTTTTAACAGGAGCTGTGCCCTTTCCCGAAGGCACTGCGGGGCAAGGTAAGTAAATCGATGCTCACCCTAAGGACCCGGGACTAAGTCCTAACAGGGAAGGGAAAACTTAATTTTGGTTTGTACCTCTAGCCATGGAAAGTTATTGCCAATTTTAAGTGCAAAAAAAGTCACACTTCCCATTTTTCACAAGTATCTCTATAATTAAGCAAGATAGGTGATAACAAAGTACTTACCTTTCTTATAGAGCATTAAATTCTCTACCAGAATGGTCTGAGCAACTACAGTCGTCAAGTGCGCCGTCTAATCTCCACAAACCATTAAGGTTAAACTTCAAATTTTGCTGATTTTAGAAATTTAAACCGTTTCTAAAGAAATCCAAGGAAATCTTTGCTTCCCATAGTGCCAACATCACGGAAATTTGCAACCAAGAATGAAGAATTTTTCTTTTTTATAAGTATTGGAAAAATTCAAATTGAAGAATATTTGCTTTTATCGTATGAGTATCTATATACATACAGTCTCACTTTAACTGGAACCACCCAAATATTTCGGTTAATATTGAGCAAATTAAATCGCAATTTTTTCTACACGTAGAGCTTCAAAATTTGCATCTGTGTAATGCTCGAGGTAATGCTTCACCTTCTTTTTTTCCCGAAATCTCCGAAAACAGCGAAATCGTATTAGGCATTTTTTTATCGAAAAATTTTATTAAGAAAAGTTGCTCAGGATACCCCAAATGGGTAAGTGCGGAGTTTCAGACCAAAATAAAAATGTTGAATTTCTGGAGGAAAAAATGAAAAATATCGAAAACTTCCATTATTTTTACAACAAAAGGGTTACTGTGTAGTAAAAAAACAATTGAAATAGGTTTGTTTGACATTTGTTGTTATAACAACACTACTACTTAATCGCAGTGGGCAGTGGGATTTCGGGATAAAAAAAATCGGACCACAAATAACAAAGTTATAGTGTTTTGGAGTTTTAATCTGGCACCCTGTATGCTTCCAGTACGGTCAACGTTACAAAATACTTCAAAGTTTTATCATTTGAGCATAACAGGCTAGCAACCAAGAATAGGAAATTTTTCTTTATTATGTTGGCAATCTTCGAAGAATGGTTAATTTTTTTCATATTGGCACATTTCGAATTGAGGATTATTTGCATCCAGTAGGTACTGCCAACGTTACAAAAGTTTTCAAAGTTCTATTGCTTGAATATGATGAGTTAGTAACAAGTTAGCAATGAGGAATAGGGAACTTCTCTTTATTATGTTGTCAATTTTCGAAAGATGGTGAATTTTGCTTTTTCATATTGGCAAATTTCAAACTGAGGAATATTTGTTTCCAGTACTGCCAACGTTAAAAAAGTTGTCAGTTCCATAGTCTGACAGGTTGGTAGCAAACTGGCAATCAAGAATGGGGATATCTGTTTCCAGTGCTGGATTGAATTTTACAGGTTGGTAACACTACCGGCAGCACAAAATAGGGATTTTTTTGGGCAACCTTTGCCAACTAATACATATACATATTAGCAACTTTATAAAATATTTTCTGTCCAGCAGCAACTTGACGGAGGTGAAACGGGAATGGCCTCAGGCTGGCCACTACGTAATAAAATTATTACCAACCTAGATACTCAGTAACTCAAGTTTACAAGCATTGCCAACCTGACGTAAACAAACTTTTTAAACAATTTCCAGTCAACTTGACAAGCTTAAAATATATTTGATTGGTAATTTCATTGCCGCCAACCTAAAGACGAAAAAATATTTCAAATCAGTTAAGTATTACACTTTCGTTCGCTGTACGAAAAAATGTCCGTTCTGTGGCTCGTAGAGACTAAACGACTATAGGCTGTTCAGACAACTTTTGTAGATTTCACTTCAAAAAGAAAAAAAACCGTTGTAGAGAATTGAATTTTCTAAAAGAAGGTTAACAATTGAGATATTTCACTAATGTTCACTTAAGTCTACTTCAGCTGGCCTGACACCCTCGCCCCCCCAAACTGGCAAGTCCTAGGCCACATTTCCAACAACAAACCTTCTGCAATTTTTAAAGTGTCCACTTTGAAAAAATTGGAAGAAATGGGCGACACGACTAACATGATGTTTGGGCAAAGCCACATCGTGCATAACGCCCAAATAGGGATTGCCATTCAGCCCTTGCCCAACATTATCCAAGTCCCTTCGCTGAACAACCCCAACAGCAACTTGTCCTTTGCCCAAAAAATGCTCGAAAACTTCATGAACTACGTGCTGAGCTTCTCCATAAGACAGCAGGAGATGGTCCCGGATCCAACTGCGACGTACGTTCCGCTGTCCACCGTGCAGAATTGGTATACGAACTTTGAAAGGAGGCTGACTTTTAATCCGAATTTTTGGAAAACATGAATTTTTCATTCACTACTTAAACTTTTCTCATCATCCATTAATTTTGTTCATCAAAGCTGGAAGCTATTGGCTGTTGTCGTCATTTAGAATGTACTGCTATATTTTAAGGTTTTTTGTAATTTTTATTCACTGCTGTCAGGAATCAGTGGCTTTATTTTTACATAGATAAATTTTCTTAAAATAAAGAATTTCTAACTTATTGATTCCATTTTTAACGTTTGATTCCAATAATTCCAAAAAATTCCAATAATGCCAAGAAAATTTCAATAATTCCAATAATTCCAAACCTTTGCGCATGCGTACCAGACTCGAACATTTGCGAAAATTCACGATCGATCTGCGAACTATGGTAACAAACAAGGTAAGCTCTATGGGTAAGCTGGTAGTGGTAGAAGTTGACGGCCGACTAGAAGGATGTGTGGGCGTGGCCTAAGTGCGCGAACTTCAAACGTACAGTGCCGTAGAAATAGATATTAAAACGACACACGTGCTACTGTCAGTGTGGTCAGTACTCTCACTGACACTACGCCCACCCCGGTCTGAGTAATGGACTCGCCCGGACGAGTTTTGGTTTCTTGCGCAGAGCCGCCCACACATCCTTCTAGTCGGCCGTCAACTTCTAACAACATGATTTTGATTCGTTCTTAATTTTTAAAAACTGCGACTGAATTGTTACAATATTTTGAACCGAAATAATTAGGAAATTCACTCGGAAATAACCGCAAGAATTATCCCCAAGTTCCCATCGAACATTAATAAATTAACCCCGAGAAGTCTGAGGACATAACCTCACATGTCTCTGGTACCTACGTTTCCGGGCGTTGCGCCGACTCCGAGGGGAGCTCTGCCGTCAGTTGTCACTGGTTGTCATTTTTTAATGAACTGCGCAGGCGCTATCAATCTGAGACATGCTCAAAATGGTAGGCCCTCTGGTGGATCTTCCAGTAAACACACTGTTAATTCCAATAATTCCAAAAAATTCCAGCAATAATACCAAAAATTCAAGCAATAATTGCAAAAATTACAATAATTCCATGAAAATTACAATAATTCCGTGAAAATTTCCATATAATTCCAAAAAAATTCCGTAATTTCCGAATTTTTGTACAATTACTTCCAAGTGTATAGCCCCTCGAAAAATTGCGAGAAAATTGCGACGTTGCCATTTGTAAGCAACCGACCGCTATTGTAATTTATTATCTTATTGATTTTTGAAATCTGATTCTAAATGCTCGGACCTTGATTAAAGTTAAATATTACATTTACAAGTTCTGTGAAAAAGTAGAAGGTTCTACTGTCCCCGACCCCGAGACTCATGTTCTGAGAGCACCGTTACCGAGTTGTACAGGGTAGTCCAAACGCATTAATACACGGCTCTTACGGCCAAATTTTAAGATGAATAGAATAAAAAATCCCAGTGGCGTACTTAGGGGGGGGGGGCACAGGGGGCCCGTTTAAAAAACGGGTTATTATTTCTGTGAATAAATATGAATCAACAATGGTACACATAGGAAAAGTTCATCGCCAAAAAAAATCGATTTGGAGAGTTCTGGGCATTTTCGCCAAGCACAAAAATCGAAGAATATCTTTTTTTTTAGTTCTGCTTACTTAAGTTCAATATTATTCATTTGATTTTGTTAATACCCCATAAACTTCTTATAGTATTATTATTATTATTATGAAAAAAAAATTCGCCTGCGGCTCTGACCAGGGGGCTCCGAGTATTATTGTGTACCCCCCTAAGCAAATTTCCTAAATACGCCACCGAGGGCAATTTCGTTCCAGCATTAATTTTCTGTGATTTTTAAAAAAATTTGTATTTTTACGCCTTTACCTTTTACTTATGTTTTAAGCTAGTAATACGCAAACAGAAATGGTTAAACCAAATTGACATCTGAAAAGGATTTTTATGCATAAAACAACGATCTTTTCTTTAAAAATTATCAATGTTTAAAGCTAGTAATACGGAAACAGAATGACTAAACCAAATTGACATCTGAAAAAGGATTTTTAAGCTTTTTTGCTTGTGTATTTGCGATTTTCAAAAATCTTGATTTCTTCGATGTTTTTGAAAATCTAGGGTGGACGACTGCACTTCCTTTCAAGTACATGACACGTTTTTCACTGAAAAAAAGATTGTAGATTCGTTGAGAAAAAAGTTTCATACCATTTGAGAAAACAAAAGTTAGGGTCATTTCCGGTTAAACCGTCGGTGGGAAAAAAATCTGACCGCAGAATCAAATCCACATTTAAAAAAATTACTAGTGTATTACAGGTATTACGGGTGTATTTGTAATATTACTGCCATTAGTGTACAAATTTTTGCCTGCGGTTGACCCCTCGTACGCTAATTGCGTTGTTGCCGGATCTCCGCGCGAAATTTGAATTAATGAAAATTTTAAAATTACTGTTCGATATCAAAAAAAATTAATCACCACCATAAAGGAGGACTCATAAGGAATCCAAAAAATTGTAAATGGCTAAATTATGCAAATTCCAAATTGCAATGAAATGAAGGTAATTTATCTCGTAATTTATTCTAATTTACCCTGATTTCTTATTTTATTAATTTATCTTATTCTTTGGCCGTGAATTAATACATTTAAACTACCATGTACAACTCAGTAACGGTGCTCTTAGAATGAAAACATAAATTTACACTTTTTTACAAAATAAAGAAAGTGAGCAAAGTGAAAGCTCTACGCTTTCGTATGGACAGACTATAGATATGCAACCAACTATATTCTCATGCATAAAGTAGGCTTGCGTGAACGACCTTTTAGTCCTTGGAGGTCGTACGTTGACGTTTTAAACGTCAAAACAATGTCATTAAATTTGTAGGTTATTTCCAGACGTTAATTCAAAATTTAGCATCTAAAATCACCTAAAACATTATTGCTAGAAGGAATTTAAATAGAAATAATTTTCAGTGTTTTATTAATTAGAAAATTTTCAAAAGATTAGTTATGGAATCTCGCAGCATTATTTTTGGCGAACTCCTTGTGGCAAACGTGACATTTCAAAGTCTCGATACCTAACAAACAGTCCCTGCAGTAAAAATGTTCACACGGTATCACATACAAGGAATCACTTTTGCCACATCCGCTACATTTCTGAGCATCAGCGGTTTTAATTTTTTTATTACTGCAATCCGGGGCATTGCCGAGGGTCCTCTTAACACCGAAAACAACCGGATCATTCCGGTTCCTCAACAAAAACATGTCGATCCTCCCTTTCAGGGCTGCATTTAAAACCGGTTTTCTTGTATCAGTAAACTTTAGTCCCGTAAAAGGGTCACCGGGTTTCCTCCCGTACAACTTTTCGTTCTCCACGTGTTTCTCGAGGGTGTCCCTGTCGATGGTGTTCCCACTGGGCAGTGTCATGGGAAGAGCCATTATTTCACAGGTAATATCATCGGTGAATTCCTCGGGAATCGCGAGGGAATCCTTTTTTTTCTCGGGGGGCTCATTACTGAGCCCCAAGGGGTGCCCCATGATTCTGTTAATAGTGTTTATGGTAGTCGGAGAGCAGATTCTGGAGGGCTGCCCGAAGATTTTAATGGAACCGATGCAGGGTACTGACCTCTCGGTTCGAAATATCACAATTTTAATCGCGGTGGCATTGGTGAAGATCCTGAACTTGTTGCTTCGGAAGTAAAACAAGCTGCTGGTGCTGTCGTGGCATTGGGGGGGGTTTTCGTTCGAGAACTTGCGGGCGTTGCAAAAAATTACAGTGGAGGTATCGTACACAGCTTTGGCTATCGAGGTATAGGGATTTTTCGAATTCCTGGCGAAAACTTCCACGCCGGAGCACCTCTGAACACCTACGGTGGAGTTTAAGTAAATGTACCGGATGTTAATGGGGCACAACAGCTCGAACTCAATTTCCACTGGGGGCTTCGTTATGGTGTAGGCGAGGAATCCACGCGCCCTCACTGTGTCGTTAGGGTGAATGAGGTTGTCGACTTCGTAGTTGTCGGTGGAGGGGGCCTTGCAAGACACTTTGGGGAGCAACTTGGGATCGAGGAAATTGTACATTTTCCAATTTTGGAAGAGAATTAACAGTTCAGTTCATTTTTTTAAGTTTTTTTGCGATTTTAACTTTTTACTAAAAATGTTGTAGTGAGGTTAGGTGATCTGTCATGTCGTTGCTCTCTGACACTCTCTGATCTCAACAGCGCGAATTGTCATTTGCTATAACCATGGCTATAACAACAAAATCGTTAACGCACGGATTCAACGAAATGCAACCAATTATACAATCCTATTTCATTTAGTCCTATGTATTTTTAATTTCACACAAATATGCCTTAAGAAGACAAATTAACTTCGGAAAAAATTAACAAATGGAAGAGCAGTTGTTACATTGTTTAATGACTATTCCAAATTTGTCATTTTGTTGAAATAAATTAAAGAAGAAAATGTAAAAATGATATGGGACTTCTTAATATTTTTCTTTAATTTATTTCAACAAAATAGCAAAGGAATAGTCATTAAATAACTTAATGACTGTTCTTCAATCTGTTAATTTTTTCCGAAGTTAATTTGTCTTCGTAAGGCAAATTTGTGTGAAATTAAAAATACACGGGATTAAATGAAAGAGGAATGTATAACTGGTTGCATTTCCTTGAATCCGTGCGCACCCTGGTTTGTCATTCCCGTGGATCAGCTTTCGTCATGCTGTGCCAAAACATATTCAGGACTGCTGACACTTCGGCTGACACGCACGCGTCAATGTCAGCCAAACAACAAATTCAAATCAAAATTCAAATACAAGCGGGAATTCAAGTCCGAGAACTAAATAAACTGGTAATTTGGTGTCTATCTCGTGAATCTTGAGTAGAAAATTTCGTTTATGGATTGGGTTTGGTAATTTTTATTAAAACTATTTCGTGAAATATATGAAACAGTAACATGAGGTGTTCTGTAGTAGGTTGCAAAAGTTCCAACGCTAAAAGCAAGGCTTTAGGAGTGAAATTCTTCAGTTTTCCAAAATCTGGCGAAATGTTATTCAAGTGGATTAAAGCATGTGGACTCTGTGCTTGAAGTGAAGTAAGCCTGTTGTGTGTACCTCTAGGTGGTTCGATAATAAATTCTCCTTTAGCAGTGTATTTATTACGTGCGTATGCTTGTATTGTAAATAAATAATTATAATAGGTAGTTGTTTTAATTATATTATCCGATTCAGCACAGGGTGTACCACCGTGGCCTAAGAATGCATTTTGTAATCTTATCATTATGAAAACGGCCTTGTGGTTCATCAGGGTGATTCAAAACGGTATTGTTAATAGCTAATTAATTACTACTTACGTTAATAATTATGTAATATATCGAGCAAACGCCTCTTGCACAATTGATTCTCTAATTATACCTATACAAAGGAAAATTTTTACCGTGAATTTTCCGAGCACAGCGATTTAAATTTCGCGCCAAATATTGGGCACAGCGTGACGTCACATGACATATCGAGTGGCTACCAAAATGTGCGGAGTGACTAACCGTCTATACTAAACCAAGAGCGCACCTTAAACCATCTCAAACGCATACATTAACGCTACCTATTGCTTATAATTATCATAGTTTCGAATGAACGGTCACTTTAACTTCTAGTCTGTAATGCTCTAAAAGCCACTGGAAGATATACATCAATGCGATGTGTATAGCTGTAGGTGTTTATCACGTTAATAAATAGTTATGTGCCTCTTGAATTTACTGGTGGAATCGGGTGCAGATTTTATCAATCTGCACCTAGTAGTGCCTCCGCAGACCCATCACCGATGTTCAAAAAGGCGATTATTGAAAAATACAATATTAAAAAATTGTCAGTCTCGGAAACGATAGAAATTTCTACTTTTCCGCAGAACTTGTAAATGCAGCAATTAACTTTCACGAATCAAAACCTACACCTTATTATTATCGTCCTTAACTTAAATAAAATTTGAGTGAAGTTATAAATGCGTTCGATCTTTTTTATGGTAGGTAGGTACTTAAGGGTAAAACGAGAGCGTAAGGATCTTTTTCAGATACGTGAATTTCACAGATTTTCGGTGAATTAAGACGTTCAATTATAAAGGTGTCCCAGAAAAAACCGAACGATTTGTTTTTGGTTATAACTTTATTATTGTGGGACCGACTTTCCTCAATTTTATACGGGACGTAGCCAAAAGATGAGGCTTTTACAATCTGTAACCATTTTGCAGATGGCGCCACTAATAAATTTTTTGTGGCAGTTTTATCAGGAACACTTTTTGATTGGCTGGAGTTGAACCATCTGTGAACCGATCAAAATGAAATTAGTATAGGATGAGAGCGAATGCTTTTCTTTTCTAAAGCAACTTTATAAAATTTTATTGTGACCGTCCTTGATTCATTTATAATTTTTTTTGTGATGCTTTAAAACAAGGATTTTTGAAGATTTATTTTTTATTTGGTCACCAATCTTGACAAAATTTGCAGAATCCCAAGTAACACCATCAATATTTCACAAAATGATGTCACTTTGCAGATGGCGCCTCCCTAGCAAATTTTTATGAACACATTTGATAAAAAAATTAGCGAGAATATTATGAATGTGTAATTAGTAATAAATGTTAGCACTAAAAGCGGCTACAGACAACAGGCTGGAATTGAATAAACAACAATTCTGAATTTTAAAATAGACCAAATATGTGCCTTATAACAGTCATAAGCTGAAGAACAACTTGTCGAGTTCACAAACAAGTCAATGTTAGACCATTTTTGTGGGTTTCATTTATTTTAACATTTTGTATAACGATATAGTACCTAAGTGAAATTCATGCACAAAGTACCTAACGTTATTTTACGAAAGATTTATGGTGTTACTAACGATTCTGAAAATTTTGTCAAGATCGGTAGCGAATTAATATCAAATAAATCTTAAAAAACCTGTTTTAGAGCATCGCAGAAAAATTTGTAAATTAATCAAGAACGTTCAAAATAAAATTTTGTAAAGTTGCTTTGGAAGAGAAAAGCATCAGCTTTAAGCTTACACTATTTTCATTTTGATCGCTTCACAGACGGTTCAACTCCAGCCAATCAAAAAGTGGCCTTGTAAAAAACTGCCATAAAAATTTATTAGTGGCGCCATCTGGAAAATGGTTGTCGATTCTAAAAGCCTCATCTTTTGACTACGTCTCGTACAAGATTGGGGAAAATTGCTCCAATAATAATAAAGTTCCTTTATGTTCCCATATAACCATCAGTTAACAATTATTTAAATTGTTTTACAATTTAATATTTGCTTGACATGAGGTGAATGTTAACTTGTTGAGAAAATCTTGTTGAACATTTAT
The DNA here is from genome assembly GCA_963924575.1 of Pycnomerus fuliginosus. NCBI lineage: Eukaryota > Metazoa > Arthropoda > Insecta > Coleoptera > Zopheridae > Pycnomerus > Pycnomerus fuliginosus. The sequence goes on along the minus strand of OZ004624.1, from coordinate 16,052,513 downwards.
TTATAATCAGCGAAAAATCTGCGAAATTCGCGTCTCTAAAAAGGAGCCTTGAAAATATGCACATAATGCATAATGATAACCTGCAATGGATACAGGGTGGGTAATTTTTCGATGCTCGCCATTGGGATCTCCTAAATGGTAAAAGATACGGGGTCGGTTAAATCAGAGAAAAGTTGCGCTATTTCTAGGTGATTAAGAATCTGAAGAGAATTTGCCGATATTTTGATTCGTTCCTGAGTTATCACAAAAAATCTGAAAATGGACAATTTAAAAAAAATTAATATCTTCCTAACGATTGATGTTAATTAAATGAAACTAAATGAAATTAAATGACAGCTGCCAAAAATATAAAAATTTCAAGTTTCATTTAAATAACATCAATAGTTAGGAAGATATTAATTTTTTTTAAATTGTTAATTTTCAGATTTTTTGTGATAACACAGGAACGAATCAAAATATCGGGAAATTCTCTTCAGATTCTTAATCATCAAAAAATAGCCCAACTTTTCTCTAATTTAACCGACCTCTTATCTTTTACCGTTTAGGAGATCCTAATGGTGAGCATCGACAAATTACCCACCCTGTATACTTTTTGTGCGGTATGTGGCGACACATGTTTAGTCCATTGAATATTTCGTGGATGGATATGTCATGCAATGGATATTCGAATATCCGTGCGTGTATATCCATAGCACAGGGCCGTGTGGTAGATTTTTTTCAGGTGATGCGACTCTCCGAAATGGCGCCCTTCCAGGCAGGGCCGTAGCTCCCTGTAGGAGGGGGTGCACAAACATTTTTTAACTGAAAACAATCGAATTTTCCAGCTGAAAAGTGAAAAGTCAATGTAGCGCCGCAGGCAAAATTTTTTGATAATTTCAAGGTCACTCATTTTGCCAGCACTTCAGAATAAGAAAAGGAAAAACTTAACTTTAGTAAGGCAAATTTTTTTACCGATTTGGCGCTTATTTTTATAAAAAGAGTGATTCCTAGTCAAAGAAAGTCAAGTCCACCGGGTTCAACTTCGAAAAAACATGCGCCCGTTTTTGACTGCCAACTCGCACCCGACCGAAGTAAATTTGACATCCAGCAAAATTTTGAGTGACAAAACCTATGAGAAAAAAGAGAAAATTTTGTGTACAGAAACGAATCGTACTTTCATACTTAGTTTTCCAGTCAGACTTATGATAGGATAAATATTTTTTACAAATATTTGATGTTAACGTAACGTCCGCCATTGTGGTGATGAAATAATAAAGGATAATGATAGGTTATCGGACTTTGTAAAAGAAAGTTTCAATTACAGCTTAACGTTTCGACTTATATTTTAGTCATCATCAGAAGCTACAAATGACAAAAATTAGACCAGAAATACTATAAACTTAGTCTTACCTAATTGAAAATTCTGAACAATTTTATGGATGGATGTCGCATACGTGGCTATCGTGAAAGAAAGACGTAATTGTCAAAATTCATAGGTGACCAGAAATACATTATGTATGGATGGCTGCGGAACAATTGAATTTTGACAATTACGTCTTTCTTCCACGATAGCCACGTATGCGACATCCATCCATAAAATTGTTCAGAATTTTCAATTAGGTAAGACTAAGTTTATAGTATTTCTGGTCTAATTTTTGTCATTTGTAGCTTCTGATGATGACTAAAATATAAGTCGAAACGTTAAGCTGTAATTGAAACTTTCTTTTACAAAGTCCGATAACCTCATTATCCTTTATTATTTCATTTTTTACAAAGTTATTTATCTTTTAATTTACTACTTTTTGAAAATGGTGAAATGGCGCCCCCTTAGAGTGGCGCCTGATGCGGCCGCCTCTCCGCCTCATAGCACCGCACGGCCCTGCGGCATAGCATTTACAATAGACGCTTTTGTGCTATGTGGGAATAATCCTAAAAAAGTTATGTTACTTATTATATAATTTTTTTCTAACACCAACATTTTATACTGTTTCTATGGTGCATTTGAATTTGCTTCTTAAGTTTGCTATAAAACACGCCGTTGACTATAAGACACGTCGTCCATGACAACGTGTTTTATAGCTAATAACTAAATTACATTTCTATAAATATTACAAGTAACATTAATTTATTTATCTTTTACATAAAAATTGAAATTACAATTATTGTAGTAAACAAGTCCTCCAGTAATTCCAGATCTAGAGGATGTGCTGGGTTCTTCGGGGTTAATCGTATTGATGGTCTTGGTTCTAACATCTACCTTCTTAATTTGATCCATTTCATTACAATTCACCATTCCATCGCTAAAAACCTTTCTTGCAATCTTCACTCGCTCTCCGAATGATTCTTCTATATAAGACTCGGCTACTTTTGAAGATTCCCACCCGCCATGTCTTTTCAAGGAGGTAATATCTCCACCTGCGTTAACAAGGAGAGTTGCTGAACTGCGACGAAACGAATGACCACTATAACTTTTTGGATTTGCCAGTTTCAGGAAAATCGCAATCTTTTTTGGAATTTGTCCGAAAGAATTAATTCCAACAACTTGTCGAGTGCACTTGCCTTTATGGTATTGAAGAAAAAATCTAGAAGGTGCATTTTTGGGACGTAAAGCAACATAACGTCTGAACAAATCAATAGGGTTAACACCAAAACCTTCACTGACAATACTGAATCTTCTTTCCTTATGTGTTTTACTATCAGGAATAGTAACGTTCAAAACATCTCCACAGTCCTCTATGTCTTCATAATTCATACTGCACAATTCTGCTTTACGACACGCTCCTCCAATTCCGAATAGTAAAGCGATCTTCATAAACAAATAGCCTTCATTTCCAGCTTGCAGTAAAAATGTTTCAATCTCTTTTCGCGACAACACCTTGGACTTTTTACCACGATAACCAACATTCAAATTCTTCAAATAAGGAACAACTGCACCAAATTTTTCAATATCCAGGTTCTCTTTACACTTCAGAGTCGCTTTTAACATAGAATATTCTGGCCACAAAGATGCTGGGCACAGCTTTTGTGACCTCATGTCAAGATACGTTAAGATCATGTCATTTCACCAATACCTTTTTCTGTCCTCCATTTTTGAAAACTCACGTAAACCTTTTCATACGCATCTTTAGATTTCGCAGGTAACAATTTTCCACGTAATTCAATACCTTTCTTCAATATTTCGTCCGGAATATTTTCGGACATTTCAACTACAAACTTTTTTCAAAATTTGTCAAAATTTGTTTACATGATAACCATAGCAACCATGGCATTTTTTATTTTTACATACAACCATTCGCACGTATATTTTAAAGAAAAATTAAAATATCCTGCTAATATATGGCATTATATGGTTAGTGTTAGAAAAAATGATGAAGACAACACGTGTTTTATAGTTTAAAAATCTCGGCCTATTATATTTTCGCTCCGCTCAAATATAAACTACGACCTCGATTTTTAAACTGTCTATAAAACACTTGTTGTCTTAATAGCTATAATTACCTATGTAGTAATTTACATACATATAAAGACTGAACTTTTTCTATTTAGGTACAATAATATAAATTAACACTTACAAAACTGTATTTTTTTCTTTTTACGCCTTATTTCTCCTATCAAGTGTGAAAAATACAAACATTTCTGCGACTAAAATGAATATCAATAAATTTATTTGCTAATCTTACGCAAAATTATTTTGGGCAATATTTTGTCTAAAGGCTCTCCCAGCCAATAAATCTACATTTCCTCTTCCGACACATTAATTTGCAATATCTGTGTCTGCCTCGACTTCTACGGCTTCAAACACGCAACAGTTAGTTGGTCGGGAAGAAGTTGATGATGGAACAAAAAAATTTAAAGTTATAATTTTTACAATTGTACTTTTAATAACAATAAATTCCGATTTTTTTAATATTCTGACAAGTGTGTGATAGTTTTTGCTATTATCTTTTTAAAATAAACTATAAAAACGCCAATAACATCACTTCCTTTCTCCATTCCCGAATATTTTATGACACCAGTGACATGGGGTTGACAAGCATCCGTAGGGTAATTATCGCCTTGATAATTAACTACTGAGTCGTTATCACCTAATGGGGTTATGATTGGGTTCATTTTCTTAATATCAATTGTTCTCATTGGTTCATGTCAATCATGTTGAGTGTAATAATCGAAAAAAGATCCATTATCCAATAGCAACGCGATGACGTTTATATAAAAATAGAAACTTTTTATTAATTTTATTTCAGCCGACTTTTTAGCTGAATCTCCCTCTGCAAATTTAGACAAATTCAAAAATATCTGGAAATTCAAACGTTAGACGTCACAATTTTTGTTTACTAATTCGGAGGATTCTGATGATAAAACAAACTTAATCTCACTTATTGCTATCCATAAATCAGTTTGACAGATAAATACCTATATATATACTTAAACTTAAGTCGTGTGCATTCCACTTGACGAACCTAGTAAATACGCCGAACAATATCTCGAAAATGTTGCGGTGGTCATTAATTTTCCTAATTGGCCTTTCTGAAATTTTCGCACTTTCCATCCCCAAGGTTAGTATTTGCAAAAGATATAATTCGACCATAATTTCGACTCTTTCAGGCAAATCTAAGACAAATAACCAGTAGGAGTTCTAAAGGTGACCTCAATTAACAATAAAAGATGAATAACTTTTCAGTTTCAGGCAATCGAATTTTTGGGGGCGAAACCGCAGTCATCGGAGAATTCCCTTTTATGGCCGGAATTTTTATAGACACAGCTAATGGAAAATATTTTTGTACCGGATCTTTAATAGACAGTCTATGGGTTGTAACATCGGGAAATTGCGTCAATGAGTATGGTTTCTTTTTCAAACTAGCAACAATTTTTTCTGATATTATTCTAGTGCACTGATATTCGAGATTCGCATGGGATCAAACTACTTGGACGCAGAAATAGATACAATAGTAGCCTCGTCATTTTCAGTGAGGCACCAAGATTACAATCTTGATACTTTTGAAAACGATATCGCCCTTATAAAACTTCGGTTTCCAGTGCAATTTTCATGTGATTTAAAATTATTCAGAAGTATAAAAATAATAAATGTCTTGCAGGGAATTTAAATCCAATTCACTTGCCATTCGCGGCAATTGAAGAGGAGAACCCTAACGGGATTTATGCTATAGGATGGGGAGAAACTAGCGAAAGCAAGAAAAATCTTTTTATTGATTTAATCTGACAGGATAGATTTCAGCTGAGGGTGGTTTCAGTAACGTTCTCCAAAGGGCCAACGTAGTGACCATAACAAACCAGGAATGCGCGCAAGTGTATGGTGAACAAATTGTGACGGCAAACAAAGTTTGTGTGGGTGGCAATGGACATGAAGGATTTTGCTTGGTGAATATAGTTTTAGACAAAATTGCTAACTTGTAGTTTTATGTTCGTTTTCAGGGTGATAACGGTGGGCCTCTGCTTCAATTTATAGAAGGATGGGCGTATCATTCTGGGGTTGCCAGCTTCATTAGCGGCAATGGTTGTGATACACCGGAGCCATCAGGTTATCTGAGGACTTTGCCTTATGTAGGTTGGATAAACAGTACCAGAGAAGCCAATAGTTAGACTTTCTTTAAATATAAATGTTAGCAGTTTTAATCAGAATGTTAATAATAATAATAATTCAATGATATTGATTTTGCAACATTTCGTTATTTTGATTCTTTTTGCCGTGTATCAAAGCTCCTTTATATGGTATCATACCTCTCCCACTATGGAGGGACTGGTATATGTAGTTTGCATTTTTTGTAAACCTTAATATCTCTAATTTGTACTATTAACTAATACATTTTGACTGTCAGTTGAAGTTAAATACAGGGTGTTCCTATATTCATAGTCCTAACTCCGGGATGTTATTCCTTACATCGTTCTAGGAAGAAAAGTTCCTATGGACATATGTCCGGAAATGCTTTATAAGGGACCTGCGCCCCTTTAAAAGGGTACTCAAAAAATCAGTTTTCTGAAAATTTCTCGAAAAATATGAACAAGTAGGATTTTGAAATTCTGAGCAATGGTTAGTACTATCATTGTACTATAAAGAGCTTTTTCTTCAATTTTTTTTCAGATTTTTAATAACATCAGAGGTGTGCGTTCTTGGAGGGTCTTACATATTTTTTTACATCTTCTTTTGTTGTGGGCCTTTTTTTGCCAATTGATAACAAATTCGTAATCTCTGGTCCATTGCACATAAAAAAGGTGCTTTTTAGCAGTCCAGTTTAATACTCACCGTTCTGTTTCTACACTGTAAGTATTTTTTTTTTCATAACCAAAAGGGTTCTTAATCGTTTTGCATATATTATTTTTATAGCAAATTAATGTTGGTGGGGAGGTTAAGATTACAACGGATGAGAATCATATGGCTTAAAAGGGCAACACATCACTGATGAGGAAGCGCGCTTTATATGTTTTCTGTTTTATTTAGATACTGTAACATGTGCCAGTTAAAGCCAATCCTGGGTAAATCCACATTAAATTGTTTGTATAAAATTTGTCATTGAGGCGCGAGAATATTAACTGTAAGTTAGAACTATTTATTGCCAAAACTCATAAACCGTGCACATCTTTCGTCACGGGCATTGTATATCCGGGCGGTCCGGGGCCTTGTAGAAACCTTTGCGCTAAATTGCCCTTTTCCAAGAACACCCTCGCTGTAAACTTTATGACCGAATTCCTTCACATACAATTTTTTAGAAAGTTGTTCCCACAGTAGAGATTTCCGAGAAATGGATTTAATAACGTAAATGTCTTATTCATTACAATTTGTTGCTAAATTTGATTCAGTAAATGCATGAACCCCAAAGGTAGAGTAGCCAAGATACACTAATTTTGCATGACGTGAATCAAACATTACTCCTGCTAAAATTGCCTCGACAACCCGTTAAACACCGTATGAACCTCATGTGTGTAGGCATAACCGACGCATATGTAACCAATCAGATCTTTTCGGCGTAAACGCTGTGATTTAAATATTTAAATTAAAGTTCACTGCAAGAAGAGAACTGGTGTCGCCATCTAGGCTAGACGACCGAAACCTCAAGCCAGATTCCTGTTTAATGCCCTATTGTTCATCTGTAGGACCTACCTATCAAATTAGATTGCTTTTAAAATTGCATGACTGTCGTATGCATTAAATAACCCCCACTACCCTGCACATGCTCGAAAAGCTTCAAAGACCTCCACCAGACTGCTTGGACTTTTGTTAGGTAATTCATTAGATTTGCATAAAATAACTAAATTGTTTCATTGATAGGATATGTGAATCTGTGATTAGCTTTTAAGAGCAGGATTGTATCGTAAGGCTGGTCGAATCGCGTAGCTTCTCAATTAATTATAAATCGTTATAAAATGTGGAGATGAACTTGGAAGGGATGCCGACCGGATATAGTAGAGGGGGTGGTTTTAGGTTCGCCGGATCCAAGAGGACGCCGGAAGGGAACTTGCTCTCAGGCTTCGGACTAAGAGACTCGTATTTTCCAAAGCTCTCGAATTTGCGATATTTTCCAAATATTTTAAAATAGTTATTTGTTGTTTGGGTTTTGTGTAGTTAAAGTTCGTGCTTGTGTAGTATTGAAGTTAGTGTAACCACGCCGTACGGGGATAGTGTTTAGTGGTTATTGGTGATTGGTAGAACACCTCCCGGTCTGCAGGGTGGAACTAGATCAGGTATTACGCAACTAGATTTGTAGTTCCGTTAGTGCATTTGATTGAAGGTTTCCCGATCTCTAATTAGCTTTCATAGACTAGAACCCTTTTTCATCCGCTAAATATTAATTAATTTAACCCCTTTTGCAGAGTAGACTTTAGCTTGCTTGCATTTCGGTAGTGGAATAGTTAGGGTTTGGTAAAGCGCATCCAGTTCTTCCCTTTTATTAGCATAGAAAGAGGTAAAGGAAATTTGGGGATATCCATAAGGGGACGCGCTCTCTCAGCTCTGCAATTTGTTTGCAATTTGTTCCCGCTGGATTATTGTCGACAATAATTCACAGTTGCGGTTAAAAACGCTACAGTTTCGCCAACACGTGATTGTTGCTCACTTGGAGGGTGTCCTGTTGACATCTTCCACCTGTGATTTGGCCTGGTGTACCAACGATTGCTAGTGGTATAGGTTTCCCGTATTCCGCTAGACACTCCAAACAGGGGGCTGGGACTGGACAGTGTCTATACCACGTACACTGAAGACGAAGAAAGAAGCAGCAAGAAACTAAATTTGGGCTTTCACGAGAAATCACAGGGTCCACATCCCTCGAACCGTTAAAACCATTTATTCAGTGTCATTCAGTTCATTTTGGGGTCATTTTCACTCTAAACTTTGTTAAAATACAAAATTTCCTCTATCGTACCGTAGAATTTACTTAGTGCATGAAATTTGCTCGATTTCAGGAAATCTACTACGCCACTGGGATTTTGACGCCACGCCACTGAACTTGCGTCATTTTAGCTGTCGTAATTACGTCAAGAGTTGTCATTGCTCGAAACTTGTCTTGCACCCCTCCTAACATTTGCCTGTATTGTGGGTTGCTTCCCAATTTAGAAACCCGGATTTTTGCAAGTCCGGTAATATTATTTAATTTTGGGGATTAATTCTTTTTTCAGCATTCGGTAACGGCACCCTTCATTTTATAAAACTAGCTCAGAGTTCATTCATAATTTAGAAACCCATTGATTTAGGTTGGGGATTATAATTATTGTATTTTTTCTTTACCGTGTAAATTATTTCCCTCGAGCTCCTTGAGCGAGAGGTGTTTATTTTTTTGTATTATTTTTGCGGCCAGACTTTGTTTCAGTGTGAATAAATTGTTATTTGGAAGATCCGTTTTATTTCCTGTATCTACGGCCTCGTAAAACGAACCACAACCACAACGTAATTAAATTTAGGGGTCCTTTTGCAAGATTGGAGGGATTTCACAACGGTCCCCCTTTCAGTAGAGTCAGAAAGTTACAATACCTATATTAATACATTTTAAAGAAATATTTATTTGTTTCGGAAAACTGTATTCAAATCAGTGCTTATTTAAAGCAAAAGATTAAATTATTATAAGAAACAAATTTTCCTCGAAATCTGATTTGACTTGGTTTAAAACCTAATTTATTGTATTAACCAAATTTACAGATTACGATATTTTGCACTTAATAGGTACATATCTTCTTGACAAAACTACTCTAGAACCAACTGATTAGTGGCATTCTCTTCCACCGCTTCACTCTTTCTCTCCACCTTCTCCATCTGTGAACTCTTAAACAATTGCGAACTTTTCACAGCAGCAAACAGCGAAAACAGCAAATGCAGCGACTCGATTTTGTTCTTCACAGGAATCTGATGTCCTGGCGGCTTTATTATTTGAATCGCGCCACCAGTATTTTTTGGTGTGTGTTGTTTGTTTTGTTGGTCGAGCGGATTTATTTATTGCTTTTCGTGGCCGTGCTTTGGACCACTTTAATTACCTCTAATTAATTAGCCAATTAAGGTGGCTTTGCTAGTTAAAGTAAATGAAAGGGTTTAGAGCTAGTAGGTTCTTACAGGTTCAGTCAGCATTCACTGCAAAGATAGCTTTATGGATTTTTATTAACAATAAGATTTAAAAATAACAACAAAGTTACAAAGTTGATCATTAAAGGATCGAGGCTACTTTACAGAATTTAGCTGAATGGGTTGGTTTCCTTTTGGTAAAATACAGATATTAAGAAATCATTAATTCGGTGACAATTTTAGCGATAATAAATTGTTAGTAAGTAATTGATATTAAAAGGCATTGCAAGCATTATTAACTTTTGCGAATCATAAAAAGTTATTATACAAGTTCCCAAATTAAATAAGATAATCATACCGGTTTAAGCTCTGTTTGGATTCAGGAATTTTTCCTTCATTTTTGGCAAAGGCTCTTGGTATTCTTCTTAATTCTTGAAGATCATCCTGGACTGGATTTCTCTCTGGGCAGCGACACACTAACTGGAGACAACTGGAGCTGATGGAGAAGACTGTGAAGACTACTGTGGAGAGCTGACTTGCTCCCCCTTTTATTGGTTAATCCAGGGGTTGACATTTTCCTTCTGACGTGACTGAGTGGTGGGGGAAAATTGCAGGGGAGGACTTTTTCCGTTTGATTTGCATTGTCATCGATTTTGGCAGTTCTTTCTCCGGTAGATATCGATTTACCTCCCCGTGCCCTACTTTTCTAGATTTATGGCGGAATGCACTTAGGGACTGTCATCGTTTGTCACGTTAATTTATTTCTTTCTGGAAGGGTGACTCATTTAGTGCGTCTTGCATCGATTATTGTTTTATGCTGAATTCCTCACGGAGCTTATTTAATTTGATTTAATAAATCGCGTTGCGGCTGATTTTAGGATGATGCAATTTTAGATTTTTGTGTTTTTGACAATATTAGTTAATAATGCTTGATTTTAACGGTTCTTGGACCACTACAAATAACTTCCCTCCTTATTAAAAAAGTTTCAGCTACAATAGCGAACTTTTTAATAAGTGAAGAAGTGTTAGAGAAAACACTAATACAAATAACAATTTGACGGAGATATTAGATTAAACACTAAAGTTAGGATATACAACGTGTCCTTTACCAAACACTTGAAACAACCACAAAACTTTATACGGCGAACTACACATTTTCTGGGAGGTGTGTCCAGAGAGATGACGGTACTGGTCAAAAGCTATCCGATCGAGGTAACTGAAGCGACCGTCGATCTGCGGCTTAATAGTGGGGTTGCAGGTCGTCCAGTTTGGAGAAGCCTCTGGATTATGGAATCTGGGTTAACAGGCTTCAACTGGAGTAGCAACTGCACGAAGTCACACCGGAAGGAGCGAAGAAATTAGTCGCTGCGGACAGTAAACATAGTTTTATGTTACAAGAAAACTGATGTGATAGAAAAAAAATTAAGTTGTTGCTTGCAGGTGAGCTGTAGAGCTTCTTTCGACTGAGGTGATCGCAGGTGGATCGTGGAGTCAGAAAATCTCTTTCAGTAGTGAATCGGTGTTGAAGGTTTCAAGGAGTCGAGGTTTCGGAGTGTGATCATAATTGTCATCTCTGCGTAGCTGGGTTGTATAGACACGAAGCTGCTAGATTCGTGGTAGCTCGTAGTGATTCAGTTGAAAACGAAGTTAGTAGTACTGCTCTACGCCGAAGGCACAGCACTACGTCATGGATATCACTATGGTTGGGATTCTTCTTATGGGAAGAACGCCATGAAAGATCCGTAACTTCCAAATGGAAGTTTGAGCTGTTCGGTTGTTAATTTGGGAAAGAACAATTAATATATGTTATTAATGCTTGCAGTTTACAATTACACAATATGCAAATTGTCATAGTTACTAAGTACATTTCAAAAACCTAAAGTTGTAAGAACAAAAGTTAGGAAATTTGGTTAGGTACATGAATAGCGGATAGCGTACACTTGCTTACGCAATTGTTCTTATTTGGATTCTTACAGAATACTGGTTACTGTTAAGGTGTTCGAAGTAGTTGAAACGACGATATGGTGGCAATGACTAGTGCGAAAGTAGGTACACCTGGTCACTTGTAGGGTGCGACAAGTTTATCACACACACTCTACGGGGTTGTGTCCTAAAATGTTCATCAGCGACCTGGGGCATTGACGCACTGGTTCATTAACACTTAACATGCGAAAAGACACATTTAACATGTTTACAAAATAACATTCTTTGTTTATTCGTTGAATTACATGAAATGCTATCATCAAGAAACTAACTTCGACACGGTGAAAGAATCTTTAATTACGCTCTCAATAGACGAGTGGTGTTGCTCATGGGTTAGTAGGAGTTAAGGAGGGTTGTCTTGTCATTTAAAACAATTTTTTTTTTTTTTCAAATTTTACGCGGTAACACCCAAGGTTTAGGGGTTACTGGACCCTTACTGCGTGTATGATGAGGGTGTTCCACTTGAGGAACCCCGTGAGGAACATTAGGCAATGTTCTGTCCTGCTCCTCAATATCGCTTTCGCTAGCTGCTGTTTCGAAGGATTCCTCTTCTACTACAGACGGCTGGGGCGTTGCTACTGGCTCTTCGTCTTCAGAGCCAGACGAGTCACTTATGAACGTCCTACTATTTCCTGATGAACCTGGTAAACTGCTATTACTAAAGTTGAATTGTTTTCGTTGAGGCGCTGGCGCTGAAGGAGGAGTCATTCTGGGACTCCCTCCAAGTGGTAATGGAGTACTTTGTGCTCTAGGCGTAGCAATTGGTGAATTATTAGGGCTTACAACTGGGTGTTGTATAGGTGACCTTTGGACTGCTGGAGGTGCAGCATTTCTTGTTGGTCTTGGGGTAGCTTGTGCAGGAGGTCGTGGTCCTGCTGCTCGTCCAGGAGCACTGGCTCCTCTGACTGGAGGTAAGGTAGGTGGTGACCATGCTCGAGCAGGAGCTGGTATGGTAACCTGTTCGTTATCCTCCAACTCACTGGTGCATAACTTCAAGCGATTTGCATGCACTACAGATTCTTTTCTTCCTCCGATTTCTTGTATGCGGTAGTTAACCGGTCCTGTTCTTTCCAGGACTCTGTATGGTCCAAGCCACTTTGGCTGGAACTTAGCTGCTATTTCTCCTGTTCTTGGTGCATTGTTTTGCAGATACACTCTACTTCCAACTTCAAAGTTTCGATTTTTGGACTTCTGATTAAACTTTTGTCTTCTCTGAGCTGTACTTCTATCAATGGTTTGTTTAGCTAAACTCCATGCTTTTCTGATTCTAGCTGCCATTTCGGTAGCATAATTTTCATCTAGATCATATCGAACTCTTCCAGGTTGTAGTATATCATGGAATGGTAGTTCCATGTCTCTTCCGTGAAGTAAAAAGAATGGTGTTTCACCTGATGTATCATGAATCCTATTTCTGTATGCCATTAGGGCGAATGGGACCATTTCGTCCCAATCATTACTTCCATCCGAAACGTAGTGGGCAATCATTGTTTTTAAAGTCCTATGGAATCGTTCTATTACTCCATTGGTTGATGGACGATATGGACTGGTTTGAATCTTTTCAATCTTTAACAAAGAACACACTTCCTTAAACATATGTGACAGAAATTGAGAACCACAGTCTGTCAGCAATACTCTAGGGACTCCATGACGAGTAATGATGTTGGTAACAAAAGCTCTTGCTACTGTTTGAGTTGTGATGTCAGGAATCGGTATCGCTTCCGGATATCGGGTAAGATAATCCGTAATAGTTAAAAGATATTTGTTGTTCTGAGGTGTTCTTGTCAAAGGTCCTACAATGTCCATAGATACCATAGCGAAGGGTGTAGAGGGGCTAGGCATTGGTTGTAAGTCCACTGGTCGTTGATAGTTGCTTTTATGGATGTTGCATGAATGGCATTTTTCAATAAACACAGCTATATCTTTGGTCATTCCTCTCCAATAAAACTGTGCTTGGATCAACTCTGTTGTCTTCTTTCTTCCTCCATGTGAACACATGGGTAACGCATGATACAACTTCATGATCCAATTCTTCATTTTGGAAGGTACCACAATCTTATCTTTCCTTTCTCCATTGCCTCTTAACTTGTAGATTATTCTATCATCAGTCTTGTAAAATTCTTCTTCATTCTGAAGGAGTTGTTGAACTTCCTGATCTTCTTCTTGCAACTTGGAAATTGTTTTCATGTCATATATTATTGGCATACATAGTGGTTCCTGGTCTTCATTGATGGCCTTGATTTGGTCATTGCTGAAAATTCCTTGACCTTGATCTTCGTAAATTTCTTCAGGTAGGCGTGTTAACGCATCAGCTGGATTGGTTTTTCCAGGCTTGTATTCAATGTTGAATGTGTATTCCATCAAAGCTAAAGACCATCTTGCCAATCTCGAGTTACTGTTTTCCTTCATATTGAATAAGTATTTCAAAGGTCTATGATCGGTAAAGACGGTGAAGTTCACTCCTACAAGGTAGTGACGAAAATGTTTTATTCCCCAAACTATACCTAAGCATTCACGTTCTATTGTGCTGTATCTGGTTTCAGCATTGTTCAAAGTTCTGCTTGCATACGCTATTGGATGTTCTGCATCACCATATTTCTGGCTTAATATGGCAGATATAGCAACTCCTGAAGCATCAGTTGTAAGGATGAAAGGTCGATGGAAGTCAGGGTACTTCAAGACAGGTGGAGTTGTCAACATAGCTTTCAATGAATTAAAAGCTTTTTCCTGGTCTGGTCCCCAAATAAAAGGTACATCCTTTCTTGTCAACTGTGTTAAGGGTCTAGCTAAATCAGAGAACTTTGGCACAAACTTCCTATAGAATCCTGCTAGTCCTAGGAATGCCCGAACTTGCTTCACTGTTCTTGGTTGAGGGTAATTCTCAACTAGACACGTCTTCTTCGGATCAGCTTTGACTCCTTCTCCAGATATCACATGACCCAAGTATTCAGCTTCCTTCTGAAGAAATCTGCATTTGCTTGGTTTTAACTTAAGTCCACTTTCTCTTAGTTTCTTAAAAACATTTTCCAACTTCCTTAAGTGTTCATCAACATTGTTGGAACTAAAGATGATTACGTCATCCAAGTAGACTAAAGCATCAACTCCATTCAGGTTGCTAAGGCAAGCGTAGATCATTCTTTGCCAAGTAGCTGGTGCATTCTTCAGTCCAAATGGCATTCGATTGAATTCGAAATGTTTGTTTTCTGTACTGAAGGCTGTTTTGTGTCTGTCTTCTTCCTGAACTTCTATTTGCCAATAACCACTTCTTAAATCCAACACGGAAAACAGAGAACTCCCATGAAGTTGGTTCAGGGTGTCCTCTATTAGTGGTATAGGGAAGTAGTCCGTCCTAGTTATTTCATTAAGTCCACGAAAGTCTACACATAGGCGAAGTTCCGGTTCTTCTCCTGGCTTTAAGCACTTCTTGGTGACTATTACCAAAGGAGCATTATATGGAGAGTCACTTGGTCTAATAATTCCATCTTTCAACATCTTTGCAAGTTCCTGGTCCAACCATGTCCTTCGAGAGTAAGGGATTTTGTAGGGGCGTTTGGCCACAGGTAGGCTACCTGGTTCTACTACAATCCTGTGCTTAACTCGAGAGGTACAGGTCAGCTTCTCATTTTGACAGCTAAAGACATCCATATATTTTCGAATTAAACTCTTAAGTTTAAAAACTGCATTAGGATTCCTTGATCCAACTTCAATTGAATCGAAAACTTCTTGAATATTTCTTTCATTTATTTTTCTAATGTTTTTGCTAGAGGGCCTAGGGGTCGACTCCCTTTCTTCGTGCACCTCTGCTTCAACTCCTGTTCCAATGACAGTATTCATCTTAATAAATTTCTCCTGGTTGTTGCAATTTAATAACCGCACAGGTAAAAATTCTTTATTTTCGCAAACACTTCTTGCTAATAAAATTCCTAAGTCTAGTTCACTATTTTCGGCTGGTTCGACTAAGATGTTTTGTCCTCGAGGTACAATTTTTCGTTTAAGTCTAGCCAAGCAAATCATTTGCGAATGTGGAGGGATGGTGACATCGTGTCCTAGTACTAAGTTCCTACAGGATTGGCCGGTCCTGCAAGTTTCAATACCTGGACTATTATCTTCCTCCACGAGTGACGATTGGCTGTGGCGTCCCACTGCTGGATTACGTCCTCTCGCTTGTTCATGACGTTGCTTTCTGACGTCATTACTGTGAACTATACTTTGAACTTCCTTTTTATTTGCGAAGTCCGTTTGTACGGCTCTATCTAAAAATTTCTCACCTACTTGTAAAGCTGGCTTACCATTACTCCGTTCCGCTTTATTTTCGGCGAAATCTGCAAAATTTACCTGCACCGCTACGTCACGGTAGCTACTAATTTTCGGCGTTCCACGCTCGAAGATTTCATCCTGTGCTTTGCGATACGTACACGAGTTAATCAGACTAACTGGATTATTCTCGGGATATATCGGCAGTTCTGCGTCTCCGATGCAGATAGTTCCATCTTTCCAGGATAAAACTGCTCGGGATTTATACAAAAAATTTATTCCAAGTAGCATGTCAGCTTTAAAGTGAATATCATCAGAAACGATTACGAATTTTTGACGATAAAATCGATCGGGTGCCAATTGCAAATCTATGTCTACGACTCCTAGCGTGTCTAGTTTATTACCAGAAACGTCGTAGAGAGTTGAGTTATTTCCGCGTATAGCCCAATTTTTATTAAGGGGAACACTTTGTTTGATAAGGCAGGCTGAGCTACCTGTATCAATAATTGCTTTACATTTTCTTTTATTAACATAAACAAAAATTGTGTTTCGACCACCAGTGTAATACATTCCCTTGGCGGTTGATTGTGCCCCTGTTTTTGTATTTACTGGGTTGTGTTCCGGGACCCCGGAGTCGCGGCTGCTCTTTCGGTCCCATTTAAGTTTAAAGAATTTAAACCTCGGTCTAATCGTGCTCGCAAATAACAATCTGTAGTGAAATGTCCTTTGCGTCCGCAAAAGAAACAAATCATTGAACGGCAATCTTTCGCCATATGCGAAGTCATTCCGCATAAAAAGCACGCTGGAATTCGTTGAGGTCGAAATTCGTTCCAATTATTCGACGCCTGTCTATTCCGATTTTCCCGGTAACTGTAACTTGGAAAATAATCGCGCGGTGAATTTTGAAAAGATCTTCTGCGCATGTCTGATGGTTGAAAATTATATTTTCCTTGATTTAACCGATTAAAATTAGAATTAGCGACGTGGCTGCCATCTTGCGGGCAGAAGTCTGAACTGCGACTTGACGGTGACTCCCACGATAAAGATTCCTCACGCACATCATTATAATTCTCCCTTTTTCCGCCCAGCGCGCTGTTATAACAGGCTCTTGAAAATCGCTGGGTGGAATTATCGTTACCAATTACGCGTTTAACGGAGTTATCTTGGCTGGTTTCGTCCTGATTAATCTTTTTCTTCGATAAACTAGCCAATATGCTTTCTTCGCGCAACGCTATGTCAACTGCTTCCTGAAACGTCTTTGCGCATGCGCTGGTTACTCGATAGTCAAATGGAGGTTGTAAATTGCACTCAAATTGATGCAATAAATCATCATCTAGCTTGACTTTAAGGACTTGATCCTTAACAGGATCTCCTGTTAATTTAAGGGTCTTGAACGCTTTATCTCGCAAATTTTCTACGTATTCTCGAATTGGTTGATTTGGTTTTTGTTTGTAATTTCGAAATTCGGTGATTAATTCGATCGGTAATTTTGAAGGACCGTAGCGTTTTTCCAGAGCTTTTCGCAAATCGTCCCATGGGACTGTCGGTGCTGCGAGAGTAGGATCTCGGTCAATAGTTTGACGAGCGCTTCCGATGCATTTTAATTTGCAAATTGCCGCAGTTTGATCATCGGACCACTGGGCCAGTTTAGCTGCATCGAGTAGTGTATTAATAAAGCTCTTAACCGATGTCTTGCCGTCAAAGCAGGGAATTAACGGCGCCCAAGCATCAAAAACAATTGTTGCTCCGGCAGCTGGCGTTGGGTTAGTCATTTTAGGAGACCGATGGATCGATAATAAAACGAAAAGACAAGGTTCAAGGAGGGTGAAAGCTCGCGTCTCGGTTTCACTTTGAACTCGTTATCGATTCTTTTCAGTTGCTTGATAAATGCATTTACAAAAACTGGGAATTACGTAATAATTAATTATTTACGATACCTTAATCTGGGTAATTAGAATAATGCAATTTTTGAACATTTTATTTTCCTACAATTAATTTACAAGATTTGAACATGAAATTTGAAATTTCGTGAATCAGAAGAAAACTCGAGTTCTCGGACAAACTTTTGATTCTGAAATTATTTAAGCGCTTTACTCAGGTATTCAGATAAAATAATTTCTGTGATTTAAGTACTTATGGAATTTTTGCGAGTAAAAAAAAATTGTTTTTTTTTTTTTTCACATTTTTTATACTTAATTAGAGCATGATTTTATACCAGAAGGAAATCCCACTTAGTGACACCAATTTGTTCTGGCGGCTTTATTATTTGAATCGCGCCACCAGTATTTTTTGGTGTGTGTTGTTTGTTTTGTTGGTCGAGCGGATTTATTTATTGCTTTTCGTGGCCGTGCTTTGGACCACTTTAATTACCTCTAATTAATTAGCCAATTAAGGTGGCTTTGCTAGTTAAAGTAAATGAAAGGGTTTAGAGCTAGTAGGTTCTTACAGGTTCAGTCAGCATTCACTGCAAAGATAGCTTTATGGATTTTTATTAACAATAAGATTTAAAAATAACAACAAAGTTACAAAGTTGATCATTAAAGGATCGAGGCTACTTTACAGAATTTAGCTGAATGGGTTGGTTTCCTTTTGGTAAAATACAGATATTAAGAAATCATTAATTCGGTGACAATTTTAGCGATAATAAATTGTTAGTAAGTAATTGATATTAAAAGGCATTGCAAGCATTATTAACTTTTGCGAATCATAAAAAGTTATTATACAAGTTCCCAAATTAAATAAGATAATCATACCGGTTTAAGCTCTGTTTGGATTCAGGAATTTTTCCTTCATTTTTGGCAAAGGCTCTTGGTATTCTTCTTAATTCTTGAAGATCATCCTGGACTGGATTTCTCTCTGGGCAGCGACACACTAACTGGAGACAACTGGAGCTGATGGAGAAGACTGTGAAGACTACTGTGGAGAGCTGACTTGCTCCCCCTTTTATTGGTTAATCCAGGGGTTGACATTTTCCTTCTGACGTGACTGAGTGGTGGGGGAAAATTGCAGGGGAGGACTTTTTCCGTTTGATTTGCATTGTCATCGATTTTGGCAGTTCTTTCTCCGGTAGATATCGATTTACCTCCCCGTGCCCTACTTTTCTAGATTTATGGCGGAATGCACTTAGGGACTGTCATCGTTTGTCACGTTAATTTATTTCTTTCTGGAAGGGTGACTCATTTAGTGCGTCTTGCATCGATTATTGTTTTATGCTGAATTCCTCACGGAGCTTATTTAATTTGATTTAATAAATCGCGTTGCGGCTGATTTTAGGATGATGCAATTTTAGATTTTTGTGTTTTTGACAATATTAGTTAATAATGCTTGATTTTAACGGTTCTTGGACCACTACACTGAAAAATGCCACAAACTCGTTCGATGTACTCATCGATGGTCACATCAGGAGTAGGCTTTGGAAAATTATTTTCCCTCAACTGATTTTCCAAGTCTTCGGGCCACTCTTGCATCAACTCATCCAAATCTGGCATTGGTCTAAAATATTACGTAATCAAATTCAAAATAAACTTTAAAATTAGTACTCGGAATATCGGACTGAGGGCGAAGATTTGCTCTTGTGCAAAGCCGAAATATCCTTAATCCATTTGTCGATCGTTTTGGCGTTCTTCTCGACATTGTCAACTTTCTTGACGACGACGTGATCGCTCGTGGTGCTACTAACAGACTCCGCCCTTAGTTGCAGGTGTAGTAGGGCCGAGTCGCTTTGATTGGCCGCCGGTTCGTCCAAAACCACCAACCCCAGTTTTTGGTCGGCGTCAAAATTTTCTCCCGAAAATAATTCTGTCGGCGCAATTACTTTGAGGAAGGCGTCGATGTCGCCAACTGCTGGTAAGTATTCGGGGACGAAGGGTTTGAATTTGTTGTCCAAACTGACTTGTTGGGGGATATATCTGAAGAAGTTTATTGGAAAAAGCAAAAAAAAGAAAACAATTTACTTTGTGATGTACTGAAAAATGTCTTTGATCTCTGAGTTGACTTGGAGGTTGTCGAATTGCTTGGGATCGTATTCTCCTAGGATTTTGGTGTCTTGGTCGGCGTCGCTGTCATCGCTGGTACTCGATGGCCGCTTTGGTTTTGGAATTATTTGACGGGCGGACGAGCCCGGGCTGGATATTCTTCGCCTGGATATTTGGTCGTCAGTTTCGTTGGAGAGCTGAAATAGTTATTAACCATACTAGGTTGGTAAGTGCATGTTAACAGGATCGAGAGGAATAGTCAAAAACGGGTATTGAAGGGGATGAGTTTCGGGGGCGCTTATTTGGTACCTCTCCTCCAATAATAGTAGTCCACATCTTAAATTCATTTGCGCTCAATTATATCTTCCAGTAACAAGTAGTCAATGCCCGTTTGCACCACCGATCGGCTTGATCAGGATTAACTTCTAATCACGATTAAATTACTTGTCCTTTGCAAGTCGTCTAATTAGTTAATCGTTAATCGATCAAAAGAAAAACACGGAAAATGATAGTTGGCAACTTGTGATTGTGACAGAAATCACACATCATTCTGACATACAAGCGAGAAATGCAGTTGTTTGCATAAATTATTGGTTGGTATTAGTTTTTGACTGCTATAACGGTTCATCCATGTAGCTGTCTGTAGGATATTCCAATTGCTCTTCAATAAGTGTTAACAAATGGTATACACAATTTTTATAGTCAAACGAAATCTCCTTCTAAATGTCACTTCATCCAGCTTCTGATAGTAATCTTGTCTGACATAAATTTGGCGTGGCAAGCCATTTTCAATGAAATCCAAGACTTCTAAATCATCATCTTCAACAATTTCAAACTCTAAGTTCATCCATTTTTCTTGACACATATGTCAGATTTAAATTATGATTAAAGTGTTAATCGGCCAAAATTGACCGATTAGGTAATCGTTGATTTACTTCTGATTAAAATGATGGAGCAAAGCATTAAACCGTCATTAATGAAACTAATCAACGATTAGGTTTTAATCAGTGTTGGTGCAAACGGGCATAGGGTTAAATTTCCATCGAGTCAATTATTTATGTTTGTCAATTTTGCGTATTTGGGGGTTGAAGGGGCGGTGGTTTTCGGGGTTGCAACTGTTTGCGTTCAGTTAGTCTGTTTCTGTTGTAGATAGTCCAAGGGCTCAATTTCGAGGATTGAAGACTGTGGGTTTTGAGGGTACAATTTTTTGCGTTCAAAATAGTCTCCTGCAATAATGAGTGGTAAAAGGGTTAAATTCCGTCCAAGTCATTTTTTTATGTTTCGGGGTTGAAGGGGGTGAGTTTTAGGGGCGTAGTTTTTTTGTTCAGCTCAACTCTTTCGGTTGTAGGCGGTGCAAGAGTTAAATTTCCTCCAAGTCAAGTTTTTGTGGTTGGGAGTTGAAGGGGGCGAGTTTCAGAGGTGAAATATGAATCATTCACGGTGAATATACATCTACAGGGATACACATCGCATTGTTATACATCTTCCGTTGGCTTTTACTTCAAAGACGCTCGATAGGTACTTTTAACTGTTAGTAATTTAGAAGTTCTTGTTATAATTTGTTTATAATTACCTTACGCGGTGCCAATTTCGGTTTCGCACTCTCAACTTCTTCATCGTCCTCCCCCAACCCTGCCCCTGCCTGCCCAAAACTCCCCAATTTCTGCACAATCTCTTCATCTTCTAAATCCTCATCTTCATCATCATCCTAAAAACAAATTGAAATATTTTTTACAAAACTATCACCAAACCATTATTGAAAACGATCTTTCCATCATCTTCCACTAGTCCACAATAAAAATTTGTTGATATTGACAGCGTTACCTAGCAACGCCGTTCAATTCTCACGGCGCGGCGACTTGATTCAAACATCTCCCGGTTACCACCTCTACTCATTAAAATTCTTTTCTTGGCGCACCGTGAATCAGCTGCTTAACCAATAAGAAATGTGAGTGGAGGCGTAACGTGACTTAAGTAAAGTTCAGTGCACTAGCGATAATGACGAACGTCGAAGATTCGGGTAAAGAAATTGGCTCATTTAGTTTATTAATTAACCAATTTAAGTTATGGAAACGAGGGAGAATATTCCGCTGCAAAAAGGAAAAAAATCCTCGAATTTTGGTTGCGAAGAATTTTTAGGTGGGTCGAAGTTTGTTAATATCGCTTTTGGTACTCTGACGATTATTATAACGGCGGCTTTATTGGTGCAAATTTACTACGGGGATTATCAGGTTGGTACTAATGTATTAATTTGGCTCTAAAAGTGGTTCAGGTGGTACCGCATGGGAGTGTCGCTAGTGACAGTTTGGAGTGTTCTAAGATTGGTACTTCTGTTTTGAAAAATGGGGGAAATTCGGTCGATGCTGCCATTGCGACTACCTTTTGTCTTTCTGTGGTCACTCCGCATTTGACTGGTCTTGACGGGTAAATGAATCCGGCCTGGATACCGGCGTGATTTTATTTGTAGGGAGGCGCAAGTACTTATCTACAACCACAGAAAACGGGTTTTGGCTGACGTCATTGATTTTACAAGTGCCAATCCACAATCTGAACATCTCCTTCCTCGTCTTGTAATTGGTTTGGCTTACCTTCATCAACAGTACGCTACGTTGCCATGGAAAGAACTTGTTCAACCCTCTGCAGATCTAGCAAGGTAGGTGGGTGATATTTATTTACTGAAAAAAATATGTGTAAATCTTTTATAGCGGAGGATTTCTTATTCCAAAAATGCTAGTTCAAGCTATAAAACAAGCAAAAGTTGAGGACTTATATGGACGCTTAGAACCGGGACAACTCCTACAATTAAAAATATTAAGTTCAACTCTACAAGAAATAGCTGATATCCCTGAAAAAGGTAAGGAAATGTTTTACAAAAATTTAATAATATTTCCAGAACTCTACGCTTTTATAACTCCCGGCAATCAACCCCAGTTCTCCGAATCCGCCAGATTTACCTTCCACGATTACGATATTTACGTCCCTGGATCGATCTCCTCGGGACCTTACTTCCTCTCCAACCTGAAGGAGCTGCTAAAGTTCAATTTTACTGCCGCCGACACTAAAAAAACCGAAGAATACATATACAGGTTGGCCGAAGTGACGCAAAACCTGTACACCGGCTTAAATTTGACAGAAAAATTTCACGAAGGGGTGTCCACTAACGTCGCAGTTATGGACTTGGATGATAATTACGTATCGCTCACTACGTACGTAACTCATTGTCAAAATGATTTAATATTTGAATATTGTTTTAGGGGGTTGTACGCTTTATTCGGTTCTGGAGAAATGACAACGAGGGGTTATACACTTGACGTGAAGGACAGAGACCGGCCCTGTGGCCGTCTTCCAATTATTATCACAGACGCTTTGGTTATTTGTGGTCGAAGGTTGGTTCTGGGAGCAAACGATGTTGCTATTGGTTCCCAATTGGTGATGTCACTCCTAGTGGGCGGAGCAAACATAACAAGTGCCGTGGAGGGGGCAAGGTTTCATATCCTTAACAACGGGAGTATAGGGATTGAAGGTGAGGGTGAAAGTAGACTTCCTTGCGGTAAACCAGATTTTAGGTTCCCACTCGCCGATTTTTACTGAAGATGTTTTGAAATATCTCGAAACGCTTACTGCAAGTCCTTTAGTGATGCCAGAGCCTTATACGAGCAGTAACGTGGTGGAGAAGGTGAAGGATGACTTGAATTCGCATTCGGATAGTCGAGGAGGGGGGATTGCCAGTCGGTTTTAGGAAAACGCCAAAGATTAACTGACCCGCACAAAATTTATTTATTTATTTTTCTTGTACTTAATTAATAACAAAAATACTTGAACGATTTTTTTTAATTTCAAGGTTTGCTAGTAGAAGAGCTCTTCGTTATTTTTTTAGTGGATTCACGATTTATTTTTTTACAAATAAGTAAACGTTTTTTAAATAAAATTGATGTTCGCGGACGATTTCTCGATGCATTTACATTAAAATAGCCCGAAATTAGGAAATGTGCAAGATGCCTATTGGCCTTGCACCGGACTGGTGCAGACTGGTGTGAGTTACGCAGGGAGAGATGTTACCGCCCGTAGCGGTCAGCTCGCGAAAAATCGGCTTTGACTGCTTTAACAACCTAACCTAAAACTACAGCCAAGCTACCCTAACCTATAATTTTCAGTTAGTGATAATCTATTTTCTGTCTTTAAATTTAAGTGGAGTGTTATTGAAAATGGTTCATCGTTGCCTTGTTTGTCAAATCGACTCTTCACGTGCACGTTGTTCAGGCTGGGACATCTCTTTCCACAGGTAAGAATATTCATCCCCTACCCGATACCTACATTTAAGAAAATGATGTACTGCTCTTTTATAATATTTGCAGTTTCCCAAAAGATGAAGCAGTGGCAGCACAGTGGATCAAGTTCTGTGGATTTGAAGAGCACGAGATTTATAAATCGAATAGAATCTGCTCGCAGCACTTCATCCAGGATGATTTCATTGACAATAGAGCTGGAGGAGGGCATCGAGTGCTAAAAAAGGGTCGCATACCTTCAGTGACAAAGAAAAGGTTTAATTTTTACGAGAATTTTGTTATTTTTCGTTCATCGTCATGCTTGGTTGATTTTAGTATAGGCAACCAACAATAATACACAATGAATTAAGGGTTTCCAATTAAAAGAGATAAAGAGGTAAAATTAACAAAGCTCTGTATGCAAAAGCCAACGGAAGATGTATATCAATGCGATGTGTATCCCTGTAGATGTTTATTCACTGTGAATGGTTCATATATTGAGTTGGACTTCTTGGTTTTGGGTGCAGACGTAATCTGCACCTAGTAGTAGTGCCGAATAGAGATGTGAGCTTGAAAAGTTTTAAAAACTTTTCATTTCATTGAAAAGTTCAGCCTATGTTGAAACTTTTCACTTTTTCTTGAGAAGTTGATGAAAGTATCAATGCGGTAATAATAAACTTCCACCGACTGCGCCGCCAATTCTAGTCGTTCTAAGTAGTATTAGTACCCATTGAGCACTGGAAACAGTGAAATGAAGTGAAATACTACTTAAAAGAGGAAAACAACGATGAATTTTAATATTTAATGCTTTTATTTTGATTTACTAACTTGTTTACCTATACACTTACTATTTTTGTCATTTACTATTATGTTATGTTCCTTATTCAGCTGTTGTAGATTTATTTAATTCTCCAGAATAAATTTCATGAAAAGTTTCAACAAATGTAGGTACTTTTCATGAAAACTAACATAAAAGCTATGTTATGTTCTGTAATTCTACATAAAAACTGTTAATCACCTGAAATCTTATGCACAAATGTCCAATTAATTATAAAATTTTCAAAAGCGATGTAAATGGTCAGCAACAAACTATTCAAACAAAGAAATCATGCATAAACCTAATCTGAACATCGACATTGTTGACATTGTGGCCTCCATAAATGTATAATCTACTTATAGGCACCCCAAAACACGGCAAACTATTACTGAAACTATTTAAAACAATCAAAATATTGCCACTGCTATGTTGCCGTTATCAAGCGACCGAAACGAGCTCGTGTTGGTTGCTTATACTAAAAAAAACGATAAATGAAAAACTTGTGTAATATTTTGCAGGAGTTCAGTAACCAAAGCCCACGCACAGAACAGTCAGTCCCAATTGCCTGAAATAAATAATCCGTTGCCTGATCTTCTGAACAATCCTTCAGTTAAAAGCGAACAAGGGGTGCAAAATCTTCTGAAAAGTAACAGTGACTCAACTGACTGTTTCGTAACTGTTAAACTTGAGGTTGAATCTTTTGAGGAAATTCAACAAGCAGATGTACCATCTTCAGTTACGAAGAGTTCAGAAAATGATTTGAAGCCACATTTAGCGTTAGATGAACAGTTTGACGGTTGCGTCTCTCCTGACAGTAAGTACGCAAGACGTCCATTTTATGACATTTGACAGGTCCAGCGACATCTGCTGGTAGCTTTTTTGTCAAAATTCTGAATTGTTGCTGCTCCCTTTCCTTCTATTACTTCTTCCTTTAAACTTCCATCCTGTGCTATCATCGTTCCTAGGTATTTAAACTTTTTTACTTCTTCCAGAGTCACATTGTCTACCCTTATTTTGTGTTCTTTTTCTGAATTGCTTATTATCATTGATTTAGTTTTGTTCGTGTTTATCTTCATGCTTTTGTTGCTCAAACTTCGGTTGTATCTTTGTATGAATTTTTTTAATGCCATCTTTTGCTGATCAGGAGGAAATTTCATATTCTTCAGCATCCTACAGAAAGCAAAAATGGCCTTTGAAGCCTCGTATATCTCTTTAATTACCCCGCACCTTGTTAAATACTATTTTTTTTAGGTTCGGATTTAAATACATTTGAAAACACGACTCCGACAAAGAGGATTTTTAGTGAACCACGGTACGTGGGTGATATTCGTCCCACGGATGTTGAAACACCTGAAGGTGCTAAAAAGAGCCTTGAACTTGCCATGTCTACCATAAACCAGCAACGAAAAAAAATTAAATGTCTCCAGGATAAGAACAGAAGATTACTCAAAAAGGCAAAGTCACTAAAGGATTCGTTGCAACGTTTGAGAAAGGAAGATCTTGTTGCAGAAGAAGCAGATGATTTGATGCTAATTTAAAAAAAGTATGGTTGGAATAGCCAATCCAAGGCAACAAGGAAATTTTGCCTTTGAACTATTTAGTTAAATGGAAAAGTGGTCGCGGTGGATGTGGCTAAATTTTTGATAGGTTGTACTTTTCACGATTCTGAACAAAAATTATTATTGTGTCAACTTCCTAAAATTGATAGTTTTCCCTTCGAAGCGTCCTGACGATAAAGTTTTCACATAATGGTAAGCTAGTATACACATTTTTGACGATGCTATTTCCTGTTCTCCTCGACGTAGGAATCAAACACCTCCAACAGACCCCCATAGAAACGTATGTCAGTTATACAGGGTGTCCTTGAATTCTTGTATTTCTTATGGGAAAATTCTATCTTTGAGACGCTCTGTACCAAAAACTCTAATTTTTGGAGGTCGGTGCGATGATAACTTCTGTTGAGAATCCTGAGGAGTACACATAAATTCAGCCACAGCCACCTAGACCACTTTTCCATTTAATTCGTGGGGGTCCTTTAAAAATATAAAATATCCCATGTTTATCCTTTCTGGAGTATATAAAGACAAATTTGTACATAAATAGTATACAATGAAATGCTAGTAATGACCAACAAATTGATGATAATAATTTATGTATACATACCTACAATACGCAGTGAAGCAAAAAAAATCTTAAAAGTGATTGAGATGACAGAAATAAATTTAGCCGTTTGGTTAATTTTTGTTATATGCACGAGCAAACTGTAAGTGCAGTGTAAAGTTTATTAAAGGTAGTTAATAAAAGAATATTTGATTTTTTTTAACAATAAAACAAACTTCGGTTGCTCCTAGCAATCAGAGGATATGTGAACAAAAACATTATCACCGACTTTTCGTTGTTTAAAATCCCTATAGTGATGGTCTATAAGGGTGTAGGATAGCACAAGTTTTGACAGAATAGTGCAATCTTACTGCCACCGCCATCTGGTGATTTATGATGATATACAGGTGGTTCCTTCTTTATTGCTCACCATTGCCATCACTTAAATGGTAAGAGTTACGAAGTCGGTTAAATTAGAGAAAAGTTGCTCTATTTTTTGGGGATTAAGAATCTGAAGAAAACTAGGCGATAACTTGATTCGTTCCTGATTTATTCCGAAAAATCTGAAAATTGCGATTTTAAATGAAAATTAATATCTCCCTAACGATTGATGCTATTTAAATGAAACTTGGCAGTTTGATATTTTTGACAGCTGTCAATGAAATAGCTTCGAATTTTGCTAGGCCTTCTAGATGTTGAGCAATGACGATCAAGTTTTGATTCTCTTACGGCCGCCATGTTGAATTTTGGCGCCATCCGACACAAAAAAAATAATTTTTCAAAAATGTAACCATCAGCAAGAACCTTACTGAAAAAACGTGAAAAGTTTGAAACACACGACTTAGGATGAAGACCTACTAACCCATTTTTTACTTTTTTGTTGACAACTTAAAGAAAGGCAAACACCATTTATGGTAAAACTCTTATAAACCTTAATAATTTTTAATGTTACAATAACTGGATAGAAAAAGACAAAGCAATGTTATCATAATTTCACATTCCTCATTCTTGGAAAAACACACCGTTACGAGGTCAATGACCGGAAATGTCAACCGTCACCATCACCTAGACGAATCTAGAAAACACGCACGTCTTTTCTCATTTGTTAAAACCCAGCCTGTTCCAAATAACTTTTTTACATTCATATTTTGACGTCACTTTCCTTGGGATTACTGACAGTGAGATCATGTTCATTTCTTCTATTTCTCGCATTGACACCATTACAGGAAAAAAATGGTTTCAATGCGAGAAATGAGTGAAATAAAAGATCTTTTGATTCATTCCCATTGACCAATCAAAGATGTTTAATAGTTGAGCGAATCCATCTCTTCAGTTACATTTGTGGTTGCCAGAAATCTCGCATTAAAACCATCTGACCTCGTAGAAAATAAATACGAGATCAAATGGTTTCAATAAGAGACAACAATAATGGTTCGTAGTAATGTATCATGGTGGATTTTTGGTGGCCTGAGTTAATTTCTTCTTCGCGAAACGAAGATTAGGGGTTGCTGAAACTTTTTATGAATTAATAAAGCGTAGGGTCGATCACTGAAGGCGTTATGTTCGGGGTCCCATTTCGTGACATTTCTGAGAAAATGAGACCATTTTTCACTTAATTCTGTAATCGACCCTATTCAGTGCGTTCTATTAAAGCAAATTTATTTATATTTACCTGATTTTTTTGTAATAATTCTTTAATTTTTGCCACAGCACGCTTTCTGAAGCCAACACAACCTCACTCTTGGGGTGACAGCAATAAAAGTGACAAAAAGTTCCAGCTTGTCAGAAGTTTGAAGATGAAAAATTAAAACAACTTGTTCCACTTTTTAAAATTCAATGGTCGTCAATACGTCCATTTATTAACTTTGTTGCTAGGTTACTGGGGCAATTAATTTTCAAAAGTAGCCCAAAATGTCGATAGATGGAATCGTCTGGCAACGTTGCTCGTTAGTGTCAACCTTGTATAAAGAAAATCCCTCACTCGGACGGCCCCAGACGGCCCCCACCCAAGCGACGCTGCGCGCTGCCATATTGATTATTGATAATTTATAGTGGCAAATCCATGGATGCTCAAAAACAATTATCAATATTTTGAAGATTTAATATTTCTATAAAATAGCTGCTCTTATTGCAAAGTTTTAACGCAAATATCTAAATAGGTAGATGACCTCACTGAAACTTTTTGCTGAGATGAGGTTGGCTCAGTGCTATTTGACGTAAGTTTGTGACAGCTGTCAATCTGTTTTGGTTGAAATATTGCGAAGAGGGTGGAAAAGTTGTAAAGAGTGAAAATATAATCCAAATGAGTAAATGAGTAGTTATCGGAAAAAAACAGAATTCGGCAAATTTTGTAAAAGTTTTTCAATACCAACTAATGATAAACTTTTTTGATATTTGTGAATACGTTTAGTACACTGTATTCTTTAGTAACTATTAGTGTCGTTCAATTGATCGTCCTTTTTGATCACTACTGAGAAAGCGGACGCACTACTACTAGGTTCAGATTTGTAAAATAAATACTCAATACCACCTTTAAATCGCCTACGCTGCAATACGCGATGCACATCGCATTGATATACATCTTCCGTTGACGAGAAACCGTTTGCCTCCTCCTAATGACACTTGTGTTACTTCTTGTCTCCGTTTCACCTTTGAGACTATCTTCTGTCTTTGTCTAGTTTGTTCTAGGGTCAGGCAACGCAACTTTTTTGAACGCTGCAGCCAAATCCTCAAAAAACCTTCCAAAGATGAAACATAATTTATTCGTTACATAAAAATTTCAAGTAAAAAACTTATTTAAAGCTGTAATAGCGGTATTATAAATTATGTGCACTACTTAACCTAAGTAGGTAATGAAATAATGTTAAGTTAAACCAATTATTTAGATGTTCTTTAAGCTTAGAGACACTGAATCACAAAACAACTTAACTAAAACGTTTTCCTATGCACCGCCCTTTGCCCTTCCTCGTCAAATTCCCTTTTCGACACGACCATCTTTTTGAAAGTATCCAAAGATGCGAGAATCGAGCCCCCGATCCACGTAGAATACAACCTCTCCTGAGGAGCCGAGATTTTAATCTGCACGTCCTTGGGCGACAATTTCTTTATTTCTGACAGCAGCCTCTCACCGAAACCTTTGAACAGAGTGGATCCACCTGAGAGGACGATATTCTTGAACAAAACTTTCCTGAGGTCCAAGTCGGATTTCTGAATGGAGTAGTAGAGGACTTCGTGCAGTCCTTCGTACTCTTCCCCGATTAGATCGGGGCGAAAGAGGATCTCGGGGGCGCGGAAGCGCGCAGGACCGATTTGGATGACGTTGCCGTCGGGCAGGGTGTAATTTATGTGCTCTGTGTCCACGGTTTCCTCTTTTATAGGGTTATTGGATAGGAAGCAGGCCTTTTCTTTTATCGTTCGTACGGTTTCGAATT
The DNA here is from genome assembly GCA_963924575.1 of Pycnomerus fuliginosus. Taxonomy (NCBI): domain Eukaryota; kingdom Metazoa; phylum Arthropoda; class Insecta; order Coleoptera; family Zopheridae; genus Pycnomerus; species Pycnomerus fuliginosus. The sequence continues at coordinate 16,022,211 of OZ004624.1, read as the reverse complement.
CGGCTGAGGTCCGGAAGTTGATGCCTTCTTTGCGTAATAACAACCTAGGCAGTTAAAAAAATTTTGTTGAACGCTTGGTCCATTTTAAAAAATCAGTTAAAAAGTATATCATTGGTCGATTTATCAATAAATAAAGCGTTATTAAAAGAATCGTGATTTTTTTGCAAAAATCTTCGAGGTGCCCAATGACACAACTGTCAATCTTTTTAGTTCAACCGTTTTTTAACCTCCCTTCGAGATAACACCAAATCTTCACGTTTCGGGGTCTCAGGAACTCAAAAAAGTGATTTTTAAAATGTGTGCCAAAACTACTATACCGATTTGGCTAAAATTTGGAACATAGGCATCTCGTAACCTAACTTAGATCTGAAAAGCTTTTGAAGCCAATCGTGCAACAGGAAATGCCATTTTGGCACATCAACTTTTAAATTTTAAATGCAAACCCCCATTTTTCACGTCACCATAAGAAAGACCTTCAAATTCTGCTTCTAAAAATGTATTCATTCTTGTGTTCTTAGAAAATATCGTAGTAACGCGGCAAAACGAAAATGTCGTGTTAGAACATCCCGGAAATTTATTAAGAGAATTTTTGGCCTTTCTACAGCTTCGTATCTGCTTTAACACTTTAACGCTTTAACACTAATCGTTCATTTCACTGCCACTCAAAATTTTGTTTCGTAAGTTTGGAATCACGTACATTCCCCCCAAAAATTGTATCAATGAAAATGAAAATATCGTCTAATTTAAAAATGTCTTGATATTCGTTAGATAAGGGCGTAAAATATTCTTCGTTGCCTTCTCGCTATTATCGCAACGTTCAGAGGGTAGATATTAATTTATCTTAAATTATGGCTGGCTTTTTGTTTTAGTGGTTTAAGAACGATTTTAAGATACAGATTATATTAATAAAAAAGTAATGCCAAATGACTACTAAACGGCGGTATATTCTCGATTTTCAATTTTTTGGACTTTGATCGTTTTTCTTTCCCCTGTAGTCTTCAAATACTAATACATACAATAAATTTGTAATGCAATTCCTTCTAACTCTATATAAACATGGAAGGAGAATCGTATAGCGTGCGCGTGAATTTTTTACGCCGTACATCTCAATTCGGTCGAAATTCCCGGGCGAGGGGTATAAGTGCGCATGCGCACTAAGTGACTTTCCTTTCTTTTGACAGTGATTTGCTTGTTAGCAGTGTTGCCAGAGTTACTACTTCAGTACTATTCTATACTCTGTCCGGGATCCACATGACCAAGATTCACCCAATTTCCATGGCGACTCATTGTTGACAACAATGATTCGCCATGGAAATAGGGTGAATCCTGGTCATGTGGATTCCAGACAGACCATAGTACTTTTTTGCAAGTGTAATGAATCTAGTGCTTCCATGGCCATTTTAGTACTTTTTCTTGTGCAATTAGCGGTCTATGCTGTTCCGTGTGTTCTGCGTATCTCTGCTATGTCAATAGATTTTTTACTTATTTAGCCTTTAGCATGATCTCATTTAGCATTTTGGCAAGAATAAAGAGCAATCGCTAGAGAAGAATTGTTATATATTATAGTTCAATAATTTCATTTCTCTATAGATTTCTGATTAAAAAGAGGAAAAAGTCCAACCAAAAAGGTACTAAATCGCGAAAAAAGGTACTAAATGGTCAAAAATTTTCGCCTGCGCCGCGCTATTTCTTTCTTTAGTACCCTCATAATCAGAAAAAACATGTACATCAGTGACTTTTGACGTTTTTTCATCTAAACTGTTAGAAAAATGCGTGTGTCTAAAGTCATTCGTTGCACCTACTCGTTTTTTCTGATCACAATGGTACTTTTTCCGCTTTTTCCATACTTTTAGTACCTTTCTTCTTGTAGTTCTAGTATTTTCAAACTTTTTATAATGGCAACACTGCCTGTTAAGGGCCTAATTTGGTTTTGTCGCAATCAACTAGGAATGTCCTCTTCTAAAGATATACACTTTCTTCGGTAAAGTAAAAATATTATTATTACTGCAAAGCCGTTTACTTTTGATTGTTGGTCACAAAGCGCATGCGTCGTTATACCCCTGCGCGAGGTTCAACTTGGCGTAACCTGAAATTATAAGATTGGCATTCCATGTTTGTATAGAATCACCCCCTTAGTTTTCTAACCTTACAAAAAAAAAACCATAAAAACCCGCAATTTCCTTTTTCCCCCACCCAGACCTGTGTCAAAAACCTTTTCAAAACTTGCTCCTGAGCTTGTTTTAGAAAATGTTTTTAAAAATTACGTTTATGACGCGAAAATGAGTGTTTGATTCCGAGGGGTGAGCCGCACGGGAAATCTGGTGTACGTGTGCTAGGAAATCTTGGGGAAATCAGAGAAAATCTTGGGGGAAATCTGGCAAAAAAAAATTTCGGGAAATCCGAGGAAATCTTGGGGAAATTGAGGAAATATCGTGGAAATCTGAGGAAATCTCGGGGAAATCTTGGAAAATCTGAGGTAATCTCGGGGAAATCTGGGAAAGTGAAAAAAAAATTCCGGGAAATCTTGGGAAAATCTGAGGAAATATTGGGAAATCCTTCCAAAAGAAAATCTGGTGTACAAAATTTTCCCTTGCGACTCACCCCTCGTCTGATTGCTTGCCAGAAAAACAACAAATTAATTACTTGAGATATCTGGAGACGTCCCTTCCGGCAACATCCACCCTCATTATGCTATGAGGCATCGCAAACCCCTCATAAATAGGCACTGCATGGGTCACGCCATCACCTGCGTCCAAAACTACCCCCGTAGTCCGGCCAGTTGAATATCTCAAAAAAATAAATTATTCCCCACTACCAACTGGTCAAAACTTACAAACTAAGTACAGCCTGTATCGAAATAAACAGTGCAGGCACATTAAAAGTTTCAAACAGAATCTCAGCAGCCTTCTCCCGATTAGGGCGAGGATTCAACGGGGCTTCCGTTAGTAAAACCGGATGCTCTTCAGAGAAAATCGACAACTGGTCTTTGCTGTAAATGTAGTTCCAAATTTTCTCCATATCGTTCCAGTCGGTGACGATTCCATGCTCCATTGGGTACTTGAGGGCAAGCAGGCCTCTGTGCTCTTCGGCCTTTGGGCCAATAAAAACGTCGCCCTCAAGGGCCCCCGCCATCACCCTTACATGTTTGGGTCGTCCGATACTGCAATTATGATTGGTTGAAAGCTCAAAGGGGGTGATTTGGGGCTACTTACTAATTGGCGAATCTGCATTTGGGAACCTGGTCCCCCGCAAAACCGGCTTTGATAATCCCGGAGCCCTAGAATCAAATTTTGTTTAAAAAAATTAATAAATTTTTTTTACGAACGTTGTCTATAACGACGGGCTGGTTTACAAGAACGTCGTAAGTTTCCATTTAAATTATTTATTTTAAGCCCGTTTTCGTTAAAATAAGACAAATGAATCACTGAGGTGTCTCCGGGCAGATGACAGTTGAGTGACACAATTGACATGTGACAGTTGGGTGACGTAACGCGAAACTCCCTAGAGAATGGCAATTTTTTGAGGTAAGGTAGATGTCCCTATTATATCCAGTGAACTCATTCGGTCTTATTCTGGATGACATTGAAAACCTTTAAGACATCCGATTGGCTAGTTATCAATTTTTACAGGTGTTGCCATGGGAAATTGAAAATCACGGCAACAGGTAAAAGTGAACCGAAAAGATCACCAATCAGATTGATAGCAACTGAAAAGATAACCAATCGGATATCTTAAAAGCTTTCAATAGGTATAGTACCAAATCTTATTCAAAACTTTCTAATGAACGGTCTTCGTGAATCATTCTGTATAGGTATGTAAATTGTGTTAAGATACGGTAGTGTCAAAGATAAACACCACTCTCCAGACTTCGGGCGATTAACTATAGACTTTAGTGAGAAAAAATAAATGTATTTGATAAAAAAACAAAAGCATATAGTATTTACTTCTTATACAACTTGGTAACAAACAAAGAATTCTTAACATATACTTTTGACTAGTAGAAGCAACAACATTAAAACCCGACGATTAAGTCGCTTAAACTTCATTCGCTTAAAACATTTAAGTACTACCAGCACCATGAGGGAAAAATAAAAAAAAACTTTAAAATTCAAACCTAAAAGTTTAAGCTCCTCATTCTGGGGGTATGTCTAATAACGTAAACAATGTATACTGTACAAATACTATAAGTGAAAATCACATTAGCCAATACTTAAATTACAGGTTGATCGTGTCGAGGTCCTGAATGGGTGCTCTCGCTGTACTCGCTGTACTCGCGTCGCTGCCTTGCGAGTTCGGCTTATTATTGGGCGTCGAATTATTTTTCTTGCCCATTATGTTGGGTATGTTAAATTCGGGATTGGGTAGTTTGCGCATGATCTTGCCGGAAGTGATCAGTCGGCCGAAGCCCTCTTGATGGGCGAACGCGTAGCCCGATCTGATTGAACGTCTGGCCCTGCGCGCGGACGGAGTGCGCAGCACGTCCTGACTGTGTCTGGAACGCACCTGCGCCATGCGCTGCTTCAACCTAACCCTGTCAGACAGAGTAGGCAACACGTCCACGAAGTAGAACCGCCATGCCAGGACCGGCATTACGGAAATTGTCACCACGAGGACAGTCGTGAACCAGAAATTCGCCTCGGACATTGCCTTGGTCAGGGAGCCCGCGTAGGGCCCCCCGATGACGTAATTGTAAAAATAATCCATCACGAAATAGAAGGCGAGGGAACCCCATATCGTTACGTGGTTGAAAACGGTCCAGTAATTCGTGTCCAGGGCGATCTAAACAAAAACATAGAAAGATTTTAAAAAACTGACATTCAGTCTTTGACTTGGTTGACTTAATACGGGCTATTAGCGTGACGTAGATCCGCCATCTTTGTTGAGTTAGGTTAAGGTTGTTACCATGGCAATGAAGCTAAACAAACCGAGAAATTCCTTGTGTAGATTCAATTATTTCAGCACAAAGCTCATTGTTGGCATAATGTAACGATTTAATCGATAGCAAATTCTTCAATTTGTCAATATTAAGATCTTAAAACGCAACACAGTAACTGTAAATAAACAATTAGACGAAAAATGCAGTTTTCTGAAATTTGGACTATGACCATACACAATAAAGACAACGGTTCCACGTCATCGCTGATATCGCGTATTGAGAGACCCGATTGGGGAATGTGACCTTTGTTGACGTTGTTGTCTTAGAGATATCAATGTTTTCTTGAAAGTCAATATTTTGAGCAAGTGATGTTTGACACTTGCTTCCATGCCAATTGACTTGGGGAAAGTATTGACATTGAAATTGATATCTCCAAGAGAACAACGTAAACAAAGGTCACGTTCTCCGATCAGTTCTCTCAATTCATTTCAACATTGACTAAAGTCAACCAAGTTACAACATAGGGCTGATTAACTAATCTAAAGCGACTATTTTACTAATCAATCATCTTTGTAAAGTCATCAAATTAGAACAAGTCTGTCTATAGACGACATTGCTAAATTAAATTTCCATTCGACCAGTATTAGCATTCCCTATACCTACCTTTCAATATTTTTTAAACTATTTGTAAAAAATTTATTTGTGCGATTTCAAAAAAATAATCCCAGCGAGCTTTGGATCAAAAATTAATAAGTTTGTTCTACACTTTCAAAAATTTGTCCTAAACTGATTTTCAAAAAATAAATTCGTTGAATAATTTACGAGTGTCGAATCACAGATCGACAACATAAGCTATAACTTGCTGTTCTGTTTGTACATGGGTTCAGCAACTGTGAAATAATTCAAATAAAAGAAATTGACAGAAGTGAAGAAAAACGAATTTTTGAGAATTTGAAAGACGTTTTTAACTTTTCTTCTTTTTTAGAACGCCTAAAGCTACATTGTTTAAACCTTAGAACGCGTTAATTTTTAACATCTCTGAAAATACTGAAAATAGGTATAGGGAATGCTAATAGCAGTTTAAAGAAAATTTGCATCTTTGCATCTTTCGGCTGCATAAAGTGGTACAGTCGGGGACAATGAAAAAGCCCACCCCACGGCGACGATTCATTTGGTCGACTGCATCGTTGCGGTTTGATTGACGTTTGCCTGACAGGTTACCACACATTAACCGCGTGGCAGCACCAGTCGACCAAGTGATTCGTCGCCGTGGGGTGGGCATTTTCAAAGTCCCCGACTGTACTAGCATTTGGAAAAATTGAGTTGTGGACAATTTCTTTTCGCCATTTTTGAAAATTAATTTCCGATATATTGTTGTTAGTTTGCTTTCTTAATCTTCAACCATTCGGAAGATATTTTCTCTATTCCGGATTGCAGATCACTTTTTTGATACATATTTTGACTAATGTCAAAAACGGTCACTGTTAGGTAGGCAAAAAGTGGGTGCGATAAACTCACAATCAAGAGACGAATCCGAATCTAAGATCAAAACGAGGACTTTCCATTTAAAATAACAAAGATGGCGCCAACCCGGAAGTGCTAGGGGCTTGAAATATTTTATTTTTGGTATGCGTGGGCGATTATAGTATAGTACCAAATTTCAAATTTCTACTACAAGTATATCATCAAAAGTCTTCGTGAATCACCCTGTATAAATAAAGAAATTAGTGTGCAAGAAAAGAGGTAATAGGTAATACTTTATAATAGAACCACGATTTCGGGTGCTTCTTCGCTAAAAGTGAAACGGCCCGGTCGTTTGAATTTAGCCCTTTTCGAATTCCCTGACTTTTTGAGGCAAATTAAATTTTTCCCTGACCAATGTCTCATTCCCTGACTTTTCCAGGTTTTCCAGGTCGCTGAGAACCCTGTAACTCTTTCTCAGAGAACCTGGAAATTACGATTTTTTCTGAGTGCATCCCTCACAAAATATAAGAATATCACGCAAATACGTTCCTGAAACTTCTTTTTTGAGCACACATAATTGGTTCGCGCTTACAATGAGATTACTTTTCTTAAAGACAACCAAATTAACGGTTTATTGTTCCTAGTGATGTGGGGTTGGTTATTTATCAAAATTATATACAGGGTGGTCGTTTTGTCTTGAGACTGGCAAATATCTCGGAAAGGAAGCATTTTAGAAAAAAATGTTTTGTATAAAAGTTTTATGACTATTTTTGGATCCGATGGATAGTTTGTCAGATATTTAAATCAAAATTTTAATCTTCTTCGAAATCCATTGCCTTGCCTTCCCTAGCAACAGCGGCATGGCAAAAACAAAATCTACAACAATTTTTGTGGTTTAATTATCTAGAATTCATCGTTGCTAAGTTACAACGGTTGTTCATTTGTTTTGTCTTGCCGCTGTTACTAGGGAATGTCTAGGGATTTCGAAAAATGTTAAAATTTACATCCATCGGATCCAAGAATAGTTTAGATGAGAGTTGTTTTTTCTTTTATGGGGAATAAGAATCTGTAATAAAAAATATAGGTTTTCATTAAAAAAAAATCAAGTTGACCTTCATTTGACCTTGAATCAAAATGGCGATGACGCCATCTATTTTCCCCCCCGAAGTCATAAAACTTTTATACAAAACATTTTTTTCTAAAATGCTTCCTTTTCGAGATATTTGTCAGTCTCAAGATAAAACGACCACCCTGTATATCGAAAATAACATAAATTTGCTATGTTAAAAACGTTTTTAACAAAATTTTCCCGCAAATATTTAAAGTGAGGTTAAATCAGTTGATTGCTGTAGTTTTTGATGTGTTTCTGGCTTAGATGAGTGCTAAAAACATGTTAAATTTGAAATTCTGTTAAATTTTCATGGCACAAAGTGATTTTGTTCCGTTTCGCCGACAAATGCAAGAAATTTCAAGAGCAGAAAAATAACCGCTATTTTACATCACTATTCCTAGGTACCAAAAACCTGCCAGTATTCTATATTTTATGACAATTTCTTTAAAAATATCTGCTCAAAGGTTCAAAACAATATGAAGAAATACAACTTGGCAGTGCCAATGCATTTTCGGACAAAAAGGCCCTGCGATATAACCTAACTTTTTCACAGAAGATTTTCATTGATTTTACCTCGGATTTTACTGCAATTTTATCCTGGAAGAGGAGTAGTTGATATGTTTTAAAAATATCTTCATTAATGAGGGGAGAATGATGAATTTAACAAAAAGAGTGAAAAATGACATTTGACAATTGAAAACAGTGCGATTTTCAGTCTTTACGTACAGTTTTAGATTTGCGTGCGTAAGGAGCGGCTTACTTAGCTTGAACATTGGCTATTTCCAATAGTGGTCGTATAAAAAATAAATAAATCCAGGTCGGTGTATCACGGGTTGTCCAATGATAAATAAAAATAGTTAATAGGCAAGCGCACACGCTTTTATAACAGTAGATGATACCTCTAGATTACTCAATGGTTACTCAAAGGAAAAGGAGTGCATACCGCCCACCACAGAAGTTTTATTATAAAAATCACACAAACCTGAGCAGTGTTGACGATAACGAGCACAGCCGCCGCCACGCTACAAAACAGCATATAATCGGAAAGTCCCTGGCCACTCGGACTGACGGCATCGTAATAAGTTCCAAAAGGGATGAAAAACAGCACTATAGAAACGAAACATCCCTGTATGGCGCTCCGAAAAAACTCCTTTTTGTTGAAAAACAGATTGAAATGTCCCGGTTTGTACAGTTTCGGGTACAAAACCGAGTTTTTGTCGTTGACGTCCTGATCGAAGATGCCCAATGCCAGCACCGGCAACGATGTGTAGAAAAGATTGTACACGGAGATGTACATCGGATCGAAGACGGTCTGAAAATCGCTCTTTAGAGACCGAAAAAAAAACTAAAAACGGATTCGGTTCACCTGGGCGCTGAAGCCGCAGAAGAACGCGTACCAGAAGTGGCACAATGTGAACGCGAAGTTTTTGTTGAAGAAGTAACGAAGAAAACTGCACATCCTGTAGTAGGACCATCGGCCGTGCACCAGTAACAGACGCTCGAGGAACCTAAACTGGGCGATGGAGTAGTCGGAGGCGAGAACGGCCTGCATTCCCTCCTGGCCTGAAATTCCCACCCCGATATGGGCGGCTGAAATGACAAAAAAAATTTTTTTTTACTTTATTTACCAGAACAAATATAATATAACAAGTGAGAAAAAAGGTTTAAAATATGTTGTGCTAAATCTCAAGGGCTATGTTCAGTTCTCCCATACGAGCCGGGGACTGTTCTTCCACATAGCCCTTGCCAAAACATAAATAACTATTGTTGTATCGCTGGTTGCCAAGCGACAATGTTTACATCTGTCAGTTTCAAGTGACAACCGTCGGGTTTCAAACCGATTTTTGGCGACAGCAAAGTTAAAACTTTGACAGTTGTTGGCATTTTTGCGATGTCTAGTATTAACCTTACCGGAAGCTCCGCCATATTTAAAGTTATAACTTTAGCTCTCAAGTTATAGCACAGGTCGTGAGCTACGTTGAAACTTGACAGTTGTTTAATTTGGCTGTCATCGCCGTCACATGCACGAATTCACTTTATTGAAGTACTTGTTCTAAAAGGATATGTGCAATAAACAATCAAGAGTCAATAAAATTAAATGTATTTCATAATGGAGAAGAATACACTATTTTTACCTGTCCCGATATAACCTCATTATTTTGAATGATAAGTAGAACAATGTGATTACAAGTTTTCATTGCAGTTTCGAGATACCGATGTATTGAGCTTATTGTTATGGGGATAACTTTCCAAACTCTTTCTTTCCCTTAAATAGACGTTTTCGCAACAAAAGCAATCAAATGTCAGGTTTATACTTGGGAAACGTCAAACATTCTGTCAAGTTTTAACTTCTGTAAACGTCATGTTTTAACTTTTGCCTTCGCCAAAAATCGGCTTCAGTGACTGCTGTCAACTTCAAATGATAACTGTCAATTGTTAATTTGGGAATAGTTCTTTACCTAATTTCGTTTTGAAAAGTCGAATTTTTCGTTACTTTTGAATAACATGTAATGCGTCGCTTATTTAATAACTGTCACCTGACGAAATTTAAATAAAATAAAATAAATACGAATTTGCGATTTACAAATATTAAATACAAAGCCATTACAAAAGAAATTTGCAAAATTCCATCCCGAACATAAACGATCTTCTGTTGATATTATCAAGAAAAATTTGTAATGAAGAAATCAAACGTAGGTATATTATATAGCTACGTTTGATTTCTTCTGCCCTAGTGACACGTACATTAGGATTTTCCCCAAATTGTTACTTGCAATTATTTTCTTATTACTTAGTTACTTTTCGCAGCATCACCCTCACGTTTTCATCTATTATAAATTCAAACTTATTTTGCACGCCGGTAGGCCATGAAAATCTGGTGATATGATGGCAACAAGATAGTGGCATCTACTGATGAATTTAAGTTTTAGGTTAAAGTTCTTGTCAAAAGAAGGTTTTTTTCTGTTAAAAAGGGAAGGAATGCCACACCAAATCGACGCAAATCAAAGGCAGACTTACCCCAATTGGATTTTATTAAAGTAATTGGAACATCATAAATCTTCTAGCACAGCGTAATTTATTCAACTGGACAGTCAATTTGACAAATAAGTACTGCCAATAGAGAAAAAAAGTTTCATGGCCTACTGGCGTGAGGAATAAACTGGGATACAATATATTTACGACTCAACACCAATTAAATATAATTCACGGTATTCAGGAGCTTTACTGCGCACGGGATTTTGTTCCGTCACAATTTGAAAGTGACACTATTGACATTTGGTGTGGTTCATTATCAGTTTTATATAACCTGTAAAATTTCACTATAATAAATTTTAGGTCTCCGAAGACAAATCCCAATTACGTTTTCTTCAAGTTTGATGATACTAAATTGTCAATCTGTATCCTCTGGAGTCTTGTGATTTCCTAAACAGAGTGAAAACACTGCACTACACCCAGCTGACAGCTGGCAAGACTGACAGACGCTTCGATGTTACTCTATCTCCGTCCCTCTCCGTGTATTAGTAAGAGATAAAAGGTGAAATATTTGGCGTCTCTTGAACAGAGAAAGCTGATTCTGCGCACATTAAAGGCTGTTCTACAATTGACTCGTAAGATCACGTCAGACGCAACACACGTACACCTTCCGTGAAGGTTAAGTTGAATAGCGAAAAGCTAGACTTCGCCTCTTGTAATGTTTATTATAATAAAGACCTTTATTATTTATTATTATTATTATTATTAATGATGTCTACAACACCTTTGATTTGACATCTGTCGATCTGTCAACAATGTCAAAGTTGTCATTGATGTCAATTTTTTGCCGTTTTGAAAGTTAGGTTAGTTCTTTATTACAGGTTTATTGTGTCAGTGCTCACTCAGTTTCACGTCCGATTGAAGAGGAAGACTTGTTAATTCTACGAACCATAACATAACCTCAAATTATTACGAACACCAGTGGAAATGTCAGAATTATCATAAAGTGCGCATGCGTTACACGTACGTTAGACGGAAGAGATGGGAGATGACCATCTCTCCGTACGTGTTACGTGAAATGTCAATTTCCTTACGTGGGACCAACTGCGCAAGCGCCCGTCTTCCGTTACGTGTTACGAGAGTATTGTAGAACAGGCTTTTGTAGGAGATAAAAGGTGAAATATTTGGCGTCTCTTGAGCAGAGAAAGCTGATTCTGCGCACATTAAAGCTCCCTTAACAACTGTCAGTTCCGCTTTCAACATGGTAATATGCTGTGATTTCAACTCTCTTCCCTTGACACCACTCTTAGAATGTTCGTGTATAAACTCTACATCAGAATCAGCTTCCGATCATTCTTCAACATTTCTTTTTTGACAAATTTATTAAATTTCTGTTGTATCTGTTTTGAATCGTTACGAAAACCGAGAAAAAACTAAATCTTCCGAAGTAATGGTGGGTTTATGTGGGGGGCTGATCACTCAAAAAAATTGTGTACAATTAATTCCAATCGGGAATTAATTCCAACAATTCCAGTTTAATTCCATTCTAATTCCATTAATTCCATTCTAATTCCATTAATTCCATTCTAATTCCACTAATTCCGATTTAGTTCCATTAATTCCAAACAATTCCATATTAATTCCACCTAATTCCAACTAATTCCAGCTAATTAAAATTAATTCCTTTAATTCCGTTCTAATTCCATTAATTCCATTCTAATTCCAGTAATTCCGATTTAGTTCCATTAATTCCAAACAATTCCAACCAATTCCAACTAATTCCTTTAATTCCTTTTAAATGATGTACTTATCAATTCCAAATAATTCCTTATTAATTCCATATCAATTCCAAATAATTCCATAATAATTCCAAATAATTCCAGCTAATTCAAACTAATTCCAGCTAATTCCAACTAATTCCGGCTAATTCCATTAATTCCAGAATAATTCCGTAATAATTCCATAATTCCGGAATTAATTCCAAGCCGGATGTACAACTAATTCCACTAGTGATCAGCCCACCAGGTTTATGTTCACTTAACACCTAACATTTAACATTTATGATTTACCATTTAAGATTTAATCAAAATCAGTGACGTTCGTGTTGAAAATTGAAATGCTAAATGTAACCAATCACCTCCTTTTGACATCACATGATAGGAGGAACGAAATGTCGAGCAGTTGACAAGTAAATGACGCTAGACGGAGATCACCGATTTTACGCAAGCGCACATGTCATTACACCTAAAATTTAAGATTTTAGATTTAAGAAAGTTCAAGTTAACGATCCCTTAAATGCTAAATACTGTAAATCTTAAATGTTAAGTCTTAAATCATGCGTAAACTTGCAATGACTACTTCTATGTAATAACCTCACTTTTAACTACATAAATCTTAAGTGGTAAATGTTGAATGTTAAATGTTACGTGAGCATAAACCGACCATAACTAATGCTGCATTTTCTGATTTTTGTTTTAATTAATTGCGTCCTGTTTCTTTTCAAAACGAAATTAGGTAAAATGTTGTACATGTAATACGTTAATAAAAGCCCGAATTGTTACGCAAAAGTATTGTACCTTTGATCATGGAGACGTCGTTGGCACCATCACCGATGGCCAAAGTGACGGCATGCCTACTTTTCTTCACCAATTCCACGACCAGAGCCTTCTGCAACGGAGTCACTCGACAGCAGATGACAGACTTACACTGCATGACGACGTCGAGGAACAGACGTTCCAATTGCGGATGAAGACAGTGCACCAGCGAATGACCGTTGATGATGATGGCGAATCCCGCCGAAGTCTCCTCCATTTGCGCGTGCTCCAACGAACCCCTGTGGTATTCCAATTCGGTACTGAGGGAAAAATTTCAATTGACAGTTTCGATTTTTTCGGAAAGCCGAAGCTTATTCTTGGCTTAAAGGCAATGTCTAGAAGGAGGTTCTAGAGGGGCTAGTGTGAGTTCTAGGCGTCTGGTGTGACGAGTCGACCGTCTTAACCGCTTCAGTTTAAAAATACATAACCTCGAAAAACGAGACACATAACCTCAAAAAACGAAAAACATCTCTTGAAAAGTAAGAAATATGGACAATTCTTCTAAGTCGACTTCTCCAATTTGGTTTCTTACTGTCAAGGCGTTTGCAAGTTACGAATTTTTCTATTTGGTGAACGAACATAAAACAAAACTTCACTTTTACCTCGTTGACTGAAGAGTTCACTGACTGAACATGGTAAAAGTGAGGTTTTGTTTTATGTTCGTGCACCAGACTGCCAGGTTGCATACATTCCAGGCGTAGCAGAGATTTCATAACCTCAAAAAACGAAATACGCCAATGTTTTCGAAGATAGCAAATGACGTTAAGTTTCGCAAGTTTTAGACACAACTCGTCACACCGTGTTTAGTGTAAATTAATGAAATTCCTGTGTATTTAAGCCAAGTTAAGACGTACACTCATCTAAGTCGTGTATTAGAGAGCAGGTAGACTAACGCAAACACGAAACTAAGAAACTAGTTTTAAAAACCAAAACCAATCTAAGAGAAGAATAATTAGTAACTGGAGGCAGGGACACAAGTGGAAGATAACTCAACGTCCTCTACCTTGCTCTCGAATTTTCACATCTTTCAAGGTCATCATCCCACCTGAACGTGACGACACTGACTGCCGGCGTGTTTTGCTGTTGTTGATGTAGGGGAGGGGTGGACGTTCCGGTCGAGTGGTCGTCGACTCGACCGTTGAAGGGCGTCACCAACTGCACCCCCGTCGGACTTAGGGGTTGGAATGTGTTCACGATTTTGATGTTTTCCTTGAACTTGAGAAGCTGCTGGTGGACTTCGTCGAAGGAGGAGGCGTCCACGATGAAGACGTCCACAAGTTCGTCGGTGAGGAGTTGACACGAATATCCGATGTTGATGGCAGTTTCTGTGTAGAATTGTATACTTTTTTTTGACACATTGATAAAGTACGAACGTAAAATTAACATTTTTATCCACGATTATTAAATAACGCCATTGTTATGTACGAAACTATGGATGCATAATCCTGTTCATGAAATACAGCGTGACTTATGGCCACACCTGTAATGTTGGCCGCCTATCCGATGAATATCATGACGTTTCAAAATCAAACGAAAGTGCGCCAACATATTTTTTTTGTTGGTTTGTGTTTACAGTAAATATAAAGTGTAAATAACAATGGAGGCAAGTCATTTCTCTCTTACTTATTGTAAGGGTATGTTCTCTGTCCTTTTTATATTTGTCCACACTTCCGGTTGATTGCCGTACCTCTCCAAAGAGAGAAATCCAGTGACCTTAACGCTTCACCGGGCGTCATCGGTGACAGTGACAGTAAAAATGTCAAAAAATCCAGAAAAACTTCACTTTGTGGCAGTACTCGTGGTTTTTACTTATTTTTGCCCACAAAGCAGGCACTACGAGTCACAACAATCACATTACTTCTGCGCGGTGAAAGTAGTTAAAGGTTTACCACCAGATGTCAGACACTTTGCTGAGGATCGCGAGTAGAAAGAATGCTAATATGGCTCAAATCTAAAAAAAATTCCTACTCGTAAGTAAAATAATGAATATTAACGTTTAACGTATTTGCAAATGAATAGCCGAATACCAAATATTTTGAATGCATCAAATGCAAAAATTTCACAACTTCAAAAAATGTAAAAGTTACCTTGTTTGTCGCCGGTCAGCACCCAAATTTTAATACCGGTCAGTATGAGATTGGCGATCGTTTGGGGCACCCCGTCCTGTAGTTTATCTTCGATGGCGGTAACTCCGATCAACACCATATCCTTTTCGATTTCTTCGTAGATGGCGTCGAGTTTTTCGTCTCTGTCTTCTAGGGAAACGGCGGCTTCTTGATGTCTCTGCTTCCAGTCGTTGAAGAATTCTTCGTCGAGATCTCGCGAGGCCAACACCAACGTCCTTAAACCCTCCCCGGCAAATTTCTAGGCAAACCGTTACGGTAAAATTAAAATCGTGAAATCTTGAAAAATAATTAACATGCAACGCGATAATACATATATCTTGAGTCTAATTTCTAAGTGGAATATTGAATGTATCATTGTTTTACATATTCGAAAAACAGTAATAACCTTAAGAAGACAACAAATGTATAGTGAAAATGTAGTATATTTCTTCTAATTTCAACATATGTAAAGGAGTAAAGGTACCGTAAGGATCTTTAGGAAGTACCTAATTTAGACTTTATGGGGTCTTAATAATGTCATAAAATCTAACTAGGTATTTTTAAATGATTCTTACAGTACGTAGCCAGAAAAATTGAAAAACTCAAATACCTTTGAAATTAGGTAAGATAGGTTAAGTGGCTTGAATCTTAATTAACTTCGCTACGTATTAGTGACCCGGCATTTCGGTTTTGTTTAAAATTAGATATTACCAGGGTGTATAGCAAATCACACGGAACAATTTCAATGACTTTTCCAAGTTTTCCATGACCTTTTGCGCACGGAATACAGGTCAGATCACCGAACCTTGCATATGTATTTTGCCAATAATAAAACATGAAATAAAAAATCGTATTTTTGAAAACAAATCAACATAATCGTCCGATTCCAGGTAGCATTACTTCCTTTTTACGCTATCCACCGCTGCCTTATGTTATAACAGTTAACTAATGCAAATATTCCTATATTAGTAATAGCTTTTTGGGTCAATCAACTTGTATACGTAACTTCGGGTCTTATTTTCTACGGGTTAGTATCATCTCATCCCAATGACCAACTCATCCCATCTGACAACTCATCCCAGATCAACTCATCCCAAACTAACTCATCCCAGACCAACTCATCCCAGACGAACTCATCCCAAACCAAGTCATCCCAAAAGACAACTCATCCCAGAACGCAACTCATCCCAGACCAAGTCATCCCAAAAGACAACTCATCCCAACCGACAACTCATCCCAACAGACAACTCATCCCAAACCAACTCATCCCAGACCAACTCTTGCTTGTTATTGTTTGGGCTGTTCGCTTTAAGGTAGCCGCGGGCTAATATCATCTCATACAATTTTCCAATTCATCCCAGGAGACAACTCATCCCAAATGACACTACAACCCAGGTCAAAAACCTGACCAGGCCTGAACTGCCCTAGCTTCTCGCACTGCAAACCGATATTTTGACGCTTTGCTCGCGTGGAACTTTGGACGGGCAGAATTTGAGAGAAAATGTTATTAAAAAAAAAACCTGACCTCTGACATAGATCTGAACTGCCCTAGCTTCTCGCACTGCAAACCGATATTTGATCTGGGATGAGTTGTCTGCTGGGATGAGTTGTCTGTTGGGATGCGTTGTCCGTTGGGATGACTTGGTCTGGGATGAGTTGCGTTCTGGGATGAGTTGTCTTTTGGGATGACTTGGTTTGGGATGAATTTGTCTGGGATGAGTTGGTCTGGGATGAGTTGGTTTGGGATGAGTTGGTCTGGGATGAGTTGGTGTGGGATGAGTTGTCACCTGGGATGAGTTGGTTATTGGGATGAGATGATACGACACCATTTTCTACCCACTTTTTACTTTTAAACTGAAATGTACTCACTGCATTCATATTTTTGATCTCAGGGGGTATTAGATTAAATAATTTTGGCACTAGATAAGAATAGCTCCTCTGAGTTAATGGCTGGTATGAATAAAAAATAACAGAGCTTTTGCTCCTAGTTACATCCTTATCGTACGCAAGAAAAACTTGTATTTCTATCCTTGATTAATGCAAGTGTGAGCATCTTGTAACACTTTATTCTTACCAGCTATTGTCTTGTCTGGTTTTGATGCTTGAGTTGCATTTTCTTTAGACCTTGTGTGGTACGCGTGCTGTAATCTCGAATCGCTATTTATATGAAGAAATTTCCTCACAAGCACGATGTACATAAACATCTGCCTCAGATCGAATACTTTGGCCTCTTTGAAGAGGTTCTCTGTAGGGTAGGTATATTATCTCTATTATAAATCACCTTTAAAAACAAATTTCTGAATTTTCTGCAGATTATTTAAATAATTGTTGGTTGTCCCTCTCCAGGCTGAGATGAGGCTCTACAAGCGCACAGTAAAGCGTCAACAGTTGCTGCAGTGAAAAAAATTATTTAAAACATTTGAATTTATATAATATTGATCGCAATTTTTTCACTGTGTAATTTATGTGTATGTCCCATGTATAGACACCAAGATACTTCACATTCGACGCGCTTGTGATGCTCATATTTATACACACATTCTCTATTGATAACGACAAGTATGAAGGCAAGCTTTTAGGAAATGACGCGAATGGCACGTAAAAACTCTGCCGACGTTAACTGTTAGGCTCTTATTATTAAAGAAATGCATAACCTTTACCATTTCTTTATCCGTTTGGTTTTTAAGCTGCTCAAATTGGTACCTTTGAAAAATATTGCTGTGTCATCTGCGAAACGTGTAATATCCTCTGCTGTCTCAATTTTATAGAGGTCATGCAAGTGGATGTTCAATAAAATCGGTCCTAAAACTGTACCTTGTGGTACGCCGCATGTCACAATTTTGCACTCACTGCATGTTTCCCCAATAGCAACCCTCTGCGAATAATTTTTTAGTCGACTTTGATGTTAGAACTTTTAATGTACCTACAATGTATAGCTTATGCCGAGGGGTTGGCCATAGGCGCAGTACTTTGTACAACGGGAGAGCAGTACGCTGGACCGCACCGAGCAGTATATTGCGCAAAATCGAGCAGTATACTGAGCAGTACGAAGCAGTACCGAGCAGTATGAAGGAATATGACACTAGGCAGTACTTTGTACACGAAAAATCCGCATGCTCAACCCCTCGGTTTATGCTAAATAAAGGCTAATTTATTATATTATTTAATAATGAGTAGGCAGTACTTTGTACACGAAAAATCCGCATGTTCAATCCCTCGGTTTATGCTAAATAAAGGCTAATTTATTATATTATTTAATAATGAAGGTTTCCAAACTTGTAGGTCTCTCTCTATTTCATGACGTAATATGGAGGCAAAATTTGACAATGACAGACTTTTGCATAACGGGCTTTGTCAAATTTTGCCTACATGTTGTCCATCTCTTTTAATTGGAAACCCTAATTGCGTTTTAATTTTTGTATTAAATAATACATCATTTGGTGCTTTCTAATCTGCATTAAATTGCCAATGTATGCATTATATTCGTTGTATAGTCTCAACGAATACAATTCGAACGTTGGAAATGTTTTGAAAATATTGCTCCTGATTTGACGAGTCGCATCAAAACATCTCTCGACTGCGTTTCGAGATGTTTCTTATTAATACGTCTCATCAGTCGCTATATTTTCGACTATTTCCAAAGTTCTTATTGTATTACTTACGAAAATCTATATAACTTCCGACCTGAGCAAGATTCTTTTCTATAAAAACTGAACAGCCAAAATGTAGATAATTTCTTAAAGGAGACCGCACACCTCTTATGGAAAACTGAAGACCACTCAAATTCGGATATTTTATGACCAATCGATGCGCATTGAAATATAGATTATTTCATATCATTGCGCCAAACGTGTATCTCGATTAATAAGGCCAGAATATTAGATTTATTACAATATTGACACCTGCCATGGAGCTCATAAATATACCATTTTTAATTTATGACCATAATCTTCATTCAAACATTTGTTTGTTTAGGTCCAACGAGTTAAAAGTATAAGTGAGGCTTGTAAAACTATATAATGATTTATGGGCTGGTCGGGAATCCGTCTGGGAGAACCGTGCTCTCTTTGTCTCACTTATGCATTCTCCATTTAACAATTTATTGAAAATTGCGGCTTTATTAATCGAGATACACGTTTGGCGCAATGATTGAAATAATCTACATTTCAATGCGCATCGATTGGTCAAAAAATATCCGAATTTGAGTGGTCTTCAGTTTTCCATAAGAGGTGTGCGGTCTCCTTTAAGCTCATCTTTCACTTATATGACTCAATGCAAATATTTCACAACCTCCAGAAACGAAAATACCTTGTACTGTGGAAGATAGGGGATGATCGACTTACGTTTAAATGTTCCTGCGTCTTGTGCTTGATCTCTTCGCCACCCCTTTTGAGCCTCTCGTAGATGACGTTATCGGCCCCCTTACAGTACAACCTCAATTGTCCGCCCCTACGCAAAATCACCGACATCCTCTTCCTCACGTTGTTGAAGTCCAAAATACACAGCAATTCGTAAACTTCCTTCTGGCCCATAACCTCAATGGTGATGCTGTTGGGGGCGCGTTCCCTAAAAACGAACCCGAAATTCCTGGCGGCGGAGACCAACGCCGCCTCGTCTGGACTCTGCGCCTGGTACTCCAGCTTGTCGCCGTTGTTCTCCGACATGACCGTGTGGCAGAGGGCCAGCAGCCGGAAGAAATTAGAGACGTCGGCGTCGCGACGCCTCACCGCCTCCAGCAAATTCCTGTCGAAGAACCGAAACTCCGGCTCGTAGTTCGGATTAAAGGAGAAATCGATGGAGACGGTGTCGTCCGTGATTTCGAGCACTTCGCCGGTGCGCGTGTCTATGACGTCACCGTACGAGTTGCCCATTATCGAGCACTTGTTGAAGGTCATTATGTTTTGGGTGAGGGTGCCCGTTTTATCGGAGAACACGTACTCGATTTGGCCGAGCTCTTCGTTGAGGGTGGTGGTTCTGGCTTTGGCGTGGGTACCCGTTTTGTCGTAGTACATTTGCTCGTCCCAGTTGATCAAGAAGCTCTGCACGAAACGGATGACCTCGACGCTGACGTAGAGGGAGATCGGTACCACCTAGTTTTACCGTAAAATAATTGGTTTTTAAAGTACCAGATGGAATAAGCAATTTGTAACAAGCAGACGTCTGGAATTGTTATTTTTGGGCAACCGTACCAAAAATTACTGAAAAAGCCTCGCCAAATCACGACTTTGCTACCCTCGCCTGTTGCTCACCTCGTTAGGCTCGTCTCGCAAACCGCAGATGTTGATTAAAGAGTAAATTAAACTACAAAACAGCAACTTTCAAGCAAAACGTACAAACACTTAACTACTCAACAAGAGACAAGCTAATAAAAAATCACCCAGAAGTCCGTTCAACCCGTTAAAACTTGTAATTAATTTGACAATTCGACTCATTTGAAATTAACCAATGACAGAGAGCCAATGACGAATTTCTGACCGACCACAATAATTTGCACCCGTGTTTCAGCGACAATTTTGTACTAGTCCAAATATCCGCCGAAATTTATTATAATAGCTGTCACAATTTTCATGAAATGTTGCAATTTTTATATTAACTCGGCGAATTGTCCTCCGAATACTATTAGTCCAGACAACGAAGGGGTTGTAGAGAACATGGAAAGGGGGGAGAATTTTTCTCTTCGGGAATGTGTTGGGGGTAATTAGGAGGTAAACATACTAAAAGTCCCCGCCCCTACTCCGTCCGCTTCACGGGGGGTGGGGGGTGGAAAGGTCCCTTTTTTGTTTTTTCGCTTATAACTCGAAAATGGTGCGTCTTAGCGAAAAAATCCTTGTATGAAAATGAAAGCCTCTAAAATTTTCTACAACCCTGCTATTATAGAATATTAAGGAAAAATGCACCGTTTTCGAGATATCCGCTCTCAAAAGACGGCAATTGTCAAAACAAACTTGTGCTTCTAATTCCTCAGTCTTTGGTTTTGCAAAAAAATCGTCAGGAAGAAAGTTTTAGAGCGTTAAATTTCCTTCAAGAATATATATATACAGGGTGGTTCCTTTTTCACTGCTCACCCCTGCCATCTTCTAAACGGTAAAAGGTACGAAGTCGGTTAAATTAGACAAATATTGCGCTATTTAAATTTCACTTGGAGCTTTTATATTATTGACAGCTCTCAATTGAATGGCATAGTCAGAAATTTTTTAGGACTTCTAGATTTTGAGTAACGGTAGTCAAATTTTTATTCTTTTATGGTGGCCATATTGTATTTTAACACCATCGGACACACAAACAATTAGCTTTAAATAGTGCAATATTTCCGTTTAGAAGATGCCAGTGGTGAGGTGAAAAAGGAACCACCCCGTATATACAGGGTGTCTCAATTGTCTGTATTCGGTCGATATCTCCATTATCATTAGAGAGAGCGAAAAATTGTTAAATCTGGGGGGGATTTCACAGTCGGCAGTGGTGTACAAACTTTCGGCAGTGTTAGTGGGAAATGTTAGGCAGTGGTTGCAAAAATTGGGCAGTGGTTGCAAAAATTGAGCAAATTCGACAGTCGGGGGACTTCACAGTCGGCAGTGGTGTACAAATTTACGGCAGTGTCTTGAAAATTCGGCAGTGGTGTACAAATTTTTGGGGTGTGAAATGCCCCCCAGTTAAATCCAAAGTTGTAGAGAATCAAACAAAGCACATTTTTAAAATACATTTATGTATACAGGGTGTTTGCCTAAGGAGTAACGACACAAACATAGGTTTCTTTAAATGGCACACCCTGTGTATCAAATTTTTTTTTAATTCTTCGATGAATTCCAAGTGACATTTACTAATCATGTTTTCATCTCAAGTGAATAGTTTGATAGATATTGGCAATTTCGTGGGAAAAATTACTTTTGCAGTACTTTTGTTTTAAAAAATCACCCTACAACCAATTTTCAACCTTTAATTTTGGAAATTCTGCATGACCTTAAGGAAGGTTTGGCCTACCATTCAAGCTTTTAAAAACGGCCCTAGCTTGCTAAGTTTGTTTCCTGCAATATTATGAACTTTGGAATATTCAGACCCCAAAATCTCAAAATTTACAAATGGCACTACGGTCAGATGTTATAGCCATCAGTGGCAAAATTAAATTAGCTTTCATCTGATATATCATATCCCTATATTAACGTTTTGTATTTTTCGTCTTATTCTATAAAATATGATTTTTAGAAATTTGTATTATTTGCTTAATGTTTTTTAAAAGGTGGCTTGGACACGTCATAGTAAGTGTCCGAAGTTCTGTCAGACGTATGTGGTCATAGCCACCCTCTAAAAATATCACGAAGACACTAAAAAATTATGAAAATTGTATTTTAACGAATAAAACGAAAAATACGAGGCTTGGATATAGGGATATGTTATATCAGATGAAAGCAAATTTAATTTTACTAACTGATGGTTATAACATTTAATAGTGGTGCCATTTGAAAATATCAAGATTTTAACGTCTAAACATTCCAAAGTTCATAACGTTACTGGATATGAGCTTAGCAAGCTAGGACTGTTTGCAAGAGCATGAAGGGTAGACCAAACCTTCCTTAATAACATTCAGAATTTCCAAAAGTAAAGGTTGAAAATTGCTTGTTGGGTGATTTTTTAAAACAAGTACCGCAAAAGTAATTTTTCCTATAAAATTGCCAATGTCTTTCAAACTATTCGCTTCAGAGGAAAATATGATTGGTGAATGTCACTTAAAATTCATAGTAGAATCCAAAAAAAATGTACATACAGTGTGTGCCATTTCAAAAAACCTATGTTTGTGTCGTTACTCCTTAGGGAAACACCCTGTACACATTAATATATTTTAAATATGTGCCTTGTTTGATCCTCTACAACTTTGGATCTAACAATTTTCCGCTGTCTCTAATGGTAATGCAAATATCGACCGAATACAAACAATTGGGACACCCTGTATATATATTCTTGAAGAAAATTTAACGCTCTAAACCTTTCTTCCTGACGACTTTTCTGCAAAACCAAAGACAGGAATTAGAAGCACAAGTTTGTTTTGACAATTGCCGTCTTTTGAGAGTGGATATCTCGAAAACGGTGCATTTTTCCTTAATAATGTATAAAGTAGAGTTGTAGAAAAATGTATAGGCTTTCATTTTCATAGAAGGATTTTTTCGCTACGACGCACCATTTTCGAGTTATAAACGAAGAAACAAAAAAAGGGACCTTTCCACCCCCCTCCCCCCATGAAGCGGACGGGGTAGGGGCGGGGACTTTTAGTATGTTTAACTCCTAACTACCCCCAACACATTCCCGAAGAGAAAAATTCTCCCATCTTCCATGTTCTCTACAACCCCATTTTGGGTATTCGTTGCCTGGACTATATTCGTAAGTTCACAATTGTCGACTTCCGTGATGCCGGGATACTCATTGACTAGAGAATTCTCGTCGCAGTATGCAGTCGTATCGAGGTAGGCCCTCTAAAATTGACACGATGAAAAGTTTTAAGGACCAGAGGAATATCACTTTTGTCCTTAATGATAAAGTCTATGTGCGAGATTTTAGTAACAATAATGTTAAATGGATTCCTGGGAGAATTTGCAAAATTTTTGAGCCAAGGATTTTTCTTGTTAAATTAGACGACCTTGGGGTAGAAGTTAAACGTCATCTTGATCAGATTAAAGGAAAAGTTACCACTGGCCACTGGTGCTTTCACCCCTAATTTAAAATTTTAAATACAAGACACGGAAATCAAATTTTTTAATAATGTAACTAGACTTGTTTCAGTTGATACTTCTTAAAACGAGCTTACAGAGATTCGTTAAGTTTTTGTTGGCAGCAGTGCAGATTATCTTCTTTAAACCATACAGGTAATTTTAAATTTTTGAGGTTGGCATAACTGTTAAACTTCAATGCTTTGAGTGTCGTTGTGACTGATCCATTCTTTGTAATGTTGGTAGTAAATTTAAAAAAATAATTTTTAAAACGATTTTAGAGATCTACTAATTTGTTGTTGGCAACAGGGTAAATTATTTTCTTTGTATAACTTGTACATACTTTGGTACTATTGGAAATTCTCAAGTTTTGAATGTGGGACAATTAACGATCGTCTGACAAGTCTTCAAAGCCTCCAATGGGAAACTATTTCATTACAAAAGCATCAGATCTAGGCAGCTTTGAAAAACGTAAACGTTTGACGATGACAGTTATATTAGTGTCAAGCTTTTGTTTTACAAAGCAGGCCTAGATCTGATTTGTTTTGAATCATGTGGTAGTACAGCCGCGAACTATGAAAATGCCCACTTGGCACAATGCATCATTGCAATTGGCCATATTAAAAAGTGCACGGAATTGTGGGAGGTTAATCTTGTACAGGTTACTTCTTTTATGACAGATGACATGACATTTGAGAATATTTCAATGTACCAATAGAAATAAATGCTGAACATACCTGAACCGGCCTTCCATAGCGATGATAATATTTAAATTAGTATGTTCATATAAGTAATTCCTTTATAATTGTGAAGGGAAGAATGTAAGAAAGATCTTTAAGTCTTCCTTCTGCCTTTTCTCTTACAGAAAATGCTATAAAAATCAATATGACATTCGACTTTGAGAAAAAAACTTGTTGCTTGTTACAAATCACTTAATCAATTAATTGTACTGTACTAACCGTGTTGAGGACGATCGCGTACGAGAAAAAAACGAGGAGGGCTATGATGGTGGCGCCGCCCAACGGTTCCAAAGGCACTAGAGTGTCCCACGGCAGGAATGTCTGAAAGTATTGTCCCACCAAGGACTCCCAGATACCACATGCCACCATGCAGAAAAGGCACATGGACAATAAAAAAAATACTATCTGCAAAGACCACAACGGTTATGACATCCCCCTTCTGATGTTAAAAAAAATGCAGAAATATTTTAATGACAGCATTTTGAAACGGGTTTCTTAGCCCCTGCCAAGGAGCTTCCAAATTTACAATAGTCTATTTTGTGATGCTTTCAAAGTTTTTTTATCGTTACACTTACTACACCATTTTCAGTTGTAATTCGGAAAGTATAAAGTGTAATTCAGATTAGTTAAATGTATTTCAGAAACAGTAATTTGTAATTCAGAAATAATAAGTTGTAATTCAGAAAACATCAAAAAGTTTAATGACACTCTGTTTTGATATTTAATGTCATTTAACTCTAAAGGCTCGTTCACAACTACAAACATCTTTCCGTTAATAAATGACAGTTATTCTGTATGTCATTGGAATTTTCAATTGGCTTGGAATTCTCACTTGGATTGGAATTTTCAATAATTGAAAACTTCCAATTTTCAATTGCTTGTAAAATTTAATATAATTCCAATTGAGAAAGTCAATGAGTCATACAGAATACGAACCAGCTGTCACATTATGATAGAATTGTCTAATTTCCAATATTGAGAAATCCAATTGTCATATACAGCTAAGGCTGTTATCACAATAAAATAAAAAGCGTAAATTATGAAATAATCTTACCGAATACCATTCGTACATCGCTATTGTAATCGGTTAAATTCTAAAAATCATTAATTACTCAAGTTTGTTGCCGTATAGGTAAAACAATTCGAACTAAATTGCCGTTTATTATCAAAGATGAAACCTTTCGGGCTTTAATCAAATAATAAATGACAATTATTTAGTCCGTTCTCGTTATTTTACAACCGGCAACAAGCTTTCGTCATCATCTTCAAAATTTTACGGATTAATTAGCATGTACTTGTACTTTATCGCCGTCAAAGTGACATTTGCGAAACGTCATTTCTGACATTTGTGAAATGTCATTTTAAAACAACCAATTTAGAAAGTTTTCAGAAAACTTGAATCTTGGCTAGAGATCGAGATTCGAGAGATTTTACCAAATGGCAACATGTAATTTTTGCACCTATTGGCACGAAATTTCGACTTCGAACTCGAAATTTCGACTTCAAACTCGAAATTGAATCTACTGCGCAAGTCCTACTTCCTAACTCGGAAATTTTATTAATGCGCATGTGCGAAGTTCGAACGGCGCAAGCGTCGCACATCAGATGGGCTGTGGTCTGTTTGTGTGCCGTGTACCATCTGATGTGCGACGCTTGCACCGTTCGAACTTCGCACATGCGCATTAATAAAATATTCGAGTTAGGAAGTAGGACTTGCGCAGTAGATTCAATTTCGAGTTTGAGGTCGAAATTTTGGAGTTCGAAGTCGAAATTTCGTGTTGCAAGTCGAAATTTCGTGTTGCAAGTCGAAATTTCGTGTTGCAAGTCGAAATTTCGAGTTCGAAGTCGAAATTTTCGAGTTCAAACTCGAAAATATGAAATGTTTTTACCCGTGTCCGTTCTACGCCTTCGTATATTGGTAAAGCATGTCGCTTTTTTTTTCGTTTATTGAAATTTGAAAAGTTTTGATAATAATAATTGATGTCCAGCTGAAAATTGAAAATTCATAAAATTTTAGGAAATAAGCTCCACTTTACTTGGGCATAACTCTTAAACTGTCAACCCTATAGAAAAAAGTTATACACTAATATTGTAGATAATTTAATTCTCTATATTTTTTGTAGTATATATTTTTTACCTATGGGACTCTAGAAACGAAATATTCCCAATAAACAGATTTTGGGCGCCATTTTCTCAATATAACATGAAACTCCGGTATTTTTTCCAACTAAAGGTCTCCATTGACATTTACACTGACGTAATGCACAAGCTAAGCCACACGCTTTCTGTTTTCGCACCTACCCTAAACAGAATACAGATTTCAATAGCGGGCGGCCCGTCAGGGAAGGCAGAGCAGGCAATGCCTCCCCTGTTAATTTTACCACCAGCCAGTCGAATTAAAATGTTTCTGCATTCTTTTGATCGCAACAACGGAGTAAATAAGGGATTACCTACCCCTATAATTAAAAAATTAAGAAGTCTATCGATGCTGGTGCGCTTGAACTTGCTCTTGCCGCTGTTCTGCATCAACTTAGTGTCTTTGCCAGCAAAGATCACCACCCCGTAGCACCACTGCGTGTTACGCAAAACGCACCCCCTCAAGATGATCTTGTCGTTGTCCAACGAGAACTTTTTGTTCTTCCACATCAGCGTGCCCTCGAACTTGTTCAACAAGTTGTTGGGCGTCTCGCAGATGATCTCTCCGTTGAACTCGCTGAGGAGGACGTCGTCCTGCGCCATCTCGGCCGTCTCCGTCAG
Source organism: Pycnomerus fuliginosus (assembly GCA_963924575.1). NCBI lineage: Eukaryota > Metazoa > Arthropoda > Insecta > Coleoptera > Zopheridae > Pycnomerus > Pycnomerus fuliginosus. The sequence goes on along the minus strand of OZ004624.1, from coordinate 15,994,895 downwards.
ACACTGGCGACATTTCAGATTCGTCTCGCCGTCCAGTTCCGACGTTTCGATGTAACACAGACCGTTCGGTTCGCTGGTGGTTATCAACAGAATGTCGGCGGCCACGAACTGATTGTTGTCCATGCGGATGACGTCACCCACTTGCACTTGCGACCACTTCTCCTGCACGATCTTACCTTTCTTGACGGCTCGAGACTTGCGATTGTTGACCTGCGAGTCGGAGATGTGACGTTGCTGAAACGGACGCAAAGTTATCGAGGGGCGAATAAAATTTTCGTTTTACAATGTCGTCGTATGCATCCTTGATGGCAGTGAGACCGAGCACGCCCATCAACGGGAGGGCGGTGGTGACGGGCGTTAGACTGCTGATGGCGGGTATCAGCTGAAGGACGAGAAGGCACAAAAAATAGAAATTCGCCAAACGCTGGAACTGTTCGAACAGATTCAACGGTAGGAACGTCAGTATCGAGTACTTTGAAGTCTTGATGTAGTTGCTCTGAAACAATATCATCGTCACAATAATAATGATGGTTTTTTGGCGAGATATTTACAGCGTAACGGAATTGCGAGTTGAATTGTCGGTCGTTTGCACGGATTCTCCTCTGATTATCTGGAAACAAAACGTTTTTGTTAGTTTATTTAACACTTGATGTGACTATGACCTGAACTGCATCAAAACATAAAAGATAATCATACTTTTTTTCCTTATTTTTTATCGTCCAGTATTATTTTTTTAAATGTTACGCTGTTGGCCAAAATAGCTTAAGTTTTTAAAGATTTCTCTTCTTTCTGTCCACCAACCCGATACCAGCGTAACATTATAAAAGATAGTTATAAAGCTTCTGAGAAAACATGGTCAAGGTAGTTGTGAACTGTCACCATATGTGGAGCAAACACAAAACTCCTAGTGTACATGTGACAACTGTCACCGCATTTCGATCTGATAACTGTCAAAAGAAGAGAAGAGAACCGCTTTCGGGTTACTTCGGGGTAGTTTCGTGCTCATTTTCAAAGATTTTCAAGCAAATAATCTCAAAGAAATGGATCCTTACCAATTTGAACCCGCATACGACAGATAGCAAGAAGAAGCGCTTCAAGGGAAACACAACAGAAACCGGCACCAACTTCAGCTCCCAACAGATAAGTAAGTACTCGTTTAAGTAACTTAAATTATGAACTGGATGTAGTTGAGGCTCAAGTATGTTAATGCCCACTAATAATTAATCTGTTTCTTGTAGGAAATCAACTACCAACCATTGTTGAAATCTGAAACCCGGCTCGAAAAGTTGCAAAGTCATCATCAAATAAAATGAGGAGATATCTTGCTTACAGGCAGTATGTGTTTTGATTATTTAAAATCGATTTTGTTCGATAACTTTTAACTTTTAGATTAGATGGACGAAACTGAGACGATATCAGTGAAGAGTTATTCCAACTTGTATTGTCGAAAGGATTCGTCAGCACTATCTCAAAGAAGATGAATAATATACCCATTTCAAATGTTAGAGGGAATGGAGGCCTGATTGACTATTTTTATTGCTTAAGTACAGTATTTTAATTGAATATGTTACATATTTTACTAACTTTTAACTGAGCTTTTTAACATATTTGCATGAACGTGGAACCAAATCGAGCTATTTTTCTGTAAGAATAAATATTTTAAACCCCTCAGTTACAATTTACTTTTTAATCTCTAGCATTCTCTAGTAAACTTGTCTTATCCAACCACACTAAGAGTCCACAACTTATTTTTTATAATGAAAAACGTTTTGTAATCATCACAATTCTTTGCTTTTGTCTTTGGCTTCTCATATTTGTCGTTCATGAATTTATTATTTCCATCCTGTTGTTATAAGATGTGGCATCAGTAAGGAACTAGTATTTACTAGACCCTGTTCAAGAATTATCACACAAATGAAATATTAGTGTTAGTAGAATTTTTCCGAACCCCTTTCTTGAAAAGTGGAAAGGTGGAAATACACAAAACTTGTTTTAATATGTGGTAGAATATGTAAATAGCCGTTGGGATAGCTGTTAAATATTATCTTTGCAATTTACTTGAAAACAGTTGTAGGTAGTGTTGTGAGTCGGTGAATTAACAAATGTTAATTATCGTTAATTAACGTTAAATAACAGTTAATTATTATTGTAAAAATTGTGTTAAATAACAGGGTGTTAATTAACAAACTTAAATAACAAAAACTGTTAACTAACCCTGGAATTTTATGTTAATTAACCAATGTAAATAATAAAAACTGTTAATTAACCCTAGAGTTTTATGTTAATTAACCAGTGACATTTTGGTAACAAATCATTATAAATTAAATTCCCTACAGTGAATCACCTAATCTCACTATGTGGAAGCAATAAGACAACAATTCTCATTGGTCATTGGTAATCGGTAATGACTTGTGCAAGTAATAAATATTTTAGTAGTGGTATACTATAGTCATTTGGTGGGTATAGCATTTTCAAGCCTAATATATATTTTTTGTTTATAAATAAACATTTTACTTCATTTCAGACTGTTTCCCAAAGTGGCTCATAAATAACAAAAATTGACGGTTAATTAACCCGATTTATAAATAATATGTCAATTCACAACACTAGTTGTAGGTACAAAAAAAGTAAAATGAAACGCGATCTGCAGAATGTAAGTAATTTGGGGTAATTTGAACAAAAAATTAAAATAGTGATCGCCTCGGCTGTGAAACTTCAGCCGCGGCAGTAAATCTGTTTTTTTTGCCGTGTTGAACACATAATTTTTTGGCCGACTGTCATTAAAAAACTGCATTTTTACTGCACGCGTGTGCGTAAAAATCCATACTGCCTAGGCAGTATACCACTAAAAGCAGTAACTAATTGTGTAAACTACAGCTAAGGGAATTATGAACTTTTGTCGAGAACACAAAGTAATAGTTTTCAATTTTCATTGATCTCCATTACCCACCTGCACCTTATGCAGTGTGTCTCATTTTAACTGGAACCACCCAAATATTTCGGTTAATTTTAACCGAATCAATGCGCTCTTTTTTTCTGCATGTAGAGCTCGATAACCTGCACCTGCGTGATACTTCACTTTTTTTATACACCGAAATCCTAGCCTACTGCGATTTAATAAAGAGGTCAAACATGACGAAATCGTATTAGGTATTTTTTTATCGAAAAATTTTATAAGGAAAAGTTGTTCAGGATGGCTCCAAATGGCTAAATCCGAAATTTCAGGAAGAAATAAAAATGTTGAATTTCTTGAGGAAGAATCACAGGATAACGAAAAGTTCAATATTTTTGCAACATAATGGGTGCTGTGAAATAAAAAAACAATTGAAATGAATTGATTTAACGTTTGCTATCGACTATGGATGGATAAAACTTAACAATCGCAGAAAAAGTTGAAATTATTAAGATAATGTAAGATTTTCGTTTTTCTTAACAATTTCAAGGGACACCCTGTTGCAATGTGCCACAAACAGCAAACATATGCGCTTCCATTGTTTTCTTATTTCACATCATCCGTTATGTTGCAAAAATATTGACGTTTTCGTTATTTTATGATTCTTCCTCAAGAAGTTCAACATTTGTAGTTTTTCCTGAAACTTCGGATTTGGCCATTTGGAGCGATCCTGAGCAACTTTTCTTTAAAAAATTTTTCGATAAAAAAATGCCTAATACGATTTCGTCATTTTTGGCTTCATTATTAAATCGCAGTAAGCTTGGGTTTCGGTTTAAAAAAAAAGTTGAGTATTACACAGGTGCAGATTTTGGAGCTCTACATTAAAATTAACCGAAATATTTGTGTGGTTCCAGTTAAAATGATTAATAATAATAACCCTTTCAATCATAAAACTGTAGATGAATAGTCATGAAGATGCTCTTAATTGTAAGCCAATTCATCGCACCAAGGCCAACTAGGATAAAATTGTCCCAGAATGCAAATCAAGCGACTTGATTAAATCCCAGCTGATTGAAACAAATTATCCTTGACCCCAATAACTCACCACAGGGAATATAGCCCCTACGATAGTCCTTGGAGCTGTGCGGTGCATCGCTCTTTTCGGCAGCCCGATACCGCTTTTGACTCCTCCACACGACCAGCTTGCCGAAGACGTTCAAAATCGACTGCGTCCACCTGAACGACCTCCTCTCGCCGGTGCTCTTGGCCCCCACGATTTCTGCCTCCTCGGGCTCCTCTAAACTGAGAACCGTCTTGCCCCCTTTCTGCTTGCACTTTTTTCTCGTGTGCTTCGAGTGCCCTCCGCCGGAGGGCTGGCCCCCGTCCTCGTACACCTCGAACACCTCCAGCTCGTAGTCCATCGCGTCGGGCTCATGGGGCCGTGACTCACAGGGGCTTGTCCCTCGGTCAAGGTGACCGCGTTTTCTCCGAGCCACGGGATTTCCTCGTTGCGGCAAATTCGTGGACGGGGATTTTCATCGATTCGAGGCCAGAGTCACGGTTTTTCCTCGATCGAGCGACTTTTAAGACGATTTTATGTTGATGTAAACATTTGACGTTTGTGACGGGTGACAACTGACAAGCGCGGTCGGTAAAGAGGCGCGCTGGATTGCGAACGACGCTTTTCCAAGGGCAAAATTGATAATTACTTCATTAATTTTACTGTTTAGACTGGCAATTTTTGAATAATAATCTGAGGCTGTTTTAATTACGGGGAATAGTAGATTTAACGACATTAGCCGATAAAAAGGCATCCTGCAAGGTCAATAACGACACGCTTGTCGCTAGATGGCGCCACAATTTTAGTATCTACAAATCAGTGGAGTGGATCTTCAGCAACTTGGATCTTAAATTACCTATTAGATTGCGGGAAATTCGTGGTTTTCATCGATTCCGAAGCCAGAATCAGGGCTTTCCCTCGAGCGATTTTAGTGCCAAAGCATATGCGCAGGAACTGTAGTGTTAGTGAAATCGCTCGCTTGGCCAGTGGCTCGTCCGTCGCATAACTTGAGAACGAAAGCAGATATCGAGCTGAAATTTTTTACACCCCCCATGTATGTCCCGAAAATCTCGGGAAGGATTGTTTTTGGGCTATATCGGACCGTAGGAGCCGAAGCTAGGGGTGAAAAACTGGAAGAAATTGCAATTTTCGACGTTTGGGTCGCGAACGCTGCCTCAACGCCTAAAGCTAGATCAACAGTTTGATTTTCATGGATTCGAGGCCAGAGTCACGATTTTCCTCGATCGAGCGACTTTTTAAGACGATTTTATGTTGATGTAAACATTTGACGTTTGTGACGGGTGACAACTGACAAGCGCGGTCGGTAAAGAGGCGCGCTGGATTGCGAACGTCGCTTTTCCGGGCAAAATTGACAATTACTTCATTAATTTTACTATTTAAACTGTCAATTTTTGAATAATAATCAGAATCTGTTTTAATTACGGGGAATAGTAGATTTAACGACATTAGCCGATAAAAAGACTTCCTGCAAGGTCATCAACGACACGCTTGTCGCTAGATGGCGCCACCATTTTAGTATCTACAAATCAGTGGAGCGGATCTTCAGCAACTTGGATCTTCAATTAGCTATTAGATTGCGGGAAACTCGTGGTCGGCGATTTTCATCGATTTTAGTGCCAAAGCATATGCGCAGGAACTATATTGTTAGTGAAATCGCTCGCTCGGCCAGCGGCTCGTCCGTCGCATAACTTGAGAACGAAAGCAGATATCGAGCTGAAATTTTGTATGTCCCGAAAATCTCGGGGAGGATTGTTTTTGGGCTATATCGGACCGTAGGAGCCGAAACTAGGGGTGAAAAACTGGAAGAAATTGCAATTTTCGACGTTTGGTCGCGAACGCTGTCTCAACGCCTGAAGATAGATCAAAAGTTTGAATGGAGGAATTGTCGGTAATGAGAAGATCTACAAAAAAGTCCCAGACGGCATATAGCTATCTACGATGGGTAGCCCACCGTGATCGCTTTTGAGTTTTCATTTTTGACGAAAATCGCTTCGGCCGCTTATTGTCGGCTATCCGTAACAGATATTTATATGCTGCCGCGGACTTTTTTGTAGGTCTATTCGTTGCCGACATTTCTTCCTTATACGACTTTAATCCAACTTCAAGCGTTTAGGCAGCGTTCGCAGTTGAAGTGCGAGAATGCGCGGTTTTTTTCGGGACCGGAAAATTATTAATTGTAATAACTCTACAACCAGTGGAGATATTTTACTGAAACTTGATATGTGCTTTTAACATACAAGTTGAAGTGTGTGAAGGTGAGGAGCTGTCAATTTTGGGGGATGAAATTCAGGGGTTGAAAATCACAAAAATACGAACTTCTCAAAATTTTGCACATGAAGGTCTGAAACCCGACACACACGTTTCGACAATATCTGATAAGGGACGGTTTTTTTGTTGCATAATGATACAGATGGGGTGCAAATCAGGGGTTGAAACTCGCATAAGTGTTACTTGAAAGTCGAGCCATTCGATAAATTTCCATCAATGGCCCAGAAAAAGTTTTGAGCATATGTTTAGCCCTTAAATTTTTCTATTGCGGATTGCAGATCAAATCTTTGATACATTTTTTTTATTTTGTCGTTTAGTGTTCACAGTGATTGTGAAATTTATCACAATGGGAGCCTGCGGGCCTGGCAATTTTTGGCGATATATTCATGTAGGTGGGTCCCAGGGGATGGTTTGACGCGATTTTGAAGAAAATCGTGTTTGTCTTTCGGGAGTTATGATGTTTTTTAGGTAAATTAATCAACAACACAACAACCTCTAAAATGTTTTCCATTAAAACGTTTCAATGCACGGCTTGGTGGGGCTGATGTATTATTTGTACATACATCGCCTATAAGTAAAAATAATTAGTTAAACTCCCGTCAATTATTAACGAACGAGGGGGTTCAGGCGTTTTTTCTGTTGTCACGTAAATAAGCAAACGGTTTCCGCTTTCGGCAAAATTCGGTGGTGTTAATAAAAATAGGCCAATTTGCAGCTTTAGCAGTTTTGTAAATAATTATTTTGTGAGAATGATAATTGCAGACAATAAGTGGGTAGGTACATAAAGTATTTTCTATTGTGATGATAGTTATTTCTTAGTTAACAATCTACAAAAAAAAACCGTTCGAGATAATAGCGAGAAGGCAATGAAGAATAGTTTACGCACTTATCTAGCGAACAAGACATTTTTCGTATAAATAATTGTTGTTGGCTAAATTGGACGATATTTTCATTTTGATTAATAACATTTTTAGGGGTGAATGTACCCGATTCCAACCTTACGAAACAAAATTATAGCATATAAGTATTAATAAATCAAAATTTTAGCTTCAGATTGGTATCTCTTAATTTGAGCTTATCGTACCCACACTTTGTTTACTTAACAGTCACCATTTGTAAGATAAAAAAATGCAGCAGAGAAGCGGCTGGAACCTCCCCATCGCGTGGATCTTTGTATTCTTTGTATTTTTTTTATGTTTATTGTCTGTGACTAATTTTGCAATTTTCTGACAAATACCGACATCACCTCGGACATCACCCATCACATTTGACAATATGTTCCTTTTAAGGTTAACAGTTTGCCACCCTTTTGACAATAACTGATACTTTATGTCATCCACTGTCAGCCTGCTCCCTTTTAATGAAAAATATTTTTTTCTCTATTTTCCACTGAAATGACAGAAACTGTGAATACATTTTTAGAACGAGAATTTGATCGTCTTTCCAATGGCGACATAAAAAGGGAGACCTTTGTATTTAAAATTTAAAGTTGATATGCCTAAATGGCACTTCCCGTGGACGAATTGCTTCCAAAAGCCTTTCAGGTCTTCAACGGGTCACCCAATCTCCATGTACCAAATTTCAGCCAAATCGATTCGCTAATTTGGGCTATAATGTATTTTTAGTGTTATTATGAAATTTCGATTTTTTGACCCAAAGAGCACTAAATGCGAACGAATTTTGTCTTACTTAAAACCAGAATTTGTAGACCTTTCTGATGGTGACAATAAATCTTTCAAAAACTTGTTTTGGATGGTTAAATGAGTGAATAATTTTAAAGTTACAAATTGGTGTGCCAAAACGGCAGTTTCCGTGGGCCGATTGAATCCAAAATTTGTTCAGCTCTTCGACGTGCAATACAATCCCCGTGTGCATAATTTCAGCCAAATCGGTTCAGGGGCTTGGGCTGTACCGCGATTTTAAAGTCGGATAAAAATATTTTTTTTTTTAATTTTTGATCAAAAGGACACTAAGAATGAATACATTTTTAGAAGCAGAATTTGAAGGCCTTTTCTATCGTGAGGTGAAAAATGGGGGTTTGAATTTAAAATTTAAAAGTTGATGTGCCAAAATGGCATTTCTAGTTGCACGATTGGCTCCAAAAGCTTTTCACATCTAAGTTGGGTTATCACATGCACACGTACCAAATTTCAGCTAAATCTGTCTAGTAGTTTTGGCTATGGCGTGTTTACAAACGTACGAACGTACGAACATACACACAGACACATTTTTAAAACCGCTTTTTTGGGTTCCTGAGACCTCAAAACGTGAAGATCTGGTGTTATCTCAAATTCGAAAATTTTAGTGATTGCAGTAACCTCCCTTTTTTTTTTAATTTTTTTGCACAAATTTTGACATTGTCAAAAACGGTGACAGTTGAATAGGCAAAGTGCGATAGACCAATCCGAATCTAGAATGGAAACTTAAGCTCGTTGCACAATAGCTTTACGTAAACCGTAAGACGTACAGTACAAAGTATATAAATTTTTCAACGCATTGGTGGCATTCAGAAGACTCGACCGCTACCATTTATTTCGTTGCTGTATATTTCACTCTTGTCATTTATCATTTAATATAACATTTAACTCATAAAATGTCGTCTAGCATTATTATTATTGTTAAATTATTCATACTAAATACAATAATGGTACCAAAAAATTTGAAAACCAATAGACTAAAATAGGTATGACATTAAGGGAATTTATGATTAACTTTTTGTTATCTAGCTTTACGGAACATTAATTTTGATGCCTAAAAAAGGCTACTTTTTTGAAGTTTCAGCAAAATCCAAAGAAATAATTTTCGAACTTTTCACTTGCCCACTCTGATTTTATCATAAAACTCCCGCATCGGGTATTTCCACCCAACTGCGCTTGAAAATCCCACCCGCTGAATAATTCACATTCCTCATTAAGAGCATAAAATTGATTTCCGTTGATGTCTCGCAATAATAATAAAGCTAATGGAGAAAAGTTTAATGCCGCATGTGTCCCATGATGACGTGTCAGAGAAGATTAAATAATTCAAGCAGGAACGACCCATGTGTTCGTCCTTGACCCTCCAGATGAGAATTATTTAAAAGAAAACACCTGTAGACTGGATTTCATTAAAAAAAAAAACGACGAATCAATATTGAACAGAGTTTATGGAATAAGAAATATGTAGAAAAAGTTACGAAGAAAATCGAAACTGACATCCTTTCACGATATTTCCGCCGCTTCCGGCGGATTTTAAGCTAAACACGCCCCTGTGGGGTCGATAACTGCGGCCTAGATTCATTTTCCAAGCTACTCTTATGTTGACAACTGTCAAAAAAGGCAACAGTCAGGTCATAGATTTTTTTTCTTTAAAAATAAGGTAACAATTTTTGACTTACCTGAAGCATGCGTCCTACTACTCCTAAAAGAAGCCCTGCTCATCATCTTATCAAAAAATCGGGATAAGGACAGGATATGACTTGGACAATTTAAATGCAAACATAAGGCCACTTATTTCATATAAATGTATAAATATCTCTCAGGTATAATTAAGGCCACTTAAATATCGCTTATCTTTAAGGTTATGTATACTACAAAAAGGTAGTATCAATATTCGATCGAAAAAATACTATATAATAGGGGAGGTAGTAAAAAATTAATGTACTTAAGACGTAAAAAAAATACTCAAGTGTTAAGTACGAGGGTGGGAGGAGATCGGGGGAGGGGGCGAAGGCGAGGGCGGTGTTGGCGGATGCGGGCGACGAAGAGGCATGCATGGGTGCCAGATGGTCCGCAAAACCCGGCCATGGACCGCACTGCAACAAAAAAAAAAGAAATACAACAATCTGGCAACATTGGAAACGTTCATTTCTCGAATTTTGACAGTTGACATACGACTGTCACGAACGTTTCGTGAATCACCCCGTACATATAATTATGGATGAATGAAAGTCATATAAGAATACAGGCTGAGTCAAACGGGAGGGGCCACCCCTTATAACTTCTTTCATTTCCAACATAAGAACCATTTTTGAGAAAGTCAAATGGTTAGCATCTTTTCGATTTTCTTTACAACGCAAAATGGAAATTTAGAGAAAATGTCAATTGAACGTTTTCCCAAAAGTGTGGATTTAACCCTTTATTTTACAACCTATTCACTTTATCAAAAAACTCTTGCAATAAAAGTTGAAGGTTAAACTAAGACGCATCTGTTGATGTGATTAACTCGACATAATCTTGGAATAAAAAAATGTGTATGACCTAATTCCTCATTTACTTTTCAACTTTTATTGGAGCAATTTTTTGACAAAGTGAATAGTTTGTGGAATAAACGGCCAGATCCATACTTTTGGGAACATGTTCAATTAATTATTTTCTCGAAAGTTCTATTATGTAAGAGTATGATTTTATTATACCGTTGTAAAGAACATTACCAAAAATGGTTCGGCTATAGAGGGTGGCCCCTCCCGTTTGACTCACCCTCTATATCCAACAACTTTATAAAAAAAATAAAAAATAATTCTGGTTCGATCCATACACAATAAACTTCTAGATTAATATTAACATTCATGAGCGATTCACACGTGCTACAACTTTAAAAATCAATAAAACAAGAATTAAGTGAGATATCGAAAGTTAACGAATCCACGTAAGAAGCAATTGGATCGATTTCATCAAAAATGTGAGAAAACCGCCAGCTGACCATGGGAAACAGGGAAGCCAATCCAATCACCGCTTTCTGGGAACTCCTTTCATAAATAAAACAATCGGATTTTGGGGACCTGCTAACGATAAGGTACTTAACGAAAAATCGTTAAACATCAGGTTGGCTCGCTATTTTAATATTGATTGCGACGATTGTATAAACACGAAAGTAAATTTTTAAACGGAAATTCTGTCATTAACGCTGAATTATTTATTGAAAGATGAAGGTTGGAATTGGATGGAAAAAGTTGAAAGGAAATTATGGGAAATGATCGTAATATGGTTTTTCTACAACTAATATAGAAAATTAAGTTTCATAAATTGTTTTCTATGCTGAAAGTTTTGTTTTAGTGCCGTAGCAGTATGCGAGGCACTCTTGTTTTAGCTTATTCGTCCGGTCGCTCGCTCCTCACTCTGTCCGAGCGCTAACTTGAGAACGGATCGAGATATCGGGCTGAACCTTGGTATACGGCTTGGTCTCTCAAAAAGTAAGGCGGGGGTTGTTTTTGGGACATATCGGACCAAGGGGGGGGAGCTAGGGGTGAAAAACCGAAAAATTATGAATTGCAATAACTCGAGAACTACTGGAGGTATATTACTGAACCTTCAAGGGGATGAAAACCACAAAAAATATGATAACTCCGCAAGGGTTGCACGCAGCTAATTGAAACTAAACACATACACATATTTCGATGAAACCTTACGGGGAATGTATTTTCACTTATAATCTCATAAGAGCATTAATTCTTTCCGGAAATTTTTGGAGTGCATTCCAACAACGTATTAATCGGCCCGAGTGGAACACGAGGGCCCGATTACGTTGTTGGGATGCACGACTAAAATTTCCAGGAAATGAATTAATGCTCGAATGCAGATTCGGTAAGAAAATAGCAACGATACAGCCACAGAAATTGAATAGAAATGATTTTTGACATTTAATTTGACATAAAAATTTCCACTTATTAATTTCGTTTAGGTTGGTCTAGGTAGGTATCAAAAATTTCCAGGAAATCCTCGAGTTGCCATGGTAAACATACAGAAATCAATTTTTCTATTGGCTAATGATTAGTATCTGCGATTTTCGTATATAATATCCCGCGTGTGAGGGATATTTCCGGAAATTTGCCCGCGCTGTTATACAAGTGCTTGTTGCAACGAAAACAGACCGAGCGCGTAGCGCGAGGTCTGTTTTCTTGGGGCAACAAACACGTGTATCAGACAGCAAGGGCAGATTTCCTTAAATATCCCAAACACAAGGGATATTCAGCCAGAAAATCGCCTGAAGTAAATAAATTAAATAAAAAGTCATGCATTTATTGCAGTATGAAATAATAGGTAAATTCAGTTTTTCGTAATTATGCTTATTCGCGTCTCTTGAAAATTGCTGGGACGATTTCCTGGAAATCACCCCGACCCAGGGTGATTTTTTCCTGGAAATCACCCCGACCCAGGGCGATTTCCTGGAAATCACCCCGGGTGATTTCCGTTGATATAAAAAAGTGAGGGCGATTTTCAATAAAATCGGACAGATAGAATCGGATAGGATATTGATTGAAGTCAACCAAGTTACAGAATAGGACTGATTTACAGTGTTTTGAGATTTTAAAATAACTCAATGTAGGTACACAAAATAGAACAAGAAGCGAGGGGTGATCCGCAGGCCGGAATCAGTGTACATTTTTCGGGAATACACCGGGAATAGATCGGAATAGATCGGAATACGTCGGAATACATGGGAATACGTCGGAATACATCGGAATAGATGGGAATACCCGGAATAGTTGGGAATAATTGAAAATTTCCCTGCGATATATTAAAATTTATTGATTGGATGCGTGTACTTTAAAATAAATCAAAACTATTGCAGAATAATTTGTAGGAATAGGTAGAATTACCCTGAATACATCAGAATAACACGGGGTAGCTTCGGAAGCGCCTGCGCCTGTTAAGGTTAGGAAATCACGGAATACTTGGGACTCGGCTTGGGAATACACCGGAATACATGGGAATACACGGGAATACTAGGAATACACCGGAATACTCCGGAATATTGATATAGAAAATTGCCGATTATCTACATCGGAATACCGGAATAGCTTTAAGTCGAGTTTCGGAATAGCTTCGGAATACATCGTAATACTTCGGAATACATCGGAATACTGGGAATACTTGGGTATTCCCGGAATCAGTGTACGTTTTTTAGTCTGCGGATCACCCCTCGACAAGAAGAGTAGTTTTTTGTCAGTTGTAGACAAAATAAATATTTTGAAATCCCGTAGTAAGTATAAATTTCACAATACAGTTTTAAGAAATGAAAAAGTTTACCACTTATAGCAGACGTTAATAGTATATTGTATATTTAGAGCCGAAAGTGTAAGATTTCCGCACGACTCGTGGATATTACCGCCCGAGGCCGAAGGCCGAGGGTGGTAACCACGAGAGTGCGGAAATCGCACTTTCGGCTCGAAATATACATACTATTTTTCCTATTTTTGTGCAAAAAAGCCATAATAGAGGCTCTTGTAGTCTTATTTTGAATGAATCTGCATTAATTCAGAAGGAATCAGCTTGCTGTGCAATCTGATGATGGCATGGTAACGTAATTGTAAGATAAACAAAAACGTCAACTTTTTGCAAAATTTAATTTTTGCGCTCAAATATGAATGAAACTTTGGAAGAAATGGCCTGCCCATCTGAAATAGAAGAAGAAGCTGCAGCAGCAACCATGGATTTATTGCCAGTTAAGTCGCGGGAAAGGTACGAACTGGCGTACACCCAGTTCAGTGAATGGTGCAGAGCGAAGAAGGTTATGATCCTCAACGAAAAGGTATTTTTGGCATATTTTTCCGAAAAGTCAAAAACCAAGAAGTCTTCCACACTTTGGTGCACCTACTCAATGTTGAAGGCAACTTTAAACGTGAAAGAAAACTGCGATATTAGCAAATATAATAGGTTAATCGCATTTTTGAAACGTCAAAGCGATGGTTACAGACCCACGAAGTCGAAGATTTTTTCCAAAGAAGATTTGGACACATTTCTTAAAGATGCCCCAGATGAGCAGTATCTTATGATGAAGGTGAGGGCAACACCATTTTTAAAGAAATATTCATTAATTTTATTAATTTAAGGTTATTTTTATTATGGGAATTGCCGGGGCTCTTCGCCGAGACGAATTGAAAAAAATGAGAGTAGACGACATTGAAGACCTGGGGGCCCTTTTAATAGTGAAAATTCCAGAAACTAAAACAAAAATTCAACGCACATTCACGATTACGCAAAATTCTCAGGCCGACATAAATATGTTAGAAATTTACAGGAAATATGCTTCTCTTCGTCCATCCAAAATGAATGATCGCAGCTTTTTCATTAATTTTCGAGAGGGAAAATGCACCTGCCAAGTTGTTGGGATAAATACCATTGGGAAAATTCCAAGTCAAATTGCCGCTTTTCTCCAATTACCAGAGGCAGCCAGCTATACGGGTCATTGTTTCCGCCGATCTTCGGCAACACTGTTGGTGAATAATGGAGGAGATTTATTGAGTTTGAAGCGACATGGGGGGTGGAAGTCATCAGCGGTGGCCGAAGGTTATCTAGCCGATTCTATTGAAAATAAGAAGAGAATTTCCAACCAGATTCTTTACAAGGGTGCTCCTGAAACGGCGGTAGTTCCTTCTTCGAGCAAACAGGAAACAGCAACCATCCCAGAAGCCACTGCAGCACCTAAAGCTCCAATATTGTCTGGGAATCAGGACATTTCAGTGTTGACCAATTTAAATAACACTCTAACTAATAATTGTGCTAATATTTCCTTACCATCTGGAATTAGTATTAGCAACTGTACAAATTCTTGTATTACTTTAAATATTGTTCTTAAATAGTTTGCATATTTTAAAATTAAAAGAAAATGAAAATAAATTGTTTTCATAAAGTGTGCGGAAAAATGAATTTCCGCACGCTTTTAATTTTTCCGCACCTCTATGTTATTTTCCCACCCGTGAGTGGAAATTGCCTACTTTCGGCACACATTTTAGTGCCGAAAACAGTCTTTTTTGCACAAAAATAGGAAAACTATTTTCTAGGTTTTATACCAAAATTCCGTTTGTTCAAAAAGTTCACGGAGACCGTAGAATATAAACTGCTACTTTTCCACAGAATTTATAAATATACAAATCGTGAGCTAACCATATGATCAGGTTATGGATCAAGGTAGGTACTAGATTCAAGGAGCGAAGTTTAGTTTCAAATCACAACAGAACCTACAAGGTATTGTTTTTTCGCGGCCTTCAAATTATGGGCCCTATTTGACTCAAACTTTAATGAGCACCTTCAAAGTGCCACTAAGATTTTTGACCTGAAAAGAATTCAGCAATCAAATCTAGTATTTTAATTTTTTTCCACAAAAGTGCAATTTTGAATGAATTTTTGGAAACAGAATTTGAAGGGAGTCAAGTGCTGATAAAGTGCCAAAAAGGCCGTTGACGTTCGCCGTTCAAAATATCATTTTGCCAGAACTTCCACTAGTGCAAAATTGGAAAAGTTGCGTGACTTAAAACACAATTTCGAAAACGAAGATTTAACATCAAAATATTACTCATTTGATCAAGAAGTTGCATAACATATTTCGAACTCACATATTACCTACGAGATAGTAAAGGTTAGGTAGCCTATACGTAAAAATCAAGGGTATTCAATGCGTGCAATGTTGGACACATGTTTGTGCAATAATGTGCAATTGCAATGGTATGTAATGGTGTGTAATATTGTGCAGCCAAGTGAGCAATGCTCTGCAGTCGTGTGCAGTCTTGTGCAATGATGTGCAGTCTTGTGCCCATTTTGTGTTGAACGCCACGTTGAGCGTGCTGAAAAATTGTTTCCCCTTCCCTTGCGAAGCGCAGTACAGTCGGGGACTATGAAAATGCCCACCCCGATTGATGTTTCTCTGACAGGTCAGCAGACATTAAACAATACAGTCCACCAGTGGATCGTCGGGGTGGGGTGGACATTTTCACAATCCCCAACTGTACCTAATAAATAACTAATTACACTTTGTGCGTGGAAGAGTATTGTTGTGACTAAGTTTGACGTGCATCAATATATCTAACAATTTTTTGTCAAAGTATATAAACTCGTATTTATAGGTATTCAAAACATTCTCGAAAAAATTGAAAAAGGAAAATTTTAGGAAAATACCGAAACACATTTTCGAAAGTTATTGGCATTTTTTCAGGAACCGTGAAAAAAGGGAGTTGCTGACGTTTTCTAAGCACAAACTACATACAGGGTGTCCGGAAATAACGATGAAATATTTCGGGGTGTGATTCTGCAGCTCAAAATATGAAAAAAAGTTCCTATAAACATGTATCCGGAAATCGCTCCTAACGGAGCTACGGCCCTCTGAAGGGGCCGCCTAAAATTCCGTTTTTATTGAATAAATCAGGAACCCCTTAAGGGGCGTGAAAAATAGGGGGGCTTCCGCTTTCCCCGTGTTATTTTTTTGACAATTTCTCACCGGAATATGGCTTTCTGACTAAAATTACATAAAAAAGCCTCGTTTGTTATAACACCGTAGGATCAACTGTTTTCGAGAAAATTAGAGTTAAAGATCCATTTGCATTTCCTAGGCTTATTAATTCATTTTTATTAAATTAAAAAAGTGAACGGATTTTAAAGATTAGTTAGTAGGTAACTAAAGTAATCTAACATTGCTTATTGATGTCAGATAGTATGGAAAAAGACAAAATTTCGAAAACTGCAAAATTAATTTGGATGAAAAGTCAAGAAGGATAAAAATTAACTGGTAAACTGGTGAAAATAACACGGAAAATAAGCGATCTGATTAAATTTTGTCTTTTGAGGATTCGCATATTCCGCAAAGGTGTTGAAAAATTTTAGAGGGGTGAAAAATTATGAAAATGACTTTCAATTACTGAAAAACCACAAGAATCCGCGCAATTTTCAGTTATAGCCCTTAACGCTCAACCCCTTTTGGAAAAAAATTGTTTGAACTTCTAGATTATCATTGTAAATTTCTCCCTTAATTCTACCGTAATATCTTAAAATTATGGTTTATTATGTTTTATAACGTGTTTCTATGAGTTGAGGGCTGTAGCACCATTAAGGGTGGTTTTTCGAGAATTGTATTAATTGCAACCCTATATTATTCAGTAAAAATTTGAGTTTCAGTCCCTAAATTTCATCTCCTTCGATAAAATGTCCCCTTGGGAGGGATTTCCAGACACATGTTTATAGGAATTTTTTTTCATATTTTGAGCTGCAAAATCACTCCCCGAAATATTTCATCGTTATTTTCGGACACCCTGTATATGCATTTTCAGTTCAGAACAGACAAGTTAGGCCACACCCCGCGTACCTAATTTGAAACATTAAAAAATGTCGTCATTAAAAATTTTTTCAATGACGATAACGAATGCGCTTAGTACGCCAGAAAATATTCCTTTCCCCTCTAAATCTTAGGTCTCTATGCCTCAAAATTTTACCGTACTACATGCAGATTTTTGAACGATTTTTTCAACAAATGAAGTTTGAACTGCAAAGTAGTGCGACGTATTGTTGTGCAATATGTATAATAGTGGTGTACTGAGGTGCAATAATTGTGTAATACGAGCGAAATAGTTGAAAATTGCGCAATATTGCACAGATTGAGCAATGTGGGACACCAAATCGTCTAATGAATGCCCCTTGGTAAAAATTTCCGTGACTCTTACAGGTTTTCCAGGACCCTTTTTTTTAGATCCAGTACTGTAGGTAGTACCTTTGTGCACGAAATTTTGCGAGGAGCTGACAACTGGATAAAAATCTGTCCACCAAAACTACCAAAAAAGAAATTCGCAAAATTTCAAAAACATGTTTGCACACCAAAACTTCCAAGTTGTCAACCCCTCGCAATTTTAAAAGAAATATACATATATCAGATCATCGAATCTTGAATATTTGAGAATTGGTAGTAATAAAACATTAAATAAAAAACTAGGTACATTTTTAAAACAAATTTACTACAAAGGGTAAAAGTTGTGTAAGTCAGGCTTCTTCCTGTTGGATTGGTAAATGGGCTTTAGGTACTAATAGACAATAATTAACAACAAATGATTCCATTCAACCTTCATTGTTAGTTACTATTTATTATATTGACACTAACAAGAATTTTGACAGAACTGAAAGCCCGTTTTACAAACCAGCAGAAAAAAGCCTGATTTTCCATGACTTTTCAAGGAAAACTAGATTCCATGACTTTTCCAGGCTTTCCAGGTGCGCTATACACCCTGATTATGAAAAAAATGGGCAGCTACAGAAGCGCCTAGAACTTCCCCACTTGGTGAACGATCTAATCCTATCACATATTTTCAATCCACAGTCTCTTAAGCGTTCCGGGAGTTTTCCAAAATTTTTATTTTTTATTGCCAAAAGGGCACTAGGTTTGAATACATTTTTGGAAACGACAATTGAAGACATTTCATATGCTGGTAAAGAAAATGGAAGTTTATTATTCAATTTTCAAAGTTGAGCTACCGAAATCGAATCAGGTAATGGTATCTCTATCAAATTTTTTTATTTTATGCCAAAAAGGCGCTAAGTGAATACATCTTTAGATACAAAATTTCAAGACCTTTCATTTGCTGATCAGAAAAGTTGTTCTTTCATAGTTGATATGCCAAAAAGGCACTTGGCGTTTGCGGATTGACAACAAAATTAACTGGGCTCGCCAAAAGACTGCCAACATTCCAAATTTCATTAAAATCCGTTCGGCAGGTTTCGAGAAATGTGTACACACACACACACTCACACATTTTCTAAAAACCAGTTTGTCGTGATCCTGGGACCTCGCAACGTAAAGACATGGTGTTATCTCAATTTCGAATTTTGCAGTGACTGCAAATTAGTTGTGGGGAGGTTAAAATGGTTCATTTCAATCATTACTTCCAAATCACAAACTTCAAGACTTCAACTCGCGTCAAAGTTTGCTCAGCAAATTTTTATCAATTCAAAGAAATTGTTTGAAAAAACAAATAGTTACGTCAAATAATTCGAAGAGGTACTTATCGAAATTCGAAATTTACGACTGAATAAGCCACAGAATCAATGCCGACATCTTCTTGGAAAAGATAGCGAATTTTTAGTAAACCTTGAAAAAGAAAAATAACCAAAGCTCACCTTTCACCTGGGATTCGAACTAACCCACATTCAGCACACGACTGCGATCTCGCGCCCTCAACGCACAATCGAATCGAGGGGTTGCTTGCCTGTCAATTTGTCACCCCCGAGGGAGGTCCAATCCAAATCAAACGATCGACTGATTGAAAACTGGGCGAGTTATTGCTTATCACCGCGATAAGGTTCGGTTCCTCCTCGCTTGTCAACTTTAGCGGACGCACTGACACTGGAAGGGCTAGTCGACACGCGATATTTATTGATAGGAAAAGTAGCGCAGAAATCAATCGTTTTCGATGTGGCGGAGATTACCTCAAAGAGTTCTATATATCTTAAGAGCTAACAAATTGGGACTTGTAGAAGTTATAGCCGAATAAAAGGTCAACCACCCTCGAAGGTGCATGAGGAGATTAATGCGTTACAAACTAAAAGCAAACATTAAAAGCATTACAAACAAAGCTGAAATTCAAGTCCACCAAATTCGATCACATTATTCGTCTTTACGGTATCGCTTGGGGGACAAAAGTTCCTCCTTTACCAAAAATACCTTTAATTAAAGATAAGGATTAGTCAAACTATGGCAACTACATATCAAGTTGCGTTAACGTTTTTCATGGTGTTCCTCAAGGAACAATACTGGGTCCCTTGCTTAGTTGTAAATTGTATAACTAATTATACAGGGTGATAATGTCTCCTTCATATGGGACCCCGAAAGAAATCTTCAGTTTTATTCTTGTAGAACCTGTTAAGCAATTTTTTTTAAGTAGAGATCATTCTCAAATTGGCATTAATCATGATGAAATAGGTATTTTGATTAAAGTCTTGCCACAAAAAATATAAAAATATAGGTATATTAAAATCATTTACATAAGGTGCAACATGTTTCGACTGTCAGAGTCATCATCAGGTTAAAAATACATATAAGGACTGTATCATCGCAAATCTGGTCTTACCTAATAATTACATTAGTTAAAGAAGTTGAACAACCCTCATTTTGGAATTCACATTGGTAATTATGTTAACATAGGCTGAAATATGTTTAAGATTATTAACAATAAATATCCTGTGAATCGACTTAAAATATGGAAAATTTACATAATTATAACAAATTTACAGAAATTAAAGCTGTGAAAATTTGTTTATTTAAAAAACCCAATGTAAATTAGTCAGCACGTCACATTTAAGTCTTCCCGCCACATTCGCTTGTCACATGTCAAATCGATTAATTAAAAATCCCCACTTTTGGCCACCATTTTGCCACAATGCCGCCGTGAAAAAAGCCAAACAAAGTTTCACAGCTTTAATTTCTGTAAATTTATTATAATTATGTTTTTCCACATTTTAACCAAATATTTATTGTTATAACCTTAAACATACATATTTCAACCTGTTAACAAATTAAAAAAATGCAGCAGAGAAGCGGCTGGAACCTCCCCATCGCGTGGATCTTTGTATTCTGTGTAGATAGTAGTCAATTCAACAGAATTTTTTTTATCCTTATCGTCTGTAATTTCGCAATTTTCTGACAAATACCGACATCACCTCGTACATCACCCATCACATTTGACAATATGTTCCTTTTAAGGTTAATCTTTTGCCAAATTTTTGACAATAACTGCCACTTTATGTCATCCACTGTCAGCCTGCTCCCTTTTAATGAGAAAGAATTTTTTCTCTATTTTCCATTGAAATGGCAGAAATTGTAAGTACATTTTTAGAACCAGAATTTGATCGTCTTTCTAAAGGCGACATAAAAAAGGAGGCCTTGTATTTAAAATTTTAAGTTGATAGGCTTAAATGGCAGTTCCCGTGGGCCAATTGCTCCCAAAAGCCTTTCAGGTCTTCAACGGGTCACCTAATCTCCATGTACCAAATTTCAGCCAAATCGATTCAGTAATTTGGGCTATAATGTGTTTTTACTGTTATTATAAAATTTCGATTTTTTGAACCAAACAGCGCTAAATGCGAATTAATTTTGTCCTATTTAAAACCAAAATTTGAAGACCCTTCTGATGGTGACAATAAATCTTTCAAAAACTTGTTTTTAATGGTTAAATGATTGAGTAATTTTAAATTTGGAAATTGGTGTGCCAAAAGGACACTTTCCGTGAGTCGATGGAATTCAAAATTTGTTCAGCTTTTCGAGGTGTAATACAATCCCTATGTGCAAAATTTCAGTCAAATCGATTCAAGGGCTTGGGCTGTACCGCGATTTTAAAGTCTGATAAAAATCAATTTTTTTTTAATTTTTGGTCAAAAGGGCACTAAAAATGAATACATTTTTAGAAGCAGAATTTGAAGGTCTTTCTTATGGTGACGTGAAAAATGGGGGTTTGCATTTAAAATTTAAAAGTTGATGTGCCAAAATGGCATTTCCGGTTGCACGATTGGCTCCAAAAGCTTTTCAGATCTAAGTTGGGTTATGAGATGCCTACGTACCAAATTGCAGCCAAATCGGCCCAGTAGTTTTGGCTGTGGCGTGTTTACAAACGTACGTACGAACGTACGTACGTACGAACATACACACAGACACATTTTAAAAACCACTTTTCTGGGTTCCTGAGACCTCAAAACGTGGAGATCTGGTGCTATCTCAAATTCGAAAATTTTAGTGATTGCAGTAACCTCCCATTGTTTAAAAATTGTGATGGGTTTGGGGAGGTTAAAATGTAAATTCTAAAATGAGGGTTGTTCAACTTCTTTGACTAATGTAATTATTAGGTAAGACCAGATTTACGATGACACAGTCCTTATATGCCTTTTTAGCCTGATGATGATTCTGAGAGTCGAAACATGTTGCACTTTTAATATATATTTTTTGTGGCAAGACTTTTATCAAAATACCTATTTCAACTGTTAAGCAAAGACCCACGATGAAAAAAAAGTTTTTCAGATCTTTCATTATATTCTTGCCTTAAATTGTTGGAAAATGATTTGATCCACGGGTGTTGCGAAATGGACTCATTATACAATTCTTGGTTTTTCATCCTATTGTCTCACTTTCGCCTCATTTCGCACCTATAAATGGATTACGTTTGGTTTGACACACGCTTGACATTTCATTTGACATTTCGTCGTCGTATAGGGGAAGGTAGGCCAAAAACGCATCAACATCAACCATCAATTGTTTCTTTCAAAGAACAACGTAGTTTTGCTTTCTGATTAATTACAATTACTCATTATTTAAATAATTATTTTCTGCAATTTGGTCGCTCTTTTGCTGCAACAAATAAACCGCAAAGGAAATTATTTAACAATTTAACGCACGAATGAAGAATTTCAAAAAAAAAATTTCATCGATGGTTTTTTCTTTCCGAGACTTATATGGAGCAAACATCAGCTACAGTCCATGCCAAAATCTAATTTGTAAGTTCTGTAGTTTAGACGCTACGACCACAGATTATTCTCACCCTGTATATTGAATTTATCGGAGCAGTTCTGTAGGTACCTCTATTATCATTCATAGTTTTCGTGTTTGTGGTCGTTTATTGGTTTCCCTAAAAAAATTAAAAACTTATTAAACCTGCTATCAGGTCTGGTTTAACAAGTTTTTAATTTTTTTGGGGAAACCAATAAAGACCCCAAACACCAGAACTATGAATGATAATTGATAATTATATATTTCTTAATTTGTTTTAATGACACCTCAATTCTTAATTGCAGTCCTCGATTCTGACGTAACTGCCGATATCAATAGAATGAATAAAGCTTTGTCTGATCTTTTTTAGTGCCGTAGCAGAATGCGGAGGTACTCTTGTCTTAGCTTATTCGCTCGCTCGCTCGATCGCTCCTCAGTCTGTCCGTCGGATAACTTGAGAACGGATCGAGATATCGAGCTGAAACTTGGTAGGCAGCTTCGTCTCCCGAAAAGTAAGGCGGGGATTGCTTTTGGGCCATATCGGACCAAGGGGGTGGGAGCTAGGGGTGAAAAACCGAAAAACTGCTAATTGCAATAACTCGAGAACTAGTGGAGATATCTTGCTGAAAATTAGTATGCACGTTCGACCTTCAAGTCTGTTGAAAGTGAGGGGGTGCCAATTTCGGGGGATGAAATTTAGGGGATGAAAACCACAAAAAATATAATAACTCCGCAAGGGTTGCACGCAGCTGTCGGAAACTCAACGTACACACATATATCGGTGAAATCTTGTGGGGGATGCGTTTTTTCGTAAAATCGAACAAATGGGGTGGAAATTAGGGGTAGCAACTCGAAATTCCGCTTAATAAGTACTAGTCGAAATTGGCGTCATTCGATAGCTTTCCATTAATTATTCAAAAAAGGTGTCATTCATATTTTGCGAAAAACCACCCTTATAGGCGCTACGACCCCTAACATGCAGAAACACAAAAATACGAGAACTCAAAAACTACTCAACGTATCAAGGCAGAATTTGGTTTGTGAATTTCCAGTGACATTATAGGTAGACAAATTTTCTAAAATATCTAACAAAGGGGATGAAATTTAAGGGTTGAAACTTGAAATTTCTTCAAGTAAATGGTAGCCTAAAATTACGGGGTTCGATAGATTTCGGTCAACTATTGAAAAAAGGTCTTATGAGTTTTCAATCTAAAACCAACCCCTGGGCCATTAACCACCCCTAACTCTTTGCAAGTCGATAATTATATTTTATTTATTTTTTCTGAAACCCTATTGGTTTATTTATGAACAACTGAAGTCAGTAAATACGCAAGGAGTCATGTCACACCGGAAAAATAAACTCACCCCTGTAAATCATAAAGGGGTGAAATCATGAGGTGTTGAAAACATGAATCTACAAATTACCTTAATTTTTAAACGAATTGGGTTAGGGTGGTGAAATTGAAAACACAACTTCCTTTAGGGCATGTGGGGGTGGTAAAATAGGGGGTTGGAGTTTAGGGGTTGAAACGTCCATAAAGCCCTGTAATTTGACACAGAGAAGCAATATCTTCTGCGAAACTGTGACATCTTACACACTGCATCTTCGAGAAGGGAAGATCGAATTTTAGGAGAAAATTATCGAAGGGGATGAAAGTTAGGGGTGGAAACTCGAATTTTCAATGAAGAATGTATAGTTGAAAATATTACCATTCGATAGCTTTCTATTGATGGTACAAAAAAGGTCTTATTCATCATTCGCGAAAAACGACCCTTAAAGGCGGTACAACCCCCTAACATGCCGAAACAAAAAAATGCGAGAACTCAAAAACTGCTCAACGTATCAGGGCTAAATTTGATGTGGTAATTTACAGCGCCACTGTAGGCGGATGGGCAAATTTTCATTAATATCTAACAAGGGGGATGAAATTTAAGGGTTGAAACTGGAAATTTTTTCATGTAAGTGGTGGAATAAAATTATGGGGTTCAATTGATTTCGGTCAACCATTGAAAAAAGTCTTATGAGTCTTCATCCTAAAACCAACCCCTACGCTACTAACAACCCCTAAGCCCTAGCAAGCGGAGTAAATATATTTCATTTATTTTAACCTCCCCACTCCACTCCACCATTTAAAAAAAAGGGAGGTTACTGCAATCACTAAAATTTTCGAATTCGAGATAAGACCGGATCTATACGTTTTGAGGTCTCAGGAGCCCAAAAAAGTGGTTTTTAAAATGTGTCTGTATGTATGTACGTACGTTCGTACGTACGTACGTTCGTAAACACGCCACAGCCCAAACTACTCGACAGATTTAGCTGAAATTTGGTACGTGTGCATGTGATAACCCAACTTAGATCTGAAAAGCTTTTGGAGCCAATCGTGCAACCAGAAATGCCATTTTGGCACATCAACTTTTAAATTTTAAATGCAAACCCCCATTTTTCACGTCACGATAGGAAAGGCCTTCAAATTCTGCTTCTAAAAATGCATTCATTCTTAGTGCCTTTTTGACCAAAAATAAAAAAAAAATTGATTTTTATCGGACTTTAAAATCGCGGTACAGCCCAAGCCCCTGAACCGATTTGGCTGAAATTTTGCACAAGGAGATTGTATTACACGTCGAAGAGGTGAACAAATTTTGGATTCAATCGGCCCACGGAAAGTGCCGTTTTGGCACACCAATTTCGAAATTCAAAATTATTCTCTAATTTACCCATCCAAAACAAGTTTTTGAAAGATTTATTGTCACTATCGAGGTCACCATCATAAAGGTCTTCAATTTCTGGTTTTAAATGAGACAAAATTGATTCGCATTTAGAACCCTTTGGGTAGAAAAATCGAAATTTTGTAATAACACTGAAACCACTTTATAGCCCAAACTAGTGGATCGATTTGCCCGAAATTTGGTAAATGGAGGTGAGGTGACCCGTTGAAGAGCTGAAAGGCTTTTGGGAGCAATTGGTCAACGGGACGTGCCATTTAGGCATATCAACTTTAGAATCTTAAACAGAAGTCCCTGAAATCAAAGACCCACGCGTTGGGGAGGTTCCAGCCGCTTCTCTGCTGCCATTTTTCTGTAATGTAATAAGTACTAACACATACATACAAACGTACAAACAACAACCACTTCCACTCGTTATGACACCCCAATCGCCTTGAACCTTGAAGATGGTTCCTTTTTCTCTAAAAATCTTTTTTCAGAAGTTGATTTGGTTTAAGTATCAATTCTCTGTTATTTTTCAAGAAAATGTTGTAACAGTGACGCATAAACAGTTTAATTTTTGGCAATAATTACTCTTCAAGTTTGTCCCTCATTATCGGTCGCCTGTTTTCATTAAATTTTGATTACTCATAACAGAGAGGTTAACCACATTGTGTATACACAAAATCGCAAACTGTAAGAAAATCGCCAAATTAGTTTTTGCTAAAAATTAATTTTATTGTTGAATTTGATAGCGGGGTCGAAACTTTAGTGTAATTTTTTCGAAGAATGTCATTTTAATGGCAAAAAGGCCCCTTTTGAATTTATTTTAGTAAAAGAGCATATTCTTGTTATCGGATTCGATATCTGTTGCATTGCCGGATGAACAGCCTTAGTGCCATTTTTTCGAAAATTTACATTTTAGAGGCAAAAAGGTCCCTTTCTGAATTTTTTTAGCAAAAGAGCATATTATTATTATCTAATTCTATAGCTGTTCTTTGCCGGATGGACAACCTTGGTGTAATTTTTTCTAAAAATGTAATTTTTTTTCATCCTAACACATACGACTCCTACTTAACCTACTCTGAACCCAGAGGCAACCTTTACATATTCTATGAAAATGAGTGATTCCAATTTTTTCACAGGCAAAGGCTATCAGGACCCAAAACCTGCCTGCTAAAAATTGTCATAAAATTAATTTGACTGTCAATAAATAAGGCATTGCGCCATTGGTGTGCATTAAAGGCAAATAATATTTCAGTTTCTGGGTTGTTTCTTCTTAATGTCACGACATTTGCAATCCTGCCCTAGTTCAGGGGAGCGCGCGTTCCGCCACTTTCGGGGATAATTAATTTAAAAAACAAACGAATGACCTCTTACTTACGTCACATCACTCTAATGTATTCACGTGACAAGCGAGTCAATAAAAATTCCTCTCCTTGGTTATACCTGATTTTCACGTGTCGTGCGGGCCTGGGACACGCGAAAACTGAATATGCATTCCATTTAACGGGCGGTGACAGGAAAATGATCTCATTTTGTCGAGTCGCACAATTCGAAGACCGTTAAAGTGATTCAGAAAGAGGCTTCAACGAGATTTCTATTACAATATTCTTTTTAGAGTTATTCGTGCTTCAATATTGCGCTTTTCCGTTTTAGCAACAATTTGGAAAAAAAAGAGAAGTTGTCAATGGGAATTACGGTAGGTAGAATTTTAAAGCCTTCCTTACGGTGATGTCAAAAATGGGGGTTGTATTTAAAATTTCAAAGTTGATGTGCCAAAATGGCATTTCCGGTTTCACTATTGGCTCCAAAAGTTTGTCAGATCTAACTTAGGGTATAAGATATGTCTTTTTATCAAATTTCAGCCAAATAATGCCAAGTTTGTCAATAGATTAGAGTACCTACTAATCACCATTGACAGAAGTTAGAAGTTTAATTCGGTTTAATACAGGGTGTGTCTTTTAAAGTGTCAGCGATATTTAGACTTTACTTATTTATGTGTGTTTAACGAAGGTTTTAACATTGAAAACTATGACGTAATGATTTGTTTTTATGAAGTGAAACAGTGGTGGCAACTTCTCCAAATTTACATTAGATACACCGAAGTGCATACTTTATTGACAGACAATGAGAAAGTACATCTTGTTCATTTACTATTGTATTGTAATAATTGTATATTGTATAAGTAAGTACACTGGCAATCAAGGCCGGACAATTGTCATACATAGAAAGAAAAATACTTATATGCTGACGTGACAGATCGTGAATATTTGCATTTCTTGGCTAAATAAGCAATAGTTTAGCAAGAAATTGAACTACACGTGCCTCAGGGGAAGGGGTTGTGGAGAAATTTAATCAACGGTCAGATTTATCACATTTCCTTCACAATCCAAGAAAAATGACACAGTTCAGTCAATACAAAATGAACAACATATAGACATGTAAAGTCCCGTCGCATATTAACGAAAGCGGGAGTTGTGTGTCTCAGGCTTTTTTTCTGTTGGTTTGTAAACGGGATTTCACATCTGTCGAAACTCCCGTCACTCACTGTCAGTGTCAATAAATAGTAACAATGGAGATTGAAAGGGGTCTTTGTTGTTAATTATTGTCCATGACAGGAATTTTGACAGAACTAAAATCCCGTTTACAAACCAACAGAAAAAAAGCCTGAGACACACAACCCCCGCTTTCGTTAATATGCGACGGGACTTTAGGTATCATCGTGCGATGTTCACCGAATTCGTACATCAACAAATGGGTAACCATCTCGGTAACCATGGAAACTAGAATATATTAAGGAGCAAGGAGATTATGCTATCTTAAGTCACAAAATTTTTATGACTTAAGTAGGTAATAAAGATTCCGGGTGAGTAAGATACGAAAGTGTCTTAACTCACAATGAAAAAAAAAAACATTGACAGGTTAACCTAGACCTCATTTCCACAGCCCCCTTCCAGAACCCCTTAAATCCAATCGACACAATGAGGGCTCGGCGCCCTATAAACCGCCATAAAACCATTAAATTCCACTGACACAACCGTAAAAATCCAATCAATACTTTTCACCTGAAACTAATCAAAACACGGCCGGCCTTGACAGAGCGCCAGAAATCCGGCCTTCAATTTTTCTTGTGCGAGTTCCATGGCACGCTTCATAAACATCGAATAAAAGGTTATAAAAGGCGGCGGGTTGTCAACGAAACAAATGAATAACTTACGGCAATCTCGATCCAAGCGTGGATTCGCACAGATTCACACAAGTCACTATAAATTTCAGGAAATCACGTCCATACTGCTCGATATTTCATAATTTGTTTACGGAGAGCACAATTTACTGGTAAAATGTCACGTTTGACGTTTGAGGGCGCGCGCGCAGGTGCGGCGTGACGTCAAAGCACCTGTCAGCGAGGACACGTGGATGTCATTTGTCAGTTTTAATAATTTACAATTCCGATAATTGCTTTTATTGCGTTAGTACATATTAACTGTAAATTGAGAGGATTATCCGGGGCAAATATTTTAAAAGTAATAAAGGCGAACAAGTTCTTCATGAATATGTGAACGCGACCAGCCGCTCTTTTCCGTGTTTTACTGGCTGCATATCTGACTGCGCTCAACTTTTACTACCGACCAAGTGACGTTATAGCTATTAACATACCTAGGAATGTTATGACTATCATAACAGACGCAGATGTCAATTGAATTTTAAGACATCTAAGTCTGTTATGATTCATAACATCCGAGGTTTGTTCAATAGTTTATCGGTTTAAAACGATTAAAGCCAAAATTAAAAAAATGTTGCGTGAATTCGCGTCATTTTGACAATCGAGATGACAGCATTTGAATGGGGTCATTGTTGTCATGAATGGTTAATGGGCTTGTTGTCTAGAAACCATTAGATAACGTTATGATCTGCTTACCAGCCTATTTTTATGCATGTTAAGAACGCTTTAATCGCCTGAAACCGGTAATAGTTATTTATTTATGTGACAAGTGAGTAAAGTAGAACTTTTTTTCAGAAAAGGAATGTTTGCGCAAATCGGACGAGTGAAAAAAAGTTACTTTAGGTAGGTACTCATTGGGCGATCAATATGCTTTATCCACGGGTTTTAAAGCGAAAAAATCTCTCACCCATATTGTATAATGAGTCCATTCTGCAACACCCATATATAATATTGATTTTCAAATGTCAATTCTGATCTGATTTCTGTGTAGATAGTAAAGGTAGATGTCCCCAGATATCGACCACTATAAGGATCAAGACAAGTTAAGGTCATTTCCGGTAAAACCGGAAGTGGAAAAAATTCCCCCTATACCGGGTGATTCAGTTTGGTATTCGCCCCCCTGTAACTTTTTTATTTCAACAGAAAAATTTATGAAACCATATATATTTGTTAATCGCATGACAAACTCTATTAAATAACGTAATTAAATCTTCAATATGATGACATATGTCAAAATGACGATAGTCAATTTTTTTTCTCCAAATGACATGCTGTATATTTCTTAGCGGATTCTTGTAGACATTTGTTTTCTACATTCAATTATGTAAAAAAAGTCTACACTTTTACTAGAAAAATTCCGAAAAAAAAATTGATTTGATTAGGCATAATTTCAAAGTATCTTGTCAATAAAAGTAGTTAGCCATGGAAAAAATTGAATTATAGTGTAGTCTAAGTCACTCACATCGCAAGGACCGTAGTTTCTCAAAGAATTATTATTACTTACCCTTTTAATAACAATAATACTCCATTTACCTTATAACTAGTGAATAACAATAACATTATTACTATTAACGATCTAACAGGTAAATAAATTATAATTTTTGAAAAACAGGACCCTTCGTGTGAGGGCGACATTAGGCAACACCATAATTCAATTTTTTCCACGGCTCACTACGTTTATTGACAAGAAACTTTCAAATTATGCCTAATAAAATAAATTTTTTTCGGAATTTTTCTAGTGAAACTGTGAACTTTTTTTACATAATTAAATGTAGAAAAAAAACGTCTACAAGAATCCGCTAAGAAATATACAGCATGTCATTTGAAGAAAAAAAGTTGACAATTGTCATTTTGACATAATGTCATCATATTGACGATTTATTGACGTCACTTCATGGAGTTTGTCATGCAATTTACAAATATATATGGTTTTATATATTTTCCTGTTGCAATAAAATAGTTACGGGGGGGCGAATACCAAATTGAATCACCCGGTATACGCGCAAGTGTCCGTGCGGGATTGGTCAGCGTTTATTTCAATTCAATACCTTTATTGCATCCAAAGATATTCAAGGTGGGAAGTTTTGAAAATAACACCCTGTATATCCAAGAGGTTTAGAACTATTGAATCTTAAGCAGCAAGTTTTATGATGGTTTTAATTTACCATTATCAAATTAAATGCTTTTGAATTGTTGTGCATAATCTGTCCAAGTTGTAATATACACAAGTAACAAAATGTCACTAGGATAATTCAAGCTACTGCGAGCTGCTGTAGCCAGGCAAAATTAGGTTGATCCAGCCATTAGAAGCTGTACGAAAGTGGAACTACACATTTTTTGTACGCGCTTTAATTCAGATAAGGGAATAGTCAGCAACTTTGTATGCGAAACCGAAAAGGCTAAGAGTATCACAATTGAAACCGGTATTCATTCCACGATTAGAACTTCAAGCAGCGCTAAGAGCCAGATTAGGAAACTGTTTAAGGATGTATTGGAGGCAAGCAAAAACGGTACCATAAGTTGTTGAAACTTTCACAGATTACTCTTATTGTTCTCGTATAAGTTTTGATTTAAAAGTTTCAATTTAAGAAAATTTAACGTAATCTTGTGAAAAAAAAAGTTTGCCATATTACTTTGATAATTTTTATATGGAATGCCGTTTTACTTTTTTTACTCATATGGATTGTTTGCCTCCTTCACTTTTTCGACCCACTTCGCAATATTTCAACCGATAAAAGAAAAATTTGCATAATTGGTTTATTAACCTCCCCAATTAACTTCACCGGTTAAAAAAAGGGAGGTTACTGCAATCAGTAAAATTTTCGAATTTGAGAAAATACCAGATCTTTACGTTTTGGAGTCTCAGGAACCCAAAAATTGGTTTTAAAAATGGGTCTGTAGGGTGATTCACGAAGACTGGTTATTAGAAACTTTTGGGGATCCACTTGTACTAGAATTTTGAAATTTGGTATACCTACTATACCATGATCGTCCACGCACACCAAAAATAAAATATTTCCAAGCTCCCAAGTTCCGGTTTAACCGCAAGTGGCCGCCATCTGTGTTATTTTAAATGAAACTGTCACCGTTTCTGACATATGTCAAAGATGGTATCCAAAAACTGATTTGCGATGCGTAATAAAAAAACTTGTATTATCCAAATGATTGAAAATTAAGGAACTAAACTTAGAGGGTTCAAATTAGAAGCTTTGAGCTTTCTTTTGATGTCTCACTTGATCATTTTGAATTAACAATATGGCGGAAAATGATTTTTTTAAATGGCAAAGAGAAATTGTCCACAAATTAATTTTTTAAATAGGAATACCATAGTTTTATGTGGCCAACAGATGCAAAATAAAATTTTTTTAGGCTAGTATTAGCATTCCCTATATCTATTTTCAATATTTTTCAAAATATTTGGAATAAACTTATTTGTGCGATTTAAAAAAAATATTCCCAACAAGCTTTGGATCAACAATATTAGTAACAGTTCTTTCTACACCTTAAAAAATTTGTCTTAAGCCAATTTTGAAAAAACTAAATTCGTTGAATAATTTACGAGCGTCGAATTACAGATCGACAACATAAGCTATAATTTGTTTTTCTATTTGTATACATGCCTTCAGCAACTCTGAAAGAATTAGGTGTCCAAGGGAGGCTTAGCGTTCCTAAAAAATGTCAGAAGTGAAAAGAAACGAATTTTTGAAAGATGGGAAAGTCTTTTTGAACATTATTGCATTGTTTAAACGTGACAAAATTTTAATATCTTTGAAAATATTGAAAATAGTTAAGTATAGGGCATGTTAATAGCAATCTAAAGCAAATCTAAAATCTTTTGACTGCATAAAATTGTGGTACTCCGCATTTGGAAAAATGGAGTTGTGAACAATTTTTTTCCACCATTTTTGAAAATTAATTTCGGCCATATTTACGTCAACAAGAACAACTGAGTAAGCAAAAGAAAGCTCAAACCTTCTAGTTTCAACCCTCTCAGTTTGGTTCCTTAATCCTCAACCGTTCGGAAGATACAGAGCGTTCCAATGAAAAGGAGCCACCCCAAATATTTCGTAAACCAAATAAAATACGAAAATTTGCTCGGACAGGTGGATTTTTATTTGGAGAGGGACACTTAAATCCGTGCTTGGCCGAATTTAAAAACTCACCCCCTAACCCCCACCCACCCCCACTTCAAAATTTTAAATGGCACCCTCCCACCTGTGATACATCATTTGAAAGCCAATTTAATTGCCAATCCAACCCTCTAATAACTTTTGATATTCGTTCAACTCCAGTGCCCTCTCTGATCAAATTTTAAATTACATTAGGGCCCTTTGTGATACATCATTTGAAAGGGTTTGAAATTATCTGTCAACTAATGCAAGAATTTTTTAAATCCATCCATTCGTTCAAAAGTTACAGCCTAAACTTGAAGAACCAGCTCATGTTTTTAAATGTAACTTTTGAACGAGTGGGTGGATTTCAAATATTCTTGCATTAGTTTACAGAGAATTTCAAACCCTTTCAAATCATGTATCACAAAGGGCCCTAATGTATTTTAAAATTTGACCATAGAGGGCGCTAGAGTTGAACAAATATCAAAAATTGTTGCAGCGTTAGATTGGGAATGAGATTAGCTTTCAAATGATGTATCATAAGTGGGGTGTTGCCATTTAAAATTTTGAAGTGGGGGCAGGGGGGGGGTTAGGGGGTGTCCTCCAAATAAAAATCGACCTGTCGAATTTTCATATTTTATTTGATTTACGAAATATTTGGGGTGGCTCCTTTTCATTGGAACACACGATCATTCACAGCGAATAAACATCTACATAAATTTAGAGATGGGCGCTCGGAAACATTTACCTACCTGCTCGCTTAAAACTTTTGCGGACCAGTGTACCTACTGCAACATTTTAAAATGTATTTCACACGGGTACATAGGAGTTCGTTGCCAGAAATAAATAATAATAAGGATTTTTTCTGTGAAACGAAGAAGCTAACCAATACACTGGAGTTTAAATTATTTGGTAGTTACCTAAATGCCGCATGAACTCACTTTTTTTAAATCATTGCAATTTTTGTGGAGGGATAATCTGCACCTATATTTTTTAAAATCTTCTTATTTTATTGTACAAAGCAGCAAAGACTGCACAACCTCTCTCGAATATCGATCCCGCAGGGCCAGCAGGACCGCAATAAGGGTGTAGTGTAGTCTAGACAGGACCCGCGCGTGCATGGGGTTCGTTCATCGCCCAAGATTATTGGGTACGGTTAGGGATGCAGTTTCCAATCCCCCTCACTAACCACCAGCCACTTTCCCCACAGAAATGAAGCCACTCAGGTAAACCACCATTAATTAATTAACACCCATTTAACAAAGGAATTTCGCAGAGGTCGAAAGTAGAAAGTCGACGGCGTTTTCTGAAACGCAAGACTCTGTATCGCGTGTATCTGTTTATTTTAATTTCACCTGCGAGAATAGAAATTTTACAGCATGTGTCATTTCCTATATCGTTTCGCGGCGAAATTTTCGCTGCGGAAGACGATTTCAATGAATTTAATGCCATGCCGTGCCAGTTAATGTTGCGCTTTTACCTGAAAACAAAAAGCGTGAATCCATTCGTACAGCACGTTTCGTTCGGATGACTGACCTAGACTTTTTCTCTCACGTAGGTAGATATACCTATTAGTGTCAAGAGGAGGCCCATCAATTTGCATCATTTATTTATTACTAGCACTCAAAAACGGTACTAATAATAAATAGTGTTGGGCTTAGTGGGTCGCCCTGCCCTGCCCCCGAATCCCCTTTCCGACGAGATTTAAAATCTTCGGTGAAAGTTTTTTGAATTAAATTTTCAGGTTTGACCACGTTTTCTACACAAAAATGGAATGACGTAAATGACTCCTTTCGTTTTGCTTTCGATAAATTGTACTCAGGCCAGGGACACCAAAGATTGCTGTGAACTGCATCTCCACCTCCGAAAACGGTAGCCTTGGAAATTATTCCGCCTATATTGAGTGTCATGTACCATTTGAACAACAAAACTTGAGATCAAGAGAGCCGTGCAATTAATTATTACAAGACTTTACGAGACTTTAGTTACAAATTTCACGCTACCTACTAGTTTTATTTTCTTCACCACTTTCACTAGTATTAGTGAGATGTAACTTTGTGGGTGTCGGTAAACTGACAACAATTTCATGGCTCTCTTGATCTCAAATATTGTTGTTCATATGGTAACGTTTTATTGTCGTGGATTAGACCTGTGCGCCGCCGAGCGCCGCCGCCGCCGCCGACAAAAACATACCCTACGCCGCCGCCGATTAAATTCACACGGCGCGCCGGCGCGCCGCCGCTGGTTTTTTCCCGGCGGTGACGCCGGGGCCGGGACGTATAATATGCTGAGATTCTGAGGGCTTCGTTAATTTTAAAAGAACATAGTGTTAGGTGAGCAACCCTTAATACAGTAGAAGTTTTTTAAAAGCTCGACTCGAGTCACGTGACTGGTGCGGTAACTGTACACTGGTACGCCGTGCGCCGTATAATGCGCCGTGACGGGGTCTTTAACAGGTGTTTTTGAGGGTCGAGGGAGTTTTTTATTAATGGGACGGTTCCTACGGTTCTTACTACTTTCAACAAAAATTGTAGGTGAATGTACCAATTTCGTCTTTTTATAAGTTTTCTCGTTCCCCTTGTCACTAACTTCATTAATAGTTATTTAACGAACAAGAGTGTTAATGAGTGCGATTAATAATCGAGAGATTTTAACGCGTGAGCGCAGCGAACGCGTTAATGATAGAGATTATTAATCGCCTATTAACACTCGAGTTAGTTACAATATTTTTCCGTGGATTGTATTATCATTAAATTGGCGAAATTTGTTTTTCAAAATTGCGTTTGATAAACGGTTATGCAACCAAACATGCATCCAATTTAAAAAGTGCCGAAGCTCGATGAACAAAACGTGAGAAATTAAATGTCAATTGCCTTGCCAAAAGCACAGATTCTGAGTGTCGCAGTGCATTTTTCTTCTCGCACCATGAAATGAAATTGGCATAAGTTTTTTCATAAATTTTACAGCTTTTTTCTGGAAACAAACTTAAGCTCGCAAGATTTGCACTTACTAGCACTTCAGGTGGTGTTAAGTTAAGATTCTGAGTATCCATTGATGGGACTTTTATTTAAATTTGTAGATTTTCAAAATTTGACAGATGTCACTTAAATTCTTGTTTATTGTCAGGACATGTATAGTTGATTGCCTATACTAAAATCGTTGATTAATAGAAAATCGTGCATTAACAGAGCCTATTAATGCACGATTTTGTATACATTAACGAAACCCATAAATGAACAATTCACGGAAAAAATTATTATTACAAGTGTTTTTTGCGCTTAAAATTATATAAAATTAATAGGTATTTATGCGTTTGCTTGAAATCATGAAAAAAAACATGAAAAACAAAAATCAGCGCCGGCGCGCCGGTTGACGCCGTTGCAAAACTGTTCGCCGGCGTTTACGCCGGCGCGCCGATCGCCGCCGAGTCAAATTCCGTGTTACGCCGCCGCCGATAAACTACTTGTCGGCGCACAGGTCTATCGTGGATTATAAAAATGTTTTTCACTGTCATTGTAGCATTTATTTGTACTTACTTTTGCAGTAAAATGCAACTTTTGCTGCCTAGCCAGTACCTAAATTTTTTACATATTCCTGCTAATTTGTTGTTACATACAGGGTGTCCTAACGATGAGTCAAATCAAAGTCCATTTATGTCCACGTCATTAATAATATCTAAAATCTGTGTACGCCAACCGTTAGTGACTAAAAATGTTCATAATTTAAAATTACTATGAAAAATTTATATTTTCGAATCCTTGAAGTTTTTCTCTTCTAAAATAAAGTCAGGACTACCTGATGAGACAGATACTTGGATGTCAAATTTCATTCACATGGTGTCCCCGACAAATTTTCAAATTAAAAAAGTAATTTTTGACGGCTGTTCGAAATGATACAATCCAGAATGTAGTATTTTTAAAATGATATAATTTTGACGTATCATACAATGCTGTATAATTTTTTGTAACTTTTTGTGGCGTGGGGCATTTTTTGTCATCCGCACGGTATATGTATAATGTTAACACTCTTCACGAATTTTAACTTACTTTTTCAAAATTTCAGTTCTACAGAGTGTCCCAGAATTACGTTCTCAAATTTCACTGCCAGATTCAAAGTTGTTAATAAACCGTGGCCCCCAAATGTTTCATAAGGGAGCTAAGAGGATCTTGAAATTTGGAACATGGGTTAGTATTGTAAGAGGCCTTCTTTTGGATTTTTTAAAGATTTTTAGCAAAATCATAGGCGTTTGCTCCTTACACATTTTTTGCAAATTTTCTTTGTCATGCGCATTTTTCGCACCAAGTAATAAAAAAATCGTTATCTGTTGCCTGTTTTACACAAAAAAAAACGCTCTTGTTAAATGTCGCTTAGACACATCCCCGTTTCCGAATGCAAATTGATTTTGAGCGAGATTTGTCGAGGAAGGTATTATTTTATCTACGTAATTAGTGAAAATAAGTACAGGACATGCATCCTTACATCATTTTAGGAAGAAAACTTCATATGGACACATGGCGAAAACTGAAAAATTACCCTCCCAATGGGCACTCGAAAAATCGGAAAGTTCTTCGTAGAATCGTAGCTCATTTTTCAGTTTTTGATTTAAAATGATGTAAGGATACATTCCTTGTAGTACTTATTTTCTCTAATTACGTAAATAAAATAACACCTTCTCGCTCAATAGTATATTAAAAAACACGTTTCATAAGGCCAATTATTATCGCACGAGGATGTTTGGACAACGAGGGCGAAAAGCCCGAGTTTTACAAAATCCGAGTGCGATAAGAGCCTTATGAAACACGTTTTTTATACAATTTTTTCTATTTCGGATACCCAACATGTTAGAAAAAAATTGGTTTTCCATTTTCAAAGACAGAGGTCAATGTTCGCTTGACAGTTGGCGATTGTTGGACACAATTGTTGTCTAGGTTACGATGTCAACAAAAGCCGTGCTCTAATAGATCACATTAGAGAACTCGTTTGGGTGCTATAAAGTGTTTATTAGGAAACCGAAATAGAAAAAATCAATTTAGAGCAATTTTATTCGAAAACGGTGTGTCTAAGCGACACTCAACGAGAGCGGTTTTTTGTGTAAAATAGGCTACAGATTACGAGATTTCTATTACTCGGTGCGAAAAATGCCCATAACAAAAAAAGCCCCCCTCGACCGAACGCCTTGTGACCTTGCCAAAAATCAAAAAGATAGCCCCTTACAACACTAACCTATGCCCCAAATTTCAAGATCCTATTATTTATAATTTTCCAATAATTTTCAAAAAACCGATTTTTCTAGTACCCTTTGGAGAGGCGTAGCTCCCTTATGAAGCATTTAAGGGTCACGGTTACTAACAACTTTGAATCTATTTTGAGGCAAGGAATCTCACGCTGGTTTTAGAATATAATTCTGGGACACGCTGTATATTCAAAAGAAATTTAGCTCTTTCGGAGACGGTAGGAACTTTTTCACAGAATTTGTAAATGTAAGATTTAACTTTAACTCTGCCTTAATCATAAGTCAGGATCTGTGAGTCAAAAGTTAGGCGTGCCGGCGGGTGGTCGATCGCTGATGCTGTCGTGCGCATTTACTATTTAAAATACGAATGTTTTTCACCACAAAAATGACATCGTCTGAAAAAATGGCACTAAGGTTCTCGATCCGGTAATGCAACAGAACAGCTATCGAATTCGGTAATAATGATTGCTCTTTTGCCAAAAAAACCTAAAAAGGGGCCTTTTTGCTTCTAAAATGGCAGTTTTCAAAAAAATGGCACTAAGGCTTTTGACCCGGCAATGCAACAGCTATCGAATCTGATAGTAAGAATATGCTTTTTGGAAAACTAAGTTCAAAGAGGGCCCGTTTGCCACTAAAATGACATTCTTCGACTTGAAAAATAAGGTAATAAAAATATACAGTTATACACAGGTTTTCTTCACGGCACCGTTTTTTGGCCAAAAGGCCACCATGTGTGAATACATTTTCAGAAGCAGAATTCGAAGAGCTATCATATGGTGACGCGAAAAATCGCGGTTTGTATGTATTTAATTTTTTTAAGTTGATGTGCCAAAAAGGCACTTTCCATGAACCGATGTGGCCCAAAATCTAATCAGCACCTACAAATTGCCCGCTGAATATGTGTGCCAAATTTCATCTCGATACGTTCAATAATTTGAGCTGCAGTGTGATTACAGACAGACAGACATTTTTCAAAAACCACTTTTTCGGATTCCCAGGGCCCTAAAACGTAAAGATTTCATGTTTTTGGCGAATCGATTTTATTAACTTGCTCTGCAAAGCGTAGAAGTTAAAAAAAAGATTGTATCGTTGCCACAGAGATCACGATTTATGTCGTTTTCAGCGGTCAAGGCACCGTTAAGGTCGTACAAACCGTTCCATTTCCCAACTTACTGTAATATAGCTTCAATTTTTTTTCTCAGGCGGAAGCACCAATCTTCAGCGAAAGTCAGTTAATCGCTGTGTAACAATTTCTGTTTTATGGCACGTAGATTATTTATTGATTTTACTTGTTTATTCTGCTATTGAGAGATGGGCATTAGAATGGTGCCAACGACTAACGAGACCTGCTACAGGCCCACTTTCTCCTCACAAATGAATGTCAAATGAGACGCCTTCAAACTTTACATAAAGACTTTTAACGAGGAATTTAAAAATAATCCGCAGGGGGGCCTTGTGTAAGTATACTCAGACCGGAAGAGAACTTTCTTCCGGTGAAAACGAGAATGAAATGCCTTTACGACTTGTAAAATATTTGCCATTTGAATATGAAAAAAAAAAGTGTTAAGGAAAACGGAACTTGATGCCCCCTCCCATTGTTCCACTTTACTTCCTTCTTGATGGCGTTTTTACGCCGTAACTTGCTTTCCATTTGGTCATTACGGCCGCGAAGTTGTGTTGGCTGACATCGTGTGATCGTGATCTAGTGATCGATGGAAAGACGGGAGGTTGTTCAGTTTGTTCTTCGATATCTGATTACTTGTTGGTGAGTGAGTGAAACTTGATTGGCAGTGCTCTTGATGCCCGAGGGCATAAAAGTTGATTTTTTGAAGGACTTATCTACTGATTGTTTTCGCAATAATTGAGTGGTCTTTTGCATTTTCTTAGTATTATTTACACAGTTCTTTAACCTCCCTCCAATTCGAGGTAACACAGGTACCCAAAAAAGTGGTTTTTACAATCTGTATGTAAGTACTTTCGTGCGTACGGGCGTTTCTCCTCATCCGATTTCCCGAAAGATACATTAACCCAAATTAGAACATTTAAAAGCAAAATTTCGAATATCTTAAGAACCAATAAAAAACGCACTACTTACAGCCCAAATCACTGATCCGATTTGGCTGAAAGGTACGCATTTCGTTACTAGAAATAGAACTGAAAAGTTTTTGGGGCCAATTATGTCGCCGCAAGCGCAATTTTTATAGTTTTCGTGTTAAATTGTGTACCAAAGATCCACGCGGTGTGGAGGTTCCAGTCGCTTCCTTAGCTGCCTAATTTTTTGCTTGAAAAAAGTTGGCCACTGCTGTTAAGTTGACGCCAGGTTCTTTTGGAAAAATTACCAATTTCCCAATTTGAAAAAAATATCAGATTAGGTATACAGGGTGGTCAATTTTTCGATGCTCACCATTGGGATTTCGAAAACCATAAGAGATAGCGAGTAGTTTAAATTAGAATTCTTCGATATCTTGACTCGTTCCTGAGTTATCCGAAAAAACCTGGAAATTGCAATTTTGAAGAAAAACGAATATCTTCCCAACTTGGGGCTTTTATATTTTTGACAGCTGTCAGTTGAGTGACATTGAGAGAAATTTTCTAGGCCTTCTAGGTTTTGAGCAACGACAGGCAACTTTTCTTTTTCTTATGACACTTGGTTGGTAGCACTGTCAAAGCACAGAAGTAGGGTTAGTAAAATTTTCAATTGTTGCCAACCATACAAATATAAGAATATTTAAATAACAAGAAAAATATACCAACTTACAAATAATGAGAAACAATGCAAAGTTTTGCCAACATTAAAAACATATAGTTCGTTGTCCACCTACCGCAAAAGTGGATCAATTTCCAGGCAGCCATCTTTACAAAGCGAAAACTAAAAAATGATTAAAAAGTTACGATTTCGAAAAAATACTGCTGCGGATTTCATAAAATAAATTGTTTCGAGTGGAAGAGAAAATGTCCACTACTAACAACTTTTAAAAGTAAAATGTTCCCAAAAACGAGAATGAAAAATTCTAATTACCTAATAATAATGCAACTTATATTTTTACTACAGTTACTGTCAACAGTGTATGTCACTAGATGCTCTAACGGTGATACCAACCAAACCGAACGAAACAGAAATTTACTTCTTCGTATCGGAAAAGTTACTATACTCTGTCCGGGATCCACACGACCGAGATTCACCCGATTTCCATGGCGATTCATTGTTGACAACAATGATTCACCATGGAAATAGGGTGAATCCCGGTCGTGTGGATCCCGGACAGACCATAGGTAAAATCAAAGATATAGGAAATGCATACTTAGGTAGATAGGTAATACCAACAAAAAATAGTAAAATATTATAACTGGTGACTGTCAACTGTAAATTTAAAAAATGGGCAGCAGGGAAGCGACTGAAACCTCCCCACCTCGTGGGTCTTTGATTTCCGTGTCATATATTTAAAATTTCAAAGTTGATAAATGACACTTACCGTGGACCAATTGCTTCCAAAAGTCTTTCAGCTCTTCAGCGGATCACATACTCTCCATGTACCAAATTTCAGCTAAATCGATCAAGTAGTTTGGGCTGTAGCGAGTTTTTAATGAAATTTCAATTTTTTTACCGAAGGGGCACTAAATGTGAATGCATTTTGTCTTATTTAAAATCGGAATTTGAAGGCTTTTCTAATGGTGACAGTATTTTTCAAAAATTTGTTTGGGATGGTTAAATGACAGCAGAACTTAAAATTTTGAAAATTGCTTTGCCAAAAAGGCACTTGTCGTGGGTCGATAGCTTCCAAAATCTTTTTGACTCTTCAGCAGGTAATACAATCTCCACGTGCAAAATTTCAGCTAAATCGGTCCAGGGAATTCGACAGTATCGTTTTTTGAAAATACCTTAAAAAATCTCGAATTTTGGGTTATTTCTCAAAAGGGCACTAAGAATTAATACATCTTTGGAAGCCGAATTTGAAGGCGTGTACGTCTTATGGTAACGTCAAGAATGGGAGTTTGCATTTAAATTTTTTTTTTTAAATAATAACATAATTTATTTGAATAGGACTACATAGGAGTGTTGGAAAAGTCACAATTTTGGGTAATTTAACAACAATTTAATATTTTAAGAATTCATCATTTCAAAGTTGATGTGTCAAAATTAGAGTTGCATGACTGGTTCCAAAAGCTTTTCAGATCTAAGTTAGGTTATTAGATGCCCACGTACCAAATTTCAGCCAAATCGGTCTAGTAGTTTTGTCTGTGGCGCGTTTACAAACGGACGTACGTACATACATACACACAGACATTTTTTAAATCATTTTTTTAGGTTTCTGAGACCTCAAAACGTGAAAATCTGGTGTAATCTCAAATTCGCAATTTTTATCCTACGCACGGATTGAGCCTAAACTAAGATAGACAGAATGTCCAACGAAAACTTAAAAACAAAACCAATTCATTTTCTACCAACCTTGGAATATTCAAAAAATACGGGCTCCAAAATGTCGACAATTGAAACTAAGGCAAACCGGCATTGGCAGCGTGAAAGTTTCCGCATTTAAAATTTTTCAC
Organism: Pycnomerus fuliginosus; assembly: GCA_963924575.1. Classification (NCBI taxonomy): domain Eukaryota; kingdom Metazoa; phylum Arthropoda; class Insecta; order Coleoptera; family Zopheridae; genus Pycnomerus; species Pycnomerus fuliginosus. Next base: position 15,952,625 of record OZ004624.1, on the reverse strand, counting down.
CTGCAAGGTTTAAGGCAAGAATGCAAATTACCATTTACTTACCACTCCTGCAATCTGCATTAATCGCAAACTGGAACAAGCAGTGATTGCATTTTTTCCGCTAACATCAGCTAAAAGCGTCCAATTGACTCTTTTTATTATTGCTTCCAGATTTAAGTGACCCCGTCATGGCCAATAAGATAGTCAACAGCATTCTAACGGACATCTACGACTATTACCAATGGACGCTGTCACTTTCTGGTAAAAATATTTTTTTCAATTCATTGAATTTTGAATATTTTTTTCAGATTCTAGAACTAGAGGATGGCTCTTGGTAGACTCTCCATCCCCCACCCTGGCCTATACAGCCCTTTATTTATTTCTAGTTTGGATAGGGCCGAGATTAATGAAAAATAGAGAGCCTTTTAAGCTGACTTGGATACTGATTCCTTACAATTTAGCGATGGCTGTGTTGAATGCCTACATTTCTGTACAAGTAAGCAGGAAAAGATTTTTTTCGCCGGTAGTCATTAAAAGTGCATTTTACTGCCTCTTTTGCGGCAGTAAAAGTCGATTTTTTACTGCCGGCGGCAGTAAAAATGCACTTTCTTAATGACAATCGGCGAAAAAATTATGTGTTTAACACGACAAGAAAACAGATTTACTGCCTCGGCTATGAAACTTCAGCCGCGGCAGTAAATCTGCAATTTTTTTGCCTTGTTAAACAAATAACAATTTTTTTGTAAAAACAATATTTTCAGTTATTAACAGCTTCTACCCGACTGAAGTACAGCTATATCTGTGAGCCTTGTAAGCAGAAGTTCCATCCTGATGAGCTTCAGGTACGGTGTGATCCGAAAAATATTCGGTACATGCGTAGATCCAAGAAAAATGTCGCTTCAATTTTTTGGATTAACGTAAAACCTGAACTAAGCAAAGACATCCGTTTGTTTAGGTACCTACGATAGGCTAAAATCTAAAATTTTTGTTACATTTTTGTTTCAGATAGCCAATGCGGTTTGGTGGTACTATTTCTCAAAGTTGCTGGAGTTTTGCGATACCTTCTTCTTCATTTTGCGAAAGAAGCACAATCAGTTGACCTTCCTCCACGTCTACCATCACTCCACCATGTTTTCCTTATGGTGGATCGGAATTAAATGGGTGCCAAGCGGATCAAGTATGATACATTTTTATTTAATTTTTTTGTAAACATTTTTCGTAGCTTTCCTTCCCGCCATGGTCAATTCCGCCATTCACGTCTTGATGTACACCTACTACGGTTTCGCGGCCCTTGGACCCCACATCGCCAAATATCTCTGGTGGAAAAAATATTTAACAATTCTTCAAATGATCCAATTTACCTGCGCCATGATTTTGGGCATCAACGGAATACGAACCGGCTGCGAATTTCCCCTTTGGATGCACTACACCCTCATCATCTACATGCTGTCCTTCATAGTCCTCTTCGGAAACTTTTACGTCAAAGCCTATCGGGAAAAAGGCAGTCAAATCTTCTTCGGGATGGACGTGGGGTGTGGTCAAGGCAACACCTACGTTGAACGGGGGATGATCTACAGGAAATTCGAAGACAAGAAACTACAATAAAACCATTTGCTCTTCCATGAAACCCCACTTCGAGTGATTGATATTGTTATTGTTGTTAATTTATGTTTTTTTTTGTTATTTTAGATGTATAAAAGTCAATTATCTATAAGTAGGGTATAAATGCGAATCATATGCTGCCAGCTCTCAGGACTTTTAAATCGCGTTCTAGAGAAGCCTCTTGTAGGTATTGCGTCTTTTTATCCAATAAATTTTGTAAAAAAAAATTGTCTTGATCTATCACTTGGGTTCTCAAAGTCCTACAATTACGATAAATGAAGCCATATGTTCGATAACATTTGTTAATGATATCAATAACATGATAAGTGAATGAAAGCTTGTCATCAAAAGTGACCTCTAAACCCTTAAAAATGCTTGAGCGTTTCAATGAATAACCAACCCTCCATGATGTACGGATAGTTAATACAATTGACTCTCCTGGTGTAAGATACAACGCAACATTTAGAAACATTAAGGGACAGTTTCTTAACAGAACACCATTCGGATAATTGATCGATAAGTATATTAAGCTGAATATTTATGGAGTCTTGAATAGAAGTTATTTTTGCGTATAGCTTAAAATCATCCGCAAAAAGAAGTTTTTCACACTGTACATTGACAAAAACATAAGTGGTCCCAAATTTGAGCCTTGTGGTACTCCTGATGTCGGAACGAAAGAACACGAAGTGAAATTACATAATCCATCCTGTCCACCAAATCAAAGAAGTGAAGTCAAAGAATCGGAAAATCCAACGTAGCGTAGCTTGCTTAGTAAAATACCGTGATCAAAATAACAAAAATTTTTTATTGACAATAACACAAAAAAATTTTATTAGGGGCGGCAGCTTCCTTCTTGGGTCAAAATTCCTCCAAGGATTCGGAGGAATGAGGCCACGCCGCCCTCCGGCCCTCCTAATTAGTCTTAGGAGGAAGCCAAATAGATTCAGCTAGATGCTATTCCTGGAGGTAGCGCTCTAGTGCCTGCAGGTTCGGGTTCGAGTATAATTTATGGCACCATGGGCATTGTTCATAATTACCCGGATCCTTGTATTTAAATTTGTATTCCATCTACGAGACATCTACAAAAATTAATTTTAATGAATCATTTGGATTCATCCTTTGATTTGAGTGAAATTGTGAAACACAGGTAGGTACTTACTCTGAATAGGTAGGTATTACGTAAATTTTTTTTTTATTTAAAAAAAAGTGCCAAAAATTTAATGACAATATGACATTCATCACAAAGCACACGTAGTTAAATAGATACAACATTGATCTAGTATTACTATGATGGATATACTGCCGTACATAATAACAATGCTTTCTGCTAATGACAAGAAGTTTCAACTGATTGCCGCCAACAATCCAGGTATTTGTTGAGAGAAAAGAGTACATATTATGCTCAAATCTGAATGCGTTAAAAAAGGAGGACAATATGATTCGCATGCAATTGGAGGCGATCGACAGAGACCGATATTCCTTTCTTTAATGGGCGGGAGAGGGAGAAATATATTTTGACGTCACTCAAGAAATAGGGCCATTAAACTATTCTCCTTTCCTTCTAGCAGGATATCGGTCGCCTCCAAGTGCGCGCGCATCATCTTTGCGTCTTCTTTTAACGCGTTGAGATCTCAGTATAATGTGTATTCTTTTTACTCAAGAACGCGATATTAGTGATGACGTGAAACCGCCATCTTTGTTGTGTATGGTCATAGTCAACGCCACCCACTGAAGCCAAACAAAGCGAGATTTCAATGTGCAAATTCCAGAAACCTGCATTTTTCGGCTAATTCTTTATTTACAGCTACTGATGTGTTTAGGGTTGCCAGAAATCATTCTTCTGTCTATAAAAGAAAAAGAAAACATATAGAAGATTTAAATAAATTTCTTGTATATGTAATACAGTTATGTATGTATATGCATTCTATTTTACGTAACAAAAAAAAACAATTCTAGTAACGGAATATGTTGAGATAGGTTACTTTGGTACATATTTGTCACTGTTTAGAATATTTTGTAAGTTTTTTCTTTCATTTTTAGTAAAATCAAAGTCTGCGCAAGTGTTTTCTACCAGGGGGCAACCGCGAAAGGACATCTGGTGTACTTAATGGCAAAAAGGGAAATCAATATACATATGTACAAGATGTCTGGTCGCGGTTGCCTCCTCAGTTTTCTATATTAACAGAAATTAATAATTCGGATTTAACTAAATGCGTCAAACAGATATTTCTTGTATTAGCCCACTTTAAATTCATTAGGCAAAAAATCCGTATTTCCATTTAAAAAAAATATTGCCAATGGACCTATTTCTTGAGTGACGTCACGCGACGACCTTTTGGAGGCTCAAAATATATTTCTCCCTCTCTGAGCATAATGTGTACCTACTCTTTTCTCTCAAGAAATACCTGGATTGCCAGAAGTTAAAATAAATTTAAAGTCCCGTCGCATATTAACGAAACTGGGGGTTGTGTGTCTCAGGCTTTTTTTCTGTTGGCTTGTAAACGGGATTTCACATCCGTCAAAACTCGCGTCACTCACTGTCAGTGTCAATAAACAGTAACAATGGAGATTGAAAGGAGTCTTTGTTGTCAATTATTGTTCATGACAGGAATTTTGACAGAACTGAAATCCCGTTTACAAACCAACAGAAAAAAAGAGGTTGAGACACACAACCCCCACTTTCGTTAATATGCGACGGGACTTTAGAAGATTTCGTCTTCTACATATATGGCACCTCAATAGAAGACTTTCCTTAAAAAAAAATGGGCAGCTACGGAAGCGGCTGGAACCTCCCCACTTGGTGAATTTTCCAATCCTATCACCAATATCAAGTAAATGTTACTATTTACTATATCTAATAGTTTCACTCCACCAAACCTAAGGTGCTTTCTGTGATTTTTCTAAATTTGACGATCTTTTGCCAAAAGGGCACTAAGTTTGAATACAATTTTGAAAACAAAATTTGAAGACTTTTCATGTGCTGATAAAGAAAATGGGAGTTCATTATTCAAGTTTCAAAGTTGGTATGCCAAAATGGCACTTGCCATTCGCCGATTGCCACCAAAGTTAAATCAGCTCTTCGGCGGGTAATGGTATCTCTACATACCAAATTTCAGCCAAATCGATCTAGTAGTTTGGACTGTAGCGTGTTATTTAATGTTTCTTCGAAATTTCGATTTTTTTGATTTTGTGCCAAAAAGGCGCCAAGTATGAATACATTTCTAGTTACAGAATTTGAAGACCTTTCATGTGCTGATAAAAAAAAATTGTGTTCATAAGTCAAATTTCATAGTTAGTGTGCCAAAAAGGCACTTGGCGTTTGCGGATCGGCAAGAAAATTAACTGGGCTCTCCAGAGGGCCAACACTAAACCACATTCCAAATTTCATTCAAATCCGTTCGACAGTTTCCGAGAAATCGTGCTCACATACGTACATACGTACATACGTACGTACATACGTACATACACACAGACATTTTTTAAAAACCACTTTTTCGTGATCCTGAGACCTTGAAACGTAAAGATCTGGTGTTATCTCAATTTCGAATTTTGGACTGATTGCAGTAACCTCCCATTTTTATATCGGTTGTGGGGAGGTTAATAGAAGACTTCTATCAAATATTGGAGGTCTGGCAACCCTAACTGTTGCGTTTTAAGACATTAATAAATATTGACAAATTGAAGAATTGCTGTCGATTAAATCGTTACATTATATCCAGAATCAGCTTTGTGCTGAAATAATTGAATCTACACAACGAAATTCTCGCTTTGTTTAGCTTCATTGCCATGGTAACAACCTTAACCTAGCCCAACAAAGATGGTGGACCTAGGTCACGCTAATAATAGCCCACTGTGCCGTATCGGACAGTTTGTGGGCATCCAGACATCCAGACGGCTTTTTTGTCTTTGACGATTTTTGGCGACTTTATATTGGTACGCTGGCGATTACTCGTTTGGCAACCCTGACTCTGACAGCTGTCACACTCACAACTGTCAGCAAAAGAGGTTATCTACAATATTCTATGTTTTACGATTAATTTCACCGAATTTTCCCGTTATTCCTCAAAAACTCTCAAAAATGGTTTCAAAATTCGCTAATTTTTAACGCTCGTACCGAATTTGTGGTGAGTATCCCCCTAAAATCCATTTAAAATTTTTATTTGGTCAAAGATTTGGTAACATTTTAGATGGCGAGAGAAGGCTCTGAATATGAGCGACAATACGAGGAAGACATGGAGAGGGCGCAGGCCCTCAGTTTGGAGTCCCTCGCCTTGGAGCAGTTCAAGAACAAACGGCTGCAAGAACTCAACGATATCTCCAAAACCAAATCTGTTTCAGGTAAATTTATTAAAAAAGCCATCGAGTACATTTTGGTTTCAGTCTGTCGGGCATCATCTATGTCCGAGTCAGATTCCAACAAACCCAAATATGATCGACAGCTCAGCAAGTCGAGGCCGAGACCTGGCACTTCAAGTGGCCGAAGCAACTCTCTGATAGCCCCTCCACCCCAGTCGATGAGGAAGAATAGCAGTGCTCAAGACTCGCCTGATCTTATTTCGTTTGTTAATCCCACGACAACAGCCTCAAGTGATATCGTACAATTTTGCCAAAAGTACTATATTATTATTATTATTATTATTTATTGATTGTTTTTAGCTACAATACAGCGTATAGTCAGATGACAGTTTTCCAACCGAATGTTTATACAGCCCCCGTGCAACAGCAGCAGGTGTGGTTTAAACAAATGCCTGCAAATGGGGGCTATCAGTCACCTGTTCAGACACCCGGAACTGTGTATCGACCACCTTGCACCTTTCCACAGATTCCGCAAATAAATTCACAGCTCAACCAGGTGAGGTTTCAAAATAACACTTTCCACGCATGGTATACACAAAAAATCTAGTTTACACTAGAAAAAAACGATCTTGATATGAAAAAAGCCTAAGAAAATTTCACGTTTTTCTCTTAAAACAGTCCAATTTACTAAAACAAAATACAATTCAGCAATTTTTGAGAAAATCTGTTGGGCAGGTCAAATTGGTTTAAATTCTTGCGGAACTTTTGACGTCATTTTTAAGTCTGACATCATTTGCTGATTTAAATCAACTTTACTTCTCTAATTTTTTCTATAAATACAAAAACTAGAAGTTAAGAAAAACAAATTACATAAAAATTCAACTTTAAATAATAAATAGTAACATTGACGAATTACGACCCACATTCTTGTAAATATGACATTTATAGACTCATAGTTTTTCCCACCGAAATCTAATATACCTAGGTAAACCGGGAAATTGTTTTCCGGAAAATAGTTATTCAGGGTGTCTCAGAACGCTCGCACCAAATTTTAATGGAGTATTCAGGAGTAAATTCTGAGTCGATCCGTGTTTTTCAAAATTTCCAGGGCCCAATAGTTCTCGAGTCATAAGGGATTTAAGAGGACCAATCAGATTTCAGCTTTGAATTGCTCCATAAGGTACTTTTAACGTTAGATGCACTGTTTCCTAGGTAACAAGATACTATCAATGAAAATTTATATTGTTGCATCTTGTTACCTAGGAAATAGTGCATCTAACATTAAATTACCTTGTAAAGCAATTAAGAGCTGAAATCTGATTGGTCCTCTTAAACCTCTTATAACTCTGTAACTACTGGACCCTGGAAATTTTCAAAAACACGGATCGACTCAGAATTTAATCCTGAATACTCCATTAGAATTTAGTGCGAGCGTTCTGAGACACCCTGTTTATGGTACGTGTGTCTTATTAGAGACACAAAAAAATTTTAGGCAAATTTCTTAAGTGTCTAAAATGCTGATAAGACACGAGTGCGAGGGGTAATCCGCAGCAATACTCTGGAGAATACTAAAACGGAAGTCTGCCATAAATCTTGTGGGACAGGGGCAAATGGCGGCCATTTTAATTTTTCAAGAATTGACTTCTCGCAAACGGTAAAAGTTACGAAAATTTGTTAAATTAGAAAAAAGTTGTATTTTTCAGTCTAGATTACGAATCTGAAGAAAAATCAAAGATATCTAGATTGGTTACTGAAATATACTGAAAGGACTGAAAATTGACAACGTATTGTAACTTGGTTGAATATTATGAAATTTGGTTCAATTATATTACCTTGCACAAAGGACAAAGTGAGACGACGAAAACTTTTCTAAGCATTGTAGATTAAAACATGACATTTTTCAATTTTTTCGGTATACAGGGTGTCCGGAAATTAGAGGATAATATCTTAAAGAGGTGTTCTATGGTCAAAAAGGCGAAGAAAAGTTTTAATAAACATGGGTCGAAAAATGCCCCCTAAGGGAGCTAGGACCCCTTAAATAGGAAACTTTGAAAGGGTTTTTTTCTAAATTTCTTCAAAACGGTTAAAGACAACACTGTGAAATTGGGTATCTTTAGTAAGTCTTTGATGGTGAATTTATTGCCGTGGGGAAAATTTTAAAGTTTCGATCATAAGCGCCTCGAACAGGGGGGCACAGGACTAACTTTGCTCAAACATTTTTGTAAATTGTTTTTTCTCAAATCTGACACCAGAATCTGAACATCTGAATTTTTTTGCGTAAAAATGATGCTCTTGTTCGAAATCCCTAGGACGCATCGTTTTCGAACAAATTGACCCTAGTCGATTTAGAGCGCGAAAATCTGTTGTAGAAGGTTTTAATTTATTTACCAAATTATCAAAAACGAGTTCAGGGTCTGATTCCTTGCGTGATTTTAGGAAAGAAAGTATGTATGGACATATGGCGGAAAATGCTTGCTATGGGACCTATGGGGTCCTGGAAAGTTGACGTTCTTCAGTACCCCATACCTCCCTTAAGAAGCGTTTTCCGCCATATGTCCATACGAACTTTTCTTCCTAAAATAACACAAGGAATCAACCCCTGAACTCATTTTTGATAATTTGGTAAATAACTAAATAAAATCTGTGACAAATTTTCGTGCTCTAAAACCATTAGGGTCAGTTTATTCGAAAACTGTGCGCCCTAGCGATTTCGAACAAGAACACCTTTTTTACGTACAAGACTTCAATCATTCAGATTCTGACGCTAAATTTGAGAAATAAAACAACATACAAAAATTATTGAGCAATTTTTATACTAAGCCCCCCTGCACGGGACGCTTATGATCGAAATTTTAAAGTTTTTACCACGGTAATGAATTCAGCATCAAAAACTTACTAAATATGTTCAATTTCACGTTATTTTTAACCGTTTTGAAGAAATTTAGACAAAAACACTTTCAAAGTGACCCCTTTAAGGGGCCCTAGCTCCCTTAGAAGGCATTTTTTGACTCATGTTTATTGAAACTTTTCTTCACATTTTTGATGGTAGAAGAGGCCCTTAAGATATTATCCTCTAATTTCCGGACACCCTGTATTTCTGGAACTAAACCAGATATCTTGAATTTCTTTTCAGATTCTTAATCTACACTGACAAACCCAACTTTTTTTTCGCTTCAGATGAAAACATGATTATTGAATGTTACTTGGAATTCATCATAGAATCCAATAAAAAATTAAAATAGAGGGTGTTCCTTTTAAAAAAAAGTATGTTTGTATTGTTATTTCTTAGTGGGACAGCCTATATACGGGATTGTATTTTCAAAGTGTGCCTTGTTTGACCCTTTGCAACTTTGTATTTAACAATTTTTCGCCATCTCTAACAGCAATGGAGTTATCGACCGAATACAGATAATTGGGACATCCTGTATATAGTTTTATATGTTAATCTGTTGAAATAAAAAAGTTATAGGAGGGCGAATACCAAACTGAATCACCCGGTATAAAATGAATACTGAGGAAAAATTTGGTATGATTTTCATCAAAGATTACCGAACTCGTTCTCGAGATCCCTATTAATTTATTAGTCAATGAAGAATAGCCAACTTAAAAGAAGTTATAGTGTTGCGAGGTTTCTTCATTAATTGTATTTTTTTTCACTTTAATAGGTTTATATTGTTCATAGATCTCATTATTACTGTGTTTACTTACTATTTTAATATATCTGCCCATTTTAATTGCTTAACAATAATCGTTCATTTCACTCAAAAACTTTTGTTTCGTAAGGTTGGGATCGGGTACATTCACCTTCAAAATTTTTATCAATCAAAATATTCAAAATATTGTCTGATTTAGCGAAACAACAATTATTTGTACGAAAAATGTCTTGCTGTTCGTTAGATAAATGCGTAAACTAATCTTCATCGACTTCTCGCTATTATCGCAACGTTCAGAGAGAGCAGGTAATATTATTTTATTTTAAATTCTCGGTGGTTTTCGCTCCGATTGTATATTCAATACATCTTTAATAGGTAGTATATTATTAAACGAGCACATTATGAAGGCCATTAATCACGCGGTTGAGTTTAGAACGCGAGCGTAGCGAGCCAAGCGAATAATGGCAAATAATGTGTGAGTTAAATACGACGTTTTATCCATGATTATTGAAATACAGGGTGTCCGGAAATAACGTCACAATATTTCGGGGGTGATTCTGCACCTAAAAATGGGAAGAGAAGTTTATATGATCAGATGTCCGAAAGTGCCCCTAGGTGTCTCTCAAAAACAGGTATTTCTTAATTTTTTTTTAAAGTTGGAGCAAGAATAACAAGTTGTAGTGATTAGTGACAGACTAAAGACATTTGTGATGCAAGCCAACTAGTCTTTTACATTTATAAATTTTTGCTATGGGCATGTGACGTGTTTTAATCGCGTTTTTCTTTAAAACGGTTGATCCTATGGCCTAGTATTAAGAGTATCTTTCTTATGTAGAATTGTTTGAAGAATTCTTATCTAAAGTCAAAAATTCAAGAAAGCTGGGGAAAAAAAAGTTGTGGGGCATTTTTTCCTAGCCGCCCCCTGTTTCGCATGCCTATGGTCGACAAGCACCTGTTTTGTTCCCACCAGATAATTTGTCACCCCAAAATTACCCCAGAACCAAAATTTCGATATTCTATCTCCAACCGTTTCAAAAATAATTAATAAATATCTGTTTTTGAGAAACACTTTCTAAGGCCTGTAGCGCCCCCAAGAGGCACTTTCGGACATCTGTCCGTATGAACTTTTCTTCCTATTTTTAGGTGTAGAATCACTCCCCAAAATATTGTGACGTTATTTCCGGACACCCTGTATATGTGTCCAAGATTATTGAAATTCTTCAAAAATTTTATCACTTTATATTTATTGTAAACAGAAACCAACAAAAACAAAATGCTGACAAATGATAGGAACAGTTTGATGCTTGATCTACTTTGGTACACTTTCGCTTGATTTTGATACGTCAGATGTTCATTGGATAGGCAGCCAACATTACAGGTGCGGCGAAATAATGTGACATAAGCGTGACTTATGACCATAATCCACGCTGTCTTTTATGAACAGGATTATGCATCCATCGTTGCGTACATAGCAATGGCATTATTTCATAATCGTGGATAAAAGTAATTTTTTGCAATTAAGACCTGATTACGTTACTCTTATCGCGTTTCACTGAATTTATCTCTAGATAAAGTTGCAATAATTTATTAACGAATAACCCGTAATCGAAGGCCCCCGCCCTGCCCCCGAAAAATCAACACCGCACACCCCCCGCTCTCGTGTTGCCCTCGAGCAAATCATCCCTCAGACAGCAACAGAAACCGAGCAACCTCCTCATCGACCTGGTGGCCCACCCCGACGACAGGAACAGCGTCCGCGTGAGCATCCTCCAGGAGTTCGACCCCATCCTTTCCGAGTCGGAGGAGAGCATGCGCAACCTCAGCCCCGACTCTTCGATGGACGACTCGGAGAGCGTCTACGACGAGTACGACCCCTACGACATTTACACCGGATCCGGAAATAACAGCTTGTCGGATCCGCTGTACGCCGCCGTCGTGAGGTCGGAGACGGCGCCGCAGTCGCCGCCCCCGGCCCCGCCCCCCAGGGCTCATAGGATGGGCGTCGCGACGGAGGGCGTCGCCAAGGTGGACCTGGTGTCGAGTGTGAAGAGGGTCGAGGGGCACAACTGCAACAAGAGGGATTCGGACCTTAGGGCCTTCTACCAGATGGTCTATGACGTCAGAAGTGAGTATATAACTTTGACATATTATGTCCAATTGTGACAGTTTGACGTTTGGGTTGTTTTTGTGTAGAGCGGGTCCTTGTATGCTAATTTGCCGTGGCAACAGCTTGACAGCTTGACAGAATATGTGGACAGTGTTGCCATCTGCAAAAAATATTTTTAAAACGCATACAGAATTACGAAGGCGTAGAGCGGACACGGGTAAAAAGTTTTCATATTTTCGAGTTTGAGCTCGAAATTTCGACTTCGAACTCGAAATTTCGACTTCAAACATGAAATTTCGACTTTGAACACGAAATTTCGACTTCGAACTGGAAAATTTCGACTTCAAACTCGAAATTTTGACCTCATACACAAAATTTCGACTTTGAACTCGAAATTGAATCTACTGCGCAAGTCATACTTCCTAACTCGAAAATTTTATTAATGCGCGTGTGCGAAGTTCGAACGGCGCAAGCGTCGCACATCAGATGGTACACGGCACACAACCAGACCACAGGCCATCTGATGTGAGACGCTTGCGCCGTTCGAACTTCGCACATGCGCATTAATAAAATTTTTGAGTTAGGAAGTATGACTTGCGCAGTAGATTCAATTTCGAGTCGAAATTTTATACATATACGTACTTTTATATTTTAACCTCCCGAATCAGCTGCTTATTTATTTCTTGCCCAGAGTTTCCTTACGCCATGTGTGGTGTATACCTATTCAATTAATTACGTTAAGTAGAAATTAAGAACTGCAATCTGATTAGTCATTAGTCAAACATTGTCAAATTTGAAGTCTAAAATTTATATAACGCATGTGAAAATTAAGAGCTTGTCACATTTGAGAGATTTTTATAGAACGGGTTTCGACTGTGTGGCCAGGCCATGCACCAGAAACCATATCTATAAAAGTTTTCAAATGAAACAAGATTCTTATTTTAGCGCTGTAACGCGGACCTGTACGTAGATTTAGTTGCAAATTTGGCGATCTCTGCCATTTTACCATGAAAAATGCAAGCCTGTATCGCTGAGAGAATTTTTAATAGATCTGGTTCCTAGATCCTTCTGTATGTGGGATTCGACACCATGAAAAGACTCGTGCGTTACTTGTCAGATTTCAAGATGTTGACAAATTCTGGTCCCATTTATCTTGAAAGAGTGTCATTTGTTGTTACATGTTCTTTTAGGGCAGGAATGAAAAACTGATTTCCCACCCTTTTTGTACCTTTAATGGTCAAATAAATCTCTATCATTATTATATTCAAGAGGTACAATATACTTACAATTCCATCGTCTTTTATACTTGCTTGCCTACGCAATGTCCATGAAAATCTGGGGAAACACACAGCACACACAGTAGTCCACAACTATACAACCCGTGGAAAAGAACAACTAATATTGCCGAGACACAGACTGGCCACAACTCAAAAAAACCACCACTTCATAGGAGTAAAACTGTACAACGCACTACCAAAGGCCTACAAGGAAGCCAACACCTCTTTGTTTAAGAGAAAAACTAAATCGTTTTTACTACTAAACCCATGCTACAACATCGAAGAATTTATGAAATTGTTCTAAATGTCATTTATGTATTCTTATGTCTTTAGTCTGTGTGATCAATTATTTGTGCACCATTTATGATATTATTTATCTACCATATTTTGACAATCCATGTATTTATTGATGGAAATATATATCTATCTATCTATTATTATTATTTTCAGAAAAATTCCGCCACAACGACCCAGACACCAACATGGGTCTAGTCATAAGCCCCCTCGTGGACTACCAATACAAAGACGAAACCAGTATTAAACTCTGCGTGTATCCAGATTTCGAAGGTGCTGACGTCACCAAACCAATCACGTTCACCTGCGACGGTAATTCCTCCCCCCCCACTCACTTCTTGTTAACTGTCAATCTGTCCTCTGCAGTGACTTGCAGCGTGGAACACGTGACCCTTCAGCTGATCTGCGACCTTGAAGCACCCGTCAAGGACAAGTACACTTTGAAGGTTTGGGGGTGTTGCGAGTACCTCGTCCCCACCACCCTCCTCTCCGATTACGAATACGTCCATAACTGCATCAAGTTAGAAGAGGACGTGGTCTTGACCTTGATTCCAGACTCCAAAGTTGACAGATCGTTCGCTAGGACTGTAATGAAAAATGTTTGTTTGGAACGCACCCCCGAACTAAATTTTTTGTTCTATTAGCAGTGTATCTATCTCGTATTACGTGTTACCTCGTCAGAAGAGGGAGAAAGATCAGTATCTGCATCCTTTTTCTTCTTATGGTGAGGTAATATGTAACACGAGATGGATAGGTATACTGCGGCAACATGGCAGCTCAACTGTCATCTTTCAGGACTCGGGGTGCGTTCCAATACATGGCTGAGCTAGGGAGTTCTTTGTAATTTGGCGGTTTTAGTTGCAAGATGACGTCAGAGACAAAGAGTTGACGTTCGAAGATGTCGTCTCGTGCGACTCCGCCACCTACATATCCTACGAACAACTGTCAATTCTCGTGGAAACAGTTGAAAGCGAAATAAAGAAACTGGAGGAGGCGGCTGTGCAAATGGAGAATTTCAACAATCCCTCCACGATTCCGGGGATGCAACCCCAGGCGGTTGTTCAAACTGTCAAATACGTCATCAACATGATGGGGGGGTTGTGCCCCCTCGACATCATGGAGGCCGTGGAACACCTCCAGCAGATTTGCAAAAATTTCCTGCCCTACAGAGACGTAAGTGTTTTTTTCGTCTGTCGCATGCTTTCTAATGAATTTCGCGTTTTAAAGTTTATGTCAGGAAAATTGATGGCAATTCGTTTCACTAGAGCCTTTGATAATACAAAGTGCAATTTTGATTAAAACTTTCCCATATTTATTAGTTTTGTTCTATTTTAGAACTTTAAGTTAAAGAAAAGCTACTTTTCTCGAAGTGTCTGAGCCCTAGAAGTTTAAAATTTGCACCAATCGATTCTCCTTCAAATTTGAGGAAATAAGATGGGTCACACTTGCGGTCGCAAAAAACTTTTACAAAATGTTCGCTTTCTAGTGAATTTCGTGTTTTAAAGTTTTTATCGGGAAAATTACCGGCAATTGGTTTTACTAGACTCTTTGATAATACAAAATGTAATTTTAATTCAAACTTGCCTATATTTATTAGTTTTATTGCATTTTGGAATTTTAAATTAAAGAAAAGCTACTTTTCGCGAAGTGTGTGTGCCCTAGAAGTTTTAAATTTGTACCAATCGATTCCCCTTCAAATTTGAGGAAATAAGATGGGTCACACTTGCGGTCGCAAAAAGCTTTTACAAAATTATGCTTTCTAGTGAATTTCGCGTTTTAAAGTTTTTATCAGGAAAATTGCTGGAAATTGGTTTCACTAGCGCCTTTGATAATACCAAATGCAATTTTTATTAGTTTTATTCTATTTTGGAATTTTAAATGAAAGAAAACCTACTTTTCTCGAAGTGTGTGAGTCCTAGAACTTTGAAATGTGCATCAATCGATTCTCCTTCAAATTTGAGGAAATAAAATGGGTCACACTTGCGGTCGCAAAAAACTTTTACAAAATTTATGCTTTCTGGAGAATTTCGCGTTTTAAAGTTTATATCAGGAAAATTGCTGGCCATTGGTTTCACGAGAGCCTTTGATAATACAGAGTGCCAATTTTGATTAAAACTTTCCCATATTTATTAGTTTTGTTCTATTTTGGAACTTTAAATTAAAGAGAAGCTACTTTTCTCGAAGTGTCTGAGCCCTAGAAGTTTGAAATTTGCACCAATCGATTCTCCTTCAAATTTGAGGAAACAAGATGGGTCACACTTGCGGTCGCAAAAAACTTTTACAAAACTATGCTTTCTAGTGAATTTCGCGTTTTACAGTTTTTATCGGGAAAATTGCTGGAAATTGGTTCCACTAGAGTCTTTGATAATACAAAGTGCAATTTTAATTAGAACTTTCCCATATTTATTAGTTTTGTTCTATTTTGGAACTTTAAATTAGAGAAAAGCTACTTTTCTCGAAGTGTCTGAGCCCTAGAAGTTTCAAATTTGCACCGATCGATTCTCCCTCAAATTTGAGGAAATAAGATAGGTCACACTTGCAGTCGCAAAAAACTTTTACAAAATGTACGCTTTCTAGTGAATTTCTCGTTTTAATGTTTTTATCGGGAAAATTACTGTCAATTGATTTTACTAGACTCTTTGATAATACAAAATGTAATTATAATTAAAACTTGCCGTTATTTATTAGTTTTATTGCATTTTGGAATTTTAAATGAAAGAAAAGCCACTTTTCGCGAAGTGTGTGTGCCCTAGAAGTTTTAAATTTGTACCAATCGATTCCCCTTCAAATTTGGGAGGTAGTAAGATGGGTCACACTTGCGGTTGCAAAAAACTTTACAAAATTATGCTTTCTAGTGAATTTCGCGTTTTAAAGTTTTTATCAGGAAAATTGCTTGAAATTAGTTTCACTAGAGCCTTTGATAATACTAAATGCAATTTTTATTAGTTTTATTCTATTTTGGAATTTTAAATGAAAGAAAACCTACTTTTCTCGAAGTGTGTGAGTCCTAGAACTTTGAAATTTGCATCAATCGATTCTCCTTCAAATTTGAGAAAATAAGATGGGTCACACTTGCGGTCGCAAAAAACTTTTAGAAAATGTGAAAATGTGTAGTTTCTACTGAATTTTGGCGTTTTACATTTTTTTCTTAGAAAAACTGGTGGCAATGGTTTTACTAGCATCTCTTATAAATCAAAATCCGGTTTTAATTAAAACTTGCCATGAATTTTGAACTTCTAAACCAATGAAAATCTACTTTTCTCGAAGTGGGTGGCTCTTAGAAGTTCGAAGTTTACGCCAATTGATTCTCCCTCAAATTTGAGGAAGCAAGATGTGTCACACTTGAGGTCGCTAATTATTTTTTAAGAAATTGCCTTCCAGTGTATACCTCTTGCTGAAATTGACATTTTCGGTTTTTCACGTGAAAAATTTATGGCAGTTAGTCTTTTTTGAGTCTCCTGACAGTACGAAATACGCACCACACCCTAGCTGGTCCACAACCAAGGGCCCCCCTCATATATTGATCGCCTTACTATTGTTTAGTCCGGCCCTGGCTTTGTCTACGGCGTTGTTGTCTCTCTCGAAATTAAAAAAAAAAATTGTTGCGGGCCACTTTTTTATAATAAACTTCCAAGTGCAGTAATAAGTAACTAAAAAATTATTTAATATTTAAAAGATTTTATAAATTCTATAAATTGTGTGTAGGTGGGGTTGTCAATTACGAATCGTAAGGACAACGTATCATCTATTTGTTGTCACTTTGGAGTACTGATTGACCTGTGCCATAAACTGTTAGTTTCCAAGCATCAATATGTATTATTATTATTATTACTATCTATTTGACAGAATTCGACCATTACCGAAGCCGTGCGCAGCACCTGCAACAGGATCCGTTTGGGAATTCAAAATTTAATAGAAATATACTCGCGAGCGTTCAAGGTCGACTTCGAGGTCACCGGAAAGACGGCGACGAGCGAAGCTACGAAATACGTGCCCGATCTGCAGGATTCGCTGTTGGTGAGGATCTGCGCCATCTATCGGCCGAACGTGGAGTGGAAACACGATTCGTACATTGTCGCTGCGCAGATCTATCACGGGATGCGTCCCATTGGTCATCCGGTTCTGTCACCCCCTTCTGTCAAAACGGAGGACGGGTCGTGGCCTGCTAGGATAAATTTCGATTATTGGTTTCAAATGGTCGACGTGCCGATTTGTTCGTTGGCGAGAGAATCGAGACTGGTTTTGGTTGTTTACGGGAGGACTTTGGAGGCGCCCGAGGGGGACTCCTCCAATGCCCCCCAGTACAAGCAGGAGGAGATCGGGTGGGCGGCCGTGCAGTTCTTCGATTATGAAGGGTGAGTGTGTTGCAATTTGAAAGTTTTTTGAAGGCAAATGAAGTTTTGGCGGCCTAATATTAATAAATATTCCATAATAAAAATAATTTCTTCTAATCTGACTCCCCCAAATTTGGTTTCTTAATGTCAAGTCGTTTGTGTGCTACTAATTTTTATATGATTCCCCGTGCAGCGATTTCATAACCTCAAAAAGCGAAAAACCGCAATTATCTCGGTAAATAGGAAAGATAAGTATATTAATTAAAGCTCTACTTAATAGAGATTCTGCATTTTGTGTGTTCTTCAATTAGATACCTATTGAGAATTATGAAATATATAATAATAAGTAGCTATTCATAGGCCTTTTCATTCGCCTCCATCTTTCTCTGTTCTTGGTTTTACTCCTCCAGCTCTTTACATCCTTTTCTGTTAGGCTGTCAGCACCTTCTCCTTGGTCTTCCTCTCTTCTTCTTATAATCTGACGTTGCCCAAGCAATTTTCTTTTGCTCTTTCCTCTGCAATTCTTTCTATGTGGCCCAGCCACTGTATTCTTCTTGATTTTATTACCATATCAATCTTTGGTTCCTTGTAGATACTACATGTTTCTGCATTTGTCCTTCTTTCATATCCGTCTTCTGTTTTCTTTCCTTTCTTTCAGTGGTAGCGCTTTCTCTGTGACCTTCGTCTATGCTCTGTGTCCGCTCCTACCCTATTTCTTGATATCCTTGCATTGTTTCCTCCTCATATCGTTCTTGCCCGTCCTCTTTTTGTAACTCTTCCATATTGAACTGCCTATTCCTCCTTTTTTGTCTTTTTTTTCTTCGGTTGCTTCTTTACTTTCATATCTATTTTCACTAAGAAGTGGTGCGAATTTATATCCGCTCCTTTGCAGGAATTTACATTTTTTATTATCTTCTGATGGCGCTTGTCTACCAGGACATGATCAATCTGGGTTACATGTTCTCCGTTAGGGGAGACCCAAGTGCCTTTGTATATGTCCTTTTTTTTAAAGCGTGTGCTCATAATTTTCATCTCTTGTCTTCCGCAAAGTCTGTCCTCTTTTTCCATTATTGTTACTTATTCCTCCTGTTGTATGCTTAAACACATTTCCTCTCCCTATTTTTCCGTTTGCATCTCCTATCCTACCCATTCTGATATTCTTTTGATTCAATTTATTGTATGCTTCTCCCAATTCTTCGTAGAATTTGTCTTTTTCACCCTTCTGGTTTTTCTTCGTTTGGAACGTTTTGTCCCCTATTTCTATTTAGCATAATCTGCTATTAGGAATCCCACCCTGTCTTCCTGTTTGGCCGCCACTCGTGAAAAAAACATAATCTTCTAGTTTTGTTACGTCTGTGCCTTTTATGTCAGTTTCTTGCACTGCTACTAAATCGAGACTATACTTTTTCACTTTCGCCTCTAACGTTTTCACAGCTCTCGTACATTTCATGTCCCTATTCTTTGTCTGTACCTATTGTCTCTTCCGTTTTAATTACTTCTTTATTCTTTTCTTTCTTACTTAAGTCCGTTGTCTTTGCAATAGTCGTCATCGTGCTTCTTTCCAAGTTCCATCCGTCCGTTAGCTTTTTGAATCCTTGTCTCTGCCATTTGTTGATGTTGTCCATTTACTTAACAATTAGTTTTTTATACCCAATTTTGACTTGATGGTTACCTTTATCTATTTCTTCTTTTACTATTTGTGAGATTTTGTTTTGTATTATTCTCCTTCCTTTCTTTTCTTAATCTTTTTTGTTTTTCATTATATTTATTTTGTATTTGTATTTTCGACCTCCACCATTCTTTATTTTCGTAACATTTTTTATTTTTGTTGCTGTTTGTAGTTCCATGGCCAGAAAATCTTCGATTCTTTCCCTCCCTCATCTTCAACACTTATTCCTGATGTTACAATATTGTTTTTCTTTTTATCCCTTCGAGATCTTTGATTTCCGCTTTCAGGTTTCCGTTCTCCTTTATTATTTTTTTCACATTATTTGCATATTCCCGTTGATATTCCTTCATTTACTTAAGTCACTTAATTAGTTCCTTAATGGCGTCAAGCATCATTTCGCTTACTTGTGATATTTTTACTTTATTTTCCTCACTGCGCGAGCCGCCTATGGTTGATGTTACAATACAAGAGTTAATTTCTTTTATCCCTTCACTTAACAGGTAACACTTCACTTAACACTTCTCTTTAGCCGCGAATTCACCAACGTTTCTTAACTTTAAGAAGTACTTAAAATGATAAGAATGCCGTTTTTCCCATTTTTTCATTTTTAAGCCAGGCTTAAGTGTTAAGTAACGTCAGTGCAAACGGTCCTTAGCTGTGCAAATTTTACTCGATATTAATTGCTCACAAATTTTTGATTTGACTATAGGAACGAATTTACACGTGTAATATCTCGCTTTTGGTGCCAGTGGCTGCCAGATATTGAGAATTAGGGTTTTACATTATTTGAAAATCTGTAATTTCCAAACCGAACAAGATAAGACACCAAATGTATAGCCAAAATGTAGGTTTTTTCTTCTAATTTAGGCTCTTCACATTTGGTTCCCTAGCATTATAGCATTTGAATAGAGACGGCCATGGTTTGACATATACAGGGCTATTCAGAAAATATGTGATAAAAGGAGGCTATGGAAACAAGGGTCAAAAGGACGCCTGTCCGAAGCAAGTTCGCAGTGTCCCCAGATAAACTGACATATGTCATGTCCCCAAACAAGCACCCGGTAAAATGACATATGACATGTCCCATACGAACTAACGTTAGACAAACGTCCTTTCGACAGATTGCATATTTTCTGAATATCACGTAATAGACTTTTATTAGATTAAAATTTCACAGGTATTTTTGAAATATGTTTTTCCTTAAAAGATGAGAAAACGCGAGACAAATGCTTGAATGTAAATTAAAGTCTTTACTTATAAGTGATATTGCATTTCGATTTTTTTTTCAATTAGATATTTACATACATATTTAGAAATCTGTAACTACGATCTCAAGCAACAAAAGACGACAAGCGAACAGTTAAAATGTAGATTACTTCTTTAACTTTAAGTTCCCCAAATTTGGTTTCTTGACATCAAATCGTCTGGAAGATATGAAGTTTTCTATGACTCAATGTAATATTTCATAACCTCAAATAACGGAAAACGCAAATATCTTGGAAAATAGAAAAGATAAGTATATGGAATGCTAATATGGTCAGAAACTAAATTAAATTCCCTACTTATTAGTGATCTTGCATTTCAGTTTTGTGTTTTTTCAAATTAGATATTATTATCGTTTCACATATTTGAAAATCTGTAACTGCCAACCCAAACAACATAAGATGACAAGCGAATAGTTAAAATGTAGATTACCTCTTTCACTTTAAGGTCCCCCAATTTGGTTTCTTAACGTCAACTCGTCTGGGAGATATGAAGTTTTCTATGACTCAATGTAATATTTCATAACCTCAAATAACAGAAAACGCAAATATCTTGGAACATAGAAAAGATATGTACATGGAATGCTAATATGGTCAGAAACTAAATTAAATTCCCTACTTATTAGTTATCTTGCATTTCAGTTTTGTGTTTGTTTCAATTATCACGTAATAAACTTTTATCAGATTAAAATTTCATAACCTCACTCTTGCGTTTTTGCAGAGTCATGATACAGGGTAACAGAGTATTGTCAATATGGCCGCGAGAAGCCCAATTCGTGCAAGGCCCAGCGCCACCTGCCGGAACTCACCCCCACTCCGACCACCCCATGTTGGACATCCAAATAACGGGGTTGTTTCGTGTGGAATTCCCCTCTCTACCCCCCGACCTCACGATCGGCAGCCAATCGGCTCCCTTCGACAGCCTCGACTCCCAAACCCAACGCCAACTGACGGAAATCTGCGAACAGGACATGCTGCACAAGCTGGCGCCCGAGGTCAGAGAGGTCCTGTGGGAGAAACGTCACTACCTCCACCACAAGCCCGAGGCCCTTCCCAAAATCCTATTGGCCGCCAAAAGTTGGGAGTACGCGTGTCTGCCGGATTTGCACGGGATGGCGCATGCGTGGACACCCCCGAAGCCCGTCGAGGCCCTTCAGTTCCTGCTGCCAACGTAAATAATGGATCGGAAAAAAAATAGTTTTTCAAGGTTGGTATTGCAGGTTCCCAGACGTGGAGGTTCGCAAGTTGGCCGTGAGATGGATCGGCGGTCTGTCAAACGACGAACTCATCGACTACATTCCGCAGCTGGTGGTGGCCTTGAGGCACGAGACGTACGAGAATTCCGCGCTTGCGCAGTTCCTGCTGGAGAGGGCGCTGCGGTCGCCCAGGTTCGCGCATCATTTGTTTTGGTTGTTGAGTCACACGCTGCCTGGATCGCTGCCGCAGGTTTGAAAAAATTGTTCCATTGTTGAAAATTTAGTAAATTTTTGGTTTTTACTACGTTTTTGAAGTTCTTTTTATAGCAACTTTCGTTTGATATTTCGAGATATAAAAAAAATACTCTAAATCAGAAACGGGCAAATGTCGAAGGCCTTTTTTTTAACTGAGGATTTCAATCAATTTTCTTCTGATTTACAACACAAATCTACGGCTTAGAAATATGCAAATACCCACCTGAATACTGCTGTTCGAACGCTAGCTCTTGGTGGGCATTTTCATATTTCTAAGCTGTACCTATTTAAATTTCAAATATTTTTCTTTTGATTGAATAAATTGTGAAAACTGTTGGTATGAAATGTTTACTGCTGCATAACACAAAAATTTTTTCATGTACAGTGTGTCCCACTTAAGATGTCATATAGTTTGGTTATTTTTAGAAGTAGGGATATTAATTTTTGCACACAACTCAAATGTAAATTGTAAACCCATGCTACTTCGACCTCGCGAATAGGGCCATTTTCCAATATTTTGCTTCGTCATCAAATTATCGAAAAAATTCATAAGAATAAAATGTTCGAAATGTACGAACTTCGATAATTCGTTAAGTTAAAAAGGTCCCATTTGACCAAAATTTTGGCACCAAGAAAGGACCCTTCTTTGATTGATCTAAAAACGATGGAATGCCGTTGTGACTAGTCTAGCCTTTTGTTGGAAAAATGTTTAATTTGAGAAAGTCTAAATGTCGCAAAAATCATAAACATGGTACCAAAATCGCAAGAATTTTTTTTTACAACAGGTCCCTTTTGATGAAAATTTTTGTATCAAACTATGATCAAACTCTTTCTTGTTGATAAAAACATGTACATTTTAGGAAAAAGGTTCATTTGGCTTTAAACTGACTATTTTGAATTTCCTCAAAATGTTGGTGTCAAAAAGGTAATCATTTTTTGACTTGAAACGTGCGAGTTGTCATCTCAAATTACCAACCAACAAACTCAATTTATGCTACCAACACAGCAGCTTTGATTTATATTTTTGAGTTGGCAGCACTGAAAAGTGGATCACTGTAATACCAAACGCTCCGTTCTGCTGGTCACCACCGAACCGACTTGAGGTCTCAAACGATGTCATGGTGGCCAACCTGAGAGATAAAAATAATAGCGATTTATAATTTTTTTATCCTGCGGTTTTTAAAAGTTGGTACAAATACAGGGTGGTTCTTTTTTCACTGCTCACCATTGGCATCGCCTAAGTGGTAAAAGATACGGGGTCTGTTAAATTAGAGAAAAGTTGCGCTATTTCTTGATGATTAAGAATCTGAAGATAATTCGTTCCTGAGTTATTGTGAAAAATCTGAAAATTTTAGTTTTAGAGAAAAATTAATATCTCCCTAACGATTGATGCTATTCAAATGAAACTTAGAAGTTTTATACTTTTGACAGCTGTCAATGTAATGATACCGACAGAAATTTTCTAGGCTTTCTAAATTTTGAACAACTACAGCCAACTTTTCTTTTTCTTGTGGCCGCCTTATTGCCGGATACACGAAACAATTAGATTTTCAAAAATGTAAACAAAGTGATTTTTTTTGGAAAAATATGTTAAAGCTTGAGTCATACGACGCCATGTCATAAGAGGTGTATTTTGTTGCAATTGTTTTTCATCTAAATTAAGCCTGATTTTACTAATTATTTATACCAATTTTCTAATTTTGACGATCTGTCAAAAAGGACCATCTTGCTTACATTTCTGTAAAGCAAATTTTTTTGTCTATCTAAGAGAGTTAAAATCCAATATGGCGACCACAAGAAAATGAATAGTTTAACGACCGTTGCGCAAAATCTAGAAGGCCTAGAAAATTTTTGCTTTTTCTTTAAAATTTCATATTCAGATTTTTCGGGATAATTTAGAAACGAATCGAGATATCGGCGAGTTCTCTTCAGATTCTTAATCACAAAGAAATAGCGCAACTTTTCTCTAGTTTAACCGATTCCGTATCTTTTACCGTTTAGGAAATTCCAATGGTGAGCAGTGAAAAAGGAACCACCCTTGATTCGTTCCTGAGTTATTCCGAAAAATCTGAAAATTGCGGTTTTAAATAAAAATTCATATCTTCCTAACGATTGATGCTGAAACTTGGTAGGTACTTTGATATTTTTGACAGCTGTCAATGAAATTTTGATTCTCTTATGGCCGCCATGTTGAATTTTGGCACCATCCGATACACAAAAATTAGCTTTTTAAAAATGTAAGGAACGTTTTTGAAAAAACGTGAAACGTTTGAGGCACACGACATCAAAATCTGTTTTATTGAATTTTCAATTCAATAATTATATTAAACGTCAGAAAGGATCAAAAAAGTTAGTGTACTATTTTTACTTTTTATCAAAGAATTTTACTGTAATTTTACAAATTATTCATACCAATTTTACAGTTTTGACGGTTTTTCAAAATATTCCGTATTGATTATATTTTTGAAAAGTTAATTTTTTTCCGTATTACATGGTGTCAAAATTCAATATGGCGACCATAAGAGAATCAAAAGTTGACTGAATATCTAGAAGGCGTAGAAAATTTTTGTGGATATCATTCGATTGACATCTGTCAAAAATACAAAAGTTGCAAGTTTCATTTAAATGGCATCAATCGTTAGGGAAATATTAATCTTTATTTGAAATCGCGATTTTCAGATTTTTCCGAATAACTCAGGAGCGAATTAACATGTATCGCGGATTTCTCCAGATTCTTAAGCACAAAGAAATAGCGCAACTTTTCTCTAATTTAACCGACTCCGTATGTCTTACCGTTGGCGAGCAGTGAAAAAGGAACCACCCTGTATGTACATTTTTATAGCATTGAGAATTATCATCTGTCATAAGAAAAGGTTGGATAAATTTAAAATCAAGAAGGCGAACTTGGGGATAAAGTAACAGTTTGAAAATTTTTGTTTTGAAAAGTTGGTAGTACATCAAACATGGTCTCCTCCTTAAGGGGGTGTTGGCATCATCACGTGACCTACCAAATAGGTAAATCATAAAACTTTTTGGTGTTTTTTTAACAGTTGGTATGGTAGCATAAATTCCTACTTTCATTTGTAATTATTGCTCAAACAAAAATCAACCACCAATACTACCAACCAAAGTGAAACCTGATAAATGGAGGTATCTGCCTAATACCACACTTTTTTGATCTTTAGAAATTGGCAGCGCTGACAATAACTTTCGTTTGCTTTTATTGACCTTCAAAGACAGCGTCAGCTTATTAAGTCGCCATTTTGGAGCCACGTGTAAGAAATACATATTTTTATACATGTACCTAGCTGAACTGAAAAAAATAGGAATTAAAATCTTCCCTCCGTTCAAAATGATGCCCGATTCTTCATTTTGAAGGGATGAAAATTAGGGATTGAAAATCGAAAAATGCGGAATATCTCGGAAACGGTTTGGAATATTAACATAATTCAAGTCGCGATTGAGGAATTAATTGTTTCATTTATTCCACGCAGAATTTGCCGTGCGAGAATGTGACGGAGAGGGATGAAGTCGAGGTGAGTGAAGTTAGGCACCACAGACGAATGAAGTTGATGCTGAGGGCGCTGTTGGCGGTCTGCGGGGAGGCCCTGAGGTCGTGCTTCCTCTCCCAACAGATTTTAGTCAAGGTTTTGGCTCCAAAATGGCCGACCACAAACTAATCGATTTTCCTTCAGGAACTCAACGACATCGCTTCGACCGTACAAAAAACAAAAGAATCTCACCGCATTACAGTATTACACAATGGACTCAACGGCGTTCACTCCAACCTCTCCGACAACCCCACCAGCCTCCCCCTTTCCCCCACCTTAAAAGTGGCGGGGGTACAAGTCCACTCCTCCTTTTATTTCCCCTCCAACACCCTCCCCCTTAAGATAAGTTTCTTGGCCCCTGACGAGTCCGTAATTCCCGCCATTTATAAAGTAGGCGACGACTTGCAACAGGACATGTTGACCTTGCAGATGGTACGACTGATGGACAAGCTTTGGTTGAATAAAGGTCTGGATCTTAAGATGGTTTCGTTCGTTTGCGTTCCAACGGGGAAAAAGAAAGGTGCTTAAGTCGTGCGAAAAAATGTGACTTAAGTAACTGTTGCAGGGATGATCGAGATGGTGACCAATGCCGAAACGTTGAGGAAAATTCAAGTGGAGCACGGACTGACGGGGTCGTTTAAGGATAAACCGATCGCGGAGTGGTTGGCCAAACACAATCCTTCGGAGTTGGAGTACGGAAGAGCGGTCGAGAATTTCACAGGTATTTTTTAAATATGTTTTTCCTTGAAAGATGAGAAAACGCGAGAAAAATGCTTCAATGTAAATTAAAGTCTCTACTTACAAGTGATCTTACGTTTCAGTTTTGTGTTTTTTTCCATTAGATATAGATCATTACCGTTTCACATATTTGAAAATCTGTTTCAATTAGATATAGAGGATTATCGTTTCACATATTTGAAAATCTGTAACTATCAATCCAATCAACATAAGAGGACCAGCGAACAGTCAACATGTAGGCTACCTCTTTCTCTTTAAGTTCCCCAAATTCGATTTCTTAACATTAAGTCGTCTGGGAGATATGAAGTTTCCTATGAGTCAATGCAAAAATTTCATAACCTCAAAGTGTAACAGAAAAAAGTGTAAGTTTACAGAAAAAGTGTAAATTTACAGAAAAAGTGTAAAACAGAAAAAAGTGTAAATTTACAGAAAAAGTGTAAATTTACAGAAAAAGTGTAAATTTACAGAAAAAAGTGTAAGTTTACAGAGAAAGTGTAAATTTACAGAAAAAGTATTTTACAGAAAAGTGTAAATTTACAGAAAAACTGTAAATTTACAGAGAAATGTAAATTTACAGAATTTACGATTGCACCAATTATGCACTGCATTTATTTTATCTTGCACCTAGAGTTCCCACCTGTACGCGTTTGAAGCGTACGCTTTTTTTGTTCAGAAATGATGTGTGTACGCTGTACGTTTGCTTTTTCCGGAAATGATCAAAATATACGCTTTTTGTTTCACTCTTTGGGCTTCCCTAAACTTTTGGACTAACTGTGTAATCGCTAGACGCTAATAGCTCCATCGCACACCCGGACTTACCTATAATTGTTGATAAAAATATGTGACTGTGAACTTCTTTCTCCATGAATCACTCTTTTTTACGCTTTCGTCACTGTCACTGCCATGACATTTGCTGACTTTTTTTATTTTGTAATTTACAGAAAAAGTGTAAATTTACAGAAAAAAGTGTAAGTTGACAGAAAAAGTGTAAATTTACAGAATAAGTGTAAATTTACAGAAAAAGTGTAAATTTACAGAAAAAGTATAAGTTTACAGAAAAAGTGTAAATTTACAGAAAAAGTGTGAGTGGTCAACCCCTCGGCTCCGCTTAAAATTTTTACAGTTTCAATTGACTCGCTTTTGACTCCGCCAAAGCTCGCAAGATTTCGGCTTCACCTCAGTTTTTTATTGCTAAGGCGAAGCCGAAGTTTTGCGAGCTTTGGCGGAGCCAAAAGCGAGAAGTCAATTTAAATAGTAAAAATATTCGGTTTCGCTCGAGTTACTACATATAACCAGTCATCAAAAATTTGTACACCACATTTCATATTTCCAACATTTTCGCTACATTTCATCAGCCATGTACACACATTTCCATAGGGGTCAACCCCTCGGCTTCGTCTCAGTTTTTTATAGTTTCAATTGACTACTCGCTTTTGGCCCCGCCAAAGCTCGCAAGGTTTCGGCTTCGCCTCAGTTTTTTATTGCTAAGGCGAAGCCGAAGTTTTGCGAGCTTTGGCGCAGCCAAAAGCGAGAAGTCAATTGAAATGGTAAAAATCTTCATTTTTTTCATCAAAAATTTGTACAGCACATTTCATATTTCCAACATTTACGCTACATTTCATCAGCCATGTACACACATAGATAGGTATATAGAATGCTAATATGGTGAGAAACTAAATGAAATTCCCTACTTATTAGTGATCTTGCATTTCAGTTTTGTGTTTTTTCAAATTAGATATTATTATCGTTTCACATATTTGAAAATCTGTAACTGCCAACCCAAACAACATAAGATGACAAGCGAACAGTTAAAGTGTAGATTATCTATTTCACTTTAAGCTCCCCTAATTTGGTTTCTTAACATCAAGTCGTCTGGGAGATATGAAGTTTTCTATGACTCAATGTAATATTTCATAACCTCAAAAAATGAAAACAGCTAATATCTTGGAAAATAGTAAAGATAAGTATATGGAATGCTAATATGGTCAGAAACTAAATTGAATTCCCTACTTACTAGTTATCTTGCATTTCAGTTTTGTGTTTGTTTCAATTAGATATAAAGCGGTATCGTTTCACATATTTGAAAATCTCATTTCATAACCTCAAAGAATGGAAAACGTGAATATCATGAAAAATAGAAAAGATAGATTGATCGAATTTCCTACATTCAGTTTTATGTTTTTCCCCTCCAGCCTCCTGCGCTGGGTATTGCGTTGTAACGTACATCCTCGGGATCTGCGACAGACACAACGACAACATAATGCTGAAAACCTCCGGCCATCTTTTCCACATCGATTTCGGTAAGTTCCTGGGCGATGCTCAGATGTTCGGCAATTTCAAACGCGACCGAGCGCCATTCGTCCTAACCTCCGACATGGCTTACGTCATCAACGGGGGCGACCGCCCCTCCGAGAAGTTTCACAAGTTCGTCGATCTCTGCTGTCAAGCCTTCAACATAATCAGAGCCAACTGCAACTTATTCCTGTACCTTTTCACGTTGGTGAGTTTTTTCGATGTATAGTTTTTCGGTTGTAAAACTCGCCGGTAGATGGCGTCATCGGGCATTTGCGGAGTGACCCCCGAATCCGTCTCCTACCTGCACAAAGCCCTCCTGCCCACAATGTCCAATCCGGAGGCGGCTGCGTATTTCGCTCGACTGATCGAGAGCTCGTTGAAATCGTGGTTCACGCAGTTCAACTTTTTCCTGCACAATTTGGCACAGCTGAAGTTCAGCAGCGAGCACAGCGAGGGGGCGCTGCTGTCGTTCGTGCCGAAGGTCTACAGTGTTGCCGCCGACGGACGGTTGGTACACGTGCTTGTCGTCTCGTACAAAAAAAGGTACGATCCTGACAAGTACTACGTGTACGTGTTGAGGGTGTACAGGGAGAGCAGCAAGGGCCACATGGAGATACAGAGGACTTATAAGGAATTCTGCGAGCTGCATCAGAAACTCTGCATTTATTTTCCGCTGGCCAAGTTGCACAGGTGAGTCATTTCTAACCTAACTGTCACTTTAAAGTGACGTTGCTAGCTCAACTGTCACGTTAGACTGATGTTTTTAGCCGAATGGCCCCTTTAAACTGACCGGTTTACCCTAACTGTCACTTTGGGCTGACTTTTCTACAGTAACTGTCACTTTGAACTGTCATTTCTAGCTTAACTGTTACTCTAACTAACCTAACATGTTCTACCTAACTGGTGCTTTAATCTGACGTTTCTAATCTAACTGTCGCTTTAAACTGACATAAGTAGGGTAATACCCTTGGGTTGACTTTTCTAGTGTAACTGTCACTTTAAAATAGCCGAACTGTCACTTGAACCTGACATGTCCTATCGAACTGGTGCTTTAATCTGACGTCTCTAATCTAATTGTCGCTTTAAACTGACATTTAGAGCCTAATTGTCGTCTTAAAATTGACATTTCTAGTCCAATTGTCACTTAGCTGACGTTTCTAGCCCAACTGTCACTTTAAACTGGCGTTTTTGGCCTAATTGCCCCTTTGAACTGACCGTTTTACCCTTGGGTTGACTTTTCTAGAGTAACTGTCACTTTAAAATAGCCGAACTGTCACTTGAACCTGACATGTCCTATCTAACTGGTGCTTTAATCTGACGTCTCTAATCTAATTGTCGCTTTAAACTGACATTTAGAGCCTAATTGTCGTCTTAAAATTGACATTTCTAGTCCAATTGTCACTTAGCTGACGTCTCTAGTCCAACTGTCACTTTAAACTGGTGTTTTTGGCCGAACTGTCCGTTTTACTCTTAAGTACGTTCACTTTAGGTTGACATTTCTACAGTAACTGTCACTTTGAACTGTCATTTCTAGCTTAACTGTAACTATAAAAAAGCCGAACTGTCACTTGAACCTGACATGTCCTACTTAACTGGTACTTTAATCTGACGTCTCTAATCTAACTGTCGCTTGAAACTGACATTTCCAGTCTAATTGTCATCTTAAACTTCACATTTCTAGTCCAACTGTCACTAAACTAACGTTGCTAGCCCAACTGACACTTTACATTGACGTTTTTAGCCGAACTGACCGTTTTACCCTCAAGTAACGTCACTTTGGGTTGACTTTTCTAGTGTAACTGTCATTTCTAGCTTAACTGTCACTTTAAAATAGCCGAACTGTCACTTGAATCTGACATGTCCTACCTAACTGGTGCTTTAATCTGACGTCTGTAATCTAACTGTCGCTTTAAACTGACATTTAGAGTCTAATTGTCATCTTAAAATTGACATATCTAGTCCAAATGTCACTGAGCTGACGTTTCTAACCCAACTTTTCTTTTAAATGGACCGTTTTACCTTTATCGTCACTTTTCGTTGATTTTTCTAGAGTAACTGTCCTTTCTAGCTTATCTGCCACTTTAGAATAGATTTTTAAACTATAATACACGTGTTGTCTTCATGATTTTTTTAATACTAACCATATTGACACGGCCTTTTAAAGTTTTTTTTGAATTTTCTTGTCGATTGAAGAGATAAATGTCAAAAATTTTTGATTTAGTAGCCTTAAAACACGTTGTCAGGGGCGTGTCTTATAGCAAACATACGAAGCTAATTCAAATGCACCATAGAAACAGTATAAGACGTTAGTATTAGAAAATAGCATATTACATAAGGCCAATTATTATCGCACGAGGATGTTTGGACAACGAGGGCGAGAAGCCCGAGTTTTACAAAATCCGAGTGCGATAAGAGCCTTATGAAGCACGTTTCTTATTCAATTTTTTCGGCAAGAGCACATTAGAGAACTCGATTGCATGATGTAAAGTGTTCATTAGGAAACCGAAATAGAAAAAATCAATTAATTGTAACCAATTTTTCACATTAAAAGCAAAAATTATGAAAGCGTTTTTTTAAATTGTTGAAGGTCCCAAGTGTTGCCTATTATTGTATCTCGACTTTGAACGATAATCACTTGGTGCCAATTTCAAACTTTTAGGATACGCCCAGTTCTACACGCTTTTTTAAACCTCAAAAATCACTAAAATCACAAGAAAACGATAACTTTTCATTAAAATTATTCTTTGTGTTATTAGAAACTTGAAATAAACTAGCCTCGCCCAATTTTCCATTCAAATTTAACTGGCTGGGTACATATTCGTCAGAATGGTGATTTTTAAACGCATTTGGAGACCCCAAGTGTGACTTTTCCTATTTCCACAGATTTGAAGGAGAATCGATTGATGCTACTTTCAAACTTCTAGGGCCCACGCAGTGCCAGTAAAGTAGCGCTTCAAAGTCAATAACATTCCGAAAAAGGGCCACTTTTAATAAAAATAATACTTCATATTATTAGAAACTTGAAATAAAGTAGTTTCGCCCATTTTTTAACCTCCCCCAGCACATTAATAAAATGTGAGGTTACTGCAATCACTAAAATTTTCGAATTTGAGATAAAACCAGATCTATACTGAGGTCCCAGGAACTCAAAAAAGTGATTTTAAAAATATGTCTGTATGAATGTTGGTTCGTTTATAAACGTAGTACAGCCCAACGTATATTAACATTGGTTTCAATCTATATTTCCGCGAATATTCGGCAATAAGCAGGAAATGTGTCATTAGCGGTTGTAAATACTTACCTACCTAAATGAATAATTTCGTTTTTCCCGATATTTACTGTAGCTGCTGTTTGTAAAAGTATATCGTTATTTTGTAATTGTTGACAACATTTCTAATTTGAAATGGATGAAATATTTGGATTTCCCTAAGGATTAAGTGACAAATAAGTTAAAAAGCTTTCACATTTTATCGGCTTTGTCTATCCTTTAACTATGGAACCAAAATAAGAGAACCTTCCAGAAACTGGACATAAAAGGTGTAGTCAGATAATTTTTTGCACGGTTTAACCGGGAATGTCCCTATTTTTATTCTATTGTTTTTTCAAACTTCTTCATCCTCTATAGTTTGTCAGAAACACAAAAATAAGTGAAATTAATTTTTCCTTGATTTCTTCGATGTTTTTGTGGCCGTACCCGCACTTTCGGTTAAGTTTGCCACAGTGTTAACGTGTGATAATTTGCAGATTATAAATTCGTTGAGAAAAATATCGGTTTACATTTGAAAAAACAAAAATAAATAGTGTTCACCTGTTCGAGAAAAGAATAAATATCTACTATTTAAGCTTTCTAAGGTGTTGTAAGCAATATTCAACAGTTAAATCTTATTGTAGATGCGTGTTCTTTATTATTTCATAATTTTTAACAACTGTTGGAAGTTCCTAAACGTTTATTGTTACCAGAGTGGGCATTTGCTCTTTTCTAAACTGTACATACATTTATTTTACCTTGTTGACTAACGTCAGCCAAAAGGCAGTTAAAGTTAATACAATACGATAATACGATGAAAATATGAAGTTGGTACTGATCTGTTAGTATAAACAGGCCACCATTACATAATTACAAAAAACTTAGACTTGCATTGTTTATATAAGTATTACTGCACTCAAATCGAATGTGCTTGAACTTTAGCACCATTTACCAATTGTCATCAAAACCTCGAAATATTTTTATTTATGAAAAATAAAGTCAGAAACTTAATTTGAGCTCAGCACGCTGCACCCAAGCGCCTATCGGCCAACCCCGCCTTTTCCTAACAATTCTGACAACATGAAACTTTCCCAGAAAGTAATCCTAAGGATTAGCTGATAAAGTATTTTAAACAGTTAACCCAATTATCTGAGATAAGATCATTTCAATCACCAAAGCAATTGATACGTTAGATAACGTCGCATTATCATAACCGTGAGCGAATTTGTCGCGATGGCAAGACAACAACAATTTTAGCCGTGACTTCATCGCTTCCTCGAAATGGGCCTTTTCGGCGGTTTCAAGGCCAAACTCGTGGGCCACAAGGAGAAGAAACCTAGAAAATCCACCCAACAAGTTGTTTGCGTCAAGTTCAACACTTTTTCCGAGTTCGATTCCTATCAAAGTGAGTTTTTTTTTTACAAGTTTTTCGGTTATCGAATTCGGTTTTAGATGAATTGCCGTCTTCCAGCGGTAGTTCGGTGAGACAACCGGCGGTTAAACCGGCAACCAAAGAGAACGGTATAAGGCCGGTTAGGGTTGAAGCGCCGCTTCCTCCTGTGACGAAATCGGTTAAAGCGCAGCTTCCGCCGGTAACCGCATCTGAGAGAACGGTTGACGCGCCGCTGCTTCCGGTAACAAAACCGGTTAAAGCGCCGCTTCCGCCGGTAAACGCTTCTGAGAGGACACGACCGGTGCCGGTTCAGGCGCCGCTTCCTCCGGTTAGCAAATCTAACGGAACGAAACCGGTTAAAGTTGGAGCGCCGCTTCCTCCGGTCGAGGAAAAACCGCCGGTTCAAGAACCGCTTCCACCGCTGCCCAGAGAACCACCCCCTCGTGAAATCACGGTTGATTCACAACAAACAAGTCTGGCAATCGATGACATGTTCAGTGGCAGTAAACAAACTGATAACGATTTTTACACGGCATATGCCAGTAGTGACGAAGATGAGGATAATTTCAAAATTCATTTCGTCGATCACACCAGCAAAATATATTCGACCGTTTCGGAAGACGAATCCGAAGAGGAATCGCCGGTGATATTCCAGAAGGTCAGCAGTCAGGCGGCGAGTATATTCTTCGGCGATGAAAGTGAAGAACCGACGGTTGTCAGACCGAGGAACAATTATGTTATGGATGATGACAATGCGTCCGAAGGGAGCAGTGCTAGTGCTTAGTGTGTGAACTGCGTGATTTTTTGTTTTGTTAAAAGTTTTAAGGAATAAAAATGTTTATTTATACGTTTTGAGGCTATGGGTGGACGATGCTTGAACTGCGTGAAGTGTACAGGTCTGTAATTATTGTCACCAACATGGGCGCAACTGGGCGGCTTATATTCTTTTATTATATTCGGTGTATTTCATGATTTTTCTAGATTTTTCGTACATTTAACAGTTAAATCTAGGATTTGGGAATGATTGAGTGTGTGAAACCACTGAAAACATGTGTAGGGGGGGTGCTACTCCCCATGCGCTTTAACTCCTCCCCCCCAAAAAAACTTTGCATCTAATTGCGCCTACGGTCGGTCACCAATTTGGGCCTTCAATGAGATTTAAAAATTAATCACCCCTTACAGTCTGAAGTGTTTTCAAAAGAAAAGAAGCCCCCGGAAGATGTACAGGGTGATCCAACCGTTTTGTCCCACTTTTAAATTGGAATATCTCCGTTGTCTTACAAGTTAGAAAGTTGAATCAAAAAGTAGATTATAGAGTAGACCTTCAAGTTTTGTTTGGTATATAGAAACAAATTTTTCAAGGTCAAATTTCGTCTGC
Source organism: Pycnomerus fuliginosus (assembly GCA_963924575.1). Taxonomy (NCBI): domain Eukaryota; kingdom Metazoa; phylum Arthropoda; class Insecta; order Coleoptera; family Zopheridae; genus Pycnomerus; species Pycnomerus fuliginosus. The sequence continues at coordinate 15,918,099 of OZ004624.1, read as the reverse complement.
GGAGAAAAGTTAAATTTTTTTAAATGGAACACCCGGTATATTTTGCATTTTTTGGTTAGATCTGATCATTCTAAACAAGTTTTGTATAGCATACTATAGCTTTACTTCTAACCGTTTGGCGGGAATTTTGAAATTTGTAACGCGAACGTTGGCACTTTGAAGGACTGTACCGGGCTAACCACTTAAGATTTCAAAATGAAATTTACCACATAAATTATCTAAAATACTCTTCATTAACAGGGCATCAATTTTTAATTTTTTTTAGTTTTATTTTTTTTCTCGAGATTTTCAAAATGCCAACGTTCGCGCTACAAATTTCAAAATTTCCGCCGAACGGTTAGAATTAGAGCTATAGTATGCTACACAAAACTTGTTTAGAATGATCAGATCTAACCAAAACATGCAAAATATACCGGGTGTTCCATTTAAAAAAATGTAGCTTTTTCCGCAGAGACGAAGTTTGACCTTGAAAAATTTGTATCTGTATACCAAACAAAACTTGAAGATCTACTCTATGATCCACTTTTTGATTCAACCTGCTAACTTATAAGACAACGGAGATATTCCAATTTAAAAGTGGGACAAAACGGTTGGATCACCCTGTACAATGATGTATCAATGCGAAGTGTATCCCTGTAGATGTTTATGTAGATGTAGATGGTCTTACTCGTGCCTCCGCAGACGAACAGATGTGTCAAAAAAGGCGAAAGGTTAAAAAATGTTTGTTACAGAATTAAAAAGTAGAAAATGAACAGAAAAAGCACAAAAATTTTGAAGGTTGAAAAGTAAAAAGAATGACAATATAAACCAAATGGGTAACTGAAAAGAATTGCCAGAAACACTGAAAAATTGCGAAAGGCGATGAAGAATCAAAAGGAATGAAAATAAAGTGTGATTAAGTGGAATTACGAAATATAACACGAAAATAACCAAATTATGCAATTGAAACTTTTGTGGGGGTTGAAATACATACTTACTATTGCGAACGAAACTGGAAAATTGTAAAAGGTAAACTGAAAAAATCACGATTTTTAAAAAAAAATCAAAAATCATTGATTTATTTTTAAAAATCGCGATTTTTTTGATTTTAATTTATTTATTGCTTTTAAAACCGTTAGCAAACTATTTTATTCGAAAAACCATTAGCTGTAGCACTAGATAAACTCCAAGGTAAAAACACCTCCATATCTGACGCAGTTGAAACATGGAAGGAACTGGAAACGATATATGAAGAAGATTTAGAGTTATCATTACTTCAAATGAAATATGAATACATTTAAAGAAAGATATGAACAAGCGCTAACCCCATATCATTTTATTGCATACATTTTGCATCCAACTAAAACGAAATAAAAATTATCAACTGTTGAAGAAATGTATGGAAATAGTGGATTGCTGCCGATAATGATTCAGTTACAGGCACAAATGTAACCATTTAAAAAAATTATGTTTTCAGAGGAAATTTTGTCCAAAGTAACACCTCTACCGTGGTGGTTTCACAAAAGGATGTCTACGAAGTCAAAAACGTATTAGTTAAAGTCAAACAAGCGTTCCTCTATAAATTTTATAATGAAAATTCAAAATAAATATAAAAAATCTTCATAAGTTTATACTCCTATGTACTACTTACCTAATTTTGTTATATGACGTTACGTCGATATGAGTTATACAGATTTTTTTCAATAAAAACAAACTATATTCAACAAATTTGATTTAGTTTATGGTGATTTAAATCCGATTTAAATCGTTGATTTATATTTTAAAAAATCAAGTGATTTAAATGCATAATCGGGCCAACTCTGTATTACTACCGACAAAAAACGAAATTTTGCAAAAATTCGCACTTAGGGGATTGAAAAATCGTAAAGGTGGATGAAAAGTCAAATGGTATGAGGATTAACAGTGGTTAAGTAAAATTACGGAAAATAACACCAAAATAACCCAATTATGTAAATTTAGCGTTTGAAGAGTTGAAATATTGCGAAGGGGAATGAAAAAAGTGAAAAATCTGGCCAAGTGAGTGCAAATCATTACCGAAGAAAAACGAAATTACGCAAAATTTGCCAAATTAGCACTTGGGGTTGAAAAATCGTAAAGGAAATGAAAATAAGCCAATTATGCAAATTTGGCTTTTGGGGGTTGAAATATTGCGAAGGGGGTCGAAAAAGTGAAAAAGGCAAGAACAATCCATATGAGCAAAATTTATTACCGTAAATCAATTTATATACCGGGTGACGAGACCATGTAAGCCCCAATAACTTTTTCAATTATTAATTTAAAAAATCTGAGAAAACTCACAGTCGAACGTCATTTTTTCACATTCATTACAACGTTTTATCACTTCCGGTTAATAATGTTAATAATGATTGTGTTTATTGCCAATAGTTTGATCACATTTGCAGGACATAATGCGAATTAATCTAACAATTGTTTGAGAGAGAAGTGAGATGAATATCCGCAAGGGTTGCACCAACTTTTAAAATTATTGCACATAAAGCCCAATTTATAGTTTGCACGTAAACGGAAGCGGAGACGGAGACGGAAGCGGATACGTAAGAATCGCACAGGCCCAATTTATAGATTGACGCAAGCAACGCAAGATTTTTCGTAGAGTGTCAAATTTTGCTGTCAAGTATCAGTTGTGACATGTGGAATTGACACTATTGACATTGCTTATAACCTTCTCTCTACCAAGCTTCCAAAGGAAAGGAAGATGTCTGCCAACTCTGCAACTACAACCCCTTGGTCTTGACTTGGGGTGGGGTGGGATGGTGGATGGGGAGGGCGAGGTTGGATAGGTCAGCAACTATTTGTCAGCAACACAGCCAAACAGCTGACGAGGATCGGGAAACCTCGAACGATGTCGTCGGTGTTCGTAGCATCCTTCCATTTGATTGGTCGCCTGGAAGAAACGTAAACGGAAGAGATGAAACTTGGCCATCTCTTCCGTTTTGCTTACGTTCCGCCCGTATCCGTTTGCGCTTACGTTCGAACTATAAATGCATCCGTTTAAAACTGTATGGTTTAACTTACTTGCGCTTCCGTCTCCGTCTCCGCTTCCGTTTACGTGCGAACTATAAATTGCGCTTAACATGTAGGTATAGGCATTTTCACAAAAATATTTGTTTTACGTCTTTCCCAGAAAAAAGTCTTATTATAGTATGTAGATGTCAATCGACGAACGTCAAAATTAATTTAGCACTAAAGTTGCATGCAATCAATATTATTGTGTAAAATATTCACAACTCATCCCAAAAGACATCTCATCCCACATACCATTTCATCCCCCAAAAGACAACACGTTCAGGATAAACGTAATAAAACGCGTTTTCTAAGGACTTTCGTTAGATATTAATAAAACTGTCAAACTACTATCAGTTTCAAACTCTCCTCTTTCTGTAGATTTGAAACAGGCAGAATTATGACGCTGTCGTTACGCAACAGTCACGATAATGGATGAAAACACCAATAAGAGTTAAGTATTTGTGGTTCAAACTATAAAATCGCGAAAATTTGCTTATTGTAATGGAAACAAGTGACAGAACTGTCATCTATTTGTCATCTGTGTTCTTACATAAAGAAATTGTACAGAAAGGTGAGATCGCTAGCATATACGTCATCAATTTTTTAAAATTGCTTTTTGAAGTGGAATACTGTACAAAATCTAAAACAAAAACGATGGATCTTAATCAAATTTGATTATTTTTCGAATTATAATACTGATAAAGAAATTTGTGACATACCGTAATAATGGCCTATTGCACTGTAAGTACTGAACTTGCGAAATTTTATCCAAAATTAATATCGTTAAATAAACTAAAAATGCTCACTTTCAGTAGAAAAATGCAGCAGAGAAGCGGCTGGAACCTCCCCATCGCGTGGATCTTTGTATTCTGTGCAGATAGTAGTCAATTCAACAGAATTTTTTTTATCCTTATCGTCTGTAATTTCGCAATTTTCTGACAAATACCGACATCACCTCGTACATCACCCATCACACTTGACAATATGTTCCTTTTAAGGTTAATCTTTTGCCAAATTTTTGACAATAACTGCCACTTTATGTCATCCACTGTCAGCCTGCTCCCTTTTAATGAGAAAGAATTTTTTCTCTATTTTCCATTGAAATGGCAGAAATTGTAAGTACATTTTTAGAACCAGAATTTGATCGTCTTTCTAAAGGCGACATAAAAAAGGAGGCCTTGTATTTAAAATTTTAAGTTGATATGCTTAAATGGCAGTTCCCGTGGGCCAATTGCTCCCAAAAGCCTTTCAGGTCTTCAACGGGTCACCTAATCTCCATGTACCAAATTTCAGCCAAATCGATTCAGTAATTTGGGCTATAATGTGTTTTTACTGTTATTATAAAATTTCGATTTTTTGAACCAAACAGCGCTAAATGCGAATTAATTTTGTCCTATTTAAAACCAAAATTTGAAGACCCTTCTGATGGTGACAATAAATCTTTCAAAAACTTGTTTTTAATGGTTAAATGATTGAGTAATTTTAAATTTGGAAATTGGTGTGCCAAAAGGACACTTTCCGTGAGTCGATGGAATTCAAAATTTGTTCAGCTTTTCGAGGTGTAATACAATCCCTATGTGCAAAATTTCAGTCAAATCGATTCAGGGGCTTGGGCTGTACCGCGATTTTAAAGTCTGATAAAAATCAATTTTTTTTTAATTTTTGGTCAAAAGGGCACTAAGAATGAATACATTTTTAGAAGCAGAATTTGAAGGTCTTTCTTATGGTGACGTGAAAAATGGGGGTTTGCATTTAAAATTTAAAAGTTGATGTGCCAAAATGGCATTTCCGGTTGCACGATTGGCTCCAAAAGCTTTTCAGATCTAAGTTGGGTTATGAGATGCCTACGTACCAAATTGCAGCCAAATCGGCCCAGTAGTTTTGGCTGTGGCGTGTTTACAAACGTACGTACGAACGTACGTACGTACGAACATACACACAGACACATTTTAAAAAACACTTTTCTGGGTTTCTGAGACCTCAAAACGTAGAGATCTGGTGCTATCTCAAATTCGAAAATTTTAGTGATTGCAGTAACCTCCCATTTTTTTAAAATTGTGATGGGTTTGGGGAGGTTAAAATGGGGTTGGGGAGGTTAATTAAGATTGTAGGTACTGGAAAATTTTGCAAGACGGTCTGGAAAACCTGGCAAGGACAGGGAATTTTGTCCAGAAAATTCCGTATACGCCCTGTTATTTGGTTTTTTTTCTTGCCATTGCTATACAGGGTGGTAAATTTTTCGATTGGGAACTCGGAAACCGTAAAAGCTCGACAGATATTTTTGACAGTTGCCAATTCAATGACATTGACAGAAATTTTTTAGGCCATCCAAATTTTGAGCAACGACAGTCAACTTTTCTTTTTCTTATGGCCGCCATATTGGATTTTAACACCACTCGATGCACGAAAAAATTAGCTTTTCAAAATGTAATCAATTTGAAAAAATATGTCAAAGTTTGAGTCACGGCGTACTTTATTAGCGTTGGATTCAATTGATTTCACATGTCATAAGAGATTGAAAAAATAGGTTTACTCTTTTGCAATTGTTTTTCATCTAAGTTTAGGCTGATTTTACAAACTATTCATAGCAATTTTCAATATTTGGCGATCTGTGACAAAATTCCATGTTGGCTGCATTTTTGAAAAGCTAATTTTTTGTGCACTTAATGCTGTTAAAATCTAATATGGCGGCCATAAGAAAAAGAAAAGTTGACTGTCGTTGCTCAAAATCTAGAAGGCCTAGAAAATTTCTGTCACTTTTGTTGAGTTGACAGGTGTCAAGAATATAAAAGTTCGAAATTTCATTTAATTACCGCCAATCGTTGGAAAAATATGAATTTTTCTTTAAAATTGCGATTTTCAATTTTTTCGAAGTAACTCAGGAACGAATCAAGATAATCACCTTGGAAAAACGCACATTTTCTCTGATTTAAGGTACTCTCCATCTCTTATGGTTTTCGAGTTCCCAATGGCGGGCAACGAAAAATTCACCACCCTGTATTTACAAATTCCGTGGAAAAGTATAAGTTTCTACCCTCTGGAGATTACCAATTCTTTATGTGGCATCCCGGAGGTTAAAAAAATATTGGAATATCAATAATATACCATAATAATAAAATTTAATGAAGAATTCAAGCTATTACAGTGGTTTCAATTTACGTCGAATTTATATTCTCGAAACGGACGAACCCTACAAGTTTGAAATTAACACCAATGGATTCTTCTTCAAATTTGAAGAAGTAGGATAGGTCACACTTGGAGTCTCCAACTTAAAAATAATCACTTCCTTGCTAGTGAACTTTTCTTTTTGCTAAGTTTTTTATTATTTCATGAGAAAACTGTGGCAGTCTCAAATGAAACAAAATATAATTTTAATTAAAACTCGTGTTTTTTAAGGTTTTAAAGGTGTTTAATGTTACGTTTAGGTCTAGAAACTTTAACGCTAGGTCACACATTTGGTCTTCGACAGCTTTAAAAACATCCCCCTCTACTAACTAAAATTCACATCTTCCGAGCTTTTTTCGCCGAATAAGTGCTTTTAATCAATACAAATTGAAAAATGTGTTGTTCAGCGCAAGAATGCTTGGCTGCACTCAATCCACTTAAAAACAAATCACGCGTGTTGAGCTCATTTCTAATTTCTCTTGCACCGTTATCTTTGACAGCTGTAAACACTGAATTCTGCTTGAAAGTGAATAAAATGATTATCCACAAGTGCTACCGTATCTCAAGTGGCTACTTGCAAAAAAAAAATTAATTTTGATTTACAGTTTATCGACGGGCCTTCACGTGGGTCGTTCCAACATCAAACAAGTCGCTCAAAAGAGGTACCGAGAGGTGAGCCTCTTCGTAACCTCGCTGTTCAAATGCGCCGACGAGATCGCCCATTCTGACCTAGTCTACACTTTTTTCCACCCTCTTTTAAGGGACCAACAGTTCGAGGAATACTCCAAAAGTAATTTTTCAAAATCGAAATTTTTCATAAAAAAGAAATTTTAGATCGAAAGTCTGAATTGAAAGACGAAGCAGGAAGACTCAAAGGGCAATTAAAGTTGTCTTTCCAATTTTGCAAAGGCTCCTTCAACGTTATGGTATATCACGCCAGAAGCTTACCACTCTCCTCCAATGGCCAAGAGCCCTCCACTTACGTCAAAGTTTACCTTTTGCCTGACCAAAACAAGTCGACTAAGAGAAAAACAAAAGTCGTGCGAAGAAACTGCCATCCGAGTTTCGTGGAGATGCTCGAATATCGAATGGCCTTGGAAATAATAAGGGAGCGCCATCTGCAGGCGACCGTGTGGAACTACGATCCGTTGCAGGAAAACGAATTTTTGGGGGGCGTGGACTTGGAGTTGTGCAACTTTGATTTAACCAAAGAAACGGCCGAGTGGTATCCATTAGTGAACTTGAGCAGATAGCGATTGTTTTTTTAAACTTTGTTAAAGGACTGAAATTTATTTTAATGTAATGGTGCTGTCATTTTGTCTACTGATACACTTATCTTTTACCTAAGTGCACTCGTCATTAATTAATTAATTCAAATATACAATTCATTAGGACTTGGAAGTTTTATTTTATTAATTAAAAAGATCGTGTGTTTTGTTAATTTAGTTATTTTTTCAAAAAAACAAAAAATATGTTGGTATGAAAGTAAAATAAAAATATTGTATTTGGTTCGGAGTATACGGGCATTATGTGACTCGCCTCGCTCGGCGTATCAACTTCCATCGGCTGTGCTTCTCATGAAGTCTCATTTATCGGTAGGTACTCCTAATAAAATAAATATCTACCTAATCAACCAATTAGAACACAACATGCGGAAAATTCCGCCTACATACCGCAGGGTGTATACACTTCTGGAAAACCTGGAATTGTCAGGGAATTCCTATGAACTGGAAAAGTAAGGGAATTTCGAAATTTTCAGTGTTTTTCTGGAATCTTTTATAAGTACAGTCAATCAGTCATCAATAAAATTAATTACGACACAAAATTCTCGAAAAAAAAAATATCTTTCTTACACGAAAAATTACTTCAACACCTCTCGAAATCATCATAACAACCATAGCAAAACAACAATGATTTTTTGAAAATTGAATTTTAAACAGCGGCTGAAATTTTTTCGGGTACAATCGGCACGCTTCGGCAGTGTTCGACTCAAACCAATTTTGTTGCGTGTTGACATTTGTTGGATAATTTTCCTTAAAATTCGAAAGAATCTTGATGTCTTTAGTAGAAATCGTCACATACCACATACAGCATCAATCAATCAATTTTCAAAAAATCATTGTAAAGTATGTACCTACGAGTAACTGATTAACAAAAAAAAATTTAATACTACCCTCCACACTCGCTAAAACTTCTGGAGTAAATTTTCGGGAGCAGGAAAAAAAATTAATTAGACTCTCCATGTTATTTGCCTATGGTACAACCAGTACTAAGGCCACAAAACGAGATGACGTATGAGCTACGTCCTCAAGAAAAGTACGAGCCAACCTGTCCATTTCATTCTTGTTTTAATTTTGTCAACGTCAAATCTAATTTTGTAATGGAAACAAGTGACAGAACTGTCATCTATTTGTCATCTGTGTTCTTACACCAAGAAATTGTAGAGAAAGGTGAGATCGCTAGCACATACGTCATCACCCAGCAAACACAGAAGGTCTGGCCGTGTTATGGCAACTGTCCGGCAAGTCCGGCACTGGCAATAGAATTACGGCCGTGTACTGGCCAGACGAGAATCGGCCATACGAAAGCAGCCACAACGTGGCCGTACCATGGGCATACGAACAACGGCCAGACAAAGACAGCCATGGCACGGCCGGCCTCTGGCAGCCCTAACCCGGCCGACTCCTGACAGCCTTAGCCCGGCCGACTCCTGACAGCCTTAGCCCGGCCGGCCTCTGGCTGCCTCATTCTGGCCGTATTGAAAATGTTTCTGTAGTTAAATAATATAATGATAGTGATTAATTTGATAATGTAACAGTTACTATCATACAATTCGCAAAATTAAAGAGTATTTGTTAAGAATCGCGTTACCGAGAATAACAATTAATTGTCAATTTCTAATTTCGAGAATAAACGTCACAGTTTCCCTTACATTCTTATAAAATTGCTTTATTGGGCAAACGCCCGAACATTTTGGTCCTTCGAGTTACAAGAACTGAACCATACCTCTCCTTGGAGTTTACAAATTGAACCCTTTTGGAACTTCGAGCAAATCCAAAACTTCCCTTGTTGGTTCAACACTTCAAACTGAAACTGAAGCCGTTTTACGTATTTCGAGTTGGAAAGAAGCCCTTTTGATTCGTCTGTCTGAAAAGCGAAGTCATTTTGGCTCAACTTCCATCTGAAAACTGAAGCTGCTGTCGGTAGAAAAATCTCTGCCTTCAAAATGTCACTTATTCAATCCTTCAAGAGCTACAATTTCGATTGCTGAGTATAACGAAAACTCACACCCGTTTTTCAAGCTCTACGGTGTAAGTGGTATCGGGTTTAGGGAGTTGTCGACAACGGATTAAACATTTTCAAAATTCTTTGCATTTTCAGATAAGTATCTACCTACTTAATATTCGCAGAAATGCCACCAAAAAAGGATCATCTGAGACCATTAATACTTGCGGGAAAGTCTATACTTGAGCAAATAGACGATTTTGAGTGCTTTTTGGATGAAGTACGTAAACAAGATATCTCACTAGTCGCTAAGAACGAATTGACGATTCGCCAGCGTCATGTGGAAGTTTTGCAGGAAAAATATTTCAACATAATAATCGAAGTAGCGGCTGCGTCGCATGAACATCCAGCTCTGCCGTCTGCCACAGAGGTCAATAAAAGGTGCATGCGACTACTAGCCCTATCGACAACCTTCGTAGCAGAAAGGGAAGATCTGGATGTAAGCACTGTCATGTTGACAGACGAGCGAGGTGGTAAGCACTCACGAATAGCAAATGAACAAACAAATAATTTTCAAAATTCCTTACCTCAGTTCACTCTTCCACAATTTACCGGTCATTATACCGAATATCTATCGTTCATTGAAGTCTTTAAAAGCATTATCGACCTAACCAATTTCACAGATACTCAGAAATTTCTCTACTTGCGTTCTTGCTTAAAGGATGAATCTGCTGATTTGGTTGCCAATTTGCAAATCTCAAATGAGAACTACAAAATAGCTTTAGATTTACTGGATGAACGTTATAATAAACCAAAATTTATGATTCAACAACACATAAAAAACATATTTGAAATACATTCTCTAGACAAATCTTCGGCAAATGGTTTACAAAATTTATATGACTCTTTAAACAAAGAGTTGAGATCTTTAAAAAGCCTTAAAGTATCGAACGAACAACTGGGAGCCGCTTTTCTTAGCCATATCATATTTAACAAATTTGATACCGACACCAAAGCAGCTTTTAAGAAACTAAATCTAAATGAGATTCCAACTATTGATGACGTTACATCTTTTCTGAAGAACAGAGCACAATTTTTGTCTGATATCGATTTAGATTCCAATTTCTATGATAGCAGTAAATGTGTTATACCTAATGGAAATGAAACTTTTGTCCTACGTCACAACTAAAATAATTGCTACCGCTAATACAATTAATACCAGCTGCTACCAGTAAAGGTTATCCGAAAGGTAATTTTTCAAACTATTTTTGTAGGTATTCACATTGAACTCAGAATTCAAAATAAGACAACGGGGGAATTTTTTCATCTGTGCGTAAGACAAAAGTTTCATTTCCATTAGGTATAGAACGCAGCATAAAAGTCAAAACAAACAGTTAGTTCTTGCTTCCTCAGAAAATAAGATTTTTAGTTGTCCAATTTGCAAAACAAAGCATTACTTAACTCAATGTCCAGAATTTCTTCAACTGTCCACAGAACAGAAAATTCGCAAGGTTCAGGAGTTAAAGTTGTGTATAAATTGTTTAAGACATTGGAGATCTCAAAAATGCTCTTCTACCAACAGGTGTAGAGAGTGCTCTAAAGGTCATCATACAATTTTACATCTTGATAAGAAAGCTAAACCATCTGACAAGGTCATTAGCGAGGCACCCAGTCCAGTTTCAAATGAGCCTTCTCCTAGTACGTCAGCAAGTACAGGTACCGGGACCGGACCCGTCATGGCCTGCAATAACCTTTTAGATGACAGTGTCATTCTTTTGTCTACTGCGATAGTTACTGTTAAAGACAAATATGGGAAAATGCATTTAGCTCGTTGCCTTTTAGATTCTGGTTCGATGAACAATCTCATATCGGAAAAACTGTTGCACAAGTTACAACTAGATACTGAAAGAGTAAATTTATCACTTTCAGGTCTGGCGGCTAAAGAAACGTCTATTCGCAAGAGAACTAACGTTCATATCATTTCTAGGCACTCGTCGTTTCAGACAGAACTAGCCTGTTTCGTTTTACCCAGAATTACTGACAAAATACCCTTGCTTTCTTTTGATAAGAAACAACTTTCCATTCCTTCCAATGTTCGTCTAGCTGACGAAAATTTCAATATCTGCAACGATGTAGATTTATTAATTGGTGTTAACCATTACTATAATTTGCTGAATGTTGGTCAGATTAATTTAGGTCCAAGATCGCCAATATTACAAGAAACAAAATTGGGTTATAGGTATAGTGGCCGGAACTCTCTTTCCCGGAAAATCCAATTACGTTTCAATAAATCTACCACTCACAAATTGTTCCGTTTCATCTTCACAAATCCTAGATAATAAGTTGACGCGTTTCTGGGATATAGAAAACATCAAGCCTAAGGAAGAATCTTCCAAGTTATCAAGTCACGAAAAATTTTGTGAAAATTATTTCAAAGACACTATTTTGCGAGACCCTACTGGTAGATATGTAGTGAGTATTCCATTCAACGATAATTTACCACAATTAGGAGAATCCAAATGTATCGCTCTTAAACGCTTCTTGTCTTTAGAGAAACGTCTTGCTAAAAGACCCGATTTAAAGGATCAATATAGTCAATTTATACATGAATACGAAAATCTCGGACATATGTCTAAGATTTCTAATGACTTGTCCAACACTAACTGCAATTTTCTTCCTCATCACGAGGTAATCAAAGAGAGTTCGTTATCAACTAAGCTTCGCGTTGTTTTTGATGGTAGTGCCAAGACCTCCTCAGGAGTGTCAATAAATGATTGTCAGCATATTGGCCCGGTAGTCCAAGACGATTTAATTTCCATTCTTCTTAGATTTCGTAGAAACCTTGTTGCTGTGTCAGGAGATTGCGAGAAAATGTACCGACAGATTTTAGTACACCCAAATCAAAGACATCGTCAGTGCATAATTTGGAGAGATAAGCCATCTGACCCAATTTCCATATATGCTTTGAATACCATAACGTATGGTCTAACCAGTTCTTCTTATTTAGCTACAAAATGTTTGCAGCACCTAGCCTTCGAGAATGCTGAGGTGTTTCCTGAAGCTTCAAAGAGCATCTTACATAATTTTTACATGGACGATTACCTCGATAGTGTGGAAACTCCTGAGAGGGCGATCAAATTATTACGACAAGTTACTGACATATTAGCTGGAGTCGGATTACCACTTCGAAAATTCCTTTCCAACGACCCTTCTGTCCTCTCTGGAATTGAAGCTAATGGATCCTCTGAATCTTGCTTGTTAACTATACCTTTGAGCGAAAGAGAATCTGTAAAAGCTTTAGGCGTTAAATGGAATTCGATTACGGACAACATACAATATAGTTTTCAAAACTTTCCTGATTATTCATTTTCAAGTACAACTAAACGTCTCATATTATCCACAGTTTCACAATTATTCGATCCACTCGGACTATTGTCACCTTTTATAATTCGCGGAAAGATCCTTATTCAAAAGCTTTGGACACTCAAATTGTCTTGGGACGAAGTAATTCCCATGGATTTATACAGTGAATGGTCTACCTTTTGTAAGAATTTTTCTAATCTACACCAAATTAAAATTCCTAGATGTGTTGTGTTAGCAAACTCGATCAACGTCGAAATACACGGATTTTCTGATGCCAGTATGACCGCATTCGGTGCATGTGCATATGTGAGGTCAGAAGACTCTCTGGGACATATTTCTGTAAATCTTCTTTTTTCGAAGTCTCGAGTAGCTCCTCTTCGCACCATCACATTGCCTAGACTAGAATTGTGTGCCGCTGTTTTGCTTACGCAGCTAATCTGTAAGATCCTCGAATGTTTACATTTCCCTTCAATATACTATTGGACCGATTCAACCATTACACTAGGTTGGATAAAGTCTACGCCAAACCGATTTCAGATATTCGTTTCCAATCGAATCGCTGCAGTTCAGGAAGTTTCATCTCCTGATCAATGGTTTCATATTGATTCAGAAAACAATCCCGCTGATTTGGTTTCAGTCCAAGCCAACTTCAAGATCAGTCACTCTTACTTCTACCGATTCATCTTTAGATTTATTTAATTTGTATTCCTCATATTCACATCTCTTAAGAGTTACAGCCTTTCTTTTACGATTCTTTTACAATTCGAGAAGAAAACAATCAGATAGGTTTTTGGGACCTTTACAAATCCATGAGCTTGAAGACTCAACGAATGTTCTGGTAAAGTTATGCCAAAAAAGTGAGTTTTCAGACGAAATCAACTTTCTAAAACAAAATAAACAGCATAAATACAAATCGAAACACCCACACCTTAGTTTGTTTCTCGATGAGCAAAAGGTATTAAGAGTAGGAGGTCGTATCAGACATTCCGATCTCAACTTTGATAAGATTCACCCCATTTTGCTTCCAAAGAACCACAAACTAACGGAATTGATACTAAAAGACTACCACTTGTCTCTGTTGCATTGTGGTCCGCAGCAATTGCTCGCTGCTGTCAGGGACAAATTTTGGCCAATTGGTGGGAGAAATATGGCTAAAGCTATTGTTAGCAAATGTGTTCGATGCTTTAAGGCGAAACCTAAACCTATTGAGGTTAAAATGGGAGATCTACCTTCAGCAAGAATGCAAACTTTCACGCCATGTTTCACAAATACTGGTTTGGACTATGCTGGACCGATATTGATTAAAGATCGTTTCACTAGAGCCCCAAAAATGTTAAAGGCTTATATTTGCTTGTTCATTTGTATGGTGACTAAAGCTGTCCACCTCGAACTGGTGACAAGCTTAACTTCCAAGGCATTTATAGAAATGTTCAAAAGATTTATAGCTCGACGTGGAAAGCCTGTAAACATCTACAGTGACAATGGTTCTAATTTCGTTTCGGCTGCAAGTGAGATAAAAGATCTTTATAAATATATGCAAACAAACAGCACTCAAACTGAAATAACAAATTTTCTTGCACAACAAAAAACAAATTTTCATTTCATACCTCCCAGCTCTCCGAATTTTGGTGGAATTTGGGAAGCGAACATTAAGAAAACTAAATTCCATTTATTTCGAGTATTGGGTAATTCCAAATTAAATTATGAAGGGCTTAGCACTGTGCTAACTCAAATAGAGTCAGTGTTAAATTCTCGTCCTTTGAGTCCTTTGTCGACAGATCCAAATGATTTCGAACCACTTACTCCTGGACACTTCTTAATTGGAAGATCCTTGGTCTCTATGCCAGAACCGTCTGTATTGCGGATACCAGAAAATCGATTTGACCAATTTAAGTATCGACAGCGTCTTGTTGAGCATTTCTGGAACAGATGGTCTCGCGAGGTTTTACCAGAAATGCAAATGAGGACGAAATGGAAGGAAGACCACGAAAACTCAGCTCAAGTTGGAGTCTTGGTATTAATCAGCGATGAAAATTTACCACCCCTGAAATGGCCACTCGCTCGAATAGAGCAACTTCATCCTGGTGAAGATGGCAGAGTTCGAGTTGCGACCCTTAAATTGGAGAACGGACATTTAATCAAGCGCCCTATTCGAAAAATGTGTGTTCTACCGCAGCCATAGAACTTTCCTCATTGAAGCAGGAGACTTCAAGGCCGGCGGCATGTTAAGAATCGCGTTACCGAGAATAACAATTAATTGTCAATTTCTAATTTCGAGAATAAACGTCACAGTTTCCCTTACATTCTTATAAAATTGCTTTATTGGGCAAACGCCCGAACAGTATTACATATTTTTTAAATAATTGCCGGTTAGTTTATGTACAAGATACAAACAAAGTAAAGTATGAGGTGAAGCGGCCTAGTAGCAAGAAACTCGACTATCGTCCGAAGAATCCGGGTTCGGTTCTCGGTGGTGAAGCGCTTTATCACGTTTTTTTTCGTCCCGAGGTAGTTCCGGCCTGAACGTGGCCATAAGAACGCAGTGATGTGGGCACAACCAAAACCAGACCCGGCCCGTGCCTGGCCAACGTAGATCGGCCGTAACAAAACCAGAGGCACACATGCGGACCGCGCCAGATAAGGCACTCGCTTCTGGGCCGGTTCCGGCTTGTCCGGGCAGCCTCATTCCGGCCGGCAACCGGCCATAAGATTGAGGTTTGCTGGGCAATTTTTTAAATTGCTTTTTGATGTGGAATACTTAATAAAATTTAAAACAAAGACGATGGATCTCAGTCAAATTTGATTGTTTTTCGAATTATAATTTGCAAAGTTTTATCCAAATTAAATAAACTAAAAATTCTCACTTTCAGTAGAAAATTGAGAATTAACGTAGGTACTTGATAATTTTGCATGTGGAAAACCTGGAGAAGTCAGGGAATTTTGTCCAGAAAATTCCGTATACACCCTGACACCGACAGAGACCAAACCAGCAGGTAGTTAACAGTTTCGCATAAATATGTGACGCCACATTATGCCGATTGGAAGTCAAGATTTTTTTTCTTAAAAATTATGAATTATTGAAACATTTTATTTGTTGGGCTAGGTTAAGGTTGTTACCATAGCAATGAAGAAAATGAAACAAAACGAAAAATTCTTTATATAGATTTAATTATTTCAGGACAAAACTCATTGTGGACGTGGAATTCTTCAAATTGTATCAATATTAATATTAATATCTTAAAAAAACGCAACACTGTAAATGAAGAATTATTAGGTCAAAAATGCAATTTTTTTTAATCTGCACTTTGAAATTTCGCTTTGTTTGACTTCATTACACAACAAAGATGGTGGTTTAATATAACTCTAGGTAATTAGAAATTTAAAGAATACAAAAATTTTCCAAATTGAAAGTTCAAAGAATGTAAAACATGACTTCAGGATCGATATATTTTACCTTACCTTCTGTAGACAAAGAGGAAAATTTTTCTCTTCAGAAACTCACGAAAATCTTGCAAGAAAAACATTGCCAATGATCAACTCTAACCGCATCAAAGATGGCTACCTACTAATAAGAAAGATGAAATGTAAATGAGAAGACAGCAGGACTTGCTTGATTCCTATTGGCTCAAATTTAAGACAATCCATTAGAATTTAGAAGAAATAGTTTTTCTCATTTCTGCTGGCATTTCCAAGTAGTCTACTGGACCGTAGCATCCATTAGAAATCATTATAAAAATCTATTCGTTAGCTATTCCAAGTACATTCCAATTGTATCGTTCCAGTAAACACAATAAACACCAACACAAACCAGTAGCAGTTTCTAATGGTTTCTATAGCACTTCTACTGGTCATTTGCAACAGGGAAACGAAGAATCGGATGCGTTTCCAAATCGGAAATCTGACGCATGAGAAGGAAGCTTGAAGGTCGTCGTATTCCATGTGCGATATATCGCAACATTTTTGCGATTTCTGGGGTGTTTTATTGAATTTTTTAGTGGAATACGACCTTAAAAACTGACGTTTAAATCGACAAGCCTGTCAATTCGTCCCCAAAATGGAAGTATTTTAAAACGATTTAAGGCGCTTTCAATTTATACATTTATCTGAGTAGCCTCATTTATCCTCAGCAATTTGATTGGCCAATATTCAAACGAAGCAATGACATTTTTGAGATTAACTGAGGCTCTTCAGATAAATGTGTAAGCGTAAAGCGCCTACTTTAAAAACTAGAAATTCATGGTTACGTTAAAAGGTCTGTGTTTATCTCTGTCTGTGACATATTAAAAAGAACGCGGCGAGAACGTTTGACGTTAACTGGTCAACGCGAAAAAATGGCCTTTGACCGCCAAAAAATTGCTATAATGTGCATGACACGACACGATTGACATAAGTCTTAACCCCAAAATCCCTAACAGTAACAAATTTTCTGCCGTGAATATCATCGGCAATGTCGTAAATAACTGAAATATTTAACAAATAAACAGTCAATCAGCCGCTCAGAATCCCCGAAAACCGCAAATTCCTCAATAATTTCTTCAACTGTCAAATGTGGCCCCCATGCGTCGTTAGCCCTCCACATTCGTTTCCGTATCCTTTATTTCGTTAGATAGTGTACATCTCTTTTATTTGAAGTAAATGAGCGGAGAGGATCACCTCGGCGACCCTACAAGGTACGTACTGCCCCCCGAGGCCCCTTTGCTAAATTTTTAGGTTATGTCAAACCAAACTGAAATGTCATTCCCAGGACCTCGTCCGAGGACAAAATGAAACGAGCGGCCGCTAAGAAGCTCATCGAGAGGTACTTTTACCAATTAACCGATGGCTGTGGCAATCCCGAGTGCAAAAACGGCTTTTGTGCCTCCAGCGGACAGCTCAAACCGATGACACCCGACGAGGCTGCTGCCCAAGCCATTCAGTTGTTTTCACAGGACGCCAGACTGTGTGAAAGACACCCCAATAAAGTCCCACGAACAAGTAGTTTAAAATCGGAGATAATTCGGAATAAAATTAAAATCAACAACGACGATGGTTATAAAAATGCAGAGTCTTATTTAACCGAGCAAATGCTTTATGAAATAATAGACGAGTGTGAGGCCACCGAGTGCTACTTGACCCTCATCCGGAAGCTGGGAGAAGTCTTTAGCAGCATCGAGAATCTGGCGAGAAGCTTTCAAAGGACTGATGATTATAACCTCAAAAACGATCGAGAATCAGGTTTGTTTGTTGCTAAGCAACTTGTTTATGTCATCTGTCCCAAAAAAGTGACACCACTCAAGTAGTGACAGCTTTTTGCAAAGCCTCCCCACCACATTTTTTAAAATCTATCTGCATGTACAGTTGGGGACTTTGAAAATGCCCACCTCATTTGATGTTTACCTGATAGATTGGCAAACATTTAGCATTGGACATTTTCAAAGTTCCCGACTGTATAGTAGGATGGATCGAAAAAAAAAACGAATTTTGGAATTTCGTCTTGGAATAATCGCCAAAACTTACCTTTTGCTGTCCTAAGAAGAAAGTTTATTTAAGGTTTTTTTATAGTTCAACGTCTCCACCCCTCTACCGCCCCTCTAATATTAGGTTATTTGAATTAAAATTTTTTTTAATTGCGATATTTATTGTTTTTCTGTCACTAGTAAGCTCGGAGTAGATTTTAAAGTTCACTAAGGGTCGTTTATTTTCATCTCTAGTCAAAATTTACCTACCTACTAGAAGTCCATTGCCATATAGTTTCAAAGATAATTAACTCTAATCAATGACATTAAAATAACATTTTTCGAAAAATTGTATCTACATCTAAGGTTTTCGACCCTATTATTGACCTTATCACCATTATTACAAAGAAATTAAATCGCTTTAGTTTTCAGTCAATTTTTGCCACGACTGTACACGTCCGAAATTTCCTCACGTCTTGTCCTCTCTTTTGGCCTTGAGCCTCAGACTCACTCAGTCAGACCTCTTGACTACACAAGACGAGAACAGTGTTTTGTCACGTTTGTGTTTTAAAGTTTAAAGTAGCATGAAACTTACCCCAGTTTACTGGCTGGATTTTAACCACAAAGTTAAATTTAGATAAAAATAGAATAAAAGTCACCCACTGACCCTATTTAAAACGTTTCAGTTATTCGTTGCGTGCAAGTCCGCGAAAAAACCCTCTTTAACAATTTAAAACGTGAACGTTGAGTAAGCGGTTGAAGATATAACAAAATCATAAATTGAAGAATTGTTGGCTACGAAAAGATGTACCAAAAAGTGCGCGACAGCATATAAATATTTGTTACGGATAGCCGACAATAAGCCACCGAAGCTATTTTCGTCAAAAATTAAAACAAAATCGATCATGGTAGACAGCTACATGCCATCGCGGACTTTTTTGTAGATCTTTTCTTGACGACAATTCCTCCATTCATACTTTTGATCCATCATCAAGCGTTGAGGCAGCGTTCGCGATCGAATATCGAAAATTGCAATTTCTTTCGGTTTTTCTCCCGTAACTTAGACTTCCATGGTCCGATATGGCCCAAAAACAATCCCTGTCGAGATTTTCACCTGTGTAGAAATATACACCTGTGTACAAAATTTCAGCTCGATATCTGCTTTAGTTCTCAAGTTACGCGACAGACGAGCTACGGCCGAGTGAGCGATTTCACTAAAACTAAAGTGCTTACGCGTATACTTCGGACTAAAAACATTTAGGGACTGCTGATGTGGCCGAAATGTAGTTCAGATATAACATTACCAAAAGTGGTTGGGATCCATCGGATGCGGAGAAAGTTATAGAGGGTGGTATTTCCCGTTTGACTCACCCTGTATAATTATTTGACCAGAAACAGAAATCAAAGATCCACCGGTGGGGAGGTTCCAGTCGCTTCTCTGCCGCACATTTCTTTTTGTATGATTACGTCTTGTTATCAAAAAAGTAAAAAGTACAGGGTGATCCAACCGTTTTGTCCCACTTTTAAATTGGAATATATCCGTTATCTTACAAATTAGAAGGTTGAATAAAAAAGTGGATTATAGAGTAGACCTTTAAGTTTTGTTTGGTATATGTATAGATACAAATTTTTGAAGGTCAAACTTCGTCTCTGGCGAAAATACGTCGCCATTTTTAAATGGAACACCTGGTATATTTTGGCACAGATCAGTAGGAAATAATTTTCTGATTACTCCAATATAACACAAGTATCTCAGGTTCATATTTTCAGAGAAACAACATATTTTTGTTTTTAATGAATATTGAAAAGACTGACGGATTACCTAAAGAAATATGGGTGTGTTGTGGAAACAAAAGTTGTTTACCTGTCATTGAAGTTTTGACGCTTCAGCAATGGCTCATGTAGTGTTTTCTGAAGGAGAAAAAAGCAATATGCTGCAAATTTATTTGCTGAAAAATAAAAACTTGGTAGCATCACGCCGGGAATATATGCGAATACACCCTGATAGAACAATTCCTTCCAATAAAAGATAAAATTTGTTTCCACCTATTACAGATAAACAACTTTTGTTTCCACAGCTCACCCATATTTCTTTAGGTAAACCGACAGGCTTCTCAATATTCATTAAAAACTAAAATATGTTGTTTCTCTGTGAGATACTTATTACTGTGTTATATTGGAGTAATCAGAAAATTATTTCCTATCGATCTGTGCCAAAATATACCAGGTGTTCCATTTAAAAATCGCGACTTATTTTCTCCAGAAAGGGAGTTTGACCTTGAAAAATTTGTTTCTATTATACCAAACAAAACTTAAAAGTTACTCTATAATCCACTTTTTGATTCAACCTTCTAACTTATAAGACAAAACGGTTGGATCACCCTGTACAATTTCAATTCAGCGACATATTCGCTGTACTTTTAAGAAAGTCCATAATGGGAATACCGACTGTTGCAGAGTCATTTTGACGTTTTTTTTGCATATTGCGAAAACTCAATAGATGTTGCTATTGTTTTTACAAACGTCATACAAAGACAAAGCATCTGAATTTTACAGTTTCCAAAGCCAGTTTGATAAGTCAGGTTTTTTTTTAGAAAATAATTGTAAAAACTGTCGCTAGATGTGTTTATTAACAAGCTCAGTTGCAGACAAGATCCTCGGATTGAAAAAAGAGGAAGTGAGATCCTTGGAAGGCGAGAAAGACAAAGACGAAGACTCTTCAGGCGAGTCCACCACCAACACAATCCTACCCGTGGATTTGCCCTCCGTGCGCAGAGCCTACTCCGCACTATTCAAACTGAAAACGTCGATATTCGAGCATTCACTGGTGAATGCTTTGGTGACTTTGGCTGGAAACCTCCAGATGGAGCTGCCGACGAGGAGGGAGAGGGGCAACCAGGAGGACGTCGTCAACGTCCTGTTGATAGTTTTTGAAATTCCCGCGTTGGGTTCGGGGGATTTTTTAGAGACGGCCCTGCCAGCCATTTGCAGGGCTTCGGAGTGGTTGTCGGTGGAGGTGCAGGCCAAACTGGCGAGGGTATGGTCGGGGCAGGGGCGATCCAGTTTGAGGAATATTCTTGAAAATTTACAGCAACTAGTCACGTTGAGGGTGATTGTTACGCAGTTTCATAGGGATTTTTTTGTGCAAGACGAGAATGTTATTACTTCTGCGACGAAACTCATTAAGGTAAGTGGAAACAGGTAGATAATTTTATTTAGATGCTTATATCTCTCCGTTTTTCCAAGATATTTGTGTTTTTAATTTTTTGAGGTTAGGTGTAGCATTTCTTAAAGATTCATTATCTCGCAAACGATTTGATATTAAGAAACCATCGAAGTTGGGGAGCTCAAATTTGAAGAACTAATCTACATTTTGGCTATACATTTTTATTATTTTATGTTTGGTTAGAACTTACACAGATTTGTAAATTTATGTCAAATGTTAAGGCTCTGTATCTAGTGGGAAAAAACACAACACTGAAATGTGAGACCACTGATGATAAATGGAAAATTCAATTTAGATTGAAGCCGTTACAAATACAGGGTGGTGAATTTTTCGTTGCCCACCATTGGGAAGTCGGAATCCATAAGAGATGCTTAAATTAGAAAAAAGTTGCGTTTTTTAAAGGTGATTAAGAATCTGTAAAGAATTCTCTTTTATCTTGATTCCTTCCTGAGTTATCCCGAAAAAATTGAAAGTCGCGATTTTAAAGAAAAGGAAATCGCACACTTTAAGGGCCGGTTTTTCCATTTCATTTTGACAACAACTGTAAACTCAGCCTAAACTTAGATGAAAAACAATTGCAAAAGAGTACACCGACTTTTTCAATCTCTTATGACATGCCAAAACCGAGGTGAAAACAATTGAATGCAACGGTAATACAAAACGTCTTGGCATAGTGTGACTCAAACTTTGACATATTTTTTCAAATAAGCCTACATTGCGAGCTTTGGCGGAGCCAAAAGCGAGGAGTCAATTGAGATAGTAAAAAACTTCGGTTTCGCTCGAGGGGTTCACCACTATGGAAATTTGGTGTACGTGGCGGCTGAAATGTGTCGGAAATATTGGAAAATATAAAATGTGGTGTACAAATGTTTGATGACTGGTCAGCTCCTCGGCTTCGCCTCAGTTTATTAGAGTTTCAATTGACTACTCGCTTTCGACTCCGCCAAAGCTCGCAAAACTGTGACTGCCTCAATTTTTCAGTTTCTATTGTCTTACGAGTTTCAATTGGCTACTCGCTTTCGGCTCCGCCAAAGCTCGCAAAACTTCGACTTTGCCTCAATTTTTCAGTTTCTATTGATTTACGAGTTTCAATTGGCTACTCGCTTTCGGCTCCGCCAAAGCTCGCAAAACTTCGGCTTCGCCTCACTTTTTTCGTTTCTATTGACTGCACGCTTTTGCTGCTAAAGCGAAGTCGAAGTTTTGCAAACTTTGACGGAACCAAAAGGGGTAGTTAAGCGGCAATGTAAAAATTGAGGCGCAGCTGAAGTTTTGCGAGCTTTGGCGGAGCCAAAAGCGAGAAGTCAATTGAAACAGTAAAAAATTTCACCCGAGGGGTTAACCACTATAGAAATGTGGTGTACATGGCTGTGTGGTGTACACATTTTTGATGACTGGTCAGCCAGCCCCTCGTAAAATTTAGAGTCTTCAGGACCGTCAAATTATATAAAAAATAATTTTTTAGGTCTTTGTTCTAAAATTTTTCGCATCTTATTAGAAACCGTGAGATCTAATTTAAAAAAAAACCGATTTTTTCAATCTCTTATGACATGTGAAAACAATTGAACGGTATGGTATGGTGTGACTCAAACTTTGACATATTTTTTGAAAGTGGAAGAAGAAGAAAGAAGCGAACTTTGGCAGAGCCAAAAGCGAGAAGTCAATTGAAATAGTAAAAAACTCCGTTTTCGCACGAGGGGTTAACCACTATAGAAATGTGGTGTACATGACTGTGGTGTACAAATTTTTGATGACTGGTGAGCCCCTCGTAAAATTCAGTCTTCAGGA
The DNA here is from genome assembly GCA_963924575.1 of Pycnomerus fuliginosus. Lineage (NCBI taxonomy): Eukaryota > Metazoa > Arthropoda > Insecta > Coleoptera > Zopheridae > Pycnomerus > Pycnomerus fuliginosus. The sequence continues at coordinate 15,894,876 of OZ004624.1, read as the reverse complement.
CCGTCAAATTATATAAAAAAAATAATTTTTTAGGTCTTTGTTTTAAAATTTTTCGCATCTTATTAGAAACCGTGAGATCTAATTTAAAAAAAAACGATTCGTTCAATCTCTTATGACATGTGAAAACTGAGGTGAAAACAATTGAACGGTATGGTATGGTGTGACTCAAACTTTGACATATTTTTTGAAAGTGGAAGAAGAAGAAAGAAGCGAACTTTGGCAGAGCCAAAAGCGAGAAGTCAATTGAAATAGTAAAAAACTTCGGTTTCGCACGAGGGGTTAACCACTATAGAAGTGTGGTGTACATGACTGTGGTGTACAAATTTTTGATGACTGGTCAGACCCTCGTAAAATTCAGAGTCTTCAGGACCGTCAAATTATAGAAAAAATTATTTTTTAGGTCTTTGTTCTAAAATTTTTCGCATCTTATTAGAAACCGTGAGATCTAATTTAAAAAAAACGAATTATTGTTGGCCCGTTAAGTTGACTAAACTGAGAATGACGTTCACATGATTAGAAATAATTTCGATCTGTCACTTTTTGACATATTGCTTACATTTTTTAAAAGCAATTTTTTTTTGTGTAACCAAAGGCGGTCATAAGAAAAAGAAAAGTTGGCCATCGTTTCTCAAAATCTGGAAGGCTTAGAAAATTTCTGTCAATGTCAATGAATTGACACATCGTTTCTCAATATCTGGGAGGCTTAGAAAATTTCTGTCAATTCATTGAATTGATAGCTGTCAAACATGTAAAATATCCAAGTTTCATTTGAATGCCACCAATCGTTAGAAAGATGTGAATTTCTCTTTAAAATCGAGATTTTTCGAGATAACTCAGGAGCGAATCAAGATACACATTCTTAATCGCCTTGAAAAAGCACATCTTTTTTCTAATTTAATGGAGGGCAACAAAAAATTCACCACCCTTTTCTATTTTCGAAGATAATTTGCGTTAATTGATTTTTTCAGCTTGTGATTGTTTTGCATTGGGTCATATTTCTTAAACGTCGTAATATCAAGAAACGAAATTCGATAAGCTTAAATTAGAAGTAGAAATCTATCTACATTTTGGCTACTTGTCATCTTATTTTAACTGATATTTAATATCTACTTTCATGTATCCCAAATGATTTCATATAAAGAAAACAAATATGACCTGCTAGACTTGAAGAATTAAGCTATGGCATCATTCATGAAAATTAGAGATATTCAAATGTGTACCTAGCCTCAACAAAATTAAATTCGCTTAGAACTTGTAAAATTAATGAAGAATGCCTAATACAACTAAAAATCAACTTTCCTTTTTCAAACTTTTTCGTAGATTGTGTACTACGCAAATATGTTGGCCGGCGTCCTGGAATCTCCAGAATTACGAAGCGAAGAGCTCTCCATGTCCATGGACGATTCCTACTTAGCAATGAAACTAAACAAATCGACTCCACCGATGGACCCCCTTGGTATAAACTCTACAAAAAAAAAATGTATTTTTTCCCTTAAAACCGATTTTCCAGCCTCGGAATTGGGCGTCCACGTCCTCGACTGCCGAAAGCCCCACTTGCCCTTCACCGAATTCTACAACGAACCCCTCAGCGACGCCGTCGAAATGGACCGAGACTTCGCGAACTACAAGAGCGAGCTGGGAAAATTTTCGTTCATGCAGTACCCCTTCATACTGACCCCCGCCACGAAGATGATGGGACTGTACTTTGACAACAGGATACGAATGTACTCGGAACGGAGGATAAGCCTCCTCCAGTCGGTCACTGGACAACCCTCCAATCCCTACCTGAGGCTCAAGGTCAGGCGGGATCACATCATCGATGATGCGTTGGTTGAGGTAAAGCGGATGTCAACGTTTTGACAGTTGACTGAAATGGAAAACACTGTCACTACATCGAAAAATTTGTTCACACAGCTAACGCGTTTCGAACACAACGTGCTCATTCTCAAAGCTAAACAGCACAGCCCTCTCTTGCTTTGCTTTGAAAAAGTTTATTCAATTCTGGAGAATTTTTACAATGTGTATGTATGTATTGTTGCAATATTTGAGCTCCGCCCCTCGCCTGTGAAGGTTGAATACGTATAAATATGACCATGAGTCTATCTCTTGACTTATAAATGACGATACTCTCCATTGCATCTAACATCTGCACGTTGTTCACACTACAAACTAACTTAATATTATCATTTATTCTATGGTTAGTTTTTAATGCATGCAGGGCAACACTGGATTTCTCGGTCCTAAGGGCTAAGGGCTAAGGGCTTCTTAGATCTGGTGGTGAGAGACCTCCGTGTTCCGAAGAACAAAAACAAGACTTAAAGTTTGTTTAGATTAGATTAGAAAACTTTATTACTACCTTTCGGTTTGTAATGAACCCTGCCCTTTTTCATTCTAATTTAATATTTACATATTTTGGTCTAGTTTTTTTTTGTTATTTCTTCTTCGGCTACTTCTTTCTCTCTCGGCTGTCTTCTGCTTTCTCTTCTCCCCCCTTCTTTCTCTCGCTCTCGCGACTTCCTTCATCCATTCTATTCCCTCTCCGCATTCGTTCAGAATACTCTTTCTCTCCCTTTCCTCCTCTCTCATTCCCTCACACTCTTTCAAGAGGTGTTCTACTGTCTCTCTCTCCGTTTCACATACTCTGCACTTTCTCTCTTCCTCCTTCAGCCAGAACTTGTTTTCCCTCTCCTCATTATAACGCATCTGAATCTCGCTATCATTGTTTTTTCTTTCCCACTCTCCCTCTTCAAATAACTTGGTGACTCTTCACTTATTATATTCTCATCTCCCTTTCCCATAAACCATCATCTTCGTTTTTTCCACATTTATTTCCAACTTTTTTCTCTTCATATACCTCTCTGCATTTCTTATCATATCTTTCATTCCTCTCTCATCGTTCGCTACCATTTCCAAATCATCTGCATATGCCAAACAGCACACCTTCTTTTTGCCCACCACAACCCTCCCTGCCTGCGTCATTTAAAACATCTCATCAATATCGTTTATATAAATTGTAAACAGCGTTGGGTTGAGTGGGCATCCCTGTCTTACTCCTTTTCTTGTCCAAAAACACTCGCTCTCTATCTTTCTTTGTTTCATTATATATTTCTTTTATCTTTCGTACCAGCTTCCCATTCAGTCCATTCCTTTCCTGGTGCTTTCCCTTTTTTCAATTTCTCGATATGCCTCTTCACTTCCCCTTTTGTTATTTATGTATTTCCATGCTTTTTGGTCGTTATACTTCTTATTTTTGCATTTGCATTTTTTCTTGTATTTTTCTTTGGTCTTTATGTATTCTTCCCGTGTCGTTTTCCCTTTTTTCCATTTTCTTAATTCTCTCCTCGTCTCTCTTTTTGCCTTCTTGCATTCTATATCAAATTATCCCCTACCATTTCCTTGGCTCTCCCTTTAGTGTTATTTCCTCTCTTCTTACTGCCTCTCCTATAATTTTCTCCAGCTCTGAATAAGTGATAATATTAAGTTAGTTTCTAGTGTGAACAAGATGCAGATGTTGGACGCAATGGAGAGTATCGTCATTTATAAGTCTAGAGATAGACTTTCTCTCCTATGTTCACGTTATACTTATACGTGTTCCACTTCTCGACCTGTGATTGGTCCAACCTTGTACTGTTTAGCATTGAGAATGAGCACATTGTGCTCGAAACGGTGCAGTTAACTGATTTTGTCAATAATTCTGACAGCTCGAAATGATCTCGATGGAGAACCCCAACGACCTCAAGAAGCAACTCGTCGTGGAATTCGAGGGGGAGCAGGGCATCGACGAGGGGGGGGTCTCCAAGGAATTTTTCCAACTGGTGATCGAAGAAATTTTCAACCCCGATTACGCCATGTTCACACACTCCGAAACCGGAGTGGTCTGGTTCAATCCCACCAGTTTCGAGAGTAACGCCCAGTTCACGTTGATTGGAATCGTTCTCGGATTGGCCATCTACAACAACGTCATTTTGGCTGTCAATTTTCCGATGGTGTTGTACAGGAAACTGATGGGGAAGAGGGGGTCGTTCGAAGATTTACTAGACTGGAATCCTGTAGGGAATATGTTCCCTTGAAATGGAGTTTTCGTTGATTTTTTCCATATTTTCAGACACTGTACAATAGCTTAAAACAATTGCTGGAGTATGCGGGGAACGATGTCGAAGACGTCTTCATGCAAACCTTCAGGATAAGTTACCAGGACGTCTTTGGTTCGGTTATCAATTACGATCTGAAGGACAAGGGGGATGAAATTGTGGTCACGCAGGAGAACAAATACGTAAGTATATTTAAGGTAGCATTTCTGTTAGCAAAATCTTTGCTACTTTTAATCTTAGAACATTTTCTGCAATGGTAATACAAATTTTCAAGCTTCGCTTCAAGCAACACCAGAGTAAAATTTCCGTCATACCATTTCTGCTAGCAGAAATGTCAGACAGCCTTTAGAATTCGACCAGGGCAGGGGTGCGTTAGTAAAAGATTACATTACATTGTAATGTGATAACAAGGTAACGTAATTTGAATGACATTGCGCGAAATTATTGAGCAAAAACTTAAAATTATTTGCCATTATAATAATCGGACGCTCATAGGGCACGTATTACACAATAAACTATTAACCATTGTTAAGCACAACAGTTTCTGAACTCTACAAGGCAAAGGTATGATTCACACTGGCCGCTACTCCGACAGTGTTCCCACACTGTAACCGTACCACCCGGTAGCGACCTTGAGATCAACCAATGACATGCGCTAGGAACTGTATTACGGGTTGCATAACATCCAAAGCCTGTATTACTGGTTGCAGGCTCCGGCAGCTAACGGTCATAAAGATTGAGATGAGACATGTTGTGTACCGATGTTGTTGACAGTTTTTGGATCTTTGTTGTCAATTTAGGGCTTAAATGCACTAAATTTATTGCTTTGAACGTTTCCATCTGACATTTGTGACATAAAAAGACTACTTTTTATTGGGCGGTTTCCCTTTAAACTTATCATAGGTTACTAACATACGGAATTGAATTCCCTTTACATCTTTACTCACACGATGACGTCATAGCTTACTATAGTATGTTCAAAGGGGTAAAAAGTTCGGCGAGTTCTTTAGGCGTCGTTAGTTGAGGGGTGAGATTAATGTCTATAGGAAGTGATGTGATGTTGTGGTTGAATATTTTTATGTTTATTGTGGATATTGCAACTGAAAATTAAACTGGTTTATCAATTTCTGTAAGCGATTAAATAATAAAAATTTAGTAAATAATTGCCAAAATTAAGCTTCTATGAGATGGCCGGTGTGAATAAATAGTAACTAGCAAAGCTTTTGCTTGTAGTTTAATCTTCTTATTCTGCAAGAAAGACTTGTATTTTTATCCTTTATTAATTCAAGATTAAGCATCATGTAACATTTTATTCACACCACCCACTTGCAAATAGACACCATAACTATTGACTTGTAGCGCATGTGCCAGCCGAATGTCAACCAATCAACTATTCCTGTCTTTTGTCAAATAAGTTGGAGTGACGTCATAATATGTGTTAAAACTTTAAGCATCTGTCACTTAAAGGGAAATCGCCTATTATTTAGTTAGTCTTGACGTTGTTATTTGTCACTCTTGTGTCGCAGCAATAACAGTCGATAATACAGTCAGACTGTTTTGCCTACTGTTTGTAAACACGCCGCAACCAAAACTACTAGACCGATTTGGCTGAAATTTGGTACGAGGGCATCTCATAACCCGAACTAGATCTGAAAAGCTTTTGCAACCAGAAATGCCATTTTGGCACATCAACTTTTAAATTTTAAATACAAACCCCCATTTTTCACGTCCCTAGAAGAAAGGCCTTCAAATTCTGCTTCCAAAAATGTATTCGCTCTCAGTGCCGTTTTGACCAAAAACTAAGAAAAATCGAGACTTTAAAATTGCGGTACAGCCCAAGCCACTGAACCGATTTGCCTGAAATTTTGCATGTGGGGATTGTATTACAAGTCGAAGAGCTGAAAAATTTTTGGATTCAATCAACCCTCGGAAAGTGCCGTTTTGAATTTTTGAACTTATTGTGAAAACTTAGGTTAAAATGACCTGTCGTAAGGAAGAAACAAAAATACGAAAAATACTTCAATTTACTTTTCATGGAAGAGAAAAAAAACGAAAGTTGAAGAGAAATACACTTTACATTTACAAGCGCATGTCGAAAATCTTAAACAATGTTACTTTCACCCAATCTTCCACATCTTTACATAAAATTAAGATTTATTATCACTAAAAGAGCATAGAAATGTTTCATTTTACCAAGATTTTATCTAATTATTTACCTATTTAAAAACAGTAGCGTAACTAGTCTTTGCAGTTTCCTTTTTTACCCGTTTTTTGACAAGATGTCACATTTAAAATTAAACAGATTAGATGTCGCTGGGTGATTTTGGCGGGGTGTAACGTTGGTTGCCTATCTTTTTTCCAGGAATTCGTGGACCTGTACGCCGATTTCCTCCTCAACAAAGCCGTGGAGAAGCAATTCCGTGCCTTTTATAAAGGTTTTCAAATGGTAGTCGACGAATCACCTCTAGAACTCCTCTTCCGTCCCGAAGAAATCGAATCGCTCATTTGCGGCAGTAAAGTAAGTTTTTTTCTCCAACTTGACTTGAGTATTTTTTGTAAACGAAAACAAAATCTCATCTCCTTGATGGAGTTCATCAAAGAACTGGAGTACTATAGCAGTGTCTCATATGAAGGGAGATGAAAATGCAAGAAAATTACGTCGTTTTTTTCGCTTATTGATTCAAACTTGAGAGGCATGAAGAAAATCTTACTTTTATTAATTAGTTGTTCAAAGAGAGTTAAAAATTTGACAAAATGTATTGGTAAACCTCAAGGGCTATGTTAAGTTCTCCCATAAGAGACGGGGGACTGTTTTTCCACACAGCCCTTGCCAAAACATAAATAATTAACTATAGCAAGACGGGGAGAAAATTATTTAAAAAAAATTATAAATTTGGTACAACAGTCAATCGGTCAAGTTTCTTAGATTAAGAGCCCATGATCTTTTGCATACGTAGACAGTCCTTCAAGGTCAATATATATAGTTGCGTATCATCCGCGTATAGGCGTATAGGCGAAGAGCAAAGGGCCTAAAATAGATCCCTGTGGTGGTACCCCACAAGTAATAAGAATAGAAGCCGAGAATTCATCAAAATGCTTATTTGCCATAAATCTTTAAGGTCTGAGGGAGATTTTTTCTTTGGAATAGGGATGAGTATAGCCGTTTTCTCATTTTTTCTTTCTTTCAATAGAATTTCGATTTCGATGAACTGGAGGGCTCGACCGAATACGACGGCGGCTACACGAGCGACAGCCAAACCATTAAGGACTTTTGGTTGATCGTGCACGCCCTCTCATTGGAGGACAAGAGAAAACTGTTGCAGTTCACGACCGGTTCGGACAGGGTGCCCATCGGCGGTCTGAGCAGACTGAAATTGGTCATCGCCAAAAATGGGCCCGACTCCGACCGACTGCCCACTGCGCACACTTGTTTTAATGTTTTATTGTTGCCGGAGTACTCGTCCACGGAGAAATTGAAGGATCGGTTGATCAAGGCCATCAGTTATTCGAAGGGATTCGGCATGTTGTAGTGATGAAAATAATAGGGAATTTGTCGACCGATTTTTTGGTTACTAACAAAACGTGTATTTTGTTTGATTATCTTAATATAACTATTATATACAGTTTGGTACGTCCGTTCGAATCCCCCCGTAAGGCTGTTCTACAATACTCTCGTAACACGTAACGGAAGACAGGCGCTTGCGCAGTTAGTCCCAAGTAAGGAAATTGACGTTTCACGTAACATACGGAGAGATGGTCATCTATCTCTTCCGTCTAACGAACGTGTAACGCATGCGCACTTTATGACATTTCCTTTGTGGTTGTAACAATTTGAGGTTATGTTATGGTTCGTGCAATTAACAAGTCTTCCTCTTTCATCGGACGTGAAACTGAGTGAGCACTGACACAATAAACCTGTAATAAGGAACTAACCTAACTTTCAAAACGGCAAAAAATTGACATATCAATGACAACTTTGACATTGTTGACAGATCAACGGATGTCATATCAAAGGTGTTGTAGACATCATTCACGGAAGGTGTACGTGTGTTGCGTCTTACGAGTCATTTGTAGAACAGCCTTAACTCTTGAAGCAGTATCACCAACCTAAAACGGTGGGTTTGACAGCTGATTGGAAATTAAAACGCCTTCTGTTGGGTAAAATACGTATTAAAGTTGTGTTTCATTTCGAATTTCCCGCGAAGAAACAAGAATGTGTACATGACCGTTAATTGGTGATATCACCTTGTCTCTTGTCTTCGTTTCACCTTTAAAGCGGCTATCTTCTGTCTCTTTATAGTTTGTCACTGAATTGACCAGGTTTAAAAAGTGCACGGAATTATGGGAGGCTAACGTTTTACAGGTTCCTTCTTTTATGACAGATGACATGGCATCTGAGAATATGAGAACAATCGACGTTCGACATGAGTCAGTAGGCACGTTCCTTTTACACATTTATCTGAGGAACTTCAGTTAATCTCCGCAATTTGATTGGTTCATTTGAATATTGACCAATCGAATTGCTGAAATTTACTGAGGTTCCTCAGATAAATATGTAAAAGGAACGCGCCTATTGCATCTACACTAAACACTGGTTGCATAAGTGATGTACCCGATGTCAGTTTGAATAAATAATAACGAAAAGCCCAGTTAAAAAAAGTACACTTTAATAACATCAAATACAATTGACGGATTCTGAAATTCAATTGACGCTAACTTGAACTACCTACTACTGGAAAAAGGGTAGTTTTACAGGGTGTTCTAACCTCATAGATATGGATATAGTTATTTCAGGGTGTTTTTGCCTTATTAATTTTTAGTCAAAAAGTTCGTATGGACATATGTCCGGAAATGCTTCAAAGAGGTAGGCACATACAATTTCAGTTTTCTTTAAATTACTCGATAGGTTCGAATGATTGGGAATTGCGCTGTTGAATTTGTGTCAAAAAATTTGTTTGCGTTTTTCATAAATCTTAATTTTTGACCTATTTTTTCGATGTTTTTGAAAATCTAGGGTGGCTGTGACCGTACTTCCGGTCAAGTACCATACAGGTTTTTGACTCGGAAGAAATTGTAGTGTCATTCCATTTGAAAAAACAAAGTGAAAAAAATTACAATACATTTTTGGAATCGACTTAATTTTCTGAATCCAATAATACCACCCAAGTGACATTTCAAGTGTCAAAACTATTTTTGGGACCCATTTTATCTTTGCATCTAGAAGGGTGTGACCTCTCCCTCCATTCTTATTCTAATGGCCCATAATAACACTGCAAAAATTGTAGTCACCACAAAAAATGTTGTAAACATCAAACTCTTTTTTTGTTTTTCCTATTAAATTATAATAAAACCAATTTTTTTTCGATTCTTTTGTCTCTAATTTTCCTCACTCATTGGTCCCAATTTCAAAATTAGTACCATTTGAAAAAATGGAGCTTTTATTAAAAAACTGTTTTAGCAAAATTAGCCACCTCATAAGTCAAAAAATGTAAGGTTTTTTGTGGGGGGCATTTCACACCCCAAAAATTTGTACACCACTGCCGAATTTTCAGGGCACTGCCGTAAATTTGTACACCACTGCCGACTGTGAAGTCCCCCGACAGCCTAAAAATTCACAGACCACTGTCGAATTTGTTCAGTTTTTGCAACCACTGCCTAACATTTCCCACTAACACTGCCGAAAATTTGTACACCACTGCCGACTGTGAAATCCCCCCAGTTGTTTGTGACTACAATTTTTCCAGGGTTACTATAGTCCATTAGAATAACAATGGAGGGGTCACAACCCTCTAGATTGACAGATAAAATGGGGCCCAAAAATTATTTTGACACTTGAAGTGTCACTTATGTGAATTGTATTCACAAAATTAAGCAGATTCAAAAAATGTATTTGTTCCATTTGAAATTGCACATGAATTTGAATCAAAAAAACTAACTTGATGTGTTTTTGCTTTTTTCCCACTTTTTTCCAAAATCTCATTTTTTCACTGATTTCTTTGATGTTTTTATTGAAAACCTAGGTGGCCGTGACTGAATTTTCTGTCAAGTATGATACAGGTTTTTGACTTAGAAAAAGTCGTACATTCCGAATTTGGAAAAAAGTTTCATTTTATCTGAAGAAACACAGTTAGCACGACCATTTCCGGTTAAACCGGAAGTGAAAAAAATTTGGCGAATACACGCCCAACGCACATTTTAAATTCGAACACACAAAACTGCCATTTTACAGATAAATTAATATCTTAGAACGGCGGTTGATGCAATGACAGCTGTCAGCTGTGTGGCATTGAGAGACATTTTCTAGGCTTGCTAGATTTTGAGCAACGACTTTTTCTTATGGCCGCCATATTGGATTTTAACACTCTCGGATACACAAAAAGTTAGCTTTTCAAAAATGTAATCAACACCGCGGACAATTTTAAACGGCCTTAAATTTTTAATATATTTGAATGTAAATCTAATTTAAGTATTAGTGAAAACTTATGAAAATAACTACAAAAAAGTACACACATTTTTGAAATCGTTTATGGCATGTGAAAAGCAATTGAATTAAACGACAATAAAGAGTAGACTTGAAGACACGTGACTCTAAAAAAAGTCCACGTTGATTATTAAATTTTTTTGAATTTGAATTTTATTAGGTAGCTTACAGCTTAGACAGTACTTCTGAAACTTATTATTATTAAATATGATTTTAATTTTTGTTTTTCACCCCTCTTGGACCAATATGACCTGAAAGCAATCGCCGCCGATATATTCAGGAGCGTGTACCAAATTTTAGCTTGATATCTGTCAAACCACGTTCGTAATTTAATTTGTTTACCCGTTGCTAAGCACCGACAAATGAGGATCGAGCATGTGTCAGCGCATAGCTGCCATGCGCGTCATCCCCACAATCAAGTCAGCGTCTGCCGGCGACCGGCGTTTGTTTCATTCCACGGCCACCTGCAGTTCGCGCTGTTGCACCTGTCGCCCCCTCATCAATCAACAGGTTGCGCCCATCGGAACTCCCCCGAGACCCGATCCACCCCATCTCTAAAAAATTTTCCCTGAGCGGTCGCATCTCTAAAAAACAAGTGAAAATCAAAAAGGGGCGTGTGAAGTGTGCTGTGATAAGTTGGGAAATGGTTTTTGCATTGTTTTGAGTGGAGAAAGTGCAATGATGGAAGTGTTTTCTAGTTTCGGAGAGTCCTCCGAGGACTTCAAGGAGCTCTGGGAGTCCGAAGACCTCGATCCGGTAAGTATTTTCCGTTTTCCTTTTAATTGACAACAATCAAGATACCGTTGGAAATAACAAAACAATAATGTCAAACGTTCGCGTGCTGGTTGCCGTGGTAATTAACCAAACGATTCAACGGGTTCTTACTCTGAATTCCTAGAGTTTAGTTTGTTAATTTAATTTAATTAATTTAATTGACTTAATTAAATTTATGTTACCAATTACCATATCAACATCAGTTCGGTTTGTTTTTCCCACCTTTTGGCTTTTACTAATTACTAGCAATAATAATTAAGCTGGAATTTGAGTTTTATGAAAGTCTCTTTAAAGCTTAGAAGGGACTCCAGTCTATAAGTATATGTAAGCTTTGACAGTTTTGACATTTGTTTATTTATACAGCGATAATTTCGTTACCTAAACGTCAATTCTATTGTTTTTAAAACCACAGCCACCGCGCGGTACAATCATTTGTAACAATCCTATATCTGGTCAAATAGAGGGTGAAGCGGTTTTGAATAAGACATCTTTAAAACCCCAATAAAGCCTCGAATAAAGTAGTCACTGAACCATAAATATAGGTATTATGACTTGTTTAATACTTTAACAAGTCTATTTTGACTTCAAGATCTTTTTAAAAGATGTAATTTGGTCAAAAAATGAAATCTCAGGATTCTCTAAATGTTTCTTTTTTAGATATCCATTAAGCGAGCCATTAAGAGTATTTTTGTTGTCATAGGAACGGTCAAAACCCATGTTCATTGGTCGACCAATTCTAGTTACTATAGCAACGAAAAAACTTGTTGATTTCTCGTATTTAAATGTTATTTTCTCCGAGAAAACTGTTTGTTTAAAAATTTCTAATCATTACTACCTACCAATAAATTGGTGTTTAATTTAAGATTAGATTAGGTAGTAGTTAAAATCGCGTTGAGAAATACTTTTAACCATTCGGTGATGTAATTAAAAATAGATTGGGTAATGGGGGCTTAAGCGTTATTGAACAGTAGGCTCCGTCCGAGTGGCTGCTGCTTTCGACTGTCACTTGTTATCTGTCTTATCAGCTTTGAATTGCTCAGGAATTAAGATCGTTACCGGGATTATCATTTTTTTTTTAATTTGACATTTGTTTTCAAGTGTTTTACAAAGTACCAACCTGATGCGATTTTTTTGTTTTTCTGTTTTACAATGCCTACTTGTGTAGGTATTACGGGATGTTGGTCACATAATTGAGCTGTGTGATTAATTTTATCTTGTCGTAGCCCACTTGACCTGATCCGTTTCCGCTGCTGATGAATGAAAACTTTCGATATACCTATCTACATACTTTCCCCTGAAACATTTTGAAATTTTTGCAAAAAAAGTTGAAATATAATTAAGTGTAGGAATAGGGATTTAAAAAACCAATTGAAATAAAGAAAGTAAGAAAAATGCTGACGTTAATAAATATACAGGTGATTGTAAAGGATGTAAAAAATTACTCGAACATCGACTTTTTGATGAAATTTTACAATGCCCCCCTAACCGCCAATACAAACTTCTAAATTTCAAATGGCAACCCCCCACTTGTGATACATCATTTGAAAGCTAATTTCATTATCCAACCAATGCCAATGCTGTAAAATTTTTTGCAAGGGGTGATCCTTAGGCCGGAATACATTTTAAAAATTTTTACAGCCTAGATTGGCAATGAATGTGTCTCTCGAAATAAAAGTCAACCTGTTCGAGCGATTTTTTATATCTTTTGTCTCGTCTTTTGTAGAAGGAAAATCCTGGGATTTTTTTTTATTGTCTTGTAGCTCCAGAGAAAAATCCTCGGAAAACTCTAATTGCAACTTTTAAAAAAGTACCTATGTGTTCTATTTTCTATCCGTTTCTATCCTAAAAAAGAGAACATTTTTAGTACATGTATTTTGTTCATATACACTACCTGTGTAATATCATAAGTGAGAAGATTTTGTCGAAAAAATTTACTAATTGTACGTGAGTTTGTTGCCTAACAATTTTGCGAGTGATTTTTTGACAATGTCACGAGCAAAATTTGAATAAACTCGGGTCGATTTAGTAAATGGAGTTCGAATGACTAAACAAATTTTATCACTTGAAAACCGAGAGGGTAGCTACTAGGATTTTTAGTGGCCCACATTGCACATTTGTGCAATATTGCACACCCATTGCACGTATTGCACACCCATTGCACGTATTGCACGCCCATTGCACATATTGCACACCCATTACCCATTGCACACCGATTTGGTATTATCGGCATTATTGAGCAATTCCTGTAGTTTTAGGGCATAAAGCTTAATAATGCCCGAAATACAGCCATATACTGCTAAATATTGCCACTAATGCCTGTCTGTTATTGCATATTAATGCCACTACTGCTGGATCCTACCTGTAATGCTAGAATAATGCTCGTAATGCCTTTAAAATGTACACCTAATGCCAGTAGTGGATGACCCCTCGATTACACACTATTGCGCGGCATTACACACTATTGCGCAGCATTACACACTACTGCGCAGCATTGCACAGCATTACATAACATTGCACACGATTCTACACTATTGCACAGCATTACACACAATTGTACAGCATTGCATATTGCATATTACACATTGCACACTATTAAACGGCATTCCACATTACATATTGCACACGCAATTGCTCACTATTGCACACCATTGCGCAGCGACCTGATTCAATATTGCGCAGAGTGGTTATCCCCTCGTTGAACACCTACGCTTGTTTTGTCACTTGCAAATGAAATAACCCCTGTTGTATTACTCTTTCTGATTGGCTGATATTAATTAAAGTCGCGACCGGGTCGCGACTAAAGTTAAATACATAGTCAAAATAAATACAATTTGACGTAAATTTTTGTAAGAAAAAGTCGAGGGGAAAGTCGAGAGAAAAAAGTGGTAAAAACTGACAGACATTGACAGAATGGAGGAAGACTCAATTTTTAAGTCTCCACGCAAAAATTTTGTGTGGACACCAAGTGTGACTCTTCTCTAAATCAACACGTGTAACACCTCGTGTTAGTTTAATCGCAATAAAGTAAAATTTTCACCATTATTGTAGATTAGGCGATAGAAAACGTATAGTATTCTTTATTACCACTATCTCCCTTCAGTAGTATTTAAAAAAATGAAAAAATTGAGGAAAAATAGGAAACATAGAACGAAATTTTGTACATGGATTTGAGATCAGAAGACGGAGAATCAAGTAAAAAATTTCAAAAAATGCAAAAAATTGAAGCGCGGTAGAATCGAGTGAAGGAAGCCGCGAGCTCTTATCTGTTTTTGTTGGTTTTTAAAGAATTTTTACTTTGTATATCTAACCCTCGACCTTACTACAGTTCTTAAGTTTACAAAACTGACAGTGGAAAAAAGAAGGTTGCGTTAATTGTTTACGAGTTTTCATAAAAATCGTCCTTCAAAGTTCGTCCATAACAATTTAACGAGCGTAAAAGTTAAAATTATGAGACAAAAATAAAAAATTATGAAAAATCAGAGAAACCGCAATTTCTATTTTCTGCGCAAACTTTTTATAATTTACATAACCACTAGGTATAGGCTTTCCAAGTTGTTTATCATTCAATCTTGTAGCGCTCTAATGTAATTTTATAAAAATTAAAACGAATCGTAAAGGAATGCAATTGCGATTGCTTGGAGTTTAGGAGGGGGGGGGGGCAAGTTCTTATCTGATCTTATTAAAAAAAATCTTACGTCTAAAACTAATTTTAAAATAACGTGACTTTAAGGATGCGGAAATTAAAAAAAAATGCAATTTCCAAGATTTGTTCTTATCTGCTTTAATTTTTAAAAAATTTTAATTAAAGGTTATCAAAATTTCAAAAAAACTAAGATTATTCGAGTTCCCGTTAATTGTTTACTAGTTGTCTCGTCTAATTTAGATTTAAATATGTTCCTAGAATTGACCATTACTTGGTAAATCCCTCGGTAAATCCTGAAGCGTTATCTTCAACGATTTGAATTGCATGCGGCTTGCGTCATCGGCGTTCCCGAGAAGCATTTCGTGAATAAATTTAAACATTTTCAATTTCTCGAATTTCAAACATTTTCACTTTTTTCCACCAATCTCACCTCGTGCATCGCGCAATCTTAAGGCCAAATCCTTTATCTCTTGTTAACTTGGGACTTAATTAATAATAATAATATGTATCTAACTTACGATTCTGCAAAAATTTGTTGCTCGATTTTGATAACGTCTAATCCTCCCAATATCGCGGTTATCTCTTAATTCCACGGCGATAACCGCAACGTAAGCGATTCTCAATAAAATTCTCGAAAAATTTTCAGCGGTCAAGGTCGCAATTCGGTCGGTTACGTAAGGCCACGTCCGACATACTTCTGCATCCTCCAAAGGTCCATCCGCGAGATTATTTGTGAAAGGCGAATAACGTGCAGGTCGTTTACACCGGAGTACTGTTAGTTATTGGCGCAAAAAACGCGTCGTGAACGTTTTCTTCCATCATTTTTCGTGGGTTTGGTGATAATGGACTTTTGAAAGGTGGATGGTCGATCGAATTAAGGTCGATTTGCAGCTCTCTCCCACGCAGAACGGTTGAAAGTTAGAAATTGACACGGAATCGATCTTAATTGGGCGATATATCCGTTCAATTTCAAAAATTATGTATGTATACTTCGGAAAAGGATATTTAAATCACGTCGAAATTAATTCAAATTTTTCTCGGAAAAAAAATCCAAAATTGCCCCTTTGTGGGTGGGGCCCATGCACTCAAAAAATCTTCAAAATATTTCAAAATCAATTCAAAATAGTCCCATAATGCTTTTTACTAAAACTCTCAGTACGGCACCGAGTTGTCAAAAATTGTATAGTTTAATAGTCAAAAATTGCTAAAGAATCAGTAAAATGATTCAAAATGCTTGCAAAACAATTTTTTGATTAAATTTCACGGCGATCGACGAAAACACGCCGAAAAAAATGGATCCAAAATTGCCTTTTGTAGGTGCACTCAAAGAATCTTCAAGATATTTCAAAATCAATTCAAAATAGTCCCATAATGTTTTTTTACTAAAACTCTCAGTACGGCACAGAGCTGTCGAAAATTGTATAGTTTAATAGTCAAAAATTGTTAGAGAACCAGTAAAATGATTCAAAATACTTTCAAAATAAGTTTTGCATTAAATTTCACCGCGATCGACGAAAACACCCCGAAAAAAATTGATCCAAAATTGCCTTTTGTGGGTGGGGCCCATGCACTCAAAGAATCTTCAAAACATTTCAAAATAGTCCCATAATGTTTTTTTACTAAAACTCTCAGTGCGGCACCGAGTTGTCAAAAATTGTATAGTTTAATAGTCAAAAATTGTTAAAGAACCAGTAAAATGACTCAAAATACTTGCAAAATAATTTTTTGATTAAATTTCACGGCGATCGACGAAAACACGCGATAAAACGGCATTTATGTGCCCATAACTCCAGTTCCTTATCGCGGCCGTTATTCTTTTATGGGTTG
Source organism: Pycnomerus fuliginosus (assembly GCA_963924575.1). NCBI lineage: Eukaryota > Metazoa > Arthropoda > Insecta > Coleoptera > Zopheridae > Pycnomerus > Pycnomerus fuliginosus. The sequence goes on along the minus strand of OZ004624.1, from coordinate 15,878,060 downwards.
TAAAAAACAATCGAACTGTAACGCCCTTGAAACCCGCCGTTCGATTGATTATTTTTATTCCTCCAGAAGTCCACAGTGATATAATACCTGTCGACCCACATTTGACAAAAATAAAAAAAAATCGAACGATAACGATGATAAGACACTCGAACTTGTTCAGGGCCGGATGTCGGCCATAATCAATAATATAGTCAAATGTAATTATTTTATCGGGCCCTGTACTATCTACAGTTTTAATTCATGGTTGTGTTGGTAACATGCGTTCCTGATATGTACGTTTTGAATTACGATGCACAATTTCCATGCTTGGCTTTTTAATGTATTGTTCGTAGGTTGGTAATGGTTCGTGATTTATTAAAGGATTTGATTGGGTTTATGAATAGAATCGATTACAAGCCTGATTTTTCAAATAGTTTAATTTTTTTTCTGGGGTCTATTTTGAAAACTTTTTTGGTCGCGTTTCAGTAACATTGCATTGAAAATATTGACTTTCTCCAATTTTATTCAAGTTATTAATAATAAAATTGCATCAGTTGCATCTATTCAATTTAACTTTTTCAAAAATTCGAGTTATTTCACTCGGTTTTGATCCAGTTTCTTAGTTGTGGTCTATTTAGTGAAAAAAAGAGATTTCATTCACATGAAATTTTGACTTCCAGCCAAACACTCAAAATGATTTTTTTTAAAATCAGTTTTAATAATCAGCAATTATTGTCAAAAACTGTCATACATAATAATTGTTGACGGTTGTTTGAGTTGTGGGGCCATAAGAAAATCAAAAGTTGATCGTCATTGCTCTAGAACGCCTAGAAAATTTCTGTCGATGCCATTTGATTGACAGTTGTCAAAAATATAAAAGTTCTAAGTTTCATTTAAATAGCATCAATCGTTAATTTTAATTTAAAATAGCTATTTTCAAGTTTTTCGAAATAACTCAGGAACGAATCAAGATATCGGAGAGCTCTCTTCAGATTCTTAGTCACCAAAAAATAGCGCAACTTCTTTCTAATTTATCCAACTCCGTAACTCTTACCATTTAGATGTCAATAGTGAGCAGTGAAAAACCACCCTGTATATATTTTGTTATGTTATGTACGTTAAGTATGGTTAGGAATAAGGTTACTCGATTTACGCCTTTTTTCATCGCCTAATCTACAGATACTGAAACTTCTGTTTTATTGCAAATTGTTTTGATATTTTTACATTCCGTTTAAATTACTACTTAAATGTCGTAAAAATAACTCGACCAGCTAGAAGTTAAATATTTTTATTTAAATTTTAAATTAAACTAAAATTATACTATATCTAGACTCCATTCTTTGGAGGACGATGGTTATGTAAATCAGGTAAATAATAAAAAATTATCGCCACTAGATCAAAACTTGTGGTTTTGTTCACTCGATTCTTCATCTATTAATCTACATCTGATTTATTATATTCATTACGCCAAAAAACAATGAATCACCTTTTTTGCATTTATACAATTACCTATACGAAACGACATTTAATTATGGAAGATTAACGCGAGCAGATGTAAACTTCAGTTGCGTTTTGTATATTTTTCCAATTTTGTTTAAGTAAATTATAAATATAGTTTAAAGTGCAAGGTTATGAAAATTCTGGAAAAATAACTAGGAACAGACAATAATAAATAACATGCGGTTTTTTTGATTCGATTCTCCATCCCTTAATTTACAATTCACATAAACGGAGAGGGGGCGGAAATAAAGTATTATTAAAAATTACGGACAACAGCTGAAGACTTGCAGTTTTCACTACGGAATCCCTCATCTAAGGAGTTAAATTTTTATAATTTATTTTCACAAAATAAAACGTCTTGGTGGTCTAACGTCGGCGACTTTCCTTCGAAAATACCAGGCGTGAAGCCACTACCGTTACCATAGTGGCATTGACCCGCCACTCCCAATCCCACCGAAGGGGCCCCAACATTGCGATATAATTTTTTTTCTTCGCCAGGCAAATTGCCCCCCAATGTCCCACTTTCAATTTGCTGATGCATCGAAACAATCGCAAACTCTGCAAAACATCAACAAAATCCGATGACCTTTGCGTACCGCAAATGTTTGTCACGCGTGATGTAAGCCAAGATCCACCGTTATTGCGGGCATTCCTAGCTAATTTCACGCCTTATGTCCAAGGACGAGTCGCGCCGGTACCCAGGCCGGAAGTCCCTAAAACTTGGATTTCTTGGATTCTAGCACGTGGTTATGAGAGAAAGTCTGTGAAACCGGCCGCGGCAGCTCGCCTTGACCGTTGAGATTTGATTCCTGTGAAATGTTAAAATAAATAGAAATAAAAATGTTGAAAACGATCTGCGCGAAAATTAACGCCGAGTAAGCTTCGCGGGGCAATGCTCCAAGTCCCATTTTCGTCTTCGGCCAAGGTGCTAATAAATTCGAGTCGGCGGAAGTTGAATGACTCGAAGGCTCTCTAATTGAATTTATTACCACGAGCTTGTTAATCTGAGGAATTGTTTTAAACTGGGTGTGAAAACCCAAAAAGTCGAAACCGAGAGAAACTGACTAAAACAGGAAAGGGGGACAAAGTTATCCCTCCCCCTCCAGCAATACCTCTCAAGATTTTGTTTATTTCGAAATTTTACAAAAAACCATGGGCTTTGTTCGAGGGGTTGACCAGTCATCAAAAATTTCATATTTCCAACACTTCCGCGACATTAAATCAGCCATTTCCATAGTGGTGAACTCCTCGTGCGAAACCGAAGTTCTTTATTATTTCAATTGATTTCTCGCTTTTGGCTCCACCAAATCTCGGCTTCGCCTCAGTTTTTTACAACTTCAATTGACTGCTCGCTTTTGGCTCCGCCAAAGACGTAAAACTTCAGCTTTGCCTTAGCAGTAAAAAACGGAGGCGAAGCCGAAGTGTTGCGAGTAGTCATTGTTTAAATACGAGTTTATTGAGCTTTTTGAAAATTAACAAGTTGAAGTTTATTGACAATTGTAATTGTTGACATTGTTTTTTTCCTCGTTTTTTTCTTTGTTGTTCTGTCCATCCATGGTATTGTAGGTATGCGCCTTTCCATGCCGGCCACTTTGAAATGCGTAGGTATGCAGCATTTTCAAACATCAACGACGACAATTAATAATGGAACTTGTAAGAAGATGAAGTTTCAAATTAAGATTCAAATGGAAATAATCGTAATTTAGAAACTGGTCTTTTTAAAATTTTGTTGTTGACACGCAGTGAGACAACTCTAACTATATTGTCTGTTCCCGGATGTAACTGAACCACACGACCCATATTCCATTGTAATGGGCTACTATTTTCTTCTTGTATTAGAACTATTGAACCAACACGTAGATGATTTTGGACATGTTCTTTCCATTTTGCCCGTGTCTGCAACTCCGTCAAATACTCCCTTTGCCACCTGGACCAGAATCGCTGTACCATCGCTTGTAGTCTTTCATACTTTTTCAGACGATTTTCGTTGGTTTGAGTATGGTCCTTTTCGGGCAAAGCGGTGAGTGGTTTTCCCAAAATGAAGTGTGCCGGGGTAAGGGGATTGATGATTTCGTTGGGATTGGAAGGTAGGGGACATAATGGAGTGGAATTCAGTATTGCTTCAATTTGAATTAGAACGGTACAAAAGTCTTCAAAATTTAAATGAGCATCTCCAATAACACGCTTTAAGTGAAACTTGATTCTTTTTATGCCTGCCTCCCAAATTCCACCGAAGTTGGGGGATCTGGCAGGTATGAAATGCCAATTTATATAATCCTGTGACAAAAAATTGTTAATTGTATCTGAATTCGAATCTAGAAATTGATAAATCCTTTTTAATTCGGCATCTGCTCCAATAAAATTACTACCATTATCGCTATATATGTTTTTGGGCTTTCCTCGTCGACCAATAAAGCGTTTTAATGTTGCTAAAAAACTATCTGTGGTTAAATCAGAAACTGCTTCTATGTGCACAGCCTTTGTGGCTAAACAAATGAAAAAACACACATAACCCTTTATCAGTTTTCCTCCTCTAGAAGCCCTAGTATTTCGATCCTTCAACAGAAAAGGACCTGCGAAATCGATGCCGATATTGAAAAAAGGTAGGCTTTGATTTACTCGAAAGGATGGCAAATTTCCCATTAGATTGTGAGTAGGAACTGGTGGATTGCATCGAAAGCATCTGACACCAGTTGCGCACAACAGATCGTACTAACTTTCGACCACCTATTGGCCAAAATCGTTGTCTAAATGAGTAAAGTAACATTGTCGGTCCACAGTGCATCAAACGCTCATGTTCTTGTTTTATTAGTAATTTTGTGAACACATGTTTGTCGCATAATATTAAAGGGTGTTTTTGATTGTACTCGATATCTGCATTTTGGATGCGACCTCCAACTCGGATTAAATTATTGTTGTCTAGAAAAGGATTCAAATTGAGTATCTTACTCTGTTTATTGAGATGTTTGGTGTTTTCTAGACGATTATAGTCTTCAGGAAACGAAAGCTGCTGTGCTAAACGAATTAAGGCATGCAAAGAAGACTCTAATTCTTCGGTAGTTAATACACCAATTTTAATATTATTGTTATCGTTACTTACTTTGGACCTTAGATTTGAAATAAACCTTAGCACGTGTGCAAAGACTCGCTGAATTTTCTTGGCTGATGAAAATTGGTTAAAAATGTCAGAGTCATTGGTTACAGCAATATTTATAATAGTTGTACGTTGCTCAGGAATATGGTTATCATCGATATTGTCAGGATTTTGTAATTTTAATTTTGGGCTACTAAGCCATGATGGCCCGCTAAACCAAAGCGAGGATTCCTTAAGATCCTTAACACTTGCGCCTCTAGAAAGAATATCTGCAGGGTTTTCTTTAGTGGAAACATGATACCAATCATCGATGGAAGTTAATTGCTGTATTTCGCTAACTCGGTTTGCTACGAATGTTTTCCATCTGTTTGAGGAACCCTTGATCCAACTTATTGTGATAGTAGAATCTGTATAAAAGTACAGTTTATTGAAATTCATATTCATCGAATTAACAACCTTATGTGCTAATTGAGCTGCTAGAAGTGCTGCACATAACTCAAGTCGTGCTACTGTTACCTTTTTAATAGGTGCTACTCTTGATTTTGCAATTAGCAAATGAGAAGAAAATTGATCTGATTGATTTTTACTTCTAACGTAAATGCAGGATCCATATGCGCTTTCGCTAGCATCTGCGAACACATGCAACTCGACATAATCATAATCTTGAATTAGTACTCTTCGATGTATTGTAATAGTGTTTATCAAAGGCAATTGTTCACGAAACTTAATCCAACTAGAGTGAAGACTTTGAGGTAAAGATTCATCCCAGCTAATCTTTGCTTGCCATAGCAGCTGCATAAGCAATTTTGCGACAACAATTATAGGACCTAAAAGACCTAACGGATCAAAGATTTGTGCAATAGAAGCAAGAATTGTACGCTTAGTTACTGTTTTATTGTCGATTGAATTAGAAGTTGAATATTGAATTGTATCACAATTGGCATTCCATAGAATGCCTAAAAGTTTGTTTGGCTCGTTTGCTCCAATAGTCAAAACGCTTGCATCCAAATCGCTTTTGATTCTAAATTGACCACATAAATTAACATCGTTTGAAAGCCATTTTCGAAGGTCGAAATGTGCGCCAGATAAGATTTCACTAATCTCATGCTGTAATTGTAATAGTTCAGATTTAGAGTCACATCCCGTCAAAAGATCGTCCACATAGAAATCGTTTTTTATGACATTACTCGCAGCAGGATATGTAGTTTCATTGTCAATAGATAATTGATACAAAGATCTTATAGCTAGAAATGGAGCTGAGGCTGTTCCATACGTTACAGTGTTTAATTGGTAACACTTTAACTCATCGTCTTTATGTGAACGCCAAAATATTTTTTGTAAATCTCGTTGCTCTGGATCAATTAATATCATCCTATACATCTTCGATATGTCTGCTGACATTACATATTGATGTTTTCGAAATCGTAATATTATTGAAATTAAATCGTTTTGTATTGTAGGGCCTACATATTGAACATCGTTTAGACTTAGACCTGAATCGGTTTTCATACTAGCATCAAATACTACACGAACCTTTGTTGTCAAGCTTGAAGCACGAACTACCGCATGGTGAGGAATGTAATAACTTAGGTGACGATCATTGTCAATTGGTACTTCTGTCATGTGACCTAATTGTAAATATTCCTTCATGAATTTCGAGTACTCTATGGAAAGCTCAGGATTTCTTGCTAGTTTGCGCTCTATTGAGAAAAATCGGCTCTTTGCTAATTCCTTAGAATTGCCTAAGTCTACGAAATTGTCCTTTAATGGCATTTTGACAACAAATTGTCCCTGTTCATTTCGTTTGAAATTATTTAAAAAATGTGATTCGCAAAATTGTTCTGTTCCTTTTTAAATAATTCCCATTCACGGCGCGTTTTTGGGTCCAACTTTATTGTTATTAAATAAATAATTAATGCATCCCAATGATCGGTAGGTTGCTTTAATGCCTTTAATGATCGTAAGTGTTTAGTTATTGTATCAAAGAGTTTTCTCAATTCTATGTGAGATTCCTTTGTAACACTTGGATAATCGAAAATAGATTTAATATGACTGTGTATAATCAGAGATTTTTGCTCATATCTTTCAGTAAGCATATTCCAAGCAATAGGATAATTTTCAGAAGATACTTGAATAGACTCGATAATTTGCAAAGCCTCCTTCTGCAAAGAAGATCGCAAATAATAGAACTTCTGAATGTCTGATAAATTAGTGTTATCGTTAATGAGTGCCTGGAAGCAGTCTCTAAATTCGACCCAACTACTATACTGGCCATTGAAATTTGGTAAGGAAATTGTTGGCAATTTGATTTGCTGTAACATTTGATTAACCGAAGAGGATGAATTGGTTGACTTTTTAGTTATATCGGAGCAAATGACGGTCTTTGAATTGATTGTAAATTGTACATCGCTTATTAAGGCAAAATAATCTCGTTCAAAAGATGAACGTTCTTGATCTTCGATAGCTTGGTCATAATCTGCTTTCTTACTGCTCATATTTTCAATCTGACTTTGCACGCTATCGAACTCATCAAAAATCGGTTCGAATTTAGACAATCTTAATTTTAACTCCAGAACTATTTTGTCATCAACTTTGGCTTTATCAATTGAATCAAAATATTCTCTCAAACGCGTTATTGTGCCTTTAAGGGCTAACTTTTTGTTTTTGAGAACGTTTATGGATGGCGGTGACATTATTGTATCGATCTAGTGATTGATTATTCGACGAATTGAATTCACACGAGGAATCGGAATAGACAAATGGAAAATAGGGTGAATGGGCACTTACTCAGTGATAAATAAGTGGATTTGGGAAGGGAAGAGGATGGCAGAAATTGTTTTCCTGGTTATTGACAGGTGAAATTCTTCCTTATATCGTTGGCAGCTGAATTTGTAGATTTCTTCGTTTTCTTCGATTGTTAAATTGTAGTTTGGACGCTGATAACCATCGTTGTCGTCATCCGGCCCGAAGGACCATGTTTAAATACGAGTTTATTGAGCTTTTTGAAAATTAACAAGTTGAAGTTTATTGACAATTGTAATTGTTGACATTGTTTTTTTCTTTGTTGTTCTGTCCATCCATGGTATTGTAGGTATGCGCCTTTCCAGTCATTTGAAGATGTAGTAAACTGAGGCGAAGCCGAGGGGCTGAGCAGTCATCAGAAATTTGTACACCACATTTCATATTTCCAACACTTCCCGCGACATTTAATCAGCCATGTACACCACATTTCCATAGTGGTGATTCCCTCGGCTTTGTTCAACTTTAAGCTCAAGGTGATTTTATGTTTTTTTTTCTAATTCTTTTGTCATCTCAATCCGTTTTGGAGTTATCAGCACTTTTCCACTCATTCTATTATCTAACGGGGTGAGCCTCTTTAATTTTCCGTGCATTTTAGCTAGTTTTTGAGCGATATTTTTCGGGGTTTAACCAGGATTCAAGCCCGTCCTTTTCTCTTTCCATTAAAAGTCCTTCAAAATAAAGATTAATCCATCTTGTTAAATTTTCTTCAACGCCATATATTACATAATTTACAACAAAATGCGTAGAAATCGGTGCATATTTTTCTTTAAGTTGTAAATTATGCAGTGTTATAATTATGATTTCACTAAGTTGTCAATTAAGCAGTTTAACACCTTAAATTGTATTATCCTTCTGCTTTCAATTAGAAATTATCTCGGAAATTATGTGATTATGATGTTGGAAGAAATTTCACAAAACATTGAGGAATGGATTAATTTTCATTTTGAAGGACTTTTTTTAATAAAAATAAAAAGCCTGTCTAAATAATTGGTTTAAATAATGGAGTTAAATAAAAGTTCTTGATGATTTCAATAATTCCAGTACATGAAGGGAGTCCAAGGGAGTCAGTCTACGCAGTAGGTATAGGGTTTCGCAAGACCAAGACAAGACAAGACAAGACTAGAGCCTATCTTGGTCTTGGTCTTGAACAAGTCTTGAGGAGACCGGTCTTGTCTTGGTCTTGAATGGCCAAGACCAAGACAAGATTAGACCAATATTGGTCTTGGTCTCGAAAGTCTTGTTTATGAACCGAATTCTAAGAAAGAAAACAAAGGCATTGTGGTATTGTAACATGAAAATCTGGAAAGCCACGTGCTCTAATGCTGTTTTGTCTTCAGTTCAGTTTAGTAGTTGGTAGGTAGTTATCAGTTAGCCACCTTTTGTGATTGCAGTACTGTTATTTGTAATTGTAATGGGATCCAAAGAAACCAAGTACCTAAGTCTTAATTTCTAATTAATTTTTATTACATATGGGCCGTCATTTTCACCTCCAGATAAACCTATCTGCCGGTTAATTCCCATAAGTATGGGAATTATCCGACAGACAGATTTATCTGGAGGTGAAAAGATCAGCCCTTATTAATATTTCTAATTCATAACAAACAATTACCTAATAGTATATCTTACTGACTCGGACCGCCACTTCAGTGCCTGTTGAGAGGTTGTTTTCACAGGCTTCGCTTACCGTTCAACCCAATCGAAATAGACTGCTACCTCAATCCATCGAAATATTGCTTCTTGTCAGATCTTGGACTTTTTTAGAAAGTTGAATTTGTAATTTGAAAACAAAATAAAGAACTTTACACCAATAAGTTATTATTGCATTTATCTCGTGTTAATTTCAATGATGGCTCGTAATGTTTGTTTGAAAAAATAGCCCTCATTAAGATTATACCTAATGTCAAAATTTAGAAGATAATTCATTTTATTTTAAGATTAATATGGGGATGTGCTGATGTGTTGTGCAATGTCATTTCAGTACTCCTTCCAGTGTTGAGAAATGTCACTCGACACCCATCGTTGCCGCTGTTCAATTTTAGAGCAATTTTTTCAAAAATTGACCCCCAAGACCAAGACTTTAACAAGACTCTTGGTACAAGACTCTTGGTCTTGAGAGGTCAATCTTGGTCTTGGTCTTGACTTAAGTGAAAGCATCTTGGTCTTGGTATTGTCTTGAATTCGAGACCAAGACCAAGACAAGACCAAGACTAGTCTTGGTATTGTGCGAAACCCGAGGCGAAACCCTAAGTAGGTAAAACAGTCCGGCTGTATTATCGGCTCTGCCAGTTTTGAGATTGCTGTGACACAAGAATGACAAAAATGACTAAGAACTAATTAATCTGCTACAAAGTGTCATGAGATGAAAGCTCCCAAAAGCACCAGATCTAGTGCATTAAGCTCCAAAATTGCCAACCCTTAGACTAACGTCCGTTATTTTCGTCTAATCACGTTGATTGGAGTAAGTATTCATAGATGTCCTTCTTTTGTTAAAATCTCGATTAAAATCATCAATAAGGAATGAAACATACCGCTCAAAAACTAGCGAAGATACAGAGAAAATAACAGTGACTGTTTTTTTTTGGCATTTTTCGACCATTTTGTTTAATATTTTTTACACTTTTTTAAAACGAAGTTCGGCTAATATTTAGAAGAACCTTGTGAAGAGCGCATCATTTACGAAATTTTCTTGGCCGCTTAAATCAATCACTCCATTTTTAGCCGCTTACCTAATCATGAGAAATTAATTCTTTAGCTAATTTTTTTTTAATTTTTTTTAATATCAGATATATTACCAACAAAATGTTGAAGAAAGTATAGTTATAAAAGGTAAAAAATTTACTAGAGAGCAGATATAAATTTGCGGTTTTCTTTATTAGATTTTTATTCGTCCTTTCTGCAAACCTTGAACTTTTATGATTCATTCTTATATTGTATTAAAAGGGGCCTAATTTGTTCATTGGTAGTGAAATCGTTAAATCGTTGAGTCATAATCATTGTAATATTTTGGACCTGGAAATTAAGGCCTTTTCAAAAACTATTTTAGCAGTTGTATGTTAAAACAGCTTTAAAATAACTTGTAGATCGGTGTCTTATCGAAATCCATTTTGACCTCTGCATGAATCACAACTGATGAACTTTGTTTTATCACAAATCAAAACCTGTTAAAGGTGCTTTAAAATTATGTACATATAATTTCAATATGTTTTGGAATTATCCTCATTCTCATCTCTTGAAACAAGAATTAGCAATTTTTTGGACGTGTGCTTCATATCAAACAGTTTTGGCGTTATATTCTCATCTCTTGAAACAAGAATTAGGGCTGTTTTTTTGGATGTCTGTAAAAATGGAAGCTACTCAATTTAAACAAGTTTTTGCATCAAATAAAAGCCCATTTAAAGAACTTGAAATCGATGGGCTGACCAGTCATCAAAAATTTGTACGCCACATTTCATATCTCCAGCATTTCAGCGACATTTCAGCAGCCATGTACACCACATTTCCATAGTGGTGAACTCCTTGGGCGAAACCGAAGTTTTTTACTGTTTCAATTGACTTCTCGCTTTTGGCTCCGCCAAAGCTCGCAAAGCTTCGGCTGCGCCTCAGTTTCTTACATTTTCGAATAACTGCTCGCTTTTGGCTCCGCCAAAGCTCGCAAGACTTCGGCTTCGTCTTAGCAGTAAAATTTGAGTCTTGCGAGCTTTGGCGGAGCCAAAAGCGAGTAGTCATTTGAAAATGTAAGAAACTGAGGCGAAGCTCTGGCGGAGCCAAAAGCGAGTAGTCAATTGAAACTGTAATAAATTGAGGCGAAGCCGAGGGGCCGATCAGTCATCAAAAATTTGTACACCACATTTCATATTTACCCCTCGTTGAAAACGATGTCTTCACAATCCGTTTCAAAGTTATCCTCATTTTCATTCCCTGAAGCGAATATTAGGCCAGTTTCGTATTCGGTGAAAGAGCTTTTTCAAATAATATTTCAACCTTTATCCTTCTCAATTAATTTCAGAGTTAGGTATACGCATTTTCATACCTTCAAACGAGAATTAGGCAATTTTTTTGGATCCTTGTAAAAATGAAAACTATGTACCTTTAAACAAGTTAAATACCGAATAAATATTTTTTTTGTCCCAGAATTTCGAGTTTGAAACATCCGCAGCAATGAAATCGTTTTAGAAAGTCATTATTGAACCATAAACTTCCCAATTCACCGTCCGTAAACCGCATTCATTTTCTTTTACTCCCCAGTGAGTGGCTTGTTGTTTTTTTTGTCCATCAGGCCATTGATAAGATCGCTTCCGGTCTGACGGACCACATTCCATCCACTCAAAAGAATCAAGAACGTCCCATTAAAAAACCATCTTTACGTTCACTCTAATCGCCTCTTTAATTTGAATACCTCAGAGGGTGAAAGTCGCCACAATTTGCCACCCCCGTATTTCCACCCCCGGATTTACGGAGGTGGTTGCTTTTGCGAAAAGATTAACGCACGGGATGGAGGTGGGCGGCGATAAACACCCGCCTCCAGCGCGTCAATCTGGATCGAAGCTATTTTTATTAAAGAAAAAAGGAAAAATGCAGATATTGTTATGCAACGCGACGTGATTAATTACAATTCATAATCCTGTTTACCACGATAATATTCTAAGGAAATTGTCGATGGGCTGCATTATCTTAATAATGTGACACCCAAACGAGCTCGTTTATTGATATTTTAATTGTCTTGGCCTTGTCATCTTTTTTCATCGAATTTCCCCGTTTTTAAAGCTAAAATAAGGAGTATGGGTGATAGTGTGCAACCTTGCCGGAGGCCCTTTTTTCAAATGACTCTTCAAGTATTATTTTCCCACAATTTGCAGTTACACGGTTCTTTATAAATAATTTATTCTTAAGTAAGCAGTAAACATTGATTTAAGACAACCGGAAAGGTCAGTTTTAAAATTTAAATCCCGCGCCAAAAGCGGAAATCACAGTGCAATCATAACAAATTTAGGATTTATTATAAATGATTATCATCAAGTAAACAATAAATAACAATGATTAAAACAACCGTAAGGCGAGTTATTTTGGGAAAAATTTCATTTAAATGGCGTCAATCGTTATAGATATTAATTTTTTTATTTAAAATCGCAATTTTCTGATTTTTCGGAATAACTCGGGAACGAATCAAAATATCAGAGAATTTTTTTCCAAAATGTTTTTTTTTGCAAATTCTTGACGAAAATTCGAAAATCATCACCATAACCTCGAAATTTTCTTCAGCATTTTTCGGAAGAATTTCCACAAATTACGGCTTACAACGATATCACGAAAGTTACCTTAAACAGCAAACAAAACAATTTTCACGAAATTTTCAGAAAAACGACGGGCGATCTAATTTTTCCCAAAATAATTCATTGTTATTTATTGTTTACTTGATGATAATAATTTATAATAAATCCTCAATTTGTTATGATTGCGCTGTGACTTCCGATTTTGGCGCGGGATTTAAATTTTTTGACTGACCTTTCCGGTTGTCTTAAATCAATGTTTTTTCCCCCCAAAATGGTAGAACAATTTTTAGAACCAGAAAATCATCTGCCCTGTATTTAAAAGCCTTTTTTTCGCGATTTCGTCCGGTTGACCGCAAATTCATAACTGTGATTGGTGCATTTACCACATTTTCTAGAAATTTGTTTCATAAAATTGTCAAACTAATGTCAATTTCTAACACACCTCCGTGAGAGGGTTTTAAACGGTCAGCGCTATGACATTGTCGCTAGGCAACATACTGCAAAATGGATAAATGCACCAATCACCGTTATAAATTTGCGGTCAACCGGCGAAATCGCGAAAAAAAGGCTAAAGTTGATATGCGCAGTCATTTTTGCTGTCAGTTATGTGTCATTTATCATCATTGTAGGTTAAAATAGCACGTGGTAAACGTGAAAAGTCCCAAATTCTGTTGACAATAGTGAGAAATGACGTATAAATGCACTAGAAATGACACAAGATCAACGCATGCGTATATCATTCAAGGAAGGACCTATACTTTAAATTAAAAGGACACGCCAAGGTCCCAAATCCAAAATTGATAAAAAGTTATTTTAAAGTAAATCAGTACTAATGAAATCTTCTGAAGGAAAGAACATTGACAAAATAATGCCGGTCTTGGACTAAGAACTTTGGGAATGGTAATTTTCGTTTTGTATCTTATCATTTTTGCATCCTCAATTTCCATCAAATGCGAGTATTTTAAAAGCCGTTAATTAGTGGGCTCCAAAATGGCTAGACCTAGAAATCTTAATTTTTCTAAAATCTAAAGCGTTAGTCGTGCATATACATATTCTATTGAAAGCCCATGACTCAGTTGTTCAGCGGTCTATCTGATGAGAAATCCGCCAACCTTAATTCTTACAGACACAGTCATTGACCTTTACTTTCTTAACAGTTTAATACCGCCGGTTAGTATCACGTAATTCCTTACCTACCTTTCACCCATCATGTGAATTAGATTCCATCTTGAATATATGAAACTGGAGTAATTCCCTATCGACCCGCATCCCCCATCATGCAAGTTTCAGAAGTAATAAATCGATGTGGGCCAGTTGCATAAATCACCTCCTTTTCGAATTAAAAAAAAATCAAATGTCAGCTAAACTCGTTCAAAAAACAATGGCGAGCTTACGAAACCGGCTAAGTGTATTCAAATTTCTTCAATCTCTTTTTTACAATATGTGGTAGCGTGAAAAATATGTCACCTTCCCTTCTATCAGTGGAACTTGAGAGGTACTTTCTACGGATTTTGCGGTCGAGGGGGGGCAACCAACACCCAGGATTTTCGATTTATCTGCATAAGAACAGCGGCAAAGAAGGTTCAAATTAGATTTACGAGCGAATTTTTATGGACAGTTAAAGCGTGTCGATGACTTCCGCATGAATAAACATAGGTACTGGTGCTAATTCTGGATCCCAAAAGTAACTGTTTCAATTTTATTTTTGTCTATAACGCCCGTTTGCCCACCGCCGGTGCTTAATTTTAAATCACCCTTAAAAAGACAAGAATGACGTTTGTCCAAGAAAAGTGTCGTTATTAATTTTTAAGTCAGATTTAAGCCATATGTAACGTCGGTGCAAATGGGTACTTATAAAGTTTTCTGTCCAGGTTTTTCAAAGCTACTGTCTCAAAGAAGCATTGAAAACTAATAAAACAGAGGATAAAAGAAGACTCTTCTAAAACCACTTTGTCTGAAGGGTTGACAACGGGAAAAAATTGTATACACTATATCTATATTTCAAATATATTTCCATATTTTAAACATATTTTCATATTTCAAATACATTTTCGTAATTTTCATATTTCCATATTTTCATTTTAATTCCATATTTCCACCGTATTTCTTTCCCGTTTAGGTACATATACATGACTAGATAGGAAGCAATTGCAATACAATACCTATACATGTAATGGGATACGAGGCAGGTACATAATAAAGAATCGATAAAGTACGCTTTAAGTTTGTTATTAATTTTTCTAATCAAAACAAAGAAAAATCTGACCACCAACCTTAGTATATCAGGCAAGGGAGCAATAACCATTACACACGAATAGAATACTATGCTTTATCCACGGGCTTTAAAGCGAAAAAATCTCGCACCCATTGTATAATGAGTCCATTCTGCAACACCCGTGGATAAAAACTTTTCACAATTCACCAGGAAGATCAAATCTTTACGTTTAGGGTCCTGGGAAACCAAAAAAGTGCTTTCTGAAAAATGTCTGTCTGTGCGCTACAGACCAAACTACTGGACCGATCTGGCCGAAATTTGGTATGTACACATTGTATGATTTAAGGAAGAACTGGTTAGACTTTGGGCGAAATCTACCCACGGAAAGTGCCATTTTGGCACATCAACTTGAAAATTTTAAATGCAAACCATGATTTTTCATGTCAGAATAGGATAGCTCTTCAAATTCTGCTTCCAAAAATGTATTAACACTTAGTGCCCTTTGGCAAAAAAATCATCAAAGACACGCTACAAGCGGAAGCTACTAAAGATATCGAGATGAAATTATACGCATACGTTCAGTGATGCGATTTTGTGCCAAATCGGTCGATTACATTTAGACCTGTGCGCCGACAAGTAGTTTATCGGCGGCGGCGTAACACGGAATTTGACTCGGCGGCGATCGGCGCGCCGGCGTAAACGCCGGCGAACAGTTTTGCAACGGCGTCAACCGGCGCGCCGGCGCTGATTTTTGTTTTTCATGTTTTTTTTCATGATTTCAAGCAAACGCATAAATACCTATTAATTTTATATAATTTTAAGCGCAAAAAACACTTGTAATAATAATTTTTTCCGTGAATTGTTCATTTATGGGTTTCGTTAATGTATACAAAATCGTGCATTAATAGGCTCTGTTAATGCACGATTTTCTATTAATCAACGATTTTAGTATAGGCAATCAACTATACATGTCCTGACAATAAACAAGAATTTAAGTGACATCTGTCAAATTTTGAAAATCTACAAATTTAAATAAAAGTCCCATCAATGGATACTCAGAATCTTAACTTAACACCACCTGAAGTGCTAGTAAGTGCAAATCTTGCGAGCTTAAGTTTGTTTCCAGAAAAAAGCTGTAAAATTTATGAAAAAACTTATGCCAATTTCATTTCATGGTGCGAGAAGAAAAATGCACTGCGACACTCAGAATCTGTGCTTTTGGCAAGGCAATTGACATTTAATTTCTCACGTTTTGTTCATCGAGCTTCGGCACTTTTTAAATTGGATGCATGTTTGGTTGCATAACCGTTTATCAAACGCAATTTTGAAAAACAAATTTCGCCAATTTAATGATAATACAATCCACGGAAAAATATTGTAACTAACTCGAGTGTTAATAGGCGATTAATAATCTCTATCATTAACGCGTTCGCTGCGCTCACGCGTTAAAATCTCTCGATTATTAATCGCACTCATTAACACTCTTGTTCGTTAAATAACTATTAATGAAGTTAGTGACAAGGGGAACGAGAAAACTTATAAAAAGACGAAATTGGTACATTCACCTACAATTTTTGTTGAAAGTAGTAAGAACCGTAGGAACCGTCCCATTAATAAAAAACACCCTCGACCCTCAAAAACACCTGTTAAAGACCCCGTCACGGCGCATTATACGGCGCACGGCGTACCAGTGTACAGTTACCGCACCAGTCACGTGACTCGAGTCGAGCTTTTAAAAAACTTCTACTGTATTAAGGGTTGCTCACCTAACACTATGTTCTTTTAAAATTAACGAAGCCCTCAGAATCTCAGCATATTATACGTCCCGGCCCCGGCGTCACCGCCGGGAAAAAACCAGCGGCGGCGCGCCGGCGCGCCGTGTGAATTTAATCGGCGGCGGCGTAGGGTATGTTTTTGTCGGCGGCGGCGGCGGCGCTCGGCGGCGCACAGGTCTAATTACATTATATCCAGATTTATTCGTTTATGGCGTCTCTCATACGTTTACATGGAGTGCCCCCAATAAATTCGGAGAAAAAATGCGCTTATTTTGCGAACGCTGCCTAAACGTTTGGAGATGGAACAAAATCTTATATGGAAGAATTGTTGGCAACAAATAGATCTACGAAAACCTGGATCACCATGGAAAAATTCTAAAATTTGTAAAAAAATCGTCACGTAATATCATCCCTAAATAAGAATTACAACAGATTCATAATAACTTTTGTAAGCTTCCGGAAAATTAGCAAATTTTTTTCAGTATATTACTTTCATATTTCCAATAAATTTCCCTCGAAATTTGCATATTTTCAGTGTATTTTCATATTTTCAGTATTGTTTTCATATTTCCAGAATATTTTCATATTTTCAATATATTTTCATATTTTAAATATATTTCCATATTTTCGGGCCCTCGTACAACATATTTTCGCCCTTCGACTTTGTCTTAATAATTATAAAACCTTGTTCAAAGCTTTTAATAATTATTATAACACCTCTGCTCCTTATTAAGTTAAAATAAATTCAATAAAACCTTACCCAAGTAGCAATATTTAAGTTTTGTTTTTGCCGAGGTTTTTGCCTTCAAGGTCATCGTTCTGGCAAGGCAACAGTTTTTTAAAGCTACTTTCTTTAAGGAGCATTTGAATTCGTATAATAAAGCAGTTTTACAGCAACAAATAATCTAAGTATACAGGGTGTCCCAGGTATGCAGTCATTAGTTTTCAGGGGCGATTCTACATCGAAAAATATGAAGAAAAGTTCCTATAAACACGTGTCGCTCCAAAGGGGGAGGGGGCGTCTAAAATTCGATTTTTATTTAGTCACTCATTAAGTTTTTGCATCTATCTGACATTATTAAGCATCAGCAGATTACTTTAGATACTAATTTTTAGAATCCGTTCAGTTTTGTAATTTAATAAAAATAAATATTGTCCCTTCTTGATCAGCCCGGTCAATGTAGATAAATTTTCGAATCCACTTTTCCCGAAAATGGTTGGTTCTACGGAGTAGCAACAAGAGGGGCTTTTTTATGTAATTTTAGTCAGACAACCATATTTCGGCGAGGAAATGTCAAAAAAATGGCGCATAAAAAATTGGTTGAAAAAAGCAATAACCCTCCCCCCAGTTTCGAACGCATCAAATCCGCTTTTTGCTGATAACATAATCTGATGGAGCTTATTGATGTCAGACAGTGCGCAAAAAATCATCGCTGTAGCCCAAACGGTTCCTGACTTATTAAATAAAAATCGAATTTTAGGCGATTTCCGGACACGTGGTTATAGGAACTTTTTTTCATGTTTTTCAGTGTAGAATCACCCCTGAAAATTAATGACTGCATAAATGGGACACCTGTATATGTATTTAAAATTAGTTTTGCAAAGCTCTCTTATCTTTAAAACTCTCACAATTAAGAATCTGTAAAGGATTCTCCAATATCTTCTTCGTTTCTGATTTATTCTGAAAGAAATAAAAATTTCTTACGTTTGACGGTATTTAAGTGAAACTTGGAACATTTTTATTTTTGACAGTCGACTTCTAGATTTTGGGCAACGACAATCTTTTCTTTTTTTTGTGGCCGCCATTTGAATTTTAAAACCTACTACTACACATAAAAAAATCGCGTTCAATGGACTAGTACACAGGTTCCAGTCGTTTTCTTGGCTGTCCATTTAACAATTCACCCGTTTCATTATAAAAATTTCTTAAAAAAAAAAGTATCGAAAATATCCTAAGTATTTGCTATGGAAACACTGGACAACTTCGGTGGAAAAATGCACTATCACTAGAAACACCCCAATACACCGAGACACTTGATTTACACTGCTGACGCGTTTCGAACACAATGTGCTCATTATCAAAGCCGAAGCTAAAACAACCTGCCTGTCTAGAAACTAAAATATTTATAGGCCCACCCGCGTAGCTCCGCCCCTCGCCTGATCTCGATAGACCAATCACAGGTCGAGAAATGGTCACGCAAGGGTGAACACGTATAAATACAACAAGTCCTACTTAAAGTAGCGTAAACAAAGATGAATATGCGATCGGGCCTGTATCAGCGTTCATAAGCCTATCTCTAGACTTATGAATTACGATACTCTCCCAAGCGTCGAGCATCTGCATCTTGTTAACGCTACAAACTAACTTAATATTATCACTTATTCTATGGTCATTGTGTAAAGCATGTAGGGCAACACTGGATTTCTCAGTTCTGCCATATTTAAGGTGGGCTAAGTGCTCCTTAAATCTGGTGCTGATAGACCTTCGTGTTTGACCTACATACTTTAGATCACAATTTTGACAATTGATTTCGTATATACCAGATTTTTCGCTATTCCCTACTTTATCTTTCGGGTTGCCTAAAAGGTTTTTCAGTTTGTTTTCGGATCTGAAAACTGTCCTTAAATTTTGTTGTAAAGTATGTAGGTCAAACACGAAGGTCTATCAGCACCAGATTTAAGGAGCACTTAGCCCACCTTAAATATGGTAGAACTGAGAAATCCAGTGTTGCCCTACATGCTTTACACAATGACCATAGAATAAGTGATAATATTAAGTTAGTTTGTAGCGTTAACAAGATGCAGATGCTCGACGCTTGGGAAAGTATCGTAATTCATAAGTCTAGAGATAGGCTTATGAACGCTGATACAGGCCCGATCGCATATTCATCTTTGTTTACGCTACTTTAAGTAGGACTTGTTGTATTTATACGTGTTCACCCTTGCGT
The DNA here is from genome assembly GCA_963924575.1 of Pycnomerus fuliginosus. Classification (NCBI taxonomy): domain Eukaryota; kingdom Metazoa; phylum Arthropoda; class Insecta; order Coleoptera; family Zopheridae; genus Pycnomerus; species Pycnomerus fuliginosus. Next base: position 15,858,477 of record OZ004624.1, on the reverse strand, counting down.
GACCATTTCTCGACCTGTGATTGGTCTATCGAGATCAGGCGAGGGGCGGAGCTACGCGGGTGGGCCTATAAATATTTCAGTTTCTAGACAGGCAGGTTGTTTTAGCTTCGGCTTTGATAATGAGCACATTGTGTTCGAAACGCGTCAGCAGTGTAAATCAAGTGTTTCGGTGTAGTGGGGTGTTTCTAGTGATAGTCCTAAGTATTTGGGTTCTCGCTATTTTGTAACTATAAATCCTGAAAGTTTTATTTTCCTTTTTTTCAGAAGACTTATTTTTGCGATTTTTTAAATAAAAATTGATAATTCCTTCGATTTAAAAAGTGGGTAAAGTATAGGTAAATAAGACAACCCGTTAATTACGATTTTCACCATCGGTCGATTCTCAGTCAATTATGTAATTGCGAGAATAATTACCTAATTTGTTGAGCTATTTTTTCACAGAAAAGTTGTGATACGGCTTTCAATGAAAAATTTGAAATAAACGAAAACTAGCAGTAACTTGCGGTTTTTTCGATCCACCGCTTTTGCCTCTACAAGCCATGAAAATTCTTTATATTTTTTAATTTTTTGAAAAAAAATTTATATCTTATCATGCGATATTCCCAGTCATTGACTCATCCACCGTCACTGTTAAATGTTTTAAGACTTTTTATAATTACTTTTGAAATGCTTGAAATGCAAAAATTCGTAGACCATTTTAACAAGAAAAGTTGTCTAATGTCCGTCCGTCTGAGATACGAAAGTTTTGACCTCTTCTTAATATTTTTGCAGACTTTTGAGATTTTTCATAAGAGTTCACACCTTGACAGCTTATACAACCTAAAATCGAATTTAAAAAATCCTGCAAATCACGCATTGCATAACCCAATTATTATTATCATTCTCTAATGACAGATTTCATCGACTACCGGATGCGCACCCATTACCCCCGTTCTCAATTCGTAAAATACTAATAAAAATAATCGTCAAGGACCTTTATTGTGGCATTTGAAAAATGGATATTTCTGCAACGCGGGTAATTTCGCGCTTATCTGCACCCGCCGGCGTTTATGGAAATTGCCTGGAAATATATTTTTTTCGTATTTGGATAATCGTCGACGGCCTGGTATGGCTTTTGAATGTTCGATTAATGTGTTTTTTCCGTTTGGAGGATCTGTTAGATGCATTGAGGTGACGTAACACATTCACATCCGTTAAGGATGACTTGAGTCTTAGCGGAGAAATGGAAAAGTGCGAAAGCGCGAACAATGCCCTATTGTTCTGTGGTTCGTGTTTCCTTGTTGTAAAGTGGAATACAGGAATTCTTACCTGTTTTAGTTTTGCGAAAGATTTTGTGATCAAAAAAATGCAGCAGTGAAGCGGCTGGAACCTCCCCATCGCGTGGATCTTTGACTTGGGTTTCTAGTCGAATTAGCAAAGAAAATGTATGACTGGTTTCCATGATGGTTTTAGAACTTTTTTAGAACACACAAATTGAAACATTCATTAGAGAAAAGTAGGTATAAGTAAGTCCTTTTTAGGCAGTTCTAAAACCGTCGTTGAAACCAGTCTTATACAATTTCTGTGCTAATTCGGATAGAAACACAAGTCAAAGATCCACGCGATGGGGAGGTTCCAGCCGCTTCACTGCTGCATTTTTTTTGAAACCAGAATTTGAAGACCTTTCTGATGGTGACAATAAATCTTTCAAAAACTTGTTTTGGATGGTTAAATAAGTCAATAATTTAAAGTTGGACATTGGTGTGCCAAAACGGCACTTTCCGTGGGCCGATTGAATCCAAAATTTGTTCAGCTCTTTGACGTGCAATACAATCCCCATGTGCAAAATTTCAGCTAAATCGGTTCAGGGGCTTGAGCTGTACCGCGATTTTAAAGTCCGATAAAAATCAATTTTTTTTTAATTTTTGGTCAAAAGGGCACTGAGAGTGAATACATTTTTAGAAGCAGAATTTGAAGGCCTTTCCGATCGTGACGTGAAAAATGGGGGTTTGCATTTAAAATTAAAAAGTTGATGTGCCAAAATGGCATTTCTAGTTGCGCGATTGACTCCAAAAGCTTTTCAGATCTAAGTTGGGTTATGAGATGCCTACGCACCAAATTTCAGCTAAATCGGTCTAGTAGTTTTGGCTGTGGCGTGTTTACAAACGTACGTACGTATGTTAGAGGTCCTTTAAAGTTAATCTCGACTTTAAGATGGTTTTGACCATACAGGAGCAGGCCTTGAAATGCTGCTAAGAAAATATTTAATTTAATTAATTTTGATTATGAAATCAGCCCTTATTACAGAATTAGGGGGTCCAGTTGCCAAAGAGGGGTGAGTCGCAGGGGAAATCTGGTGTACAGGTGCTAGGAAATCGGGGGAAAATCTTAGGAAATTGGGGAAATCTTGCCGAAAAAAAATTCCGGGAAATCCGAGGAAATCTTGGGAAATCTTAGTAAATCTGAGGAAATTGGGGAAATCTGGGGAAATTACAAAATTTTCCCCTGCGACTCACCCCTCGGTTGCCAACTCTGTCAGAATCTGTCATTTTATCATATACAGGGTGCTTCTTAAATAGTGTCAGAAAACTCAAGGGGTGATATGTCCGAAAATGCTTCATAAGGGAGCTACGCCCCTTCAAAGGGGTACTTAGTTTAAAAATCTGAAAAAAATTCAAAACACTAACCTAGGCTCCAAATTTCAAAATCCTGTCATTAACTTTTCTTCTTACAATAGTCTGAGGAATCACCTCTTGAATTTTCTGCCACTATTTAAGAATGTATTTTTGTCAAAACTTCATTTGTCACAACAGCCATAACTTTTCACTCCTGAATGTAGTTAAAGGTTCGTCACCACCTTCAGACACTTTTGCTGCTGAGGATCCCGATCCCGAAGTGTTTGTGAGTCAAAAAAGATAGGAACATCAAATACAGATTCATTTTTATCACAACATTTGACGAGTAGTGACTCCATGAGGACTCAACAAGGCAACCAAGAGACTATACGAATCGTATTTTGCAGATAATTTTATAAATTAAAGTATTGAGTGAGTAGTGTCAAGTTGACGTTATAGTATTATCACTGTAATCAGGATTTGATTGGTTACTGGTATACTAAATGCTCCTTTGGATTGGTTGAGTAGTATAAAATAATCAAGTTTATATCACTAAAAATATGTATAATTTTTACGTAACGATCTTAAAAAGAAGTTAACTTGGATTTGCAGAACTGTCACCAAAAGACAGTTAAACGTCCATGACCATGACCACTCGGCCGGCCATTGACATCTTAATTTTTTCGCAGACGATGCCGGAAGTGTTACGCCTGAATTCCTCGGACGTCGAATGGTCGTACATGGAAAAGGACCTGCCCGGAGTGATCATCCACGACAAATTAATGACGGACGCGGCCTTGGGTACCAAACCAATCAAAACCGAGCACTCGTACAGCCTCCAATCGGACGGCGATTCCGTATCTGGCGGCTCCCCCCTCTCCCACGGTGAGCAAAAATTCCTCCCCCGAACACTTGAACCACCTCTCGTTCGGTCCGGGAAAACTAATCCGCAATTTTTTCAGAAATGGACGACGAATGTTTCTCGATCATCTCTCTGAACTGCGACAGGGTCAAGGACGAACCTACGAGCGAAACGGAAAGTATCCACTCCTCCTGCCCTTCATCTCCACAGCCCACTTACATGAACACCAGTGACCTGCACTATGACGTCGAAATGGTACGTCAATTCTGTCATTTGTCAAATTATTACTATTATCATTATTTTCAGAAAAACAACACACAATCGGTACTGAAACAAACGAATGTACACAGCCTCATACCTCAGAGGATACAAATGCCACAATTGCATATAAAAGTGGAACCTGGGATTGGCTTTCATCTACCCCCCACCCCGCCCTCTTGTAGCAGCAGTGAAGATAGTGAGGATAACGCCACGATTTCACAGCCACCTTCGCCCAATAATAGGAAGACGACGAGGGTTATGCTGAGCCATCACGTGAGCACCCGCCAACCAATACACACGCCGTTGATCAGCAACCAGCCGGTGAGTTTTGACAAATAACAGATCTGACATTTGACAGATGACAGTTTTAACATTGTTTACGTTACTTCCGGTGATTTAAAGATATTTTTTCTATAACCTATATGAAATGTTGACATTTTCTACATTCTGACAGTTGCTGAAACGTCATTTTTGACACTTTGAGGTTGAAGTAAGTTATTATTTGCCTAGAGGTAGAAATGCGTATTTCTCCCCCGCAGATTTGAGAATCTAGTACTCTTGTTTTATTACCAAGGCAACGGTTCTCAAATTAAACTGCTAAAGCATGGCGAAACCTGCTATTTATATGAATTAATGAAATTTTTAATGTTTCACAGCTGCTATCGAAAAGATTTGACACCTGTTAGTTCTGACATTTGACAGATGACAGTTTTAACATTGTTTACGTTACTTTCGGTGATTTAGAGATATTTTTTCTATAACCTATATGAAATGTTGACATTTTCTACATTCTGACAGTTGCTGAAACGTCATTTTTGACACTTTGAGGTTGAAGTAAGTTATTATTTGCCTAGGGGTAGAAATGCGTATTTCTCCCCCGCAGATTTGACAATCTAGTACTCTTGTTTTATTACCAAGGCAACGGTTCTCAAATTAAACTGCTAAAACATGGCGAAACCTGCTATTTATACGAACTAATGTAATTTTTAATGTTTCACAGCTGCTATCGAAAAGATTTGACACTTGTTAGTTCTGACATTTGACAGATGACAGTTTTAACATTGTTTACGTTACTTCCGGTGATTTAGAGATATTTTTTCTATAACCTGTATGAAATGTTGACATTTTCTACTTTCTGACAGTTGCTGAAACGTCACTTTTGACCCTTTGAGGTTGAAGTAAGTTATTATTTGCCTAGGAGTAGAAATGCGTATTTCTCCCCCGCAGATTTGACAATCTAGTACTTTTGTTTTATTACCAAGGCAACGGTTCTCAAATTAAACTGCTAAAACATGGCGAAACCTACTATTTATACGAATTAATGAAATTTTTAATGTTTCGCAGCTGCTATCGAAAAGATTTGACACCTGTTAGTTCTGACATTTGACTGATGACAGTTTTAACATTGTTTACGTTACTTCCGGTGATTTAGAGATATTTTTTCTATAACCTGTATGAAATGTTGACATTTTCTACTTTCTGACAGTTGCTGAAACGTCACTTTTGACCCTTTGAGGTTGAAGTAAGTTATTATTTGCCTAGGAGTAGAAATGCGTATTTCTCCCCCGCAGATTTGACAATCTAGTACTCTTGTTTTATTACCAAGGCAACGGTTCTCAAATTAAACTGCTAAAACATGGCGAAACCTGCTATTTATACGAACTAATGTAATTTTTAATGTTTCACAGCTGCTATCGAAAAGATTTGACACTTGTTAGTTCTGACATTTGACTGATGACAGTTTTAACATTGTTTACGTTACTTCCGGTGATTTAGAGATATTTTTTCTATAACCTGTATGAAATGTTGACATTTTCTACTTTCTGACAGTTGCTGAAACGTCACTTTTGACCCTTTGAGGTTGAAGTAAGTTATTATTTGCCTAGGAGTAGAAATGCGTATTTCTCCCCCGCAGATTTGACAATCTAGTACTTTTGTTTTATTACCAAGGCAACGGTTCTCAAATTAAACTGCTTAAACATGGCGAAACCTACTATTTATACGAATTAATGAAATTTTTAATGTTTCGCAGCTGCTATCGAAAAGATTTGACACCTGTTAGTTCTGACATTTGACTGATGACAGTTTTAACATTGTTTACGTTACTTCCGGTGATTTAGAGATATTTTTTCTATAACCTGTATGAAATGTTGACATTTTCTACTTTCTGACAGTTGCTGAAACGTCACTTTTGACCCTTTGAGGTTGAAGTAAGTTATTATTTGCCTCGGGGTAGAAATGCGTATTTCTCCCCCACAGATTTGACAATCTAGTACTCTTGTTTTACTACCAAGGCAACGGTTCTCAAATTAAACTGCTTAAACATGGCGAAACCTGCTATATTTATACGAATTAATGAAATTTTTAATGTTTCACAGCTGCTATCGAAAAAAAATGTATTATACATATACGGGGAAGAAGTCTCTTTTAGCGTTCGGTGTGATTGTCTCCTTCCGCTGCGCGTCGGGAGACAACTTCACACCTCACGCTAAAATCTGTAACTTCTCCCCCTTAAACCTCATTCACAACCACTTTACGTACGTGACATAACAAAGTTTAACAATCGTCAACAATTACTAGAAAAGTCAGAAGCTGTCATGAACAATTGTTGACCATTGTTAAAGTTTGTTACGTTACGTACGTAAAGTGGTTGTGAATAAGCTCTTATACTTTAATAAATAACTATTTTTTTGCTAAATAGTAAACGGTCAGTTATGACATTTGACAGAATCTACAACTGACCGGTTAGTTTTGACATGTAACATTTGACCGACCGATAGTTTTTTACAGATGACAGTTGACAGGTTTGAATTTTTTCGTAAAACGAAACTTTTTTACAGAAAGGTTCTACGGGCACCCTAATATTGACCGAGGAGGAAAAAAGAACGCTGATCGCAGAAGGCTACCCCGTCCCCACGAGACTGCCCCTCACAAAAGCCGAAGAAAAGTCCCTCAAAAAAATTCGCAGGAAAATCAAAAATAAGGTAGTTATATACAGACGGTGATCAAATAAAAAAACGATCAAGGGTGGCTACGGATTTTCCAAAATTCATGGCCTCCCTTGATCGTTTTTTTATTTGATCTCATCCATAAACTTTGGTAAAGTTAAATCATTTTGTAACGGACAAGGGCAGTGTGAGTCAGGTTTTTTTTCAAACGTTTTGTTGTTCAACGGGCATTCAGTTTCATAAAATTTCCTGTCATTGTCAAAACAGAAACAATGGACAGCATTTAACAATGATCGTATAACACTGCAGAAAAAACGGCTGATTCACACTGCCCTTGTTTCCGTTAGTCACCATTGAGATCTCGGAAACCATAAGAGTTAGAAGATTGATCAAATTAGGAAAAACTTGCGCTTTCGGAAGGTGATCTGTAAAGAATTTTTCGATATCTTGATTCGTTCCTGAGTTTTTCCGGAAAAACTGAAAATTGACATTTTAAAGAAAAAGCCATATCTTCCTGACAGTTGATGCTATTCAAATGAAACTTGGAACATTTATAGTTTTCTGCCTTGTAGATCTTGAGTGACGACAGTCAAGTTTTCTTTTTCTTATGGCCGCCATATTGGATTTTAACATCATTAGACACACAAAAAATTGACTTTTTAAAAATGCAACCAACTCGGGCTTTTTTGAAACAACATTTCAACGTGGTCCACGGAGAGAACTACTCGCTTTCGGCTCCGCCGAAAACTCGCAAACGCGGACTTACCCTGACAAGAACTTGAACTGAACACTTTTTTTGTATTCCAAAAGCTACTCGCTTTCATCAGAACCTTAACCTGTCAAAGACCTGAATTGAAAGTCTTTTCGTGTGCATTCGAATGTATTAATTTGTGATTCCGTCACATAATTCGAAGACCACTTGCTTTCGGCTCCACAGAAAGTTCGCATTATTAATAATTATGGGAATGAAACATATATGGTTTTTGTTTAATCTGCAATATCTGATAGTTCTGATCCAGGCAGCAGCAATGTTTACTATCTTCCACGGTTTCTTTAGTCAATAAATCTTATCTGAATTCAATTCTGTAATAAAAAGTAAATATTTCAGAACGAACAACTACTTTATCCATTTCGTCCGACATCCAACCTTTGATTGATTGTCTGATTTCATATAACATCTAGTAAAATTCTAACCGTTCAGCTCTGCTTAAAGGGGGTGTGAACCAAAAATGAAAAATATAGTAGAAAAAATTCTAAGAACAAAAATTAAAACCCGACGTTTCTGGTTAAAACGGTTTTAGAATTAGAGCGATTTATAGAAGAAACTAATTGCAGGTGTGACGTCATAACAACATCCACGGCCTCGCTGGCTCGCTGCGCAGCATTGCAATTTCAGCAGCGCGGTAACAAACAATGAGATTTTTTCATATTTACGTTCGAATTTGAATCAAAAAGCACAGAAAAGGAAATTACGTCGATCAAGGGAGACAAAAATTGAAAAAAATTGTTATTAGCTAATTGTATTTTATCAGATATGCACGATGCTTAGGTAGCACCATACGACAACAGTAGTGGAGCGCGCCGGATTTTGCTACAGATCTGCTGCCCGTACGACTTTATTTACAAAAATGAGTCCCTACATGCTGCGAATAATCTGCAGCTAATAAAATTCCGCATGTCGTCACGTGTAGCGATTTTTAATATTCGATTGTATACCAAAGTTATGCGCGAAAAAAGTGCAATTTCGGAAGTCACAATTTGGTGAGAATTGGTTTCCGTCCTAGATTTCGGGACCGAAATACACTGCAATTCCAAACTTATTGACATAATTGGACATGGGGCTACAAGACAGTCAAAGAACGATGTCTGTTGCCCTATTGGTTCCCGAGAAATAATTAGAAATATTTAAGAACAATTTTCCGTCATCAGGTTTTTTTTTGTTTCTTTTTGCAATAACCTTTGTCTCTACCACAAAGCAGGTGTTTAAAAGCATCACACGTATAGAAGGATGCAAGACGAACAATTTGAGTTATCACTCATTTAGTTCTATACCCGAATATTGGGTAATGAACGTTTTTGAACTTCTTACGCCGGGCTAATACGTGTTGGCTCAGTATACCCGTGTTGGTATGACGTCACAATGTTCGGACTGCTGATTTAAAACGCTCAGATCTCTGAAACTTTTGCGCTTAGAAAAATTAGGTTTTCACTACAGCTCTTAGATATTTGTTAACTATTTTTAAACGAAAAAAGTTTTTTTGGTTCACACCCCCTTTAATAAAACTTTAAAATCGGATTTTTAAAAATAAGGCCGTTACGGTACGTCACAAATTTCCTTATTATTGGTATAATTCATAAAATTATCAAATTTGATTGAGGTCCATCTCCTTTTTGTGTTAGATTGTATTGCGTATTTCACTTCAAAAAGCAATTTGCAAAAATTGATGACGTATGTGCTAGCGATCTCACCTTTCTGTACAATTTCTTGGTGTAAGAACACTAATGTCAAATAGATGACAGTTGTGTCACTTCACTGTTTCCATCAGAAAATTTGATTTGACATTGACGAAATTAAACAAGAATGAAATGGATAGGTTGGCTCATTCTTTTCGTGAGAACGTATAGCTCTTACGTCATCAAAATTAATATTTCATTTTATGGCCTAAGGAATGGTTATATTCGAAAATGGAAAAAACACATCAGAACTCATTTTAAAACGTCTTTCATCCAAAAATGAAAACTTGCAAAGTTCGCTTTAAGCTGAAGTGCTAAATTGCAGGAACTTCAGGTATTACAATGTTTCCCCTAGAGTATGACAGGCAGTTGCTTCCACAAACGGCGTGTACATTATTTTGTAGACGTGAAAAATATGTAAAATATAAAAAGCTAAAAAAGTTTTAAATCCAGTTTGTGATGTTTGACGGTGTCATTTGTCAATTTTTTTTTGTTTAGTGAAATTTCGATCCGGTCTTTTCTCATGTAGCCTGAGTGGGGCAAAATGGGGTGGAATTTCTAAAGCTTTACAAGATGCTTAAACTTGAATTAATAAAGGATAAAAATGCAAGTTTTTCATGCAAAAGATAAGGATAAAACTAAAATACGCAAACGGATGGTGTCTTTCGCAGATGTTCCTTCTAGAGTCAATTCGAATTATAAGGATATATGCTTTGTTACTGTTTATTAATACTTTTGGGAATAAGTTGAAGGGTCAGGATCGAACTGTGATGCCTGAAATATTACCAAAAAGAGCAATTTTCTTTCGAAAGTGACACTAAGTAAAATGAAAAATTTCAAAAAGTTTTTAAAATGTATTGTTTTTGCTTTGTTTTAATTAGAATTGACAGGAATTTTTGTGTGCAGATTTCCGCGCAGGAGAGTCGGAGGAAGAAAAAAGAGTACATGGACCAGCTGGAGCGCAAAGTCGAGATTCTGGTCTCCGAAAACAACGATTATCGCACCAAAATCGAGAGTCTCGAAGACTCCAATACCAATCTGCTCGGACAGTTGCAAAAGTTGCAGGCGATCGTGGCCAGAACCCACCCCCAACTCGTCAAGCAGCTGAAATGATAGGGAAATTTAGTGTCTTCCAGGCGGGGGGTTGGCAGCTCTTAAAATATATTTTTTTTCGAATTCTTGTAATTATTTGAAATTTTCGAAAAGAATTTTACAATTCTAAAATTTTCGAAAATTTCCATGCGGCCAGCCTCCCGCCTCCAAGTTTATAGAATAGTACAATTACTATAGCCAATCATTTACATTCCTCAAACCAAAGGTACTGAATATAATATAGTGCGGCTCAAATATTTTTGTATTGAAATGTACTTAACTGTAAATAATGCGTGCCTTATCGATTGCTTCGGGACCACTGTTTTAATTTATTCGGGGACGCTGTTGTTTTATTTTTTTCAAATATATTCTATCGGAGAGATCGCTGTACATGTTCCTACGTATTGTTACTTTCCTTCAGAGGTCTATCGACGATTGTTATGCATTTAAAAAAACTTTAGGATTCTTCGCGTGTCGAAATCATTTTATCTTAGGTTAAGATTAACGTCTTTTTTTCTTTTAACGTGTGTTTTTTTCTGCAAGGCACTACGTTAAGTTTGTGTGCAATTTTCTTAGGATTTTCCCGCTTTGGGCACTGTGGGTGTCGATGGTTTTAGCCGATGTAATAATTCGATTCAAATAAATCTTTTGACAAGTTTTTTTATTTCATTAATAATCCTGTGTAATGTTTTTATTTTAAAGTTTTTTGCGGTGGTATTCTAAAAATTACTTGTACCATGCTTAATCTGACGTATTAACTCGACCACCCCGAATCGTCGTGATTAAAAATCTTAGGCAGGTGTAAGTAGTGTTGTAAAGCTGAAATATTTCAAATTTTAATTCCATTAAAATATTTCATGAAAATTTTTTCCGCCCACCACCGAGGTTCGTGTAACTTCAAAAATGGAGAAATATTCCAAAAAATTTAATAATGCTGATCCTATAACCTATCCTAATCGAAAGTTATTCATTTTACTGCGACTGGAAAACTGCTTCGCAGATGAGCACCCTATACCTACAGATCTGAAGATCTGCAAAAGCTATATTTTATTCAAAGTTTTTGAAAAAATGAATTATGCAATTGACTTGTTTATCAGTGTTTATTATGCAGTGCATGAACGTAAAGCATAATTGCTGACAAAATTCGGGTAATTTTTTGAATTATATTGATGTTAGTTATTTATTCATTGTCCAATTTTCTGCAAATTGAATAAAAACTATATGGCAACTGTGTTATAGGAATCCTAGCAACCGCAATAGTAATAATCACCTACCAGCAAATATCAAGGTAAAAGGTGTAACACGTTGCCAGATTTCCTTATATTTGTAACATTCTATCTCTGCGGTGGTGCCTCTAAATGGCAGAACTAATTTTTTTCTGGAACTGTACAACCCTAATTTGTGAGTAGGTACCTGTACTTTTGACAATTTGATCGAGCGGGAAAGCAAAAATTACTTAACCCAAATCTTTTAGGGTTTTTTTTTATTGTTAGCAGCAGTGTCACAGATAAACGTACCTGAGGCTTTTTCGTGAATATTTTTCTTTGCACTTTACTCAAAACTCCACGCACACAAAGGCCATTTTGGGCCAATTCAGAGCAATAATTGCAAAATTTTGACATTTGTCATGTTTTCTGACGTATCGTATTGAATCGCTTCTACCAACTCACCTGTTAGTAAAATTTCTTGCAAAATTTCTTCATACCAACCTAAAATTCAAATTTTGACGTTCTGTCACTTCGATAGAAAATCAATGGAGCGTATCATGCACTTTTATGCTTCATTCCTGATCCTCCGCAACGCCTATAGAGCACGAAGTGTGCGAGTTTTGAGACACCCTGTATACAGTGGTAGGCAAGATAACATTTACCTTGATTTCCATCTATTTTTTGTGCAATATGAATCTGAGCTGAGTAAAAAATATTAATTCTTATAAATTTTTAAACTGCCCCTAGAATATCTTCCATGTTTCATGAAATATTTCATTGCACAAAAATGGCTGGACATCAAGGTAAACGTTTCATGAAATATTTCAAAATATAAGTACAGAAATCCCAAATACTCAAAATTGGCCATTACGAGAAGATCGCAATCCGAAAGTGGACTTTATTTCATTTCTGGGGTCATTTTCATTCGAAACTTTGTTAAACACACAAAATTCCATCAATCGTGACTGTAGTTCCGTAGAATTTGCATATTGCATGAAAATTGCTTGATTTTAGAAAAGTTTCCGAGATAAACCCCTGCCGACTCCACGCCACTGGAATTTCCTTGGCTACACCACTGTTTCTGTCAATACTGTCAAAGCCCTGCTCCATTTTGTACTTTTAAAACTATCTTGAACCGTATATACTGCTTGCTTGTATTGTGGGTTGCCTCCGAATTTGCGAAAATCCATCTTTGCCACTTATTTGACATTATTTAATTCTGGGGATTGTTTCTTTTCTTTGTCAGATTTTCGGCAATAAAGTAAACTTTATAAAGTAAAGGGTGCCGCTCTTTACTTTATAAAGTTTACTTTGAGTAAATTAATAATTTAGAAATCCATTAGTTTTAGCTCGGTTTTAGTTGTGGGGATTAATTTTTTTTTTCTTTACCCTGTAAATTATTTGCCCCTAAGCTCCTTAACCTCCCCATATCCATCACAATTTAAAAAAAATGGGAGATTACTGCAATCACTAAAATTTTCGAATTCGAAACAAGACCGGATCTATGCGTTTTGGGGTCTCAGGAACCCAAAAAAGTGGTTTTTAAAATGTGTCTGTGACAATGTACGTGCGTTCGTACGTTTGTAAACACGCCACAGCCAAAACTACTAGACCGATTTGGCTGAATTTGGTACGTGTGCATGTGATAACCCAACTTAGATCTGAAAAGCTTTTGGAGCCAATCGTGCAATTAGAAATGCCATTTTGGCACATCAACTTTTAAATTTTAAATTCAAACCCCCATTTTTCACCTCACGACAGAAAAGGCCTTCAAATTCTGCTTCTAAAAATGTATTCATTTTTTGACAAAAATTGAAATATTCGTGATTGTTAACATATTTTAAAAACACGAATACAGCCGAAACCTCTGGACCGATTTGGCTTAAATTTTGTGCATGGAGACTGAATTATACGTCGAAGAGCTGAAAAATATTTGGAGGAAGTCGACCCACGGAAAGTGCCGTTTTGGCACATCAATTTTCAATTTTAAATATACTCCCATTTTACCATCCTAAACAACTTTTTTTAAAATTTATTGTCAGCATCAGAAAGGTCTTCATCAAGTACTTGTTCCAAATAAGACAAAACTCATTCGCATGTACTGCCCTTTGGGAAAAAAATTGAAATTTTATAATAATACACATTATAGCCCAAATAACTAATCGATTTGACTGAAATTTGGTGACCTGAAAGTTTCTACCATTTCAGTGGAAAACAGAAAAAATTCTTTCTCACTAAAAGGGAGCGGGCTGACAGTGGATGACATAAAGTGGCAGTTATTGTCAAAAAGGTGGCAAACTATTAACCTTGAAAGGAACATATTGTCAAATGGAAATTAGTCACCAGGCGAAAAGCAATAAAAAAAATGTTGAATTGACTACAATCTACACAGAATACAAAGATTCACGCGATGGGGAGGTTTCAGCCGCTTCTCTGCTGCATTTTTTCTTTTAAATCAAGTGCAAAGTTAGCTTTGACGTAATTTTGTAACGTGACATTTGCCAGCGACATTTTAAAGTTACACATACCTACCCTTTTTGTGGTACCGTAATTTTTTCTGAGGAGCCTCAGTTAATCTCAGCAATTTGATTGGTCAATATTCAAATGATCCAATCAAATTGCTGAGATTATCTGAGGCGCCTTTGATAAATGTGTAAAAGGGAAGCGATGCTATATGCTATAGTATGTGCTATAGTTCATAGTCATAACCGCTCTTAACAATACAAAATGTCAAAACTTTGTCAGTATTGCAGTTGCTGTTAACTTTTATAAACTAAAAACCCTTTGAAATTTTGAAAATGCCACCAATTAGACAGCCGCCTGTCAAAACGTCATCTCATGGCAAATGGAAGAAGAAACTTTCTACGATTCTCTGGAAGACGCTTCGGATGACGACGATATCTCGGAAAAAGTCCCTCTATACGTCGGTGAAACCCCCAAGAAGAAGATTACCAGAAAACTCCCCAAAAAATTAAAACCGCCCCCGAAACCCTTCATCCCCATCGCATCAAAGAAATCGTACTTATCAATATACTACGAAAAAATTAAAAAACTGGGATTTGGAGACATCAAGGCCAGTAGTACCAATACGGCGGTTTGCGGTAGCCCCCCCAGGGAACCTCTGGAAACGTCCATTTCTTCGTGCAACTGTGGCACGGCAGTCTCAGAACCTGACAAGTATAAAAAAAGGATTTTTTTATTTACTCATATAACGGTTTTTCTTTAGTTTTTACCAAGATATAATGAAAGCGTCAGTTTCAACCCCTGAACTGCTGAACCGAAACAAACCGGCTGTTGTTCCTAACCGAAAATTGAAAGCGTTCAGTTTAAAGGTTGATGAATCCAAAGCCAAAGCGGAATTGGTGAAAAAACGGCAGGAATATGGCATGAAAATGAGCCTGAAAAATAGAATTGAAATAGAAGAAAACAAAGCCCTGAGGAAGATCAAATTCACAGCCAAATCCAAAAAGTGAAACGTCAGCTTATGACAAATCAATTTATTGTAATCTTAAAATACTAAATTAATACTTAAACGGTTATTATTAGTGTTAATACTGTTGGCGTACGTCATTTCTACGGTTATGATTGAGAAATGATATGCAATAAGTATATTTATACCATTTGACCAACAAAATTTAACCTGTCAAGAAGGCAGTGTGAGTTGAACGGCACGTCGATACTTTACCCACACTCACATTCTTAGTTACATCTCGCTAATAATGCTTTTCGACTATTACTTGTTTCATTTGCCAGTACCAGTAAAATCTCGACATCCCGTTCAACTTCCACGGCCTTCTTCATCATAAGTCTTGTTGATCATATTAGAACACATTATCTACTACTTCGTTAATACATAATTGAGCAGACAAAAAAAAATAAAAAATGGCACAGGGGCCGATATGATATGAACGAAGACAGAATTGTGGTTTTAATGCTAAATTCTTAGAGTATGCGGCGTTGGGGCGGCCACCGGGGGGGTCGATGCTGGCGTTTGATGTTACCGGAGTAACTGGAGGGTGTAACATCCGACGAGTAACGGTGGAAGGAGCCTGAAGGATCGAGGGGCGCGGCTTTCCATGCCGGTGTGTCCTTTGAATCCTGGAAAAAGAGAATGTCAAAAGTTTTCAAAATTTTGGAGAAAGGGAATTGGAAAAATTATCCTAAATGAATCCCTTTTGCAAAAACCGTTATATTCTTGAATTTTTTTGGGACCACTTTTCAACTATAAGGCCCCAGACCAGATGCAAAAGAGATATCAAATTATTTATACTTTTTGTTATTTTAAATTACCCATCTTCTAGACTAGGGGGTTTGGATTTTAAAAAAGTCCAAAATCTTTAGGAAAAACTAGACTACAAAATAGGTAAGTACCTACTAAAAATTCCTTGGAAAAATTGAAGGAAATCTAACTCAAAGTCAAATTCCCTAGTAAAGTGTGGGGGGTCCTTTCAAATTTTCATTATTTTCAGATCCATTAAGCAAAGATCCTCCATGGCGTAGTTTTCCAGTCCCTCATAAAGCATTGTAAATCCTTCAAATTCAATAAACCGTTTTATTGTAAATAATTTATAGGTTTAACATAGTAATTTATTGCAACAGTGCGTCGGGCTTCCATAGAGCCTAAACCATCCAAGTTAGAAATTTCGTTCAAGTGGATTTGAACTATAAATGAAGACGCATTTCAGTAAAATATTTTTGATCGAAATAGCCGTTGAATCTTTGGTAGAGAAGAAAAAAATTACAGTTTACATCACCCTACTTAAAAATTTGCCATTTACGCGAATGCAGTTTTTGTAAGAAAATAAGACGAGGAGTTTGTTGTAGAGGCCCGAAGGAAGCTCTGATTCGATTTTAGTTGTCAACCAATGTACAAGGTGTTCAAAATTAATTTTCAAAATTTGAGAAATTTAAGTTGTTTTTCTCAACCTTTTCTAAACTAACACCCTGTATATTTTTAGCTAGTGTAATGTAGAATTCATAGACGAACATTTTTCGTCCTTAAAACATATTAGTTATTTTCATCCGTTTTGAAGTTATTCGCAAATGTTACTTTTGTTGCTCGCAGACAATAATTGTTAAGTGCTTACAAAAAAAAAATGTTCAAAATGTTCTCTGTTTTGGTTCATCATCATTTAATTGGTTCTTGAAAAGATATTTCTATTACTTTTAACATTTAGTATAAAAATAATGTGTCTACTCCTACAATACAAACAAAAATATGTACCAAAATTTCAAATGAAGTTGTTAAGGAAAGGTAGTGGAAATGTCTTCATGAACAAATTAAATTGTTCATAGTACTACTCAGTATTAGTCTGCTCTGAGTGCTTATGCTGCAATTTTAGAATTTTAAAATTGTCTGCATACAAGAAAACTTGTAATTTTTCAGAATAACTCGAAAACTGATGAAAATAACCAACATGTTTGTATTACAAAAATATTCGCTTATAACTTCTACATTCCATTAGCTAAAAATATACAGGTGTTCCATTTGAAAAAGTTGAGAAAAACAACTTCAAAACCCTCAAATCTTGAAAGTTAATTTGAGAACGCCCTGTACATTGAGTGACAACTAAAATTGGATCAGAGCTTCCTTCGAGTATCTACGAAAGCGTAGAGCTGCCATGACTTTTGCTAACTTTTTTTTATTTTGTAATTTACAGAAAAACTGTAAATTTACAGAAAAAGTGTAAATTTACAGAAAATAGTGTAAATTTACAGAAAAAGTGTAAATTTACAGAAAAAAGTGTAAGTTTACAGAAAAAGTGTAAATTTACAGAAAAACTGTAAATTTGTTTCCATTCTGAGAGCACCATTACCGAGTTGTACAGGGTAGTTCAAATGTATTAATACACGGCACTCACGGCCAAGCAATAAGATAAATAAATAAAATAAAAATCCAATGTAAATTTGAATAAATTACCTTCATTTCGTCGCAATTTGGAATTTGCATAATTTAGCGATAAACAATGAGTAATATTTATTTTTTTAATGGCACCACCCATGTTTCTATTCTTTTTTGATTCCCTGTGAGTCCTTCTTTATGCTGATAATTTAATTTTTTTGATAAATCGAACAGTAAATTTTTAAATTTTCATTAATTCAAATTTCGCGCGGAGATCCGGCAACAACGCATTTCATCATATGTGCAACCGATGCAATCGTCCTCGTCTTACCACATGCCTCCCACTAATTGTACACGCCCACTAAAGGATTTTAACGGGGCCTAATTATAAGTTTCTTTACAACAAATGGCGCATTTCGTTACAAAGGAAAAAATGTTTCTTCAGAGTGCAGGATTACGAGCCATTTTGCTATATTTTTTATCGAGCTGTTATCAAGCTGTTAATTAATAAAATGACCAAAAACAACTAATCTTGCATTCTGAAAAAATATTCTTAATAATGAAAATTTAAATTTAAAAATTTATTGCTCAATTTATGTACTTTTTGTTTATTGCTAAATTATACAAGCATTTACCATGGATTTTTTATTCTATTCATCTTAAAATTTGGCCGTAAGTAAGAGCCGTGTATTAATGCGTTTGGACTACCCTGTACAACTCGGTGACGGTGCTCTCAGAACGAAAACATAAATTTACACTTTTTCTGTAAATTTACACTTTTTCTGTAATTTACACTTTTTCTGTAAATTTACACTTTTTCTGTAAATTTACAGTTTTTCTGTAAATTTACACTTTTTTCTGTAAATTTACACTTTTTCTGTAAATTTACACTTTCTTCTGTAAATTTACACTTTTTCTGTAAATTTACACTTTTTTCTGTAAATTTACACTTTTTCCGTAAATTACAAAATAAAAAAAGTTTGCAAATATCATGGCAGCTCTACGCTTTCGTAAGTATCCTCAATAAAGTCCTCATCTTCTTTTCTCACAAAAACTGCATCAGCGTAAATGGCGAATTTTTAAGTGGAGTGATGTAAATTGCAATTTTTTTCTTCCAGCAGGGATTCAAGAGCCGTAACATTTTAGGGACGAATATGGGCTATTTAAGGGATTGTAAGTATCTTAAAATATACCAGGCATTCCATTCAAAAAAAGTCATCTTTGACTTGTCAACATTTTTTAAACCATCAAAAATATTTTACTGAAATGCTATGCTGAAATGTTAATTTTTAATAGTGTTTATAGAAAAACATTTTTAAAACTCTCGAATAAGGCCAAAAATTGAAATAGTAATTGTGAAAATTTGGTCCACAATCCACGCATTATCCGTGGTCACCTTGTAGGTACTGATCAGATTTGAATAAATTTGACCATAATCTTCCATAATCCACTGATTTTTCTGCTATCCGCCGAAATTCGGCTCCATTATCCTGATTTTGGCTCAGAATTATTCCAATTATACAATTTAAACATTCAGGTTAATTGCGTAAACACGATAAACAAACCCCACCGGGAATTTGTGTTCAAACACGGTCCAGCATTTATGGAATTTGTCGCTCGAAAAACCGTTAGTAATTCTATAAATTTCGCAATCGAACGTTAATCCCCTACAACTAACTAACAATGCGTGAACGTGTCGGTCGGCGTTTCTAAATTAATTTGATGCGTTGATTTCGGCGAGCTCGAACATTTATTAACAATTTTCGATAAGTTGGTAGCCTGCGGCATACATCTTCTGGTCGTAAAGTTTTGAGCGGATTCAATAAGATTGGAATAAAAAGGTGGGCGGGCTGGCTGGTAAAAACTTCAATATTTCAGCGTGGCGAACCATTTTTTGAATTTTCCACGATTCAATGGCCAATTTCGCAGGAGGGCCGGATTGCCAGGTGCTGATAAGCTAAGCTCAATCAATAAAATACTGAGATCGAGGCAATTCTCTGTTTTACACGGGAATGGGGGAGTTTACGACCATTTTTTTATGGGAGTAGGACACTCACCGCCGGGGATTCCTACTTGATTGTCCTGATGTTCACCTGCCGGACCGACCTTTATCTCTGCAACAGAAATGGAAAATTCATTAGTTGTTGTTACTTCGTTAAAAAAGGACATCTGCGGATTCTCTAAGAAACTGGCAGACATGGATCGGAAGGTCCAAGATTTTAGATTGAGGCTAAACTAATTTTTGAAAAAATTTTGTAACAAAACCTGAACAATCATCGTCTAAGTTAAAAATTAAAAATTTTGCCAAATTTTAAGCCATGGACAACTTTCCCAATTTCAATAAAAAATTGCTCTTCTTGCTTTGATGGTTTTTGGCAAGAAATTCTCTAAAGTGTCCACCATCAATCATAAAAATCGACATTTACAGATCATTTCTGACATTTATTAGACATTTAAAACGATTCCTCGTCATTTTTTACATTTCCTAACGTGTTCATATTTCCGCAAGCAATTGAAGTGACAGAACGTCAAAATTTGAATTTTAGGTTGGTATGAGGAAATTTTGCAAGGAATTTTACTAACACAAGTCAATTGGTACAAGCGATTTCAATGCGATACGTCAGAAAACATGACAAATGTCAAAATTTTGCAATTCCTCTGAATTGGCCCAAAATGGCCTTTGTGTACGTGCAGTTTTGAGTAAAGTGCAAAGAAAAATATTCACGAAAAAGCCCCAGGTACGTTTATCTGTGACACTGCTGCTAACTGTCAGGCACGTCACGCTACAATTCTCACTTCCGGCTCCCCAATGTGGTGAGACCGCCATTTTGTTAAAGTCACTCATTTTGTGGTTTAGCAATGCCATCTATTAGCAGCTGATTTTCGCGAATAGAAAATGAACGGACTTTCGGTACCTAGACCTACATCGCATTTCTAAAGTGGGCAACCCCTCAACTGTGCAGTGCAGTAGATATAACACGCTATGATTGGTCATCAGCCATTGTTAATCACTCAACGGGTTAACACAATAACGTCATTACAGTCCGAGAGCTCGCGTGAAAATTATCAATGGAAGGTTTGATCCATTCTTATACAATAGTAAATGAAATGACACCCGTCTGCCGCCTCATTGTGGCGGTTTTAATCCAGGTGCGGCGATTGAATGTGTCACCTTTTCGTCGCTAAATTAAGTGGGTTAGGGGTTGTTAGTAGCCTAGGGGTTGGTTTTAGGTTGAAGACTCATAAGGCGTTTTTTCAATGGTTAACTGAAAACTATCGAACCCCATAATTTAATACCACCATTTATTTGAAGAAATTTCCAGTTTCAACCCTTAAATTTCAATGTATTTCAACCACCACAAAAGTTTTAATTGCATAATTTGGTTACTTTCGTGTTATATTTCATCCCTTTTCGCGATTTTTACAGCCCCCTGAGTGTTAATTTTTCAATATTCGTCAAATTTTGTTTTAATTCCGGCAATTCTTTTCATTTATATAGTCATTCTGTTCACTTTTCAACCCTCAAGATTTTTGTTTTTTCTGTTCATTTTCTACTTTTTAAATCTGTAATAACAATTTTTTAACATTACGCCTTTTTGACACATCTGCGCGTCTGCGGAGGCACTAGTACTAGGTGCAGATTGATAAAATCTGCACTCGATTCCACTAGTAAGACCAGCCGCAACTACATACATGTTAACCTATTAACCCGATAAACATCTACAGGGATACACGTCGCATTGATGTACATCTTCCGGGAGCTTTTGCATCAAACGAAAGGAAATTAACGCCCCTACAAATTTTCTTAATAAAAAAAACCCGGCAGACGGTGGCCCAAAGTCGGCAGACGCTGTTTAATCCGTATCATGGTTTCATTTTAAAAAGTCATCAAGTTGCGTTTAATTATTTACTTGGGTGTAAGTGTACCTACCCCTTACTTGTACACATACGTAAGTACCCATGTATAAGTCTCACCTATACGATCATATACCTATCTGATGCTTATACATAATAATA
The DNA here is from genome assembly GCA_963924575.1 of Pycnomerus fuliginosus. NCBI lineage: Eukaryota > Metazoa > Arthropoda > Insecta > Coleoptera > Zopheridae > Pycnomerus > Pycnomerus fuliginosus. Next base: position 15,837,199 of record OZ004624.1, on the reverse strand, counting down.
ATCCTTTCAACGTTGGCTTGTCTCAGATCAAATAAGGAGTTCCTGGCATTACTTTGTCTAGAATAAGATTCGTTTCTTCAATTATTATTTTTGGTGGTGGCAAGTTTCCACTCTCCTTCAAAATCATTTAATGTATTCATGGATTTTCGACGAGCGACTGTACTTTGTAGAGCAAAAAATATGGCTTCATCGGACCAAATTCCATTGAAAAATGCTGTCACATTGTCGATAACATGCACAGGCGAAATTTAACTACACCCTACCTTATTGGAAAAATCCTGTGAGACAGTCTATAAAACACACGGTACGGTGTAATAGTTTTGCTTGTTGAGGCAATTCAAAATCAGAATATTTTAAATTGAGGGAGTTTTTGGCTTGAATCACGCACCTCACAGCATTTTTTCAAGGTGATGACGACATTGGAAAACAGCTTAATTTCGCCTCTGTTGTCGAAAATGCTCGCGAAAATATATATATACAGGGTGGGTAATTTTTCGATGCTCACTATTAGTATCTCGGAAACCATAATAGATGGAGAATAGTTTAAATTGGGGAAAAGTTGCACTATTTTTTGGTGATTGATGCCATTCAATTGACAGCTGTCAAAAATATAAAGGTTCCAAGTTTCATTTAAATAACATCAACCGTTAGGAAGATATTATTTTTTCTTTAAATTGGCAATTTTCAGATTTTTTGTGATAACTCAGGAACGACTCAAAATATCGGGAAACTCTCTTCAGATTCTTAATCGCCAAGAAATAACGCAACTTTTCTCCAATTTAACCGACCCCGTATCCTTTACCGTTTAGAAGATCCCAATGGTGAGCACCGAAAAATTTCCCACCCTGTATATGTAACATTCTTTGGTCCGATCTGAGGTCATTTTTGCTATACAAAATAAGGCAGCGAGTGGAAAACCCGTAGCAATAAGAAAATGTTCATAAAACATAGTCCAATTAGTAGTTTAATTTAATATCCTTTGAAGTAAACAGGTCTACAAAATAATGCACAATGAATATACTAAATTCTTTTGAGGGAGAGCGGAAACTGATACTATAGGTAATATTCATTCAAGATGAAGACTTTGCTCTAAACAGATCTCGAGACAGGTAACAATAAAATGACTATTTCTCTGCTATTTACCCTTCTCTCAATGCGTTTTTTGTGGATGAAAGCAAGTATGATCATAAATTTCAGGAGTTCTTGACTGTCTACCGTACTCCTAAGAAAATAAGAAAATGTAACCGATAATTGTGCACTTTTGGAGTCGAGCAACTCAATCTTGGGGGTTGACATTCTTATATTGGAGAGTGGAGACATAATTGGGAAAGATACTTCTGAAAAGTAAGTCACTAATGAAAAACCATTTTTAATGACAGATGATAGTACCTACTCTACACCTTTTCCAGTAGTAGTTCAGAAAGCGTCAATTGAATTTCAGAATAGTCAGTTGAATTTCAGAATCCGTCAATTGTAGTTTAGATTAATCAATTCAAATTCAGAATGCGTCAGTTGTATTTCAGAATAGTCAAATGAATTTCAGAATACGTCAATTGAATTTCAGAAATCATCAATTGAAATTCAGAATCCGTCAATTACAATTGTATTTGATACTTTCTGAAATTCAATTGACGTATTCTGAAATTCATTTGACTATTCTGAAATACAATTGACACTCTCTGAATTTGAATTGACTAATCTGAACTACAATTGACGGATTCTGAAATTCAAGTGACAATTCTGAAATTCAACTGACGCTTTCTGAAATTCAATTGACGCTTTCTGAACTACTACTGGAAAAGGTGTAGTACCTACAGACAGGTACAGTTAAACTACTTGTACTTATGCCTACTTTCTTGTCACAAAGTTAAAAATCGTTATGAACCCCGAATATTAAGTGTTCCGGTTCGGTTCCGGTTCCTTGTCCGTATTGCCAAAAGGGTTCCGGTACGGTTCCGGTTCACGAAACAAAGGGTTCAGGTACGGTTCCGGGTTCCAATGGGTTCCGGTTCAGATCCCTGGTTATAACGTTTTAAGCTATTTCTGCAATCTTAACTTATTAAGCAATATTAACAGGAAATGAAAAGCCGACAAGTATACCTAAACGCAAATCCAATAGAAACGCATTTTCAATTTGACTTTTTATGTTTCCTAAAATTTAATAGATGTAGTGCATTCGATTATGTTTTTTTACTTTCCAGAAAAATTGGTGGGTGGTAGAAAAACACTGAAGGCATATTTGGAAAATGTGAGCCAGAAAGAAGAGTAATCACCGATTTTTATATGCTCTTGTAGGAAAAAAAACTTAAATTGTGCAGTGTAATTTTTGATCCTATAACGAATGTTGCCAGAAGCACCAACTTAAAAACTTAGTAACTCACCGTACAATCGTAGAGTGCCTTCGGCCTTCCCCAGGGAATTAGTGGACACACAGTTGTAAGTCCCAATATCGCTACTGGCGAACGAACGAATAATCAGCCACATGAACACCTTGTAGCCGCTCCGCTCCTCCCTGATGGCGTACTTACTCCTGCAAACCTCGCAATTAAAAATTCCCCTAAAAATAATAAGAAATTCGATCCCTCACCCGTTGAGAAGCATCTCACCCCTGTTCTTCACCCAATAATTAATCGTGTTTGGAAAAGCTTCAACGTAACATTCTAATTGGACGTCGGTGTCGAGGGGGGCCCCCAGTAATTGATTCGGCACCTTAATTACGGGTGCAACTGAAACAATGATTACATTGTTAGGCGCGTAGTAGGGACATGGGAAGTGCTTTAAAGTTCCGCCTAATTATGATCCTCCGCTTCGCCATTTTTCATTATCTACACGCAGTAGTTAAGACCCCAAACAACAATATCGAAGTTAAGCCCTCCACTAATTTGACGAAGTCGAGTGGAGCACCTGGCGCCCGCAGCGAGGGACTAACCGCAAGGCGCATTCGAGATAGAAAAGATTTACTTTCAGGACGAGGATTTTGGGTTAATCCCGAAAATATACCCCGGCTCTATTATCTAGGCACGGTCGATCGTTTTTACTATCAATTTTATCGTCGTTTTTTTTAAGTCGGTTAACTCTCAAAATGGGAAATTGGAGATGTCGGTTTAACGATGGTTTGTCTGCTTCTAAAAGAAATTAACGTTAACAAACGATAACAAAAATAGCAAGTTGGACTGGTAAGTTAACTTTTATAGCCTGCCCCCCAGCCCTGTCAGCCACCCTTGGTCCCCACTTTACGGGGGCCATGTACCTATACAGGGTGTCCCGTAATTATGATGCCAAGAGCTTCCTTACATAAAAATATGTTGAAATGTTCCTATGAATATATTTCGAAAAATGCCTTCTAAGGGACCTAAGGCCAATTCGAGAGTGTTTTTTTCTAATTGTCTTCAAAACGGTTAAAAATAGCAACTTGAAATTGAGTACCTTTAGTAAGTCTTTGATGCTAAATCTATTACCTTAGTGAAAATTTTAAAATATTGATCATTAGCAGTGGGGCTTATAGTCCAGGCAATGAATGCCCAAAATGGGGTTGTAGAGAACATGGAAGGGGGGAAAATTTTTCTCTTCGGGAATGTGTTGGGGGTAGTTAGGAGGTAAACATACTAAAAGTCCCCGCTCCTACCCCGTCAGTTTCAGGGGGGGAGGGGGGTGGAAAGGTCCCTTTTTTTGGTTTTTCCCTTATAACTCGAGAGTGGTGCGTCGTAGCGAAAAAATCCTTAGATGAAAATGAAAGCCTATAAAATTTTCTACAACTCTGCTATTATACATTATTAAGGAAAAATGCACCGTTTTCGAGATATCCGCTCTCAAAAGACGGCAATTGTCAAAACAAACTTTTGCTTCTAATTCGTCAGTCTTTGGTTTTGCAGAAAAGTCGTCAGGAAGAAAGTTTTAGAGCGTTCAATTTCCTTCAAGAATATATATCTACAGGGTGGTTTCTTTTTCACTGCTCTGCTCACCACTGGCACCTTCTAAACGGTAAGAGGTACGAAGTCTGTTAAATTAGAGAAATATTGCACCATTTAAATTTCACTTGGAGCTTTTATATTATTGACAGCTGTCAATTGAATGGCATAGTCAGAAATTTTTTAGGAGTTCTAGATTTTGAGTAACGGTGATCCAAAAATAATTATGAGACGCGCATGATGCAATAATACACAGTTTTGTTGATTGCGCGAAATCGATGGATTATTTTGAAATTTTGCAAGAGCAATAAAAGTTTTCTCAATAAATTTTACTTCTAAGTAGTAGTGAATAATATTTCAAAAACTCCTTATCTAGGATTTTGCATTGCAAATAGCAATTGCAGATGTCAATGTTCTCCTTCATCAATTTTAACGAAATTTTGCACATAAGACACCCTTAAGTAACTAAGTTGATGTGCCAAATTGCAATATCGTACATTACGCCGTTTAAGAAATATTAAAAATAAACTGGTCACCCATCCTGCTTCTACGAGACCTAGTTTCCTTAGAAGGCGATATCGGACACATGTTCACAGGAACTTTTTGACTTATTTTTATGTAAGGAATCCACGGTAGAAGTTTGGCTACATGTTTCCCGAACACCCTGTATTATCGTTCAAAATTCAATTGTTTTTGACGTCATATTGACAGCTGTCAATAATATGAAGGCACCAAGTGAAATTTAAATGGTGCAATATTTCTCTAATTTAACCGACTTCGTACATACCTCTTACCGTTTAGAAGGTGCCAGTGGTGAACAGTGAAAAAGAAACCACCCTGTAGATACATATTCTTGAAGGAAATTTAACACTCTAAAACTTTCTTCCTGACGACTTTTCTGCAAAATCAAAGACTGACAAATTAGAAGCAAAAGTTTGTTTTGACAATTGCCGTCTTTTGAGAGCGGACAACTCGAAAACGGTGCATTTTTCCTTAATAATGTATAATAGCAGAGTTGTAGAAAATTTTATGGGCTTTCATCTTCATACAAGGATTTTTTCGCTACGACGCACCATTTTCGAGTTATAAGCGAAAAACCAAAAAAAGGGACCTTTCCACCCCCCTCCCCCCATGAAGCGGACGGACTTTTAGTATGTTTACCTCCTAACCACCCCCAACACATTCCCGAAGAGAAAAATTCTCCCCCCTTCCATGTTCTCTACAACCCCTTCGTTGCCTGGACTATTATTACAAAATTGGTTCAAACATTTTCGTAAGTCGATTTTATTAAATTTGACACCAGAATCTGAAAGCTTGAAATTTTTTATGTAAAAATGGTACTCTTGTTTGACATCGAAGGATGCACCCTTTTCGAAAAAAATAGCTTTTCGTTGATTCAGGGCTCCGACATCTGTGAAGGAAGACATCAAAATACTGTAAATAAGTTTATGGGACGGTTCTTTACTTCATTCCAGAAAGAAAAGTTCATATGGACATGGGTCAAAAAATGTTTCCTAAGGGAGCTACCGTCTTTCCAAGACCCCATTTGAAAAACCATAGCTCCCTTAGGAAACATTTCTCGACCCATGTCCATATGAAGTTTTCTTTCTAGAATGAAGTAAGAAACCGTCCTATGAACTTGTTTACAGTATGTTGATGTCTTCCATGGCAAGTTTTGGAGAACTCAAAAAATAGAAAACCATTTTTTTTCAAAAAAGTTGTGCGTTATCGACGTTACAAGGGTACCTTTTTTAGGTAAAAACCTAAAAATTTTCAGATGTTGGTATCAAATTTGAGAAAAAACGACTTTCAAAAATGTTTGAGCAAATTTAATCCTAAGCCCCCCTTGTAGGAGACGCTTATGATCAAAATTTTAAAATTTTTACCACGGTAATCAATTCATCATCAGACTTACTAAAGGTACCCAGTTTCACGTTGCTATTTTTAACCGTTTTCAAGATATTTATTTCGAAGTGGCCCATTTATGGCATTTATCGACATGTTCATAGGAACCTTTCGCCATATTTTTATGTTAAGGATGCTCTGGTTAAGCGTAGGCATCATAATTACACCCTGTATACAGGAAAAGTTAACAGAGTATCTGTATTTAATTAATAAAGATACAAATAACAAGCCGAGTCAACAGAAGATGTATATCAAAGCTATCTGTATCTCTGTATTCAGGTGGTTTTATGTGTAGATTATTTAATTTAATTTGCACCTAGTAGTAGTGGCCAAGCATGCTTCACGATAAAATAAGCGAACTAAACAATACAACCGGCGAAAAGGAGGGTGAAAATTTTCTGTCGTTAAATACGCTAATTGGGCAAACATTTTGCGAAAAAGGGAGAAAATAGGCGAATTGTGGATAAGGAGGGTGAAAAATATAGGAGATTAAAAATTTTGAACAAATTGACATACTTACCGAAAGAAGAACAAAAATAATGGGCAGTTACAGAAGCGGCTAGAACCTCCCCACTTGGTGAATTATTCAATCCTATCGCCTATAAATTTCAATATGGCGGAGGAGGTTAAGAAATCGAAAATGAAAATTTTGAAAACTTTGTGTTTTACATGCTCTTCTTATAAGGATGCTGCGATATGAAGGGCGATTTTAAAACCTTTAATTTCTTCTTAGAATGAATGTAACCACTTTTGTACAATCTACCTACATTTTTTACTCATTCGATGATAGTGAGTAGTGACTAAAACTAACATAATCTCACGTTTGTCTAGTATAAACAATTTAAACACAAATGTTGCATTTGGGGTAACGCCGAACAGTTGAAATGGGGAAATACCGGCCTAAACTGTACGAATAGCTTTTAGTGCAGTATTTCTACGACCATATAGAAAATTAAATTTTCTATAAGTAACAGAATTCGGCTTAGGAAATTCCAGGTACAGAACGTTTACTTTCTGCTAATACATTCGTATGTAATTAACGCAAAATTGCTGTTTATTTAATATATTCGTATGTAATTGAGTCAAAATTGCTGTTTACTTAATATCCACAAAGCCAACATTAGTAAATATAACAATAATAATTATTAAACAATGAAATTCCTCTGTCGAATTATTCAGATTGACCATCTTTGGAATGCAAATCTTTAGACCGAAGATTTATATTAATCGTGCAGGACGAATTATTCAATTCGATTCCAGGAACTGATGAAATGATGAATGCTTTAAGGTATAATCGTTGAACTTGGGGTTAAACCTGTTGATTTAGTTTAGAGCCTATACAGCATCTCTCAATCATTTTTGGCTGTACTGATGAACTTTGTTTGCGTTTCACCATTCCAGAGACATCCCTACGCTACGCTTTATGTATCTCTCCTCGATCAATTTCTTCCTCAGCGTCAAAACTATCGTCAAATTCAATTTTCTGCCATATTTCATACGTTTACAAAGAAGAACACCACAAGAAAACTGAATTTGAGGTAATAAAATCAACAGTGTCAATAATAGTTATTTTTCGTATACTCGACGGAAAAGGGCCTCATTTCTTTACAGCAAATCCTAAAGAAAAGTGTCATTTTTCTTTATAGCAACCCCCTCAAAATGCTAAGTAACGATCAACAATCCGTCATCTAAGTACCCTTCATTTATTTCATGTCATGTGATTTTCAATGACTATTACCTGAAGTATCCGAAAAAATTACACGTAAAGGAAAGCGGCGTTTCTTTACTCATTGTAAAGAAACGCCCTACTTTTCTTAACTTGTAATACAAATAACTATTGTTTAACAAGGCAAAAAAATTGTAGATTTACTGCCGCGGCCGAAGTTTCATAGCCGAAGCATTACCGGATCGAAAACTTTAGTGCCATTTTTTCAAAAAATGTAATTATAGGGGTGAAAAACATTTGTATTTTGGATTTTAGTAAATGAGCTTGAATCGATTCCGTCAGATAAAATGTGGGTTGCTATAGAAATAACAAAATTGATGTCGACTTCCGGTGAAACCGGAGGTGAAGTATATGAGTGTATTGTCTGAGATGTGCCGGACGTCGAAATACATAAACTCATAATAAAATTCAGAATTTAACTTGCAGTCACTTCACATTGAATCTGGGACAGCCTGTAGGTATACTGACTTTAATGTTAGTCTAACTTTGGATTACCTTACATTTTATAAGATAAGTAGGTACTTATATTTCGCTACATATTTTGAATTTTATACGTGTTTAAAAAAAATAATTAACCCAAAATGTTACATCCATATTTTATTAACGAACTCTTCAGAGGTCGCATCTCCCAGTTTAACCCTCAAACTCGCGATTTGTCACTCCAGCGCTGAATTCCATCACAGAAACACATCTCCAACAAAATTTAATGCCAAATAAGCTCCTCAGATGCATTTGCTGCACGCAATAATTCATCATTCCGTCGCAAATTATCCGAACCGAGACTTTTTTTACATATCGGGCTGAAATTGGCTGAAAAGACGCGCGGAAATGAAAGAAACTTTTGACGGAAGAGACTTCAAACGTCGGGCCGCATCATTAAAACATCCTCACATCGTTATTTTAAGCCGGCGGCGGGTGCGGAGCCTCCACCATTTCTGCATTATTCATGACGTTTTAAGTGAATTTTTGGAAAAAAAATAAAAAGCAAATATGTTGGTACTCACAGTTAACGCTGAGGGCGATCCTCTTGCTAACGGCGGGCGGAACATCGTTGCTTGCTATACACAGATACGCCCCCATTTGTTTTCGATCTAATCGCCAGAAGTGAAGGTTTGTTCCGTTGTAGGTTTCCACTGCAAACAATCTTTTATTTGCAACTAGAACATTTTCTTTATAACATCTGTGTCTTTGTAGGAAATAGGAAATTATTCTTTTCCTGCTCCCTTAATTAGTTTAGGGAATATTTTAATCGGTACTTATACCTTTTACCTGTGAAAAAATAACGTGCAAATAAAGCGCGGGGGGCTCACAAATCAATATTGGAAATTGACCTTTTCAAATTTCCCGCCGTCATTTCGAGTTGACAGGCGGTATTTCGATATTCTGCAGTTTTCTGTACTACAACTAACTGAAGGTGCAAAGGTAAAAATGCCAAATTAATTGGGATTTTCTGTAAATCTACTTAACTTCGGTTACTTTTCACCCCCTTTGACTTTTCATCCCCTTTTACAATTTCTCAACCCCCTTGTTGCAATAGCAAATTGTCACTTGCAAGTGACAATAATTGTCAGTTGTTAAGTGACAATTGTCACTTATAACTGACAATTGTCACTAGTAACTGACAATTGTCACTTGTAGCTGGCGATAATTCCTTAATTGAAACGGCCCATGGGGTACGAATGGCGGGGGTTAGGGGGGTTACAACTCGTGTGATTCCAGAAATTTTTGTGTTTTTTTCCAGTTTCTAGAAAATAACGAAAATGTAAAGATTTATGCTCTTTTAGTAGTTTTTGCACACCTTATTCTTATGAAGCAGTTCGAAGCGCCAGCCAGTTACGAGTGACAATTGTCGATTACAAGTGACAGTTGTCAGTTGCAAGTGACAATTGTCAGTTGCAAGTGGCAATTGTCAGTTCCAAGTGACAATTGTCGGTTACAAGTGACAATAGAGGTATTTCTTGAGTAGAAAGAATACACATTATACTAAGATCTCAACGCGTTAAAAGAAGACGCCAAGATGATGCGCGCGCACTTGGAGGCGACCGATATCCGGTTAGAAGGAAGGTAGAATAGTTCGAATGTTGGCGGCAATCAGTTGAAACTTCTTTTCACTAGCCGAAACATTGTTATTACGGCAGTATATAATGCAACAAGACAAAACCATACTGGTTTATTCTCAAAAACCATACAAATAGTGTGCGAAAACGAGGCTATTTCAGAATAATCACTTTAATCTAGGTTAATGGGGTTATGTTTCTGCATCTGTCATGTGTCAAGTGTGCAGTGAAGCAAATATTGATTTGGTACTCGGTTTCCTCACCAATGACATCATAATATGATATGCCTTGCTGAAAAGCTCGATGTTTCTTCCTAACAACATAAAAATGTGCTAACCATCACATAAAATAGACAATGGTCTACCATTTTCTACTTTTAATTAAACGTGCCTACTGTTTCATTCAATTATTTAATTTTCTCTGGTCGGTTACAGGTTAACAAGGAACAACCGTGTTCATCGCTGTAAATTGTACCGGATATAAGGTACCTGTAATGACGTCACTCAAGAAATACCTCTATTGTAGGGTTGCCAACCGTCCCGATTTAGGCGGGATTGTCCCGATTCCTTATAGTGAGTCCCGCGTCCCGCCTAGTGCTGGATTTGTCCCGATTGTTGGACTTGTTTTCTGAGTTTTCCCTTTCCCTTTATTTCCCTTATTTTTTATTGAAAACGAGGGTTTAAAATGCATGTCGAATGACGTACATGCAACCAAACATACATACCCTAACTTATTTGTAGTGTCTACTAACGGTCAGAACAGTGGTGTGAGTGGTGCTTTACAAAACGTCGGATCCATTCTGTCAATCATTTTCCATCTTCGTTGCAAGCGTTAAAATCGCAAGGTAATCTTTTTGTCTATCTCTTATTATTTGGGTGCACTAGAGATGGGCAGATCGACTCTTTTAAGCGAGTCGAGTCAGTCAACTCACTCACAAGTGATTAGTCGACTCAGTGAGTTGACTCAGTGATTCGACTCATATTTAGCGAAAACTACTCTCCTGGCGAAACTAAATAAAGCAAAAGTGTAAACTATACTATATTTTATTTAGTTGAGTTGAGGCGGCACCGGCATTTATGAATATTACGTCGATCGCTGCGTTTGCGGTTGAATTTGAATACTAGATCTTGGCGTCTTGAGCTGAATCGAGCGAAAATTCGACTCATCGATGACTCGACTCTTTTCTTGCGAGTGAGTTGAATCACTCATTGCCGGTGATGAGTGGCTCATTTGAGTCGACTCACCAACTGAGTACCCATCTCTAGGGTGCACTGCCAGTGACAACGCAAATACCAAATCAAGGCTGAGAATTATCATTTGCTTTGTTCAAACAGTTTTATTTATTTTAAGAAAAATAGTATATTAAAAAACACGTTTCATAAGGCCAATTATTATCGCACGAGGATGTTTGGACAACGAGGGCGAAAAGCCCGAGTTTTACAAAATCCGAGTGCGATAAGAGCCTTATGAACAGTGCTGTAGTCCTAAAAAAGTTCTTGGGTATACGCTTTCTCTTATTTTTAAAATATTTGGTAAATAAAACGTGATGACCATTTTCAGCGGCTTGATAATATGCAATAATAATATGCTGAAAAAAGATGGGGATCGATCAAATAAAACACAAAATCTTTTTTTTATTTATTTTAAATTATTGTTGCATAATAATTAGATAATTGCACATTAACAATTTTATTATACGCATATGATCAAAATTATTGCATATCGCTATGTTGCAATTTTAAAATACATTTTACACATTGAATCATTCGTTAAAAATAAAGATACAGTGAAACGCAATAATTTTGATCTCCTCCCATTGATTCCGTGACCAAATATTGGGAAAATGCGAAGAAAACGAATTTGGTTCAGACGGTTTATCGACGCTGACGTAATTTCCATCTTTGCTTGAGGATCCTTTTATTTTCAAACGTTTAGGAGTCGCTGATGGTCTTAAAGCCATATTTTCTCCTGACTAAAAAAAATTTTTGTAGAAAGTCGCCGTACCTAGGTATGTGTAATCTTTTTCGTTATTGTTAGACTGGTTTGACACGATAACATTTTCACGTCAATATAAATTTTTATATAAAATATACTTAGGTGTGTATATCACATTTTAAAATTAAAAAATTATGTAAATGTAAAACAGAAGTTTTAGTAAAATTTGTAAAATATTAGGTTCCATGTACTGTGTTCTTAGTTCGCTTACAATTTGTCAATTATTTCATTCAAAAATTTTATACCTAATGAAACATAATAATGTTAAAAAAAAATTTGTTAAATATTGAGGTAGGACTTATCATAATTTTACCGGAATTTTATATAATTAATATCGTCGTGTCAAACCGCCTTATTTATAATATAAGAAAAAGAAAAAAAGTTTAGAAATCAAAAGTACCTATTAAAAACTTACTCTGTCATCGTCATCAGGAGCTTTCCGTTTAATCGAATCATTATTGAAATAATTAAAAAGTGTATTGCACTTATTTTTGCTCATTTTAGATGTCGCGTGTCGCACTTCAAACTTCAATGAATACAAAATAGAATGAACCTCGCTTTAACGGTCAGGTGATAACAGGTAGCCGGGGTGGGTTTTGGGGGCAGGTAAATAAAGAAGCCATCTGGCTAGGTCTAGGTCATTAGCTGGGATTTCCCAACCCTTTCTTAAGCAGAAAATAGCAAATTTAAATTTTTCTAGGAATATTGGCCGAAAGTAGGTATTGATTTTTATTATTCTCATGCTCTCTTATAGGTCTACGCTCGTATACCCGCGTATCTCTAGAAATTTTCATAGGTATACGCTATTGCCAAAATTTTGAATATGGGTATACGGCGTATACCCGCGTATACCCCGGACTACAGCACTGCTTATGAAACACGTTTTTTATACAATTTTTTCTATTTCGGATACCCAATTTATTAGAAAAAAAATGGTTTTCCATTTTCAAAGACAGGTCAACGTTCGCTTGACAGTTGGCGATTGTTGGACACAATCGTTGTCTAGGTTACGATGTAAACAAAAGCCGTGCTCTAATAGAGCCCATTAGAGAACGCGTTTGGGTGCTATAAAGTGTTTATTAGGAAACCGAAATAGAAAAATGTATTTTAAAAGTATAAAATTAGTTTACCAACCAAAAAACTGAAAATCCTTAGACCATAAAAACGCCCAAATCTAGTGATTATTCTTTTTTGATCCAAATACTGAAAAACAGGTGAGAAGGGGGGGGCAAAATTTTTCGCGGGGGGCTGCCGCGCGCAAACACGTATTCTTATCACTCCACTGTCCACTCCATTCGCAATATTTCAACCCCCCAAAATCTATATTTACATAATTGGCTTATTTTTGTGGTATCCTTCGACGAGCGTCAGTTAGCCGTATCTGGAGAACTGTTTCTAGCATCGTCATAAAAATTTGTACAAAGGGGTTTCAATTAATTAATTACCTAATTAATTATCAACGGCGCATTTTCTTTTTTTAAATAGAACACCCTGTATATTATGATATTTTTAGATTCTACGTTTAATTCTAGGTGAACTTTTACTAAGAATTGCTATGCCAAAAATCAACCGTTTTTGAGAAACTCAAGATTTTTTTTGTATGTAGCTTGTTTATGTCAAATGCAGGTCTAACTTCAAAAAGCTGTTACATCTTTACAATACGAAATGAGAAAACGATATTATAATTTGGCATGAAGCCTAATGTAGGGTGCATCCGCCCCTGGACTCAAATTGGGTCATATACATACAGGGTGTTCTCTGCAAGTTTTTAAACATCCAACTTCATTGGTCAAAAAGTCAATTTTTTCAAATGGAATGCCTTAACTATTTTATGGCAAACATGTAGGTTAAAATGATAGACAATTAAATTCTGCATCAACGTGCCATAAAATACAGTGCGTTCGCGAGACTTAGCCCCATGAGCTAGAGGCTGCAGTTATCAACGATGTGACCGACGTCTGTAATAAGCGATGCTTGGTATTTCCACCAATGTTAGCGAAGCCAGTAAGAGCGCGTACAAAAATCAACCGTCGTCGTACATTGTGTGGTGGAGAGATCAACCGGTCCTCAGTGACGCTTCAACGAACGTCGAACGTTCAGTTTACTTTCTTCCTCAGATAAACGAGTCGGAGTGAGACATAGCGCACGACACGATCAGGGCGTTACGCTCAAACTTTCTCGGTCTACGTGCAACAACGCTGGAGAGAGATGGCTTTCAAAACGTAGGTGTATTATAACAGGGTACGATGGGGCTAAGTCTCGCGAACGCACTGTAGTTGAGGCATTCCATTTGAAAAAATTGACTTTTTGACCAATGAAGTTAATAATAATAATAATAATGGTTTATTAATAGCAATAAGCTAAAACAATCAAAAATATTAACATAACCTCTGGGTAATACAAGCTTATACATTATACAAAATTACAAGGTGCAGGGCGCAGCTTCCCCCACCCTTTTGGTGAGTTTTTGTACGGTGGGCACTTTTATCGTGGACACAAATATTTTAGATTTTTAATTTTTTTTGGGTTTTATGTAGAGTTTACTATTTTATTTTGGAGCATAGGTAATTCGTTGGACTTCAATATTTTGAAGCATTACAATGGCATCCCACAGGAATCCCTGTCTGAAATCCAGAAGAAAGAAAATATAATTTATCAAAAGGCAACGTAAACTGTCTCACAAAGAGAATCATGCCTAATCCTGAAATAAATATTTTAATGTGTTTGTGTGTATTTTATTCATATACGTAAAATTTGTTGAATAATTGATAACAATTTACCTCTGATGGCCTCTCTGGCTCCTTTTCGGACGATAATTGGATGTCCGTCTTCTCTTTTCCAGGCAATTCGTGGAGGCGGATGGCCGGTTGCTCGACACCAGAGCGTAGCGTTTTCACCTTCTGCCACGGAGAGGTCGCCACTAGTGTCGTCGTTAATTATATCGGGCGGAACTGCAAAGAAACAAAATGTCACTGGGATCCAAAATGGCGTCAATTGAATTTCAGAATCCGTCATCGTCAGTTGTAGTCAGAGTTGGGAAGAACTGTAACTAAGTATAAAATACTTTTAAAGTATCTAAATACTAAAAGTATCTTACACACGAGTATCTGAGATAATTTTATACTCTCACAATGAGTAACTGTATCGTAGTTACTTTTCAGAAGTATCTTGTATTTAGATACTTTTAATGAGTATCTAGATACTTCAAAAGTATCTTAGATACTTCAAAAGTATCTTAGATACTTTAAAAGTATCTGTATCTGGATTTCGAACCTTTTCATATCTGTCAAAAGTAGTATAATGCTTTTGCAGACAGATACTTTTTTAGCGCAAGTTATTATGTAATTATTATGTAATTGCTCAATCCTTGACGGCAGAATATTTGGGAGACACAGATATAGACATAAGAATTAGTTATTGTTTCATGCGGTATATAAGTAGTGCTTTCGTTTTCTGGTAGCTTGGCAGTCTGCTTTTGGTATAATAATGTATACGAATAAAAAGTTTTCCCCTATAAGTAGGTTAGGTACTAATCATTTTTATATGCATTAAGTAATCGTAATTGTAATATTCATCATTTAAATGTACAACCGAAGGTCTGGGACAGGCTGTGTATCAATAAAAAAAAAAGAGAATGGTCTGATGGTCTGAAGCATAGGCTAAATGCCGGACCTTGGAGATTACTATGCGGGCTCGCTTCCAAAGCCAATAATAATAATAATAATTTTTGCAGATTGGTGGGGAAGTTGTTTGTGATGAATTTATCTTTTTTTAATGTGCAATAGACAAAAAAAGTACTAAAACAAGTCAAAAACGAGGTCAAAAACACAACTGGAGGGTACAAATCACAAATGTTAGCGATTTCCTGCAACTCAATTTTATTAGCTATTTCTAGCTTGGAGTTAAGTAGACTGTATGGTCTAAGTGTTATGGAAACATCGTACTTCTAAAAGTTCTTTAATGTTTTCGCTGAGAACTCTGTTTAAGAAAATATAGAAAATTGCGACGCCTTATAGGGGTCAGTTCACGTAATTCTTAAAGATTAATTGTAAATTGTTGAAATTCGCTGAAAATAAATAACTAATGGACTTGAATTTTTAAAGATAATAAGTGATCCTTAGAGTATTTCGGAGCAATCGGCCATTAATGCAATAAGAAGTAAGTAGGTATAGAAAAATACAGTAAAGTATACTTAGGTAAACTTAATTTTGTCATCTGTCATCTGTGACACTCCAGTAGAGATGTGGCAAAATATTGTAAACAGGGAAATTTGAGACATCCCTTTTATAGATACCGTCAAAAGAAGAGACTTTGAGGTACTCTTCAGCGTTAAAAACACTCTGAAATATGAAAGCTAGAACGATTTTAATGGTTCGTGGTCGTTATGCAATGAAATTCATGTTTGCTTAGAATTACGTTTAAAAATCAATCGCTTCAAACGTTCGCTTTTCATAGTATTTACTCGTAAAAAGTTGATTAAAAGTATGAAAACTTTTTAAAAATTCATCGGAAAACATTTTTAAATTAGCATTTGCATAATAAATTCTTAAGTTCCGGAGGAAAATTTGTGGACTCGCCAAGAAAGGGCGCGCATTGTAGTCGAAGGAAGCCTCCATCCACCATTCCTGTAAAACCGTTTGTAGAATGTAGGCCTTCGTGGAGAATAAAACAGCCGTTTATTTATGCACGAGAAATCGAACAAGCAATAAAAAAAACTCGCCCGAACTTAAGAATTATCGATTGTCATCAACGCGCGGATAAATGAAAAAAGAAAACATAAAAGCGGAAAATCCACGCAAACCCGCCAATTTTCCGTCGCATTCCCGAATAAAACCCCCAAAAAACAAATGAGCTGAAATTCCTGGAAAAAACACTCGCGAACAAATGAGCCGAGAAACGTACTCTTGCAAGAATTCCCCCGAAAAACAATTATCGGAAACTTGAACCCTTTCGCGACTTTTGATATGCGAGAGAAGTCGAGATGAAATTTACCTCTCCATTTGCGAAATTTCGCTCCTATTGTTTTCGAGGGGGATTTAAATGCGAACGCCGTTTTTGAGGGATGAAGTTTCTCGTAAACATCATGCCGGTGTTTACCTTTGGAAAAAGTAAATGAAATATCATTCCGCCCAATTAGACGTATTGTGTTCACGTGAGAGCGGAGCAAACTGCAGGCGAAGATTAATAGATGGAAGTGGCGAGAAAATCGCTAATAAAGGAAATTGAAGGAATTTATCATCAAACACGGCCGAGAACAAGTTCCAACCGGATGTAGCGTACGAGGAGATAAGGCAACTGCCGAATAGATTACCACCGAGACTATATTGTTTTTGGAATTATCGCATTCGCTTTGTTGGTAAAAGGTACAGAATGTGCGCTAATTAATATACTTGTCATTATGGGGGTGTAGGACATGTTCCATCTTGACTACTTTTAACTAACATTTATAGTCGTGGTTACGTAATTCTAAGAAAGTAGCCGTTATGGTAGCGGCGACGGTCGCGACTACGTAGTTACTACGACTACGTAATAGCTACGTAATTACGTAGCAATTACATAGCCGTAATGTTGACTATATTTCTAAGTCACATACATCTACCATCCTGGGCTGTAATTACGACGTCATTTCTACTTTATGGTGCCCGTTAGCAGAGCTGGAGAGTAGTTAACTACCAAGTAGTTAGAATACTCTTCTAACTATACTTTTTCCTATAAGTAGTTAGTAGTTGAGTAGGTATAATATTTTGGCAGTAGTTAATTACTTAAAGTAGTTAACTAATTTAGTTAACTACTTCTTTAATTATCCTTTTATAAAACTCGGAGAAATCACGAACAAAAGCAATTCGAAGAATTTACTTAATATGGCACGCGTGCTAATCGGAGATGGCCATTATTTTTACTTTTAACCTCCCCACTCCACTTCACCATTTAAAAAAAAGGGAGGTTACTGCAATCACTAAAATTTTCGAATTCGAGATAAGACCGGATCTATACGTTTTGAGGTCTCAGGAACCCAAAAAAGTGGTTTTTAAAATGTGTCTGTATGTATGTACATACGTACGTGCGTACGTACGTACGTACGTTCGTAAACACGCCACAGCCCAAACTACTCGACCGATTTGGCTGAAATTTGGTACGTGTGCATGTGATAACCCAACTTAGATCTGAAAAGCTTTTGGAGACAATCGTGCAACCAGAAGTGCCATTTTGGCACATCAACTTTTAAATTTTAAATGTAAACCCCCATTTTTCACGTCACCATAAGAAAGACCTTCAAATTCTGCGTCTAAAAATGTATTCATTCTTAATGCCCTTTTGACCAAAAATTTAAAAAAAATTAATTTTTATCGGACTTTAAAATCGCGGTACAGCCCAAGCCCCTCACCCGATTGGTCTGAAATTTTGCACATGGGGATTGTATTACACGTCGAAGAGTTGAACAAATTTTGGATTCAATCGGCCCACGGAAAGTGCCGTTTTGGCACACCAATTTCGAAACTTAAAATTATTCTCTCATTCACCCATCAAAAACTACTTTTTGAAAGATTTATTGTTATTATCAGAAAGATCTTCAAATTCTGGTTTTAAATGAGATAAAATCTATTCGCATTTAGTACCCTTTGGGTAAAAAAATCGAAGTTTTGTAATAACACTGAAACCACGTTATAGCCCAAACTACTGGATCGATTTGTCCGAAATTTGGTACATGGAGGTTAGGTAAACCATTGAAGAGCTGAAAGGCTTTTGGGAGCAGTTGGTCCACGGGAAGTGCCATTTAGGCATATCAACTTTAAAATCTTAAACACAAGTCACGGAAATCAAAGACCCATGCGTTGGGGAGGTTCCAGCCGCTTCTCTGCTGCCTTTTTTAAATAAAAACCATTTTTTGTTCAACGGATTCGGAATTACGAAATTTTCTGAGTTAGAAACAATTATCATACTTGACCTGAAGTGCAGTCACGATCACTCTAGATTTTCAAAAACACCGAAGAAATCGGCGAAAAATAAATATTTTTGAAAAACGCACCCTTTCTCTCCGATTAAAGCTCTTTTTTCCTTGCCTTAAAGTCTTCGATTTTCACTTGCATTTTAAGAAGTAGTTAAAAAAATACTCATTTCTATTCTTGAGTACTCATTATTGTAACTACTTTTTCCAACGAGTAGTTAATTACTTAGTAGTTATAACTACTTTTTGATGAAGTAGTTAGTAGTTAGTTAACTACTTTTGAAAAGTATTTTACCCAGCTCTGCCCGTTAGTTCTTTTTCGTTCTACAATAGATTTTCTTTTTTCTGGGCGTGTGCATAATTCTCTAACTGGCTAATAGCTGTATTGCACAAAGTTAAAAACTACGAATGGCGACGACATAATGTCTAAACATATTATGGTATAGAGAATTTGCAGTTGATCGATACGAAAAATAGAAAAATAGAACGCTGAAAAAAAATACTTTCCTCGAGTTACGTTGCACTTGCGAAATTTAAGGGTTTAGGTAGGTACTACTAACTCTAACTTCCAGGTTTCATACAATAATCGTCTGCAGCAGATTTGAAGAGAAATACTCCTGTTTTAAGTGAGAACCCTGTTGAAAATGACCATTAAAATTTCTTATATGAATCCACAAAAAAGACATTGAAATTTTTTGTACATTAGGTGGTATTCTTTGGAAATTTGGTGGAAGTCTTTTTTATTCTGATGGTTTCGTGTTGTAATATCCTTATTACTGTAATATTGATGGAAATTTCCAAATTCCACAAGATAAATGGAAATTATCATCAAAAAAAATTGTGCTCCTGGTGGGTATTTATGTTAAAGTGGATTCAGTTCTTAATAATATATTTCAGGTGGGAAACTAATAACCAATAAGACCTACGTCTACGTCAGTTTTCAGAACGGAGGTCGCATCTAGAAACATCTTATATTTCTTATACAGGCTGTCTCAGAATTATCCCGGACAACCGCTAATTACAGATTCCTTACGTGAAAATAAGACAAAAAGTAAGAATAAGTTTTTGTCCTAAAATGGATTATGTGGGAGCTATGCCCCCCGAAAGGGTACCCCAAAAATCAGTTTTTTCGAACTTCCTCAAAAAGTATGACTAATTCGATGTTGGGATTTAGAACATAGCCTAGTGGGATAAAAGGCTTCACTATGGTTATTTTTCAGATTTCTACTAACATCAAAGGCGTGCGTTCTTGGGGGGGGGCTTTCACATTTTCGGATTTTTTTTCTGTCAGCGTTTTTTTTGACAAAGTAATAAGAAGACTATCATCGGCAGTCCACAATTCACCAAAAAGTACTCTTGTTGCATGTTGTTAAGAAGCACCGTTTTAGAGTTAAATGCTCCTCATTCATTTATTGCAGGAGAATTACAAATTAAATCCAACTGAAAACTTTAATTGTTCTACGTGGAATCAACTTTAGATAATGTAGCATCCTCTTAAATCTTATAATAAAGCTCTGAAAATGCATTGCATTTTTTGAACTCCAATTTTTGAATTTGGGTATAATTCAATTTTAGCTTTATTTTGTCAGACCTAAATGCGATCAAACGTAAGGGTCTTAGACTGCCGTCATAAATTCTGACCGAGTGTTTGTTCCCATTTAAGTTTGATTCCAAGTAAAAAACATGAAAATTGCAAAAGAATCCTTAAATTTTTTTTTGCATCAAATCTATGAGAACCAGTAAGGCCGTGCATCCTAGCGATATTTAGCAAGAGTAGGTACTTTTTAGTGTATCGTGGAACGCCGATGACATTATTATTGCTTTGTAAAAAAAGTACCTACAGAAAAAGATATGCAAAAAATGGAAGACCCTACCCAGAACGCACGCCTCTGATGTTACTGAAAATCTAAAAAAAATTCAGAATGAAGACCTTTATGCAGCCAAGTTATGCTCCAAATTTCAATAAATTGATATTAGTTATAATTTTTAAGGAAATTCGAAGAAACTGATTTTTGGGGTACCCTTTTGGGGGGGCAGAGCTCCCACATAATCTATTTTAGGACAAAAACTTATTCTTACTTTTTGTCTTATTTTCACGAAAGGAACCTGTACACCCTGTACACATAACGGTTTTGGTATACTTCATTGTTTTTTTCAGAATTTACCAATTTAGCGTCATGCAGTGAGATAGCAATGTCCCTGGAACGAAGCCGTTAATTTTAAAGAGCTGTATATTTTTGGGGCAATAGAAACAACGGATTAATTGGCGGTAATTTTAATTACTCTCCACATAATCCGTCAAAGTGGAAAAATCCGCCTAAAATGTTCTGAAAGTATGTGGTAATTTCCATCGAATTTTGATGGTACCTTCCATAAGATCCCTAAAGGTGGTAAAGTCCACCTAGGTGTTAATTTCCATCGAATTTTGAAGGTATTTTACATAAAATCCCCAAAGGTGGAGAAGTCCACCAAAAATATTCTGAAGCGAAGAGGTAGGTAATTTCCATAACGAATTTTTGATGGTTTCATGGGGTAATTTCAGTTTTAAAACCATCAAAAGTCCACGTGTTGTTTTTTTGATGGTTTCCGATGGTCATTTGCAACAGGGAAGAGTTATCAAAAAACACTCGAGGTTATGTTTACCAAACATAAATATGGCTGATTTCCTTTTGACTGTCAAAATCAAAACGAAAGCGGCTGGTTTGAGCTCATGGTCTCAAACAGGGAACGACAGACAGCTGTTTCGATCTCTTGGATCTCATCAGTGTCGTGCACCCCGAATGAAACCACAAACTCAAACCAGCCAACCTTTAAATAGAAAATGCGACGAACTAAGAGTGTTGTGTCGAAAACCGCGACCTCTGTGAGAGGTGCGGACTACTAGCTTCCATGATGTCAAAGACATCTAAAGAAAACTAGCGGCTGACAAAGTCAGCTCCGCCCCGGGCTTCGACACTACTCCTGTTTAGCAACAGGTGGCGTAAATGCAATGATTTGATTTTGACAATGAAAAATTAAAAATTCTTCACTGTCAAAATCAAAACGAAAGGGGTTGGTTTGAGCTCATGGTCTCAAACAGGGAACGACAGACAGCTGTTTCGATCTCTTGGATCTCATCAGTGTCGTGCACCCCGAATGAAACCACAAACTCAAACCAGCCAACCTTTAAACAGAAAATGCGACGAACTAAGAGTGTTGTGTCGAGAACCGCGACCTCTGTGAGAGGTGGAGACTACTAGCTTCCATGATGTCAAAGACATCTAAAGAAAACTAGCGGCTGACAAAGTCAGCTCCGCCCCGGGCTTCGACACTACTCCTGTTTAGCAACAGGTGGCGTGAATGCAATGATTTGATTTTGACAATGAAAAATTAAAAATTCTTCACTGTCAAAATCAAAACGAAAGCGGCTGGTTTGAGCTCATGGTCTCAAACAGGGAACGACAGACAGCTGTTTCGATCTCTTGGATCTCATCAGTGTCGTGCACCCCGAATGAAACCACAAACTCAAAACAGCCAACCTTTAAACAGAAAATGCGACGAACTAAGAGTGTTGTGTCGAGAACCGCGACCTCTGTGAGAGGTGGGGACTACTAGCTTCCATGATGTCAAAGACATCTAAAGAAAACTAGCGGCTGACAAAGTCAGCTCCGCCCCGGGCTTCGACACTACTCCTGTTTAGCAACAGGTGGCGTGAATGCAATGATTTGATTTTGATAATGAAAAATTAAAAATTCTTCACTGTCAAAATCAAAACGAAAGCGGCTGGTTTGAGCTCATGGTCTCAAACAGGGAACGACAGACAGCTGTTTCGATCTCTTGGATCTCATCAGTGTCGTGCACCCCGAATAAAACCACAAACTCAAACCAGCCAACCTTTAAACAGAAAATGCGACGAACTAAGAGTGTTGTGTCGAAAACCGCGACCTCTGTGAGAGGTGGAGACTACTAGCTTCCATAATGTCAAAGACATCTAAAGAAAACTAGCGGCTGACAAAGTCAGCTCCGCCCCGGGCTTCGACACTACTCCTGTTTAGCAACAGGTGGCGTGAATGCAATGATTTGATTTTGACAATGAAAAATTAAAAATTCTTCACTGTCAAAATCAAAACGAAAGCGGCTGGTTTGAGCTCATGGTCTCAAACAGGGAACGACAGACAGCTGTTTCGATCTCTTGGATCTCATCAGTGTCGTGCACCCCGAATGAAACCACAAACTCAAACCAGCCAACCTTTAAACAGAAAATGCGACGAACTAAGAGTGTTGTGTCGAAAACCGCGACCTCTGTGAGAGGTGCGGACTACTAGCTTCCATGATGTCAAAGACATCTAAAGAAAACTAACGGCTGACAAAGTCAGCTCCGCCCCGAGCTTCGACACTACTCCTGTTTAGCAACAGGTGGCGTGAATGCAATGATTTGATTTTGACAATGAAAAATTAAAAATTCTTCACTGTCAAAATCAAAACGAAAGCGGCTGGTTTGAGCTCATGGTCTCAAACAGGGAACGACAGACAGCTGTTTCGATCTCTTGGATCTCATCAGTGTCGTGCACCCCGAATGAAACCACAAACTCAAACCAGCCAACCTTTAAACAGAAAATGCGACGAACTAAGAGTGTTGTGTCGAAAACCGCGACCTCTGTGATAGGTGGAAGCTAGTAGTCCCCACCTCTCACAGAGGTCGCGGTTTTCGACGCAACACTCTTAATGTAAGGTCTTAATTACCTTGATGAAGACGCAATGAAGTCAGTGAAACTTTCAAGTAATTTGTTCAAGACACTCCTTGGGAAAAATCACTGTAAAGTAATCTTTAAAATAACTAGAAAGTAGTGGTTACTTGCAAATACAACTTTAAAGTGATACAATTTGAAGGTAATATCCTGAGTTCCAGAGACGTAAATATAACTTTAAGATATTACCTTAAAGCAATGTAACTTTCAAGGAAAATGTGCTAGTAAAAATAACGTTTTAACAGTTTAACAGTTTCTGAAAAATCCGACTTTGAAGTATAAATTATCCTTCTAGGTTGCCAGTATAGTCTGTTCGGTCTCTATGAAGATTTTTTCCTTTATAGATCTATATCATCGTCGTAACTATGTTATTCTTACATCTGAAACTGCTAAAAAGTAAAATGGACTGTAAAGACGTCAATCATGGTCAGAATTACGTATTTACTACTATACGCGGAAATGGACAACACCATAGCATTGGTCAATGTAACTAAAAATGCTAGTTGAAGCCTTTATTTCTCGCTTCTTGTTACTACGTACTACTGTGGAAGTGGAATAAACACAAACAATTCCGGCTAGATGCATCATCATATCCACTTTTTCAAATAAAGTCCAGGAACCAGATTAACCAAAATTGCAAACATAAAAATTTATTGTCCATTTATGGATCAGTATTAAAGTAACTGCGGAATAGATTACCACTGAGTCCATATTATTTTTGTAATTATCGCATTCGCTTTGTTGTTAAAAGGTGGAGAATGGTAGCGATTTTAACGTTGCCACTTGCGGTGATTAATAAAGTGGCCGTTGCGGCGGTGGCGGTTATTCAAACGCCAGACTTTACGGCGGCCCCGGAGAGATACACACGTAAATTATCTGGGCGTGATGTTAATTATAAGCCGTTATAGTCCTGAACTGTTACGAGCGGCAGGACAATTTCATGCAAACATGGTGGATGCGCCCATCAGAAACTCACTAAATTTTTTATAAGGGAAACTTGAGAAAAAATGGTGGAGGCCCCAGCGGGAAAGCGCTTTCCGAACTTCCATATTTTCCCATTCTTAACACAATTTATCGTTTAAATATAAACTTCCGAAACTGTCGAAATATCTAATTTTTTTTATTCGAAAAAACGAAGGAAACGCCGGGATGGTCCTTTGAGAAATCTTTCACAATTCTGGGCTTTGATTTCGTTACTCTTGAATTCTGAAAACGGATTTACATGCACAGTCAAACGATTAATGCAATTTTTACTTCGTTTTGCAGTTTCGGTCTTAAAAAAAACAAAATTAGTGAAATTCACAGTTTTCAACAAAGCTTGCTAGCGCTATTCTACGAAACGTTTTCTAAAGCCTTTAATACAGGGTGATTCACGAAAACCGTTCATTAGAAACTTTTAGCAGAATTTTGAATAAGAACGAACACGTTCGACATTTCGTTAAATCTCGAGCTGATACGTCGTCAAGGATATTTGTCTACCGTGCTCTGATTTGCCGTTTTGTGTTCCGTAGTAACATATTCGCGGGAAATTCGAATAACAGCCCGTTTTACCTTCGTTTATAAACTAACCTCGGGGAACTGTTCGCTCAGTATTTTTCCACAGGTAGAACTATTGGCATATAAAACCTGATACCCTAAATTTCCTATTAAATTAATTAGGGAAGCAGGAAAAAAATACAATAGAATTCCCCATGTAAATCCCTATTGACGGCTTGGAGAGTAGGCATACTGTATAATATTCTATTCTATCCTCATCATTTTATAGACCGGATCGAAAATCGTAATGCAGTTTTTTTGAAAAATTTCATTTTAGGGGTGAACAGCCTTTTTTTAAATTTATTTTAGCACGGAATAAAGTAGGGCTGTGCAATGTTTTATGTGTTATAATTATAACAAATTGAGTACTGAAAAAATAATCGAAATACTTCCAACATCAATGCAGAATGAATCAATCCTGTTGAATAATTTACGAAAAAAAAAACTTACCGTGAACATCAATACAACCTTGCTGGACCTTCATGACTCCAGTGTTGATTTGGCACATGTAACAGCCACGGTCGGACTCCTTCAATTGACGAATTCTCAGATGCCAAGTCCTCGAATTGTCGTGAGCAACGCTAATCCTAGAATTATGAGTGACCACGTCGGTGTGGAGGGTTAAAATCGTCTGATCCTCGGCTCTCACCCAAGCCACCTGAAGAAAAAAGAACCTTACTTTTTGTAGTGATGTAAAATAGCGCGCTATTTATTTTCCGGTGATATATCAGCAGGAAATAGCTAAAAAAAATATTAAGCTTGAAGCACCATTGACGACACTTTTGTCACTTTCCGAGCAATTTGATACCAAATTCGTCAATATTAAATCTATATTTTAACCTCGCCAACCATATAAAAATGGGAGGTTATTGCAATCCGAGTTGCAATCACTACAAAATTCGAAATTGAGATAATACCAGATCAAGTTCCAAGGTCCCAAGATCACAAAAAAGTGTTTTTTTAAATGCCTGTCTGATGTACGTATGTGAGCAAGATTCCTCGAAGCCTACCGAACAGATTTTCATGACATTTAGTATGGAGGTTAGTGTTAGCCTTCTGGTGAGCCCAGTTTATTTTCTTACCGAACCGCAAACACCAAGTGCCTTTCTGTGGCAACAGCGATGAAATTTGACTGTGAACACAAATTTTTCTTATCAGCGTGTTCACATTTAGCGCCTTTTTGGCACAATATCAAAGAATTCGAAATTTCGAAGAAACATTAAATGACACCGTACAGCCCAAACTACTGGTTCGATTTAGCTGAAATTTGATAGATAGAGATACAATTGCTCGCCAAGGAGCTGCACAGTGGTTCAATTATTAAATTTTGTGACCAAAAATCATAGAAATCAAATTAACTGAGTAGGCTTAAATGTCGCATAGTTTAATAGTGAAGCATTTATAGCCCTGAAAAAATAAAGCAAACCGCAGAAACACGGTTCTGTCATAGTTACTAGTGTCAGTTGTGACGTCCTTAAAAAAGTCATTAGTTCTAGACTGCAAAGAATAATAATCATTTTTTCAAATCGAACAGTTAGTGCAGCGTAAATTCTTTCAAATATCAATTTTGTGCACCTTTATCTGTAACTTACGTATATTTTTGAACATTAATCAATATTCATTTGGTCCCCGTACATCAAAATTTACGTTTTATTATGAAACCAATTTTTACCTTGACTTTTCACCAAGTGCGCAGGTTTTCCGCACGAAAATTTTAGTCTCTGATGATAGCCCTAATTGAGTACTTGAATACAGAGTATATTAAAATAAACAAGTACGAACAATTTCAGGAGACACAAAGTTTTGTTCCCTCCCCTTAACATCCCCCAGGCCGACTTGATAATGTTTTTTACGTTTTTGTCGTCATCTAATTGACAAAATTTCCAATTTTCATAATTTTAGGAGACACATGATTTTTACACCACCAGACCGATTTAATTTTTTTTTGATATTTTTTCCGGTCTTCTCGTAACGTAATTGACAAACATTCCAATTTTAATAATTTTAGGAGACAAAAAGTTTTTTCGCCCCACTTAATTTGACCCCCAGATCGACCTAATCTTTTTCAACATTTTTCCCGTTTATGTCGTCATCTAATTATCAAAACTTCCAAGTTTCATAATTTTAGGAGACAAAAAAGTGTTTTCACGCCCCCTAATTCGCACCCCTAATCGATTTAATTTTTTAAATATTTTACCCGTTATTGCCAACATACGTTCAGCATTGAAAGTTTCTAATTTTTGGCCATTTTTCCGGGATTTTGTACCACTGTGAGCTGGTTTGATTTTGGTGGCGATCGGCGAACGGCAAGTGCCATTTTGGCATATCAACTTTGAATTCGAATAATAAATTCCCATTTTCTTTATCAGCGCATGAAATGTCTTCAAATATCGTTTCCAAAAATTTCCTCAAGTTTTGTGCCCTTTCGGCAAAAAATCGTGAAATTTTGAAAAAAAAATCAAAAAACGTAAGGTTGGTGGAGTAAAATTTAGGTATAGCAAGTAGGAAAATTTACCTAATTTTGATGGTAATCGGCCCATAACAAACGCCTTTTTGGCATATCATGTATGAAATTTGACCAGTATGACCACCATTTGTTTTATCAGCACATGAAAGAAGGTCTTCAAATTCTGTTTACAAAAATGCAATGCATGTTGCCCTTTTGGCAGTAAATAATAAAAATTTTACAACTTTTTGGTAGAAGCGATTGGAAGACAACATCAAAAAGTGTTCTAAATTATTTTGCAATTGATGCGTTTGCATTCCGTTAAATGAAATTTTTGCAAATTGCAACCCATAAGATGTTACCTAATTTGAAAGGCATTTCTTATGATTAGGGCTGGGTTGAGCAAGTATGCAGTAAAGATGAAGCACATATACACTTAAATATTCCGTAAAAATCCTCTAAACATGCTGCAATCTTCAAGCATATGTCCTAATATATGCCGTAAAAAAGTAAAAGTAGTGATTTTTTCTATTGGGGGTTTTTTATAGGTAATATGGTAATGAAATAACATTGATTTTCAATGCATTTTATTACTAAACTTTCATACTTGGAAAAATATCAATAGGTACAAAATACTTAATACATTAGAAACCTACATAAACACAGGAAAATACACAATACGCAATATCAGAAGCTTAGATAAAGTTATTTTATAATATTTATCTCTTTGCAAAAAACTAAATAAGTATACCTAATTAATTTATGAAAAAATAATACATAACTTTTTTTCGCAGATGGTATAGAACACACACAACATTCCAATCGAATTTAATTAAATCACTTTGCGCACTACAACTTTTTGGCATTTTGGAAATAGGTAACAGCTGATCACAAATTTTCACAGATTTTAGTAAACGACTAATCGTGCGAAAGAAAAATTGTGAAATTTGGGAACAGCCAGAACATAAAAATACAAAAGGCAAGTGGAAGGGGATGAAAAAATTGAATTGTTGGTTAATCCTTTTCTAAGAAAGCGCATAAAATCGTAAATAGCGCCCAGTATATAATCCTCGAGTTAGTCTCTACAAATTGTTTTGTTAATTAGGGTAATCGAAATATGTAGTTTCCGGCTTAACAGGGGTGCCAGTGCAATCTTCAATTGTTAATTTCAATTTTCAAGAAATGTTCCGGAGAGCAACCTTAAACAGGGGTAAACATGCAGCTGTATGTTGTAATGTACCCAAATATATCGTAACGTATGCTGCATGCCGTAAGACCTTGATATATGCTGTTGGTTTAATATGAGCTGTTAGGAAAAACATGCAAACATGTTTTTGCCCAACCCTACTTATCATACCTACTAATCAAAATTTACAACTTTCTCCTCACTTGTTAGGTTTATGTTATTACTCTAACTAATAGTGAAATGTTAAATATCTGCTATAAATGATAAATATATAGCAGATAAATATCAAAATGTGATATATGTCATTTCGCTAAATATTCACAATACTACTTTTTTCTTTTTTCTCCTCGAGATATCGATAAAAGAAACGTTACATAGCTGTCGCATGCTAACACCTAAAAAGAAAAACGCTTTCCCGTAAAACGATTTTGGCCAATTTTTCAGCCCTTAATATTTCGAAAACTACAAACTTTAGACAGCACTCTTTTTGTGTCGTACAACTTTGATCACCCGATCCTCGGCCCTTACCTGAAGAAAAAACCCTTCAACAGAAACTCTCTTTTCTTCTTGAGATCGATAAAACAACCCGCCCCGATTTGTCTCAATACCGTTTTAACAATCAAGCGACCCCCAAATCCAGGGTTAATCTGATGTCATAACTCTTTTTCTCTCTCGTATTGATCCTGATTAATCTCAAAGATCAAGCAGGAGGGCGTGGAGCTATGAGGATACATAATTCACAATTACGACGGAAGGTTACTGGGTAAATAAACATAAGATAAGCCGTTTACCTAAGGAGATTTAATCGCTATGCTCGCGGTTAATTCCAAATTACGGAAAAGCCGACAATGCGGAGAGGTCATCAAATCGCTGCAGTCGTCCAATTCTTCGCAACCGTTAAACCCTGTTAGGTACTGACTGGCGTTTATCGGAAAAATTGTTCGTTTTCAAAGCAGACGGTGGATTTTATGTTTTCCACCCACGACCGACGAATATTGACGGAGAGGGCGATAAAATTACGTCGCAATCACGGGTTTTCGATCAAAAGTTGGGGGAGGTGGTTTTATTACTGTGTCTAGGTTAATGTCAGGTTAAGGGTCGCTTTTCGTTATGATCCGATTGCCGTTCTGACAATCGCAGACTAGCTTCAACCTTGTTGGGTCTCATCTGGACGATAGGGAGACAACTCAATGAAATAACGTTACCAGCAGCAGATTGTACAGAGATTAGATCGCGTCATCTTTGGGACGATTTTTGTTGAAAATCCAATTGCACTCCAATATTTTTCGCCACGTCTTCCATGTTGGATTAAAATTATTAGGATCATATATTGGTTTTTGATACATTTGTTATACTTTTGGCGACTGAGAAATCATTAACTTAACTTTGTCCTTCGCCATCTTGGAGCCCGCCGTTTGATTAATTGTTTGCGAGTCTGTGGATCTAGTACAGTATAATGTAATTAACCATAAATGAACGACTGTGCCAAAATAAAGCTAGTCATCTTGTCTTCGTTAAAGCTGAGGAGCTTTTATGATTTTTGGTAAGTTCGCGACTTTTCATTGTTTCGGTTTCGTCTAGGATGATATCGAGTATGACGTAACTATGACGTCACAATGAGAGTCTTCTGAAACCATGGTCAATTGTTACATTGAAACCTCCTTTCCAACATATGTAAATTTCAGAAGACTCTCATTGTGACGTCATACATATATTCGTACATACTTAAGAACACTGCACAGGTCATTCCGACACGTTCCATCAGGCGATATTCTCATCTATATTGGTGAGATAATGCCAATAAACTGTTAATATTCCAAAGCGGCTTTGGAGGGGGACAACTGGACGTGTATTCAAATAATTTTTTTCACTTCCGGTTTAACCGGAAATGACCTTAACTTTTTTTTCAAATGGAATTATTCTTTTTTCTCAACGAATTCGGGATCTACGATTTTTTCTGAGTCAGAACCATATATTAACTCTTAACCGAGAGTGCAGTCAGCGCCACCGTAGATTTTAAAAACATTAAAGGAATCAATCAAAAATTGTTGTTTTCGAAAAACACAAAACATCAACTTAGTTTATTTAATTCAAAGTCGTCTGTGCAATTACATTTTCTTGTGTCTTTATTTCATTTATTTAGGTATAGAAAACTTGATAGTAAAAATTAGGGCTGTGCGGATCCGACCGGATCTTCATTTCGATCCGGATCGGATCCGGATTCATGAGTAAAAATTGTCCGTATCTACCAATCCGGATCCGCGGATCCAGTTTTGCGATCCGGATTCACGATCCAGTTTTGCGATCCGGATCCGCAATCCAGTTTGTGATCTGGATACATTCAAATATCCAGATTCAATCTGCTATCTGACTGAAAATTCTAATCTTTTAAAGTCGACAAGTCAGTTTACTAGTCCACCTAGAAATGCTAGGTATAGTTAAAATAGGTGTATAGGTACGTAGATATATCGCTACGCCTTTTCATGTGCCTATTGAGTAGGTTTTTAATTTGACGTTTTTACTTATAAAATAGACTCAAAAAAACAAAGACGTTATCAGATTAGTTCTCACAATGCTTCCTTTCCAATTTTGCCAGCCTCAAGATAAAACGACCACCCGGTATTTAGTTCCGGTTGTACATTTGGATTCGGATCTGGATTAGATCTGGATTTGGATCCGTATCTGGATCCGGATCTAGACAAGATCTAGATTCGGATTTGGATCCGGATATTTTTTAAGATTCGGATCCCAGATGTTGGATCCGGATCTGGAAAAAAATTGGATTCGACCAGCCCTAGTAAAAATCAAACTTGGGTATACCATTATTTCATAGGTCCTACCTATACAGGGTGTTTCAGGTATGCAGTCATTAATTTTCAGGGGTGATTCTACATCAAAAAAGATGAAGAAAAGTTCCTCTAAACATGTATCCGAAAGTCGCTCCTAAGGGGGCTACGGTCCTCTGAAGGGGGCGCCCAAACTTCGGTTTTTATTGAATAAATCAGGAACCGTTTGGGCTACAGCGACGACTTTTTGCACACTGTCTGATATCAATAAGCTCCATCAGATTATGTTATCAGCAAAAAGCGGATTTTACCAGGGGCGTTCGAAACAGGGGGGGCCTGTGGATTTTTTCACCCAAATTTTTTGATGAGTCATTTTTTGACATTTCCTCACCGGAATATGGTTGTTTGAATAAAACTACATAAAAAAGCTCCTCTTACTGTTACTTCGTAGGATTAACCGTTTTCGAGAAAAGTGGAATCAAAAATTTATCTGCAGTGACCGGGCTGATCAAGAGGGACAATTTATTTTTATTAAATTACAAAACTGAACGGATTCTAAAAATTAGTAACTAAAGTAATCTGGTGATGCTTAATAATGTCAGATAGTATGCAAAAACTTAATGCGTGACTAAATAAAAATCGAATTTTAGACGCCCCCTTCAGGGGGCCGTAGCACCCTTAGGAGCGATTTTCGGACACTTGTTTATAGGAACTTTTCTTCATCTTTTTTGATGTAGAATCACCCCTAAAAATTAATGACTGGATACCTGAAACACCCTGTATACAGGGTTAGTACAAAGTCTCGGGACGGTCCGTTATCTCCGTTATTTCTTAAGATTTTACTTTGAAACTTGGTACCCGGGCACTATTAACTGCAGAGAATTTAAAACTGTTGTTAAAAATTTTCTTGTACTTTCGGTTAAACCGGAAGTGACCCTAAAAGTATGTTCTTTAAATCGAATTATACTTTTTTCTCAACGATTTCGGAATCTACTAATTTTTTAAAGTTAAAAACATGTATCATACTTGACCAGAACTCAAGTCGCAGCCACCCTAGATTTTCAAAAAACATCGAAGAAATCGGTCAAAAAGCAAGATTTTTCAAAACCGCAAGCAGACGTCACCCTTATTTTTTTAATACAAATTCAACTGCTCAATTACATTTCCTTTTATTTGTGTTCGGTCTTTTGACAATTAAATGTTCACAATCAGCCAAAATAGGAAAAACAATTTTTAAAATACAGGATGGCCTCGACTTGACTTCTGGTCAAGTATGATACATGTATTTAACTTAAAAAAATTGGTAGATTCCGAATCCGTTGAGAAAAATGTATGATTCCGTTCAAAAAACCGACTTTTAAGGTCACTTCCGGTTAAACCGGGAGTCCAAGAAAATTTTTGAAAATAGTTTTAAATTCTCTGTATTTAATTGTATGTACCTGGGCACCAAGTTTCAGAGTAAAATCTCAAGAAATAACGGAGATAACTGACCGTCCCGGGACTTTGTACGGTGGGTAATTTTTCGATGCTCACCATTGGGATCTCCTAAACGGTAAAAGATACGGGGTCGGTTAAATTACAGAAAAGTTACTCTATTTCTTGGCGATTAAGAATCTGAAGAGAATTCCCCGATATTGTGATTCGTTCCTGAGTTATCACATAAAATCTGAAAATTGCCAATTTAAAGAAAAATTAATATCTTCCTAACGATTGATGCTTTTTAAATGAAACTTAAAACTTTTATATTTTTGACAGCTGTCAATTGAATGGCATTGACAGAAGTTTTCTAGGCCTTCTAGATTTCGAATAAAGACAGTCAACTTTTTTTTTTCTTATGGGCGCCATACACAGAAAAATTAGCTTCTCAAAAATGTAACCAACATGGATGTTTTTCAAAAAATATGTGAAAGCCCGAGTCACACGACCACAAGACGTATTTTATTACTGTTGAATTCAATTGTTTTCACATGTTATGAGAGATTGAAGAAGTCGGCGTACTTTTTTGAAATTGTTTTTCATCTAAGTTTAAGCTGATTTTGCAAATTATTCCTACCAATTTTCAAATTCTGACATCTGTCAGAAAAGTTCATGTTGAATAAATTTTTGTAAAGCCAATTTTTTTGTGCATTTATTGGTGTCGAAATTCAATATGGCGGCCATAAGAGAATCAAAAGTTAACTGTCGTTATTCAAAATCTAGAGGGCCTAGAAAATTTCTCTCGATGCTATTTAATTGACAGTTGTCAAAAATATGAAACTTCCAAGTTTCATTTAAACAACATCAATCGTTAAGAAGATATTAATTTTTCTTTAAATTGGCAATTTTCAGATTTTCTGTGATAACTCAGGAACGAATTATAATATCGGGGAATTCTCTTCAGAGTCTTAATCATCAACAAATAGCGCAACTTTTCTCTAATTTAACCGACCCCGTATCTTTTACAGTTTAGGAGATCCCAATGGTGAGCATCGAAAAATTACCCACCCTGTATACGTATATTACAAAAAAATTAAGTTGACTTTTTGCGTCAACTGTATTTTGTTCAATACAAATCCACATAGTTCTCAACTAAATAGTTGGGAATCTACTATTTTTATTTTATTTTATTTATTTTACTGCTTGGGCCGAAGTGTGGCCACGGCCACCCTAGATTTTAAAAATCATTCAAATATTTTGTTTTATTTTAATTTAAGTTTAGGTACATTACATATTATTTTTGCCACTGACGGTTCATAAAGTTTTTTTAGGTAAATTATTAATAACCTGCACCAAAAACTTTATTTGTACCTACATGGACTTTTTTATGTTTAACGTACAAACATTACCTAAAGCGTAGAGTAAGTAGAGTAAGTAAGTTTCGTGTCAGTCGATTTGAAAAACCTTTTGTTTCTATTTGATTTTGCATTCGATTGTATTTGCCATTGCCATTATGTATAGTCTCACTTAGATATCCAAACACTGTTTTTACTAATTTTTTTTTAATTGCTGTCAAGAAATTCGAGGTGACTACTTTAATGTTCGCGAAAAAACGCACTGTATATTTATAAACAATATGCTTTTTCGGCACTTTTATATCAAGGTATTAGGTACCTAGTAGGTAAATATGTACATAAGTAATATGTATTAAAAAATAAATAGGTGGCAACGCTTAAAAAGCTAACTATATACCGGTTGATTCAGTTTGGTATTCGCACAGTTAATAAAATCGATCGAAAAATCGAATCGCCAAAAACATCAAATCTTTACGTTTCAGGGTCCTGGGAATCCGAAAAAGTGGTTTTTGAAAAATGTCTCTCTGTGTGTCTGTCTGTCTGTGTGTGATCACGCTGCAACTCAAACTACTGAACGTATCGAGATGGCATACATCAACTTTAAAAATTTAAATGCATAAATGCAAGCTACCATTTGTCTCGTTACCATATGAATGCTCTTCGAATTCTGCTTCTAAAAATGTATTCACACTTGTGCCCTTTTGACCAAAAAATGATGCCGTGAAAAAAAACCTATGCATACCTAACTGTATATTTTTATTACCGGATTTGATAGCTGATTTTTTTTTCAAGCTAAAAATCTTAGTGCCATTTTTTAGTGGCAAAAGGTCCCTTGTTTCAATTTATTTAACAAAAAAAAATATTCGTACTATCGGATTCGACAGCTGTTATATTGCCGGATCAAAAACCTTAGTGCAATTTTTTAGAATTTCCATTCTAGGGACAAAAAGGCCCCTTTTTGAGTTTTTCTTAGCAAAAGGGCATATTATCATTATCGAATTCGATAGCTGTTGCATTGCCGGATCGAAAATCTTAGTGCCATTTTAGGAGTGAAAAACATTTGTATTTTAGATTTTAGTAAATGCATGAGCCGGGTGCATCAGCCATCCAACCGCCCCGCACGCCCGACTTTGGTTAAATAAAGTTAAATGCTACATATTTACAAATTCTGTGAAAAAGTAGATGTTTCTACCGTCTCCGAGACTGCCAATTTTTTTATCTAAAAAGAGAAATATATAAGACCAAATATATTTCTAAATCGCATGACAAACCTATTAAATGACGTCATTAAATCGTCTACATGATGACATTTGTCAAAAAAATTTTTTCAGCTGACATGCTGTACATTTCTTAGCGTATTCTTGTAGACCTTTTTTTCTACGTTCAAATATGTAAAAGAAGTTTATACTTTCATTACATATAAAAATTTCCAGAAAAAGAAATAAGTTTCATGAAACAATTTGGCAATTTTGATATCAAAAAACGTGGTTAGCCATGTCACAAAATTAATTAGGGCGTTGACAAACATATCTTTCATTGTAAGGGACCATAGCTTCGCAAATTCGTTAATAACAATAATACCCTTTTCGCCTATTAACTCTTTAATAACAATAACGATTTTACTATTAACGATAGAAAAGTTAAAAGAATTGTAATAAAAAAAGAAACTATCCTTAGAGTGGGTCCGACATTAGTCAACACAATAATTCAATTTTTACCATGGCTAACTATGTTTATTGATAACAGAATTGCCGAATTGTTTTAATCAAATTTTTTTTTCTCAGATTTTTTATAATGAGACTTTTTTACATTGTATTTGAACATAGAAAAAAAAATCTACAAGAATCCGCTAAGAAATGTACCATTGTACAGCAAGTCATTTGAAGAAAAAAAGTTGCCTATCGTAATTTTGACATGTCATCATGTAGACGCTGCAGTTGAAATAAAAAAGTTACAGAGGGGCGTAAACTGAATCACCTGAGCTATATGTTTTCCGAGATCTTTTCGAATGGCAGCATACCTAGTATTAAAGTTACCACTCCTGAAAACGTGTGGGATTTCTTTTAAAGCGAAGAATCCGCCACATTTCGAAACAGCTCCTTCGGGAAGGCAAAATAACCAGCTAGTGCAGGTATTGCCTACCACATGAAAAATCCAGCGGTAAATGTCGACGAAACCTTTTGGATATGCGCGCCTTTCATGAGTGACTAAGTTTCTTACCACTTGAAAAATAAAAATCCGCAGAGACATTTCGAAAAAACCTCTTAGAGGAAGAGGTAAAGCACCTGGTGCAGGAAGATCAAAAAATATTTTCTGGTATTGTGAATTTCATGAATGCTGACGTTTCTTATCACATAAAGAATTGAAATCCACAGAGACATTTCGAAAAAACCTCTTGGAGGAAGTAGGTAAAGCAGCTGATGCAGGAAGGTCACTAAAGACCTTTTGGTGTTGTGGATCTCATGAATGCTGACGTTTTACCACATAAAGAATTCAGATCAGATACACCGAGACATTTCGAAGAAACCTCTTGGAGGAAATAAATAAGTAAAGCACCTGGTGCAGGAAGGTCAGTAAAGACCTTTTGGTGGTGTGGATCTCATGAATGCTGACGTTTTACCACATAAAGAATTCAAATCCACAGAGACATTCCGAAGAAACCTACTGGAGGAAGTAGGTAAAGCACCTGGTGCAGGAAGTTCACCAACGACGTTGTTTTGGTGTTGTGGATCTCATGAATGCCAACGTTTCTTACCACAGAAAGAATTCAAATCCACAGAGACATTTCGAAGAAACCTCTTGGAGGAAGTAGGTAAAGCACCTGGTGCAGGAAGGTCACTAAAGACCTTTTGGTGTTGTGGATCTCATGAATGCTGACGTGTTACCACATAAAGAATTCAAATCAGATACACCGAGACATTTCGAAGAAACCTCTTGGAGGAAACAAGTAAAGCACCTTTTGCAGGAAGGTCACTAAAGACCTTTTGGTGGTGTGGATCTCATGAATGCTGACGTTTTACCACATAAAGAATTCAAATCCACAGACATTTCGAAGAAACCTATTGGAGGAAGTAGGTAAAGCACCTGGTGCAGGAAGTTCACCAACAAACTCTTGGTGTTGTGGATCTCATGAATGCTGAGGTTTCTTACCACATAAAGGATTAGAATCCACAGAGACATTTCGAAGAAACCTCTTGGAGGAAATAGGTAAAGCACCTGGTGCAGGAAGTTGACCAAAGACCTTTTGGTGTTGTGAATCTCATGAATGCTGACGTTTTTTACAACTTAAAGAATTCAAATCAAATCCACCAAGACATTTCGAAGAAATCTCTTGGAGGAAGTAGGTATAGCACCTGGTGCAGGAAGTTCACCAAAGACCTTTTGGTGTTGTAGATCTCATGAATGCCGACGTTTCTTACCACATAAAGAATTCAAATCCACAAAAAAACATTTCGAAGATCCCTCTTGGAGAAAGTAGGTAAAGCTCCTGGTGCAGAAAGTTCACCAAAGGCCTTTTGGTGTTGTAGATCTCATGAATGCCGACGTTTCTTACAATATAAAGAATTCAAATCAAATGCACCGAGACATTTCGAAGAAACCTCTTGGAGGAAATAAGTAAAGCACCTGGTGCAGGAAGGTCACTAAAGACCTTTTGGTGTTGTGCATCTCATGAGTGCTGACGTTTTACCACATAAAGAATTCAAATCCACAGAGACATTCCGAAGAAACCTCTTGGAGGAAGTAGGTAAAGCACCTGGTGCAGGAAGTTCACCAAAGACCTTTTGGTGTTGTGGATCTCATGAATGCTGACGTTTCTTACCGCATAAAGAATTCAACCACAGAGACATTTCGAAGAAACCACTTGGAGGAAATAAGTAAAGCACCTGGTGCAGGAAGGTCACTAAAGACCTTTTGGTGTTGTGCATCTCATGAGTGCTGACGTTTTACCACATAAAGAATTCAAATTCACAGAGACATTTCGAAGAAACCTCTTGGAGGAAATAGGTAAAGCACCTGGTCCAGGAAGGTCACCAAAGACCTTTTGGTGTTGGTGAATCTCATGAATGCTGACGTTTCTTACCACGTAAAAAATAAGAATCCACAGAGACATTTCCAAGAAATCTTCTGAAAGAAGAGACAAAGCACCTGGGGAAAGACCCAGGAGAGCATGACTACCTCTGGACGAATGAAGCCATGACCGTAGCTTACGCTTGAGTTGACACCAAGTATTCAGTTTTCAGTAGCTAACTGATATGTACAATAAAAATGTAATTTATCGTGATGTTAGTGCATCACCGTATAGGGCCCAAAATCCCAAAACGAAGACATTTCCTGTTAGTGCCCGTTGGAAGATACCAACGTCCGGTCAACTAATTTTTGCTTCTTTTATACATATCCTTCGACTTTAGTAGCGTGCTGTGAGTCAAGTGGGCAAGTTTCTGAGAATCAGTCATTTTACTCTCAAAAGGGGGCCCAAAAGTGATCGAATTTCGATAACATCCGGACACTTCAGAGTGAATTCTAAGTTTTCGACCATGATTTTTTTTGGTGTTTGGACGGCCAAAGTTCGCGCGCATGACCTTGCACCCTTGATTTGAAACAACCCAGCGCCCTTTTGACCCTGTATATCTTCGCAATAGAAAAAAAATGGCCAGCTACGGAAGCGGCTAGAACCTCCCCACTTGGGGAAAGATCCAATCCTTACCTATTTTCAATCACAGTCTCTTAAGTGTTTCGTCGGTTTTTCAAAAGTTTTATTGTTTATTGAAAAAAGGGTTTAATTGCACTTTTGGAAACAGAATTTGAAAACTTCTCATGTGCTGATAAAACAAAAGTTTATCGTCTTTCAAATTTCCTAGATGGCGTGCCAAAAAGACACTTGTTACTGGCCGATTGCCGCCTAACATTAAGTAAATTTTCCTGCTTGCTATATAGCTAAATTTTGCTCCACCAACCTTAACGCGTTTTCTGGAGCTTTTCAAAATTTTACGATTGTTTGCCAAAAGGGCACTAAGTTTGAGGATATTTTTGGAAACGACTGATAAAGAAAGTAGGTGTTTATTAATCAAATTTCGAAGTAGATACGCCAAAACGGCAGTTGCCGTTCGCCGATTTCCACAAAAATTAAATCCGCTCTTCAGCTGGTAATGGTATCTCTACCTACAAAATTTCAGCGAAATCGATTCAGTAGTTTGGGTTGCAGCGGATTATTTAATGTTTCTTCGAAATTTTTCGAATTTTTTGATGTTATGCCAAAAAGGCGCTAAATGTGAAAATGATAAAAAAATTAATGTTCATCGGTCAAATTTCATAGTTGTATCTGCCTTTTAAATCTTTGTTGCCGCCAGCAGAAGACGTGACCACAGGGCGTTACTTTTAGTTGAAAATGGTGAAGTATCCAAGTAATGTGTCAACTAATCAATTTTTAACTTCTACGCTCAAGGCGGAGCAGTATATAAAATCGATCAAAAATTCGAAATTGAACTGACATCAAATCTTTACGTTTCGGGGTCCCAGGAACCCAAAAAACCTATTTTTGAAAAATGTGTGTCTGTGTGTCTGTGTGTGTGTCTGTCCGTGTGTCTGTCCGTGTGTCTGTGGACACGCTACAGCCGAAACTACTGAACTGATTTTGATGAAATTTGGCACACATATTCAGTGGGAGATTTGTAGGTGCTGATTAGAATCTGGGCTACACCGGCTCACGGAAAGTGCCTTTTTGGCACATCAACTTTAAAAATTTAAATGCAAACCCCCATTTTTCGCATTACCATATGAATGCTCTTCAAATTCTGCTTCTAAAAATGTATTCACACTTGGGCCCTTTTGACCAAAAAATGGTGCCGTGAAAAAAAAACTATGCATAAATGTATATTTTTATTACCGGATTTGATAACTGATTTTTTTTCAAGCCGAAAACCTTAGTGCCATTTTTTCGAAAAATGTCATTTTAGTGGCAATTTATTTTATTGTCTGTGCGGGAGAGGAGCTGATTAGATTTTGAAGCCGATCAGTCAACCCGAAGTGCCCTTTTGGCATAGCAACTTTCTTATTTTAAATATTTAAAAATTTAATAAATGCTGCTGTTATTAATCCAATGCAGTGCGGCGTAGAAGTTCCTGCCGTCTCCGAGACCGCCTTTTTTTGTTCAAGTAGTTATTAAAAACATATAAACTACCTTTTTGAAGTGTTGTCCAACAGAGGAGTTTCTGTGTATGTTCTTTTATATTTTTCTGTTGGAGTTATGTTTTCGACTTGTTCTGAATATGCGTTAAGCTTTTATTCGGTCATAACTTTTTTTTATTTCTTGAAATGAAGGGCTCCAGACACTTGCAATGTGTTGCATTTTTCACCCCCCTTGTCTTGTTTTTGTCCTCTTTAAGCTAACTTGTAGGGTAGAGATATTTGTATGTCGTGTAGGCACAACCCTGAAAACGCGATACAATTTTATTTTTTTTGTTTCGTTATGAATAGTACATAAATAGTATAAATCAAGGACGTCCATTCTACTTCCAAGAATCAGTTTTGGCGAGAGTTTTGGTATCAAAGTCAAAAACTAAGGATCTACCCTAATTTTATGATGGTACAAAGTCAAAACATTATAGATAATAATTATTGAAGGCAAAGAGAAAAAAATTAGGTAGGTAAAGAATATGTGAACTGAATATGGTCCATATTTCACACATGGGGGCAGAGCTGGGAGTAACTTTAGAAAAAAGTTACTTTTATGTAACTAGTTACAAAAAGTAACTAAGTTACTTAGTAACTAGTTACTTTTTTTGTCCCTGCGAAAAGTAACTATATCTAGTTACTTTACTGAAGTAACTTGTAACTAGTTACTTTTGGTAAGTATCTAAAGACATAAAAAAGTAACTAGTTACTTTTCATGTATCTAGTTACTTTTCATGTATTTAGTTACTTTCCAACGTAACTAGTTACTTTTTATGCAATAAGATACTTTTACAATAATATCAACAATTTTCAGAAAAGTTGTATTTCTATAGGCTGGGTAAAACAGAATTTTTTGATGCCATAATTCATCTGCCCATTGACATTTTCTTTTTATTTACTTTTGAGATTTTGACAGATTGTGAGGTAAGAGAAAATTTGATAGAAATGAGAAATCAAAAAATGAAATTGCTCAGGTAAATTTGCATCAAAACAACTAACTTTTGTGGTGTTTTTGCGTTTTTCGAAAATCTCAACATTTCACCGATTTCTTCGATATTTTTGAATATCTAGGGTGGCCGTGACTGCACTTCCGGTCAAGTATGATACATGTTTCTAACACAGAAAAAAATTGTACATTCCGAATCCGTTGAGAAAAAGGTGTCATTCTATTTGAAAAAACAAAGTTAAGATCATTTCCGGTTGAACCGGAAGTGGAAAAAATTCCCTTAATATACGCACAAGTGTCCCCCTCCGTGCGGGATTGGCCAGCTTTTATTTCAATTCAATATTTAACTTTCTTTATTACATCCAAAGATATTCAAGAGGTGGGAAGTTTTAAAAAACCCTGTATGGGCTGTATGTACATACCATGATCATCAAGATTTATAATTTTAGTGGACCATGATCTTTATTCTTTGGTTAGTAACGCAACGCAATGAAACTGGCTTGCTCTAATTTATCATAAATCTAGATGCACCTATTGGTACAAAAGAATTTTAATGGTACAACATACAGAGCGCAAAATGAGTAGCTATTAGCTAGCTACAGATTTTAAAAAATTATTCTCCTCCGAAATTGTCGAGGAATTTAATTAAATTTAAACTCAATCCCAACCGTTTCTATAACATTAATGAAAGTAACTAAATTACGCCAAAAGTAACTAAAATACTGTATCTAGTTACTTACAGAAGTATTTAGTTACTTTTTAAAAGTATCTAGATACCAAAAGTAACTAAGTTACTTCAAAAGTAACTAAGATACTATATCTAGTTACTTTTCATAAGTAACTTGTAACTAAGTTCTTTTTTCAGTAAAGTATCTAGTTACTTCAGTAACTTAAGTTACTTTTATGAAAAGTAACTTGAAAAGTATCTAGTTACTTTTTCAAAGTAACTTTCCCAGCTCTGCATGGGGGTCATAAACATGAAAGCTAAGTACGAAAACGTAGAAGGGTCCACCTATCTTCTTTTTTCTAACTCGTCAGGGACGACTTATCATGTCCACAAACTTAGAAAATTCGGTTTCCACCACCTTTCAACCCCCTGATAATTCTAATTTTGCTGAACGACCACATTTTCGACAGCCTGTAGAGTTAGCACTCAAGGGGGTAGAAAAATTATGTAAGGGATGAGAAGGCAATGAAAAACTACAGTTGTAGAAATACCAAGAGTAACACGGAAAATATGCCAATTTTGCAAATTTTTGTGTTTCGTAGGAGTTGAATTATTCTCAAGAGAGTAGTTGAAACGTTGGAAAGAGTGAAAATATAATCCAAATCAGTAAATGAGTAAAATTTCCGAAAAAAAACGAAACTAGGCGAATTTGAAAAATTGTACACGGGGTTGAAAAGTCCAAGGGAAGATTAAGTAGAATTACATACCTACATATAAAGAGGGCGAATAATTATTATAAAAGGTAAACTGAATCCAAATGAGTACAATTTATTACTAAAGAAAAACGAAATCACGCGAATTTTGCACTTATGGGGGGATGAAAAGCCAAGGCGGTGGAAGTTAATCAATAATTATAGTTAAATAAAATTACAGAAAATAACACGAAAATATGCCAATCTCGAAGCCAATTCTGCAAAATCTTTTAGGGGCTTGAAATATTGCGAAAGGAATTGAAAAAATTAAAAACTTTTGTCTTACGCAAATTCCAACGTTGCTTTATTGTGAATTTTGAGTTCAATATTAATAACTACAAACAAAGTTTGCAAAATAACTTCTCAGTACCTATGTGAAATCTTTATTTCGTCGTTTGAAGTAAAATTTTAGTGGCGCTTTTTTTGGCCAATTTTTTTATTAAGTTTTTCACGTTCCTCTGTAATTGTTTCTCATTTTCGTGACGTACGTATTTATGATTGAAACAAATTGTTTTCACCGCTCGTTACAACCGAACCTATAATCATTAAGGTTCCATTATTAGCATTAGTAAATCAAGTTCACCCCAAAAGCACCGCATTTTGCTTTCACGACAAATTACCTTTCCGAAATTAGAACAAAACCTCAACTGACTTAGGACAAAAAAATCCTCACCCTGTATTTTCCCAAGTTGTTCACAGTGCAAGACAGGGTAGCCTCCTTCCCCACCGGAATCGTGAAGTTGGGTATGGGGGCCACGAAGTCGGGCTCGTCGAGTATCCTCGCCGTCGACCAATCCTCTGCAAAGGGAGAAAAAAGTTTTCAACTTTTTTTTATCTTCTCGAACGATTTATTTAATGAGGGTCGAGGAACAATGAAGTATTGATCACGCAGGTGGTTACTTGTCTTTGTTAGTTTAATGAAATTAGAGTTCGATTTAAATTGATGTATGAAAATGATGTTTGAGATTATAAGATCGGTGGCGGATAAATTTGCTATTAATATTTCATCGAATCTTGATTGGAGGGGCTAAAAATAGCGATCTTGAGGGATTATTATTTCAAGTTGCGCGTGGGATTCGTGTTTGTTGGTTTTCGATCGTGCAGGTGGAGAATTCCATCGTTAGGGGAATATTTTGTCTGTAGGTTGGCAGGGCACGAACTTACGTTTCGGTTGGTAGCATTAATGTACTTAATTACGCGGCAGCTGGTTAGTGTCTGGTTGGAAGCAGTAAAGACATAATTAGAGTTGGTAAAACTGCTCAATTTAGTTACTTTTTAATTCAAAGATATCTTTCTATTTTTTTGCACTTCCGATTTAGCAGGAAAATACCATCAATTTTCTTTTAATCAGTGGAAGATTAATGGAATTAGCGGACTATACAGTGTGGATCAAGAAAATTATTCCTCCAAATATAAGTAAATTTTTTCCAACGAATTCTTAATCTTCGAATTAGCTTAATTAACCTCCACACAACCAATATAAAAAAATACAGTAGTCAATTCAACAGAATTTTTTTAATCCTTGACTAATTTCGCAATTTTCTGACAAATACCGACGTCACCTCGGACATCACCCATCACGTTTGACAATATGTTTCTTTTAAGGTTAATCTTTTGCCACCTTTTTGACAATAACTGCCACTTTATGTCATCCACTGTCAGCCCGCACCCTTTTAATGAAAAAGAATTTTTTCTCTATTTTCCACTGAAATGGCAGAAACTATGAACACATTTTTAGAACCAGAATTTGATCGCCTTTCTAATGGCGACATAAAAAAGGAGGTCTTGTATTTAAAATTTTAAGTTGATATGCTTAAATGGGACTTCCCGTGGGCCAATTGCTTTCAAAAGCCTTTCAGGTCTTCAACGGGTCACCCAATCTCCATGTACCAAATTTCAGCCAAATCGATTCAGAAATTTGGGCTATAATGTATTTTTACTGTTATTATAAAATTTCGATTTTTTGAACCAAACAGCGCTAAATGCGAATTAATTTTGTCCTATTTAAAACCAGAATTTGAAGACCTTTCTGATGGTGACAATAAATCTTTCAAAAACTTGTCTTTAATGGTCAAAT
Source organism: Pycnomerus fuliginosus (assembly GCA_963924575.1). Classification (NCBI taxonomy): domain Eukaryota; kingdom Metazoa; phylum Arthropoda; class Insecta; order Coleoptera; family Zopheridae; genus Pycnomerus; species Pycnomerus fuliginosus. The sequence goes on along the minus strand of OZ004624.1, from coordinate 15,792,597 downwards.
GAGAGAATAATTTTAAATTTGGAAATTGGTGTGCCAAAACGGCACTTTCCGTGAGTCGATTGAATTCAAAATTTGTTCAGCTCTTCGACGTGTAATGCAACCCCTATGTGCAAAATTTCAGCCAAATCGGTTAAGGGGCTTGGGCTGTACCGCGATTTTAAAGTCCGATAAAAATCAATTTTTTTTCTTATTTTTGGTCAAAAGGGCACTAAGAATGAATACACTTTTAGAAGCGGAATTTGAAGGTCTTCCTTATGGCGACGTAAAAAATGGGGGTTTGCATTTAAAATTTAAAAGTTGATGTGCCAAAATGGTATTTCCGGTTGCACGATTGGCTCCAAAAGCTTTTCAGATCTAAGTTAGGTTACGAGATGCCTATGTTCCAAATTTCAGCCAAATCGGTCTAGTAATTTTGGCTGTGGCGTGATTACAAACGAACGTACAAACGTACGTACGAACGTACGTACGTACATACACACAGACACATTTTAAAAACCCCTTTTTTGGGTTTCTGAGACCTCAAAACGTGAAGATCTGGTGCTATCTCAAATTCGAAAATTTTAGTGATTGCAGTAACCTCCCATTTTTTTAAAATTGTGATGGGGTTGGGGAGGTTAAAATGGGAGGTTACTGCAATCAGTCCAAAATTCGAAATTGAGATAACACCAGATCTTTACGTTTCAAGGTCTCAGGATCACGAAAAAGTGGTTTTTAAAAAATGTCTGTGTGTATGTACGTACGTATGTACGTACGTATGTGAACACGATTTCTCGGAAACTACCGAACGGATTTTAGTGAAATTTGGTATGCAGGTTAGTGTTGGCCTTCTGGTGAGCCCAGTTAATTTTGTTGCGAATCCGAAGAAGCCAAGTGCCTTTTAGGCATGTAAACTATGAAATTTGACTGATGAACACTAATTTTTCTTAACAGCGCATGAAAGGTCTTGAAATTCTGTATCTGAAAGTGTACTCACACTTAGCGCCTTTTTGGCATAAAATCGAAAAATTCGAAGTATTGAGGAAACATTAAATAACACGCTACAGCCCAAACTGCTGGATCGATTTGGCTGAAATTTGGTAGGTAGAGATACCGTCACCCGCCGAAGAACTGATTTAATTCTGGTGGCAATCCGAGGGCGGCAAGTGCCATTTTGGCATATCAACTTTGAAATTTCAATAATGAACTCCTATTTTCTCTATCAGCACATGAAAAGTCTTCAAATTTAGTTTTCAAAATTGTACTCAACCTTAATGCCCTTTTGGCAAAAGATCGTAAAATTCAGAAAACTCACAGAAAACACATTTGGTTTGGTGGAGTAAAACTTAGGCATAGTAAATAGTAAGATTTAAGTGATATTAGTGATAGGATTGGATCATTCACCAAGTGGGGAGGTTTCAGCCGCTTCCGTAGCTGCACATTTTTTTTCTTGCAGTTTTGATAGGTTGTATCTAACAGTGAAGAAATGAAAAAGAGAAACATTGTTTTAAAAAAAGTATGTAAATTGCGCAGTTTACTTTGTATCAAAAAAAATAAGCTGACGTGCTTTTGGTTTTTCAAAAAAAAAATATTTTTCTCTGATTTGTCCGATGTTTTTGAAAATCCACGGTTTCCGTCTTAAAAAAATGTAAATTTTGAGTTTATTGAGAAAAATGTATGTTAGTACTTAATTGAAAAGTCAAAATTAGGGTAATTTCCGGTTAAACCGGAAGTGGAAATAGTCGGATGCAGATCGTAAAAAAACTGGTGGCGCCCCGAATAAAGGTCCGTTATTGGTAGGTCGCGACTGGCCACATGAATGAACCTTTAAGGTCGATATTATACAGGGTGTCCCATTTAAAACAAAACATCCTGAATAACTCCTGAAACTGTGATTTGAGAGAAGAACGCTGAAACCACTTATGTTACATTATTTGAAAGCTATTTTTGGGGAAAATTCAATTTTAAATTAATTAAATTTTTAAAATTAGTTCTCCCCCAGCGCCCTCTGTGGTCTAAATTTAACATTTTTTTTACATTATTTTACATTAGCACCCTTTGTAATACATCATCTCAAAGGGTAGAAAATTGTCTGTAAACTGTTACAAACATTTTTGAAATTCATCCACTCCTTCAAAAATTACATTGAAGAACATGGCCTGGCTCTGGAACTAAAACCTTCATATTTATTCTGAAACTTTTGAAAAATTAGATGTATTTCAAAAAATTTTGCAACAGCTTACAGAGAATTTTATACACTAATATAGTTTTAATGTAGTTTATAATTTGACATTAGAGGCCGCTGAAGTTGAATAAATAGGAAAAAAAATTTCAAAATTGAATTGCAACGAAATTAGCTTTCAAATGGTGTACCACAAGTGGGGGTTAAGTGGGGGTTCAAAAGTGCGTTCAAAAATTTAGCCAAGTCCCCCTTAAAATAAAAATCGACATGTTTCAGCGTTCAGCGTCGTAAAACCAATATTTTTATTTTCTTCAAATTAAAATTTTTGCATTAGCTAAAGTTTTGCAACACATTTTCTTTTGCCCAGACCCGAAAATATATAACCTCAGTCGGTTGTATGCGCAAATACAATTTTGTATGCATATTAAGTTGAAAATTGTACGCACACAAATAAATAGTTTCATCAAATTAAAATTTCTTACTCAAAAAGTCTTGTGTCAGATTGTGTTACAACAAAAATTATTGGCAAAAATAGAAGTTTTGTGATGAAACACCGTGTTTTTATTGTCGATCCCCAAATATTTGATCAATACATAAATTGTTAATTTTGTCTAAGGCGGTGTCCAATTGCTTCGGTGATTTTAAAAATGTAGATTTCAAGTCAAAAATTTTTTCACAAATATAGGAAAACGCAATAGAATCTTATGTTTTATACATTTTCCACGTGCACACCGTATTTTCAACAGCTATAACTCCGGAAGTATTAGAAGTAGAGAGTTCCGGTTAGCGGCAACTTATTCACAATATAGTCTAGATTAAAAAAGGTAATATGCATTTTTCACGTACGGGGCCTTGAAAATATTTGACGAGTCACGATTTAAAAAGTAGCCATTTTCGGGCGATTTTCGCAATTTTTGCTCTAAATTTGAATAGCTGTATCTCCGAAATTATTAGAGGTAGAGGGTTGTGCAATTTTCTTTGTTAGAGAATATAGAAAATTAATGATGTCTTTCATTTTGACGAGTTTCCGAGCGAGGTTCTCAACATTTTCGCCAATAAGTGAAAAAAATTCCTTTCTGAGCGAGGGGTTGACCACTATGGAAATGTGGTGTACATGTTCAGGGAAATGTTGTGGAAATGTTGGAAATGTCGTGGAAATGTCAGAAATGTCGGAAATGTGGTGGAAATGTCAGAAATGTCGGAAATGTGGTGGAAATGTCGGAAATGTGGTGGAAATGTCGGAAATGTGGTGGAAATGTCGGAAATGTGGTGGAAATATCGGAAATGTGGTGGAAAATGTCGTGGAAATGATTAGGAATTATCGGAAATGTCAGGGCTGAAATGCAAATGCCCCTCGAAAAATTCCAAGTTTTATTTGAATAACGTCTAGGAAGATACTAATTTATCTTTAAAATCGCCATTTTCCGTTTTTTCAGGATAAACCAGAAAAAAATCAAAATATCGGAGAATTCTTTACGGATACTTATCAGTTATCACCTTCAAAAAGCGCAACTTTTTTCTAATTTAATCGATTTTCTAACTCTTACCTATACAGTGCGTTCGCGAGACTTAGCCCCATGAGCTAGAGGCTGCAGTTATCAACGATGTGACCGACGTCTGTAATAAGCGATGCTTGGTATTTCCACCAATGTTAGCGAAGCCAGTAAGAGCGCGTACAAAAATCAACCGTCGTCGTACATTGTGTGGTGGAGAGATCAACCGGTCCTCAGTGACGCTTCAACGAACGTCGAACGTTCAGGTTACTTTCTTCCTCAGATAAACGAGTCGGAGTGAGACATAGCGCACGACACGATCAGGGCGTTACGCTCAAACTTTGTCGGTCTACGTGCAACAACGCTGGAGAGAGATGGCTTTCAAAACGTAGGTGTATTATAACCAGGGACCTGGACCCATTTCAAAAAGGGGTTCCGGTACGGTTCCGGTTCTCGAAAGAAAAAAATTATAGGTTCTGGTACGGTTCCGGTTCTGGGTCAAAATAAATTTTCGGTTCCGGTACGGTTCCGGTTCCTTGCCGGTTTTGCAAAAAGGGTTCCGGTACGGTTCCGGGTTCCAAAGGGTTCCAGTAGAGAAATTTTGGTGTTATCTTGCTAGAAGGCCAGAAGCAAAGTTTATTGTTTATTTATAAAAAAAATACATTATAATGACTATGACCGCAAATATTTCCAAATTGTCACTTCTTTTTTTTTGATTGTGGAGGCTGTGGGGCACTCGATGTGCCTGGTTCACTGTAGTCAAAGTCAACTTCTGATGTGATACTTGTACTTTTCGTGCTAATAATATCAATGCCATGGTTGCCATCACTATTGTTCCGTTTTGTGCCAATTCCAAACGTTCTAGACATATGTTGGGCATTCGAAGGACTGGTGGTCGATAATTCTTGTGGTTGCGCCTTTCTAAAATTATTATATGATATGAATAATAGAAAATAAACAGAGTAATACCTACCCCCTATCCCTAACGACTACTTACTTTTTGTTAAAAATTCTGTTGGTCCGAATAAATAGTTGCCTTTCCAAATGTTCTTCTTTTATGTTGCTCCTCAATGGGGACAAAATGAATTTCAATCCAGAGAAGAGGTGTTCGACACTGACTTGTGTTGCTGGAACGGACAGAACAACTTGGGCAAGTTTGTAAATTTCTGGATGTTCGATTTTATTTTTATCCCAGAACTGCAAAATTGAAAAATTCGGAGTTCTGACCACTCTTTGTTGCTGATTATCATACAGGTTTAAATCAACATCAATTCTCTTTGAATAACTGGGAAGCGTATTTGGCGTCTGCAAAATAACATCCATGTTCTGTTCTTTTTCTTTCTTTTTTAGATATTCTTCCAATTCATCTATTTATTTATTATTATATATTTATTTACTACTTACCAGTCACTACCGTGTACAACGCAATTATTTATTACATTTACATTTCATTTAACAATTCAATTGCCGTAATTTGCATTGCATGCTGCCATGCTGCTTTGCACGTTGCGTTGCACGTCTTCACTTGCCACTACCTACCACTACTCTTCGTCATTCGTTCGCGTTCACAATCACACCATGGACCAACGGAGTTGAACCGATTACCGACCGACCAATATGGACGTCGGACACGTCATGTACAGTTGACCTACTTCTACTTGTACCTACTTACTTTACTTCCTACTTGTCATAAAACCCGGGAATATTGAATGCTTTGCTAAAAGTGGTTGATGGAACCCCGAAAATTGAAAGGGTTCCGGTTCGGTTCCGGTTCCATCCCTGCATTTCAAAAAGGGTTCCGGTTCGGTTCCGGTTCCACGCCTGTATTTTAAAAAGGGTTCCGGTACGGTTCCGGTCCACAAAATAAAAAGGGTTCCGGTACGGTTCCGGGTTCCAAAGGGTTCCGGTCCAGATCCCTGATTATAACAGGGTACGATGGGGCTAAGTCTCGCGAACGCACTGTAGTTTCCGGGATTCCAATTGCGAGCAACGAAATAAACATATCACCCTGTATGTACCTATACTATAATGAAGGAAAATAATAATAGTAAATAATGTAGGTACTCAATATTCTTAGGCCGGTACTCTCGCCGGTACTAGTCTGTGCTAGTAGGTACTTGGCTACGTATGTGGTTTCTTATTTATTTTGCGTCTTCATAGCAGCAGATTGCGATTTATCCCGGGACTTTCATCCACGTTGTCAAAGCTCTCGGAGAAGCTTCATGTGCATACTTCGGAAGAAAAAACGGTAAATTTACCTCGAAATTTACACAAAAACTGTAAAACAGAAAAACTGGAATTTTACAGAAAAACTGTAGATTTACACAAAAACTGTCAATTTACACAAAAAAATTTAAAATTCCCGCCAAGGCCACCGCGTGGAGCGGACTATGGGTACGGTCGGCACGTGACGTGACGGGACGGGACTAATCGACTAATCGGACGGGAGGTGAATTTACACATTCTTTGTGGTAATTTGGAAATAAAAAAAAATAAAAATGTGGCACTTCTACGCTTCCGTAGTTTGCCCTAATACTTGCTAATACATCACACTTCGCACTTGTTTTCGCTAATTTGTTCGGTTCAGTTTTTAAAATGGCCTCGAACTCAAAAACCACTGAAAATTTGGACGCAGCTCTAGTTAAAAAGCCAACGGAAGATGTATATCAATGCGATGTGTATCCCTGTAGATGTTTATTCACCGTGAATCATTCATATATCGAGTTGGACTGAGGGGCAAACCGCCGAGGGTGTCAGGTGTACAATTTAGGGGGAAGTCCGGGGATTTCAGGTTGAAGTCCGAGGATTTTAGGGGGAAATCCGAGATTCCAGGGGGATGTCCGGGGATTTCAGAGGATATCTGGTGTACAAAATACGGTTAGCGGTTTACCCCCAAGTTGGACTTGGTGGTTTTGGGTGCAGATGTAATCGGCACCTAGTAGTAGTGCCGAGCATATGCTCATGATAAAGAATTCGTGAGCTTGTATCAATTGATGAATTTTTTTGCGTTCAATTAGTATCCTCCGGTTGTAAGTACATATAGGTCAAAGCATCAAATTTCCACCAAGTCAATTTTTTGTTTTGGAGGTTGAAGGGGGTGCAATTTTTTGTGTTCAATTACTTCCCTCCGGTAATAGGTGGTCCAAGGGTTACATTTCCTCTAAGTGAATTTTTTATGTTTCAAGGTTGAAGGGGTTGAGTTTTAGAGGTGCAATTTTTTTCTCTTCCGTTAGGTGGTGGTCTAAGGGTCTAAGGACTAAATATATGCTTGAATTTCAAGCAACACATGTGAAATTTTGAGTTTTAACACCTGATTTGCACCCCTTCTGTTTTATCATGCAGAAAAAAAAACCATCCCTTATCAGATTATGTCAAAATATATGTGTGTCGGGTTTCAGAACTCCATGTGCAAAATATTTGAGCAGTTTTCGTATTTTTGTGATTTTCAACCCCTAAATTTTATCCCCTAAAATTGACACCCCCTCTCCTTCAACGGACTTGTACGTCAAAAGCTCATATCAAGTTTCAGTAAAATATCTCCACTGCTTCTCGAGTTATTACAATTAATAGTTTTTCGATCCCGAAAAAAACCTCGCATTCTCGCATTTCTACTGGGAACGCTGCCTAAACGCTTGAAGATGGATTAAAATCGTATAAGGGAGAAATGTCGGCAACGAGGTCGGCAACGAATAGACCTACTAGAAAGTCCGCGACAGCATATAAATATCTGTTACGGATAGCCGACAATAAGCCACTGAAGCTATTTCCGTCAAAAATTAAAACACAAAAACGATCTCGGTGGGCTACCCATCGTAGATAGCTATATGCCGTCGCGAACTTTTTTGTAGATCTTTTCATTGCCTACAGTTCCTCTATACAAAAATTTACTCTAGCTTCAAGCGTTGAGGCAGCGTTCGCGATCAAACGTCGAAAACTGTAATTTCTTTCAGTTTTTCACCCCTAACTCCCACCCCCCTGGTCCGATATGGCCCAAAAACAATCCCAGCCGAGATTTTCGGGCTATACATCCGTGTACAATATTTCACCTCGATATCTACTTTCGTTTTCAAGTTATGCGATGGACAGAGAAGACGGCCGGCCGAGCGAGCGAGCGAGCGAATTCACTAAAACTACAGTGACTAAAATGGCGACGCATTTATAGAAACTTTAGAGAGGCAACCTCATTAAAATTGCCGGGTTTATACGAAATATTATCACGATGTCGGGTTTGGATAACAAAGTTGGACTAAGAAATTTATCCGTGCTCGAGGAGAATCTTGGATAGGTACCTACCTATCAGTAAGTAAGAAGAACATTTCCAACAAAATTATAATTTCGATTATGATAAAATGTCGGGAAATGTTAGAAATGTCGTGGAAATGTTAGAAATGTCTTGGAAATATTAGAAATGTTAGAAATGTGATGGAAATGTTGGAAATGTCGTGGAAATGTTAGAAATGTTGGAAATGTCGTGGAAATGTTAGAAATGTTGGAAATGAGAAATGAGGTGTACAAATTTTTAAGGACTGGTCAACCCCTCGATTGTAGTTCTAGAGACAAGTCAAATTGTAACTTTTAAAAAAGTAACCCTGTATACCTCATGCCGTTATAATATATCAAATGAAACCTCTTGAAAAGTGCTATTCATTTTTCTAAACAATTTGAGAATTTAATGAACCGTCTGAGACAAAAATGTAATGCAAAAGGAAGCAATTAGAAATTAGAAGTTCGTGAAAAGCTTGCGAAAATTGGATAGAAAATTAGTTTAGTGGACTAAAAATGTAACTGATTATAAATCGAGCGAGTTTATTCGTTATTAGCTTTGTTTGGACCGAGGGCTAATTCACTCTCGAAAAATGTGTACACCTGATTTCAGGACTTATTTCAGCCCGATTTCAGTGGCTTCAGAGAGATTTCAGTTTGATTTCAAGTGATTTCAGACGATTTCAAGTGATTTTAGTCTGATTTCAAGTGATTTTAGTCTGATTTCAAGTACGTAGTATGTATTGTCATTAGTAATACTTGTAATTGTCAACTACGAGTCAAAATGGTAGATTTTTTTAGGCTAAAAAGAGGACGAGAGCTTACTCGAGTCCTCTTTGGCCGAAAAAAATCTACCATTTGACAAGTAGTGCATCCATGAGGACTCAACAAGGCAACCAAGAGACTACGAATCGTATTTTGCAGATTATTTTATAAATTAAAGTATTGAGTAAGTAGTGTCAAGTTGACGTTGTAGTATGATCACTGTAATCAGGATTTGATTGGTTACTAGTATACTATATGCTGCTTTGGATTGGTCCAATACTTAATGTATAAAATAATCACTAATATAATATTTGAATTCTCAATTCTCTAAGTGCAAATTGGAGGATTTTTGATTTCCGTTGCCATTTAAGAAGGTATTATTGTTTTTAGATTTAAATTCCGTCAATTCCGCCTTTTCGGTGTTTTCATTGTTTGCATGGTGGATTTCCGTTCAACAACGGTAAATTTTTAAATTTCTTCGCTTTGGTAACAAATTCAAATCTGGCGGAAATAGTGCAGAACAATGACAGGATAAGAAGGATAAAATACGATCTTCTCTCGTCTCGAATATTTATCTTATTTCTAAGCACCCAAGAATATACGATCCGTAAGATATGGGGGATGATTTAAATTTCAGATGTCGGTCGTATATATTCCCGTGGAAATCTCCCCTCGCCCCCAATAATATTTCAGGTATAAATGGATTTTTACAATTTGTCTTTCTGGAAGTGTATACTCGCCTTGAAAAGCGTCAAGCGACGTAACGAATAGCGAAGCGGCGGCAAGAAACCGAAAGCAGACTCCCTGAAAAGAGCATTTTCCAGCCATCGTCGTCGTGAATTTTTTAACCACCTCCCATTCAAACTTTCCAAAACATTGAACCAAATCACACGACACAAGTACACAGCAATATGCACTCAATTCGCGCCGGATAAATCGATAGGAATCTCTTTGAGCCCGCGACTATATACTTTTGTTTGCAGTTCGACTACCGCACATAAATCACGTAACAAGTGGTTTCTGATCTATCCAATGAAACGAAAATAATTGTTATTATTATGGTCGGTGCGGAATCGCGGTCATTACGCACGGCCCGATCGTGGGATACGATAGCGCACGTTTGAATTTAGCTGGATTTTCTTGTGAATTTTTTATCAGCGCCGGAATTATGAATTAATAAGAACTGGGAGAGGGAGAGATGGGGGTCCGGGCGCGCGTCCATTGTGAACTGACGTCCCTCCGCCCGTTTCCCTGTATTTTACTTTTCCGGACTCCGGAGCCTGCAAGTGCGGGCATGCGCTCGCCTCGGCAATCCCTTATCCTATACTCCGGTCTTCCTAATTCGCACCTTGTTTGACTAAAGCGTAAATTCACGTTCCCTTATGTTGGCGACAGTTTGTTTACTTGTAATATTAAAATCGGTACGACGCTTTACGAAAAATCCTTCATTAGAGTTCCGCCTGTACAGAAACTAACAATCTGTTTAGCCCTCGACATCGATGTAGCCCTTTATCGGATTTCGCACGAGAAATATATCAGATTAGGTGCTAAAACAGAGAAAGACTTTTAGCTGCCGGGATTTGCTGCTTACATCTCGTTGGGGAGGGATGAATCGACTCGAAATACCCGAAAATCCATGAAATTGTTGAATATTCTCAAATGCTTTGCTTTTGAACGTTAAAAACTTTCATCAAATCCCATTTTCGTAAGGATAATCGAAGATTATTACTTATGAACAAAGCACTCAGGAGATTTCCTTAGTGTTTTGAGAAAAATAACATGGTACAAACATTGCACAACATTCGGTAAGAAAATCATACACGACACGAGTTCGAGGATTAAATTTCCTCCAAGTCAATTTTTCGAGTTTGGGGGTTGAAGCGTTGAAGGCAGTGAGTTTCCTCTGATAACAGGTGGTCCAAGGGTGATATTTCCTCCATATCAATTTTTAACTTCTACGCTCGCGAAGCAGTTACTGGAATCGATCGGAAAATTCAAAAAAATTGAAATCGCCAAAAACATGAAATCTTTACGTTTCAGGGTTCTGGGAACCCAAAAACGTGTTTTTGAAAAATGTCTGTCTGTCTGTGATCACGCTGCAGCTCAAACTACTGAACGTATCGAGATGAAATTTGGCGCACATATTGAGCGGGGGATTTGTAGATGCTGATTAGAATCTGGGCCACATCGGCTCACGGAAAGTGCCTTTTGGCACATCAACTTTAAAAAATTAAATGCAAACCACCATTTTTCGCGTTACCATATGAATGCTCTTCAAATTCTGCTTCTAAAAATGTATTCACACTTGTACCCTTTTGGCCAAAAAATGGTGCCGTGAAAAAAAACCTATGCATAACTGTATATTTTTATTAGCGGATTTGATAGCCGATTTTTTTTCAAGCCGAAAACCTTAGTGCCATTTTTTCGAAAAATGTCATTTTAGTGGCAAAAGGGCCCTTGTTTCAATTTACTTTACAAAAAAAAAAAAAATGCAGCAGAGAAGCGGCTGGAACCTCCCCATCGCGTGGATCTTTGTATTCTGTGTAGATAGTAGTCAATTCAACAGAATTTTTTTAATCCTTGACTAATTTCGCAATTTTCTGACAAATACCGACATCACCTCGGACATCACCCATCACATTTGACAATATGTTCCTTTTAAGGTTAATCTTTTGCCACCTTTTTGACAACAACTGCCACTGTATGTCATCCACTGTCAGCCCGCTCCCTTTTAATGAGAAAGAATTTTTTCTCTATTTTCTACTGAAATGGTCGAAACTGTGAACACATTTTTAGAACCAGAATTTGATCGCCTTTCTAATGGCGACATAAAAAATGAGGTCTTGTATTTAAAATTTTAAGTTGATATGCTTAAATGGGACTTCCCGTGGGCCAATTGCTTTCAAAAGCCTTTCAGGTCTTCAACGGGTCACCCGATCTCCATGTACCAAATTTCAGCCAAATCGATTCAGTAATTTGGGCTATAATGTATTTTTACTGTTATTATAAAATTTCGCTTTTTTGAACCAAACAGCGCTAAATGCGAATTAATTTTGTCCTATTTAAAACTAAAATTTAAAGACCTTTCTGATGGTGACAATAAATCTTTCAAAAACTTGTTTTTAATGGTTAAATGAGAGAATAATTTTAAATTTGGAAATTGGTGTGCCAAAACGGCACTTTCCGTGAGCCGATTGAATTCAAAACTTGTTCAGCTCTTCGACGTGTAATACAATCTCCATGTGCAAAGTTTCAGCCAAATCGGTTCAGGGGCTTGGGCTGTACCGCGATTTTAAAGTCCGATAAAAATCAATTTTTTTTTATTTTTGGTCAAAAGGGCACTAAGAATGAATACACTTTTAGAAGCAGAATTTGAAGGTCTTCCTTATGGTGAAGTGAAAAATGGGGGTTTGCATTTAAAATTTAAAAGTTGATGTGCCAAAATGGCATTTCCGGTTGCACGATTGGCTCCAAAAGCTTTTCAGATCTAAGTTAGGTTACAAGATGCCTATGTTCCAAATTTCAACTGAATCGGTCTAGTAGTTTTGGCTGTGGCGTGATTACAAACGAACGTACGTACGAACGTACGTACATACACACAGACACATTTTAAAAACCCCTTTTTTGTGTTCCTGAGACCTCAAAACGTGAAGATCTGGTGCTATCTCAAATTCGAAAATTTTAGTGATTGCAGTAACCTCCCATTTTTCTTAAATTGTGATGGGGTTGGGGAGGTTAAAAAATTCTTACTATCGGATTCGACAGCTGCTATATTGCCGGATCAAAAACCTTAGTGCAATTTTTTCGAAAATTTCCATTTTAGGCACAAAAGGCCCCTTTTTTTCTTAGCAAAAGGGCATATTATCATTATCGAATTCGATAGCTGTTGCATTGCCGGATCGAAAACCTTAGTGCCATTTTTTCGAAAAATGTCCATTTTAGGAGTGATAGACATTTGTATTTAAGATTTTAGTATAAATGAGCGCCGGGTGCATCAGCTATCCAAACGCTCTGCATGCCCGACCTGGGTTAAATAAAGTTAAATGCTACATTTACAAATTCTGAGGAAAAGTAGAAGTTTCTACCGTCTCCGAGACTGCCTATTTTTTCATCTCATGTTAAATTTAACATGAGGTTATTTCCATAGAAACAAATTGTTGTCACAATGGAAACTAAGGTGACAAACCTTAACATGAGATGAAAAATTTTCGCCAAGCAAATTTATTGTGTTTTGTGGGTTGAAAGGGGGTGAGTTTCGGAGCAAAAAATGCTTAAAACTCTTTGGGTCATAAATTTCCACCTTATCTGTCCCATGTCGCAGAAAAAACAATCACAGATTCACCGCAGATATTGCTTATCTGTGTCAAATTACAAGGCTTTATGAACGTTTCAAGTCCTTAACTCTAACCCCCTATTTCACTATTCCCACATGCTCTGAAGAAACCTGTATTTACAATTTCACAACCCTGATCCAATTCGTTGAAAGATTGCAGCAATTTAAAAATTCATGATTTTACAGGTGTTTCTTTTTCGGTGTTAGATAACTTCTTGCGTAGTTACTTACTTCAGTTGTTTGTAAATAAATCAATAGGATTTCAGAAAAAATAAATAAAATGTATTTATCCGCAAAGCGTTAGGGGTTGTTAGTAGTCTAGGGATTGGTTTTAGATTGAAAACTCATAGACCCTTTTTCTATGGTTGGCCGAAATCTACCGAACCCCTAATTTTATGCCACCTGTCTGTTTCGTACCAAACTTTTGCAAAATAATTTACTTCTTTATTTACGGATTCAACAATCAATTTTCTGACGTAAAGTTCACTTTTCTGTTTACTGTTTCCAATCGACAGTTCAAACATCTTTGTTTTCAGGATTAAATCCCGTTGTTCTACAGCTATTGGCTCACTGGATCCTCCGCAAAGTTGGCGTATCACTTCCTCCAGATCTACGCCAGCGACAAGTTCGCCAAATTCGATTGTGGAGAGACGAGAAATCTCGCCCTTTACATCGTGAAGCTACAGAAGCGTAGAAGTGCCACATTTTTCTCTTTTTTTATTTCCAAGTTACCATAAAAAATGTGTAAATTTCTGAAGAAAAAACTGTAAAACAGAAAAACTGTAAATTTACACAAAAACTGTAAATTTACACAAAAACTGTAAAACACAAAAACTGTAAAACACAAAAACTGTAAATTTACACTTGCAGCACCCACTCTAGCCCCGTCCCGTCATGTCACGTGCCAACCGTATCCATAGTTCCGCGCGATGACCTTTGTTTGACGGGAATTTAAAAAAAAATTGTGTAAATTGACAGTTTTTGTGTAAATTTACAGTTTTTCTGTAAATTTACACTTTTTGTGTAACAGATTTTGTGTAAAGGGCCCTAGTCATTAGTGACTGCTTGGGAGAATTTTCTTTTTTTTTGTAGTTTTGGAAAGAGGAATGCTCAATTAATGAATCCTTGAAAAATAAAAGAAGAGTAATTTTTAGTTAAGAATATATAAATTTTCAAAAATCAGTAATTTTAAGTATATTATACTATGCAATTTGGTTCAAAACCAAGCTGATTTCTTGCCGTGTAGTACGAACAGATAACCATAATGTGAATTTGCAGATAATTCACATCATGCTATTTCATATATGACACATAACAACCTGATTTAAGCAACAATATAGGCCCATCCTGGATTCCTATTCATATTACATAATTTTGACATCGCCATCTTGAAATGCAGGTTGAATTTAAAGTGTGACTGCTTGGGCCAATTTTTTTGCATTTAGTCTTAATCGATTCAGGAGATTATAATTCATGCCCATAAAAAAAATTAATAAAGAGTAATTTTTCGTTTTCAAGATATACAGTTTTTTTTTTTAAATCTTTGCTTCTTGAATATCTTCGGACGTAAAAAAGATATTGAAATGAAATAAACGCTGATCAGCTCCGCATGTACAGGGGGATACCTTCGCGCTTGTATTTTTGTAGAAACGATAGCTTCAAAATGAAGGGTCATGAATACGTTGCACATCGGTGTTGGGGCACCCTGTATTGTTACTCTCGACTTATAATATTACTTTAGCAAACATCTGGTCCCACTTACACTAAAAAAAATAATTTGGTCATTTTCGACTGGGCCGAGAATTCGCCCTTAACGTATAGGGTCCTTTACAGATTTTGTATAAATTTACAGTTTTTCTGTAAATTTACAGTTTCTGTGTAAAGAACCCTATACGATAGTGGCCCAGAAAATAAATTGAAAATCAGGATCTGGACGATATATAGAAATTTTCCCAGGCGGTCACATTTTTATAAATAAATAAATAAATAAATAAATAAATTTATTAGTCAAGTAGTATACGTTACAGTAAACAAACAGACACGTCACTTAAGAACTATACACACAAAATTAAAAGATTTAGGTAGTATTACACTAAAAAAAAAACATAAGTCAACGACAGGTTTGAATTAGATATTCATCCACACTGTAAAAGCACTTGTTAACTAGAAATTCATACAGTAATTTTTTGAAAGATTTATCATTCCTCGCACATTTAATCTCGTTATCAAGTAAATTATATATCTTGATACCCTGGTACCAAGGTCCTTTCTGACCTACAGAAAGCCTGGAAAAAGGCATATTTAATAAATTACTGTTCCTCGTGTCGTGCTCATGAAAATCGCCTCTTTTTCCCAAAGAAGGTTCATTTTGCCGAATTAACAGCAGTAAACTAAAGATATAGAGGCAAGGCAAAGTCAAAATACCATACTGGCGAAAAACTGGACGACAATGAGCACTGCTGTCGCCAATTCCAGCCATGCATCGAATAATGCGCTTTTGAACAATGAAAGCGTCATCCATATGTGCGGACGAACCCCAGAAGACCACCCCATAGGATAGCAGTGACTGGCACAAACCGAAATACAGCGATTTTAGTATCGAAGCAGGAACCTTAGGACGAAGACATTTAATTAAATAGCAGGTAGAGCTAAGGCGATTGCACAGCTGACTTACATGCTGTTCAAATGTCAGTTTAGTATCTAAAGTCAATCCCAAAAACTTTAAAATAGAGACATGATTAACAGTTTGACCATTCGCTTTTATCAGATCACACATCTCAGGTGTAGCATTTTTTGGTAAAAATTTCATCAGACATGTTTTGTCAACATTCAAGAGTAGCCTATTATCTGTACACCATCGGATTAGCTTCTCAGAGACAGCGTTGCAAGTCGAGATCAAGGTATCGTAATCCGAATCAGTAACAATAGCATTAGTGTCATCAGCGTAAAGTATGATATTGCAGGAGTCTAGAGATATATGACCAGGTAAGTCATTCACAAATAAGTTAAAAAGGATTGGCCCAAGAATCGACCCTTGCGGTACTCCTCTATTAACCTTGCTGGCCGATGAGACACACTGTTCGACCTTTACAACCTGGGATCTGTTTTGCAAATAACTGGCAACCCAGTTATTGACACATCCTGTTAGGCCTAACTGAGAGAGTTTACTCACTAACAGCGAATGGTCAATGGAGTCAAAGGCTTTTGACAAATCATAGAATAATCCAACTACATGCTTTTTGTTATTCAAGGCCTCATATATCTGATCAAACATGGTAAGAATGGCTGAGGAGGTAGACTTACCCTTAATGAATCCATTTTGATTAGGAATCAGAATTTTAAATGTGTCAATAAAATCAATAAGGCGAACATAAAAAGTTCTCTCAAACACCTTATGAATTTGACACTGAATAGAGACTGGTCGGTATGACTTTAAATCACTGCGGGAACCTTTATTTTTAAAAATAGGCACCACCTTAGAAATCTTAATCTCGTCAGGAAAAATGCCAGTGGTAAACGATTCATTGACTAAATCCGACAATGGATAACATATGATGTCTGCTATGGCCCTAATGACATTGCCTGGAATGTCATCAACACCAGCAGACTTTTTTACACACGATCCATTAATGATCGAAAAAATCTCTTGCGGAGTTGTTGGAGTCAAGGACATACTAAAAGGAACGTTGCTACCACTGTGACCATCCTCGTTGCTGGCATTAACATTATTGACGGTAGATGTAAAATATGTATTGAATAATTCAGACAGCTGGAGTGAATCAGTGACAAGCTGTTGAGTGTCGCCATCGAGCACTTCAAGATTATCCATCTTAGGTTTCCGATGGTGATTGATAACAGACCAGCTATCCTTATTTATATTGACCGAGTTTTCCAATTTTTCTTTAATGTATCTTCGTTCACTAGTGAGTAAAAACTCATTATACAATTTTTTAAACTCCAAAAATTTCTTATGATAAAATGCATTATTCAAAGCTCTGTCTAACTTAGACATCTCACACAAGTGACGAAACATTAGTCTTAAGGAATCAGTCATCCAGGGGTGTCGGTGATGACGAATCTTTTTCGATGCATGGTAGGGGAAACTCTCATCAAAGTGGCGTAGAAGTAAACTATAAAAATAACTGAACCTGGAAATAAAATCAGCAGCACCTGAATGAATCGTCCAGTCTACACTCAATATGGCCTCACGAAAAAGATTTATATTTCTTTGGGAAAAGTGCCTTCTGCACGGCATAGGTTGACCAACATCTGTACGACCAGTACATAAAATTGGGAATGTGACAAACTGATATGTATGATCAGAAAAGAAAACTTGATTCACTTAAGTAAAGGAAGGAGTAATATTAGAAATAATATTGTCAATACAGGTTGCTGTACAGTGAGTAATTCTAGTGGCACTATTAATCAAGCAATTTAAGTTATATTCTTGTAACCTATTAACTAAGTCATCTTTTATTTTACTATTATTAAGAAAATCTATGTTGAAGTCTCCGCATAAGATTATGCTTACATTCATGTCATCAAGATGAATATGATGCAGAAGTTCACTTAGTAAGTTAAGAAACATTTCGACAGAACAGTCCTTGTTAGGACTCCTATACAAGGATATCACATACGTCTTACCGTTACCCATTACATTATTGATAACAGCAACAGTCACTTCGAGTATTTTTTCGACAGAGTTATTGAATTTATATGGCCTGATATCAAAACCAGCCTTTGACAGAATACATACTCCGCCTCTTTGGAATGTCTGCCTGCAAAAACTATTAACAATGTGATAGCCGGGAATCCGAAGCAATTCGATCTCATATTTGTTCAACCAATGCTCACTTAAGCACAGTATGTCAACATTTAATTCATCTAGAAGTACTGAGAGGGAACCAACCTTGTTTTGAAGTCCCTGTATATTTAAATGCATGATCGAGGTTTTAGATAGACGGCAATCGATATGGTCTTCTTCATCCTTGATGTCATGGGTCAATGATGGGCGAAGCGGGTCCTGGCTGCTTATCTCGACGGCTCGTTTTCTTGGCGTGGTTGAAAAAAACGACCTACTCGCACCCCATTCGGCCAGAATGAGGGATTCATGATATCGTCCTTGTGTTCGAAGTTAATTGTGACTTTAAAGGACGCGAATGTTGGTGATTTGGAACGGGACTCCAAAGGAATGCACTGCACCTCGGGGAAGTCTCCGATAAGAAAATTTTTAATCACGTCAGCACTTGTTCCACAGGAAAGTCTAGAGACATGTATATAAGCCTGCCTAGGCACAACACTTAGGGTGTTATTATCCAAGGATTTATTTCCGGTGATGTACCTAACCCTATTTGAGACATTGGAACGACGAGTCTTCTGCTCAACTACCACCCAATCGTCGTTATTGGGTTTTAATGCAGCTGGTGGGGGTGTATGTGGCTCTAAATACATTTGGGCCGAGAAAATGGCAATTTTCACGAATTTTTTTCTCGAAAATTAATAAATACAAAACTTTTATTTTTCCCCCAAACATTCATCTATCCCTCGCTTACCAAAATTTAAAATTTGGTAGAGATGGGCCCAAGCGGTCGCCTTATTGTATAGGGTCCTTTACAGTTTTTGTGTAAATTTACAGTTTTTTCTTCCGAAATTTACACATTTTTTGTGGTAATTTGGAAACGAAAAAAGAGAAAAATGTGGCACTTCTACGCTTCCGTATGAAACAGCTCCTGTTTTACAATTTAAGACAGTATTTGCATTACGGAAAGAACGATCTCTTGATGACCTCCGCGGTATGTAGGTAAGTTTTAATTTTTTAGCAGTTACTGGAATCGATCGAAAAATCGAATCGTCAAAAACATCAAACCTTTAAATTTTTTTTGGGTCTGGGAACCCAGAAAAGTGTTTTTTGAAAAATCATTCATTCATTTTCAAGGTCCATGTTGCCACTTCAAGGATTTGTCATAAAAATTTAGAATCTGTCGGAGAGGACCCTCATAAGATTTGAAATCTTCTTGACTTGTTGCGCTTCAGCGCAGCAAGTGAATAATATAGATCGGGAAATCGAATCGCCAAAAACATCAAATCTTTAGGTTTAAAAGTGGTTTTTGAAAAACGTCTGTCTGTCTGTGATCACGCTGCAGCTCAAACTACTGAACGTATCGAGATGAAATTTGGCACACATATTCAGTGGGCAATTTGTAGGTACTTGATTATATTTTAGGTCTGCTTGTTCGTACTTAGTGGTCCACGAGATTAAGAATTCGAGACAAGATCCAGACAAGAGAGAATGGCCGAAATTCTTGACAAGAGTAAAACTCTCAAGAATCAAGATTTGTTGAATTTTCTTGATGCTTTTGAGAAGACAAAGTTTTAAATAAGGCGCAAGGTAATAAGAATAAAAAAATTCGAAAATTTAATAATTTCATTTCATATTGCCAGATCGAGTAAGGGATTATTAGGCAAGGCTGATGACTCGATGGCATCGTGATTTAGCTTGTGGCCGTATTTTTGACGACAAGGTTCCCTCGTTCGTATTGTTACCACGAAATGGGGTAATTTTTTAAAGATTGAAATGAAGAATTTAGGTTTAGTTTTTTTCTCGGTGGTGGTGCATGTGCATCAGATCGAGGCGTCAAAATACAGTGCCTCCCAGATATTTTCCTTATTTTTATAGATATGGAGACTTGAATTTCTGCACACTAGACCTAGAACTTTATAAGGCGCATATTTTGAAGTACCTATAGGTATAGTCAACTCAAATTCTTTCAAGATTGATTTTGTCCGTTTGGGCTGAAGGTATCGAAAAATTACTAAGGAAAAGTTGTTGAATAGTCACTTTTGTCCTCACATAACCGCATTAACGCAAAATTCGAAATATATTTTTTTTCTAAATTAGGATTTTTCCCGATTTTTCTAATATTAAAAATTTGAATGTTAAATTGAAACTTGGCATATTGGGATAAAACAAGATTTCGAGCAATTTATTCCACCACAAAACATGCGCTTTGTGCAAGAAGATTCCACTTGCAAAAATAAGGAAAATATAGTGGGATTTTTTGAGACTGGCGGGTCTGGTCGTAAAACTATATGCAAGCGTGTGATGATTTCGAGATGGTTTGCCGCAACCAGAAATAAAGGGTAGATATAGTTTTAAGATCAGACCTACTATATCTGGGCGTTTTTGTCTTAAGTATGGAACACACTATGTATTGTATACCTAAATCCTCGATGTTACCTCTCAGAAATCCTCACACCTCATAGAAATTCTTCCAGGCGGTCATATTTTTGTGTCTCGTAAACATGGTTAGGCCTCGAAAATGCAATTTTCACGAATTTTTTTCCCAGAAACTAAAAGATACTGCACTTTCATTTCTCGATAAAACATTCATCTGTCCCTTGCTTACCACATTCTAAAAGGTAAAGATTGGCCCAAGCGGGTGCCTTATTGTATAGGGTCCTTTCAAAGAATCTGGAGCTCAAGACAAGAAATTGAATGTCGAGGCAAGAATGAACTTTAATCTTAATTTTAAATTCAAGACAAGACAAGAAATAATCCTCGAGACAAGATTTCTTGTCTTGATGAAACACTATTCGTAGTATAGGGTTTAGGGGAGGCTGGGGCAAAAAGGTGCAATTGCAATTTACTAATCCATAATTGAGCTCTCTCCTTCATTTTCGTCACTCATTCTGTGTTTCAAAGACAAGCGAATTCACCGGCATTAGATGTTTACACATGAAAATACTGTGAGGTGCAAAAGAAGTGGAGGGCTAATGGACGCGTTTACTTATACCTCCCGCAGAGGAGTGTAGGTAACGAATAGGTGGATAAATCTAAATGATGAATAATGGTGGCGCGTTCAACACACACGTATATCTTGTGAGTCCTGTGGGTTTTCTCTGCAAGATGACGCAAAGTTGTTTGTCACAAGTCTTTCAAACAAAACTCAAAATAACACTTTGCCTGCTCTTTGTTATTTCGTATATTCCAATAGCTTCAAAGACGCTTACACAAAATTAAATTAAATATTCTTTGTAATCAAAATAAAGAAAAACAACAATGGAATCCAGGGAAATTCCAGGGACAAACGGATTTTCGCAAAAAACGGGGTGGCTGTGAGACGGGGTCGCCTGGCAACGCGTTAACAAACTTTTCTCGTTTTATTAAGTACATACCTACCTGACGCTTGCATTATTTTTTCTTATACCTACTATAACATAAGCATTAAGCAACACTAGTTATTTACCTAATTGCGTTTTGAAAAGTTACATTTTACATAATTAGGTCGTATAATTTTGCGCAACTTGCTATCGCTCGTTTTGGCAAATAATACGGCTCGACAAACAATATAGGGCTTTTCATAACTAATTACGTAATAGTTATTTACCTAATTGCGTTTTGAAAAGTTGGATTTAACGCAATTAGGTAAAATGTTGTACTGAATACGTTATGAAAAACCGAAATTGTTTGACTTGCATAATGTTCTCGAGCGTTAATTTTGTAATAAAATTCGCGCAATTTTGCTTTTTTTTTCATTTATTTTACACATATGGATAGTTTGCCTTTTTCACTTTTTCGACCACCCTTCGCAATATTTCTACCCCCAAAAGCCAATTTTTCATAATTACGATTAATTCTCACCCCCTTGACTTTTCATCCTCCTTTTTTCTTCGGTAATAAATTGAACTCATTTAAATTCTGTTTATCTTTTACAATTCTTCAGCCCCCTTCACAATAGGTATATTATAGTA
Organism: Pycnomerus fuliginosus; assembly: GCA_963924575.1. Classification (NCBI taxonomy): domain Eukaryota; kingdom Metazoa; phylum Arthropoda; class Insecta; order Coleoptera; family Zopheridae; genus Pycnomerus; species Pycnomerus fuliginosus. Next base: position 15,770,834 of record OZ004624.1, on the reverse strand, counting down.
TTTCAACCCCCACAAAATTCTAATATGCATAAGTGGCTTATTTTCTTGTGATTAATTCTCATCCCCTTTGAGTTTTCACCCCCCTTTACGTTTTTCAACCCACTAAGTGTTAATTGCACAAAATTGGAGTAATTTCGTTTTTCTGCGGTAATAAATTGAAGTCATTTGGATTCAGTTTACCTTTTACAAAAGGTAAGAATATATTTGTTTGGGTCTTTCTTGAATGAAGTGAGGAACCGTCACATGGACTTGTTTACGATATTTTGATGTCTTCTGTTACAAATTTTGCCAATTTTGGAGCCCTGAACCAATAAAAAACAAATAAAAAAACTACTTACAAATATGTTTGAGTAAATTTAGTCTTAAGCCCCTCCTGTACGAGACGCTTTTGATCAAAATTTTCTCCATAGTAGTAAATTCAGCATCAAATGCAGCAGTGAAGCGGCTGGAACCTCCCCATCGCGTGGATCTTTGACTTGGGTTTCTAGTCGAATTAGCAAAGAAAATGTATGACTGGTTTCCATGATGGTTTTAGAACTTTTTTAGAACACACAAATTGAAACATTCATTAGAGAAAAGTAGGTATAAATAAGTCCTTTTTAGGCAGTTCTAAAACCGTCGTTGAAACCAGTCTTATACAATTTCTGTGCTAATTCGGCTAGAAACACAAGTCAAAGATCCACGCGATGGGGAGGTTCCAGCCGCTTCACTGCTGCATTTTTTTTGAAACCAGAATTTGAAGACCTTTCTGATGGTGACAATAAATCTTTCAAAAACTTGTTTTGGATGGTTAAATAAGTGAATAATTTAAAGTTGGACATTGGTGTGCCAAAACGGCACTTTCCGTGGGCCGATTGAATCCAAAATTTGTTCAGCTCTTCGACGTGCAATACAATCCCCATGTGCAAAATTTCAGCTAAATCGGTTCAGGGGCTTGGGCTGTACCGCGATTTTAAGGTCCGATAAAAATCAGTTTTTTTTAAATTTTTGGTCAAAAGGGCACTGAGAGTGAATACATTTTCAGAAGCAGAATTTGATGGCCTTTCCTATCGTGATGTGAAAAATGGGGGTTTGCATTTAAAATTAAAAAGTTGATGTGCCAAAATGGCATTTCTACTTGCGCGATTGGCTCCAAAAGCTTTTCAGATCTAAGTTGGGTTATGAGATGCCTACGCACCAAATTTCAGCTAAATCGGTCTAGTAGTTTTGGCTGTGGCGTGTTTACAAACGTACGTACGTACGAACGTACGTACAAACGTACGAACGTACGAACATACACATAGACCGCTTTTTTGGGTTCCTGAGACCCCAAAACGTGAAGATCTGGTGCTATCTCAAATTCGAAAATTTTAGTGATTGTAGTAACCTCCCATTTTTTTAAAATTGTGATGGAGTTGGGGAGGTTAAAACTTAGTAAAGATACCAAATTTCACGTTGCTATCTTTAGCCGTTTTGAAGATATTTAGAAAAAAAAAACACTTTCAAAAGTGGCCCCTTTAAGGGCCTCAGGACTTATTTTTCGACATATGTTCATAGGGACTTTTTTTCATATTTTTCATAGAAGAATCTACTGGTAAAGTTTTGACCAATAATTTCAGAACATCCTGTATAGTATACCCCTCGGTATACACTAGTAACATTTTACATTCTTTGCTGAAGTTCCTACTGATCGCTGCTAGAAAAGTTTGGATATTACTACTACTTCCATTACTTGTATTTTATGAAAAATTGAGTAAATGTTCTTATTTAACTCTTCTGTTCACATTTCTGATTACAAATATTTTTGTCCTGCTAAATTCGTAATTTCGACCACTGTGCCGCCCAGTTCGTGATATTTATTTCGTTGCCGTGGCGTGGAACCATGCGTGCCAACATTTCCGTGACGAGCCGATAGGCGCTCCTTCATTCAAATAAATTTAAAGACCCTAAAATGACATTTTTCGAAAAGTGGCACTAAGGTTTTCGATGCAAAAGCTATCGAATTCGATAATAATAATATGCCCTTTTGCTAAGAAAAATTCAAAAAGGGGACCTTTTGTCCCTAAAATGGAAGTTTTCTAAAAAATTGCACTAAGGTTTTAGTTCCGGCAATACAACAGCTGTCGAATCCGATAGTAAGAATATGTTTTTTGTGAAATAAATTGAAACAAGGGCCCTTTTGCCACTAAAATTACATTTTTCGAAAACATTGCACTAAGGTTTTCGGCTTGAAAAAAAATCAGTTATCAAATCCGGTAATAAAAATATACAGTTATGCATAGGTTTTTATTCACTGCACCATTTTTTGGCCAAAAGGACACAAGTGTGAATACATTTTTTGAAGCAGAATTCGAAGAGCATTCATATGGTAACGCGAAAAATGGGTTTTTGTATTTAAATTTTTAAAGTTGATGTGCCAAAAAGGCACTTTCCATGAACCGATGTGGCCCAAATTCTAACTAGCACCCACAAATCTCCAACGAAATATGTGTGCCAAATTTCATCTCGATATGTTCAGTAGCGATCACAGACAGATACTTTTCAAAAACCACTTTTTCGGATTACCAGGACCCTGAAACGTCAAGATTTGATGTTTTTGGCCATTCGACTTCCCGATCGATTTTATTAACTTGCTTCGCGAAGGGTAGAAGTTAAAAAAGGAAAAAGAAATCGTTTATTTTCCCACATGTCGAGGACATGATGATAATTAAACGTAACCAAATAAAGTACTCAAAGGAATTCACGTTTTTCCAGAAGAATTGCGTTAATTATCTCTTTTCTATAAGGATTGTTCTTTTACCTTAATTTACCAATAATTTCTAGAAGAATTGTTTTTATTCTTCATGTTAATGGCCGGTATGAATAAATGGTAACAAAGCTTTTGCTCATTATAGATTTATCCTTTTCTCGATCACGAAAAACTTATATTTGCATCCTTTATTAATGCAAGTAGGTAGTGCTTGTAACACTTTATTCATACCAGCCAATGTTTTGCATTTTTTTAATTATTTGTTTCGTTCGTCAATAACAACCTTTTTGTCATTAAAACTGTTTCTTAAACTGATTTGTATAATTATTACTATTATTGGCATTGATCGAGCCACTCATTAATCTTTCATCTACTCAGTATAAATAACTCGCTAATCACTATAGCATCTTTTTCGACAATATAGACTATTGTCGTTTGAATGCAAAATCTGTCCCCAAATACGCATCAAGTTGTCGTTGCAAACATTTCTCTCGGCTATGTAGAATTACAAATTTTCCCCAGCGATTCTCCCCTTGTGATAAGTTATGTTGCTATTAAAATCTCGGATAAGCAAAAGGGACGATGTCAATCAAACATTGATTTTAACCTCCCCAACCCCATCACAATTTTAAAAAAATGGGAGGTTACTGCAATCACTAAAATTTTCGAATTTGAGATAGCACCAGATCTCCACGTTTTGAGGTCTCAGGAACCCAGAAAAGTGGTTTATAAAATGTGTCTGTGTGTATGTTCGTACGTACGTTCGTACGTACGTACGTTCGTACGTTCGTACGTACGTTTGTAAACACGCCACAGCCAAAACTACTGGGCCGATTTGGCTGCAATTTGATACGTAGGCATCTCATAACCCAACTTAGATCTGAAAAGCTTTTGGAGCCAATCGTGCAACCGGAAATGAAATGCCATTTTGGCACATCAACTTTTAAATTTTAAATGCAAACCCCCATTTTTCACGTCACCATAAGAAAGACCTTCAAATTCTGCTTCTAAAAATGTATTCATTCTTAGTGCCCTTTTGACCAAAAATTTAAAAAAAAATTGATTTTTATCAAACTTTAAAATCGCGGTACAGCCCAAGCCCCTGAATCGATTTGGCTGAAATTTTGCACATAGGGATTGTATTACACCTCGAAAAGCTGAACAAATTTTGAATTCCATCGACTCACGGAAAGTGTCCTTTTGGCACACCAATTTCCAAATTTAAAATTATTCAATCATTAAACCATTAAAAACAAGTTTTTGAAAGATTTATTGTCACCATCAGAAGGGTCTTCAAATCTTGGTTTTAAATAGGACAAAATTAATTCGCATTTAGCGCTGTTTGGTTCAAAAAATCGAAATTTTATAATAACAGTAAAAACACATTATAGCCCAAATTACTGAATCGATTTGGCTGAAATTTGGTACATGGAGATTAGGTGACCCGTTGAAGACCTGAAAGGCTTTTGGGAGCAATTGGCCCACGCGAACTGCCATTTAAGCATATCAACTTAAAATTTTAAATACAAGGCCTCTTTTTTATGTCGCCATTAGAAAGACGATCAAATTCTGGTTCTAAAAATGTATTCACAGTTTCTGCCATTTCAGTGGAAAATATTGAAAAAATTCTTTCTCATTAAAAGGGAGCAGGCTGACAGTGGATGACATAAAGTGGCAGTTATTGTCAAAAAGTTGGCAAAAGATTAACCTTAAAAGGAACATATTGTCAAATGTGATGGGTGATGTACGAGGTGATGTCGGTATTTGTCAGAAAATTGCGAAATTAGTCACAGACGTCAGACGATAAGGATAAAAAAAAATCTGTTGAATTGACTACTATCTACACAGAATACAAAGATCCACGCGATGGGGAGGTTCCAGCCGCTTCTCTGCTGCATTTTTTTAACATAATAATGGATAGTTTGGCCAATAGCTATGATATAACCGAGGACATCGAACGGAAAACTTATCTTTTTCGTGTACTATTCTGAAATATGTTAAATTTCCAAGTATTTAAGTTAAACTTTTCTACATAGCAACACTTTTCCACATAGCAACGCTTTTCCAAATAAGTCTTTTAATCGACAGCAAACATTTTCAATGACATTGTTTGTTAAGTTTTATTTTGTTGTTCTCCGTTACCATGTAAATGAAATTTCAGAAAGTGTTTGACCCTGCACAAATAATTTTTGATTTTAAATGTTAACGCCATTTCAGGACAGTACACGGAAAAATAATGTGTACAACTCGTGGAAAAGTTATATTTTTTCTTACTTGTTGCTCTGCTTGTTGTACCGGGTGGACCAACACTATTGCCCACCTCAAAAATTGCCCTTTATTTTAAAGCTGGGACTTCGAAATTTTTACAGTGTATATGGCTACCAAGGACCCTTCAAATGAGGGCAAAAGTTTATCTGTCATTCAAAAACTGTGACGTCACGAAATTTTGAAATGTCGTTTTTCCAAGAAAAAAAAATTTTTTACCCATAAAATCGTTTTTTGGGCTAATACCTTTATGTTAAGCCCATTTTTTTAAATTTCCGTCATCAGATTAGCCAACTGTAGCAAGCTAAAAATGGTCCATTTTAATTCACAAGTCGGCCACGTAAACAATTGACTACTATGCGAGGGCTTTCTTGGATAACAGCGTACGCTTTTTTCATCTGTCACCAGTTGACAGCGACACGACGTGGCCATTGAACTGCGAAATTGTTTTTAATTTTAATAAACGTGGATTTTTGTAACGAATAATGTTGAAATATGGGTTTAAACTGGGCATCCACCATTTAATTCGCCCACCCAAGGTGCCAGGAGAGGTTACGAACACGGACATTTAATCAGATGGCGGCGCGGCGTGAAGAGGGGCTCCAGTTTGTGTGAAGGGCTCCGGTTTGTGTGAGGGGGTTTTTTCAAATAGCCATTTCCCTAATTCGCATTATTCCATACTTATGTAATTCCACAGGTAATTATTTTGTTGTTATGGCCTGTTTTTTAGTTGGCATTTTTAGGTTAAGTGAGTCGACTTAGTTTGCCCCGTTGAGACTAATATCGAGGACTAAGATATTCACAGCCCAGAATTTAACAGCAACTCGTGTCAAATAAGGACCAAGGAATCGTTTTGCATAACAAAATTGATATTTACAGCCTCTAAATTTAACATCATCTGATCTAAATAAGGGCAAAGGAATTGTTAAACTATCGTTTCAACTAACATAATTAAAATTCAGAGATAAACTGTAGCCGAAGGTAGAAGAATTATAGCCCGATGCCATTTCTTAACTAGTTGGGTTAAATTGTTTGGTAAATTGTAGGGTGATGTAAAACCAAGTGTTTTTAGCTGGCGAAAGTGTGTTGCTGTAAAGTTGAAGTTGCAATCACAATAATTATAATTTTTCAAGGATATAAATTGAAACTTAAATCCTGTATGATCAAACTAACAACAATAAATTGAATTTGATTGACTGATTGTGTTACATAAACTATGGTCTTTTAGCTGTTTTGGATGTCTCAGAATTGTGGATCCTTCAAATATTGTGAAAGAGCTCTACTAATCATCATAGACAAAATTGTGTACAAGGAACTTACGGCTTGTACTTACCTAAAGTGATGCATTACTCACTACCACAACCCATCACTACACAATCATCACCAAATTCACTGCACTGCAACCACTATAGCACAGATCACTTCACAAAAAGTACTTACCTGATTACAGGTACTGCTCAAAGTGGTGGCCTTCTCTTTCGATGCACATCTGAGCACGTCGCTGAAATGAATTTTGGACTGTAGCTGCTGTATTTCGTTCATTGATTGTCTGGAAGGCATCTACGAGTCGTTGCTGCATGTCTTGTCTCGTGGTTGGCTGTGTTCTGTACACAATTTCTTGCACAACTCCCCATGTGAAAAAATCCATAGGTGTGAGATCGGGAGATCTAGCTGGCCAAGCAATTGGACCACCACGACCAATCCATTTATCTGGAAACTTTTCATCTGCCACACCACGAGCTTCTCGACTGAAATGTGGAGACGCACCATCTTGCTGAAACCACAAATTTTGGATCACATTTAATGGCACATCTTCTAGTAAGTCATCTAATGAATTTCTTAAGAACTCTGCATACATCGCACCAGTCAGATGGCCTTCAAAAAAGAATGGACCAACTAATCGGTTGTCAATAATTCCTCCCCACACGTTCAGTGACCATATGTCTTGTGTTTTTTCTTCTCTCATCCAATGTGGGTTAACCACCGACCAATAGTGCATATTATGCCTGTTTACGTGCCCATTAGATTTGAATGTGCATTCATCGGTGAAAAGCACAAACTTGAAGAAGTCCTGATTTTCCTGCAGTTTCTCTTGGGCCCACGTGCAAAATCTCACCCTGTTCATAAAATCCTCTCCATGTAGTTCCTGATGCAGTTCGATGTGATATGCATGGAATTTGTGCCTTTTTAATATTCTTAGAATCGATGACTTACTTATGCCGCTTGATTGCTTCATTTCTCGACTGCTGACTTGGGGATTATTTTCAGCTATGTTCAAAACAATAGCTTGATTGATTTCATGAGTCACAGCGGGATTTATCACTGTCTTTTTCTTGGGCTTCAAACTGCCTGTCTCTCTAAGTTTCTCTACAATTCTTTTAAATGTTCGTCTATCTGGTTGAAGTCTGTCTGGGTAACGTTGGGCATACAATTCTGCTGCTTGCATTGCATTTTGCTGGCATTCTCCAAAAATCAAGATCATGTCGACCTTGTCTGAAAAGGAAAGATGTTGCATCGGCATGATAAAAATTAAATGCACTCCACTAAAATAGAATAAAACTATTAATTAACACTAGGTATAGGAAATTCACCAAGATTCACTTCTACACGTAATTATAATTAACACTCACAACACAGAAAAACGCGTGAAAGCTTCCCTGGAGGGAAACCAGGATAAGAGCTGTGAAAACAGCTAACAAGAAGGTATGTAAAACTAAGTTGGAAAACACTTCTCTTCAAGAGGTTGAAGATTTCACAAAATAGCAATTTTTCTCAAAATTAGCAACCTAAACACTGCAACACTATTGTAATTCACACACTAATCACACTAGTGGGTGACTAATGATTAGCTAAAAGGGGTTGGAAGAGTTTGAGCGGGAAATTAACGCGCGTAATGAAATAAATGCGCGAAATTCAAGTAAAAATATGAAAGCCTGATTTATTAAATTTACTTAATAGGCAATTATTGTTTAATAAACGAAAGAATAATCTCAGTATTCTTAGTTCATTCTAATGACAAAAATTGAAACTAAGGCACACACACACGTCTTGTTTATGCACTGGATGGCTTGTCGTGTGATCAATGATTAATTAGTCCTTATTTGCCCACCATGATGATGATTATTAAATTCCACATTGCACCTTTTTGCTTCTGCTGTTCAAATAATAACTTGAGCTTCACCAACTTCAAAGCATCAATTATTAACGTCTTGATTTTGTTTAGGAGGTACCTACGAGGTATTTGCCAATCGAAAACTGACACTTGCACCACCTTCGATTACAGTTTATCTTTGAATATGAATTATGTTATGCAAAACGATTCCTTGGTCCTTATTTGACACGAGTTGCTGTTAAATTCTGGGCTGTGAATATCTTAGTCCTCGATATTAGTCTCAACGGGGCAAACTAAGTCGACTCACTTAACCTAAAAATGCCAACTAAAAAACAGGCCATAACAACAAAATAATTACCTGTGGAATTACATAAGTATGGAATAATGCGAATTAGGGAAATGGCTATTTGAAAAAACCCCCTCACACAAACCGGAGCCCTTCACACAAACTGGAGCCCCTCTTCACGCCGCGCCGCCATCTGATTAAATGTCCGTGTTCGTAACCTCTCCTGGCACCTTGGGTGGGCGAATTAAATGGTGGATGCCCAGTTTAAACCCATATTTCAACATTATTCGTTACAAAAATCCACGTTTATTAAAATTAAAAACAATTTCGCAGTTCAATGGCCACGTCGTGTCGCTGTCAACTGGTGACAGATGAAAAAAGCGTACGCTGTTATCCAAGAAAGCCCTCGCATAGTAGTCAATTGTTTACGTGGCCGACTTGTGAATTAAAATGGACCATTTTTAGCTTGCTACAGTTGGCTAATCTGATGACGGAAATTTAAAAAAATGGGCTTAACATAAAGGTATTAGCCCAAAAAACGATTTTATGGGTAAAAATTTTTTTTTTCTTGGAAAAACGATATTTCAAAATTTCGTGACGTCACAGTTTTTGCATGACAGATAAACTTTTGCCCTCATTTGAAGGGTCCTTGGTAGCCATATACACTGTAAAAATTTCGAAGTCCCAGCTTTAAAATAAAAGGCAATTTTTGAGGTGGGCAATAGTGTTGGTCCACCCGGTACAAATAACTATTCTAGGGCGGAATTTGGAAAAGGGTTTTTTCGGCGGTAGTCATTAAAAGTGCATTTTTACTACCTCTTTTGCGTCAGTAAAATGCGACTTTTACTGCCCGGCACTTTTTTAATGACAATCGGCGAAAAAATTATGTGTACAACACGGCGAAAAAACAAATTTACTGCCTTGGCTGAATTCTAAGTCTCGACAGTAAATCTGCAATTTTTTTGCCTTGTTAAACAAAGTTTCTCACTGACTTCAGTTTCAAGACAAATGAGTTTTTTTTATGACGTTTCACCAACAGCACTGCCAACTATATTAAAATTGGCAAAGCGCTAAATTCAAATTTAAATTTTGTATCTCGAATGGTTTATTCTGCCCTGTGGTTGGAACTGCCTACCCTTCCCTTACAAATGATAGGACTTTGAAACTTAGAACAATGGTTAGTGTTATAATGCAAGGTATATTACTTACCTTACCTTTGGTAATTTCGTAATTAATTGACACCTAATTGTAATTTATATGGCAAACTAATAGTAAGTGAATTAAAGTAACATAATAGTTCCAAGCAATGATTAGATTTTTCCTTGTTGCTATAACTGTAAAGTTTACTAATCACAAAAACATTTGTCACGTTCATTTTCGAGCTCCCGAGCTGCTCCACCTTCGAGGGTGGATATTGTTCGTATCTCTTTCTCCGCTGCTATTTTGCAGTCAGTTTTCGGTTATCATTCGCGGCCTCCCTCTGCAGGCTGCGTGTGGTGGCGGCGGAAGATCGGCGTCTTTTGGGGGCGGTTACAGATGGCGAAGTTGCCTCAAAGTTTAGTGTCGATAAATAAGTCACATGGTAAAGAATTACTTACCTGGTGGTTTAATGGGGATTCGTAACCCCGTTTCGGTAATTAAGGCTGAGTTTCACGGCCAATTTGGCAGAATTATCATTAATTTGCGGACTATCAACAACTGTCAGATTTCGAGGTTAAGTTGTTTGTTTACATCTACGAACTAGGGAATTTGGGCTACCAACGTTATTCTGTCTGGGGGAATTTTAGTTCCGGAAGATTGAAGAGAGGGCGCTTTTGTCTCTCGACAGGCTTCCGGTGTGATCGACATTTCCTTTTGAGTTCTGGGCGTGACGGCAAGTAGAGGTCATAGACGGCGTCCTGGTATTTGTGTAAATTCCCTCGGGAGATTGCAGGATTCCGCCCCAGGTTGGTGAAGTGCCCTTGATTGGCGTCCCAACATACCGTTTATCGGGTTTTGGCGACCTCGAAGCAGAATTTCTTCGTCGGTTGTTTGACAGTACGCCCTCGTCCCCACGAGGTAAAGCTTTTATGAAATATTTCTTGTTCTAATATTTATTTTAGGGTTCTAGGGTAGGGCTTGAGTACCCTCTGTTTTCTTTTCGGATAGGGCTGGAATGCCCCTAGTTTTGGGTAGGGCTTAAGTGCCTTAGCAATTTCGGTTGGGTTTGGAGTACCCTCCCTTACGTGTTTCGAGGGGTTGAAGACCACCCTGTGTTGGTTATTTATAGGGTTGGAGATTCTCCCCCCATCTTCGTGTGATTCCGGTTAGAATCTTGTCGATTGTGGAAACACCAGTTCAGTCCCTCCACTGTGGCGGAAGTAATCCTCAGCTTAAACACCCGGCTGTAGGCATCGAGGGATCTAGGCCGAGTCAGCCACATTTGCTCGAAGCCACCCCCAGGCAAGGGGGCGACGATCTTGGCTCAGCATAGCTGTTCGCTGTAGCCCTTGACTTCCTTCAGCGCTGTATTTGGTGAGTCCGTTCCTTTAACACCGAAGGGCTTCGCCACATTCGGAACTGACCCTTCGACTTATTGTTGAAGTGATTGAACACAATCTGCACCCCCTTCGAGTTATTTTGAATTGTGTATTTGGGCTTCACCCCCCCTTTAATTTATTTTATTCAGTGCGAATTTGTCTTTTCTGCGACATTATTTAAATTTTGCCATTTAATTGTAAATTCATAATCTTAATTGTTATTAATTTGGCCTTCAGCCATTTAGTACCAAAAATATCCGTTCGTGGCGGTACTTTACGTGTGGCCGTTTATGGCCTCCGCTTAATTCGACCCTTCACTAACTTGCGCGACATTTGCGTCATTTTGCGGATTAGTGGGTACCTGCGACCGTCCAATTTGCGCTCGAAATTTACCGGTCAATTAAGTTGGAGCTCCGGTAAGGCTCTGTTTCGTCCGGATTGCGGTACGATCCTGCTGTTATCATTTTTAAGTTGTGAAATATTGATTATAACTTGTAAACGAATTGTTGTATCAAACTGATATATATATAAATGTACATAGTTTTTAATGTTTGTGTGTTATTGCCAAACTCCCTTCAGTTTATAGGAGATTTATCTTGTGATTTCTGGCTTTCGACGTCGTCGCATCAGGGTAAATAAAGCCAGTGGCGTCCCTAATTACCAAGCCTGCTCTACTAGCATTGTCTAAATGTCGGAGGTGCCGCGCATGCGCACTTGCAAAACGCTGTTGGAATGTCAATGTGAGCAATGTATTGTTGAAGTACGGTGCGAATGCACACACATCGATAGGGACTGCTGGCCTAGAGGTACAGTGCGGTCGGACCACAGCTGCACGTTTTGCTGCGTAGGTTCGAAACCCACTGACAACAATTCGCGAATTCTTTTTTTTTTCAACTTCCATTCAGGTCTATATAGGTCAGGTACGGTCTGCTCGTTTACAAGCGTAAAAAAATTGCACGCGGATTTCAACTTCCACTCGGGTGCTGTATTCCATTCAGGTAGTCGTATTGCGCATGCGCGGCACCTCCGATATTTAGACGATGCTCTACCCAGCTCCCTGCGAGAACTGACTGTGACACATTTTCTCGAAATAATTTATTGGCGTTTTTTACAATTTGTATAAAAGTTATTAAAACATCTTTCCTAATATAAATACCATAAAACACAGGCATAGAAAACTTTCTGTATAAATGTATAAATATCGATAACATATTTACAATAATAATATGGTTATTAATGACCAGAAATACTCATTATAAAACACAGACAAACCGAGAAACGCCCCCTTTCGGCACGGCATTTCCCAAAATAAACAAAATATTGGTATTTTTTAGTTCGAAAAAAATTTTTTTTTTTTGATTTTACGACACACTTTCGACGTTCCCGTGGGCCAAATTCGAGTCGAGGCTGTTGCAATCGGAATCGTTTGAATGCGAATAGTTGGCGGCTTCTTGTAGTCTCATCAACATGTTCAGGAGGGGGTCCCCGTCGTTTTCCGTTTGGGCCGTGGGGCCGCTTTCCAGGCCCACGTCTTTAGCGGTGATGCCCGTTAGGCCTTGAGGGGGGGCCCCGGGCCAGGGGTACGTGTCAAGGACGAATTGGGCTGGATCCGTCCATGGAGCCCGTCTTCCGTACAATTGGAGCCCTTCTCTGGCCGCTTCGCGCAGGTACGGCGCTAGGGAGTAGTTCCAAACGTCCGCGAACCACGCTCTAGCCGCGTCCAATTCTAGGGGGCAACCTGAAATAATTTCAAAATCGTGATTTTTTTTGTAATTTTGAAAAAATTTTTTAATATGCAACACAAAATGTTTTTTACCAGGGGTCCAATTCTCGAATCGTACGAACTGTTTCGTATGCGAAATCACTACACATACGAAGTAGATTCGAACCGAGAATTGGGCCCCAGCTGTTGGAACGTTTACACAACTATTTTTGAGAGCTTAACAGTTATACAGGATGTCAAAACTTTACCAGTAGATTATTCTGTGAAAAATATGTAAAAAAGTCCCTATGAACATATGTCGAAAAATAAGTCCTAAGGGAGCTAAGGCCCCTTAAAAGGGTAACTTTGAAAGTGTTTTTTTCTAAAAATACCAAATTTCACGTTGATACTTTAACCGTTTTGCTATGGCCTTTCAAAGTTTTAAGTGTAAATTATTTATATTTTATATGAATCGACAAAGTACCTGATGATGATAAATTAAGATAATGTGTGCAATCTCTTAACCAGTATTAATCTACCCCTTTAGGATTAATGTTTTTATAACAATGTATTTTGTTACTATGTTTATTCCTGGGGGAAGTGAAAACCAACTCAAGTTGACTTCGTCCTTTTGTTCGGTCAATATATTTTATTTATTATTATTATTATTATTAAAAACGAAGTCTTGGAAAGCATGTTGTTTGAAGGATTATATTTCCCTTAGGAAGCATTTTTCGACCCATACCCATAAGAATTTTTCTTTCTAGAATGAAGTAAAGAACCGTCCCATGAACTTGTTTATGATATTTTGATGTCTTCTGTCACAAATTTTGGAGCCCTGAACCAATGAAAAGCCATTTTTTTCGAAAAGGGCGCATTCTATCGATACCATTTTTACTTAAAAAACCTCAAATTTTCAGATTCTGGAATCAAATTTGAGAAAAAACTACTTACAAAAATGTTCGAGTAAATTTAGTCCTAAGCCCCTCCTGTACGAGACGCTTATGATCAAAATTTTAGAATTTTCTCGACATTAGTAAATTCAGCACCAAATACTTAGTAAAGATACCAAATTTCACGTTGCTTTAACCGTTTTGAAGATATTTAGAAAAAACACTTTGAAAGTGACCCCTTTGGACCTATTTTTCGACTCTTTTATATTTTGGACTCACTCAAAAACAGCCGCGGTCCAATGGCGACGTCCCCGGAACTGTGCGTTTCCAAAAACGCGTTCAGATGCTGCCACACCCTCGGCAACCACCCCAAAATCGCCGCCAGTTCCGGTTGAGGTCCTTGTTCCAACTCCAAAGCGGCCAACCTCCTTCTCAAGACCCTCCCCAACAGCCCCCTGGCAGGTTCCATGTGGGGGGCCACCAGGACCCACCTGAAGCCGTGTTGAAGTTGTAAACTGGTTGCGGAACAGGCGGACTGTGCCATGGTACCCAGTAGGCAAGGTAGATTTCTAGGTAGGGCCCCCAGGGCGTCCGCCAGGGGCCCCGCTTTGTGCAAATTGTCCAGGACCACGACGGAAGGAAGGACGCTGTTGTCCCCTGCTGCGGCTTGTTCGCTTAAATGCGAAAGGTACTGACGAAGTTCTTTGCCGGACTTATTCTCCACGCTAGGAGAGAAAAGTAACAATTTAAGCTTTATTTCAGAATGGAAAAACTGGACAACTGGACAACTAGAGACACCCTATTACACCGAAAAATTTGTTCGCACAGCTAACGCGTTTCGAACACCACGTGCTCATTCTCAAAGCTGAACAACACAATCCTCTATTTATGGCCGACCAGCATAAGTGGTTCACACGCGGATGAATACGTATAAATATGAACATTCATGATAGTCTATCTCGTAGACTTATAAATGACGATACTCTCCATTGCGTCTAACATCTGCACCTACATCTGCACTACAAACTAACTTAATATATTATCACTTATTCTATAGTATTTTTCTAAAGCATGCAGAGCAAAACTGGATTTTTCCGTCCTACTATATCTAAGGTGGGCTAAGTGCTCCTTAAATCTGGTCAGTTGAAGTTCAAAAGATAATGCAACAAATTTTAAGACTTTTTTTTATTCTTCGGTACGAAAGGTCGTGGCATTTGACACTTGTTGTTTAAATTTTAGCTTCCTAATCATGTTATTTAGTTCGAATCCGTTGCATTTCGCTATATCTTTAATTGTTTTGAGTTCTTCCTGATATATGTATTTCCTTGTTCAAAGGAAAACTCAGAAGAAACTCGCCATCTTGTGTTGCGTACAATGATGGGAGTCTGCCTAGATATAGCGGTACCCAGAGAACACACACACGTTGATTTTACGTTATTGTAACGTTGTTTGTCCACCGTTCCTCAACTTATCACAAAAGTCAACGTTGATTTTAAGTATAATTAATAACGTTAATCAGAACGTGTTTTACGTGTTGATTCAGCTTAACAAACCAACCGATTGGTAACGTTATATGGTTGATTTTAAACAGTAATTTTTCTACGTTACGAAAACGTTATCAGGTGTAACTAAAACGTTTATTCTACGTTGTTTAGTAATGTTGGCTCAACTTAGCAGATCAACCGGTTTTGATATCGTAATATGGTTGATTTAAAACGGTATGTTTTCAACATTAAGCAAACGTTAAGTTATAAACTTCTTTTCAATCACGGGTCGGACGTGCATTGATTTCAAGTGTAACAAAAACGTAGAGGCGACAGAGTTTTAATAACGTGGATTCAACTTAACAGATCAACCAGTTTTGCTATGACAGTTATATGGTTGAGTTTCAGTATTTTTTGAACCTTAAGAAAACGTTAATTGATACATCTTTTTTCAACCACGGCTACAGGTATGCATTATTTCAAGTGTAACGAAAACATTGACGCAACGTTGTCTTATTAACGTTGATTGTTAAACCACAAGAGATATACCGACAAAAAACGTCATCCAATACGTGTGAGGGCGCCACTAGCATTGGATCACTACTGATAGGTAGTTATAATATAATACAAGCAGGCTGGTGACCAATTGACAGCACTGCTGTGGGAGGTCTAGCTGTGGCTGCGACGCAGAGTAGACGTGATCTGCCATTAACCTCACTTTGCACCCTGGGGACGTGGCCGCGTTGGATTTCACCCCATTTCGCCCCCAACCGTCCACAGAAGAGTCGGCTAGGCTTTCATCCATCATCTTTGTGTTGTGTTCGTCGTGCGGGACGCCGCTGGGAGAAAAAAATAGTGGTGTTTAAATTCTCGTGGTTTTTAACCTAAAATTTCTATTATCGATTTCTGTGTTTGTGTCGTTTTGGTTTGCGGGTATTCACGCCGGTATCCAGGCCGGATGGCACCGGATGTGCCGTATTCGTGGACTTGTTTCTAATTTCGATTTCGGTATTTGTGCCGTTTTGGTTTGCGGATATTCACGCCGGTATCCAGGCCGGATGGCACCGGATGTGCCGTATTCGTGGACCTTTTTCTAATTTCGATTTAATTATATCTACCAAAAAAAACTTTTCGGTTGGTGTTCGGGGTAGGTCTTCGAGACCGATCCGTCGTTCTTCGCGGACCCCGTTCTTCCTTAATTCTATTTTCGCCTATTTACCGGTGGGGCAACCCATACTTGGGCTAAATAGCCTTGATGCTGAGGCCCATATAAATCGTAGAAGAAGAAGAAGAAGCACTGCTGTGGCTGTTACCTGCAGCTGGATTTCGGCACACTTAACTATAGTAATGTAACGTCTATTACACGTTATCGGTGAACGTATTGTTCAAGTTGCCGAATAACCGAATATCAATCTTGAAAAGACACGTATAAAATTGGTTCAATTGCAGGAATTGATGTAACGTATATTACACGCTGTTAGTCAACGAATTATTTTACGTTATCAAATACCTGAATAATAGCGTTTGAAAAACACGTTGAAAATTCGTTATAATTTTGGTTTTAATTAACGTTAATTTCGGCGATAATGACACGTTTATTCAATGTTTAAAATCAACGTTTCTTGCAAAAGGTTAATCGTAACATTATGTTTTTTCAACGTGGTTGTGCTCACTGAATTTTCCTTTGAACAAGGAAAGATATCAAAAAGAACTCAAAACAGTTGAAGATATAGCGAAATGCAACGGATTCGAGCCTATCATAGTGGATAACATTATTAGAAAGCTAAAATTTAAACAACAAAGTCAAATGCCACAACCTTTCGTTTAGAAGAACAAAAACGAGACTCAAAATTTGTTGCATTACCTTTTGAGCCTCAATTGACAAGAGGGTTGACAAGGTTTTTTGCTCAACAAAATTTAAGGACAGTTTTCAGATCTGAAAACAAACTTTAAAACCTTTTAGGCAACCCGAAACATAAAGTTGGGAATAGCGAAAAGTCTGGCATATACGAAATAAATCATCAAAATTGTGACCTAAAATATGTTGGTCAAACATGGAGGTCTGTCACCACTAGATTTAGGGAGCACTTAGCCCATCTTAGATATGGTAGGACGAAGAAATCCTGTCTTGCCTTGCATGTTTCAGAAAATGTAGAGTAAGTGATAATATTAAGTTAGTTTGTAGTGTGAACAAAGTGCAGATGGTAGACGCAATGGAGAGTATCGTCATTTATAAGTCTAGAGATAGACTCATGAATGGTGATGCAGATTCTATAGTGTAGCATATTTTAAACAGTATTATAGTAAATAGAATAAGGCATAAATATTAGGAATCTACAGTTAATAATTTTAGTCCAATTATTTTAACTTGGAGGGCACTAGCTGTAGTCCTTTAAAATTTAACACAAAAACGGAAGAGTTGAGCACATAGCGAGTGACGAATATCTTGATGGAAACAAATCCTTCGTAGCGCTAATACCGGCAGTATTGCCCATTTTGTCCTTAAAAAGCGTGAAGGTATCAATTCATCGAAAACTTGTGCGCTCACCGACAGGTTTGTAATAATAATTAAAGTTAGAAATATAAATAGGATATAAGTAACTTTCCAGCAACTAAGTCTTTTTGATTCACTTCAAAATAATCTTCAAAAGTTGCCTGGCGCCCAAAGCAAAATAAAAACCCCATTTCCTAGCCTCCACACAAGAAGATGCAGCCACAATAGCTTTCTCTCCTATGTTCACGTTATTGTAGAACGTCATATTTATACGTATTCATCCGCGTGGAACCACTTCTCGACCTGTGATTGGTCCAACTTTCATAGGCGAAGGGGCGGAGCTATGCTGGTCGACCATAAATATGACAGTTTCTAAGAGGGTTGTGCTGTTTAGCTTTGAGAATGACCACGTGGTGCTCGAAACGCGTTAGCTGTGCGAGCAAGTTTTTCGGTGTAGTGGGGTGTCTCTAGTGATAGTGTAAGCTTTATTTAAGAAAAATAATTGGTAATTCTCTAATCAAAGCTCGAAATTTTTGATTTTTAGGCAAAATCTGACAAAGCCCGGTATGCAAAAGTATGTAACTGTCAAAAATCACGAAATAGAGAGAGACTTACAAGATTGTAAACCTTCATTATTCTTTAAACTGCTATTTGGACGAAAAAAAAATCAAGTATTTTTTCAAAAACTCACTTGAAAGTTGCCACTGCTTCCGCCGGATCCCTTCCTTGGCTCTGGGCGTGGAACTCCGCCAATCTCGTCGCCAAATAAGTCTTTCCAGTGCCGGGGGCTCCGCACAAAACCAATCTTCTGTGCTCCGCCAATAAGGAAACGAGCCTTTGCGCAACTCCCTTAGGGATTAAAGTTTCGAAGGCCAAGGCTGCCACGGGTTGCAGCACCACGTGCAACCGGAAAACTCTCCCCACCACATAACCCACAGGCAAAAGGTCGGGAGGGGCGGCGTCCGGTTTCCTCTCAGCCTCCCCCAACTTGTAGCTGGCAATCGAATCACTACCTGGATTTTATTTTTTTGGTTAATTTATCATACAGAAGGCGATAAAGGAACTCTTTATCGTCGTGTATGTTAATATAAATTACTGTATTACTAAAAAAAATAATAAAATTTAATCGTACCTAAACCCAATCCCCCGCCAGGATCCAGCCTGGCCACGTGCTGCTTGAACGCCCTCCGTACGCCATTGTCCAAGTGCCCCCAAGAAGTCGACGCCCCTATCGTAGTGTGCGCTATGGATATCTCGGTCAGAGTGCACTCGGCTGTGCCTTCGTGACCGTAGTGTTCAAGGTAGTACTTATCAAAGCTGTGCGGTTGACCCAAGTAGACTGAAATGGCGACTTTTTTACCGTCCTGTTCGGCTTCCGTCGGCGTTTCCTCGCTCGGTACGAGATCGCTAAGGGCGTCTATGCTCGTGGAACTTCGGGTTTCGGTCAATTCGTTCGGTAGGGTGGTGGCGCCGTGAACCATCCTTTGGAGGCGCTCGTTGTTTTGTTTTAAGCTCAACATTTCGCTCTGGAAATTAAAATTGCTTTCATTTTGCAATTTTTATAATCATTTTCACTATTTTTGATCGAAACGGTGAACTTGTTTTGGAGCTAAGGTAGTATTTTTTTCAAGATATTAGCAAAAAAGAAAACATTTGAAATGACAAACCAATTTTGTAACTTCTTCCACCAATTTGAAGCCCATTTTGAACTTTTCGTTTTCGAATTTTGAATTATCCGACAAAAACTTCCCTATACTTCATTCACTTCGAGGCTAATTTTGAAGTTCATTAAGATCATTTGATACCTTTCTAACAACTTTTTTTGAAAGATAACATCGAACCTTAAAAGAAACAGGCTAAGAGGAGGGTTTTGCACACAAAAAGAAAATACCAACATTGCAGAAATTTGGAAAATTTCCCAAAAAAATCTCTACTCACCCTCATTTTCATCACAGTATCCTTCAAACTCTCCAACTGGTGCGCGGAACTCAACGCCTCCAACCGGATATCCGTTAATACCAGATCCTTCTCCCTTAACTGCTTCTGCAGCTCGGCCACTTCCTGTCCAGCGTCGATCGGCGTCGGGGGTGGGGGACTCTGTTGGCGGTCGTTCTCTCCCTCGCTCTGACATTGCACTTTCGTTACTTTCGCGTTCCTCGAAAAAGCTTTCGTGAAGGAGCTCCTCAGCTATAGAAAAATAAATCTTTCACACGGGGGCAGAGGGAGATCATAAATAAAAAAATATTATTTTCCGGGTAGGCAAAGCCAGTTGTGCCTCCTCCGAACCCCCGCCACTTTCCTAATGTGCCCTTACCCATCCTTTTTTCTTCTTTTTTTCATGTTTGTCCAGGCTACAGGCGGATGATAGACTGGAAACGCTGTCAGAAGATGGCTGACGGGCCAATCCGGTCCCTATGCCCGCCTGGATTGATTGGGCACGTAGGGATTCCATGGCCGACTTCAATTCCATCAATTCGGAGTCTTTTTTTTCGGCCGTGGCGGTGAGATGCTGCAATCTTTGAGTCATCGAGGACAGGCTCTGCTCGAAGGCTGCCACCACATGAGCCTGGAAAAAAAATTTATTGCAACAACGTGCTGAACATATTTTCCGTTTTTAATTGTCTCTTGAGCTGTTGATACTAAATAAAAAAAATGCAGCAGAGAAGCGGCTGGAACCTCCCCATCGCGTGGATCTTTATATTCTGTGTAGCTAGTAGTCAGTTCAACAGAAAATTTGTTATGCTTTTTGACAAATATACCGTCATCACCCATAACATTTGACAACATGTTCCTTTTAAGGTTAATATCCCTTTTAATGGAAAGTATTATTTCTCTATTTTTCGCTGAAATGGCAGAAACTGTGAACACTTTTTTAGAACCAGAAATTGATCGTCTTTCTAATGGCGACATAAAAAAGGAGGCCTTGTATTTAAAATTTTCGGTTGATATGCTTAAATGGCACTTTCCGATTACCAATTGCTTCCAAAAGCCTTTCAGGTCTTCAACGGGTCACCCAATCTCTATATACCAAATTTCAGTCAAATCGATCAAGTAGTTTGGGCTTATAATGTGTTTTTAGTGTTATTACAAAATTTAATTTTTTTTTACCCAAAGGGCAGTAAATGCGAATGAATTTTGTCTTATTTAGAACAAGTATTTGAAGACCTTCCTGATGCTGACAATAAATTTTAAAATAAGTTGCTTAGGATGGTAAAATGGGAGTATATTTAAAATTGAAAATTGATGTGCCAAAACGGCACTTTCCGTGGGTAGATTGCCTCCAAACATTCTTTAGCTCTTCGACGTATGATACAGTCTCCATGTACAAAATTTCAGCCAAATCGGTCCAGAGGTTTCGGCTGTATCCTGTTTTTAAAGTACGTTAACAATCCCGAATATTTCAATTTCTGTCAAAAAGGCACTAAGAGTGAATACATTTTTAGATGCAGAATTTGAAAGCCTTTCTTATGGTGACGTGAAAAATGGGGGTTTGCATTTAAAATTTAAAAGTTGATGTGCCAAAATGGCATTTCCGGTTGCACGATTGTCTCCAAAAGCTTTTCAGATCTAAGTTGGGTTATGAGATGCATACGTACCAAATTTCAGCCAAATCGGTCTAGTAGTTTTGGCTGTGGCGTGTTTACAAACGTACGTACGTACGAACATACACACAGACACATTTTAAAAACCACTTTTTTGGGTTCCTGAGACCTCAAAACGCATACATCTGGTCTTATCTCGAATTCGAAAATTTTAGTGATTGCAGTAACCTCCCATTTTTTTAAAATTGTGATGGGGTTGGGGAGGTTAATAATATGTAAATTAACTGTTATTAACGGATTCAACTTCCGAAAAATCTATGAAAATAAGCGCAGGATTCATTAGTTTATGAAATATAATCCATCAGACTCAAAAACTTTTTTCCTTCTTGTTCTTAAGATTTAAAATTGTATCAAAAGAACCCTGTTAAATTTAATAAGTAGAAGGTAAAAGCATCAGGTCATCAAGTTTGATTAAAAGCCTATTCACATCCACTTAACGATAACGTACGTTCTCATGTACCACAACAAACTTTAACAATCACCAAACAGTTGCCAGAAACGTCAAAACCTGTCTCCAATAATTGTTGTCAATTTTTGTTGCGGCTTGTTAAGTTACGAACGTTAAGTGGATGTGAATCGGCCTTAACGGCTCATACCTCCAAAAAGTTAGTGAAAATAAGCACAGGCCGCGGACAGGTAAAATAACTGTCATTTGAGCTGTAAAGTTCATCAAGTTAACTTTGATTGAAAGCCTATTCACATCTACTTTACGATTACTTGCGTTATACGTAACATATTAAGATAAAAAGATAATCTATTTAGCTAAGGACAACCTCAGACATTACCTCTTAGACATTCTCTGGAATGCCGTAAGATAACCTCGTATTACCTTAAGACATTGCTTAAGATAAGCTCAGATTACATCAAGATATTAGATAACCTCGGATTATCCCAACATTTCTTCTTCAATTCTTCTAAATGAACCTCATATATCTTCCGATTAGAAAAAGAAAGAAAATTTTCATAATTTGTTTCAAGGTAACTGAATGCCTCAGATTACCTCGAGATAATCTCAAATTATTCCACGCACTCAAGATATTCTCACGACATCCACAGGAATAGGTACATACCTCGGAGAACCTCATGTGAAGAGATACTCTCTTCATCTTCAGGGGACAAAAACTTCTTAAAAAAAAAGGCAGCAGAGAAGCGGCTGGAACCTCCCCAACGCATGGGTCTTTGATTTCCGTGACTTGTGTTTAAGATTTTAAAGTTGATATGCCTAAATGGCACTTCCCGTGGACCAATTGCTCCCAAAAGCCTTTTAGCTCTTTAATGGGTTACCTAACCTCCATGTACCAAATTTCGGACAAATCGATCCAGTAGTTTGGGCTATAACGTGGTTTCAGTGTTATTACAAAATTTCGATTTTTCTACCCAAAGGGTACTAAATGCGAATAAATTTTATCTCATTTAAAACCAGAATTTGAAGACCTTTCTGATGATAACAATAAATCTTTCAAAAAGTTGTTTTTGATGGGTGAATGAGAGAATAATTTTAAGTTTCGAAATTGGTGTGCCAAAACGGCACTTTCCGTGGGCCGATTGAATCCAAAATTTGTTCAACTCTTCGACGTGTAATACAATCCCCATGTGCAAAATTTCAGACCAATCGGTTGAGGGGCTTGGGCTGTACCGCGATTTTAAAGTCCGAAAAAAATCAATTTTTTTTTAATTTTTGGTCAAAAGGGCACTAAGAATGAATACATTTTTAGACGCAGAATTTGAAGGTCTTTCTTATGGTGACGTGAAAAATGGGGGTTTACATTTAAAATTTAAAAGTTGATGTGCCAAAATGGCACTTCTGGTTGCACGATTGGCTCCAAAAGCTTTTCAGATCTAAGTTGGGTTATCACATGCACACGTACCAAATTTCAGCCAAATCGGTCGAGTAGTTTGGGCTGTGGCGTGTTTACGAACGTACGAACGTACGTACATACATACAGACACATTTTAAAAACCACTTTTTTGGGTTCCTGAGACCTCAAAACGTATAGATCCGGTCTTATCTCGAATTCGAAAATTTTAGTGATTGCAGTAACCTCCCTTTTTTTTAAATGGTGAAGTGGAGTGGGGAGGTTAAAAAAATGATAAAAATGAACAATTAACAACAAAATGGTGACATTATAAAAAAAACTTACCCTAATTGTAAATTAAAACTATCAGTGTCCCCAATAAAGGGGAGCACCGAAAGAACAGGTTACATGTTACAGGTTATATGTTAAATTTCTATTAAACAAGTAAAAGAGGTAATAATTATTAACCTCTCATAAAATATTTAAACAGAGAGAGAGAGAGAGCATGAGCCCACTTCCGAGGTAGTAAAACATGTCAAAATCATTTGCTTTACAACCTCAGAAGTACGCTCATGCTTCTCCGTCTAAATATTTTATGAGAGGTTAATAATTACCTCTTGATGTTTAATCAAAATTTAACATGTAACTTGTTTCGAATTTAATTTCTTTCGGTGCTCCCCTTTATTGGGGACACTGTTTTACTGATGTTCACAGTTTTAATTTACAATTAGGGTAAGTTTTTTTTTTATAATGCCATCGCCACCATTTTGTAGTTAATTGTTAATTTTTATTCTTTTTTTTTAAGAAATTTTTGTCCACTGAAGAAACTAGTTTGGATTATTATACAATTTTAATAATTTCGTGGGAATCCTGACTTGACCCTCTCTCAATATGAAAAAAATATTGTATTATACACGTGGGAGAAGTCTCTTTTCTTCCCCTTATACAGGGTGTCGGGAAATAACGATGAAATCTTTCGGGGGGTGTTTCCCTGCAGCTAAAATTCGGTTTTTATTGAATAAATCAGGAACCGCTTAAGCTACAGCGACGAGTTTTTGCACATTACCTAACATCAGTAAAGGCCATCAGATTATGGTATCTACCAAAAGCGAATTCATTTACATTTCCTAGGCTTATCAATCCATTTTTATGACATTACAAAAGTGAACGGAATTTAAAAATTAGTATCTGAAATAATCTAACGTTGCTTATTGATGTCAGATAGTACGCAAAAACTTAATAATTGACTAAATAAAAAGCGAATTTTGAGCGCCCGCCCCCTTAGGTGCGATTTACGGACACATGCTTATAGGAACTTTTTTCATATTTAGGGCTGCAGAATCACCCCCCGAAATATTTCATCGTTATTTCCGGAAAAGGGCAACTCGAGAATCAAGCGATTTGTGTGTGGCAGTCGAATTAACATAATACCATTACCTATAAATGCGTTCGGTAGGCATAATATAATAAATGAAAAATTCTGGGAGGACCATTATTCAGAGTGGTTAAGTAGCGCCCGTTGGAGATAAATCAACGGCGGATAATTATTTCATAACCGATTATCTCGCGGCTTCTCGTATGAAAACTAATTAATCGAGTAAACAATAAACACTGCGTCATAAAGTTATTAAAATTTTAAAATAGTAACCTCGCTCGACGTTACGTAACACTGACCCGTTAAATCCACTAGTGGGCAGAATTATTGCATAATTATTTATAAATTAACAATTTTCGTAGGTATTGTTTAATAAATGAGAGGCATAATTCAATTCGTGGCTCGTTGACCCCCCACAAACTAAATTTAACCCAATTAACGGACTCGTGCATCATCTTAACAAATCGACTTTCGCGTTTAAAACATATCGATCTTTATCAATAATTCCCGTACGAATGGTTTAAGTGTTATGATTTGTGTTCGTTCCTTTTTTTGCTTTGTGATGGTAAAAACGCATTAACGATATCAACGTTAATTGTTTTTTTTCCTTTTTGGAGGCTTTTAACTTTTAATGCATCATCCGACGATGGTAATAATAAAGTGCACCCCTGATGCATTATGCGGGGGCGTGTTTTGTTTGTTATGGGTGCGGCTATGGGGCTACGGCTATGTTCACCGGCAGCTAATTACATTATACGGATCGTGTGGAATAATGCACGTCATTGGCCTTTATCTGTTGTAAACGCGGTTGTTTGGCTCTTGTTAGTTGACCACAAGGAAGAAACTCAATTTTTACATTCGAAGTCCACAAAAGAAATAACAATACCAAAATTTTAAGCTATTTATGCTTTGTAACAATCTTAAGTTTTATAACTGATTTATAACATCAGAAGTGAATAGTTGCGGTAAATGGTATTAATCTGTGAGAATAAATACAAATAAATAAGCTTGTTAAATCTGAAAACAGTTTTTTGAACCCTAAAATGCTCTTCACATCATCTAATAAGTATCTACTCTTTAATAAGTTCAAAAAAAGAGTCTTTTCATTAAAATGGCATTGACTGTTCGAATAAATGAGAAATGCATTTCCATTTTGCACGAGTGAGGGACATCACGCTAAATATAAAATATTTAAATTAGTTTCTGTTTGAATGAATGCAATTTTTATTTAATATAGGATCAAAATAAATAAGCAAATTTTTAGGAGACTTACCCCCCTATTCTGTAATTTTTCGTTTACGAACGATTTCGTTTATGAAAGAAGGCGCCTGAACGAAAACATGAACGAAATTTCGATATGCCCTATTCTGTACCTTGCTCGTTCAATCCAAACGATAAGAGATTTTTGAACGAAAAGGATCGATGTTTTTAACACGCTTGTACAACAGCATGAAGTTGTCGCTCTTTCAAAAGTAGGGTTACGGTGAAGAACATCAGTCAGCAAGGGCACCAAGTGCAAAGAAAACGTTGAGGGCTGGTGATTATCAGAGGGAAATCAAGTACTGATGTGAATGTGTATATGTTTAGCATATTTTCTTACTATTTGGCATTTGATGCTGTAGTAATTTTTTCGGTTTATAAACACTACACTTGGGGGAATAGCACCAAAAGGGGGTGGAAATATGGCTATATGGGTACCATCTATAGGACCCATAACTCCTGGGAAATCAAACTTCTCAAAAAATCTAATAAAGTTTATAAATCACAGTTAAAGTAGTAGCGCAGGTAGGTGGAGTGCAATTAGCAGGTGTGGTGAATGGATTACTAGCGTCTCTCAAATTTCTCATTAATTGCCTGTTTATTTGCCTATAAAGTATAGTCTCTTTGCTGAATAGATCGATAGGATGCACCTGCTCATATTTGTACCTCCATTGCAACTCATCAACAAAATCGATGAAGATCAGATCCATAGTATTTATTGTGTAAAGGTTTCAGGCCACAAAAATTGGTAAAAACCTTTCCAGCCACTTTTTAAAGTCATCCAAAGGTATTTTAACCTATTTTCGTTCACTCCACGACACCCTTGCAAGCTCTCGTTGATAAACGATAAATTTTAACGAAATTTTCGATGAGAAACGAATATCGTTGAGTTACAGAATAAGCAAAATCGTCCAGCAACGAAAATCGTTTGTAAACGACATCGTTGGGCGTTACAGAATAACCCCCTTAGGGCCAATTTTATAATCAAAATTAAAGTGTCCTTTAAATATTTGCTTAGCAACATTCGAGAAAGATTGCTCCTGATTGGTCAAAATCCCATTTAAAGTCGATTTTAACTTTAAAGGACCTTTAACTTTTATTATGAAATCGGCCCTTAGAGCCGATTTCATAATAAAAGTTAAAGATCCATTAAAATTAATGTCGACTTTAGAGGGGATTTTGACCAATCAGGAGCAGCCACTTTGAAACGTTGCTAGGCAAATATTTAAACGACACTTTAGTTTTGATTATGAAATCGGGGGTAAGGGCCGATTTCATAATCAAAATTAAAATCTCTTTTAAATATTTGCTTAGCGACATTCCAGGTTGCTCCCGATTGGTCAAAATCCCCTTTAAAATCAACTTTAGCTTTAAAGGACCTTTAACTTTGATTATGAACTCGGCCCTAATGTCAGTTCAAATTAATAGTGTTTTGAGATGATGATCGTTTTCGAAAATAAATTCGGAGTAACGCAAATTCGATTCTATGAAAACGAAGAGAAGTAGATAGTTGCAAATTTTTCGAACAAATAATATTTTGAGGCACAGAAAGGCTTTTGAGCTAACAAAGCTGAAAGTTCAGCACTCTTTCGTTTTCTTATAAATTATATGTGGGTGTTCACGAGGGATGTGGATGCAACAATTAATCAATTTTTCACGCCAACGGACGTTTCTTTGGTTTATTTTGCCATCTTCTTCGGAGTTAGTGATATTTGTTGTGATACTTGCAGTATCATAGTGTGGGCGCATTTTTGTGCAAACGGCCTTTTGAAGTTATAAAAATCGCAAATCTTTCGTTAAGTAGGTACATATTTTATTACCTAGTTCGAATTAACCCAATGTTTATTGTTTTTTGACCAATAAAGACTATTCGGACTCACAAATGAAAAAAATTGAAATTATTTTGCTTGTTTCAGTTTACAAATTCCAACTATATGGGAAAATTCGAACTAATGCACTATTTAATTAAAAAAAGAATTTATTTTAAGCAAATGAGAATCTTCAAAATATTGAAATTTGATTCTTCGTCCAAATAAAAAAGAGCAAAATATGATTCTTAGACTTTTCTTTTTTTTATCTTTGAACAAATGGGGTTATGCGTTTTGCCTGTCTAAACAAACGAGATTTCGAGAATATGAACCTTTGAACCAATGAAGTATTGTGTTCCAATTCTTTTTGAACTAATGCCCCTTGGTTCAAATGTAGTTTTCTTATTGTAGAAGGACCAAAATTAGATTATTTTTTAACGAAAAATTATAGTTTAGACTTTACTCGAGCTGGGTCATTTTTGAAAAAGGTAACGAATTTGTTGTAGAAAGTCGGAATATTTAGCATTAACAAGATCTTATTGAAACACTGAAAATATAATAATTGTCATTTCCTTCATTTCGAATTAATGCACGTTGGAGTTGCTGCAAATTCGAAGTTTTGAAGTTTTTAACAAGTGCAACAATCAAGAAGATTGTTTTCTTTGGAACTAATAAGATGCCAAGTTACTATATTTTGCAAATCGATCGAATGAATTTTTGAACAATTTTCCCATTAACCGATTATTCTTTTTTTAAAATGGGTTTATAACGATGGAAAATTTTAAAATGGGTTTATAATGGAAAAAGGGAATTGCAGAGGTAAGTAGTTTTATCGAGGGATATTAGAAAACTAAAATATTCGGTAAGTTATTTGTACCTCTAAAACTAGGTACCTATATCCTCTCAAAGTCAACAGTTTTTATTATTTTATTGTTGTTAACTAATAGGTAATTTCTTATGAAACATCTTAAAGTCGAGACAGATTCGTTAAAGTAATAAATAATTGCTTTAGATTATCACTGTTATGTAGGTATGTATTCAAAATAGTTTTCTCAATCTACAAAACTTTAATCTTGTCAGTGTTTTTTAAAGTAAAAGGTTCTATTATTGAATAAAATTTGAAGGCCTGATTAAGGTACAAAGGTTATATAAAAGTTTTTTTAAAGCTGCTTTCGTCGTCATTTCTCCTTCAAGGGATATACCGGGTGTCGTAAAAAAACCGAACGACATATTTTTTGGAATAATTCATGCATTTCTTATCCGATGTGAATGACCCTGGCCTTAAATTGAAGCTAAGGAATCAGGCTTTTGAATTTATTAGTTATACTTGTTATATACAGAGTGTCTAAAAAGTAACGAATATTGCCCGTAATTCTTGAATCGTAAACTTTATGCAAAAATTCTCGAAGGGGTATAGGGTTTTTTTTTGCATTCTGCGTCCGATAGAGCAATCGCCGATTTTTTTGCTTCAGTAGTTTTTGGCATAATGACGTCATCATCGTTTTTTTTAATGGAAAACATGTATCACTTGATCGAAAAAGCAATCACGTCCAAAGAAACAAAAACACGTCAGTTCTATTTTTTTGATACAAACTCAGTTGCTCAATTAGATTCTGTTAAATTCTTTTTGTAATTTTTACAAATTGAAAACGCTGAAGAAATTTCGAAAAAAGGAAAAGGTATTTAAATAAAAGTAATTGCTTCAAAAAAATGAAGTTCACGTGATTTTGCGTTTTTGAAAAATCTTGATTTTTAATTTTTTCATGTTCGATGTTCTTGAAAGTTTAGGGTGGCATTTTCGATAGTGTTTACATGTTCTTGTCCTAGAAAAATTCGTAGATCCCGAAATCGTTGAGAAAAATGTGGGTTTCTATTTAAAAAAACGAAACAGAAATCAATTTGGTTTGGTCTACGTATTAATTTTGTCGAGGGGGCGCAACCACTCACAAGAAAAATGTACCACGGACTAGGACTAGGCCGTACTATTTAAGGACTAGCAGGACGAAATGGACTAAATTGGACTGAAGCGGACTAAATTGAACTAAAGCTAACTAGACTGGACTAAACTTGACTAGCCTGGTACATATTGAACTAAATTAGACTAAAGTTAACTTAATTGGACTAAACTGGAATAAATCGGACTACATTGCCTCATTTGGCGCCCAAAATAAGTACTCTACCGCGTCCGAATTTCAGATTTAGTTCAATTTAGTCCAGTTTGTCCCAAGCTAGTCCGCTTTAGTCCAGCCTAGCCTGCTTTAGTCCAGCCTAGCCTGCTTTAGTCCAGTTTAGCCCGTTTTAGTCCAGTTTAGTCAGTTTTAGTCCAGTCTAGTCCCCTTTAGTCCAATCTAGTCCCATTTAGTCCAGTCTAGTCCCCTTTAGTCCAGTCTAGTCCGCTTTAGTTCAGTTTAGTCCAATTTAGTCCATTTCGTACTGCTAGTCCTATAATAATAAGGCTTAGTCCTAGTCCGTTCTTATATGTGTAATGGAAACAGAAGAGGGGTCAAAAAGACCCTCAATTTTCCAGTAATTGATTACGAAAACGTTTATACTAGATGCAAGATGAATGTTCGCCGTATGCTGCAATATTCTAAAATGCGAAATAATGAAAATCTAAATTTTACAGAGCGCCACTAACAAATTCTAGAAAGTGGCCAATCTCCACCGAAGGCCAAAGTCATCCTACTTCCACTTTACAGTCCCTAAAAGGTTTTTCTAACTTCATAACATTGTTTTTCCTTACAATAATGTAGCACTAAACTGTGTCGGATCGGACTAACGCAAAATAAATCAGACTAAACTGGACTAAATTCACTAAGCTCTTGATTATGTCACAGTCAGTTCTCGCAGGGAGTAGGGTAGGCCCACTGGTCAAGAGGGCCCACAGCTGACAAGTGTGCACTCAAAGAAAGGAGTTCTGAAAAATAAAACGCAAGCCCGATCCCAGGGCGCTGGATCTTCTCCCGTACGGGAGGTAGGTAGCGAATAGGCAGGCTACTAATTGAAGTTGGTAATTAAGGACGCCACTGGCTTTATTTACCCTGATGCGACGACGTCGACAGCCAGAAATCACAAGATAAATCTCCTATAAACTGAGGGGAGTAGCTAGCTTTAGCAATAACACACAAACATAAAAACTATGTACATTTATAGATATCAGTTTGATACAAAAATTCGTTTACAAGTTATACTGGTGATAATTTCATAACTTAAAATGATGACAGCAAAATCGTACCGCAATCCGGACGAAACAGAGCCTTAACGGAGCTCCAACTTAATTGACCGGTAAATTTCGAGCGCAAATTGGACGGCCGCAGGTACCTACTAATCCGCAAGATGACGCAAATGATCGCGCAAGTTAGTGAAGGGTCGAATTAAGCGGAGGCCATAAGCGGCCACACGTAAAGTACCGCCACGAACGGATATTTTTGGTACTAAATGGCTGAAGGCCAAATTAATAACAGTTAAAGATTATGAGTTTACAATTAAATGGCAGCAGGAAAAGACAAATTCGTACTGAATAAAACACATTAAAGGGGGTGAAGCCCAAATAAACAATTCAAAATAACTCAAGGGGGTGCAGATTGTGTTCACACCCTCCAGCCCTGAGTCGGAGGGACAGTTCCGAATGTGGCGAAGCCCTTCGGTGAAAATATGGAACGGACTCACCGAATACAGCCCCGAAGGAAGGCAAGGACTGACGCGAACAGCTGTGCTGAGCCAAGATCGTCGCCCCCTAGCCTGGGGGTGGCCTCGAGCAGATATGGCCGGTTCTGTCTCAATCTCTCGATACCTCCAGCCGGGGA
The DNA here is from genome assembly GCA_963924575.1 of Pycnomerus fuliginosus. Classification (NCBI taxonomy): domain Eukaryota; kingdom Metazoa; phylum Arthropoda; class Insecta; order Coleoptera; family Zopheridae; genus Pycnomerus; species Pycnomerus fuliginosus. The sequence goes on along the minus strand of OZ004624.1, from coordinate 15,739,704 downwards.
AGGAAAATATCCGCCACAGTGGTTGGACTGAACGAGTGCTTCAACAATCCACAATATTCTAACCGGAACAACACGAAGATGGGGGGGAGAATCTCCAACCCTATAAATATAACCAACACAGGGTGGTCTTCAAACCCCTCGAAAAACACTGAAGGAAGGGTACTCCAATTCCCACCCGAAAAATGCTAAGGCACTTAAGCCCTACCCAAACAAAATAGGAGCGTTCAAGCCCTATCCGAAAATGGGGGCATTCAAGCCCTACCTAAGAACCCTAAAATAAATATTAACACAAGAAATCTTTCATTAAAGTTTTACCTCGTGATAGAGGGCGTACTGTCAAACAACCGACGAAGAAATTCTGCTTTGAGGTCAACAAAACCCGACAAACGGTATGTTGGGGCACCGATCAAGGGCACTTCACCAACCTGGGGCGGAATCCTGCAATCTCCCGAAGGAATTCACACAAATACCAGGACGCCGTCTACGACCCCTTGTTACGTCAATTGCCTGACCGGAAAAGAGGTCAGAAAAATGACTGAAAGCCTGACGGAAGACACAGCGCCCTCTCTGGCACCTATCGGAACCACAATTCCCCCAGACAAACTGTCATTGACAGCCCAATTCCCCAAGCTCGTAGATGTAAACAACTTAACCTCGAAATCTGACAGTTGTTGATATTCCGCAATTTAATGATAACCCAGATTTAAATACCGAAACGGGGTTACGGATCCCTAATAAACCACCAGGTAAGTAATTCTTTACCATGTGACTTATTTATCGACACTAAACTTTGAGACACAAACGTCATCCGAAGCGCCCCCAAAAGACGCCGATCTTCCGCTGCCACCACACGACCCCTGCAGAGGGAGGCCGAGAATTATAACCGATGATCCAAAATAGCAGCGGAGAAGGAGAAACCGAGCAATATCCACCCTCGAAAGTGGAACAGCTCGGGAGCTCGAAAATGAACGTGACAACTAAATCGGACTAAACTGGACTAAGTCGACTAAATCCAAGAGTGTACCGCGGACTAACGCGAATTTTGTGATTACTCAAAAAATATGTTTTCATATATTTTCACGTAGAATGACCATGACTAAAATAGGTAACAATGAAGCACAAAGATCTTAGTACTCCGTAATAACCTTCCAATTGCCCCCAATTGTAGTTTTCATTGAATTAGATCCTCCATTACTGAAAATTAAGCTGAATATGCACCACTGTTACTTTAGTTAAAAGGTCACTAGGCGTAAAAATACGCGAAAACACATGAGTTGTAAAAAAGCACAAAAAATCAAAGCGTGAATCAAATTCACTTCCGAAAGAATTTTTTAAAGAAAAAGTGAACGTGCTTCAAAGTTATTTTTGTCTCATAACAATTGGTTGTTAACTGACCAATCCCCATGTACCTAAAGAAAGTCTTTAAAACAAGCATCGCTAAGACTACTACGGCAGCGCCATCTGTCGTGGTATCTCGCTCACAAATCGTTACCCTGATTCTTTAGATTTAATTTCAGACCCGTTCATTCAAATCGATTAGTTATTCCCAAAAATATTTCATTCGTTTTTTTAGGACACCCGTTAGTACAGCTTTGAAGAAACTTTTAGACAAAACGAAAACTTAAATCGTTACTCGGGGTCAATTTATTGATCTCCACAAAATGTTTCCGGCTTTCACGTTTAATTAACAGAAAAAATAGCGTCGTTAACCTGACACCAGAGCGAGGGTGGCAAACCCATGCAACTCGCTATTCCAACAACAGGAAAACGAAACGAGGGTCTATCCGTAACATTAGAATAGGGAGGTAAAGGTAATAAACCATCAGCTCATTTACTTTACGACTCCCATCAATCACCGTTTTTGAAGTTTACGACTCTACCGTTTGCCCTCTCGTTTATTTGATTTTATCTGAACGAAAAGTGTTAAAAGCTCTACAATCAATTCACGATTTTCTCTGGATAACGTAATCCGCAAATATTTAAGTCACGGTCTTGAAACGAAAAAAATATATCGCGGCCTCCAGATGCCCCCTTCTAACAGCGTAACGGTGTCTACGTTACTTATACGGTAAATTATTAATACTGCCCATGTTGGACGATGTTATAATAAGTCGGTGCTAACTGAGGGGTTATGCACTTGGAATTGGTTTGAAAGAGAAAGGGGAATTTATTATGTTTTTTCTTCAGCCTTAAATTAGATTTTTTTCGATTTTTGTGAAATTGTAAGTTTTTCATATTATTGGCATTTCTTTCGAAATTTTAAAAGCTGTGTTTGTATTTTTTTTGAAATTTTCTCTAACAGGATTGCATGCCCCCTCGGTGCCAACGCACTTATAATATTTATGAATGAACTGTTCGATTCCCGGTACGTCTATCTTGATTCCAGCAGGATATAGACTTGCAAGTTTTTCTCCGCCTCCAGCTGCAACGACGCACGTCCATCACAAAAACCGTCATGTTCGCCATAAAATCTTACAAGGTGGTTTAGTTGCTTATTGTATTCGCGATATTTACTTATTTATGGACTTGATTCTACCATAATATTCCGAGATAAAATTGAATCATTGAAGTCTGAAGCTGAGAGGAAATTTTCTAGGGTTGGACAATCAACGTCGACGTAAACAAAAGTTGTCAAATCGTATACACGAAGGTCCAAAAAAATTCATCTTGAGTGACATCTTTCAAAAAGTGACCGTTATCACGTCAAAGAAAAAGTAACAATCAACGATATGATTTCAATTCAGTTTTTACCACTGGAAAAAGTCAACAAGCCCAGAAACGAGGGGTTAACCACATGGTAAATTTGTGTACACAAAATCGCAAATTGTAAGAAAATCGCTAGGAAATCGTCAAAATCGCTAAAATTGCCAAAATCGGTAAAAACTGCCCAAACTTGCCAAAAATCGCCAAGTTGCTGAAAATTAACAGAATCAGCGGAAATCGCCACCAAAGTTCCCATAAAAAATGATAAAGTTCGATGATAATCGATATAGAATACCCGAGAATACCTGATATTGCTAAAAAAAAACATAAGCTGTTTGATGTGGCTCTTAATTTAATCTTAATAAGAAAGAGGGTCTAATTCATGACTGCCATTTTCTTCACTGTTTTGGAGAAAATAATTAATAATAATCGGCTATGACGTCATTTATATGGGTCTAAACTGAGTTGCACGAGACTTTGCTTAATTTATTATTTATTGGCTTAAAAGAGAAAGGAAAACAAAGTATATGCATCTAAATGTGCAACTCATTTTCACAAAAAATGTTGATTACTGTGTTTCTGCTTGTACGCTTCAACCTTTTTTCAGTTGAAGAAAAGTAATATTAAATGACTGGGATCTAGTTTTAAAATTTGTCCAAATCAGTACAGGGTTTTTGATTCTAAAAAATGAAACATTAAAGACCACAGAAGGAGCTTAAAAATCGCCGAAATTGCTAGAAAATTTCCAAGTCGTCAAAAAAATATGCCAAATTCGCTCGAAAATCGCCAAAATTGCTGCAAAATCGCTGGAAATTTGCTTGATTATTTTATACATTAAGTATTGAACCAATCCAAAGGTAGATTTTGTTCACGGTAACCTAGCAACCTCTAGATTACAGTGATAAGACGACAGTCGTAGTTCAAATCAACTGGTAATCCTACGACATTTAACACAACTGTCATTAAAAAATGGCAAAAGTAAAAATATACTCAAAGTAAACATTTAATCAGATTTAGAAAAAGATACGGTTACCAGATTTGTACAGAAAATTGTTGGGTAATTTTAAACTGTGTGGTATCTTGTTATAATTGCACCAAAGTCACTCGCCGGAATGTAAATTTGTAGCACTTTATAACATTCTCCTAAAACTCACGACCCAACAACAGGAACTTAACATTATTTTAAACACTGGATATGAGCAGGTCCTCTTTTTGAGCTATTAGTTATTTTTTCAATTTATCAAATCTCTTCTAAAAAACTCTCCCCGGTGTCCTTCGGTCTTCCTGTGTCGCGTCTAAATGGTCTTCGCTTCCTATATCCTTCGTATCAGTTTTGTTTCGTCCATTCTTTTCATAGTAGGTAGATGCCCCCGAACAAGACTTCACCTAATAAGTACTCCATTGTAAAGTTTTAGGTATTCTACCAAATTTCATACCAAGAATGTTATAATGCGGTTAAAATAAAATTCAATCGCCGTAATCAGCCGTAGGTATACATAAATGTTTAAATCTTGTTGAAAATAAATAATTTCACTTCTATTTTGTGACGTGACACTCAATTGACAAGTGACTGACAACTGACAGCGATGATCCAACATTTTTACACTACCTAGATTCGAACGTCTTTGGAACTACTTCAATACTTTTAATTTATAAAATAATCTGTAAAATATGATTCGTCGTCTCTTGATTGCCTTGTTGAGTCCTCATGGATTCACTACTCGTCAATGGTAGATTTTTTTTCGGCCAAAGACGACTCGAGCAAGCTCTCGGCGTCTTTTTGACCTAAAAAAAATCTACCATTTTGACTCGTAGTTCAACCATTCGGACGTCAAACCCGCGGCAATCAAGAGACGACTTATCATGTTACTAATGAAAATCGCCGGAAACTTGCTTGAAAATTGCCAAAATCGCCAGAATCGCTAAAAATCGTCAAAATTGCTAGAAAATTGCCAAAATTCCAGAGAACCGTACACCAAAATCGTTAAGTGGTTAACCCCTCGCCCAGAAAGTTAATTTTTTAGACGAAACATTGAGATTCGCACTATAGAATTTACCGTCCGAAAATTAGGGCGAGTAACATATTTTGTGATTTTTTAAGAGATCGAAACTGTCAGTTAAAAAAAAGCTTAAAGAGCTAAAAAAATTGGTTTTAAATTGACGTAAAAAGAACAAATATTTCTTCAAATCTCTTTCGGAGTCCAGTCGTATTAGAATTTTTTATGCAAATGTGGAAATAATTAGAAGACATAGTTTTTTGCGTTTAGATGTTCTACTTTATGTACTGTTTAACATACTAAAAGTCCTGACAAATCCGACGTATGCGTTAGCAGCAACCTTCAAAAAATGGTGAAGGACGTGGGTCCCACCGACGTTTTTCCTTTATATCTTAAAAACCGTTGATCCTGCGTGAATTTTTCACGTGACTAAACTGAAAGAGAATAAAATTTGCAATAGAATGAGTATATACTTGCATTCATAGCTTCTTCTGTTTTCGAGATCTAAAGGAAAAACTTCGGAGGGACCCCCCGTCATTTTTTGAAGATTGCGCTAGGGGTGATCCGCAGACTAAAAAACGTACACTGATTCCGGGAATACCCAAGTATTCCGATGTATTCCGAAGCTATTCCGAAACTCGACTTAAAGCTATTCCGGTATTCCGATGTAGATAATCGGCAATTTTCTCCACCAATATTCCGGAGTATTCCGGTGTATTCCTTGTATTCCCATGTATTCCGGTGTATTCCCAAGTCGAATCCCAAGTATTCCGAGATTTCCTAACCTTAACAGGCGCAAGCGCTTCCGAAGCTACCCCGCGTTATTCTGATGTATTCAGGGTAATTCTACCTATTCCTGCAAATTATTCTCCAAATGTTTTGATTTATTTTATTTAAAGTACACGCATCCAATCAATAAATTTTAATATATCAATTATTCCCAACTATTCCAGAGTATTCCGGGTATTCCCATCTATTCCGACGTATTCCCACGTATTCCCATGTATTCCGATCTATTCCCGGTGTATTCCCGAAAAATGTACACTGATACCGGCCTGCGGATCACCCCTCGAGATTGCGGCTAACACACAGGATCTGTCAGCACTTTTAGTATGTTAAACAGTACATAAAGTAGAACATCTCAACGCAAAAAACCATTGTCTTCTAATTACTTCCACATTTGCATAAAAAAATTCTAACACGCTAATACTTATTTTCTGCAAAACAGAAGAAGCCTTGAATGCAAGTACCTATACAGTCGTTCGGTTGCAAATTTAATTTTCTTTCAGTTCAGTCACGTGAAAAATTCACGTAGGATGAACGGTTTTCGAGATATAAAGGAAAAACGTCGGTGGGACCCACGTCCTCCACCATTTTTTGAAGATTGCGGCTAACGCACACGCAGGATTTGTCAGGACTTTTAGTATGTTAAACAGTTACATAAAGTAGAACATCTCAACGCAAAAAAAACATTGTCTTCTTAATTAGAAATAATTTTTGTACATTTTTCTCTAATACGACTGGACTATCTCTGTATTTGCAAAACCAAATTTTGTCAAAAAAAAAATTAGTTCCAAATAATATGTTTTAGCACCAAAATTCTAATTCAAAAAGGGGAAGAATTATCTCAAAATTTGATTTCAAATTGATAAAAAAGATATGAAAAATAATTTTGGAGCTTTATTTAGACTTTTCCTGTATTTTTTTCCTTTTAGCTTAATAAACAACTACCAAAGACCTAGCTATCTCTTTAATTTACATTTTTCTTTATTTCGTAGAATTAAAATCAAACCAAAAAGTTTTTAACCTTACCCCCGATTGTGTATCTTTTAACAATATGTTAGAGCAGTGCTATAACAACAAAATGACAGATAATCAATGAATTTGCTGTCTCTTAACATTCAGTGCTCTAACATACTGTTAAAAGTTATTATTTTCTTATTATCTTATTTGTCTAAAGTAAATAATCTAAAGAACAGTTAGTTTTAAAAAAATACATTGATTTCCGACTTTTTCTACCTCGGGGACATCTGGCAACAACGCGTCTTGCGTGCGTCTTTAATAATTCGCCTCACTATCAAAACATTTGGGTCAAACTTAATTGTAGCTGACGATAACTCATCAATTTGTTAATCAAAAAAAAAAACCGATAACATTGTTAATAAATTTGATTTAACATTTTAAAATTTAAAAATTAAAAATACAAACTTGAAGTTCGAGGGTGGGACACGACCGATATCGACTCCTTCTCGTCGCCAACTCCCACCAAGGAATTGAAGGATTTCCAACGGGCGACCATCCCATCCTCGAGTCCTCGGGTACGCTGGCCAGGGAAGGGGGCCGCGGTGGGGCCCTAGGGGGGCCCACTCGGGGCCTCCTGATTGTGGCGAAGCCATCGTAGACGGTCGAACAGGGCATATTATCCACGGAGGTCACATTCCTTCGACTAACTATTGGCGTACACCGGGGGGTCATGAGGGGGGGTTCAAAATAGTAATATTTATTTTGATAAGATTTTTTTATTTAATTAGGTATTTAATTTTTTAATGATTTTAATTGACAATTAATTTTCTATATTTTATTCACGATCACGATTTTTTAAATTAATTTTTTTCGTTTTATCAAAAACTGAAAATTTTCAAACTTTTGGGATCATGTGGGTTCTAACCCCCCAACGCCACCGCTTTCGACTATTTGTGGATTTCAATTGGAAAATGATGGAAACACCCACGACCACTTTACGGCTAAAAGTCTTCAAGTGGGAACATCCCGTCCCTGATAAAAGTCGAGCGGGTCGTAGTATTTTTAGAAAAATCGGATCGAAGTACGGTTAGGATAATTGCGCGGAAGTCGAGACATATTAGGAAAAAATAGATTCAAAGTTCAGCGCCGACTCACGCCCGTTAATATATTATTTAATAACGAGATGGACGGATTTTTCCATTAAGTTGATGGGTTTGGAGAGGAGCGGTCCGCGAAAACAATCAGTTCTTAATTGAAGACTTGTCGGAGTAATTTCTGTCAAGGCTAGATCGCAATTTGCGGCCAATAAATCAATTGGAATTTGTTGTGATATTAATCTGAATTTTTTAATTTTTTTTGCATTTGGAAAATTGTGTGTTGACAACAAAACATAAATTCGGTACTCCATAGTGGTTGAATAGTTTTAATTTTAGGAACATTTAGTAACAATAACGGCAGTCGACTTCGGCTATAGTGTCCCACTTGTAAGGGTCCAGAAAATTAGTACACTACAACCGAAGATACGCTTTAAATTACAAAATTGTAGAATTAACTTTGCATTTTTCGGTCAAATTTTTTTAAAATTCGGATGTTAGGGGCGTTAGTTTTGAATAACAAGAAAATGTTTGAAAAGACAAAAAAATTTTTACGCTGAAAGTTTTTAAAAACTTAATCAATTTGGCAAAACGTTTACATCTTTATTTATTTTTATTGCCGAACATTTAAATGTTCAATTATCTTTTATTTTAATTTTGTTTATTTTTCCTGATTGCCGAATTGAAATGTGTACATGTTAAACCTCATTCACAACCACTTTACGTACGTGACATAACAAAGTTTAACAATCGTCAACAATTACTAGAAAAGTCAGAAGCTGTCATGAATAATTGTTGACCATTGTTAAAGTTTGTTACGTTACGTACGTAAAGTGGTTGTGAACAAGCCCTTAGTCGAATGATTTAAAATTATCAAGAAAAATGTGAAAGGGAGGAAATTAAATTTATTTTTGCTTTGTAGGTTGGCAGGTTTAACTCGAGCTGACATATAGCATCAGTTCTGCAAATCAGCCAGGATCGATGACAGTTATGTGACAGTTTTACCAAAAGCCCCACTTACACAGCACATAGACATGATGTCAACTTAGTTATGTAAAGTTTGTTGTAATTTTCTTCATTCTTTATTCAGAAAAAACCCGTAATTTTTACAACATTCTTCACAATTTTGAAACTCCAATTTTAGTTGAAAAAATCGCCACGACGTAGAATTTCAAGCCCACAACTTGTTTATTAAATTCATAAAAACTGAATTAATTATGAATCTATTGAAAGCCTTGCGGGGTAATTGATGACAATCCGGCAGATTCTAAATAGCAATACGGTTGCGTAATCAAAAACAGCGCCTTCGTCAGTAGCCCGAACAAGTGTCTTAATTGTATCTTAATTGATTCAAGTAGAGGATAGTGAGTCGTATCCGTTTATTTTTATTGTTATTTATTTATTTTTGACACCAGTTAAAAAAAAATCTTCGGAGCAATATAAAACGGACAATAAATCATCAAAAAAAATATCTAACGAAAAGAGGGCAGCAATTAAGAAACGATTAACGTTCTTCACGTCGACAAGCTCCATCGTGAGAAATTTACAACGATATATGTCGGTTAAAAATCCAATTCCATCTATAAGTAGAAAAAGTGTGACGAATTTAAATAAATTACCATAAAGTTGTGTAAAAATTAGGATTATTGACAAACTCTGACACTCTTTTCACGATCGCGTATTTTAATATTTTTAATGTAGAATATTTCCATCATTTTCACCGCGCACGAGAAAAATACGCGCATTCGGGAGGAGAAAATTCGGCACGCTCCTCGCCATACGACAAATTCGAACAGACTGAACGGCTGCGGCTGGTTGAAAACACAAAAACGAAGAGTCGATGTTATGGCAGCAGGCGGCAATCCCCAATCCAATAACCATCGCCTTCACGACCGAGTTCAAAGTATGAGTTCAGCTCACGCGAGCTAGCTACCTAAACAAAAGGTTCGCCTGGGGGCTCGTGAGATGTCGGGGGAAAAATTGACAAAAATAGTCAAAAATGACAATTTGCATAATTTAAGATTTAAAAAATTTAAAATGGCACAACCAAAATCGGGAAAATTCTCACAGAATCTCGGACAGAATGTTAATCTCATATCTATCTAGTGCTGCGCAGGACGCTAGGGACTAGTTGTGACTGATGGGACTGAAAAAGATACCACAGCTGCACAGGTACCGTGACACTGGCAGACCCTCAGGGACTGTGGCACCAACAACCAGTTGTGGCTGATGGGGCTGTCCACCAAGAACCGTCGGCCACACTGGGGGAAGATGTCTGCAGTTTGTAACATAGAGGGACATAAATTGATACCTCAACTGAACCTTTTAAGGGTACACTTTAAGCTGCCTTCGACACCAAGAAACCAGTTGTATCCGGCAGGGCTGAAAAAGACCTGCCGGTTATAGTGGGTTCGCGGGACGAAGCTTCAACAAACTCCCTAAAGAGCAGAAGTACCCGCCGTGGTATAGCAAAGCGGGGTGGCTTTTCTAGCACCCGATTAACACTATTCAGTTTCTACAGCAGAAGTACTGGGTCTTTGCAGAACCGGGGTTCCTGATGTAGGAAATGGATAACTGTCACAGTGCGGGCATAATGGACCATAAGGTCTGAATGCAGCGGACCCGTCAGGGAAACGCACCGCAGAACGAAATACGAATAATCTCATATCTCATCAAGTCAAAAAGTTTGAAAAATCTACACAAAATTTCAAAAATTGTCAAAAATAGTAAAGAAAAACGAAAACTTTTTACAATACAAATATAAATCAATCGTATTGGTTACGTATGTCTAAAGTCAAACTGTAAATATTGACTATTTTGTGAATTCTCAAAAACTACCTTTTCGTATCAAGTAATAAGTATATTGTATGGATCGATGAAGGCCTTCAATTTTTTAGTAGCGAGTAGCCCACTGCCCAATTTCAGCGTAAACAATAAGTTTCTTTTCAATCAAAAACTCACAGGTTTCAGGAATAGCACTCGAATTTGACTATTGTCAAAATTGCCAAAGTTGAACATAGAAATGTTGTGATTTCAATTTATCTTCGTAAAAAATGAAAATGTTAACGCCTTAAAGTTAAGAAAAAAGCTGGGAAAAAGTTGTTTAAAAACGTCAAAATTGCAAGTGACGTCACATTTTTAGAAGAACAAATGGACAGCATAGAAATCACTGCAAGATAACCTTGCTTTTGTAGATTAAAGTGTCAATTTGTTACGTTGGCTCAAAATAGTCAAAAATAGCACTCGAATTTGATTATTGTCAAAATCGCCAAAGTACAACAAAAGTAAAGAAAAAAGTTGGAGAAACATTGTTTAAAGTTAAAGATGTCTAAATCGCAAGTGTAGCCGGATTTTTAAAAGACTGAAACGGTAACTGAGTACTTCCAATTCAATTATTGTCAAATCGCAAACTGAAGGTAGCAGCACAGAAATAGCTGCCAGATAGCCTTACTTTTGTAGTTTAAAGTGTCAATTTGTTATGTTGGCTCAAAATAACCAAAAATATCACTCGAATTTGATAATTGTCAAAATCGCCAAAATTGAAAAAAAAAAAGTTTGCTATTTCAATTCATCTTCGTTAAAATGTTAACGCCTTAAAGTTGAGAAAGAAGCTGGAGAAAAGTTTGAAGATGTCAAAATCGCACTTCAAATATTGTCAAATCGCAAAATGAAGATGGCAAGATAACCTTACTTTTGTAGATTAATTAGGTTTCTTAACGTCAAATATTTCAAATGATATGATTTTTTATATGATCCAATCCGAAGATTTCATAACCTCAAAGAAAAACGAAAAACGTAAATATCTTCCATAGGTACAACTGACAGAAATTTTGACGGCACTGCAGGCCCGTTTACAAAAAGCCTGATTCACACAATCCCTGCTTTGAAAATTCTCGAGAAATATATTTAAGTTTCAAAAATAAAAACTGTAAAGGAGATAGCACACTTTGAATGTAAATCGGGAGACCATTCAAATTAATTTTTTTTATACCAACATAAGCGTCTCGGTAAGCTGAACAATTGTTATCATTGCGTCAATTCTGGAGCTTGAAGTTTTAGTTTAGCCGCAACAATAAATTTTATATAGAAAATTCGAAAAGCTCGTTTATATTTTACATTAAAGGACAATTTCTTACCCACACGAACCTTTCTACGGAGCGGTTTAAGTAGGTAAGAAATTGTCTTTCAATGTAAAATATATGGAAACTCTTCGATATAAAATTTATTATTGCGGCTAGACTAATAAAGCTGAAGTATTGGCGCAATGATAAGAATTGTTCAGCTCATCGAGACGTGTATTTTGAAATAAAAAAAGTTTAATTTGAGTGGCTTCCCGATTTACATTTAGTGTGCGACCTCCTTTACACAAAAACTGTGAATTTTTAGAAGAACTGTCAAGTATTGCCTAATTTTATGACTAGACCCAACTTTTCAGTTTTCCTATATTTCACTACTAGGTACAGCCCCCAAAAAATCAAGACTATAAAAAGATACATCGTTTTACAGCATCGCCGCCCCTGAAACAACTACTAACCATAAAAATTCAACCACTACCACCACGTGTCATTCATCCCCTAATAGGGATTGTTTACAATAATCGAGAGTGAAAGGGAATATATCGGTTTTTCCCCACGATCGTCCCCAAGGTCCAAAACGCCTGAATAAGTGGTAGTAGTGAAAAATGAAAAAACGATATTTTTTATTTCCGTTGATTGGGTTGGTTGGGGGCAGAATGAATCATTGTGTTGTGTTGCGTTTTGGAGGCGGTAGAAGAGAAAACAAATAAAATCTCTCTGTTTTACCATTTGAGGGGTGAATGGTGACAATAGTCGTTTTGGGGGAGGCACCATAATGCTGAAAAAAACGACGTAATCTTTCTCTTTTAGCGTTCTTAGGAATAAACAACCCCTTTTAAGGAGTAAAAGAGCTATGGTCGGGTTGCTAATACTTTGATTTTTACTGTTATTATAGTAGGGTTGGGCATGTATGCCGTAAAGATGAAGCATTTACACACTTAAATCCTTAAATATATTCTCTGAACATGCTGCAATCTTCAAGTACAACATGCCCTAATAAATATATATGTCGTAAAAATAAATATCTAGTCATTTTTTCTCTTGGGGGGTTTCTTTATAAATTGTTAATGAAATAACATTGATTTTCAATACATTTTATTACTAAATTATACAATCAAAATTTGCTATTCATTGGCCCAACTATGTTAGAATTAAAAATAGTTTTTTTTATGTAAATCCTTTTCGAAGAAAACGCGATAATTGGGGTCAGTCAATAGTTTCCGGCTTAACAGGGGTACTCGCGCTGCCAGTGTTATCTTTAATAATTTTTATTCATTTAAATTTTCTAGAACTATTCCGGAGAGCAACCTTAAACAGCCGAAAATATGCAGCTTTATGTTGTAATGTACCTAAATATACCGTAACGTATGCTGTTTACCGTAAAACCTTGATACATACTGTTAGTCGTTAGTGATCGGTAGAAGCGAGAAAACAATACCTTTCTCTATTAACGTATGTCCCTAAAGTTTTCGGAAAAATTTTGAACACTGATATTAATTTTATTTTGAAAGTTCAGAAGGTCAGTTCTGCATCCATATTGGTTGTGATAGACTATTCAAATAACATCTAGTAGACCAGACTTTTCTATAAGCAACAATTTAGTTGACCCTTGTGCCATCATTGTTTGGACGACTCCCGCGCCGATTTTTCAATTTTTTTGATTTTATCGAAACTCGACGACCCCCCACACTTTGGAACAGTTTTTTCTCGTTCCAAGACATCATTGTAGGTCTTTCTGCTCAAAAGTGCACAAAAACTCAATACATTCTGCCAGAGGCCACTGACGAGCACCCTTTGTGAATTGTTTATACTTTGGGTGGCGTGTTGGCACTTAACCAGTCATTAGTTGTTCTTACATAATTTTAAGTAAGCCAAATACTTGGTTTTACCCTCGGTTTTACAAATACACATCATCCTAATGGTCTAGCAGTACTTTGGTCTGATTTGACATCGTGCCATAATGCAAAAACCACTGTCTGGTCAATACTTTGATTTTTCACCCGAAGTAGCGTGCTTCAAGCGAGACCGATTGAAATGTTTTTATTTTTTTTAGGCAGAAAGGTGTACAATTGTACCTGAAAAGTAGAAAATGTGGAAAAGTTGAGGTGCTGAGTTTCAATCAACCAAAAGATTCGACAAATCTACGCGGGTGTCGTCCAAACAATGACTGCGCAAGGGTCAACTAAATTATTGCTTATAGAAAAGTTACGTTACGTTACGTTGATTCGAGGTAAACAATCCTGTTTAGGGGGTAGAATGGGGAATGAGCCATGCATGGTGCAGATAGTACCATATTATAAACAACAAAATTCAACATCAAAAGGGCCGTGAAAACTTAATATCACATTGAAACTTTATGGATATTGTCATAGTCACATCCCTCTTGATCTCAAATTTTGTTGTTCGAATGGTGCTACCATTGTGGTTGATTTTTTTAAGGTATTTATAGGTATTATTAGGAAATGAAACTGTAAATTGACGATTTTTGCGTAAAACAGTTTTTCTGTAAATCGCCAGTTTCCATTTTTAAAAATTAAATATATTAACCTCCCCACTCCACTTCACCATTTAAAAAAAAAGGGAGGTTACTGCAATCACTAAAATTTTCGAATTCGAGATAAGACCGGATCTGTACGTTTTGAGGTCTCAGGAACCCAAAAAAGTGGTTTTTAAAATGTGTCTGTATGTACGTACGTACGTACGTTCGTTCGTAAACGCGCCACAGCCCAAACTACTCTACCGATTTGGCTGAAATTTGGTACGTGTGCATGTGATAACCCAACTTAGATCTGAAAAGCTTTTGGAGCCAATCGTGCAACCAGAAATGCCGTTTTGGCACATCAACTTTTAAATTTTAAATGTAAACCCCCATTTTTCACGTCACAATAAGCAAGGCCTTCAGATTCTGTCAGTGCCCTTTTGACCAAAAACTAAAAATATCGAGATTTTTATCGGACTTTAAAATCGCGGTACAGCCCAAGCCCCTGAACCGATTTGGCTAAAATTTTGCACATGGGGATTGTATTACACGTCGAAGAGCTGAACAAATGTTGGATTCAATCGACCCACGGAAAGTGCCGTTTTGGCACACCAATTTCCAAATTTAAAGTTATTCTCTCATTTACCTATCCAAAACAAATTTTTGAAAGATTTATTGTCACCATCAGAAGGGTCTTCAAATTCTGGTTTTAAGTGAGATAAAATTTATTCGCATTTATTACCCTTTGGGTAGAAAAATCGAAATTTTGTAATAACACTGAAACCACGTTATAGCCCAAACTACTGGATGGATTTGTCTGAAATTTGGTACATGGAGGTCAGGTGACCCGTTGAAGAGCTGAAAGGCTTTTGGGAGCAAATGGGAGCCATTTAGGCATATTAACTTTAAAATCTTAAACACAAGTCACGGAAATCAAAGACCCACGCGTTGGGGAGGTTCCAGCCGCTTCTCTGCTGCATTTTTTTTCTATAATTTGGAAATAAAAAAAGACACTTGAATCCAAATTACATTCCTTACTTACCAATGACATTGCATTGCAGTTTTCAAAATCTAATTAGCAATTTAACATACTTAAGTAGCAACAAGGGAGAACTGCCTAACAATAAATAAATAAACAAATAAGAACCACCGTAAATCGGTGCAACATCTTTCAACAGTAACTAACGCTTCCCCGATGCTTCTTTTTTTTCCCTCCCAGCTACTAATACTAAAACAGGTGGCCTGTAACGAATCTAGCAACCATTCCTCACCACTTGTTATCTTTTGTAAGATACTAGAAACCCAAACACGAGTTGAATCACGAAAACAAACGATCAAGAAATTAGACAGAGCCACCGTTGACTGAAACGTGATCCCCTCACGACCCAAACGGATACATTTTTCAGCTTGTTTGTTTACTGGAGCACGAGAAACTGAAACATGTGCGTCCCATCATAATTCGGAGCGGTGACGTCACACCATTGTGAATTCAAATGTCCCTTTATATGCATATCCGCATTTTGCAAGCTCCACAAATCAGTCTCATTAGAAATAATCGACGTTTTTGATATGTTCTAAACATAAAGTATACACTATTTATACAGCATTAGTAGTTGTCTTACGGTCGTCTTCTATTTAAGGTATCGACGTGGACAATTGTGTGCTGAAAATTCCAATCTCTGAATAAAATTTTACTGAAAAAAGTTGAAACTCTGCGTGGGCAACGGGAAATTGTAACTGGAAACTGGTTTATAAGGAAATTATAAGGGAATTACTTTACCTAAGTGGTTTTTTAAAAAGTTGTAAATCCTGGGCAATGCCAACGTAACGTATGTATTTCCATATACCTACAGTGAGGTTCAAAAATAATTGCTTCCCCCTTTCTAACTCTATAGTGGAGGAAAAAACTCTCGGACAGGTAACTTTTATTTATTAAATTGAGCCCGATAGCGCTGTCAAGCATTTTTTTCCGTTTCCAGTTTAGCCAGAAATGGCCCTAAGACAGTTTTTTTAAAATTGAAATTCGGAATCTACAAATTTTTCTAAATTAAAAGCATCATGTATCGCACTTGACCGGAAATCAAGTCACAACCAACCCAGGTTGTCAAAAACATCGAACAAAATCGGTGAAATATGAAGATTTTTTATTGTTTTGACATGAATTCGACTGCCTGATTAAATTTTTCTTATTCCTTTTTATAATTTTGTCGAACTGTAAAAAATTAAGGATCGAGTTTGAAAAACGCAAAACAAAGTAAAGTAAAAATTTAATTGCAGGGTTGAGTTTGCATCACAAAAACAAGGCTGAAGTATTTTAACCTCCCCACAACCATATAAAAATGGGAGGTTATTGCAATCACTCCAAAATTCGAAATTGAGATAACACCAGATCTTTACGTTTCAAGGTCCCAGGATCACAAAAAAGTGGTTTTTAAAAAATGTCTGTGTGTATGTACGTTAGGGTGGGCCGAAATAAACAAATTTTGGAATTTCGTTTTGCAATACTCGCCAAAACTTACCTTTTACTAATCTAAGAAGAAAGTTTATTTAATGTTTTGCGATAGATCAACATCTTCAGCTCTCTACCGCCCCTCAAATATTGGTTACTTTGAAATTTAAAGTTTACAACGAAATATTTTTTTAAATGCAATATTTATTGTTTTTCTATCTCTACTAAGCTCGGAGTAGATTTTAAAGGTAACTAAGGGCCGTTTTTTCACCTCCAGATAAATTTAGCTACTACTAGACTTACATTGTCATACAGTTTCAAAGACAATTAGCTCTAATCAATCAAGTTGCTGGTGCATGCATGTCAGAACTTACGACAGTACCAAGGACAGTACTGGTTGACGTCTAAACTTCAAACGTTATATTTTCGCGCGTTTTTTATTCGAGTTTCTGTGCTTCCCTTTCGAGTTTATAAGGGTTTTTTAAAGGCAATTTGCACTAGAGTGTCCTATATTTGATGCGCCTTCCAATACTAAAAAACGCACAAAAATATAACGTTTGAACTTTAGACGTCAACCAGTATGACAGCATAAGTTCTGTCATGCATGCACCAGCAACTTGATTGATTAGAGTTAACTGTCTTTGAAACTATATGGCAGTGGACTTTTAGTAGGTAGCTAAATTTATGTGAAGGTGAAAAAACCGCCCTTAATGATCTTTAAAATCTATTCCGAGCTTAGTATAGTGACAGAAAAAAAATAAACATTGCATTTAAAAAAATATTTCGTTGTAAACTTGAAATTTCAAAGTAACCAACAAATTGTGATGGGGTTGGGGAGGTTAAAATGGGAGGTTACTGCAATCAGTCCAAAATTCGAAATTGAGATAACACCAGATCTTTACGTTTCAAGGTCTCAGGATCACGAAAAAGTGGTTTTTAAAAAATGTCTGTGTGTATGTACGTACGTATGTACGTATGTATGTATGTGAGCACCATTTCTCGGAAACTACCGAACGGATTTTAATGAAATTTGGTATAGAGGTTAGCGTTGGCGTTCCGGTGAGCCCAGTTAATTTTGTTGCGAATCCGCAGACGCCAAGTGCCTTTTTGGCACACCAACTATGAAATTTGACGGATGAACACTAATTTTTCTTATCAGCACATGAAAGGTCTTGAAATTCTGTATCTGAAAGTGTACTCACACTTAGCGCCTTTTTGGCATAAAATCAAAAAATTCGAAATTTCAAGGAAACAATAAATAACACGCTACAGCCCAAATTGCTGGATCGATTTGGCTGAAATTTGGTAGGTAGAGATACTGTTACCCGCCGAAGAGCTGATTTAATTTTGGTGGCAATCGGCAAACGGCAAGTGTCATTTTTATATCAATTTTGAAATTTTAAGAATGAACTCATATTTTCTTAATCAGTACATGAAAAGTCTTCAAATTTTGTTTTCAAAATTGTATTCAATCTTAGTTTTGGCAAAAGATCGTAAAATTTAGAAAAATCACAGAAAACACCTTAGGCTTGGTGGAGTAAAACTTAGGTATAGAAAATAGTAAAATTTACTTGATATTGGTGATAAGATTGGATCATTCATCAAGTGGGGAGGTTCCAGCCGCTTCCGTAGCTGCCCATTTTTTTCTTCATCTCATATTTTGTAATAAAAATTGTAGATTCCGAATTATTTGAGAAAAGTGTGAATTTCAATTTAAAAAAGTATTTTAGGGCCATTTCCGGCTAAACTGGAAACGGAAAAATTTTTTTGATAGCACAACTTGGCTCAATTTAACAAATAAAAAGTTAACTGATGTCTGATAGTTTTTTCCGAAGTAACCCTCCACTATAGAATTAGAAGGGGGGAAGCAATTTTTGAACCTCACTGTATGTTATTGCCTACTAATTTTGACAAAAAGAGGTAGTTAACTTTCACGTGCACTCGCGTGTAATCGAATGAACTAACGTTAATTTTTATTTAATAAGACGAGACTATACCGGGTGATTCAATTTAGTATTCGCCACCCTGTAACTTTTTTATTTGAAGGGACAAATATATAAAACCATATATTCTTGTAAATCGTATGACAAGCTCTATTAAATGGCGGTATTAAATCGTCTCTATGATGACATATGTCAAAATGACGATTGTCAACTGCTCTTTTTTCAAATGACAAGCTGTACATTTCTTACCGGATTCTTGTAGACATATTCACTAGAACAATTACGAGAAAAAAATTATTTGACTAGACACAATTTTAAAATTTTTTGTCAATAAACGTAGTAAGACTTGAAAAAAAAGTGAATTGTTGTGTAGGGTAATGTCACACATGATGAGGACCGCAGTTTCACAAAAAAATATTATTATTTACATTTTTATTCATTAATAACAATAATACCCCATTTGCTTGTACTTTTTAACAACAATAAAATTATTACTTATCAACGGTTTTAAAGGTAAATGAATTACAATTTTTAAAAAACACAACCCTTGGAGTGAGGGCGACGTTAGACATTGACAACAACACTACAGAAATGATTTACCAAATTTTATTTTTGTCTCGAAATTTTTCTAGTGAAAGTGTAAACTTTTTTTACATAATTGAATGTAGAAAAAATATGTCTACAAGAATCCGCTAAGAAATATACCTACAGCTTGTCATTTAAAAAAAAAAAGTTGAACATCGTATCGTATCGTGACTTTATGTCATCATAGACGCGATTTAATATGGTTTTATACAGCGTGTCTCACTTTAGAGGACAACACCCCTGTATCTTTGGAGTTTATTGACCTGTATCTTTGTTGTTTTGTGGAATATCGTAACAATTTTTATTCTTGGATGTAGACCTCAGAAAGTTGTGTTTTTGGAGTAGTTAACATTTTTTCAAAAATATAACCACAGCCTGCTAAGACCAAAAACAAATATCAAGAATCCGAAAAACTTCTTAAGCATTTTTTTATCGACAAATTTTATTAAGAAAAGTTGCTCAGGATAACCGTAAATGGGTAAGTCCAGAGTTTCAGGCCAAAATAAAAATGTTGAATTTCTTCAGGAAAAAATGAAAAATATCGAAAACTTCAATATTTTTACAACAAAAGGGTTGCTGCGTAATAGAAAACTTTGTTTGACAATTGCTATTAGCTATGGCTCGGCAAAATTGAACAATCGGAGAAAAAGTTGAAGTTATTGAGATTTTTGGTGATAGCTTATAATTTCAACTTATTCTGTGATTGTTAAATTTTGACCAGCTATAGCTAAGTACAAATATCAAACAAGCTTATTTCAATTATTTTTTAATACGCAGCCATCCTTTTGTTGCAAAAATATTGAAGTTTTCGATATTTTTGCCTTTTTCCTCCAGAAATTCAACATTTTTATTTTAAGGCAAAGAATCTGGCACTTAAGTTTGAGAGCGTAATTCTGGAACACTCTGTATAAAGTTAAAAAAAAATGTTAAATTATACTTAAACACCCTTTTTATAAGAGGGATTCTGGTTCTTCATTTTCACTTTAAATTTCATGCCAGAACGTTTTATAGCTTAGCTACCTTGTACACTAATATTACAATAATTTAAATTGTTTTTTTCATAAATGCCGAAGTTGGTACTCATGAAAATTCCTTGGCCTCCAGTGCAGTAATTATTATTATCGTCGGCCTTGGTTAAAAAGTCGATACGAAGACGCCTCTGTTATTACGAAACCATCACCAAGGCCCACGCTTCAAATTCTAATCACCAAAACGTTCATCCATCATCAAAGAGAACTTGTTGAACATTAAAAATAGATTAATAGCCGCAACATTCGAGTTTTCGACATTCTGATAATCCGATAAATGGATTAAAACCAGCGTGAAAAATTATTATTATTATTATTAAGATGAATATTAGGCGTGGGTCGCTTATGAAATATTCATGGTACCGCCTTTAAAACAACTGAAAACTGCCGCGTAACTACTTAAAAGTTAAAACACCATCAATTCAGCAAAGACTTACGTTTGTGCTGAGCTGGGAGGTCAACGTGTGAACTTTCTCCTGGGCTTCCATCAACTCCCTTCGTAGCTTTCTGATCTCGTGCGCTTGCTTTTCCTCGGCTGAAGAATAGAGACTTGAGGCTGTTGAGACGAGGCTTATCGACGAGCCGTGGACTGAAATTTCAAAATTATAATATTAAATTTTGCGCGGTCTATTGTCCCTGTGCCGACTGCGCCGCGGCTTGTCACAACATGCAATTTTGATTAAAACTTTCTCATACTTATTAGTTTTGTTCTAATTCGGTACTTTAAATTTAAAAAAAGGCACTTTACTCGAAGTGTCTACGCCCTAGAAGTTTCAAATTTGTACCGATCGATTCCCCTTCAAATTTGAGGAAATAAGATTTGCGGTCGCAAAAAACTTTTACAAAATGTACCTATGCTTTCTAGTGAATTTCGCGTGTTAAAGTTTTTATCTGGAAAATTACTGACAATTGCTTTTACTAGACTGTTTGATAATAGAAAATGTAATTTTAATTAAACTCGCCGATATTTATTAGTTTTATTGCATTTTGGAACTTTAGACAGAAGAAAAGCTACTTTTCGCGAAGTGTGTGAGCCCTAGAAGTTTTAAATTTGCACCAATCGATTCCCCTTTAAATTTGAGGAAATAAGATGGGTCACACTTGCGGTCGCGTAAAACTTTTACAAAATGTACGCTTTCTAGTGAATTTCGCGTTTTAAAAGTTTTATCAGGAAAATTGCTGGAAATTGGTTGCACTAGAGCCTTTGATAATACAAAATGCGATTTTTATTAGTTTTACTCTATTTTGGAATTTTAAACGAAAGAAAATCTACTTTGCTCGAAGTGTGTGAGTCCTAGATGTTTGAAATTTGCACCAATCGATTCTCCTCCAAATTTGAGGAAGTAAGATGGGTCACACTTGCGGTCGCAAAAAACTTTGACAAAATGTACGCTTTCTAGTGAATTTCGCGTTTTAAAGTTTTTATCTGGAAAATTACTGACAATTGCTTTTACTAGACTTTTTGATAATACAAAATATAATCTTAATTAAACTTGCCGATATTTATTAGTTTTATTGCATTTTGGAATTTTAGACCGAAGAAAAGCTACTTTTCGTGAAGTGTGTGAGCCCTAGAAGTTTTAAATTTGCACCAATCGATTCTCCTTCAAATTTGAGGAAGTAAGATGGGTCACACTTGAGGTCGCAAAAAACTTTTACACAATGTACCTACGCTTTCTAGTGAATTTCGCGTTTTAAAGGTTTTATCAGGAAAATTGCTGGAAATTGGTTTCACTAGAGCCTTTGATATCACAAGATGCGATTTTTACTGGTTTTATTCTATTTTGGAATTTTAAACAAAAGAAAACCTACTTTGCTCGAAGTGTGCGAGTCCTAGAAGTTTGAAATTTGCACCAATCGATTCTCCTTCAAATTTGAGGAAATAAGATGGGTGACACTTGCGGTCGCAAAAAACTTTTAGAAACTATGTAAAAATGTGTAGTAGTTTCTACAGAATTTCGGTGTTTTAAGGCTTTTCTTAGAAAAACTGATGGCAATGGTTTTACTAGCATCTCTTATAATACAAAATCCGGTTTTAGTTAAAACTTGCCATGATTTATTGATTTTATTGAATTTTGAAGTTTTAAACCAACGAAAATCGACTTTTCTTGAAGTAGGTGGCTCTTAGAAGTTCGAAGTTTACGCCAATTGATTCTCCCTTAAATCTCAGGAAGCAAGATGTGTCACACTTTAGGTCGCTAACGGTTTTTAAAAAAATCACCTCCCAATATGTATACCTCTTGCTGAAATTGGCATTTTCGGTTTTTCACGTAAAAAATTAATGGCAGTTAGTCTTTTTAGAGTCTCTTGACAGTACGAAATACGCACCACACAATAGCTGGTCCCCTCATATTGATCAGCCCCCGGGCCTCACTATTGTTTAATCCGGCCCTGAACATATTCGAAAAAAATTACACAAAAATGGCATACGCGGTATGCAGGCAAGCTATTAACACAATTTTTGCACGTAACATAGTAACGGAAAAGAAACAAATGCGATGTTAGAATTTTTCCAGTGGTGGTTCCTAGCGACCATCCAAGGAACTAGGGTGTGTCATACATTGTCAAGTTTGAAGTGTCATATCATAATTGCCTTAATTTTAGGGCGCATATTTTCATGATTCATATAATATTAGATTGCCTGATAACCTGCAAAGTCACATAGGGGATCAATTTGACACATAAATAGAATTAATTACCCAGTTAACGAACATAAACACCACAAAATTTGTTCGAAATAGGGATAAAACAATCAGCTAACGACGAAATAATCATCTGAGACAAATGCTGCTGTTCGTGGTATCCGCAAATAACCTATGAATATTCTTAAGAACCTTTTTGGCTTATCCTTGACAATTTCAGTTTGTCGGATAAAGAGGATACCAATACAGCGTCTATTGTGTCAACGTGGATAAGAAGATAATGCACAGGACGCTTATCTTTGAAACGGGGAGATCATCTCGCCGGTGAGATTTAGGCAACACGCCGCTCTCAGCTGCATATAGAGCTACGGAAAACCTATGAGATTCAATCTCCCTTGATCAAACCAAGTGAGATCGTCTCCCAGTTCCCAGGTTAGAATGCGCATGCGTGTGCGACAAGTTGCAACAAAATCCCAGTGGTATTTCGAAAAAGGTGGCAAAATATTAACCTTAAAAGGAACATGTTGTCAAATGTGATGGGTGATGACGGTATTTTGTCGAAAAGCATAACAAATTTTCTCTGCTGCATTTCTTTTTATTTGAAATAGCAATTTTCAGATTTTTCGGAATAACTCAGGAGCGAATTCTTTTCAGATTCTTAATCACAAAGAAATAGCGCAACTTTTCCCTAATTTAACCAACTCGTATGCTAATAGATGCCCATACTGAGCAGTGAAAAAGGAACCCCCTTATAAAGCCACTACCCAATCCCTCTTGCCAACCTAATAAAATGAAAACTTCTGTTTGCAGTTTAAATTCTTGCTTTTCGCGATGAAATTCATCGGTGATTTAAAATGCAGCACACGGACAACTCGCCGCAAGTATTCCGATTTGGAATATTGTCCCATTTGTCCCACTAAAGTTATACAATGTTGCAAACTTTTCAGAACACACATTTAAATTGTTAACTATTGGTAATCGAACAATTCCAGTTTTTAAGTAGATATTTCCATTTTCCACTTGATTAGAGATTAAAATTCAAAGCAAGAACAACTCCCGGCATCTACTTTAATATACTTATACTTAATATACTTTAATATACAATTGTATATATTCTATTAGTGATTATTTTGACTGTGATTTAACTCAATTGTGCAAGCAGATATAGATGTTATTAAAATGTATTGACTTATGTGTTACTGTTTACTCAGTTGTTGCATCAATAAATCTTATTATTATTATTATTATTATTATTATTACTTCGGCGTGGTACAGTCATTCAATTTTCTTCACAAAAGTTAGCAGTGTTACCAACTTTCAGCATGCACATTTTATGAAAGCCATAAGCACCACTGTTTTTTGGCAATATTCTGGAAATTGTAGAAGTGTATGTGTATGTTGGTAAACAAAAGTAAAACTATCTAGATGGCGCTCAGCCATCTTCAACACCGCTTAGTCCTGGAAATATTGTCTAATTGCAATTTGGTAACTGGAGAATTCCAGTCAATTCTTTCAATTTGTTAGTCGATATACAGGGCGATTCTTAAATAAGCGCAGAAAATTCAGGGGGTGATTTCTCACGTTATTTTAAGACGAAAGTTTTCGATGGACATGTCCGCACATCCTTCATAAAGACACAAAAAATTCGTGATGCACCCACAAGAATTCACGCCTCTGATGTTATTGAAAGTCTGAAAAAAAAAGAAAAGATAGCTCTTTAAACACTAACCTATGCTTCAAATTTCAAAGCATAGGAACTTTTCGTCTTAAAATAGTGTAAGGAATCACTATTTAAGATGTGTAAATTTCCAGCTAAAATTGCAATTTTTCGATTCTCATTTCTTTACCATCGTCATTTTTAGGCAAACTGTGCCTAGGAGTCGTATGCGTGGGCGACAACGGAAACGTCCTGGTACTTCCGGGGGCGGGGCTAGTGGGCTGCGACCAATGACTCAACGCACCAATCGGGAGGCAGTAATATGGTTCAGCTTCCGGTTCCGTGTTCCTGTGCAACATCGAAGGATACAACTTTTCCGATTTCGTCGACCTGCAAAAACGCATTG
Source organism: Pycnomerus fuliginosus (assembly GCA_963924575.1). Classification (NCBI taxonomy): domain Eukaryota; kingdom Metazoa; phylum Arthropoda; class Insecta; order Coleoptera; family Zopheridae; genus Pycnomerus; species Pycnomerus fuliginosus. The sequence goes on along the minus strand of OZ004624.1, from coordinate 15,714,902 downwards.
AAAACAAAAATTCTTCCAACAAAATCCAACGAAAGCGGACTAGACACGTGAGCCAAAGCCGAATAATTGTGTGATTTTTTTCTAAAGAGATTTCATTCATATGGACTTCCGCTTAAGAGTTATACCTGGGGAATGTCCGTTCTCTGAGGTAGCTGTCGTGGACAAAAGTTTTAGTATTTAAAAAAAAACTGAAAATAGTCGAATTTTGAAATATTATAACTAGGTACCTGATGCTGTTGCTTCTGCTTAACCTTGAGGGGGATTCACGCAGGAGTCTTGCGTGTGTTAGGCTGCTTCTGTGGCCTGGTAGGCTAGTTAGGCTTTCCATGCTGTCAGTTTCGGAGAGTCTAGGAGCAACGGAATATGTGTTACTGCAAAAAAATCAGGTTATTGTCGGGTTGGCGCTTAAAAGTAATCTTAATGGTTACTTCCATTAAAAAAAACTAAAAATTTAATGGTAAACTGGAATTAAATGTAGATTTATACCAAATTTCAGTCAAATCTGTAGCGTTTTTTCAAATGTAGGTACATAATAGAAACAATAATAGTAGTTTTTGTTGCTATATCAACACATGGTTGTGTTTTGACTTCTATTTTTACCATTAGCTTTTTTGAACGTAATTTTTAACAGTTTAAGTGCTTTTTTTTACCTGTGTCGTAACCACGGAGCATAAGGACTGGTGTTTTCGATTGCCTGCGTGTCAGACAAGGACCCATCACTGACCTTGGCCCTTCCTTGTCTTAAAATGAGGCCGTAGTCGTGTCCTGTGCTTTTTGGAAGACTCTGTGATCCCATCATCAGCCTCTCCCTCACTGATTGGCTCAACTGGTTGGCGGTGTTGCCGGTGAGGGAGTAGCTTTTGAATTGAGAGGCGTTTGCTTCTGGAAACCGAAAATGTTTAGTGATTTTTCTGTGGCACTGAGTCAGGTTGGCATGTAACTTGAATATATTTCAAAAACTTTAGGTAGGGTGTACAAAAGAAAACATGACATTTCACGTCGAGGGGTAACTCACCGGACTGGAATTTATTCACTATTTCTTAAATTCCTGGAATAATTTACTATGTACCTAGTCGTTGTTTATCTCCATATTACCTCGAAGTACCTTTACAATACCGTAAAAACCCGATAATTCCTTAATAATACCCAAAAAGTTCTCCTGCACAATTCCCGCCCTCAATACCTTTGACGTATACACCATAATACCTCAACGAATTACCCCTCGTTTCACAGTAGTCAACTTAAGAATCCTGTTCGTGTATTTTTGTATTTTTTCAGAATAATAATTTAATAATTTAATAATTTAATAATAATTAATTCAATAATGTAATTTTCTACATTAGTCTTAAACCACGTTAAAATAAAATACCAAAAAAATATACTACTAACCCTTAGTACCTATTTCTAGTTTTGCTGAGCATAAAACTACCTACCAACTTTTTAGCATTAGATAACCAGTGGTGCCAACGCATTCTACACGATTTCAAGAAATAACGATACTTACTGAATGATTGCTGTAGGTCGCTAGAACAGGTCTGGGTACCCCCAGAAACCTTCACTTTCGTCCTAGGCACAGCCGAGACAGCCGCAGTTTTGCCCCCTTGATTTTGAAGAACTACAAAAAAACACGTTAAATCCTCAAAAAATCCCTAAAAAAATCCCTAAGAGTCCTCACCCTGCGGTTGTGTAGTTCCATTCGGTGTTCCGTTGGTGGTAGAACTGCTCCTTTTGACGTAACCGAAACTCTGCGGCACTCCTTTAACTTTCGATTTGTCTTTGTTGCTGCCGCCGCCCCCGTGGGGGCTACTGCGCCTTTCTCTCCTGTTACTGGTGGGGCTTGAGGGGGCCGGCGCCGGGGGTGGCGGACTTCCCACCCCCGGTGAATCCGTGTACCGCTTCCACTGTCCGTGTTTGGTGTCTTGCAAGGCCACTCCGTTTCTGGAGCGAGAGGCCCCCCTGGGGGCGGGAGGGGGTGGCGGCTCCTCCGCGCGCCCCCTTCTCGACGACTGTTCCGTCAACACCGTGAGGCCGGGCGAAATTCTGGGGACCCTGGAGACAACGAACAAAATTCCCTTAAATTGCGCCAGATCAAGAAATCGTTTTGCGTAAATCTCAATTTTTATCTTTTTTTATATTATCAACGACCCCATCTAGTGAGGGTTTTTGCAATAGTGTAACATTTTGCCATGAAAGTTTTAAAAGGAATCTGCGAAAATAAGTTTTGTCATGCAACGAATTTTGTCTTAAATATTGTGTATCAGCATTTCACTTTATTATAAACCCTAGCGACATCTTCTCCAATATCTGTGATATCGTGCAAAAAAGGAAAAGTCGGTATTTCCATGATATGTTTTAATAAAGGTTTCAAACAGGTTCATACAGTCTGATCTTAATATTTCGCATATATGGTAGGCTATGAAACCAAAAAGTCTTTGATTAATTGAGGTTAGCTTGTCACTGTCAAAATAGTATATTACGGAATGAGATTTGTAAGAGGCATATTAACGCACGTGTTTGTTTTTCTCCAGCCACACTTAAAAAAAATAAAGCTTTTTTCGTCGGTAGTCGTTAAAAGTACATTTGTATTGTCTTTTTTCGGCAGTAAAAGTCGATTTTTTACTGCCGGCGGCAGTAAAAATTGACCTTTACTCAGTAAAAATGCACTTTTTTAATGACAATCAGCGAAAAAATCATGTGTTCAACACGGCAAAAAAACAGATGTACTGCCTCGGCTGGATTCCTAGCCTCGGCTATGAAACTTCAGCGGCGGTAGTAAATCTGCAATTTTTTTGTTTTGTTAAACAAATAACTATTTATTAATTAATAACGGTGCGTATTATAAAGCAGTATTCTGCATTATCAAGATTTCTTCAAGACATTTGCTCAAAGGTTCAAGAATACACATAGTACAGACTAAAAGGTAGTCGGTCCTGCGATATAACTTGTTTCTTTTCATAAGAACCTCAATTAATAAACGCAAACTGATAAATTTAAAAAAAATATGAGTGAAGGATGACATCTGACATATCAATGCATCAGTCCTTTGAAATTTGAAGGAAACAAAGCCAGTTTAATGCACGATTTCTACTCCTTATGCACGCATGAGTAAGGACCAGTTTACTTAGTCTGTAGATTGTACAAAATTTGCTACCTACAATTTGTGGTCGTAGAAAAAATTATGTAGTAAAGTCTAGACATGCGTTCAACGTTCAACTTTCATGGGCTACTTGATGTAAAAAAGGGATCAATAAATAAATTGCAAATCATTCTCATAATCGATTAGTTCAGTGGTAGTAGTACCAACAATGTAATTTTTCACTAAAATGATATATGGCATGGCTACTACCTAACTTTAGTGTGAGAATATAGCAAAAATTGAACAGGTAAACTTCAAAATGGGATATCAAGAGAAATTAACAAATCTCCAGGTTTTTAAATACAGTGCTACAAATTAAACACGTCAATAGCGTAAAAAAACCGCAAATAGGTTTCTTACATAGTCAAAGACCACTTTTTTGATAGCTTCTCAGAATCCTAAAACATAAAGATTTGATGTTTTTGGCTGCTCCGCGAGCGCAGAAGATAAAAAGTAAAGCAGGTTATCAAACTTTACTGCCAATTTATGTACCTAAGCGTAATATAATGCAGTTGTACCTTATCTCACCATTAATAGAAACGAAACAAATTCTTTCCAGTATTTTAACTGGAATACGAGCTGGAATAGGTAATGCATACCACTTTTTACATTGTACAGTATGCGTAGGTGAAAATGCCCACCCGGGAAGGTGGGAGACAAACACTGCATGTCTGGTCCACTTCAGTTGCAAGTCGGAGTGGGAAATATCGATCGGTTCTTCAGGTAAGTACGAGCTTCCTGTTTAAGTAATTTAACCCGAGACAAGGCGCGTATTGAAATTTGCGTTCTTGATGGCCGCTTTTAGAAATCTGCCCTACGCGCATTTTTTTTTTAAACTTTCCCGCATCAATGATTTGTTATTAACTTTTCGTTACAATTTAACACGAGGGACGTAGGTACTGAAATAAATCTCAACATAAAGATCATTAGGTAATCGAGTCATTAATGTCTAAATCATGATTGCGATTAGTGATTTAAATCTAATCAGGCTTCAATGAAAGTTTTCCAATCGATTTAAATCGAGGTTAAGGCGTTGAATGCGATTGGTTCGTATCGATTGCAATCGATCGCCGCGTTGAACGGCCCTATTAATCTTCACAAATTAAAGGGAGGTTTTTACGAATAATCTGTTAAAACTAGGAACGAATTTTTCGCTAAAATTAGCACCTCCATTATTAACGTCTGTTTAATTTAATTTCTACCATTTTCTTTATATTGAAACCATTAATGTGTTATATGGGTCGAAATTGTTTACCATGCATGAAAGGATGGAAAAATGGTATCACTCGTGTGTCATAATTCATAAACAAATTACCTGGAGGTGTTAGGTTAACCTCTGAGAATCACACACGTTTAAATAATTCATAATGTCAGGAAGGTTTTATAAAATACCTAGTTATTCTCAAAATCAGAAATCTTCAAATTATTAATAATTGAAAACGTCCGTGTAAATTCCCTGTAACTGAGGTATACCTACACTTAGATCAGTATAAAACTTTAATAATAGATATTTATTTTATTAGGAGTTTAAGGGCCGCTTGCACCGCTGCTGCCTGATTAGCGCTAATCAGTGGCTAAACTGACATTAATGGATTGTTTCGACAATTGTAACCAGGATTTTAAACATGATTAGCATTAATCATCGGCGGTGCTATCGGGCATTAGTAAGACATACGAGTCACATAATGTCACTTAAACTCTGAATAAAATAGAATACTTAATTTTCAAACGCAGAGTTAACTTTGGGGGCCCTGGGCAAAGTTGCTTGAAGGCCTACCCATCACAGAACCGTATCTCTTTATATGACTTGGGGGGGGAGGGGTAAATAAAAATTTGGCAATTTAAAACAATCGAATTTTCCAAACACTTCACAATAATACTTACAAATGAAGTAATGAAGAAAATGAAAAATTTAACTTTGGTAAGGCAGATTTTTTTTGCCAATTAGGTAAGTTTTATGCCTGCCAGGCCGGCTATCGATTAGGTATTTTATAAAACTCTGCGATTTAATTTCGAAAAAGCATGGTGCCCGGTTTTAGTTTGCCGAATGTAACTGGACGACACCCGAAATTTGCCAACTGGCAAAACTGGGGGGGTGTAACTGCTATACACTACACCTACCTAATTTATTTTTTCTTTTTTTTCACATTGAATTTTTTTTTACCGCGAAGGGGGCTCCTTGAGGGCAGCAACAATGCAGTCATTGTTGCTACAAATAAACTGTAAATTATCTTTCGGGTGTCGTCCAGTTACATTCGGCAAACTAAAACCGGGCAGCATGCTTTTTCGAAATTAAATCGCAGAGTTTTATAAAATACTTACTCGATAGCCGGCCTGGCAGGCATAAAACTTACCTAATTGGCAACAAAAATCTGCCTTACCAAAGTTAAATTTTTCATTTTCTTCATTACTTCATTTGTAAGTATTATTGTGAAGTGTTTGGAAAATTCGATTGTTTTAAATTGCCAAATTTTTATGTACCCCTCCCCCCCCCCCCCCAAGTCATATAAAGAGATACGGTCCTGTGGGTAGGCCTCCAAGCAATTTTGCCCAGGGCCCCCAAAGTTAACTCTGCGTTTGAAAATTAATGCCCATTTGCACGAACGAACGATTAAATTTAATTAATGATTAAAGCCCGATTAATGATTGTTGAAGTTGTCAAAACAATCATTAATCGGACTTTAATCACTGATTAAAGTTAATTAATGTCCGTGCAAATCAGGGTACGTATTCTATTTTATTCAGAGTTTAAGTGACATTATGTGACTCGTATGTCTTACTATTATGCCCGATAGCACCGCCGATGATTAATGCTAATCATGATTAAAATCCTGGTTACAATTGTCGAAACAATCCATTAATGTCAGTTTAGCCACTGATTAGCGCTAATCAGGCAGCAGCGGTGCAAGCGGCCCTTAAACTCCTAATAAAATAAATATCTATTATTAAAGTTTTATACTGATCTAAGTGTAGGTATACCTCAGTTACAGGGAATTTACACGGACGTTTTCAATTAATAATAATGTGAAGATTTCTGATTTTGAGAATAACTAGGTATTTTATAAAACCTTCCTGACATTATGAATTATTTAAGCGTGTGTGATTCTCAGAGGTTAACCTAACACCTCCAGGTAATTTGTTTATAAATTATGACACACGAGTGATACCATTTTTCCATCCTTTCATGCATGGTAAACAATTTCGACCCATATAACACATTAATGGTTTCAATATAAAGAAAATGGTAGAAATTAAATTAAACAGACGTTAATAATGGAGGTGCTAATTTTAGCGAAAAATTCGTTCCTAGTTTTAACATATTATTCGTAAAAACCTCCCTTTAATTTGTGAAGATTAATAGGGCCGTTCAACGCGGCGATCGATTGCAATCGATACGAACCAATCGCATTCAACGCCTTAACCTCGATTTAAATCGATTGGAAAACTTTCATTGAAGCCTGATTAGATTTAAATCACTAATCGCAATCATGATTTAGACATTAATGACTCGATTACCTAATGATCTTTATGTTGAGATTTATTTCAGTACCTACGTCCCTCGTGTTAAATTGTAACGAAAAGTTAATAACAAATCATTGATGCGGGAAAGTTTAAAAAAAAAATGCGCGTAGGGCAGATTTCTAAAAGCGGCCATCAAGAACGCAAATTTCAATACGCGCCTTGTCTCGGGTTAAATTACTTAAACAGGAAGCTCGTACTTACCTGAAGAGCCGATCGATATTTCCCACTCCGACTTGCAACTGAAGTGGACCAGACATGCAGTGTTTGTCTCCCACCTTCCCGGGTGGGCATTTTCACCTACGCATACTGTACCTAAGCGTAATATAATGCAGTTGTACCTTATCTCACCATTAATAGAAACGAAACAAATTCTTTCCAGTATTTTAACTGGAATACGAGCTGGAATAGGTAATGCATACCACTTTTTACATTGTACCTTGTAACATAACGTGGAGGGGTGCTAACTTATAGAGTATAGAAGTTGACAAAATCTCTGGCATTCAGTTCGGATGTACCAACTGTGTTGTGTTTAATAACACAGAAAAAGTTTACCAAAAAGTATCCATTGGAAGCGTCCAAGACGGCTAACGGCTCTTGAAAGTGTCAAGGCTTTCGATTTTACAGCCGAAATTAAGCGGCGATTTTACTAGTGCCTTCTGCGATCAAAAATAAGACTATGTTTGAAAAATGACCACCATTTGTTTTTATCTGCACATGAAAGGTCATCAAATTCTGTTTCCAAAAATGCAATCAAACTTACTGCCTTCTTTGGCAATAAAAAATAAAAAATTTGATAAAACTCCCGAAACAGTTCGAAATTTATAGAGGTGGTAGGAATGATCATTCACCAAGCGGGGAGGTTCTAGCCGCTTCCGTAGCTGCCCGTTTTTTTTTTATTATATTGATGTTAGTGTTTAGGCTCTTTCCTTTCACACATTTATCTGAGGAGAATCATTTAATCTCAGCAATTTGATCGGTTCATTTGAATATTGACCAATCAAATTGCTGAGATTAAGTGAGACTCCTCAGATAATTTGTAAATGGAAAGCGCCTTTTATTTCATAAAAAAATACCTACTCTTGTTTAACGTATCTAAAACACACCGTTTTCGAAAAAAAAATACTTTTCAGTGGTTCAGAGCTCCAAAATTTGTTAAGGAAGATGCTCATGGGACGGTTCATAGTGATATTAATTTACCGTAATTAATTTTATTGTAATTTAGTATGTAAAACGCTGTTTACAAAAATGTATTTTTCCTTTGGTAAGTTGATATTTACATTTGCCTCGACAACACAAGTTGTAAAGACCCCTAGCAACGGTTTACAACTTTGCTACGGCTTTTTACAAGCATCTTTTTCTATTGTTCTAGTTGGCGATGAAAAAAATCGATGACATTCAATTTTGCTGTTTGTCAAAATTTTATAATTCGGGCATGTTTATACCATCATATTTCTGAAATGTGTGAAATAAATGAAAAATATGAATTTGTTGCTGGATACATCTTTGACGGCATTTGCAAAAATATTTCGGTCATACTGCGTCTTGCTACTTCTGTTTGCTTATACAGGGTATCCCTCGACGAGCGTCAGTTAGCCGTATCTGGAGAACTGTTTTTAGCATCGTCATGAAAATTTGTACACAGGGGTTTCAAGTAATTTTGAATCGACGTAAAATATTTTCATCAAAGGCGCGCTTCCGGTTATACCGGAAATAGGTACTAACTTTCTTATTTTAAATGGAACACCCTGTATATTATGATATTTTTGGATTCTACGTTTAATTATAGGTGAACTGTTACTAAGAATTGCTATGCCAAAAATCAACCGTTTTTGAGAAAATCAAGAATTTCGCTTTTTTATGTCAAGTGCAGGCCTAACTTCAAAAAACTGTAACATCCTTACAGTATGAAATGAGGAAACGACATTAATTTAGCATGAAGATTAATGTAGGGTGTATCCGCCCGTGCACTCAAATTGGGTCAAATACATACAGGGTGTTCTCTGCAAATTTTTAAACATCATCAATTTCATTGGTCAAAAAGTCAATTTTTTCAAATGGAATGCTTCCACTATTTTATGGCACCTCGTTGCAGAATTTAATTGTCTATCATTTTAGTCTACATGTTTGCCATATTTAAAAAAAAGTTTTTGTGATATTTCAAAGTAAATATTTGGAATTTGAACAAAATTTCATATTTAGCACGATTTAATAACCAAAGTTAGCTATGATTTTAGGAGCCTTTAGAGTTCCCTAAGGCTGCTCAAACGAAAATTTAAGCCCATTTTAATCCTGTTTTAAAATATGAAATTTTGGTCAAATTCCAAATACTTAGAAATATCACAAAAACTGTTTATTTAAATATGGCAAACATTTAGACTAAACTGATAGACAATTAAATTCTGCATCGATGTGCCATAAAATAGTTGGGGCATTGCATTTGAAAAAATTGATGAAGTTTAAAAATTTACAGAAAACACCCTGTATGTATTTGAACCAATTTGACTCCATGGGCGGACACACCCTACATTAGTCTTCATGCACAATTAATATTGTTTTCTCATGTCATACTGTACACGGTATGTCTGAGTTAACATTTAGTTCAACAAAATTGCCCAAGACAGAATTTGGTATCAAACGTTCTATTGGACTCCCCGCTTTCCGAAAAGGTCTCATTTAAAATCTTTCGCCGATAGAATTTTTTTCTACAGGAAGATAAAATAAAAATTTTGTTATTTGTACGAATTATTTTTTTTTTCCGAAAGATTGCTGGTTGCAATTTAATATAACTTCGTCAAAATTAAATTCAAGAGTGCCTTGTCAAAATGACGCGCCATCAGTGACATTTCGTGACGTGTTACATCGAAATTTTCGTGTTTTATGAGGTTTCCTTGCTTGTATGTGTTTAAAAATTTATGTGAACGATTTAAAGTAGTTTAATAGAAATGAAAAAAATGAAAAATCACGAGGAATGCAGCAAACTCGTATGTTTACTGGGTTTTGGAAAAACGAAGGACATATGCGACAAGTTATCGAAGAACAACGAAAGATAATTAATCGCCACATTCTAAATGGTTACGATAAGAATGATTTAAAATTACCAAAATCACTATGTTCCAGGTGGCAAAAAATCCGCCATGGAAGAAAAGTTGAATGATTGCACAATCCGTTTAAAAGAACCTTCTTTGTATTCGTATTGGGAAACGAAACTTTCGTCTTACGCAAAGATTGAAAAATTCCAGCATTGCTTTATTGCGAATTTTGATTTTAATCTGAATACCTACAAAAATACTTTGAAAAATTAGCTCGCGGATAGCCTTTACTGGCAGCAATTCGAAATAGTTGTGTGGCCAGTAGCAATGATTTTATTTGTGAGGAAAGACGAAAGTTTCATTTCCTTTTAGTATACTCTACGACAGGTGGAACATAGGTCCTTTAAGGCACTGGTGGGGGTTTATTGCGCTTGGCCCCGTATGATGCGCATGCGTTGATCTTGTGTCATTTCTAGTGCATTTATACGTCATCTGTCACTACTGTCAACAGAATCTGGGACCTTTCACGTTTACCACGTGCTATTTTAACCTACAATGATGATAAATGACACATAACTGACAGTAGACATTCAAGTAAATTCTGTCAGCGGTCAAAAAATGACTGCGCATACGGCCATACATGGCGTCATGACGTCACGCTTACAGGACCTATAGTGATTTTGGTAATTTTGAATCATTCTTATCGTAACCATTTAGAATGTGGCGATTAATTATCTCTCGTTGCTCTTCGGTAACTTCTCGCATGTTCTTCGTTTTTCCAAAACACAGTAAACATACGAGTTTGCGGCATTCTTCGTGATTTTTCATTTCTATTAAACTACTTTAAATCGTTCACATAAATTTTTAAACACATATAAACAAGGAAACCTCATAAAACACGAAAATTTCGATGTAACACGTCACGAAATGTCACTGGTGGCGCGTCATTTTGACAAGGCACACTTCGATTTAATCTTGACGAAGTTATATTAAATTGCAACCAACAATCTTTCGGAAAAAATTTTATAATGCGTACAAATAACAATATTTTTATTATATCTTCCTGTAGAAAAAAATTCTATCGGCGAAAGATTTTAAATGAGACCTTTTCGGAAAGCGGGACGCCCAATAGAACGTTTGATACCAAATTCTGTCTTGGGCAATTTTGTTGAACTAAATGTTAACTCAGACATACCGTGTGTAAGGATGTTACAGCTTTTTGAAGTTAGGCCTGCACTTGGCATAAAAAAGCGAAATTCTTGATTTCCTCAAAAATGGTTGATTTTTGGCATAGCAATTCTTAGTAAAAGTTTGCCCAGAATGAAACGTAGAATCCAAAAATATCATAATATACAGGGTGTTCCATTTAAAATAAGGAAGTTAGTATCTATTTCCGGTATAACCGGAAGTGCGCCATTGATGAAAATATTTTATGTCGATTCAAAATTAAGTGAAACCCCTGTGTACAAATTTTCAAGACGATGCTAAAAACAGTTCTCCAGATACGGCTAACTGACGCTCGTCGAGGGATACCCTGTATGCTGTAAGTACATATACCTAATGGAAAAGAAACTTTTGTCTTACGCACAGATGAAAAAATTCCCCCGTTGTCGTATTTTGAATTTTGAGTTCAATGTGAATACCTACAAAAATAGTTTGAAAAATTACTTTTCGGATACCTAGCCTTTACTGGTACCAGCTGGTATTAATTGTATTAGCGGTAGCAATTATTTTAGTTGTGACGTAGGACAAAAGTTTCATTTCCATTAGGTATACCTAGTTTTAGAATTTTGCTTCAAAATACAATAAAATTTTGTGCGCAACTCGCATGCAACTTGTCTTTACTTGCTTCGTCGGATTATCATATTCAAGCTCGCTCATTAGACAATATCTCCGACTCGACTGTAAAGACCAACTTACTATGCAATTTTCGGTAATTTACCGTTTTTTATTGCCAATTTTAAATCCCAGGTATTTTATTTTGATCGTAATTTACCATTGTTATTTACCAAATACGGTACGGTACGGACTATTTAGCATCTTTGGTAATTTAGCCTAGTATAGGTCCTGTAAGCGTGACGTCATGACGCCATGTATGGCCGTATGCGCAGTCATTTTTTGACCGCTGACAGAATTTACTTGAATGTCTACTGTCAGTTATGTGTCATTTATCATCATTGTAGGTTAAAATAGCACGTGGTAAACGTGAAAGGTCCCAGATTCTGTTGACAGTATTGACAAATGACGTATAAATGTACTAGAAATGACACTAGATCAACGTATGCGTATCATATGGGGCCAAGCGCAATAAACCCCCACCAGTGCCTTAAAGGACCTATTTTACCATTGGACCCTTTCTAGTTAAGATTTAATAGTAATTTATGTTGGTAATTTACCGAAAAGGTACCGTAATTTGGTAATTTACGGGAACTTTTTATTTGTTAATTACCGTTAGCGTTATTAATTTGGTAATATCAACTATGAAATCTGACTATATCAATAATGAACACCAATTTTTCTTTTCAGTATATGAAAGGTCCTCAAATTCTGTATCTAAAAATTGAATCGAAGGAACATTAAATAACACACTAGGGCCCAAACTACTGGATCGATTTGGCTGTATACTTCTTAAGGTAACCAAGCTCATGTCAGAAAATTTTATATCTAAAGTCCTAACTAAAATTTTTCTGGAACTGTACAACCTTAATTTGTAAGGGCGTGTACTTTTGACAATTCCATCGAAATTTAGCGGGAAAGCAAAAACATTACATAACCCGAATCTTCTAGGGTTTATTTTTATTGTTAGTAGCAGTGTCACAGATAAAGCGTACCTGAGGCTTTTTCGTGAATATTTTTCTTTGTACTTTACTCAAAACTGCACGCATGCAAAGGCCATTTTGGGCCAATTCAGAGCAATTGCAAAATTTGGCATTTGACATGTTTTCTGACGTATCGCATTGAAATCATTTCTACCAAGTCATCTGTTAGTAAAATTCTTTGCAAAACTTCCTCATACCAAACTAGAATTGAAATTTTGACGTTCTGTCACTTCAATAGAAAATGAATGGAGAGGAAGTAGTTTTATTGTAGCTTGGGACCTTCTTCTGTAGGATATCGTAATGTATTGCAAAAAATCCCACTAGGTGTCACTTGAGTTTTATCAAGGTCAACAACTGCAAATTTAAATGATTTCACGATTATGTAGATAGATATGGCCTCGGAAATTATGACGTCATCGAATCAATCGGAATCGAGGGAGCATTGTTCCGCCACCGGAAAAACAAACAAAACACGATCTACGTCGTACGTCCGACCTTCAAATCAACGCCCTCTCAGAACAAAGCCCCAATTAAATTTTGATGAAACATAAACACGTCGCCGGCGTCAACAATGAAAATCATACCAACTGTTTCCCGCGTCGTCTCTTCAGCGTCGCGACGCCACTCAAAACCATCCAAGGAGCAAAACACCATCACAGTGGACTCGTTCAGAGACGAAATTAAAAAAAATAAATAACCGATGCACACTAGATAAACCCTACTGTAATGATATTTCAGTTGGGCCAAGAAGTGACCATGTCTGTCTGGCGTCTACGATATGAAATCGATGAGGGGGCGCATGTACCCTACGGTCGCTCCCTCTGTGAATTGCACCACGGCCGAATTAAACATCTGATTCCACCCCCACCACCGGAGTCGCGGGGTTAACGGCAGCAGCAACAGGAGGGTTTTCCCCCGGAGGGTCTCTATTGATTTTCCATAAGCGTGTCACGCGTTTGACTTTTACGTGCGTTTCGGCAACATGATAATCTTCTTCAGGTTCTTAAAGGGGGACTTAAGTGAAAATAAAAGTTGTAGAGAATTCTTTTCTAAGAATTATGGCGAAAAAAATAATGTGCTACTACCAATAATAACCGCGATAGAGCAAATTTTATGTTTATTCCTACAACGGTGTGACGTCATAGGGGCATAGAAACACGGACGCCCGGCCGCGCGTTTGGTCTTTACGTGCAGTTTAAATGTGGTTTAAATTCGAACAACATGGCTTACGGGTTTGAGCCTCCTTTTTTCACTAAGAAAATGGAAAAGTTGGAAGCTGAGAAGAGGAAACAGCTCCTATAGATGCTGATAAATTTGTGAAAAGCAACAATACATACTGGTGTCTTTATAACAATTGTTGTAAAACAGCGAATGATTCGGAATGTTTTTGTTGCCAAGAAAGCACTCTGAGGGCGGGTTCTATTAAAACATTTAATCCCGTCTTTAAAATTAATTCTTCAAAAATTCTATAACAACAAATTATTGACAACAATTGTTTCTATGGTATCGTAGCGGGCTTAGCGTTAAGTCTATCTAGGAATAAATAACGAGTGGTCAAAAACTTTTCCGATCTAGTAGCCCTTGACTTGAGAGACGTAGGGCGTAGACTGTGGTAATTACATGGAAACGTCACAGTCAGATTTCGCTTTGAATGATAATTTCAGCAGTCTACGCTTTACGTCTATCACGCAAGGGCTACTAGATCGAAAAAGTTTTAGATCACACGTTATTTTATACAACCCGCCCTAAGGGGTGAAAATGACTGCGAACACGATTGTTTATTGTAAGCTGTTGTATTCTCGATTCGGAAAAATGTGAAATGCGAAGGAAATTCCCTCCCGTTTTGGTGAGTATTATGGCAGCCGTACAACAGGACACCATACCCGTGAAAAACGATCGATTAAAGCAACTCGAAATTAACACAAACAAAAGTGATTCATCGAACTAAGCACAGGCAGATTTTTTGAGGGCGAATTTACTATTAAAACGAAGGAAAGGGCCACGGAGGGATAAATAAACCAAGCGGAATGAACGGCAAAACTGCATTGTTTATATGGGAGGCGCGCGTTACATTGACCAGATGACGTCATCAAGTTTACAATCTACAGTTCAAGCGGCTGTAGCTCAAAAACCATTTGCGATAAAAAAAATTGTCACAACCATTGTTCTTAGAATTTTCTACACTTTTTATTTAGGCAAAGTTGTTTTTTTGCTTAAATCCCCCTTTAAGATAGCCGATGCATACTTTGAGCAATAGATGCAGCAGGCCTGCAGGAAACATTTGGTTGATTCAAGGAGGAAATACTTCGCTAGAAAATAAAGCCCATTTTTTTTAAATAACACATTCCTACGGATATCCCAAGGCTACTTACATTTACAATACCTATTACCTATTATTGTATAGTCCCCAGTCAGTAGTACATTATATTAGATTTTTTTTAGGCGAATGTATGAAAATAATTAGGTTCTTTGCGCTGAGACGTTGTACTTTACGTACTATGTATTTTATTACGTACTATGTATTGTATTACATATTATGTATTGAAATACAAACTTGCATTTGAAAGCGTAGCAAATAATCTTGTTTTGTATTGAAATACCTTCAAAATTATGTCAAATTTGAATCGTCTTTCCGAGAAAAATTTGAAACTGACGGCAAAAGTGACAGTATTTCAATACAAATTTTAAAAAATAGTAAGCTGTCCAATTATGAGAGTCCATTTGTATTAATTTGTATCGAAAAACATAAAATCGAGAAAAAATGCCTTTAGTTAGGTTATGTCAAACAAGTTGACAGATTTTGCTGTCTGCACTAAATTGAAACACACCTCATTACAGGAAAGGCCAACACTAATTAGAAATTTAAAAAACGTCACGTTATAACCACTGGTGTAACAACGCGAAATTTATTTATCATACACTTACAACGTTTATAAACTCTACAATGCAGTTCTCAACCAAATGAAGATTCTAACTCCAAAAACATTCAAAATTGTATATAGAAAACATCTCCATCACATTCCATGATTCAATAATAATAGGTACTTCTGGGTTTCCCCGGTGCTGTCTCTGTTGCACTCACTTAAGTACATTGTTCCTGACCTCCAAGTTTTTTTTTTGGTTTTTCTCTACTGTTATTTAAATTTCCAAGTTTTCAGTTTCTACAACTACTACTCCTTAGGCAGGGGTTGAACTTTGATCATTTTTAAAATGCTTTCATTCCTTTTTTGCAGCATGCATTAATTAGGTTAAGTAGAATATGTATTACTTTACGTTGCAAATAAACTTATTATTATTATTATTATTATTAAATTAGGTACATTTGAAAAATTTTAATAGAAAAACAAAAAGCTAAACTCACCACAAGAATAACGAATGATTAAAAACACCGCTTTAAAACCTGCCATCCGTCAGGTTGTAAAAGAAGCGAGCAGCTGGCGTTCACATTGTTTAAAACACGGAGTACTCGCGGCACGCGCGTCGGACTCTGCCCCAAAAGAGATTAAGAGCACTTCCCCTTTCGATGATTCATACGGGCCAATGAGTGAGCGAGCGACCACTCACCCACCGCAGAACATACAAACAGAAACAGAAACCCAATCTCTTGACATTGATTCCTACAATAAACCGAGTCCAAGAAACAGCTGTTTTTCATTTTGTCCGATTAGACCACCCAGAATCACCCCTTTTCGATATTTCTGAACGAAAAGCGTATCACAAAATGGTTATTTTGTATAATTTTGTGTATTAAGTATACAGGAATACAGAATAATATAGCTTTGATGATGGTTTTAATACCGAAATATATATACATATATACCATATATTGCTAAATATACCTAATGGAAATGAAACTTTTGTCTTACGACACAGATGAAAAAATTTTGAAAAATTACCTTTCGGATAGCCTTTACTGGTAACAGTTGGTATTAATTGTATTAGCGGTAGCAATTATTTTAGTTGTGACGTAGGACGAAAGTTTCATTTCCTTTACGTATAGATTGTCTTTATAATTTTATGGGGATAATAGAGGACCCTTCTCAAAAGGATCTATAAACATTGCCTCAGAACTCGAGTAAATCACCTTCCTCATTCCCCTGGTCATAAGATTAATGGATGTCGGCGAAGGTGACTGACGGTTTTTCTTAAATCCCCAAAGACAACGCAGAGGGAGGGGGCAAATCCCGCTACCCGACTTCGAATCAAATTAATTGTAAATTAACTTATTATAAAATTGGAGCCAATATTCAAAAACTTCGGACCGGTTTCGGGTTATTTTACCCTCATCAGCGAAGTGAATTGTGGCTCGAGAGATTCAGCTTCCAAGTCTTTATTGCACTTCGCTTGATGAGGGTCAAATAACCCGAAACCGGTCCGAAGTTTTTGAATGGTGGCGGGAAAGATTCAGATGTTTAAATTTGTTTAAATACCATTCGTTTGCCGCGGCTGGCAATTTGAAGGTCACTGCAAAGTGCCCTCGCTTTTCTTGTGCTCATTTGACCAATGACCATTCTTCCGGTAGAGGGCGTCAAAACTCTCTATCGCTTCTTAAACATCGCCGTCTTGTAATAAAGACTTTGAAGCTGAATCTCTCGAGCCACCATTCAAATGCACTTCCCTGATGAGGGTCAAATAACCCGAAACCGGTCCGAAGTTTTTGAATGGTGGCTCGAAAGATTCGGGTATTTAAATTTGTTTAAATACCATTCGTTGCCACGGCAGGCATTTGAAGGTCTGGGACCGCTTGAAAGTGAGTCTCTATCGCTTCTCATTTACTTTCTTTTTGGGTGCTTATTCTATAATTTTGTAAGTAGGTAATGAGTAAAAATTGTCGGCAAAACGGATAAAAATAACCAACATGTTTATATGACAAGAAATATTCGCTTATAAATTCTACATTAAAGTGACTAAAGTGAAAAAACTGAGAAAAATTGCTTAAAAAATAATGTTTTGCTGGTAAACCGAGCCGTAATAAATAATTTAGGGATGAGCAAAGGTTTCTAAAGGGGTCATAAATATGCCAAAATATACCGGGCATTCCATTAAAAATACGTCAACTTTCACATGGTAAAATTTTTTGGGCTATCTGTACATTTAAAAATATTTTCCTGAAATGCGCCTTCATTTCTAGTTTAAGCATGCACTATCAACGAAATTCCTAAATTGGATGATTTAAGCATTATGGAAGCCCAACGCACTGTTACAGGATCCTGTGTACATATTTTCTTCACGGCACCGATTTTTTGCCAAATCAATATTTGAGTTTTCCTATGGTGATGCGAAAAATAGAGGAGATCATTCCAAACTTTAAAGTTGATGTGCCAAAAAGGCACTTTGAGTAGACTGATTTAGCCCAAAAACGAATCAGTTCTTCACAACCGTTCACAACCAAATTTCAGCCAGATCGGTTCAGTAGTTTGGGCTGACAGACATTTTTCAAAAACCACTTTTTGGGTTCTGAAAACGTAAAGATTTGATTTTTCGGCGATTCGATTTTAGTAACCGCTCCGCGAGCGTAAATTTGAAAATTTTAAAGCAGACTCACCCATTTGGGATGTGTGCCGGCATCGTCTGCAACCTCCTAGCATACAACACCGAACCTCCCTCAGACAGATAACCGTCAGTCATCTCCTTCGGATTTTTCAAGACCTCTCCGTCACTCAAATACCCATTGGCCAATGAAACCTCGCAATAATCCGTACCGCCGTCAGGTTGGACCCTTTGGTAATTCCTAGACCTAGATGGCAACGTCAAAGTACTGCAATAACCTCTCAATAAGGGTCTCATCGGCTCTATATTCAATCCTGGCTCCTCCTCAATATGTTGTTGAGGTACCTCAATTGTGAGGTTAAAGTTCTCTTTGAGGTTTTGAGGTTCGGAACCACTCTCACTCGACAGCTTGTAGATTACACTACTCTCACTGGAGTTACTCTGTTGGCCGGTGGATGCGCTGTGACTGCTCTCTGACAGCTGAGTTTCGTTTTTAATGGGCGACACTAGCGCCACCGCAGGTTTGCCAATCGTCACCTGCGAGTTTTCCCTCGAAATCTGGGGGGTTTTCACCACTTTAGTTCCTTTAATCGCCGCGGTGGGCTTGGGGATCCCCGTGTTATTCTTATTGTTCGCTATTTCAGTTTTGCTTGGTTTGGTGGGCGGTATGTTCACAGCTTGTTTGGTGGGCGGCATGCTCACGACCTTGACTTTCTTCGAACAGTTGACGGTTTTTGAGGATTTCGCGGGTTTCAAACGATTGTTGACGGGTTTCACGTCCAAACTGGCACTGCTGTCGCTGCGTTCACTCCTCGCCGAAGACACTCCGCTGCTGCTGCTCGTCCTTTTGCCGTTGGTGACGGGCGCCGGCTTGTCGTTGGACGACTTGAAGAGCTTCAGCTTGTCCAGCATCGAATTTTTCTGTTGCGTTTGGTAGGGGCTGGAGATTTGGGTGGAAGGTGGCGCCCGAGGTATCATGGAAAGGGCGGGGCTGGAGGCTCGGCTGGAGCCGGCCACCGGTCGGACTTTGTCGGGGGGGCATCTGCGCGCGGGGAGGGCGGAGCCGGGGAGGGGGATGCTGCTGCCGCCCTTGTGGGGGATCGCCGACGATCTGGAACAAAAAATAGTGGATCGTTTAGTGACTTTTCTTAACCAACTCGAAAAAAATCAAAATTTTTTTCCTATTTTCAAGTTGGTCACAATGCTATTGGGCCAAATGTAGAAATTAGGTTAAAACACTGTTAATAGATTTTAATTAGCTAATCGAATAGTACAAATCTTCGTATTTTTTGAATTAGTGTTGACAAAGAACAAAAAACCTCCAAAAATCGCCAAGAAAGAAAAACATCAAAAATCGCGAAAAATTACCAGGAAATCTCCAAAACTGATAAAAACCTCCAAAATCAGCAAAATCTTTACTCATAATCCTAATCACATGCCACGAGGTATAACCTATTAGGAAATTGTGAATATAACAAATGATTCCAATAGCAGAGAAGAACAAAAATAAGAATAAACAATAAAAGGAAATTAAATGTCTATTATTTCGATAACGCAGAAGTGATCAATATCATTTACCGGTTTCAGGCGATTAAAGCGTTCTTAACATGCATAAAAATAGGCTGGTAAGCAGATCATAACGTTATCTAATGGTTTCTAGACAACAAGCCCATTAACCATTCATGACAACAATGACCCCATTCAAATGCTGTCATCTCGATTGTCAAAATGACGCGAATTCACGCAACATTTTTTTAATTTTGGCTTTAATCGCTTTAAACCGATAAACTATTGAACAAACCTCGGATGTTATGAATCATAACAGACTTAGATGTCTTAAAATCCTCGCTCTCCGAGCTCGGATTTCAATTGACATCTGCGTCTGTTATGATAGTCATAACATTCCTAGGTATGTTAATAGCTATTAAAATTCACTCGATTTAACCTACTACAGGGTTTGTTTTAAAAGTTAGTGTCAACCAGGTGTCATTTTTTGCAAATTTTCTTTAAATATTCACTTGTCAGTACAGTTTTACCATAAAAATCACATCGTCATTTACTTCTTTTACTTAAGGGAAAATAACGCACTTATTTGCTACCTCAAATGAGGTGAGTAACGCCCACTTTTTGAACCTGCTGAGAAAAACATATTTTTGATTTTCACAGAAGAAAAAGTCGAGTTACAATAGAAAATTTATATCTTCGGTACCAAAAGGGGTGGAACGTTGAAATTCTCTCACAAGTAAGAGAAGCTCTTGGGACATCTGCGTGTGTCACTAAAATCAGAAAATTCCTCATCAGTGGCGTTCGTCAGCTTAGGAAAGCAATTGAAATTAATTTTTTAACCTCCCCAACCCCATCACAATTTTAAAAAAATGGGAGGTTACTGCAATCACTAAAATTTTCGAATTTGAGATAGCACCAGATCTCCACGTTTTGAGGTCTCAGGAACCCAGAAAAGTGGTTTATAAAATGTGTCTGTGTGTATGTTCGTACGTACGTTTGTAAACACGCCACAGCCAAAACTACTGGGCCGATTTGGCTGCAATTTGGTACGTAGGCATCTCATAACCCAACTTAGATCTGAAAAGCTTTTGGAGCCAATCGTGCAACCGGAAATGCCATTTTGGCACATCAACTTTTAAATTTTAAATGCAAACCCCCATTTTTCACGTCACCATAAGAAAGACCTTCAAATTCTGCTTCTAAAAATGTATTCATTCTTAGTGCCCTTTTGACAAAAAATTTAAAAAAAAATTGATTTTTATCAAACTTTAAAATCGCGGTACAGCCCAAGCCCCTGAATCGATTTGGCTGAAATTTTGCACATAGGGATTGTATTACACCTCGAAAAGCTGAACAAATTTTGAATTCCATCGACTCACGGAAAGTGTCCTTTTGGCACACCAATTTCCAAATTTAAAATTATTCAATCATTAAACCATTAAAAACAAGTTTTTGAAAGATTTATTGTCACCATCAGAAGGGTCTTCAAATCTTGGTTTTAAATAGGACAAAATTAATTCGCATTTAGCGCTGTTTGGTTCAAAAAATCGAAATTTTATAATAACAGTAAAAACACATTATAGCCCAAATTACTGAATCGATTTGGCTGAAATTTGGTACATGGAGATTAGGTGACCCGTTGAAGACCTGAAAGGCTTTTGGGAGCAATTGGCCCACGCGAACTGCCATTTAAGCATATCAACTTAAAATTTTAAATACAAGGCCTCTTTTTTATGTCGCCATTAGAAAGACGATCAAATTCTGGTTCTAAAAATGTATTCACAGTTTCTGCCATTTCAGTGGAAAATATTGAAAAAATTCTTTCTCATTAAAAGGGAGCAGGCTGACAGTGGATGACATAAAGTGGCAGTTATTGTCAAAAAGTTGGCAAAAGATTAACCTTAAAAGGAACATATTGTCAAATGTGATGGGTGATGTACGAGGTGATGTCGGTATTTGTCAGAAAATTGCGAAATTAGTCACAGACGTCAGACGATAAGGATAAAAAAAAATCTGTTGAATTGACTACTATCTACACAGAATACAAAGATCCACGCGATGGGGAGGTTCCAGCCGCTTCTCTGCTGCATTTTTTCAAACGGAACGACTATACCTATCCATGTATGATGGCGATTCCATTAATGAATTTAATAAAAGAAGGACATCTATGAATACTTGAATCAACGTGATTAAACTAAAATAACGGTCGCCAGTCTAAGGGTTGCCAATTTTGGTGGTTAATGCACTAACTCTATTGCTTTTGGGCGCTGTAATCTCTAACTCTAGTGCTTTTGGGCGCTTTAATCTCATGACATTTTGTGACAGATTAGTTATTTGTTAGTCGCTATTTGTTATTTTTTTTGTTTTGTGTTTTGTCTTCATTTTTAACGAAGGATATCCCTTCGGAATTTTTATTTTTAATCGAAGAAAGGTGAAAAATCTTTTGTGTCAATCTCAAAACTGGCAGAGCCGATAATACAGCCTGACTATTTTTGTGATACTTGAAACTTAGTTCGTGAGAACGCGCCTTAAGGGACCAAAAGTATAAATCTTTGTAGACTTGGGTACTTTTTTCGATGACCAACATTCCCGAAGAAAATGAACAAATACGAATAAATCCAATAAAACTACGCGATTTAGGCAAAGATGTTGTACACAGTGTGTTTCAGTTTCAGTGTTGCACAAATTTTAATAATGGGCTGTCTAAAATGACGTTGTTCAGCAAAATTCTAAGTGTCAGGGGGTAGTTTCAAAGAGTTGGAAAGAGGTGTAACCTGGGTTTGCTTTTCTAAGTTCCATTCTGGGGCTGTTGCCCTAATTTTAATAACCGGCTGTCTAAAATGAGGTTTTTCAGCAAAATTCGAAGTGTCAGGGCGTGTCAGGGGGTAGTTTCCGAGGGTTGGAGGGAGGTGGACTAATTTTAATAACGGACTGTCTAAAATGAGTCAGGGGGTAGTTTCCGGGGGTGGAGGAACCAAAATTTGATTGGTTCTTTCTGACCCTTTATACGTCTGTGGGACGTGATAAGTCGACATAAAAGTCAAAATAAAATTAAGTCGACCCATTGAGTGTCCACCTTGACGAGTTAGAAAATAGAAAATTGGTGGCCCTTCTGCGTTTCCGTATGGAACAGAACTTAGAAGAGAACCAGAGAAAAGAGAAAAAGACACATAACATCAATAAAAGGAAATGAAATGTATGTTCCCATAATGCACTAATAAATTTACAGTAATTCGGTGTAGGTACCTGCATGAAGACTGAAGAGTGATATTTAATACTATGGAAACACTGGACAACTTCGGTGGAAAAATGCACTATCACTAGAAACATCCCACTACACCGAAACACTTGATTTACACTGCTTCGGCTTTGATAATGAGCACATTGTGTTCGAAACGCGTCAGCAGTGTAAATCAAGTGTTTCGGTGTAGTGGGGTGTTTCTAGTGATAGTGATATTTAATATGTAGGTAGTTTAGAATAAGAATAGAGAAAAAGGAAGTTTAATTAGAATAAGTAGGTATACAACGATTCCAGAGCAGAGCAAAATAGAGTAACAAACTAATACAGCAATAAATTCCAATAGAAGGAAGATCACACACAAACAAATCAAAGTTACTACAGAAGCAAAAACAAAACAGAAGAAACCGAAGAAATTAAGTAAGTACAGGGTGCCACTTACAGCTCATAATAAGAACATATGAGAGAAAATGCATTAGGGGTAGGTGTCTACCTAGTTAAGAGAGCATTAGAGAACTGAACTAAGAAAAATTCCTCCATAAAAGATAACAACAAAAAATAATTAACAGAGGAGCGACAAAAAAGACAAAAAGAAGAGATAATAAAATCAATAAAAGAAAATTCTCTGAAACCACTGCTCATTGGATTCGATATACGAACCTCCGACACTCCGGTGAATTAGGCAAGCTCCTAGACTTTGGCACTCCAGAGGCAGTATTCCCCATGACTCCTGCAGGAGAGACCCGACACGACAACACGCGCCCGTGCACTAGTCCTCAACAACCCTAACAACAATGAGAAACTGCATCTGCCACTCTCTCTATTTCTCACTCTCTCATGTCGATCTCCCTGCCTGCTCCCCCAAATCGGCATTTGCATCAGAATGGTCCAGTGGAGCCACAACGGAAGACACCATAGCCATGACCAGTTTTTAATAATATGAATGAGTGATTATTATCGATGCAAATGGACAGAAAAATAATTTCCATACCATTAAATAGTTGAGTACATCTTCCACGAAATGCAGGAAGGCGTTATTGCGGAAGTTTGGGATAACTCCTTGACAACAACCCCCTTCGCATTTTCTCCCCTTATTTCCAATAAAAATAATGACTGCGTGTGCTGCTCGCGATCGGGATATGAAAAAGCGGATTCTCTAGTCTAGAAGAATGGTAGGATTTGTTATTTTTCACTAAAATAGAATTCTTTGTGGAAGAAACACCTGCCGGATTTACATAACAAGCTAAAAAGGGGCAGTTGATCGTGCCCAAGAATAATAATTTTTAACCCCTGCGGTTAATTAAAATGGAAATCAATAGCTAAACAGGGTGACATTTCAATCGATGGATGCAAATGACCGAATTAGTTACTCAATCGAAAACATAAATCTCCCGGATACTCAGAGTAGGTATCTAATTTATCTTGTAATTTACCAACCCACAAGTTAATTATGTGCAAAATGAGCTGCTGTTTATTTATTTACGAGAGAATCGCTACGAGAATTACGTTTCACTACTGCAAATTAGATATTAAAATTCATAGCTACCTAGCATTCTTTTTGGTTCTAATTGTAAATTGAATTAAACCAGTGATCTACAAAAGGTGCCTAAGCAAATCATTTCCAAAGCTGCTTTTGAGTTAATATCTGCTTATGGTTCAACGATTTTTTTTTTTTTTGCTTTTGGAATGTACCTACGTCACAGGGTGTAGGTACTTTGCAAAATCAAAGTGCACTTTCGTAAAAAAATCTTTTACGGCAATTCCAACTTGTTAGGCATCCTTGGATAACAAAGTCTTTATCCACGGGTGTTGCAGAATTGACTCATTATACAATGGGTGAGAGATTTTTTCGCTTTAAAACCGATGGATAAAACATATGATAATTGCTCCGTCGGATGATTTATGGCACTCGCCTACGGCTCGTCATCCTCGGGAACAATAAAATTCATTACACCCTCATTGAATGCGTTTACGATGTCTAAAAGCGGCAGTAGGCTGTGTTGGGGTGACATTATTTGTCAAATTAGGGTTTCCAATTAAAAGAGATAGACAATATGGAGGCAAAATTTGACAAAGCGGGATATGAAAAAGCAATGCAAAAGTCTACGATTGTCAAATTTTGCCTCCATACTACGTCACGAAATAGAGAGAAACCTACAAGCTTTGTTTATACAAGGAGGAGCGAATGATGTCATAAATAAAACCCCTTCTGTAACTCAAATATCCGACTTTTGAAACTCGACTACCTATTCGTCTTTTGAAATTCGAATTTCCGACTTTGAAACTCGAATATTCGACTTTGAAACTCGAAAATTCGACTTTGTGACTCGAATATTCGACTTTAAAACTCGCACTTTTTTTTTACAAAACTTGACTAGATTTAGAATCATGATAACTTTGAATAACGCTCGACAGAGAGATTTAAGGGGAGGTTTTTCCTTTCACAAAGAGCCTTAACGTATCGGGTGTCCCAAAAAAAAACGGACAAAATAATCTTTGAAATTAGTCAGCCATTTCTTAACTGATTTGGATAGACTTGGTCTTAAATTAAAGCTAAAGAATCAGGCTTTCGATGGCGCTGCTGTAGTAGCCTTATTGATACTTGTCTTTAAGGCTTATTTTAGGTGCGTGGGGATTGATCGGGCAACAACCAATGGTTATGAGACCCAAATAGCCTTGAAGACCTTTCTTTTTTCTTCAAAAATCAGTTTTCAGAAGTCCATTTGGCGTAAGCATTAATTTTCTGCGATTTTTCTAAAAAAAGTGTTTTTGAGTATTTTCATGCTTCCATAACCATGACTAAAGTAACATTGATGCACATAGGGCTTAATTTTCAATGATAACTGTTCAGTTGCCCTGGGGGGCGTCTGCGCCACTATTTTCACCATATTCGTTCATTTATAACCGAAAATTAAGATTTATTTGCATTACTGTTCTTTGGTCATGGCCATTAATGCGTGAATACCCAAAAAGACATTTTTAAAAAAAAATACAGAAAATTAATGCTTAAGCCAAATCGACTTCTGAAAAAGGATTTTTGAACAAGAAAGAAAGATCTTCAAGGCTATTCGAGTGTCATACCGATTGGTCGTTCAGCTAAAATAAACCTTTAAAGCAAGTATCAATAGGACTACTACGGCAGCGCCATCTACCGTAGTTTCTCATACAGTCGAAAGCCTGATTCTGTGGCTTTAATTTAAGACCACGTTCATCCAAATCGGTTAAGAAATGGCAGACTTATTCCCAAAAATATTTTGTCCGGTTTTTTTTGGGACACCCGATAGTTTAAAAATTGGCCATAGAGTGCGTTCAAGGTTGAACGGATATAAAAAAGCTTTAGGGCATTGGATTGATAATGAAATTAGATTTCAAATGATATGTATCAAACGCGGTTAATTTTTAAGTTGGGGTTGATAGGGGTTAGGGGGTGCGTTGTCTGATAAGACCGCCTACTCTGTAAAGTGTTATTTTTCTGATGGCACTTTAGAAGAAGCTACATTTCCAAAATATTCCTTTCAACAGAAGTCTTGCCAAATTAAAATATGAAACTTTTATGTAGGTATACCGTCACGCACCTGTATCAACAGAATAGTGCTAAAACCACCAAAATTGATCCAGTTTAAAACAAAAAGTCTAGATAACTTTCGTGCAAAATGAATCGAAGTTACCAAAGGATGAAATAACAATTTAGCACAAATTTCTCCTACGATATCGGCCCTGAAATGAAATAATTCCGCAATTTACGACGCCCAATATTTCACACCATCTGCTACACTCTCAGGCCTTATATTTTGTATTGTTCTTCCTTGGTCCCTCAAGATTTACACACTCCTTCCTCTTTGCAATAATTCCTCCTCCTCGACAACAAGAAAATTAATAACGGATTCACTGTCGCAGGCCCGATTTAATCCCCGAAACGCTGTTAACGGCAACCTATTGGATTAAAATGTAAATCGGATTTGCTTATGTTTCAAATTGGCTTTTCACGGCAAATTTCGAGGGCCTCGTTCCCGAGAGGAATCCCGTACAAATCGTTAAAATTATTTATTTATCCCTCGGGAGCACAAATTATGATTACGCGGGTTGTTGGAAGTTTTCGGCTGAAAATTATTAACTCTCTTCTCTTCTCCCCTCGTACGTTGAACAAGGAGGGAAACTAAATTTAAAGTTATTCATAAATCATAAGTAAGAAACTTCGTCATCACATTTCCTAGGGACGCATGTTCGCTTTTAGCTTTTACTATTCTCGTGGAGGCGTAGAGTATGCAACCGGTCGATTTTCTACTTGTATATCGTGTGGCCTACCTGTTAGGCGTCATCTCAGCCAACTGGATTTGTTGGGCTCGTTGCTTGGCGGCCTGTTTGTGACGTGACAGGGCGAAGAAGAGGGCCAGGATCGCTTTTAACTTGCCGTCGCGCAGCTCCTGGGCCGAAATTCCCTCCAGGCCGGAAACATGCTGGGCCTTCAGGACGCCTAGGCAAAGGTTGATGTTGTCGAGCTGGAACAAAGCGCATCCACCATTTATAAACTGGAAAAATGTTCTCGGGGCTACGATAAAACCTCAATAAAACCATTATAAAACCTTGTCCACATATTAATGTCGCTTCACGTTTTTTAAAGTTACTTTATTAATTTAGCATTATCAACGCCGCCCTAAGGGAACCTCCTTCCCATGAAATTAATCTTAACCCTGCAGCAGTTAAGTTTTTACAAAGGCGTAGAGGGGCCACAACAAAGTTTCTAAAACATCAAAGAATTCGATAGAAAATTGAGATTTTCGAAAAACGCACGAACCTTTTGCCATTGAAATTTTCTTTTTATAATCTGTCCGGGATCCACACGACCGAGATTCACCCGATTTCCATGGCGATTCATTGTTGACAACAATGATTCGCCATGGAAATAGGGTGAATCCCGGTCGTGTGGATCCCGGACAGACCATAGTTACTTTTGACATTTTGACAGATCGTGAGGTAAGAGAAAATTTGATAGAAATAAGAGAAATCAAAAATGAAATTGCTCAGGTAAAGCATCAAAAAAACTAACATGACGCGTTTTTGCATTTTTCGAAAATCTCAATATTTCACCGATTTCTTCGATATTTTTGAAAATCTAGGGTATGGTCGTGACTGCACTTCCAGTCAAGTATGATGCATATTTCTAACTCAGAAAAAATCGTAGAGGATCGATACAGCGAGCGAGTGAGCGAGCAAATAATAAAAAAACGCATTCTGCTACGGCAACGCCAGTAAAATAAGAGTACCTCTATGGTACCTGGTACCTCTGCATTCAGCTAAACTTAAAAAATCATCTTATTTGGTGAATATAAATACCCGGCTTTAAAATTGTTGCTCCTCTAAGAAACATGCAAATAATAATAATTCCGCGAACAGATCTGTCCGAAACTCAAGTGGACTCCATTAGATGTGACCTTGCAATTTGCGTTAAATTGTCTAGAACACAATTCTACGAAGCAAAATGACTTTGAAATTATAACGAATGAACGTCTCCACTACATCAGGCAGCAACAATAATTGGAAAATTTATTTCTTAGAGATCACGAATTGGTTTTATAGCTTAATTAAAGCGATAGAAATGAATTAAAGCAATTATTTTATTATTTATACCTAGTTGTGGCACAGCACGAACGAGGACGATGCGGTTTGTTGGTTGTATTGTTATTTGTTGCTTGGCCGCCGCCATGATTAATTCAGGCATTGTTTCCAATTTACAACACAATTATTTTGCTGCTCATCGAGAAGCGAACCAAAAAAAAATGGTTTTCAAACAAAAAAAGGCAGCAGAGAAGCGACTGGAACCTAATCATCGCGTGGATCCTTGATTTCCGTGTCTTGTATTTAAAATCTTAAATTTGATATGCCTAAATGGCACTTCCCGTTCACCAAGTGCTTCCAAAAGCCTTTCAGCTCTTTAGCTGGTCACCCAATCTCCATGTACCAAGTTTCAGCCAAATCGATCCAGTAGTTATTACAAAATTTCGATTTTTTGACCCAAAGCAGTCTCGCTTCTAAAATTTACTGCACCAAAGCGACTTTTAATACGCTAAGTATTGATAAGAATGAAATATACTCTCCTCACCGAAATTTCCTAAATCTACCCCACCACAGCTTCGATGCAACGGCCAACGTTTGCCTCAATTTGCATAAAGTTTGCAAAATGCTTCCATTTTTAGCACTTCTTCTTAATAATTAAATGACCAAAAGATTACGTAATGTAGGTAAATCTAGGGTAGTTGCAGTTTTCATTTTGGTTAGGTAATCAGAAAAAAAGTTTCGCTTTTTGAAAGCGATTAAGATTCTGTAAACAATTCCCAAATATTTACCTTGATTTAAAAAGATTGCTTTTTTTAGATTCATGTAATTTCAATGAAACTTGAAGCTTTTATAGATATTTTGACAGCTGTCGATCGAACGCCTTTGACATATTATATAAATTTTATAAATTGTAAAAATACATGTAGAAACTTCTACTTTTTCACAGAATTTGTAAATGTAGCATTTCACTTTAACCCAGGTCGGGCGTGCGCCCGGCGCTGATTTACTATGATCTCAAGTACAAATGTTTTCACCCCTAAAATGAAATTTTTCGAAAAAATGGTACTAAGGTTTTTGATTCGGCAATGCAACAGCTATCGAATTCGATAATGATAATATGCCCTTTTGCTAAGAAAAATTCAAAAAGGGACCTTTTTGTCCCTAAAATGGAAATTTTCTAAAAAATTACGCTAAGGTTTTTGATCCAGCAATACAACAGCTGTCAAATCTGATAGTAATAATATGCTTTTTTGTAAAATAAATTGAAGCAAGGGCCTTTTGCCACTAAAATGACATTTTTCGAAAAAATGGCACTAAGGTTTTCGGCTTGAAAAAAAATCAGTTATCAAATCCGGTAATAAAAATATACATTTATGCATAGGTTTTTTTTCACGGCACCATTTTTTGATCAAAAGGGCCCAAGTGTGAATACATTTTTAGAAGCAGAATTTGCAGAGCATTCATATGGTAACGCGAAAAATGGGGGTTTGCATATAAATTTTTAAAGTTGATGTGCCAAAAAGGCACTTTCCGTGAGCCGATGTGACCCAAATTCTAATCAGCACCTACAAATCTCTCACTTAATATGTGTGCCAAATTTCATCTTGATACGTTCAGTAGTTTGAGCTGCAGCGTGATCACAGACAGACAGACAGACACAGACATTTTTTCAAAAACCCCTTTTTTGGGTTCCCTAAAATGTGAAGATTTCATGTTTTTGGCGATTAGATTTTTTTGAATTTTCCGATCGATTCCAGTAACTGCTTCGCGAGCGTAGAAGTTAAAAAGCACTTTAAAGTTTTAGGGTACTAGAGAGCAATATTCCGTAGAGAAGCTGCAGTCCTACAGTGCAATAGATTTAGAAACATTTGCTGTAGCTGTGTACATTTTATACATAAACAGTACGTAATTCATGTAAAAGGCGCTGTAATGCAGTATATTTTAGAAGAAGTGTTGTGTGCGAGTATATTTTGAACTGACCAATCAGGCAACGTTGTTGGTGTGGCATGTGCTGTGGTGGTAATGGTAATGTATACAGAGTGTTCATAATCATAAGGGAGCTACGCCCCTCCAAAGGGGCACTAGAAAAATAAGTTTTCTTAAAATTGATAGGAATGATAGGATTCTTTGGATTTTTACCAACATCATAGGCGTTCGCTCCAGGGGGGCCTTTCACATTTTTTGCAAATTTTCTTTGTTATGGGCATTTTTCGCACCAAGTACATAATAAGAAAATCGAAATCTGAGCTTGTTTTATTCAAAAAACCGCTTTTGTTAAAAATGTCGAAAGTTCATATGGACATACGACGGTTCTTCGAAGAACTTTCTGATTTTTCGAGTGCCCATTGGGAGGGTAATTCTTCAGTTTTAGCCATATGTAATAATAATAATAATAATAATAATAAAGTTTATTGCACATAATTTCTATAGTATAGAGTTTACATGCAATGGGAAGCGGTTAGTATTAACTATCTTCCACCGCTTCCTGACAAAAGCAAAAATTATTCTGATTCGACAATGAAAATAACATAAGTTTAAGTTGAAATTTATAAACAAGAGTTTTCCTTAATAATTAATAACAAAAGAATCGAAAGAAATAGACATGACGAGCGAATGATGAATATGTGAGGCATTCTTAAATATGACGTATAAACATGACATGACATGGCATATAAAATTTAACGGATATCTTTTAATGACTCCTTGACTTTGTTTTTGAATTGATTAACTGGGAGATCCAAATATAGTAAGAACTGATTGAGTATGAATGGCGCTACGTATGAAAAGCATCCTTCAAATTTCTTTGTCAGATGATGGGGTACTGTGAAAGAATTGACCCTTATATTAACCGAATGTGAATCTGATCGTTTCGATAGAAGTTCAAACAAATAAAAAGGTGATTTATGCTGTAAGACATTAAATAAGAAATTTGCGGATAGATACAAAATTCGGCTTTCAATGCTCAGTTCCTGAAGTGACAGTCTATATGGTGTAATATGCTCCCTCGGGGGCACACTGCAAACAAATCTTATGCAGGCGTTCTGGATTCTTTGAAGTTTTTGCTGATTCTGTTTGGTTAAGAAGTAGTAAAACACCAAAGCGCAGTAGTCTATGTTAGGATAAATAAGTGATTTAACAAGCTTTAGCTTCGTAGACCTGTTTATATGCTCCCTAAGCTTATAAAGATTCCTTAACTTTTGCATAGAAGCTTTATAAATATTCTCAACATGTTTATCAAATAACAAAGATCCATCGAACCAGACGCCCAAGTTTCTTGCTGATTTCACCCACTCAATAATGTCATTACCTAAGGTGACGTGAAAACCGGATTCAATAATCGAGCGATGTCGTTCGGAACCGAAAGTTAAAGCCGCGCTCTTACTGCCGTTTAAACGTAAACCATGATTCTTTGAGTATGTACATATGAAGTTTTCTTTTTAAAATGATGTAAGGATGCATGCCCTGTACTTATTTTCACTAATTACGTAGATAAAATAATAATACCTTCCTCGACAAATCTTCTCGCTCAAAATCAATTAGAGCCATTTTATTCGGAAACGGTGTATCTAAGCGACATTTAACACGAGCGTTTTTTCGTGTAAAACAGGCTACAGATTAATATTTCTTTATTGCTTCGTGCGAAAAATGTCCACAACAAAGAAAATCTGCAAAAAATGTGAAAGGCGAATAGGCGAACGCCTATGATGTAGCTAAAAATCTGAAAAAAATCCAATAGAATAAGGCCCCTTACAATATTAACCTAAGTTCCAAATTCAAGATCCTATCATTTACCTACCAATTTCGAATAATTGTAAGAAAACCGATTTTTCTAATGCCCCTTTGGAGGGGCGTAGCTCCCTTATGAAGCATTTGGGGGCCACGGTCTATCAACAACCTTGAATCTATTTTAAGGCAAGGAATCTGACAGTGAAGTTTGATGAGAGCGTAATTCTGGGACACCCTGTATTCAGGAAATACGCGGCCCGTCGTGTCTTTGGAGCACAATGAACACACTACGTATTATATTGTATTATATTGCAGTTTTAATAATTTTAAGCCTTGCAACAGCAACAAACGAGTCATTTTTAAGACTTCTTAGTTTTTAAGACGAAATATTAGAGTGTTCAAGATTTTTTTCAGATTTTAAGTCGAACATCGGAAACTATAGAAATCGCGTCCTTATTGTACAGCAAAGTGAAGTGATTTACGTCCTTATGCAGATCACTTCCTCCGATAAGATCCGTCTAAAGTTGTAAGTGTGCTGCCTGCAGTTGTTATCTTGGAGAAGTCGGAACGCCCATGCTAAAGACCCAATTGAAATTTATGTGCATCCGACACGCGATTAAATTTTATACTACAATGAACTTGACATCGAGATAAAGCTCAGAGCCACTAACTTTTATGAGAAAACGAATCAGAAAATTGAGTCGTGCTCGAGCGTGGTCCTGCGGGGTTGCTTTTGCTTGTCAATGTATAGGTACCACCGTATATGGAGCGTCCGACCCGCCTTACCATATAAAGTTTACCATCGAACAATACATTCAACAGTTGCCTCGTTAAGGTTGCTCACAGATCAAGTTACTGATGAACTTATTATTAACCAAATGACAAGGATTTTACTCCGAGAAGAGTTCTGCCGTGCTAACAGCTAAGTTACCCAAAGTTCAAAGGGCGTATATAGTTTTGACGGAAAATTAGTTAACACCGGAATCTTGTTCAGAATGTCTTTAAATACCACGACGACAATTTTTGTTAACTGTAAATACGTCTTTTGGGCTTAGCACGACAGCGTTGGCCTTTGAATAACCAGTGCGAGTAGAGTGCTTACACTGTGCAACTACCAGTCAAGCAAATTAAAGATTCTTCTCTGGTCCCTCAATTTCTGGAACAATTCTTTGGAAATATATATATTTCATTTACAATTAAAACTAAAACCTCGTTCACAACCACTTTACGTACGTGACAAAGTTTAACAACCGTCAACAATTACAAGAAAAGTCAGAAGCTGTCATGAATAATTATCGACCATTGGTTACGTTACGTACGTAAAGTGGTTGTGAACAAGCTCTTATTTAACATACTTAACATAACAAAGTTTAACAACCGTCAACAATATTATTGGTGACAAGTTCTGATGTTTCTTATAATTGTTGACCATT
Organism: Pycnomerus fuliginosus; assembly: GCA_963924575.1. Classification (NCBI taxonomy): domain Eukaryota; kingdom Metazoa; phylum Arthropoda; class Insecta; order Coleoptera; family Zopheridae; genus Pycnomerus; species Pycnomerus fuliginosus. The sequence continues at coordinate 15,681,447 of OZ004624.1, read as the reverse complement.
GTTAAGGTTCGTTGTGTTATGTACGTTAAGTGGTTGTGTTGTGATTATAGACTTCATTTTACTATGCAAAAAAAGTAAAAGTAATTGAATTACAATTACCAATTAAATTTTTTTAAAGTACCTAATTGAATTTATACAAAAAGTTTTACAAAAAGGGTACTTAAGTACTTCATTTGTTGACACTCAGCGTGAGTCGTAATATGTGTATTGTCTAATAAATATTTCACGTTAAAGTCGAAAAATTGAAGGTTGTGCAAAAAAATGGGCAACCCGATATCGTGCTTACGTCAACTCTCAAAGTCAATGCAGCAATTTCATTGGTCTTGTCTGAGTTGATACGTGACGTAGCATGGTAGGGAAGCGAGGTGCAAGTTCTAGAGCGTTTTTAACGGTTTTCATTGTTTATTTTTAACTTCTACGATTTAGCGCAGCAAGTTAATAAAATGGATCGAAAAATCGAATCGCCAAAAACATCAAACCTTTACGTTTTAGGGTCCTGGGAATCCGAAAAAGTAATTTTTTGCCATTTTGGCACATCAACTTTAAAATTTTAAATGCAAACCCCTATTTTTTACGTCCCCATATGAACGCTCTTGCAATTCTGCTTCCAAAAATTTGCAATGATTCGATTGCGACAATGAAAAATTAAAAATTCTTCACTGCCACAATCAAAACGAAAGCGGCTGGTTTGAGCTCATGGTCTCTCTCAAACAGGGAACGACAGACAGCTGTTTCGATCTCTTGGATCTCATCAATGTCGTGCACCCCGAATGAAACCAAAAACCACAAACTTTGACATCATGGAAGCTAGTAGTCTCCACCTCTCACAGAGGTCGTGGTTTTCGACACAACACTCTTAGTTCGTCGCATTTTCTGTTTAAAGGTTGGCTGGTTTGAGTTTGTGGTTTCATTCGGGGTGCACGACACTGATGAGATCCAAGAGATCGAAACAGCTGTCTGTCGTTCCCTGTTTGAGACCATGAGCTCAAACCAGCCGCTTTCGTTTTGATTGTGGCAGTGAAGAATTTTTAATTTTTTATTGTCACAATCGAATCATTGCATTCACGCCACCTGTTGCTAAACAGGAGTAGTGTCGAAGCCCGGGGCGGAGCTGACTTTGTCAGCCGCTAGTTTTCTTTAGATGTCTTTGACATCATGGAAGCTAGTAGTCCCCACCTCTCACAGAGGTCGTGGTTTTCGACACAACACTCTTAGTTCGTTCCAAAAATTTATTCAGATTTGGTGCCCTTTTGGCAAAAAATCGGTGCAGTCGTGCATTGAAAAAAACCTATGTATAACTGTATATTTTGATCATGGGATTTTATAAGCTGATTTTTTTTTAAGCCGAAAACCTTTGTGTCATTTTTTCGAAAAATGTAATTTTATTGGCAAATATTGGGTTCGATAGCTGTTGTTTCGAAAATTGACATTTTGGGGGCAAAAGTTCCCGTTTTTGAATTTAGTTTTTTAATTTTTCTTAGGAAAAGGGCAAGTTTTCACATTTAGAGTATAATAATCATACTTTATTAAGTAACTGCGTATACGTTCGTTAAGTGTTACTAAGAGTAATTTTTTGATTGTTATACAGGCTGGTTCCCTTTTCACTGCTCACCATTGGCATCTCCTAAACGGTAAGAAATACGGAGTCGGTTAAATTAAAGAAAAATTGCGATTACTTTGTGATAAGAATCTGAAGAGAATCCCGATATCTTGATACGTTCCCGAGTTATTCCGAAAAATCTGAAAATTGCGATTTAAAATTAATATCTCCCTAACTATTGATGCTATTTAAATGAAACTTGAAACTTCTGTATTTTTGACAGCTGTCAATCGAATGGCGTCGACTGAAATTTTCTAGGCCTTCTAGATTTTGAGATGACAGTCAACTTTTGATTCTCTTACCGCCGTAATATTGAATTTTGACACCACGGAATACAGAAAAAATAGATTTCAATGGACTCTTTTGAAAAATAATTGATAAAATTAACATAAAACTATGAAAAAAAATACTACACCAACTTCTTTAATCACATTTTGACGATCAAAACAATTTAATTCAAAATTCAGTATAATAGATTTTGAAGTCGTCTGACTCAAACTTTGGTAAGTTTTTTCAAAACAGTTTCTGCTGGTTACATTTTTGTGTGTCCGATGGTGGTACCATTCAACAAAGCTTTCAAAGTAGGTAAGTATGTTTTAACTTGAAAAGTTAGAAAAATCGGTAACAACTAAAATGAAAAAGTTACCAAATCTAGTAACTTTTACCGAACGTTAACGTATAATATAGCTTATTCTGAATTGTAAACACTTTATGAACTTAAATTTGGTTGCCTCGCCGTCGTGTTTTTATCCAGTTTGTCCCCGTTTAACTTTCAAGTTCCAAGTAACCAAATTTTCGCAAAAAGACCTTTTAACCGACAAGAACTCGATAAATTTCCATTTGGCTACCGAAAGCGGCAATTTTTCACAAACTTTATAAACTCCAGAAACAGTAAATTGCGTTTCAGTCTGAAAGCCGAGTGATAAATGTGCCTGCTCGGTGTGAAATACCCCATATTCGTAATGGTAATGACGGTCGTGTTCGAGTTAATAACTTCATACGTCAACACACGGTCCCTATTTTTTTTTACAATACTTTCAATGCAGGTATTGCTGGCGACATTGTGTGCAATTTGTTCGGCTCGGCCGTAAACAATTAGTCGCGCCGGTGCAAAAAGGCAATTTCTGCGTTGGGTTGTTGAACTACAGATCGTTTACTAATCTACTACGTGGATGTGGATATGAAATTGTTGCTGGCGGATTAATCAAACTGCAGCCCTCGGGGAAGTTATTATTGTAAATGATATAATAGCTAAGAACTGACATAGAAGATCCACCGAGAAATGGGTAATTTTCACAAAGTAAAACAAAGAACTAATTTGTACTAAAGTTCGAAATTCACAATTTTAACTTCTACGCTCAAGGCGGAGCAGTATATAAAATCGATCAAAAATTCGAAATTGAACTGACATCAAATCTTTACGTTTCGGGGTCCCAGGAACCCAAAAAACCTATTTTTGAAAAATGTGTGTCTGTGTGTCTGTGTGTGTGTCTGTCCGTGTGTCTGTCCGTGTGTCTGTCCGTGTGTCTGTGGACACGCTACAGCCGAAACTACTGAACTGATTTTGATGAAATTTGGCACACATATTCAGTGGGAGATTTGTAGGTGCTGATTAGAATCTGGGCTACACCGGCTCACGGAAAGTGCCTTTTTGGCACATCAACTTTAAAAATTTAAATGCAAACCCCCATTTTTCGCATTACCATATGAATGCTCTTCAAATTCTGCTTCTAAAAATGTATTCACACTTGGGCCCTTTTGACCAAAAAATGGTGCCGTGAAAAAAAAACTATGCATAAATGTATATTTTTATTACCGGATTTGATAACTGATTTTTTTTCAAGCCGAAAACCCTAGTGCCATTTTTTCGAAAAATGTCATTTTCGTGGCAATTTATTTTATTGTCTGTGCGGGAGAGGAGCTGATTAGATTTTGAAGCCGATCAGTCAACCCGAAGTGCCCTTTTGGCATAGCAACTTTCTTATTTTAAATATTTAAAAATTTAATAAATGCTGCTGTTATTAATCCAATGCAGTGCGGCGTAGAAGTTCCTGCCGTCTCCGAGACCGCCTTTTTTTTTCTGAAATCTAAAAAACGTAAAACTCAAAAATTCAAGTTTTGACTTTGGACCACTGATCTGCCTTCGAATTTTTAAATTTTTAGAATTGTTTGCACGTGAGTATTTAAATCAATATTGTTTTCTTTTAAATGTTTTTACCCCTCTTTCCGCAAAGTGGTTCCGCACATTTAGAGGAAAGACTGCCATGGCCGATGTCAAATTTCCGTCAGCCGTCACTTTAGTGTTACGTCACCGTTAAAGCCTTTGTTGATATGGTGTTCTCTGTCAAATTGTACCTAAAGCGCTTTCCTTTTGCACATTTATCTTAGAAATCGTACTTAATCTTAGCAATTTGATTGGTTCATTTGAATTTTGACCAAATCAGATTGCTGAGATTAACTCAGACTCCTGAGATAAGTGTCCAAGAGGCAACCGCCAAATATGTGCAGAACCTTCGTGTACGACGTCACACGATAGAAAAAGATTTACAAGACTGGAGAGTCCGTTAAACAATCTTTTCCCTTCTACACGTTTTTCAGTAGTAGTTCAGAAAGTGTCAATTGAATTTCAGAATCCGTCAGTTGTAGTTCAGATTAGTCAGTTCAAATTCAGAAAGCGTCAATTGAATTTCAGATTGGTCAATTGGTTTTCCGAAAACATCAATTGAAATTCAGAATTCGTCAATCGTAGTTCAGAAAACATCATTATTTGTATTTCAGAATGCATTTATTAATTCAGTTGCTTCGGCATTCTGAACTACAATTGAGGGATTCTGAACTACAATTATTGATGAATTCTGAAATTCATTTGACTATTCTGATACAATTGACGCATTCTGAAATTCTACTACAATTGTCGGATTTTGAAATTGAATTGACGGATTCTGAAATTCTATTGACGCTTTCTGAACTACATCTGGAAAAGGTATTTGCAATAATATTTTCTGCTTCCCCCAATCTTCAATCTCACCTTCCGATCTTCATCGAAACGAAACCAACTCGCATTCTTCCTTTAATTGCATTCCTCACGCGATGACACGCCCAAAAAAATTATTGCAGCGTATAAAAATACGATTTTATGCCCTCTTTTGTGTGCGTCCGTGCTTTATCGCCGCCTGCATAAATAATGTCTGTTATGATAAACGGTTGCAATTCTCGTGATGATTGTGTATGCACGATGTTTTATACACCCAAAACAACTTTCCGTTTATTACCAAAAAAGGCGAAACGCCGGTCATACGCCTGACTCTATTTTCCATTTAGGTCATTAACGATCGCTCGGATTTGCATGAACGAAAGTGCATTGTCGGAATTTATATTTAATTTTCAGAGATTTTATTTTTCGTTTCAACTAACTTCCCATTGGCAATAAATAACCCTCTCCGGCAGATAATAATTCAAAATTAATTATAGCTTCACTAAATTATATAACTGGAGATGATGATGCCTTCGAGCTGAAAGATCCGTTTCGAGAAAAAAAAAATAATACGCGAACCCGACTGTGTAATTGATCAGGAATGACTAGCGGGTTTTTCTAAAAACTTTTCGACGTTTCTATGGAAAGGGTGATTTTTTCAAGCGCTCGTTAATAAATCGTTATTTAGTCAATTAAAGTCGTGAAAAAGTGATTAAACGTTTGGCCTCAATTCCGAGATATTAAATTTGATGTTTGCTGCACGCGTTGCTATCAATTGAATTAAATGTGGAGGTTGACGTTTGAAATAATAATTGTCGAATTGAAGATCTTGAGGCGATAGTCAAATTTCAGGTAGACAATCGAGGCCGTTTTTTCCAACCCGTTAAAGTGAAAATGACACAATTTCGAATCTCTTTTTTACGAAATAATAATAAATGAAGCTTCTATTAATAGTTTCTCGTCATTTTCTAACTAAAATAGATGAGTCAATGACTTTTCGTAACGCAATTTCACAATCGCTCCTGAACATCGAACCCATTATTACTTATTTTTTGATGAATATCTATTTAACATACATAAGCGACAATTTCTAGTCAGCTGTACGGTCACGCAAAGGTTAGCTACAATGGAGGAGCTCCATAAAAAAATCTTTTTGTCTCCTTTGCCACCTGTGATGTTTCTGAATAGCCTCTCGTTAGACATAGTACATCGCGATGTTTTTTCCTCTTCTTCTAATTTAATCCGCTGTTGACGTAATCTAAATATTTTCGTTAGGCGGAAGAAATTAACGTCAAAAATCAGGTGCCCCTTGATATAAAAATAAGTAAAAATATTTACCGGGGTTTGGCTGGCGCACGACGCTTCCGGCATCCTGGCAAAGCCGAAAGATTACGAAAGAGAGCTATAACTGTTAAACGGCGAGTACTAAGTGGAAAGAAATCGTTGGTAAATCATAATATCTTAGTTATGCTTAGTAAACAAACATTGGGTTTACGTTGTTCAATAACCTCTGCTTGGACGTGTTAAGTCAGTTAAGTCTACCGTGCAAGATTTCCCGTTAATTTTTTTGTAAAATATTGTTCTTATAGGCAAATATTCAAAAGAAACAAATTCAGTTCTTTTCTCAAAATTGTTGATCATGATTGCAAGTATACAGGGTGTCTCAGAACGCTCGCACCATATTTTAATGAAGTATTCAGGATTAAATTTTGAGTCGATTCGTGTTTTTGAAAATTCCCAGGGTCCAATAGTTCACGAGTTATAACAGATTTGGGAGGACCAATCAGATTTCAGCTCTGAATTGCTTCATAAGGTAATTTAATGTTAGACGCACTATTTCCTAGGTAACAAGATTCCATCAATGAAAATTTAACATTGTTGTATCTTGTTACCTAGGAAACAGTGCATCTAACACTAAGTTACCTTATGAAGCACTTCAGAGCTGAAATCCGATTGGTCCTCTCAAATCTGTTATAACTCAAGAACTATTGGACCCTGAAAATTTTCAAAAACACGAATCGACTCAAAACTGAATCCTGGATACCCCATAAGAATTTGGTGCGAGCGTTCTGAGACACCCTGTATACTCATTCTGTTGCAAATTGTATACTCTTTCAGTTTAGTCACGTGAAAAATTCACGTAGGATCAACAGTTTTCGAGATATAAAGGAAAAACGTCAGTGGGATCCATGTCCTCCACTATTTTTTTTGATATTGCGGCTAACGCACACGCAGGATTTGTCAGGACTTTTAATATGTTAAGTACATAAAGTAGAACACTTCAAATCAAAAAACCATTGCCTTCTAATTATTTCCACATTTCTTTCTAATACGACTGCTGATTTTGTAACTTAAAAATATATGTTTTTTTACAATTTTTGGAATGTATAGGTTTCCTCCAAATCCCTCAACCAATCTTGCACAACCAATAAAGTTTAAAGTTTCCAAGAAGGGTGGAGAATAAGATTTTTCACTTTTGATAATATAAAGAGACCCCCGGATTTGTGTCAATATTTGCGAATTAACAGATTTTGAATTTTGAGAAAAATATAAAAATATTGATAAAAGCGATTTTCAAGAAATGTATTTCGAATTATTTACCAAATGAAATGAGACTGAATATAGTCTTATTGATTTTCAGTCAGGTACCTAGCTGTCAAAATATTTTACTTTCTAAACTTGAATGTATACCGGGTGATTCAATTTGGTATTCGCCCCCCCGTAACTATTTTATTGCAACAGGAAAATATATAAAACCATATATATTTGTAAATTGCATGACAAACTCCATGAAGTCACGTCAATAAATCGTCAATATGATGACATTATGTCAAAATGACGATTGTCAACTTTTTTTCTTCAAATGACATGCTGTATATTTCTTAGCGGATTCTTGTAGACGTTTTTTTTCTACATTTAATTATGTAAAAAAAGTTCACAGTTTCACTAGAAGAATTCCGAAAAAAAATTTATTTTATTAGGCATAATTTGAAAGTTTCTTGTCAATAAACGTAGTGAGCCGTGGAAAAAATTGAATTATGGTGTTGCCTAATGTCGCCCTCACACGAAGGGTCCTGTTTTTCAAAAATTATAATTGATTTACCTGTTAGATCGTTAATAGTTATAATGTTATTGTTATTCACTAGTTATAAGGTAAATGGGGTATTATTGTTATTAAAAGGGTAAGTAATAATAATTCTTTGAGAAACTACAGTCCTTGCGATGTGAGTGACTTAGACTACACTATAATTCAATTTTTTCCATGGCTAACTACTTTTATTGACAAGATACTTTCAAATTATGCCCAACAAATCAATTTTTTTTTCGGAATTTTTGTAATAAAAGTGTAGACTTTTTTTACATAATTGAATGTAGAAAACAAATGTCTACAAGAATCCGCTAAGAAATATACAGCATGTCATTTGGAGAAAAAAAATTGACTATCGTCATTTTGACATATGTCATCATATTGAAGATTTAATTACGTCATTTAATAGAGTTTGTCATGCGATTAACAAATATATATGGTTTCATAAATTTTTCTGTTGAAATAAAAAAGTTACAGGGGGGCGAATACCAAACTGAATCACCCGGTATAATAGTTCCTACTCAGTACTTGATGTTTGTTTAAAAGAAAACACGATTTCGAGCCTACAATGAAGGATTTTTTTGGACTTCTTCATACCTCTAGCAGTGAACTATTTAGCTTAAGAAAAAAATCTTTTGAACTTTCAACAATCTAAAGGCGCCTACACACGTTCCAGTTTTTCATCAATCTCGGAATTTCGTTGAGGATTCCATTTGTAGTACGAATTGTTGAATTTTTAGCTAATTTCTTTCGCACATTTTAATAAAAATCGATAAATAAGATCTTGGATCAGTTTGAACAGGAAAATTGGTAAAAGCTATCGTTGTATTCGAGAAAAAATTCATTTTCAAATTCACAATATAACGGGTGGCGCGCAAAAAACCGGATTATAGTTGTTTTACTTATATTTATCGACTCCACTGAAGTGTAGCAAAGTCCAGCACAAAAGAAAATGCTGTTTCTGGAGTGACAAAGAGTTAGAGAAAAAAATGTTACTGCACACTTTGAAAAATGAAATTTTCGGGCTTCCAGTCCATCGAAAAAAAATTCCGAATACAGAATTCTAAAGAGAAAAGAACTATCTTGCAATTGGTGACATGCGCGTTCTGATTGGTTGCCTAAATCCACACTAATTTTTAAATATTTGTGGCTACTATGATGGTGGTGCCATATATAATTTATTGCAGCTGCAAAAAAGCACATTTTTTTGTGTAGTACCGTGAGGAATTTCAATGAAATAGGCCGAATAATACAAGTTATAGGCAACCAAAAAGTGTCCGGTTTTTTGCGCCCCATCCTGTAGTAGGGAGTCGGATTGTTCGTGCATTTTTATATTCGTTGGTAAAATATAAACTAAAAATATAAACGGTAAAAAATCAAGAGCAATAATGTTAAAAACTCTGTGGAAACTTTAGAGGTCACAAATGTTATTCAGCGAGAAAATCCACTTATAAAATTTTACCTAATTACGAAGGAATATTTAAATCTTGACTATCTTGTACTTAAGTGAAATTTTTTATACGAATATTTTCGGGATTTATTAACGATTTTGGTAATTTATTTGTGATTTTATCAATTTTGTCAACCTTATGAGGATTTTTAGCAACTTTGACCGATTTTCGGCAACTGGCAATTTTTAGTAACTTCCAGCTATAATAAGGGTTTTTAGTATAAAAAAGGCAGCAGAGAAGCGGCTGGAACCTCCCCAACGCGTGGGTCTTTGATTTCCGTGACTTGTGTTTAAGATTTTAAAGTTAATATGCCTAAATGGCACTTCCCGTTAACCAATTGCTCCCAAAAGCCTTTCAGCTCTTCAACGGGTCACCTGACCTCCATGTACCAAACTTCAGACAAATCCTTCCAGTAGTTTGGGCTATAACGTGGTTTCAGTGTTATTTCAAAATTTCGATTTTTCTACCCAAAGGGTAATAAATGCGAATAAATTTTATTTCATTTAAAACCAGAATTCGAAGACCCTTCTGATGGTGGCAATAAATCTTTCAAAAATTTGTTTTGGATGGGTAAATGAGAGAATACTTTAAATTTGGAAATTGGTGTGCCAAAACGGCACTTTCCGTAGGTCGATTGAATCCAACATTTGTTCAGCTCTTCGACGTGTAATACAATCCCCATGTGCAAAATTTTAGCCAAATCGGTTCAGGGGCTTGGGCTGTACCGCGATTTTAAAGTCCGATAAAAATCTCGATATTTTTAGTTTTTGGTCAAAAGGGCACTCACAGTGAATACATCTTTGGAAGCAGAATCTGAAGGCCTTTCTTATTGTGACGTGAAAAATGGGGGTTTACATTTAAAATTTAAAAGTTGATGTGCCAAAACGGCATTTCTGGTTGCACGATTGGCTCCAAAAGCTTTTCAGATCTAAGTTGGGTTATCACATGCACACGTACCAAATTTCAGCCAAATCGGTCGAGTAGTTTGAGCTGTGGCGTGTTTACGAACGAACGTACGTACGTACATACATACAGACACATTTTAAAAACCACTTTTTTGGGTTCCTGAGACCTCAAAACGTACAGATCCGGTCTTATCTCGAATTCGAAAATTTTAGTGATTGCAGTAACCTCCCTTTTTTTTTAAATGGTGAAGTGGAGTGGGGAGGTTAAAAGACGGAAGATGTGCGCGTGGCTTCTGCGCATAGTGCGCTTGGAGGGATGGCGCGTAAAGAGAGATAAATTGTTACAGACACGCAAGTTAGCACGCAATAGGAAATGTACCACCTGAGGTCAAGCACCAATTACGTCGTAGTGCGCTAGACGACGTCACGATTAGAAAAGGACCTTCTTATACTAAAAACCCTTATTGTAACGTTAATTTCGTCATTGCGGGTGAACCTAAGAACTAATTCTGTTATCTCAAATTGGAAAATTTTAGTGTTTGCAGTAGTCAGTACCTAACCTCTCTTTTTTTAAGTGGTATGGGAAGGTTGAAATAACCAGGCAGACATTATAATAAACAGAAAAGCAAAAATCTAAATATTTTGTTTGAAATGTTGGTAACACTGATAAAAGGCCAGCTGTCATTAATTTAGCTGTAACTGAAAATTCACAGTTCACTGTGCCCATTAGATACTACCAACTTGGAGAAAGTTTTAATGACATGAAGTTCCCAAATTATACAGGGTTAGCACAAAGTCCCGAAACGGTCCATTTTCTTCGCTATTTCTTTTTATTCTAATTCCAATTTTGCAGATTGAGAAAATTGAAGAAATAAGAAAGCAAAAACAAAAAAAGGAAATGTAATAGAATATAGCGCAGCTGAACTTGTACGAAAAAAATAAGGTTGCGATTTTGAAAAATGTTGTTTGACTGATTTCTTCGATATTTTTGAAAATCTAGCATGGCCGTGACTGAACTTTTACATGTTTTTAACTTAAAAAAATTCGTAGATTCCGATTCGTTTAAAAAACCATTGTTAGGGTCTCTTCCGGAAGTCCCAGAAAATGTTTAAATACATTTTTGAATTCCCTGTATTTAATTGTGCGTTGGTAACAAATTTCACATTACAATCTTAAGAAAAAGGCGGTCTCGGAGACGGCAGGAACTTCTACGCCGCACTGCATTGGATTAATAACAGCAGCATTTATTAAATTTTTAAATATTTAAAATAAGAAAGTTGCGATGCCAAAAGGGCACTTCGGGTTGACTGATCGGCTTCAAAATCTAATCAGCTCCTCTCCCGCACAGACAATAAAATAAATTGCCACTAAAATGACATTTTTAGAAAAAATGGCACTAAGGTTTTCGGCTTGAAAAAAAATCAGTTATCAAATCCGGTAATAACAATATACATTTATGCATAGTTTTTTTTTCACGGCACCATTATTTGGTCAAAAGGGCCCAAGTGTGAATACATTTTTAGAAGCAGAATTTGAAGAGCATTCATATGGTAATGCGAAAAATGGGGGTTTGCATTTAAATTTTTAAAGTTGATGTGCCAAAAAGGCACTTTCCGTGAGCCGGTGTAGCCCAGATTCTAATCAGCACCTACAAATCTCCCACTGAATATGTGTGCCAAATTTCATCAAAATCAGTTCAGTAGTTTCGGCTGTAGCGTGTCCACAGACACACGGACAGACACACACACAGACACACAGACACACATTTTTCAAAAATAGGTTTTTTGGGTTCCTGGGACCCCGAAACGTAAAGATTTGATGTCAGTTCAATTTCGAATTTTTGATCGATTTTATATACCACTGCTCCGCCTTGAGCGTAGAAGTTAAAAATGGAAAATGGACCGAGTAATAATAACCTTGTATAATAGAAATAGCTGCTTTTTTGCTTAAGTCAATAGCAGTGTTATCTACTTCTATACTTCGTAAACTGTAGGGCTATATTAGCAAAAATTTCAATGTTCTTTTATGTATCAGTTGTTGTCACATAGGTAACAAGAATTTGCAGCAGTCCCAAAAAATACCTATTATACGGTTTTATACAAATTTTGATCTAGGAAAACTTGATTTTGAGCCAATAGATAAGTACAGGAATTTTTGGTGCTTTCTATTACTTTTTTGCAGATTTTACAATAAACTTTTTAATTTTCTTAGTAAAACGGATTTTCAAGAACTATATTTACAAAAATACTACTTATATTATTGTTTTTACTCAGACTCCTCAGACTAAAACGTCGCTAAAACGATATGTTGAAAGACCACAATCTTTCATTCAAAAAATCAGTTTCACTTCCCTCTAATTTATACCTACACCCACAAACCCTCCTTTAACGTGTCCACAGATCGTAACGTATTTACAATAAGGTGTAACAACAGGTGGGTGTTGTATTGTCTTTTTCCAAAAAAAAATTACATGCAACCTATGCAGTTGGCGTCAAATTAAAATTTTAATAATTCCCCAACGACAATCTTTATCTTTGTTTACATAAATTGGCAATCATCACAAAGTCAAATAACCGGCGACTAAGGTGTATCACAGTAACCGCACGTACTTGTCGATATAATATTCCACCTAGAAACTAACGACGCAAAGCTTTTAACCACCCAATTAATTATAATTATTATACAATTTAATTGCAGTAATTACCACCAAGCAGCACTATAAAAAACATAAACCAAACTTTGAACAACCACTCCACTCAACGAAATGGACATAAAAATCAACAAAATTACGGTACGACTTACGAATTGATCTGGGTCGATCTGTTGTGCACGAAATTATAAATAAATAAATTAAAAATAACAAACGGTTTGTTTATGCGAACACGAACGGCACAGGAACATAGCGGACCGGTTGCCTTATTGGAGGTACCACCGCGTTGTGGTACCAGGACGAAGGAGCGATTCCATCTCTGCGGAACGCGAGTTTGTGACTAAGTCAGGGCGATTCGTGCACCGAGAGAATCAGGTCCCCACCTCGGATTATTCGGAATAAAAACAAATCTTCATCACCTACGAACTGTTACACAATGGGTGCAAGAGGTAACGTAACCGGCGGTGTTATACCTACTGGGCTGGAAAATCGATTTGGAGATGACCCAGAGCCGCGAGGAGAAACAAACAAAAAGATCTGTAATTAGAATTAGACAGACAATAATTAATTCCAGTGGAAATTGAAGCTCAAATTCTGTTGTGAAAAGTTAATAGAATTGAAAGTTTAGACGTTACTATTTTGGTACATTATTAGGTCACTGAAAATGACAAAAATGACATTTACCTTTCCCTGACATATTTATTTCTTGTCACCTATACAGGATGTCCCGAAATAACGTCACAATATAAAAAAATATAAAGAAAACTTCATATGAACATATGTTCGAAAGTGCATCCTTAAAGTGCTGACCTTAGGTATAGGTGTCTCTCAAAAACAGGTATTTATTAATTATTTTTGAAACGGTTGTAGTCGTTAGTGACAGACTAACGACATTTGTGAAGCAAGTCAACTTGTTTTTTTTTTTAAATTTGTTACCATCGGCATGCCGCATGACATGCTTTAATCGCGTTTTTCTTGAAAACGGTTGATCCTATGACTTAGCATCAAACGTACGTAAAGTTATTCTGTTTCGCACGCCTATGGTCGTCAGTTATCTTTTTTATTGCCACCAGATAATGTGTCGCCCCAAAATTACCGCAGAACCAAAATTTCGTCATTCTGGCTCAAACCGGTTCAAAAATAATTAATAAATATCTGTTTTTGAGAGACAACTTAAGGCCTGTAGCGCCCCCAGGAGGCCCTTTCGGACATTTTTTCATATATCGGTCGATAACTCCATTGCTGTTAGAGATAGCTAAAAATTGTTAAATACAAAGTTGCAGAGAGTCAAAAAAGGCACATTTTAAAAATGCAATCCTGTATATAGGCTGTCCCACTAAGGAGTAAGAACACGAACATAGGTTTTTTTAAATAGAACATCCTGTATTTTAATTTTTTATTAGATTCTATGATGAATTCCAAGTAAAATTCATTAATCATGTTTTCATCTGAAGCGAATGGTTTAGAAGATATTGGCAATTTTGCGGGAAAAATTACATTTGCAGTACTTATTTTGAAAAATCACCCCACAACCAATTTTCAACCTTTGGTCTTGGAAATTTAGCATGTCATTAAGGAAGGCTTGGGCTATACTTAAAGACCTTGAAAACGGCCTTAGCTTCTCAAGTTCGCACCCAGTAACATTATGAACCTTCAAAAATGTAGAGGCTAATATTTCGAAATTTTTAAATGGCACCACTATCAAATGTTAAAGCCATAGGTTGTAAAATTAAATTTGCTTTCGTTTAATGTAAAATGTTCCTATATCCAAGTTTAGTATTTTTCGAATTATTCAGTAAAACACAATTTTCATCTTTTTCTTCCTGATGTTTTTAGACGGTTGGCCCTGACTGCATTTCTTTTGACTTTTCTTCCCATTTTTAGGCGTAGAATCAGTCACCGAAATATTGTGACATTACTTCGGAACACCTGTATATTAAGCTGGATCCACACAGTGTGTAACAAAACACGTTATAACAGGGTGTTCAATTTAAAACGAAACACCCTAATTTGATCAAAAATCGCTCGAACAGGTCGATTTTTATTTAAAAGACACTTCAATCCATGTTCGATGAAAGTCCTCGCCAACCCCAACTTCAAAATTTCAAAATAATGGCACTTATGATACATCATTTTTAAGCTAATTTCCGCTAATTTCATTATGGCGAATTCAATGCTGTTAATGTTTTTGATATTTGTTTAAGGTTGGCGTTTCGTCGGTTCCCGCCAGAATAGGGTTTTTTTGCTTCTGATTTAAATTTCTGGCTTTTCAAATTTGTACAATAATGTTGGTTTTTAATAATAATAACAATAATAATTTATTGCTAAAGCGGAAAAACCACATATGTTAAGGCAATTTACAAAAAAAAGATGTATACCTACGGTAAATCCATTGAAAAAAAATTTGTAATAACATTGGTGTATTATTGAATGAGAAAGAGCTAAATAAAAGAAACAAAATAAATTAAATGATTGCAAGTGATTTAGACTTACAATTTACTATCATTAAACAAATCAAACTCATCAGTTAAGTAATTTAAATTAAAGTACACAAAGGCGAATTTTGACCATAATTGGTTCTGTGAAAGGGCACTGCAAGCAAGTCTGGTTCTCTAATTACATAACTTTAAATTCTTATATTAAACACTTAAAATTTCAGGCGAGTCAATTTTGTTATTAAAAAATTTTATTCCAATTGGCGCGAAATCGGAAAATTATAAACCAGTGTAGTTTTAACAATAATTTGTTAACCAACGTGTTACATTAGTAAACGTACAGGAATGAAAAGAAATGTAAGCTGATAGTACTTCTCAAATTTAAATTAGAAGCAAAAAACCGGCGAAACGCCCACCTTTCCACATTGCTCTTTATGGCCAAATTCTGAACCATATTACGGCCCTTCGTGGCACATCATTTTAAAGGATATGAAATCCTCCGTAAGCAAGTGCAAACATTTTTGAAATCCATCAACTCCTTCAAAAGTTACAGTAAAATTCATAATTATTTCTAGGCCCAGAACAGTTCATGTTCCTCATTGTAACTTTTTAAGGAGCGGATGGACGTAAAAATTCTTGCACAGGTTTAATACCCTTTAACAGGCACCTTGCATCAATT
Source organism: Pycnomerus fuliginosus (assembly GCA_963924575.1). NCBI lineage: Eukaryota > Metazoa > Arthropoda > Insecta > Coleoptera > Zopheridae > Pycnomerus > Pycnomerus fuliginosus. The sequence goes on along the minus strand of OZ004624.1, from coordinate 15,665,665 downwards.
TTGTTTGTAATGTTAAATTGAAGTTCGCGATATATTTGCACAACAGCGTTTCCGAATTATTCATTTATTTACAAACAAGCAAACCTTTTTTAAATAAAATTGATGTTCGCGGACGATTCCTTGTATCTTCATTTCGCAAAAGCCTCTCTAAATTGTCTTTGCTCAGTCGGTGGTGAACTGTCCAGCGGTGGGTGAACTTTCCGGTGATGAATTGTTTCGCGGTGAACTGTCGGTGATGAATTGTTTCGCGGTGAATTGTCGGTGATGAATTGTTGGTAATGAATTATTAGCGGTGAATTTACCAGATGCCACAATTGTTACAGCAAATGAAAAAAACCGTTATTTCTACGACGGTTTTTTTCTCTTTTCTGTAACAAACTTTATACAAGAGAAGGAAAACCGTCGAAGAAATAAAGATTTTTGTTCTCTTTCTCTAAGAAATTTTATATAACTAGTTATATTATACAACGTGTTTCGTGTAGTAAGTATAGTAAAATTTATATTTCAAATTTAAAATCACAGTTGAACTGTAAAATTTACACCTCAGCTACAAGTTTTGAACGTAAAATTCACAGTTCAACAGTGGTGGAATTTGTAAATTGACAGTTGAACTGCAGTTTATTAAAGGCAAAATAGAAGTGTTAATTTTGCAGTTTAGCCATAGTAAAATTTACAGTAGAGCTGTAAAATTCACATTTCAACGGTAATTTATAAGTATGTGTGAATTTTACAATACAGAGATAAAAAATATTCACTACTTTGTCGGATAAAGATTTAATGTGTCAACATAAATATGAATACTAATGCACGCGTAAATTGGTTTCCAAGCTTCCAACGAAACACAATTAAAAAAGATCTCATTGGGTAAAAAACAGCTGTGACGGACATCCAGCCAATGAGGTGAGCACGCTAGAGAACCAACATGCGCGCGCCGTTCAGTTAAAACTGGAAACGTCTATTGAAAATTTTACTTTTCACGTGTAAATCTACAGTGGCGCTCTAACATTTAACAACTGAAATGTTAATTTTACAGTTTAAGTAATTGCCTGATGGAAAAAATTACATTTCCAATTTAAAACTGTTGAACTGTATAAAATCTACAATAATATACGTTGTAAATACATTACACTCGGTAAATTCAAGTCCTATTCCACAAATAACTGAAGTACTGTTTATGACGCGGTTCGGAGAGTTACTTTGACCCAAAAGTTTTATTTCTGATTCCAGGCAACTATTTTGTATTTTGTGTTAATGCCTATTCTAACGGAAGTAGGAGTAGCTCTGAAGCTTTGTTAACATCCACTTAAATTGACATAAATTAAGAAATTAAGGGCAACCTTCGAGAAAATGCCATGGAAACTGCATTATTAACAAGGTTATGTGTCCTTAATTCCTTAATTTATGTTAATTTAAGTGGATATGAGCAAAGCTTGAAACGTGTGCTAAGGCCGAAAATTACAATTCGAGTGACAGCCAATGAGAGCACCGGTTGCTAAGAAATTGAGCTATCTACCTACTTGTGGAAAAATGGACCAAGCCTACAAATCACTCGTAAATTTTACAGCTGTGATTAAATTTACATTTCAAGTGTGAATTTGACACACATGAAATTCATGTGTTTTACAGCTGAAATGGATTTTTTCATTTGAACTGTTGAGCTATAAAATTAACATTTCAACAGTTTTTTCGAAATTTTACAGTTCAAATGTGCAAAACCCATGAAGCGTAAGCCTTACAATTTAACCGTATTGTAAAGGTAACGTGGATTTACAATTGAAGCGTAAAATTTTAGATGTAATTTCACACATGAAGTGTAAATTGAAATACTAAAGTCGATTGGCAACAGAAATTTTCACCATTCTACTAACATTTTAAAAATAATTTCTAAGTTATTTTAATTATTGTTAATTGACATTATCGGAAAATGTAAGAGTAATACAGTTAGGTATTTTAAGTATTTTCGTCAATTAATCACAATTTCAAGAAAACGTCACAACACGGAGAATTCCCAGGAATCTTTTTGTTAACTCAACTCAAGACTTAAATCGCAACAGACCTCGAATCCGAATCCATCATGTTCTCATCACATTCTATTAAGCGCTCTCCATAATGGCAACATTTTTTGCTCCGTAAATGGAATTCTTGCAGACTGCAGAACTAATTGCCACCACTTAAAGGGAATGATCCCAAACACTTCATGTAAATAGTAAATACTAAATTGTAATTGTTTTTTTAAATAAAATGACGAAGCTAAAAATAGCTCGGCATCAGAGATTGAAACTTCAATAAACGCCCTGCCCCGATTACATCGATAATAATCTCCAATTTACATAATTATTACATCAGCAGTAAGGCTAGACTAATTCATACCGGAATGAATTAGTACCTCTCCATTCATGAGTTTTACAATATTGATACTCGAATGAAGGTCACAACGGTACCTGCATTTTCGTCAAAAAACTGGTCGCCATTATACAAAAAGGAGACGATACGGAGAGGGGTTAACCACTGGGCAGTTTTGAACATCAGTTTTCTGGAATGTTGGAAATTTTCTAGCAATTTTGGCAATTATCTAGCGAACTTGTCAATTTTTGACGATTTTTGGCGATTCTTAGCAACTTCTATCGAATTTATTCTCTTACAATATGAGATTTGATTTAAGACTCATTCTACTTACCTTACGATAAAGTCAAAAAAATTACGGTTTTAAACAGTTTTACAATGTATGTGTTTTACATTTAAGTTGCAAAATCTGGCCCCTCAAAAAAAGATGAAAACCACTAAGCGATTTTGGTGGAATTTTATGAATTTTCTGACAATTTAGGGATGGGGTTTACGGCTTTTTTAGGATTTGTTCTGTAGCTACGTGGATGTGAAGTTTGTTCCGCTAAATTGCTCCAAAAAATGGATGCCGTGTACGTCCGGCAACGCAGCAAATTCACCTGCCTGATTGTTGTAAACCAAGATGACAATTAAATGTCAAAATTAAAAACGCAATTTATCACGATATAGAGGACTTTTAGGCAATTACCTCACTGAAAATGGTTCCATTTGAACATTATGGATCATACCACGTCCACTTTCGTAGGTGTCTTGCAAAAATTACTTAACAAAATCACTGCTTAAAGTTGCTCGTGTCAGGGCCCCAAATCTGCGTAATAAGGTCAACGTAGATCAAACCAATGTCCAAAACATTTAGGTGCATTGCCTATGATGGCATTTTCATAAAGAGATTTACAAAAAAAATATGGGAACCGTCTGCTCCCTCGCAAAATATAGTTGATAGAATCGAGACATGGGGGCGGCCCCAAACAGGTCAAGGAGGTCAACGTAGATCAAACCAATGCGCGGAACACTTAGAGGCAACGCCTACGATGACATTTAGAGAAAAAAAATATAAAAAAAATAATGGGAACCTCCTACTCCCGCGCAAAATATGTTGATAGAATCGAAGACATGGGGGCGGCCCCAAACAGAACAAGGAGGTCAACGTAGATCAAACCAATACGCGAAACACTTAGAGACAACGCCAACGATTAGATTTAGAGAAAGAAAATTAAAAAAAAATAATGGGAACCTCCTGCTCCCTCGCAAAATATAGTTGATAGAGTCGAAGACATGGGGGCGGCCCCAAACAGGACAAGGAGGTCAACGTAGATCAAGGCAATGCGCGAAACACTTAGAGGCAACGCCACCGATTAGATTTAGAGAAAGAAAATTTAAAAAAAATAATGGGAACCTCCTGCTCCCTCGCAAAATATAGTTGATAGAGTCGAAGACATGGGAGCGGCCCCAAACAGGACAAGGAGGTCAACGTAGATCAAGGCAATGCGCGAAACACTTAGAGGCAACGCCAACGATTAGATTTAGAGAAAGAAAATTTAAAAAAAATAATGGGAACCTCCTGCTCCCTCGCAAAATATAGTTGATAGAGTCGAAGGAGCAGGAGGCTTCCATTATTTTTTTAAAATGTTTTTTCTCTAAATCTAATCGTTGGCGTTGCCTCTAAATGTTTCGCGCATTGGCTTGATCTACGTTGACCTCCTTGTCCTGTTTGGGGCCGCCCCCATGTCTTCGAGTCTATCAACATATTTTGCGAGGGAGCAGGAGGTTCCCATTATTTTTTTTTTATTTTTTTTCTCTAAATCTAATTGTTGGCTTTGCCTCTAAGTGTTCCGTGCATTGGTTTGATCTACGTTGACCTCTTTGTTCTGTTTGGGGCCGCCCACATGTCTTCGACTCTATCAACTATATTTTGCGAGGGAGCTGGAGGTTCCCATCATTTTTTTTTAATTTTCTTTCTCTAAATCTAATCGTTGCGTTGGCGTTGTCTCTAAGTGTTTCGCGTATTGGTTTGATCTACGTTGACCTCCTTGACCTGTTTGGGGCCGCCCCCACGTCTTCGAGTCTATCAACATATTTTGCGAGGGAGCAGGAGGTTCCCATCATTTTTTTTAAATTTTTTTTCTCTAAATGTCATCGTAGGCGTTGCCTCTAAGTGTTCCGCGCATTGGTTTGATCTACGTTGACCTCCTTGACCTGTTTGGGGCCGCCCCCATGTCTGGATTCTATCAACTATATTTTGCGAGGGAGCAGACGGTTCCCATATTTTTTTTGTAAATTTCTTTATGAAAATGCCATCATAGGCAATGCACCTAAATGTTTTGGACATTGGTTTGATCTACGTTGACCTTATTACGCAGATTTGGGGCCCTGACATGACCAACTTTAAGCAGTGATTTTGTTAAGTAATTTTTGCAAGACACCTACGAAAGTGGACGTGGTATGATCCATAATGTTCAAATGGAACCATTTTCAGTGAGGTAATTGCCTAAAAGTCCTCTATATCGTGATAAATTGCGTTTTTAATTTTGACATTTAATTGTCATCTTGGTTTACAACAATCAGGCAGGTGAATTTGCTGCGTTGCCGGACGTACACGGCATCCATTTTTCGGAGCAATTTAGCGGAGCAAACTTCACATCCACCTGTAGCTACCAACTTTGGTGATTTTTTGATTATTTTTGGGGATTTGACGATTTTATCAAGTTTTAGCGGCAGGACATGGTTTATCAATTCTGATAACTTTCGACAATTTTTATCAACTTTTGGTGACTTTCAGCAAACTTCTTCAGCAGTTTTCTTACAATAACGCGTACAAAAATTTCTTGTGGTTAACCCCTCACGATACGGAGTGTGAGAATTTTGTAGAGGACGTAATCCTATTCCCAGATAAACGGACATAAATCTAAATCCAAGGGACGTTCGGACACCCACGTTCGCTTTGTCGGTATTAAAAGATATCGAATAAAAAAATCGTTGAAGATGTCTATCTACTCACCATTTGTACTGGAGTTTTGGGTTTTCTGTTGACGTCGGGAATCTTCTGGCAAACTGCAAACAAAGAAATTATTGTTGTAGGTTTATTGTAATCGTTGCGATTTGTTGCGATCCGCCTACGGTACCCATCCCACCGTTAAATTATTCTAATCGTGCCGTTTATGGTAAAGAACTAAAGAGGCGATGATGATGACACACATTTGCATGTTTTCTTTGTGGAGACGTTGATCAAACAAAATGTGATTCCTTTTCTGCAAAGGTAAATTCAAGTTGTCTCGCTGTTGTTGACTATCTGTTCTGGGCCTATTTCTTAAGTATTTTACTATTATATTCTGAATATTTCTTGAAAAACTCTAGTTTGATATAAATATTTTCAATATTTTGTTGCCTTCTGAAGATTCTATTCGCTTTTTTTAGAAGACATAATATGAAATTGTTAAAAATTTTATGGGAAGTTCCGTCCATCAATGATACAAAAAAGGTACTAACGATAATTCGCGAAAAAGCACCATTGAAAGTAAAAATTTCTTCAAGTAAATGAAGATAAAATATTAGGGGATTTGGTAGGTTTCGGCTAACCAAAAAAGTTTTTGCGAGTTTTGACCCTAAAAGCAACCTCTAGGCTGCTAACAGCCCCTAAAATCTTATAAGGGGAAGAAAATAGATTATATCCACGGGTGTTGCAGAATGGACTCATTACACAATGGTTGAGAGATTTTTTTGCGTCAAAATCCGTGGATAAAGCCAAGTATTCCATTCGTGCGTAATGATTATTGTTCCCTCGGATGATTTATGGCACTCGCCTACGGCACGGGAGCAATACAATTCATTAGACACTCATTGAATAATATACTATTATTTATTTTTTCTTAAATCTTGTTAATTAACCTCCCCGCACAGTCAATTTAAAAAAGCCACCGGAAGATGTCGAGGAAGATGTACATCAATGCAATGTGTGTCACTGTAGATGTTCATCACATTAATTGGTATGCAGGGGCCACCTGAATTTACTGGTGGAATCTGGTACAAATTTTATCAATCTGCACCTAGTAGTAGTGCCTCCGCAGGCGCACAGATGTGTCAAAAAGGCGAATGGAATTGAGATGGGAAACCGGAAATGATCCTTTACACTTACAGTGTTTGCAGTAGAAAATGAACAAAGTCAGTAGAATTACTGTAGGGGGTTGAAAAATATTAGAGGGGATGAGAAGATCAAGAAAAGAGAAAATTTACTGCAGTTATAAGTACAAATAGGTACCAAAAGTGACACGGAAAATACGACAATTTTGCAAATTTATGTTTTGGAGTGGATGAAATGTTGTAATGGTTAAAAAGTTGTAAAGAGTCAAAACTTAATTCAAATAAGTAAATAATGAGTAGAATTACCAAAAAAAATTCAGCGAATATAGTAAAATGGCGCTCAGTGGGTCGAAAAATTGCGAAAAGTCAAAAGGGGTGACGATTAACTGTGGTTAAGTAGAATTATAAAATATAGCACGTAAATAAGCTAGTTATGCAAATTAGACTTTTGTGGGGGTTGAAATACCATTACACCTATACTGCGAAGGGGGCTGAAAAATTGTAAACGGTAAACTGAATCCAAACGAGTTCAATTTATTAATGAAGAAAAACGAAATTACGCGAATTTTGCTAAATTAACATTTAAGGGGCTGAACGAGGGGTTGAAAAATTGTAAAGGGGGATGAAAAGTCGAAGGGGGTGAGGATTAAACCTCATTCTAAACCACTTTACGTAAGTGACATAACAAAGTTTAACAATCGTCAACAATAGTGAGAAAAGTCAGAAGCTGTCATGAATAATTGTTGACCATTGTTAAAGTTTGTTACGTTACGTACGTAAAGTGGTTGTGAATAAGCTCTTAATCGTAGTTATGTAGAATTACAGAAAATAACACAAAAATAAGCCAATTATTATGTAAATCCAGCTTTTGGAGGTTGAAATATTGCGAAGGGGGTCAAAAAATGAAAAAAGGCAAACAAAACCCGAATGAGTAAAATCTATTACGGAAAAGACAAAATTGCGCGAATTTCACAAAATTAACGCTCGGGAGGTTGAAAAATTGTGAAGGGGGATGAAAAGTTAAGGGGGGTTAACTGTAGTTAAGTAGAGCTAGCGAAAATTACACGAAAACGAAGCGGTCTGTTTAAATTTTGCTTTACGATGGTTTACACTAGAGATGAAACGGATATCCGGTTACTATCCGGTATCCGGCCTATCCGGCCCCTTTTTTACTATCCGGCCGGATACCGGATAGTGACCTGATATCCGGCCGAAGCCGGATACTTACTTCAAAAATAAAGAAGGCTGCAAAATCAAATTTTTATTTATACTGTTACGGCTTTATACTGTTTGAATTTGGCGCCTTCTCCCAGCGCGCCCGCTGAGTTGTACGTTCTCACCCCGCCAGTCATCCCACAGTCTTGCATTGGCGTTAATGTAGGCATGTCGCATTATTAAGAATAAAATTCACATGTTTTGAGTTTTACCAAGTTTTATTGTTTTCTCGTTTACCTACGATAACCTACGATTAAGATCCGCAAAAATACAGTCCACAACATTTGGTCCTTCGCCGGATGCAAGCAAGTGCAAGTGCCAGTGCATCCAATTGTTTCACGAACAATTACGCAACGATTCCACGTTTCATTCAACCACGCTTCAACGTTTACAAGTTTCTGCAACGTACCACGACTACCACGATCAAATCAGTGTTCTTCCTGGGGTTTTTCCAGACGAGCCATCGCATAGCAACGGTGGTGGAAAGCTCGAAGCCAAGGTCAATGTGATGCAAGACGTATAACTCGCAATTTGGCACTAATTCCATGATATCCACGTTACATGTTGCATTATTTCTACGAAACTTCTATCTGAATCAAATTCATCACCAACAAGGAGAGAGACAAGGCCAGTATTAATCAAAATTGTTTCTATTCAGGCGTTCTTTATTTTTCTATTTTTATCGCTTTTCTTGCGAACCGGCACAATGCCTCCAGATGATGGTTCCTTGAAATCATTAATTCGCAAGCGGGCTTCCACTAAAAGTCAATTAACTCATTTTAAAAAATATGTCAAAGAGCTCCAGAATTTTTTGGCAACAAATGAGGGAAATAAATTGAGTGATGCGGTTATTTTGACATTGCAATTAAAAATTAAAAATCTCGAAATTATTATCGAAGAATTTAGAACCACTCAAAACGAAATTGAATTACTTGTCGATGACGATGATCTCGAAGCGCAAATCACACAACGTCTCGAATTTGAGGATTCCTTTTTCGAAGTCATTAGCGCAGCAAAATTATTGGCCTCGTCTGACGATAATGGGTCTTATTCTGAATTAACAGAAGCAAGATTTGCGGCAGGAACAGAAGCACACGAGCGGGCAAGTCGTGCAGGTTCTGAACAATCTCACCAAGGTGGTCTTGATCTACGCTCAGTCAAGTTACCTGAAATAAACCTTCCAAAATTTTCCGGCGACTACGAAAACTGGATAGAATTTCGTGATTTTTTTAAAAGTATAGTCCATGATAATACGGAAATGCATGATATTCAGAAATTTCACTATCTGAAATTATGCTTAGCCGATAGGGCTTCCCAATCTATTCGGTCAATTAAAGTTGAATCATCAAAATATAAGCTTGCTTGGGATACTCTATGTGACCGATATGATAACTCTAATGTTTTGATCCAGAGCCATGTTAAATCTCTGTTCAATGTAAAATCTATTCAAAACCCTTCTTCTCAAAAAATCAGGGCTCTCATTGATGACTTAAATCAAAATTTGGAATCATTAAAATCCTTAAACCAACCTGTGGATCAATGGGACACCTTGTTGATTTATATGATTTCCAGTAAACTCGATCTAGATTCACGAAAGGATTGGGAACGGTTGAAAGCTGACAAGAAAGCTGCGACGTTTGTTGAGTTAATAGATTTCTTAAGATCTAGAGCTAATATTTTGGAAACAATGGAATTTACGCAGTTGGATAATTCAATGAATAGATCCAAATTTCACTCTTCACCATCTTCACAAAAATCTCTTTTGTCACCTGGTCAAGCCTCTGCTCAATTTCAATGTTATTTTTGCAAAGGTAACCATGCTATTTATAAGTGCCAGTCATTTAAAGACCTTTCAACTTCAGAACGTCTAGCCAAAGTTAAAGAATTAAATTTGTGTCTCAACTGCCTTAGAGCAGGACATGCTCCGGATACTTGCAAATTTGGGCATTGTCGCAAATGTGATCTAAAGCACAATACTTTACTCCATGATGACAATTCCGTTTCGACCACTAGTACTCCCACTACTCCCAGTGAACCTACCGAAACCGCCCCATCTGTCGCGATGTCTGCTTTTAGTTCAAACTCTCGTCAGGTAATGTTAGCGACTGTCAATGTTCTAGTGCAGGGTTCCGATGGTCAGTCTCATAATGTGAGAGCAGTTCTTGATTGTGGTTCTCAGGAAAATGTTATCTCTTCTTCAATTTGCAATATTCTAGGTTTGACTACAAAAAATTCTCATTTCAGTTTGATTGGTATTAACGGACAAGAATCTCATGGGTTTAAAATCTGCAATGTAAATATTCAATCAAATTACGATGCTTTCCAACGAACTATTTCATGTGTCGTCGTACCTGAGCTTCCGGGACGTTACCCCAATTCTCACATTAACTATGATTCTTTAGGTATTCCCAATTTGCCATTGGCGGATCCTGAGTTTTACATCGCGGCAAAGGTAGATCTCTTATTAGGCAACGAAATATTTTGGGATATCCTTTGTAATGATCGCGTAAAATTAGGTCCATCGAAACCAGTTCTTCAGCAAACCAGACTTGGTTGGATTGTTACCAGCAGAGTGGATTGCTCTAGTAAGTCTCGATTTTGCCATCTGTTGAAAAATGATATCACTGATGATTTCAGCGTACAATCAGTTCAAAGGTCCTTAGCTAAGTTTTGGGAAATTGAGGAAGTTTCTACTAAAAAACCCATGTCTGATGAGGAAATTAATTGTGAATTACATTTCAAAGAAAATACTACCCGTCAGGCAGATGGAAGATTCGTTGTGTCTTTACCCTTAAAGGGATCCCCTAGTCTTCTTGGTGACTCTAAAGAGTCCGCTCTTCGTCAGTTCATTAATCTTGAAAATAGATTGCTCAAAAATCCCCAGATGCGAGAAATGTATGTGAACTTCATGCGTGAATATCAAAATTTAGGCCATATGTCACCTACTACTGAAGAGGTTGGCATCAGTTATTATTTGCCTCATCATGGTGTCTACAAGCCTAGCAGTGAAAGTACTAAGTTGCGCGTTGTTTTCAATGGCTCAAGTCCAAGTTGTACCGGTTCTTCTATAAATGATATTCAGATGGTCGGTCCTGTGATTCAAGAAGATTTGTTAGCTATAGTGATGCGTTTTCGAATTCACCCTTTTGTATTTAGCGCAGATATCCAACGCATGTATAGGCAGGTCTTAGTGAATCCTAATCAAAGATCCTTGCAACGAATTTTATGGAGAGAACATCCATCCGATCCGATCACGTCTTATGATCTTAACACCGTCACTTATGGGACGGCCTCTGCTTCATTTCTTGCTATTAGAGCGCTCAAACAGTTAGCGATTGACTGTGAATCCGCATCTCCCAAGTGTTCTAAAATCATCTCTACCGATTTCTATGTCGATGATCTCATTTCTGGAACGGATTCTTTAGATGAGGCTGCTCAGTTATGTGAGAGCATTACTCAGATTTTGCGTCAAGGTTGCTTTGAATTAAAAAAATGGTCAGCAAACGATCCCTCAATTCTTTCAAAGATTCCTCAATCTGATTGGTCTTCGTCTATCGTCAAGTTTGATTCTGGTTCCGGAATCAGCAAAACTTTAGGATTGGTGTGGTCCTGCAGTCACGATTGTCTAAAATATCAACTCGATTTCCAATGTTCTGAGCCATACACGAAGAGGACTATTCTTTCAGTGTTATCGAGAATTTTTGATCCCCTTGGCCTTCTTGCGCCTTGTACACGTATTGGCAAAGTCTTCCTACAAAAATTGTGGTTACACAAACTAGAATGGAACGACCCAATACCCAGTGATTTAGCATCTTCCTGGTCAAAATTCTGCAAAGAGATGTTATGTTTAAACGATCTAGCCATTCCGCGACACGTTTTATGTGTGAATCCTCAGCGCATTGAGGTACACGGATTCAGCGACGCCTGTGAGGAGTCGTATGGTGCATGCATTTATTTCAAATCAGTGGATTCATCTGGAAATTGTCATGTGCGTCTTCTATGTGCCAAGTCTAAAGTGGCTCCCATAAAAAGGTTGACTATTCCGCGTCTCGAGTTGTGTGGTGCACTACTTCTTGCCAAATTGCTGGATAAAGTTTTAAAATCGATAAATCTTGATTTTAACGAAATAGTTCTATGGTGTGATTCTACGATTGTTCTTGGATGGCTTCGCACACTTCCAAGTACTCTCCAAACTTTCGTCGGCACAAGAATTTCAGAAATATTACAATTGACTCCCCAGAATATCGTTTGGCGCCATGTTCCATCTTCTTCAAATCCAGCTGATTTGCTGTCTCGAGGTTTAAATCCAAGTTCATTGCGCGATTGCACTCTCTGGTGGCATGGACCAGAATGGCTTGCTGAGGATAACGAAAAATGGCCAATTCTCAAGTCTCCCACATGTGAACTTCCCGAGTTGCGTAAAACAACCAAAATATCCCTAATAGTGAAGGAGGTTGAACCAAACCCTTTGTTTGCCAAGTACTCAAGGTTTTCCAAACTCCTAAGGGTTACTGCATATTGTCTTCGCTTTATATCAAATTGCAAACTCAAATTGTGTCAACGTGCTACAGGTCCTCTTTCTCCGCAAGAGCTTGACTCCAGTACTTATTGCCTAATCAAGCTTGCTCAACAGGAGTCATTTCCTTCTAATTTTTCAGTTCTAGAAAATCAATTTCATCGCCTTTCCCCTTTTAAGGATGATAATGGTGTTATCAGAGTCGGCGGAAGGTTGCAGAATTCTGATTTACCTCTAGAAAAGATCCACCCTGCTATTCTCCCTTCCCGCCATCCCTTAACAGAGTTGATTTTTGCATTTGAACATATACGGCTCCTCCATGCTGGACCACAAGCATTACTGTTTTCTGTACGAGAGAGATTCTGGCCCCTCGGTGGTAGATGCCTTGCTAGGAAAACCGTTCACAATTGCTTAAAGTGCTTCAAGGCTAAACCTCGAGGTGTCAGCCCATACATGGGTAACTTGCCTGAGCGAAGAATTCAACCCTCCTTCCCGTTCTCAACAGTCGGCGTTGATTATGCTGGCCCTTTATTAATAAAGAATAAACCTGGACGCGGCGGCGTTTTAACTAAATGCTATATTTGTCTGTTCGTGTGTTTCAGCACAAAGGCTGTCCACCTAGAACTTGTTTCTAGTTTAACTACTTCAGCTTTTATATTAGCTTTGAGACGTTTTATTTCAAGACGAGGTTTACCTTCACACATATATTCCGACAACGGCACCAATTTTGTTGGTGCTAAAACAGAGCTTGAAGAACTTAGTCAGTTTCTAATATCAAAAGAAAAAGATATTGTTGAATCAATGAATTCTATTGGCTTAAATTGGCATTTCATTCCCCCTTCTGCACCTAACTTTGGCGGATTGTGGGAGGCCGCTGTGCGTTCAACTAAACATCATTTGAAGCGTGTAGCTGGTAATTCACATCTCACTTTCGAGGAATTGTCCACGTTATTGTGCCAAATAGAGTCTGTTTTGAATTCGAGGCCCATCTCTGCGATGTCCAGCGACGCTAGCGACCTCACCCCATTAACTCCAGCACATTTCTTAATTGGGCGTCCGTTAACTTCAATGCCTGATGTTGGATATATTGACGTTCCCGAGCACCGTCTTGACAGGTATCAGCGGATCCAGCAACTGAGAGAACATTTTTGGCAGCGATGGCAGACAGAGTACCTGTCAGATCTTCAGCTTCGTGTTAAGTGGCACAAAAAATGTGACATTTCCATAAATATTAACGATTTGGTTTTGGTGCGCGATGATAACGCCCCTCCGATGCAATGGTGTCTAGGACGTGTAACGCAAATTCATCCAGGTGCAGATGGCACAGTGCGTGTTGTCACCGTTACAACCAAGAAAGGAACCTTCAAGAGGCCATGCAATAAACTGTGTCCGTTACCTATGGACTCTCATTAGTGTTTTTTCTTATTTTATTGTGTTTTCTTTTTTCATTTAAATTTGTTATTTACTTATTTGAAAGTTACACCCTTTCAAGGCCGGGGGTATGTTACGGCTTTATACTGTTTGAATTTGGCGCCTTCTCCCAGCGCGCCCGCTGAGTTGTACGTTCTCACCCCGCCAGTCATCCCACAGTCTTGCATTGGCGTTAATGTAGGCATGTCGCATTATTAAGAATAAAATTCACATGTTTTGAGTTTTACCAAGTTTTATTGTTTTCTCGTTTACCTACGATAACCTACGATTAAGATCCGCAAAAATACAGTCCACAACAATACTTTTACAAGTTTAATATTTAAAAAAATTTAATAGTGGCAAATTATGATGGATAAAATTTTTATGATTCAGCGATGCCATTGCACACTTGCACACTTTTCTGGAGTTTTTAGATAAAATTGTATTGTACAGCTTAGAAACATGAAGATGCCCATCCAGAGCTGAATATTTACCTGGACGCATGGACCAGGCCACGACAGAGACCTTGCAGAAGTTAGTTACCCCTACCTAACTGTTATTCGAATGCTAGGCGACCAACTAAATATTCAACTCTGGGTGGGCATGTTCATATTTCTAAGCTGTACATCACTACGCACGACCATCACCTGTTAGCATTTCCTTTTCAAGGACAACTGGGCTGGGATTTACCCGCTTAACCCGCTCACCACACACGATTTATCCGATCGAGTTGCATCGTGTTATTTCGTGCTGCGCCGGCTGTACTTTACCTACTCATGCCTCGAGTTCACATATTTTTGTGCGCTTAATTCAAGCCGTATAGTTGGCCGGATATCCGGCTATCCGGCTAGAGCCTCGGCCGGATATCCGGTATCCGGTATCCGGCCAAAATCACTATCCGTTGCATCACTAGTTTACACATCGTGAAGGGGGTTGAAAAGTTGTGGAGGGGTTAATAATCAATGAAAATGACTGAATTACCGAAAAATAAAAAAAAGTCCAAAACAATATATAAATTGTATGTACTCCGCTTGTTAGAGGTTAGGGGTTGTTAGTAGGCTATTTCCGTGTCAAATTGTTTGCCACTTGAAAATCAAATATCCACGCCTGGGGAGATTCCAGACGCTTCTCTGCTGCATTTTTTATTATCGAATTCGATGGCAGGGTCGAAAACGTTGGTATAATTTTTTCGAAAAATTACATTTAATTAACTTAATGGCGAAAAAGGAACGAAGTAGGAACCTTTATTAAGGAATAACCTCAGCCTATAAGATTAGTTCCAGAGTTGCTGTACAAATTTTGTCCACCGAAATTCGCATTTTTTTTAGAAGTCCCTGAACACGATAGAAAAGGCTTCCGACTGCAAATTGCGGATTGAAATATTGTCCGAAAAGTAAAAATTCAAAGCAACCGAAGTTTTGCATAATTTTTATTATCACACGACCAGAATATTTAAGTAGGATAACAGAACCCGGCCAGACTACCACTTTCATATACGCATACCTGCATAGTAATTACGTAATCGCTTTGTTATCTCAGTTATTACATCGAATTTTTCCGTTCGGTATATTAAAATGGCAAAAAGGAGAAATAAATCTTATGCTTTATGTATTAATACTCTCTCCCCACATTTTCAATTATCCTTTCGCCCCAAGCGGAACTTAATCCTCTAACGTCCACCGTGGGTTTCACGAAGAAAGAAATAAAAATACATTTACTTAGTACTTTACTTACTCACAGATTCGATGACCTCAGCGAGTAGTACACCGTCGCTGCAGTCGGTCGCTAAAGAATTGACGCGTTTTTTACTCCTCGCCTTGTCCAGGTAGTGGTTCGCCCAGTCCGTGTAGATCTGCAAGAAATATTTCTGGATAGAGTACTCCTATAAATATACTGAGGGGAAAAAGCTTCAAAATCGGTTTTGGTTCAGAAAAAATCGCAGATTCCTAGTACCTAAGTACCAAGGAAAAGGAGCCACCCCAAATATTTCGTAAATCAAATAAAATATGAAAATTCACTCGGACAAGTCGATCAGTTTACAGAGAATTTCAAACCCTTTCAAAATAATGATGTATCACAAAGGGCCCTAATGTAATTTAAAATTTGACCATAGAGGGCGCTAGTGTTGGACAAATACCAAAAATTGTTACAGCGTTAGATTGGCAATGAAATTAGCTTTCAAATAATGTATAGCAAGAAAAAATTTTGAAGTGGGGGTAGGTGGGGGTTAGGGGGTGAGTTCTGCAATGGATTTTTGTGTCCCCCTCCAAATAAAAAGGCAAAAACAAAGTGGAAGACATGTAACGTTTATTTCATTTCAATATCTTTTTATTTCCAAGTATTCATTGTGGGAAGTTTAAGAAAAAACCCCCTGTATGTATTACGTATACTCTATTAATTCCAAAACAAACCACGAAGAGTAATATATTCCGTGTCTCGAATACGGATTTTGAACTTAACGATGTTCGCGGCATATTTTCTTAGAGATAGAAACTTAATTTGTGCGCCGCGATTATAGGGGTTTAATATGCGATGAGGTGGTGGCGGCGGAGACATTTACGCGGATCAGCCGCCCGCCCCCGTGATGTACGCAATGGGGCGGCGGGGTTATTACACGGTTCAGATGCGTTGTAGAAACTTAGTATCATAAGGAAATAAGTCGGTTCCCTTCAGGATATGCCCGCCTAAATGGCCACCATAATCCGACCCTCTGGAGGATATTGTGTGGCCCGGACGAAATCTCTGGGCTTTTAAAATGTCGGGTAATTTTCGTACTGAATGTTGGCAGTTTTGGAGTTGCTGTTTAAGTTTGAAACAAGTATCTGTTAAAGGAGTTTCCTAAGGTCACCTCATTATAATTAGTGTGTAATAGGAAAAAATGGGCAGCTACGGAAGCTTCTGGAACCTCCCCACTTCGGTGAATGATCCAATCTTATCACCAATATCAAGTAAATTTTACTGTTTACTATACCTAAGTTTTACTCCACCAAACCTAAGGTGTTCTCTGTGATCTTTCTAAATTTTACGATCTTTTGCCAAAAGGGCACTAAGCTTGAATACAATTTTGAAAACAAAATTTGAAGACTTTTCATGTGCTGGTAGAGAAAATGGGAGTTCATTATTCAAGTTTCAAAGTTTATATGTCAAAATGGCACTTGCCGTTTGCCGATTGTCACCAAAATTAAATCAGCTCTACGGCGGGTAGCGGTATCTCTACCTACCAAATTTCAGCCAAATCGATCCAGCAGTTTAGGCTGTAGCGTGTTATTTAATGTTTCCTCTAAATTTCGATTTTTTAGATTTTGTGCCAAAAAGGCACTAAGTGGGAATACAGTTTCAGATACATAATTTCAAGGCCTTTCATGCGCTGATAAGAAAGATTAGTGTTCATCTGTCAAATTTCATAGTTTACATGCCAAAAAGGCACTTAGCGTCTGTGGATTCGCAAGAAAATTAACTGGGCTCACCGGAGGGCTAACCCTAACATACATACCAAATTTCATTAAAATCCGTTCGGTAGTTTCCGAGAAATCGTGCTCACATACGTACATACGTACGTACGTACATACACACAGACATTTTTTAAAAACCACTTTTTCGTGATCCTGGGACCTTGAAACGTAAAGATCTGGTGTTATCTCAATTTCGAATTTTGGAGTGATTGCAATAACCTCCCATTTTTATATGGTTGTGGGGAGGTTAAAAATGTGAAAATAATTAGAAGACTATAGTTTTCTACGTGCTAATTCAACATACTAAAAGTCCTGACAAATCCGGCATGTGCGTTGAGAAACATGAGTTCGTCCCAAGTTTTTCTTTTATATCTTGAAAACCGTTGATCACACGAAAACTATTTGCTTGACCGAAAGAGCGTAAAATTTACAACAAAATAAGCGTAGGCATCAGAATTCTTTTTTAAGCGAACTTGGAAATAATTGTAAATAAGTACTGGTCAACATACTAAAAGTCCTAAAAAATCCTGCGTGTGCGTCAGCCGCTATCTGCAAAAATTCGTGGAGGAGCCCAGTGAGCACAACCACGTTGAAAAAACGTTGTTATGTTACGACTAATCTTTCGCAAGAAACGTTGATTTTTAACATCGAGTAAACGTCTCAATGTCGCCGAAATTAACGTTACTTTCAACCAAAATTATAACGAATTTTCAACGTGTTTTTCAAACGATATTATTTAGGTATTTGACAACTTAAAATAATACGTGTAATATACAAGTATAACGTCCCGGAGTTAGGACTATGAATCTAGGAACACCCTGTATTGAACAATTTATGCTTTTTCTGTTGTCATTAGAAAAATTTAAGTAGAATCTACGGTTTTCGAAACATAAAGAAAAAACTCGATAGGGACGTCCCTCACCTCCTCCACCATTTTTTGAAGATAGTGGCTAACGCACACGCAGGATTTGTCAGGACTTTGTATGTTGAAAAGTAGGTAAAGAACATCTCAATACAAAAACAATTATTGTCTTCTAATTATTTCCACATTTGCATAAAATAAGGTCAAATACAACTGGACTATATGATTTATTTACTGTAACGTATGTGAACATCAAAAACATCTACATTCCATTGAAAAAAAATGCTGGTGTTTTCAACAACTTGCCTCTCTACCGATAATAACTCACCTCATCATTCAAAAACTATCAAGGGCTTCGCATATCCTATTTTAAGCGTCCATCAGTCGTTGAACCTCTTTCGCATTAGCAGCTAAAAGCCATCGAGATACGCGATACCTTTTTCAGTGGCCCCCATTGAGGGACGCCGTATAGATTTTCGGCTAAGAAGACGATAAAGGTGGGGTAAATAATGCAGCTCACGTAACGTTGTCGCATTTGAGTCAGAAATAGCTCCAAATAGGGAGAGAACGGGGATGAGGTCCTTGCCCCGCGCGATTCACGAGACGAAAACTTATCTTTTTCGATCATCATCGAATTTTAGTTATTGACGATAATTGGGGGAAGCCCCCCGATAAGCTCCCCGTTGTGGCATTGTTTTTCGATGAATGCGTGTAAATTCCGGAAAGGCAAATTGAAGCGGAGGTAATATCCGGAACAATTTGCGACAATTATGTCGGTTATTAACTGGGATTGAGCCGGGAAGCAATTCGAGAGCACTTTATTATTCGATATGAATTTCATTTCTTGGGGTTGGCACTGTTGGCAGGATTATTCAATTTGTATGGAATTCATTTACCTATTTGAGTTGATAGAAGTTTTGTTTTGTTACCTAAATACCTACCACGGATACCCACCTAATTTTTAAGTTTTCATTTTCAGACAATTGTTGTTACTCGAAAAGCCAGTTCTTAAAATTACTCGAAAATTATAAATGACGGATTTTGAAATTTGGAGCATTGGTTAGTGTTATAAAGAGCTTTGTTTTCACATATTATCAGATTTTTATTTGAATCAGGAACGCGCTTTCTTGACATATTTGCGCCCTTATGAAGCATTTTTGGATATTGTATATCATATGAATTTTTCTTCAAAATGTAAGCAATCGCTTCTTGAATTTGTGACATTTTTTAGGAATCACCCTGTATACCTACTGCGTTTACGTTGGGTTATTAGGAGTAATTTTAGTGCCGACGCATAATATGCGAAGGCACTTTATAGTTCTTGATTATTCGCTCGCTCGCTCGTTTCCTATGTCGGAGCGACAACTTGAGAGTGACAACAGATATCGAACTGAAATTTTCTGTTGGGTTTATTGCCATTGTTTATTGAAATACTTTTGTTTAAATTTTCATGATTGGCGCTAAACAACCAATAATAAGTCGTTGCCAAGCGAACCAATAATATGCCAGATGTCAACAAATCACTTTTGACATAAACCTAACCTTCAATTTTGGTGAATTCATTAAAAGTCTTCTTGTAAGAAATTTGCCAACTTCCGCACAAAAAACGAACATCGAGGAAGCTAAAAATTCTTGTAGTCACAGCCTGTAGAAACTCCAGTGCAATTTACGTGAGAGAAATTAACCATTCCCGACGAATTTGCACAACATTAAGGGCATAAGCATAAACCAGACACGCTTAACGTCAAATAGGGGTCCATTCGGCACCTATACTTCAAGGAGATAGCAAAACACCCCCTACAAAATATGAAACGAGATAGAAATTCGGTTATAATTAGTTGCGTGCGATCGAAAAAGACATGGCTGGATGTAGTATGACACTTTAGATGACAAAAACTGACACTTGAAAACGAAGCAGATGATGGATGATGCCGAAGATGGGTTGCGGGTCACACCAATAAAAAAAGATAAGTAAAGGCAAAATTTTAAACTTGTTTTGTTCTTCATTTTTTTGCCATAATTATTCAAAATGAATATGTACTTCTAATAAGGTTAGACTATCTACTTTTTCAATAAAGATTCTTGGAGTTTCGAAGTCAAGTGGATTGACTTTGAAACTCCAAGAATTTTTATTGAACTTACCCTCATCCACTTTGAAAATTATGGATCATTTTACTTCAATATCTACTTTCTATCGTACTTCCCGAAAATTATGGCTCCAAAATTATTTTTCATTGATTGTAATACTCTATTCACAGTTTTTTAATACTGCAAAACAATTTTTCACAACTCGCCTTTTAACACATCTGTGCGTCTGCAAATGCACTACTACTAGGTGGAGATTGATAAAAAGTGACCAAATTCTACCAGTAAATCCAGCCCCTCCAGCCCTACATGCCCATCAATGTGATAAACATCTACAGGGATACACATCGCTTTGCTGTACATCCTCCGGTGGCTTTTTTGATTTAAGAAAACCCGTTAAGTATACGAAAGAAAAGACAATAAATATTTCGAACAGTTACGAAAATCACTGGGAGAAAGATCAAAATGTAAAAAAACAAACGAATTTTGCAAAAGCAATCAGAAACATTAACCCACAAGACTTTCGAGGGGACTTTCAGGCACCGAAGGTGTGTTCAAGTATATTTTAACCTGAGATGTCCAAACAATCCCTTATACAGCTAAAATTAAAAAGTTACCAGATCTAGTAACTTTTTCTGGGTTAAAATAATAAGGTTACCAAAAGTAACTTTTAACGAACCCAGTAAAAGTTACTAGATTTGATGACCTTATTATTTTAGATGTGTAACCCATTGCTCGAACTTTTCTGGGTAAAACATACTTAGTTTGAGGTTTCAAAAGGGTAACGTTTCTAACTGCCGTTTGTGGGCCACTAAGGGTGGAATTCTAAGTTAGTTTACGTTATGACTCATAACGTATCTTAGTGCGGATCGTAACTCAACAGTGGGCGCCACTAGTACAATTTTGCAGAGTTCTTTAATGCCGCCGGTTGCTCGGTCGAGGTCGAGTGAAGTGACAATCGTGTCGTGACATTTGACATTTGAAACACCGGTCGCAAAGATGGCTGGTGCACGAAATTTTATCCTTGATTTCGCAAATGATTTATTCGAAGAAATTAATTCTGATTCGACTGATGAGAACAACGAAGATGTTTTATTACCCCCCGGAGTGCCCTGAACAATTAACGAGATCAGCGAGCAGGAATTGTTTCAACGAACCCAATGTTTATTATTTATGTCCTGAACATCATCGCCGAAAGATTAAGAAAAACCCAAGACAAAGGGAAGGGAGGTATCCACACATTACGCCGATGTACAAGTTATATGAGTGGTCTGGCCTCGCAATTTTATGCTAGTCGTGGGTTGCAATGGCTTGTTGGTATGTAGCAGTTGGCAGTGGTCGAATCTCACAACCCGCAGCCTGCAGAGGAATCGGTGAAGTAACTCAAGCCCTTGTGGATATACCACCACCAGATTTCCCATGGCAGATAAATATCCTCAAGTGGTTTAGGAAACTCAGGACATGCTAATCTGGGAAAATATGTTGTTTTCTTGATAAATGCAACTATTAGTAATTTGATTACTACCTCGGGTAATCAAGCATCAGTTCCTCTTTGAAGAATGGACGAAGCTTTCAACCAACTATTAGTAATTTGTTATAATTTTTATATTATTATACAATTTCTTGAGTTGATTTTAGTTTTATTAATTTTGGTAAGTAGGTACATACATACCACTGTCTTGGGGTTGCAGAATGCAGATTAGTTCAGAGAAGTCAGGCAGATTTAGAACTGTTAGTAAGGGGAATGTTAATAATAATTCAATTGTCTACATAAAATTTAGTTTATTTGTAGCTGTAATATCATTCGTAATATGTATTGTGAGTTTCAAAATGGGAGGAAGGATCTGAGCCTACCACAAATTGGGAGTTAATAGAGTTGTTCAGGTGTCGATCGAGGTACTGTGCTCTGGAAGGTCAGTGGGGGTTCTCAATGCTGTGTGCAATCGATCGCTCCAAGAACTAATTGTAATCCAGCTCCGCGTTTTGTCATTCCGAATGCCCTGTTTAACTTGAGGATATTCATCTGCGCTGCGAATAAACTCTGGTGGTGGTATATCCACAAGAGCATGAGTTACTTCATCGATTCCTCTGCAGGCTGCGGGTTTTAAGATTTGACCACTGGTACCAAAAAGTACTGCAACCCACCACTGGCATAAAATTCCGAGACCAACGTATAACTTGAACATCGACGTAATGTGTGGATACCTCCCTTCCCATTGTCTCGGGTTTTTTGCTAATCTTTCGGGCGATGGACCGATGCTCTTGGTCTTGCGGACATAAATAAACACACATTGCTGCTCGCGGATCTCATCAATTGTCCAGGCACTCTGGGGGGTAAAACAACGTCTTCCTCGTTCTCATCACTCGAATCAGAACCAATTTCTTCGAAGAAATCAACTATTTAATCAGGCATAAAATTTCATGCAGCAGCCATCTTTGCGTCCGGTGTTTGAATTGTCACTTGTCACTCGACCTCGACCCGACCGAGCGACCGGCGGCATTAAAGAACTCTGCAAAATTGTACTAGTGGCGCCCTCTGCTGAGTTACGATCCGCACTAAGATACGTTATGAGTCATAACGTAAACTAACTTAGAATTCCACCCTAAATCCACAAAAATCACGTTTGCTTTTACCACTTTCGCATTATTTTGACCATTTTTCTCCGTGATTTTCTTGATTTTCTCGGGTTTTATTACCTTTATTAAATATTTTTTGTACCTTTTATTTTGTAATGGGTTTTCTAATGGGTAATTTTTACTTTCTAGTGAATTGTATAATATTAAGCGTTGTTATTAAACGTAATTGAAGTTATAGAGCGTCAAAATTTGAATTTTAGGTTGGTATGAGGGAATTTTGCAAGGAATTTTACTAACAGGTGAGTTGGTAGAAGCGATTTCAATGCGATATGTCAGAAAACATGACAAATGTCAAAATTTTGCAATTGCTCTGAATTTGCCTAAAATGGCCTTTGTGTGCGAGTGCGAGCAGTTTTGAGCAAGCTGCAAAGACAAAAAAATGGGCAGCTACGGAAGCGGCTGGAACCTCCCCACTTGGTGAATTTTCCAATCCTATCACCAATATCAAGTAAATGTTACTATTTACTACATCTAAGTTTCACTCCACCAAACCTAAGCTGTTTTCTGTGATTTTTCTAAATTTGACGATCTTTTGCCAAAAGGACACTAAGTTTGAATACAAGTTTGAAAACAAAATTTGAAGACTTTTTATGTGCTGATAGAGAAAATGGAAGTTCATTATTCGAGTTTCAAAGTTGATATGCCAAAATGGCACTTGCCGTTCGCCGATTGCCATCAAAATTAGATCAGCTCTTCGGCTGGTAATGGTACCTCTACTTACCAAATTTCAGCCAAATCGATCTAGTAGTTTGGACTGTAGCGTGTTATTTAATGTTCATTCGAAATTTCGATTTTTTTGATTTTGTGCCAAAAAGGCGCTAAGTATGAATAAATTTCTAGATACAGAATTTGAAGACCTTTCATGTGCTGATAAAAAAAATTGGTGTTCATTAGTCAAATTTCATAGTTGGTGTGCCAAAAAGGCACTTGGCGTTTGCAGATCGGCAAGAAAATTAACTGGGCTCACCAGAGGGCCAACACTAAACCACATTTAAAATTTAATTCAAATCTGTTCGACAGTTTTCGAGAAATCTTGCTCATATACGTACGTACATACGTACCACTTTTTCGTGATCCTGAGACCTTGAAACGTAAAGATCTGGTGTTATCTCAATTTCGAATTTTGGACTGATTGCAGTAACCTCCCATTTTTATATTGGTTGTGGGGAGGTTAATATTCACGTTTATCTGTGACACTGATGCTGCTAACAATAAAAATAAACCCTAAAAGATCTGGGTTATGTAATGAATGTTTTTGCTTTCCCGCCAAATTCCGATCAAATTGTCAAAAGTACACTCCCTTATAAATTTGGGTTGTACAGTTCCAGAAAAATTTTAGTTCTGCTATAGTAAATAAACGGACTTTAAGTAAGTATTAAATAGGTAATTTTTTCCTCAATCGCAACGGAAACTTGGCTTTTGTACTCTCCAAAGTGATCGCAAACGTTCAAGTCAGTTGGGTATCTAACTTTATTTATTTATTCATGAGGCCCAGTGTCCTCTGAATAATATATGCGCCAACTATCATCTCGATATGTTCAGCCAAAGATTCAGCATAATCATTACATGGGTATGTACTCGAGGGTATACTACCATGTTTAAAAAAAATTTTTTTTGTGACGTCAATTTCGCCCAAACATTTTCCACAACCAAAAATGGATCGAATCAGCGATTAAAAACTTCGATACTTTATAGCAAACATGGCGTGCTTTATCGTTGACGAGCAGTTTGATGCCGAGGGGTAGTAACTTTATTTATCGACGCAGTGATTGATGAACGCACAACGTGCCATTACCCGCGGGTTTTGACTTAATTGAAACGTATAAAATATGAAATATGTTGTGGCAGTGGGGATTTCCTCCTCGGAACTTTATCCAAATAAACTGTTTGTAGCTTTTAAAGGAACACACACAAATATACGCGCAGATCTGTTACTTTACAGCATTTCTCTCTGATTATCGGATGTAGAGGCCGGGTGGAAAGTGTCATTATTTACAGCCAATTAAAGATGAAACCGATCCTCGAATGGCACGAGTTTAACCTACACAGGTCTATTAATAAATCATGCCTGCCAACCCTCGGACCCTCTCTGTCTGTTTACGGAAGGGGTCGCTTTAGAATTTAGATCACCAATGGAGTCTATTAAATTGTTACTTCACCGTACACGGTTTCTGTTTATCAAGTCGCGTTTTACGACTGAATGTGCGTTTAATGAAGGTGTTTATGGGACTATTTGTACATTCTACTAGAATAGTTAAAGCGGAATTAGCTCCGCGGAGATATTTATCTCAGAAGAATTTAGATTAAGCTTAAAATTATCTACAGAATATGAAAGAAAAAGTGTTTCAAAGTTCTGTATGCCATCGCAAAGTAGAAGCGAAGTGTCCTCGACGTAAGTGTGTGTCCTTTTCAAGCGCAAAAAATGGTGGAGGCGCCCTCCAAACTTCGCGACTCTGACTCGTGCTATTTATAAGCAACGTCTGCGAAAACATTAATCTCTTTAAATTTAAACCCACTTTGTGTTTGTTCTCTTAATTGTGCTGAAGCTTAGGCCCATTATAACAGGCGGTCAAGATGAAAGCGTTGCGATTTCAGACGGAACCAGAACGGAACTCAATTTAATTAGCCGTCTCAGCGTTTCATACCAGAGGCAGAGTTGATCAAACAAAATATACTTCTTCTCCGCAACGGAAAATTCAAGTTGTCCAGTCCTTCCGAAGTACTGTTTTAACCGAAGTCTTAACTGACTATCACTAGAAACACCGCACAACCCTGAACACACGAATGAACAAAAAATAATATGACAAGTTTATAATAACACGAACAAATTTGAGAATGAAATAGGTGAAAATGTTTGTTTTACCTAACTTATGGAATTGAAAATGTGGAAGTGTCTAATATTTTATTGTGCTGAATTGACAAAAGTATTTCAACTGTTTTTCTTGGATGTCTTGATTCACTTAACATTGCCGCCGCCTTGAAAGATGAACATCTTTAAATATAACATAAAACATCGATGGCCTTAGTCAAGCGGAAGCACGCAAATCTTGGACACCGCTCGTTTGATTAAGGTTTTGTTTGGAAGTTGGATTGTGGCAACTCTGGTGACATCGTCCTTGCCTGGATGAAGCTCAACGACTCTGCCTAATTTCCATTGAAGAACTGGAATGTTAGTGTTGTCCTCCTTGATTAAAACCAGTTGACCAATCTGTAGAATCTCCTGGCACTGCTGCTTCCACTTTGTTCTTACTTGCAATTGAGAGATGTATTCCTTGTTCCATCTACTCCAAAAATGTTGTTTCATGCGCTGCAGTAATTGAAACTTGTTCAGGCGATTTTCTGGTCCATCCATGACATTTCTTTCGGGAATCGAAGTTAATGGACGTCCAATGAGAAAATGTCCTGGAGTCAGTGGTGAATAATCTTGCGGATGCGATGACAACGGCGATAATGGTCGAGAGTTCAAGATGCTTTCAATCTCAGTGATCAGGGTGTATAATTGCTCAAAAGTTAACAAAGAATTTCCAATAACTCGCTTTAAATGATACTTTGCTGACTTAACACAAGCCTCCCAGAGACCGCCAAAATTTGGAGCTCTTGGTGGAATGAAAGACCAAGATACGTTGTATCGCTGCAAATGATTTTCAATCATTGATTGTACATTGCTGGATGATAGAAATTTTGATAATTCTTGAATTTCTGAATAAGCGCCTACAAAGTTCGAACCATTATCAGACCAAATTTTACATGGCCTTCCACGACGTGCAATGAACCTTTTTAAAACTGCAATGAATGACTGTGTTGAGAGATCACTAACCACCTCTAAATGTACAGCTTTGGTACTGAAGCAGACAAATACACAAATGTAAGATTTCTGTAATTTAGAATTTCTGGTATTGTTTAATTTTGTTTTGATCGGACCTGCATAATCTATACCAACATTAAAAAATGGTGGACATTGTTGTAATCTCTCTTTCGGTAAATTACCCATAATGTAGCTTATCGGTTTTGGATTGGCCTTAAAACAGATTATACAATCATTAACCAACTTTTTTGCAACTGAATTTCCGTGAATCGGCCAAAACCTGTCTCTGATCGATGATAATAGCAACTGTGGACCGCAATGTAGCAACTGTTCATGTTCGTTTTTCATAATGAGTTTTGTCAAATAATGATTTTGAGGCAAAATGATCGGATGCATTTTATCATAACAAAAGTCTTCTGAATTGCAGATTCGACCCCCGACGCGAAGAACTTCATTTGTATCTAAAAATGGCTTTAGCGCAAATAGATGGCTTTTTCTGTGAACTTGTCTTTGTGTCTTTAATGCTTGAATTTCGCCAAGATAATGTTCTCTTTGGGCGATTTTAACTATATGCATCAACGAATTCTCTATTTCTTGAACAGTCAATCTGCTATTTTTTCCAAAATCTGTTTTCTTGCGTAACTTTGAAATGAATCGTAGGCAATATGCAAAAACTCTTTTTAACATGTCGAGAGAAGAATATGAAGATAATAAATCAAATGTTTCTGTTGGGATTGCAGTTAATATAATATTTGTGGTACAACGCCTCTCAGGAATTTCCTGTGCAACTATGCCTGGCTGATTGGGCCATTTATTCTCATGCCATTGTAGCCAATGTGGACCAGAAAACCATAACGAATTTTGAATTAAGTTTTTTGGAAACACTCCGCGAGATATCAAATCAGCTGGATTATCAGCCGAACTGACATACTTCCAATGACTTGAATCGAAAGAATTCTGGATTTCACTTACTCTGTTTGCTACAAAGGTTTTAAGGCTGCTTGGCTCATGATTAATCCATGCAATAACAATCTGTGAATCAGACCAAAGGAAAATCTTAGAAAATTGAATTTTAGAAGCTTTAATCACATTATTTACTAGCTGAGTTGAAAGAACGGCACCACATAATTCAAGTTTTGGTATAGTAATAGGCTTGCTGATTGGAGCAACACGCGATTTAGCGCACAACAATTTGACTTGCACCTTTCCAGTATTGTCTACTGAACGTACATAAACACTGGCGCCATAAGCCAGTTGAGACGCGTCTGAAAAAGAATGGATTTCTATGATTTCTGCTTGTGGAATTAATGTGCATCTTGGAATTTTTAAATCTTGTAAATATTGAAGTTCATTTCTAAGATGCAACCACTGTGAATAAATATTTTGTGGAACTGACTCGTCCCAATTCAACTTTAATTGCCATAATTGCTGAATAAGTAACTTCCCTATCACAGTTACTGGCCCTATGAGACCTAATGGGTCGAAGATTTTTGAAACAGAGGAAAGAATTTCCCTTTTCGTTACATTCTTTTTGGAATCTGATAATTTTGCAACAGAAAATTGAATAGTATCCTTTGTAGAATTCCAGGAAACTCCAAGAGTTTTGAGGCAATCATTTTCACCTAATTCCAAAACATCTAATTCTGTCTGACTTTGTTCCTTTATTGAATCTAAAATTTCTTTACTGTTAGAAAGATATTTACGCAGATTTAGACCAGCGCTGGACAAGATGTTTGATACATCCCGTTGAAGTTGCTTTAATGTTGAAATTGAATTAGTGCCAGTCAATAAGTCATCAACATAGAAATCTGTATTGATTACTTGACTTGCTAACTCATTACTCTCTTCGCACTCGATTCCTAGTTGATATAGTGATCGTATGGCTAAATACGGCGCAGAAGCTGTACCGTATGTTACCGTGTTTAATTTGAAACACCGTAGTCTTTGGCTTGGATTTTCTCGCCACAAGATGCATTGATAATTTTGATCACTTTCCCTAATTAAAATTTGTCTGTACATTTTTTCTGCGTCAGCGGTAAGTACATATTGATGCTGTCTAAAACGAATTAAGATTGAAAATAAATCACTTTGAATAGTCGGACCTACCATTTGAATATCATTGAAGGAATAACCATTGTCAGTCTTAAGACTTGCGTCAAAAACAACTCTAACCTTGGTAGTTAGACTTGTTTCCCTAATGACCGCATGGTGAGGAATAAAATATTTCTCGAAGGACCATGAAAATGTTTGTTTTACCTAACTTATGGAATTGAAAATGTGGAAGTGTCTAATATTTTATTGTGCTGAATTGACAAAAGTATTTCAACTGTTTTTCTTGGATGTCTTGATTCACTTAACAATAGGATCAATATCATATAAATCATTAATCTCATCTCTAAACTATAAATGGCAAAAAAGGAAGGTCCCAGTATAGCCACAATTACACCAAAATGTCTTCACACAAAAATTTTAGACAACGGGCAACGGGCCATTACTGTATGTTACTAATTTTCTTATTATTTGTATAATTCGAAGAGTAATCAAATTTAATTGAGATTCCTTGTTTTTGTTTCAGATTGTAGATTTTAATAAGCATTTCACTTGAAAAGGCAATTTTTAAAAATTGATGACGTTAGCTGGCGATCTCACCTTTCTGGACAATTTCTTGGTGTAAAAGCCAACGTAAGATGTAGATAGAAAAACATTATTACTGCCTTTATGGCTTGTAATGGGCCCCGCCGTCCATACATCTCTAAATTATGCATACAATAAATATAAATTAACACATCATTAACTCATATAACTGAATTCTTTCTCTTCCTTCTATCTTCTGTTTCTGTCTTCTCTTACCCCCCTCTGTTACTTCTCGCCCTTTCTACTTCCTTCGTCAATTTTATTCCCTCTCCTTTCTCATTCAATATATTTACTCTTTCTCTCTCGTTCCTCCTCTCTCATTCCCTCACACTCTCTTAGCAGATGCTCTATTATCTCTCTCGCTTCCCCACACACCCTGCATCTCCTCTCTTCCTTTTCCAACCAGAACTTATTTTCACTCTCTTCATTTCCGCATCTGAATCTCGCTATCATTCTCATTTTTTTTTCATATTATCTCTCTCCAAGTAACTTGGCAACCCCTCGCTTATTATGCACACATATTTTGCATTATATCTTGATTCTCTGACCCTTGTTCTTCTTTTCTGTAAATCTATATCTCTGTCACTTTCCCACATCGTTTTATTCATCCATCTCCCTTGTTCCCTACGCCTTTCGCATATCTTCCCTTGCGTAACCGTTCCTCTCGTTTCCACGCCTAAATTTTATCCCCTTCAATAAGTTTCTCCTAATATTCACTCGTCCTTTCTCGAAGATACAATGTGTAAAATCTCACAGTTTCACGGCACATATTCCTTCTCTGTGTACAAATTATAGGGCTTCATGAACGTTTCAATTCCTAAACTCCAACCCCTATTTCACCACCCCCATATGCTCTAAAGAAAGTTGGGTTTTCAATTTCACCACCAATTCGTTGAAAAATTGCATTGATTTAGAGATTCATGTTTTGAACCTCTCATGATTTCACCCATTTATGAGTTACAGGGGTGAGCTTATTTCTACGGTGTCAGATAACTTCTTGCTTATCTACTTACTTCGGTTGTTCATAAATAAATCAACAAGATTTCAGAAGAAATAAATAAAATACATTTATCCGCTTGAAAAGTTGAGTACTTTTTGAGTTATCGTATCGCTTTTAAATGCCTTTAAATATGAACAATAATTTAAAGGTACCGTAATTCCCCCCCCATTCTGTTTCAATTTCCGAATCGCAATTGGATTTGCTGTGAGGGGACATAATTATAACTTATTACATATTGATAAAGTAAACAACGCACGGCATACAAAAGCAGGAAAAGTTGCAGTTTACAGTAAACTAGACTAAGCAGTTGCAAAGGTCTGTCATTCGCGTTGTCAAAATAATTTGCAATTCAAAGAAAAATATTTTATACATATAGGTAAACTAACGGCGAGAAAGCAATAATTCATTTTCGAAGCTAAATTATTGCTTTCCAAGCCTCAAAGAATAGCTTTCTTTCGATCCAGAAAACATTTTCTTTCTGGCGTTGAACTACTAAAATACAAGAATCCATGACATTCGTTCGTATAACACCGACGTCTTCATTAATCGATTCCTCAATGGTAAAATGTGGATTTCACTTAACCTAACAATTACTCAAACTCTCACTTTTTCCAGGATCACTTTGACATGTAATTACTGTCGTTCTTTATGGAACAACCGTTATAAACCTTCAACAAAGCGAACAGTGCCACTTTCAATTCTCCCAGCATCAAACAGAATAATCCAACAGGGATGATTTACGATGTTAGCGAAACAGAAATGGGAAAAGCAGACGACAAGAATCTTTGTGATCTCTCTCGAGTAATTTTTCCGGGTTTCTTTGATAAATTTGAAGGGCTGCGAAAACTATATTTACACATCGGGGCCGGCTTGATTGAACGGAACACACCTGACGCCCCCCGACAGCACGGCAGGAAGTTAGGCACAAGTTGGATGGGATTTTCGACACCTCTTCACCGTAGTGTCATATCATTCATCAAACTTTGCTGCTCTCATTTCATTTTATAAGGTAATTTCTTTGCATGCCTAAGCTAAAAGTGAACGTTTTGCAAGTCGAGAGAAATAATGAAAAGAAAGAAACGAGGAAAACATATTCAAGAAAAATAACTAACGAAGGGTCATCCACTCTTCAAAATCTTGTACAAGTATGCCCAAGTTGCTTATTTATTGCTTAAATTTGAGTAAATAGGTAGCCTACAAAATTTTGTGGAACGAGACTGTGAAACTACCTTGTGTAATCAAACATCAGTTCCTCTTTGAAAAATGGACCAAGCTTTCAACCTACAATATAATTGTGTTTGTGTTTTAATTTTTTGTAAAAATCGGTTCGACTGCTTGTTGTGGGCTATTCTTCATAGATACCTATATGCTGTCGCGGACTTTTTGGTAGATCTTTTCGTAGCCAACAACTCTTCTATTTACGATTTGCTTATATCTTCAACCGTTTACTCAGCGTCCACGTTTTAATTTGTTAAAGCGAGGCTTTTCGCGGACTTGCACGCAACGCATAACTGAAACGTTTTATAGGGTCAGTTGTTGACTTTTATTCAATTTTTATTTAAATTTAACATTGTGGTTAAAAACCAGTAGTAAATTCGGGTAAATTCCATGCTACTTTAAACTTTAAAATACAAACGTGACAAAACACTGTTCTCGTCTTGTGTAGTCAAGAGGTCTGACTGAGTGAGTCTGAGGCTCAAGGCTTAAGTTTAGAAAATCTGTCAATCATCATTTATCGGTGATATCAGAATCAGCTGATGCGCCGTCGTCATATTGTCCATTTTTCACGCCCATTATAATTTTTACACGGCTAGCCGTGAGAAGAGGTACTTTCACAGCCCTCCTGAATCCCGAAAATCTCATTTTCAGTTAGTGTAGAAAGAAAAATAAAAAAAATTGTATAGTAGACGTGTTTACACAACCTATCCCAAATCCCAAATAAACCGGCAAGTATGGAGACGTCGTTTCACCACTTTATATTTTAATCTACATAAAAGCTCATTGCGCTTAATTTTAACAACCATAAATTTCCGACGTCTCTCCCAGTTTTAACAAAAATAAATAAAAAAACAGAAGGACTTATTTGTAGTTTCTGAATCTCTGTAATTAGTGTAATTCCATTTGGAGATTATACAAACCTGCACGATAGATTTGGTCTGCTTGCTGATGTCATCTGTGGAGCCCTGCGTAGACCGAGGGGCTCTAATACACCCCGGAAACATATCCGACGAGCTTATCCCGTCGACACCCACCCACCACTACCAACCACTAATGAGCGTGCACACGTCTTTACAATCACTACTATCCTCTAGCCGAGTTCAAAGCAGAACACTGATGGGGGCGGCATGGCGGTTCAATTAAATCCGGGGGGCACCAAATTGGAATTTGTTTGTTTTTAAAGAAATCTGTAAATAGTTTAAATGAATCACGAGAAGTTGATGCGGAAATTGTAATAAATAAAACGAAGGACGACCAAAATAAACGCGAAGGAGCGACATTGCGGCCGGAAATCCGTCACCGCGATGATGCTCTCGATCGGGCTACAAAAACAGTGATGCTTATTGCTTGCATCATCGATCACCTTCCAAATTTGATGACAATTTTTAAATAACTGCCATTTTCTGATTTAACACGAAATTATTCCAAGAATAGTATATTAAAAGACACGTTTCAAAAGGCCAATTATTATCGCACGAGGATGTTTGTACAACGAGGACTAAAAGCCCGAGTTTTACAAAATCCGAGTGCGATAAGAGCCTTATGAAACACGCTTTTTATACAATTTTTTCTATTTCGGATACCCAACTTGTTAATATTTTCAGGAAAAATTCTGATTGTCATTTTCAAATACAAGGCTTGGTAGTATTGTTAGACACAATAGTTTGTTGTCTAGGTTACAAAAGCACATTAGAGAACGCGTGTGGGTACTATACTCTGTCCGGGATCCACGTAACCCTATTTCCATGGCGAAACATTGTTGGAAATAGGGTTACGTGGATCCCGAACAGAGTATATAAAGTGTTCATTAGGAAACTGAAATAGAAAAAGGCAATTTAAGTTGGTGGAGTTAACCACATAATCACAAGATCACGAATCGTAAGAAAATCGCCGAAAATCGATAAAAAAAAATGGCAAAACTTGATAAAAATCGTCAAAATCGACAAAAAGGGAAAAGTTGCTAGAAGCTTTTCAAAATTTCAAAGAACTGTACACCAAAACCCACAAGCTGTTAAGCCCTCATGTCAACTTTTCGGATGGGCAGCTAAGGAAGCGGCTGACTCAGGCCAAAAAAGAATGCACAAAGTGTGAATACATTTTAACCTCCCCACTTTCACACAATTTAAAAATACTGCAATTACTAAAATTATCGAATTTGAGATAACAAAAAAATGGTTTTTAAAATCTGTGTCTGTGTGTGCGTGTGTGGCTGAAATTGGTACGTTGGCATGTCAAAGCCTAACTTAGATCTGCAAAGCTTTCGGAGCTAATCGTGCAACCTGAAATGTCATTTTTGCACATCAACTTTGAAATTTTAAAAACAAACTCCCATTTTTGACGTCACCATACGAAAGGTGTTCAAATTCTGCTTCCAAAGATATATTCACTCTTAGTGCCCTTTTGACAAAAAGCCGAAAAATCCTCGATTTTGAACGCGCTTTAAAAACACCTGGACCGATTTGGTTGAAATTTTTCACGTGGAGATTGTATTACCCGTCGAATAGCTGAAAAGCTTTTGGAGACAATCCACCTACGGCAAGTGCCATTTTAGCGCATCAATTTGGACATTTTAAAATTATAGGCTTATTTTAACCATTCACAACAGATTTTTGAGAAATTTATTGTCACCATCAGAAAGGTCTTCAAATTATAGTTTTAAATAAGACAAAATGCATTTATACTTAGTGCCCTTTAGACAAAAAAAATTGGAAATGTTGGAAGATCATTAAAAACACACTACTACATCGATTTTCCTGAAATTTGATACGTGGGCTTCTGATAACCCAACTTAGATCTGAAAAGCTTTTGGTGCCAATTTGGCACACCAAATTCCAAATTTAGAATTATTCTCTCATTTAATCAACGAAAACAAGTTTTTGAAAGATTTATTGTCATCATCAGAAAGATCATCAAATTCTGGTTTTAAATAAGACAAAATTCATTCGCATTTAGTACCCTTAGTTAGTACATTTAGTGCCACCATTGAGTAAATCAAGAGGAGTTATTTAAAAGGCGAAACCCGTGTGTGGAGATCACTTTCATGTTCAGGTGTCGCTACTAAAAATCGTTAAGAATTCAACTAACGCCACCTGAGAATCATAGTTGTTACTAACACAGCTGGCCCTTGCACCGGAGCCACCTATCGTATAGTAGATGCAGCTGTAGGGGCGTAAATCGTGACGTCATCGTTAAGCGAACCTTGGAACAATAGAAGTTATTTGGGTTGGGGAAGGTTAGGAACGCCGAAGGTCAAGTTGCAGCTGCAGCAAACCTGTTCCCTATTGCAAACCGAGGATCGGATCGGATATTTTTGCTCATTGATATCCTGAAATGTGTGATGACGGAACATTGTCGCTTCGCTTGCAATAATTTTATCGGACTGCTTTTTTACACTTTATTATTAGATTCACCCAATGGTACACGGTATTTTTTCATTATTGTCCCACTTTTAAATTGGAGTAGGCCGTAGACCGTACTCCCAAGTTTTGTTCTGGACCTTACTCTCCTCTCAGCGATCACCGTCGGATCTTAAGCGCTGTGGATGCAACTTGCTATTTTTAACTTCTACGCTTCCCAAAGCAAGTTAAAGGAACAGTAAACTTAAAAATATTGATTTTTCAAAAATTAGTCTAATTGATAGTTTATATAGCATTTTATAAATGTTGCCATAAATAAAATTGCCCCAAAGAACTTCCAATTCGTTGCTAGGCCTTCAGATTCTGCTTCCAAAGATGTATTCACTGTCAAGATTTTTGTCGGACTTTATAATTTGGCTGAAATTTTGCACATGGGGGTCGGCGAGCTGAAAACAAGTTTTTGAAAGATTTATTGTCACCATCAGAAAGGTCTTCAAATTCTGCTTTTAAATAAGACAAAATTTATTTATTTTAGACACATTTTTAAAACATTCTTTTTTGGGTCCCTGAACTGAGCCCTCAAAACGTGAAGATTTGCTGTTATCTCAAATTCGAAAATTTTAGTGATTGCAGTAATGCATTAACCTCCCTTTTTTTAAGTGAAGTGAAGTGGGGAAGTTATACATGTCTTTTTCACGGCAACGATTTTTGGCCAAAGACGCACCAAGTGTGAATACTGAATACTTTTAGAAGCAGAGTTCGAAGAGCTTTCATATTATAGTGTGGTGAAAATGGAAGTTTGCACTAAAATTTTTTAAGTTGATGTGTCAAAATGGCACTTTCCGTGGATTTGACCCAAAATCTAATCATCAGTTCTTCCTTTTTTTTCATGTAAGCTGCGCATGCCAATTTTCGGCCAGGTAGGTCCAGAAGCGGACTGTAGCCTGTAGCGTGACATATTTCAAAAACCACTTTTTTGGGTTTATAAGACCCTTGAAACTTAAAGGAACAGTAAACTCAAAAATATTAATTTTTCAAAAATTGGTCCAATTGATAGATTATATTTTTTTATTTAATCACAGTGCCCTTCCTGTTACCACACCGTGGTGTAGGGCATTTTATAAATGTTGCCGTAAATAAAATTACCCCAAAGAACTCCAATTCGTTGTTTGGGTGAGGCGCGTGACGTCATTTGAGATACCGCTATGATACACCTGTCCGCTCGTGCTTGTCAGCCGGCAGTGATCATGGATCTCGCCCCGTAGAAATAATTATTGTTTCTTCTGTAACTTTTGAACGAGTGGATGGATTTCAAAAATTGTTGCATTGATTTACAAAGGATTTCATACTCTTTAAAATAATGCATCACAAATGGTCAAATTTAATTTAAAATTTTACTGTTGAACGGGTTGGAAGGTATAGACGGATATTAAAAATATTTACAGCATTTGATTGGTACTGAAATTAGCTTTCAAATGATGTATTGCAAGTGAGGGGTTGAAGCTCGAAATTAGGAAATGCTTTCCAAGTGCAAGCACACGCGGCTTATGCGCTTATCACATATGGCGTCATGACGGATCTTTGCGACGCTGTTTGGAGTTGAAAATAAAATAATTCTCTTTTTGCGGCATGCTAGCGCTCGTTTCCAGCAATCTAGTGGTTTTTGAAAAATGTCTGTCTGTCTGTCTGTTATCACGCTGAAGCTCAAACTACTGAACGTATCGAGATGAAATTTGGCACACATATTCAGTGGGAGATTTGTAGGTGCGGATATTTGGGCCACGTCGGTTCACGGAAAGTGCTTTTTGGCACATCAACTTTTAAAATTGAAATGCAAACTCCCATTTTTCGCGTTACCATATGAATGCTCTTCGAATTCTGCTTCTAAAAATGTATTCACACTGGTCCCCTTTTGGCCAGAAAATGGTGACGTGAAAAAACCTATGTATTACTGTATATTTTTATTACAGTGGTAAAAGGGCCCTTGTTTCAATTTATTTAGCAAAAAAGCATATTCTTACTATCGGATTCGACAGCTGTTGTATTGCCGGATCAAAAACCTTAGTGCAATTTTCTAGAAAATTTCCACTATGTGTATTATTGTTATTGAGCTCAATAGCTGTTGCGTTGGCGGATCAAAAACTTTAATGCCATTTTTTCAGAAAATGTCATTTTAGGGGTGAAAAATATCGACACAAGTTAATTTATTAGGTAATAGGGTAATACTCTACATTTTCAAATTCTGTGAAAAAGTAGAAGTCTCTACCGTCTCCGAGACTGCCAATTTTTTTCAAATGGAAGGGAATTATAGTTTTTTCTCAATGGATTTAGACCCTACGATTTTTTCTGAGTTAGAAACATGTATCATACTTGAGCGGAAGTGGAGTCACCGCCGCCCCAGATTTTCAAAAACATTTTGTCCTCTGAATTCATCTGTGCAATTACATTTTGCTTTATGTCTTTATTTCATTAATTTATAAGAAACGAGTTCTATCGGAGGCCTCAATTTCCTAACCGGAATTGAAAACAAATGTTAGACAATTATACCATCACATACGTCTCTAAAAAGTAAATAAAGTATACACCCCTTTTTGCGATTTTCAAAAATCTTTATTTTTCACCCATCTCTTCGACATTTGTGAAAATCAAGAGTGGCCGTGATTATGTACTTCCGGTCAAGTATAATACATACTTTTAACTCAGAAAAAATTGTAGGTCCCGAATTCGTACACGCGCAGGTGTCCCCCTCCGTGTCCAGACGAGCAGCGTTTATTTCTATTCAATTAAATCTCTTTTTTACGTCCAAAAATATTCGAGGTGGGAAGTTTTAAAAATAATACCCCTGTAGGCATGTATTATGTATAAAGCTAAGCCCAGATTTTTGGTGAGTGTCCGGAAAAGAAATACGACTTCCCGAAGGTGACGAGCTGAAATTTGGCATGTGGATAGATAGTGCCGTCGATAGAACGAGAAAAAAATTTTAAACCTGCAAAATGGTGTTTCGTTAGCTTTTTGTGACCACCATCAAGTTTTCACCTCCATTTCCACGCTTTAATTGCGAACGCTGCAATGAAAAGATCTAAAAAAAAGTCCGCGACGGCATATTTGGTTACCACAGCATCTGTGGTCATGATACCATTATTGATACCTCTCTTTACATAACAATCATTATAAATATTGTAAAATCTCCTTAGTGCATTGATTGTTATCGGTAAATTTTTAGAATGTATTTCAATAACGTAATAATTAGCCCAACTTATTAAATGCATGCCCTCCGCGGTATTTGTTACCGCCGCTCCCTAGAAAAAGTTTTTTACACTCACAAACGTTAAACAAAGGATGATCATACTTGTGAAGAGGAAAACTGAAAATATTTCTTATGAAAGAACCGCAGAGAAAATTGACAAAGGATCAATTGTTAAAACTAATTTGTTGGGGATAGGTACCGCTAAGAGGACTGACTGAATAAGCTGGACGAAGAAAAACAGTCGTAAATTAATTATAAAACAATGCGTATTGTAGTAGCTTTCGCCCAAATATAAACACGAAACATGTGTCACGTGTCTCTTTCCTTGCAAAAAAGTTGACAGTCTCGGAGATGGTAGAAACTTCTACTTTTTCACAGAATTTGTAAAATGTAGCATTTATCTTTATTTAACCAAGGTCGGGCGTGCGGAGCGGTTGGATGGCTGATGCACCCGGCGCTCATTTACTAAAATCTAAAATACAAATGTTTTTCACTCCTAAAATAGACATTTTTCGAAAAGATGGTACTAAGGTTTTCGATCCGGCAATGCAACAGCTATCGAATTCGATAATGATAATATGCCCTTTTGCTAAGAAGAACTCAAAAAGGGGCCTTTTTGTCCCTAAAATGGAAATTTTCTAAAAAATTGCACTAAGGTTTTTGATCCGGCAATATAACATCTGTCGAATCTGATAGTAAGAATATTTTTCTTTTATAAAATAAATTGAGACAAGGGCCCTTTTGCCACTAAAATGTCATTTTTCGAAAAAATGGCACCAAGGTTTTCGGCTTGAAAAAAAATCAGCTATCAAATCTGGTAATAAAAATATACAGTTATGCATTTTTTCGGCCAAAAAGGCACAAGTGTGAATACATTTTTAGAAGCAGAATTCGAAGAGCATTCATATGGTAACGCAAAAAATGGTGGTTTGCATTTAAATTTTTAAAGTTGATGTGCCAAAAGGCACTTTCTGCGAACCGATGTGGCCCAGATTCTAATCAGCCACCTACAAATCTCTCACTGAATATGTGTGCCAAATTTCATCTCGATACATTCAGTAGTTTGAGCTGCAGCGCGATCACAGACAGACAGACATTTTTCAAAAACCACTTTTAAGGATTCCCAGGACCCTTTAACGTAAAGATTTGATGTTTTTGGCGATTCGATTTTTCGATCGGTTTTATTAACTTGCTTCGCTAAGCGTACAAGTTAAAAAGTACTAGAAGAGTACTAAAGTACTAACTCTGGCAACACTGATTGAGAAAGGTAAGGATATCAATTGTTAAAACTAATTTGTTGGGCGATACCGCTAAGAGGACTGACTGAATAAGCTGGACGAAGAAAAACAGTCGTAAATTAATTATAAAACAATGAGTATTGTGCTAGCTTTCGCCCAAATATAAACACGAAACACGTGTCTCTTTCATTGCAAAAAAAAGTAGATGTGTGCATTATGGGATATTTACTTGAACATATGCGTAATGCATCACAACTTTATTGTTAATTCCTGAAACCTGAGGGAATATTTAGAGTTCTGTGCTATGGGCCTGGGCCCCAAAAAGTCACGGATAGAAAATGCAGATTTTTGAAAGGACGCTACTGTGACTGGTGTAATTTTGAATTTTGTTCGTATAGGTATATAATAAAATATTGTTAACGAAATCGGCTTAGGGGCCCAGGTGGTGTGTGTACCTACCGCGTTGTTCAACTTTTCTTCGTGAGTTAGTCGAGTTTGGATTGGAGTTATTATTATAATAATCACCGACGATGCCACGGCGGCGGCGGCGCGGCGTGAGCCCATCAGTCACATCACATTTTTATTTTGCCCCCTCCTCTAACATCTCGTGCGACAAAGCCAACAATGACGTCATAGGAACACTATGACGTCATTGTTGGCTTTGACGTCGCGCTGCTAACAGGTTTTGCGTTTGGTGCAGAGAGGGGGCTCAGCTGTATTACAGGTTTCTTCAACATATGATAATTAGAATTGGGCGCAAATAGACCAAAGTAACATGGTGTTTTATGTGTTGCCTATTAATGAATAAAAATAGCTAATGGGCAAGCACACGCTTCCATACCATTGTATGACTCCTCTTGATTTACTCAATGGTGCCACTTAGGCATATCAACTTTAAAATTTTAAACACAAGACATGGAAATCAAAGACCCATCGCTTCTCTGCTGCCAGTTTTTGAAAACAGCATTTGAAGCGAGATTTGAAGACCTTTCATATGGAGGTGCGAAAAATAAGGGTTTATACATTTTTAAAATTTCAAAGTTGATAAAGGGTAAAACGGCAATGAAGAGCGATCTAAAAATGTTCCTACTCAATTGACTAAGCAAATAGTTGTTATTTAATTTCTACACGTCTTTTACTTTTGATGATACAATAATTTATAATAAAATAACCCTGACCTACATGGAAATCAAAAGTCCTTGCCATGGGGTCCTTGGGGTCCATGGGGATGTTAAAGCCGCTTTCTTAGCTGGCCAATTTTTAAAATTTTTAATGAAAGGGGGAGGTTAAAAACGAAGTAGAGCGAACTCTACACTGAGTACACCGAATTTGCACGACAATCTTCCTTAATCATCGAGTTTAAAGATAGCTTCGAGGCTTCGGTTCTGTAAGCTCACTCGAAACGAATTTAATATATTTCGTAATTTATTTGTAAAAAACTGGAGGCTTTTACCAAGTCCTACGAATTATCTCGATAGTTGATTTGAAGAAGGTTTTTTGTAGAATCGACAATACCGCCGAGATGAGTAGGTATGCTTTGAAATAAAAGTTTCGTTTTTCCAAGAAAAGAAATGAAATCGAACGATCTTTCCTGAATTATCAAGAATTTGCACGAAAAGTTTCGAAGACGTAGAGAGCCACAACAAAGTTTAAAATTAGCAGAAAAAAACTTTGTTGCAATAATTATTGTCAGTTACAAGTGACAATGCGCTGTTGTTGTTTTTGTCAGTAAATTTTAATAACTTGTTGTGGCCCCTCTACGCCTACGTAAATACTAGTCCGTCAATCTTCGTCAATTATCTAATTATCGAGTTTGAAGATAACTTAATAAAGAGCTCATGCTCGAAAACGAATTTTCCATCATAAGTATTCATAATTATTAAATAATTGTTATGCCGTAGAAAAAGAGTACCTCCCCATTCTGCCTCGACACTAAAACGTTGAGTATACCTCTGCTTGAAAATAACATCTCCAATGTGTTCGTGTTTTTTTCGCAAAATAGTTATTTGTATAGTATCAGAGTTTGACAATGTTTATTGAAGAAGTGCTAGCAGTGAGTATACCCTATGTCATAATGCTGCTTATCTAATAATAAGTAATGGTATTTAATATTCCCCCTTTAAAAAGTGTCACGCCAGGGCCATCAAAGGGCTAAATTCTCTACTGAAACCAGTCTTATTTTCTGTATTAATTTGGCTACGAAAACAAAGATCCATCGGTGGGGAGGTTCCAATCGCTTCTTTGTTGTTCATTTAAAAAAATTCGATTATAATACGTCACTACGCATAAACAATACATACTTATTTGAGAGTTTCATGTAAACATTGGAATTTTGAAAGTATCTAGGATTATCTTGGCTAAGATCCTTTTTAGCAAAGAAAAAACATTACAACGAAGTCACATTTTGTTTACAGTAACCAATTAACTCTAGATTACAGTGGACAAACGAAAAAAATAGTTTAAATATCAGCAGGGTAATATTACCAAGCAATCGCGACTGACATTCAATAGAACTCTGTCATTAAAAAATTGCAAGAATGAAAACATACGCGAAATAAATGCTTGTAGGTATTGTATTGTTTGTAGGTATCTTATTATAATTATAACCCTACTCAATCGATGATCTACTCTGGGAGAGAAATTTTGTAAGATTTTAAAATTTGGACCCCCGTATTGAATAATAAATTAGTCAGGTGACAACTCCAGGACAATGCCCACGGCACAACATTTAATCTTCTACGACCGTTAACTTGGAGCTACTTAATACTTTAATTTACAAAATAATCACCAAAACATGATTCGTCGTTTCTTGATTGCCTTGTTGAGTATTCATGGATTCACTACTCGTCAAATGGTTGATTTTTTTTGGCCAAAGAGGACTCGAGCAGGCTCTCCTTTTTCTGAGTCCTCTTTTCAACCTAAAAAAATCTATCACTTTGACTTGTAGTTCAACCATTCGGACGTCAAAACTCGCGGCAATCCGGAAACGACTTATATCATACTATTGATTATCGACATTACTAGAAGACCTAGGACAATCTGATGCGAAGATTTCTGTGGTGACAATTCTCTGCAGGAAAACTAGTATCCACCATTCAAAAAAAAACAGAATTTCATAGTTTTAACTTTTAACTTTTAACAATTCTTTCCTTCCCATTGAAACCAATATCGTGCCTTGAATAAAATTCGTTTTCTTTATCCAACCATCTACATATTAATTCAGTTTTATCTCGGATCCGATCAAATCGTTAATTCAATTTGTCAAAGACAAATCCGCGAACGAATAAGGTGACGATCATGAAAGACATTTAAGATATTTATCGCACCACCGGAATTAACCTCGCATTTTCCAGCCCACTTCATAATTACGCTAACTTTTCCCACTGAATAACGCTCCCGCACAAACACCCAATTTTCCACCCTCTGCTGAAGACCCGCACGAAACGCGTTTCCTGCGATCGCGACGGCACTGAAATTTTCACTCCTGCTGAAACCGATGCGGCGCCAACCCAACATCGCACGCAAGCGCGACCAATCACGCGGCGCGTCCACCTGAAAACACCGCTGAAACTGAAAGGACCACGTTGACAGATGTTGCTTGGATAGGAGACGACGGTCTATTTCTGAATCGCAAATTATGAAACCTGCCATGCCGGCTTGTTGCGTGTTCAGTAATTCAGCGTTCAGCGATATCTCCCCCTGAGTGGAGTTTCAAAGTCGAATTATCCGAGTGTGCTGTGAATGAAAATGGAAACGTCATTCTATTTTCACAAACATTAAATATTCTGACAAGTTGACATGGCGGATGTTGCTGCTTTATTGTCACTATGACAAGTTGTCAATGTGACAGTTCTTTCCGACACGCTATCACATTGACAGGCTGACACTTTGACAACAAATGTCAGTGCTGAACGACACTAGGTATAGCCGTTTTCTGGCGGTCGGTATGTTTTTGAAAACAAACTTGCATTGAAAAACATACGGCGAACGGCTATTTCGTATTAAAACAGTGTCAAAATAATGTCAGTTTTGAATACATTTAC
The DNA here is from genome assembly GCA_963924575.1 of Pycnomerus fuliginosus. Classification (NCBI taxonomy): domain Eukaryota; kingdom Metazoa; phylum Arthropoda; class Insecta; order Coleoptera; family Zopheridae; genus Pycnomerus; species Pycnomerus fuliginosus. Next base: position 15,622,527 of record OZ004624.1, on the reverse strand, counting down.
GAAATGAATTTGAAACTGACAACAAAGTGACAGTATATTAATTCAAAACAAGAGTTTATCCTATGCTTCCAAATGCAAGTTTGTATTTGAAAACATAGCCACCGCCAGAAAACGGCTTATGGCAGTTCTCTCGGACACGCTGTAACAATTCGCCACGCGTTCGCGTTAACTTTGACAGATGTCATGTCACTGGTGAACTGTCAGTATGACAGCTGTCAACGTGGCAGTTTTGTGGGGCGCGCTGTAGATAGCAAAACTACGTGAACTTTAGTGACACAATTACAAATTTTAAAAATGTCACGTTACTTTCAGGTTAATATCTCTAAAAGTCTAAAATAAAAAAATCAGGTGTGAAATTCGGTTCGTGGCGTTTCAATAATGAAGAATCTTGTAGTGTTAGAACTGCAATTATTTGTCCTAATTGTCCTGCTCTCCTCGACATTACAAAGCAAAACGCATTCTGTTTGGGTTCTGACTTAGTCTCCCCACGAATGCTCGGGGACGTTCTACATGCTCCCCGTAATTGCGCTTGAAGTGTCGCCGGTTATGAAGTCAATTTACAAGTAATTACGGAATCTTTGGAAAGGGATTGCACTTACATCCTCGTAAGAACAGATCGGGGTGCAATGGACTTGATGAGAATTGTCGCTTGGGGAGAGATTCTGCTGTTGACTCAGTACATAGTTTTTTCGAATGGTTTTCATTAACGCGAGAAATTGCCTGTACGTAGATTCGGTAGGAAAATCGAATACCGTGGTTTTGATGAAAAAAGATGAAAACTGCAAATTCTTGCTTTTTTTAGTATAAATTTTGAATTTGTTTTCAGTGCAGCTGCAAGCTGCGACAAACAATCGATGTAATGGTGTTTTCATTGAAATAAATCACGAAAATGTTTTCCTGTCCACTCATTAAACATTGATGCATAATCATAAGGGTAATGATAATCTAAATTAATAAAAAACGCATTAACGCAAGTAGGAATAATGAACGAACCGAGGAACATCCTATCAATTGCCAGGAATCGTGATCGTGATTAATGCCTGGGAGAGTAAAGAATGCAGATCTTGAAATCGTTGGATTTCTAAAAATTCAAAATATTTTTTGACAATTTTTGAAATTTACAAATTAAATACACCGGACAATTTGGTCACTTTTTCATAATCGAGCTTTGGACTTTGTGATGTTCAAAATCCAAAGATGGTTTTTTGAGGTTATCATGTTTTAAAAGTGACGTAATTCCGTCAGATTTTGAAAAAAGGTAAAGTTTAAAAGTTGTCAAAATCGAGAATCTTGAAAATTTGAAAATTAGTTTTTGGGCGTAATTTCCAAACGAAGCCTCAAAAATGAGGTTTTGGAAAGAAAACTTGGATTTTCCGCAAGATAATGACCATATTTCTGACCGTCTAGAATCTTAAACAAAGCCATCAGCTCCATGCAATACTACACAATTTTGTGAAGTTTAGAGGTTCGTATACAACTTTATGGTGAATTGAACCCTTCGAAAATTTAAAATTTAGACTTTGGACGTTGTAACTTCAGAACCAGACCTTAAAAATTAGTTTTTAAAGCCTATTTGGAAGGAAAATCTAAGTTTTCACAAAATTACCCCATTTCATCGTCAAAGTTTCAAAATATCAGTTCGTGACAGAATTAGGCAACATTTTTAACTTTTTTTGTAAGAGTGTAAGCACGAAAGTACGAAAGAGCCTCGGGGTCACGCCACTCTTTTAATTATCTCAATATATTGACATATTATTTCAATTATGTTATCCCAATAGAATTAGATGTTATCTCAATATAATGAGATAAATGTCGCAATATAATTAGGTAAGTAGGATGTTATTCAAAGAACCATAGCTGCCTCTTAGGAAGCGTTTACCGGCATTATGTCTACATGAAATTTTCTTTCCAGAATGGTATACAGGGAATCAGTCTCTGAATTTATTTTTGCTAATTCCAGGAATAAAATAAAACATTTTCTCATACAGTGTTCGTTCTCTAAGCCAATTAGAGCCATATTGTGTTCGAAAACCATGTGTTGTGCTGTAACGGTTTCGAACTATACCGGGTGATTCAGTTTGGTATTCGCCCCCCTGTAACTTTTTTATTTCAACAGAAAAATTTATGAAACCATATATATCTGTTAATCGCATGACAAACTCTATTAAATGACGTAATTAAATCTTCAATATGATGACATATGTCAAAATGACGATAGTCAATTTTTTTTCTCCAAATGACATGCTGTTTATTTCTTAGCGGATTCTTGTAGACATTTGTTTTCTACATTCAATTATGTAAAAAAAGTCTACACTTTTACTAGAAAAATTCCGAAAAAAAAATTGATTTGATTAGGCATAATTTGAAAGTATCTTGTCAATAAAAGTAGTTAGCCATGGAAAAAATTGAATTATAGTGTAGTCTAAGTCACTCACATCGCAAGGACCGTAGTTTCTCAAAGAATTATTATTACTTACGCTTTTAATAACAATAATACCCCATTTACCTTATAACTAGTGAATAACAATAACATTATTACTATTAACGATCTAACAGGTAAATCAATTATAATTTTTGAAAAACAGGACCCTTCGTGTGAGGGCGACATTAGGCAACACCATAATTCAATTTTTTCCACGGCTCACTACGTTTATTGACAAGAAACTTTCAAATTATGCCTAATAAAATAAATTTTTTTTCGGAATTTTTCTAGTAAAACTGTGAACTTTTTTTACATAATTAAATGTAGAAAAAAAACGTCTACAAGAATCCGCTAAGAAATATACAGCATGTCATTTGAAGAAAAAAAGTTGACAATCGTCATTTTGACATAATGTCATCATATTGACGATTTATTGACGTCACTTCATGGAGTTTGTCATGCAATTTACAAATATATATGGTTTTATATATTTTCCTGTTGCAATAAAATAGTTACGGGGGGGCGAATACCAAATTGAATCACCCGGTATAATAACTAGTTTATGTCTAATTTTGATTTAAAAAAATGCAGCAGAGAAGCGGCTGGAACCTCCCCATCGCGTGGATCTTTGTATTCTGTGTAGATAGTAGTCAATTCAACAGATTTTTTTTTATCCTTATCGTCTGACCGTCTGACGTCTGTGACTAATTTCGCAATTTTCTGACAAATACCGACATCACCTCGTACATCACCCATCACATTTGACAATATGTTCCTTTTAAGGTTTATCTTTTGCCACCTTTTTGACAATAACTGCCACTTTATGTCATCCACTGTCAGCCTGCTCCCTTTTAATGAGAAAGAATTTTTTCTCTATTTTCCACTGAAATGGCAGAAACTGTGAGTACCTTTTTAGAACCAGAATTTGATCGTCTTTCTAATGGCGACATAAAAAAGAGGCCTTGTATTTAAAATTTTAAGTTGATATGCTTAAATGGCAGTTCGCGTGGGCCAATTGCTCCCAAAAGCCTTTCAGGTCTTCAACGGGTCACCTAATCTCCATGTACCAAATTTCAGCCAAATCGATTCAGTAATTTGGGCTATAATGTGTCTTTACTGTTATTATAAAATTTCAATTTTTTGAACCAAACAGCGCTAAATGCGAATTAGTTTTGTCCTATTTAAAACCAAAATTTGAAGACCCTTCTGATGATGACAATAAATCTTTCAAAAACTTGTTTTTAATGGTTAAATGATTGAATAATTTTAAATTTGGAAATTGGTGTGCCAAAAGGACACTTTCCGTGAGTCGATGGAATTCAAAATTTGTTCAGCTTTTCGAGGTGTAATACAATCCCTATGTGCAAAATTTCAGCCAAATCGATTCAGGGGCTTGGGCTGTACCGCGATTTTAAAGTCTGATAAAAATCAATTTTTTTAAAATTTTTGGTCAAAAGGGCACTAAGAATGAATACATTTTTAGAAGCAGAATTTGAAGGTCTTTCTTATGGTGACGTGAAAAATGGGGGTTTGCATTTAAAATTTAAAAGTTGATGTGCCAAAATGGCATTTCCGGTTGCACGATTGGCTCCAAAAGCTTTTCAGATCTAAGTTGGGTTATGAGATGCCTACGTACCAAATTGCAGCCAAATCGACCCAGTAGTTTTGGCTGTGGCGTGTTTACAAACGTACGTACGTACGTACGAACATACACACAGACACATTTTAAAAACCACTTTTCTGGGTTCCTCTGAGACCTCAAAACGTGGAGATCTGGTGCTATCTCAAATTCGAAAATTTTAGTGATTGCAGTAACCTCCCATTTTTTTAAAATTGTGATGGGGTTGGGGAGGTTAAAAAGTGCAGATAAAAGATCTTTGTACAGTATGCGTCAGATGTTTTGCTCAATCGTTTGTTACGCAACTGAAAACTTTACGGTACAGACTCAATTATGACGCCTAAAAAATCAAGTTACCTGTAATCTAATCATTGTCATCGTTCAAAGCAATTGTCAATTGCGTAACAAACGATTGAGCAAAACATCTAGCGCATACTGTACTTACCGATAATCTCTTCTCCGAATTTGAGAGTGATATATACGGTGTTGCCAATTTCATTGTCATTGTCCCACTATTGGGATCTCGGAATCTATAAGAGGTGGAGAGTTGGTTATCTTCGTTCTTGAGTTATCCCGAAAAGACTAAAAACTGTGATTTAAAATTTATATCTTTCTGACCATAGGCGTTATTCAAATTAAATGTGGAACCTTCACATTTTTGTTAGCTGTCAATCCAATGGCATAAACAGAAATCTTTTATCTATCAGAATTCTTCTATTATACCATATTCTATTACTGACGAATTAAATTGGTTTCACAAGTCAAAGGAGATTGAAAAGGTTGCAAATGTTTTTCGTCTAAGTTTATATAGTCTGATTTTACAAATTACTCATACCAATTTTCAAATTCTGGCGATCTGTCAAAGAAGTCCAAGCTGGCTACATTTTTGAAAATCTAATTTTTCTGGGTATCCGGCAGTGTTAAAATCTAATAGGGCGCCTTAAAAAAAAGAAAAGTTGACTATTGCCGCTCAAAATCTAGATGGCCTAGAAAATTTAGGTCAATGCTATTGAGTTGACATCTGTGAAAAATATAAAAGTTACAAGGTTCATTTAATTACCACTAATCGTCAGAAAGACTTTTCTTTTTTTGATTACACAAGGTAGTTTCACAGTCTCGTTCCACAAAATTTTTACTTACTGTTTAGGACGCGTTTCGGAGTGTTACTCCATCTTCAGCTATAAAAGAAATTAACACAAAATACAAAACAGTTGCCTGGAAAATGAAAAAACGTTTGGGTCAAAGAAAAATAACAGCTTTTGGGTCGCACTGTAAATCGATCGAAAGACGCTCAAACATTGAAGAAAGGCGCGAAAGTTTGGGGAAATTTGGTGGGTGGTGGGAAAAGCTGAAGATGGAGTAACACTCCGAAACGCGTCCTAAACAGTAAGTAAAAATTTTGTGGAACGAGACTGTGAAACTACCTTGTGTAATCAAACATCAGTTCCTCTTTGAAAAATGGACCAAGCTTTCAACCAACTTTTCTTTTTTTAATCGCGATTTTCAGTTTCTTCGGGATAACTTAGGAATTAATCAAGATAAAAGGGAATTATTTACAGATTGTTAACTACCGTTTTGAGTGATTTTGACTACTTTTGCAGGGCAATTGCAAGACAATTTAGTATCATGGTATCATCATATACAAGATTTCGGTGGAATCTTAGCAAATTAAATATCACCGCTACTTTTGCAACTTTTGTCAATTTTTTTAAAATTTAATATCAGTAACACTTATCACATTTTCCGTTTTGCAAGACTAGAAACTTTTGGGTTTTTTGTCATTCTTTAGCTAACAAAATGCCTTCATCTTCCGGCTCTTTCGCAACCGAGAAAAACCATCGCAACAGTGACACATTCGCGCAGGATATTTAAATATAAACCTTTTGCACGTGTCAGAGAGGAACAGAAAAGTGGCCCAGCTTGCACTCTTAGCGCATCTTTTGGGAGACGCCGTCGTTTGTTGGGGAGATCTTTATTTGATCAGTTCTAACAGGGGCGAGCACCTTTCTTGCTAACTTTAGAATCACACTCATCAGTAGCGATGTTGCGGTCGAGTCCGAGCCTGAATTTCCTAAATACAAGAAAACATTCGTGGAGGAGAATGGGGGCTTTATTTTCGAGCGTTGTTTGAAGAGAGATTTATTCGTCGTTAGTGGTTTTCGAGAGGCGCCAAGGCCCACACGCACACAACGTTTTAGTTGCCAAAGTTTTAATATAGTCTTATTTTTTCTTTCCGTATGAGGAGTCAAGACATCCCTAAATTCGCAAGAGATTATGTAATGCCTTATGTAAAGCGCTGAAGGCTCACCCGTACATTACATATTTGAGATAAGTTTCTTAAGCACTTAAGATCGAGCTTAAGATATTTTCTTCAGGACTTGAGATATTTTTACTACCCCTTGAACCAAGAGATTCAAGGGCTAATATTACTCAGAACGATGTGTTTCACCGTTTTGCTCACTTTTATTGTACAAAGTTTTGCTTGTGTCCTAACTCTAACTCTAGCTCTACCTCTTAGCTCTAACTCTACTTTTGGCTCCACCTCTAGCTCTTCTTCTAGTTAGAGAAGTATAGAGCTAAAGGTAGAGTTAGAGCTAAGGGTAGAGTAGTTAGAGTTAGAGCTAGGTCAACATCTAACTAACTGTACTTCTACATCTATAGCTCTACTTCTGAGTCTAACTTTGACTGAAACTCTAAATCTAACTGTAACTTATTGACTCTACCTCTACCTCTAGCTCTAACTCTACCTGTAGCTCTCCTTTTGACTCTAGCTCTATCTCTAGCCATACCTCCAAATTTTAACTGTAACTCTAAATACACTTCTAGCTCTAACTACCTCTAACACCATCTCTAGCTTTAACTGTAGCTCTACCTCCAACTCTAAGTATAACTCTACTTTTACCTCTGCTCCTAGCTGTAATTTGTAACTTTATGGGCCTATGTTACAATCGATGGTTAACCAACGGTTATGTCAGGTGTCCAATCAGATACATTTATCTTAAAATTTCGGATGATTTGATTGTTTATCAAACATAACCGCTGGTTAACCATCCTTAAACTATGACTGTAACTGTAACTCTAACTTAACTGCAACTATAACTCTAGCTGTAGCGTAGCTCTAGCTCTAACTGTAACCATAATAACTAACTCTATCTTTAACTCTACCTCTAAATTTAACTCTACCTCTACCTCGTAACACTACCTTTACCTGGTACCTACAGCTCTACCTTTACCTCTGTCTCTTCTTTTAGCTCTAACTCTGACGCTGCTTTTACCTCTAGCTCTAGCGCCACTAATAATTCTGACTCTAACTCTAGCTCTACCTTTAAGTGTACTTCTAGCTCCACCAAAGTTAAAGTAGAGCTAGAGATAGAAGTAGACCTAGAGGTAGAATTAAATGTAGAGTTAGAGCTAGAAGTAGAATTAGAGCTGGAGCTAGAAATAGAGTTAAAACTTAAGAGTTAGAGGTAGAGGTAGAGCTAGAGATAGAGCTGTAGTCAGAAGTAGAGCTAGAGGTAGAGGTAGAGTTATACGCAGAGTTAGAGCTACAGTTACAGCTAGAGTTAGAGTCAGAGTTAGAAGTAGAGCTAGAGGCAGAGCTGGTATGAAAGTTAGAGCTAGGTAGAGCAGGTATGAAAGTTAGAGCTACGTAGAGCAAGAGATAGTGTTAGAGATATAGTGCTGGAGGATAAAAGTCTATGAGAAAATATCTCAAGCCCTTGAGAAAATATCTCGAGTCTTTGAGAATACGGCACTAAAATTATCTTAAATCTTGAAACTTGTATGTGGCCCTACAGTGGTTTCGTACTTCAACGCTTCCGTACAAACCACCCCTGTAAATTATGAAAGAATTGTTAAAAATGAGGATCTTAGTCAAAACTAGCAAGCTTGGACCAATTTTAAAGCTTTCATAAAACAAATTGGCTTTTAAACCGTAACAGTAGTCCCCGCTAATGACCGGGAACTTCTTGTGACTCACCGTGCAGGTCGCGCGAGGTGGCCGCAATCACGAACCGTACAAAACGTGACTTCCACATTCACCCGTAGGTAACTCTCTAATATTGCATTTCTGTACATTCTGCGAAAATAATAATTCACCGGATAAGATCGTAAAATAATTTTCTCCGATATAATCGATGATGGAAACTTCTCCCCTCTTCATACTTGAGGTATTCAATTAAAAAGCAATAAATCACAGCGAAAATAAGCACTTAAGCCAATATTCTCCCCGCACACACGGTGATTACTCTTTACATTCATGTTGAGAGTACGTAAATTGAACCTGACATTGATCTAAAGTCTACCATCGGAATCCAATCCCGTGATGAGGTCGGCCCCGGCGTTTGTCGTGACTCACCCTCATCACCATTCTTTACACGTTGTCATATCGAGGTGGTTGGAGGTGTTTCATTATATTGTTCGTGGCTACACAATGCGGTGCGTTTGTACTAAAAATGAAGGGGAAGCCCATTTTTTTCTATTTCAAGTTATACTGTCTCTCAATGTCCGTCAACACTTGAAAAATCGGAAATAATTCTTCATTTGATAATAATGCAAACGAATAATAATTAATAAGCAAATTTATATTAATTCACAAAACAACGCAAGAAACATAGATACAAGAATTTTAAACTGAAAACCACTAAACTAAACTTAAAAACAATATTATTCCTGCATTTAGTTATATGTATCAGAAACGCTACATTCAATGTTAGATTGAACCAACTGCACGGCTGCATGGCTTTATGTGCCTATAAGAATGGGGGGTGCCGTTTTAAACATTTTAGCATCTATTTTAAATTTATTTCTGATTAATTGCTACAGACTGGTTAACGTTAGCTGCATAAGATTTGCAAATTCTGTGAAGAAGTGGAAGGATCCGCCTTCTCCTAGCCAATCCCTTTTTCTTTAAAAAGTCTGGTACAAAGAACAGCACTCAATACAAAGTGTTTAAATGGAAATGCAAATGACCCCATTTAAAGCCCCCTTATCTTTATCATCGTGGCATTTTGAAGCCGGGCGAAAAGAACGGGAACATATGTAAGAGGGGGACAATGCATTATCCCCTTGTCTTGTGTATTTCTCCTGCAAATCTTGGAAACAAGACAAAATATTGATGAATTCACCCCAAGAAAAACAAATTCCGTTTATTTTTTTTTCCTCGCGCCAGATGTTTTATTTTCGGCAAGGTGGATCGTGTTCGCCACGCGACATTAACAAGATTTAGAACCTGCAGCTAGCTCTTGAAAGTTGGGGAAACTTCAGGATACCGATCCGACAAATCAGATGGGCCAGCCAAGCGTGCAATAATTGAACTAACCCTCATCTATAGTTATGTCCCGAAGGGGTTTCGGTGCCCTGGTGATCCCGATGTTTTCATTTCGATGTAAATTTTATACGGAGGATGGGCGATTTGAATTAAGATAAGAGTTGGAAATATGTTTTGATTATGCTTTATGATTATGCATTATGTTAGTTTTTCGAGCATTAGTTAAAATAAAATGACATTTTTCGAAAAAATGGCACTAAGGTTTTCAATGCGGCAATGCAACATTGCAACAGCTATCGAATTCGATAATTTATTGTAATATGCCCTTTTGCTAAAAAAAATCTACACTGGAAAACACAACTTTTTTCTGATTTCACATCTTTTACCGTTTACGAGATGTCAATTTCTAAGAAATTAAAATATCTGCCATTAGCCTCCGACCCACAGGATTTATGGCAGACTTCGGTTTTAGTATTCTCCATCATGAAAATAACTATAAAATCGCTAACTAAACCAAGTCTGCTGAAATGTCAAAAATGTTCACTGCCTCCCGGACTAGTATTGCTGTCATTACATATTTCCTGCAATTTTAGGGACATCTGATGTTCGTAGGTAAAAATTAAGAAAGTTTAAAAAACATTAAACATAAAAAATTACTCATCGGATTGAGGTGGAACTTTCACTGCATGACATAGGCTAAATTTTCCTTCAAGTAAACTGCTCACCCTCACATATCGCTCCAGGTAATGATACCTCCGAGATTGGCCGTTCCCTTCCCATCCACCCTCCTTATCAACATATCCTGGATAAAATCCAAACCCGGACGAAGGCGAGAGCGGAGAAGCAATTCCCGAATCAGAATCCGACACTTTCCCGCTCGATTTTCCAACTTCTATCCCATATCCCGTCTGATCCCGCGTTTTGAAACACTCGGAGCTTATCCTGTAAATTCTTTGTTGCGGAGTTGGAATCCTGGATCTATCCTCGGGTCGTCGTTTGACCGTCCCCGTAAGAGCCGACGGAGAATCCCAATCCAGCGGATTGGTCTCCCCGCTTGACATTTATACCGAAGATCGCATATCACAAATCGGATTTGGTATAAAACACAATATCGTTTTACATGTGATCCGATTAATCGCGTCCACGATCAGAAGACAACTGACGAGGGCGTCCTGGTGTTTTTGCTCTCTTCCACTGTCGCACAAATGTAACCAATCTCACGCATTGGGTTATTACCTTAATCAAAGGGTGGCGGCGGACCTTAGATTGGAGGGTGGCGACGAGATTCCCCAACGCTATTTGGCCTATGAGTCATGGATCGCGTATGGGAATCCAATTGGAATCCCCCGTAGATGTACGCTGTTGCGTCTATACGTGCATTGTTGATCATGAGTAAAAGCTACTATAAAACGGTAGAAACTTCTACTTTTATACAGAATTTGTAAACGTACAGATCGTGAACCAACCATATGATCAGGTTATCGCTAAAGGTAGGTTCTATCGATTGAAGGCGCCAATTTATCGCAACAGAATAACCTACAAGGTCTAAGCTTATCGAAATTAAAATAACATTTTTCGAAAAAATAGTATCTTCATTTAAGGTTTTCAACCCTATTAATGACCTTATCGTCATTATAAATCGCTTTAGTTTTTAGTCACTTTTTGCCACTACTGATACGTCCGAAACTTCCGCACGTCTTGCCCCCTCTTTTGGCATTGAGCCTCAGACTCACTCAATCAGACCTCTTGACTACACAAGACGAGAACAGTGTTTTATCACGTTTGTGTTTTAAAGTTTAAAGTAGCATGGAATTTACCCGAATTTACTAGCTAGATTTTAACCACCATGTTAAAAGCTGCAGCGTGCTTACAGACAAACAAACATTTTTTCATAAACCACTTTTTTGGGTTCCCAGGACCCTAAAATGTAAGATTTCATGTTTTTAGAGATTCGATTGAATTTTCCGATCGATTCCAGTAACTTCTTCGCGATGCGTTGAAGTTAAAAATTAGTGTTTCGCCTTCACCTCGTCCTACAGACTCGTTGAATGTCCAGCTCCGTTCTACTCGTCATTATTATTCTATACCAATATTTTAATCGAAGGATTATTTTTCTTGAGAAAACCGCTAATTAAATCGAAGATACTTAACGATATTAAAGTATTAAAGAGGAATTGCGCCTCCCCAATACTTCGACTTGGTTAATTTGAAACTCGCGATATTACAAGGGGGTGGTGGAATATTAAAACGGATGATTTGTAGCTAGGCATAGCGATAAAATGGGCAACTTTATTGCCGACTGTCGATTCCTGGCGTTTCCATTAAATTAAATTGTTAAGTATTTGAACCAGATCCTTATTTTCAGCTATAACCAATAACCTCGCCAATAACGCAGTTTTCATTTGCGTTGCGAACGGTGGGTGATGTAAAATAAAGTAATTGAAAATCCAGAGAATATAAAAATATCTTCGTGTTTCATGATTCGCAACTGGACAATTTTCATTTAGCAATAAATACCTAAGTAAATTAAATACAATTAAAAGCTGATGAGAAATTCAGTAAATTTACCTGATGTAGATGCTATAGGTAGCATTTTACCTGCCTGATTGTTGTCAAGTTGTCAAAACAGAAGTTTTTTTGTTGGAATGGTTAGATTTCAGGGCCACGAAAAACATAGGTACTAAAAACTCGCCCTCCGTCACAGCCTGGAACACCCCCAAAGTTTTGGGGCAAAAACGTAGGTAAGGGTTGCGCAATGCGCATAATGTGCAGAATTTGGGAGTGTTCCAAGCAGGGGCGAGTTTTTAGTATGTTTTTCGTTTTTCTGATAAATTTTTTCTATTCAAAAATACACACTATACAGTTCATTTCAAGGGTTTAGTCCGGTCAGTCCGGTTCAGGTACAACGCTCTAGGTTAGCTCCGTCTTTTTCTACACAACGTCTGGCAATTCACCCACATTGTAACGTACAGTCCTAAGAGTGTCTACTATCGCGTCTCTGTTTAACACATATAAATGGAAGAGACGGATATATCACCCGTTAAAGTATTCTCTAGGACTCGATCGGGGCGCGAAACTATTCCACCACTCATAAACTCATTGATCATATAATATTATATTAAAAGTAGGTACTTTGTGTTGACTGTGGTGGAATAACCAGGTTTCACTGTTACTTACGACGGTCAGGTCGAGGATGAGCGGAACTCATTTGCATTTTACGATCTAACGGACTAAACCCTTGAAATGAACTGTACCCTATAATTATTTCATTTTTTTTTTTCAAATTTATTCAAAAAGTATAATTGATAGGAATCTGCAATTTACTTACAACATAGCTAGGGATGTCAATCCCGGACGGGATTGGAACTTTCGGGATTTCGGGATTAGAATGCCGCACGTGATTGGTACTTTCGGGATTTCGGGATTCGATAAATTCAATCCCGGGATTTTTCGGGATGCCGGGATTCCTCATGGCAAAATTATTGAGCGGTGGATTCAAATTATGCCAATACAAATAAAATGGAAATGAGGGAATAGAAAATTTTATATAATTAGAATAATGAATATAAATGATACAAAAAGATATGCAGGTGTGCTTAAAGTAATCTGCTTGAATGACTATTAAATATATAAATGGATAAGTTGCCCTTGCGCAAAATGCCAGGCAAAACCCTATAAATTCTTTACCAGAAACTATTATTTTTGTGTAGAATATAGGAAAAATGAGTTTTCGATCTGTGGGAATCCCAGTTGGATTAAAAGATTCCGTTCAAGTGGCAGCGTAGGCAAACAAAAAGAAAGATCAAAATTTCTTGAATAAATGAAAATCAAGCCAATTCGCTCTCTTTTATTGACCCGAATCTCATCAAAATTAATTAGTTTAAACAAATAACGACCTTTCACAACAGGATGAGTAAACTCGTTTCGACGATCACAAAAGTAAACCAAGGTAATCAGGGGTTTTATTGCTTTGGAAAAGGGGTAAAAAGGGGGTTAACCGTATAAGCTAGGAGTGGAAATAGCTAATTGTCATATATTTTACGTACATTAACATGATTCACGTAATAAGCAAATTGCTTCTCTGATGTTTCGTTAGAGAAAACTGTCATCTGAACGACATTGAACATAATGGACTTGGAACATGGCAACAGAAGTTCCAAGTTGCAGGGGGTCATAATTTAAGAGATAAGCCCCGCAGGTATGCCTCCGCTGCCGTTTCGTGTGTCATGCCGCCCCCGTTTTAGTGCCGTAGCAGAATGCGGAGGTACTCTTGTCTTAGCTTATTCGCTCGCTCGCTCGCTCGCTCGCTCCTCAGTCTGTCCGTCGGATAACTTGAGAACGGATTGAGATATCGAGCTGAAACTTGGTAGGCAGCTTCGTCTCCCCAAAAGTAAGGCGGGGATTGCTTTTGGGCCATATCGGACCAAGGGGGTGGGAGCTAGGGGTGAAAAACCGAAAAACTACTAATTGCAATAACTCGAGAACTAGTGGAGATATCTTGCTGAAAATTAGTATGCACGTTCGACCTTCAAGTCTGTTGAAAGTGAGGGGGTGCCAATTTCGGGGGATGAAATTTAGGGGATGAAAACCACAAAAAATATGATAACTCCGCAAGGGTTGCACGCAGCTGTCGGAAACTCAACGTACACACATATATCGGTGAAATCTTGTGGGGGGTGCGTTTTTTCGTAAAACCGAACAAATGGGGTGGAAATTAGGGGTAGCAACTCGAAATTCCGCTTAATAAGTACTAGTCGAAATTGCCGTCATTCGATAGCTTTCCATTAATTATTCAAAAAAGGTGTCATTCATATTTTGCGAAAAACCACCCTTATAGGCGCTACAACCCCTAACATGCAGAAACACAAAAATACGAGAACTCAAAAACTACTCAACGTATCAAGGCAGAATTTGGTTTGTGAATTTCCAGTGACATTATAGGTGGATGGACAAATTTTCAAAAATATCTAACAAAGGGGATGAAATTTAAGGGTTGAAACTTGAAATTTCTTCAAGTAAATGGTAGCCTAAAATTACGGGGTTCGATAGATTTCGGTCAACTATTGAAAAAAGGTCTTATGAGTTTTCAATCTAAAACCAACCCCTGGGCCATTAACCACCCCTAACTCTTTGCAAGTCGATAATTATATTTTATTTATTTTTTCTGAAACCCTATTGGTTTATTTATGAACAACTGAAGTCAGTAAATACGCAAGGAGTTATGTCACACCGGAAAAATAAACTCACCCCTGTAAATCATAAAGGGGTGAAATCATGAGGTGTTGAAAACATGAATCTACAAATTACCTTAATTTTTAAACGAATTGGGTTAGGGTGGTGAAATTGAAAACACAACTTCCTTTAGGGCATGTGGGGGTGGTGAAATAGGGGGTTGGAGTTTAGGGGTTGAAACGTCCATAAAGCCCTGTAATTTGACACAGAGAAGCAATATCTTCTGCGAAACTGTGACATCTTACACACTGCATCTTCGAGAAGGGAAGATCGAATTTTAGGAGAAAATTATCGAAGGGGATGAAAGTTAGGGGTGGAAACTCGAATTTTCAATGAAGAATGTATAGTTGAAAATATTACCATTCGATAGCTTTCTATTGATGGTACAAAAAAGGTCTTATTCATCATTCGCGAAAAACGACCCTTAAAGGCGGTACAACCCCCTAACATGCCGAAACAAAAAAATGCGAGAACTCAAAAACTGCTCAACGTATCAGGGCTAAATTTGATGTGGTAATTTACAGCGCCACTGTAGGCGGATGGGCAAATTTTCATTAATATCTAACAAGGGGGATGAAATTTAAGGGTTGAAACTGGAAATTTTTTCATGTAAGTGGTGGAATAAAATTATGGGGTTCAATAGATTTCGGTCAACCATTGAAAAAAGTCTTATGAGTCTTCATCCTAAAACCAACCCCTGCGCTACTAACAACCCCTAAGCCCTAGCAAGCGGAGTAAATATATTTCATTTTTTTTTTTTTGCTTTCTTCTAATTTGTTATTAATTTAAAGTGATTTTCATTAATTTTTGACCCATCCACAATTTTTCAACCCCTTTCATGATATGTGAACCCTCAAAGAGCAAAATTTACCCAGACCGCTTCTTTTTCGGGTGATTTCCGCTGGTTAATTTTGTAAAATTCGCGCAGTTTTGCCTTATGAATTGTTCTTGCCTTTTTCACTTTTTCGACCCCTTCGCAATGTTTCAACCCCCAAAAGTCAAATTTGCATAATTGGCTTATTTTCGTGTTATTTTCTGTAATTCTACTTAATTACGATTAATTCTCATCCCTTTTAACTTTTCATCCCCCTTTACAATTTTTCAACCCCCTAAGTGTTTATTTTGCAAAATTCACATAATTTAGTTTTCCTTCGGTAACAAATTGAACTCAATTGGATTATGTTTATCTTTTCACTTTTCCAACCCCCTTCGCAACATTTCAACCCCCAAAATCTAAATTTGCATAATTGGTTTACTTTCGTGTTATTTTCTGTAATTCTGCTTAATTACGATTAATTCTCATCCACTTTGACGTTTCATCCACCTTTACAATTTTTCAACCCCCTAGGTGTTAGTTTTGCCAAATTCGGATATTTTCGTTTTTCTTCTGTAATAAATTGAACCCATTTGGATGATGATTAAATTTTTCACTTTTTTCATCCCCCTTCGCAATGTTTCAAGTCTTCAAATGCTAAATTTACATAATTGGGTTAATTTGGTGTTATTTTCCGTAATTTTACTTAGCCACGGTTAATCCTGATACCTTTTGATTTTTCATCCACCTTTACGATTTTTCAACCCCCTAAGTGCAAATTTTGCAAAATTCGCATAATTCCGTTTTTCGACGGTTATAAAATTGAACGCATTTGGGATTCAGTTTACCTTTTACAATTTTTCAGTTTCCTTCGCAATAGGTAGGTATAAGTGCTTATTTCAACCCCCACAAAAGTTTTAATTGCATAATTTGGTTATTTTAGTGTTTTATTTCGTAATTCTACTTAATCCACACTTCATTTTCATTCCTCTTGACTTTTAACACCACTGTGCGTCTGCGGAGGCACTACTACTAGGTGCAGATTTATAAAATCTGCACCCGACTCCACCAGTAAATTCAGCTCGCCCCTACATACACATTAACAAGGTAAACATCTACAGGGACACACATCGCATTGATACACATCTTTCGTTGGCTTTTAATTACATGCACCGCTCGGGCCCAGAGGCCAGGCCAATGTTCTCTGCATTGCTGTGGAGCAACGTTTGTGCAATTCCACCGACCAAATTAAATTGTATTTCTCCTTGATAGATCAATAGAGCAACAAAGCAGACACAAAAGAGACTCAAGAAATCTTAAAAAATCGTCGTTTCTGTAGCTTCAAAACGGATCAATTGATGATAAAATCCACTGCAGCATAATAGTGAGATTCTGAGACCATACTCTAAGTTTCAGGTCAATATCTACAGCGATTTTCGAATTTTTTGGATTTTCGACCCCTAACTTATAGGCTCCTTTCTGGAGAAAATATTGAGATATCTCCGAAAACGACTTGAGGAATCGAGCTGAAATTTTGAACACTTGATCTGCGATGAAAACTCCACCAACTGAACGCACAACAATAGCTTTAACTTCAGAACGGATTGTGTTATGTAATATGATTTTTGACAAATTAAAATTAGGTACTTAAGTCTTATTTCAGCCAGATTGCCAACTTTGCGTTGAAAACAAAATAAACTACAAACCACTGAACTTGTTTGAATGTTTGTTCATTCCTGTCGCCAGCTTTTTTCATTTTTCCCATTAAATGGATATAAAAGTAGGCAGATCGAAATATAAACGCGAAATCCGCCTCAGGAAGCGACCGGGACATCACGTCCTCTCCGGTATGGATTTGCCATTAAAACAACGGCAGGGGCGCATGTCCACAACGCACGTGTTCGAGATCCACAATTCGGGAGAAAAATTTCAAACAGCTCAGCATGTCTCAGACTGCGTGGCACTTTTACGTCTTCCTCGACCCTCCCTATCTGCATAACTTGATATATTATTCTAGAATTCTGAACCGGTATCACAACTAGGTATAATCTCGATAATAACAATATACCGGTAAATACTTGGCGAGAAGGGGTGAAAAACTATTAATTGTAATA
This sequence comes from Pycnomerus fuliginosus, assembly GCA_963924575.1. Taxonomy (NCBI): domain Eukaryota; kingdom Metazoa; phylum Arthropoda; class Insecta; order Coleoptera; family Zopheridae; genus Pycnomerus; species Pycnomerus fuliginosus. Next base: position 15,605,058 of record OZ004624.1, on the reverse strand, counting down.
GCTCGAAAAGAAGAAGATATACAGGGCAATTCAATAGAAATGGATGGAGAGTACTTTGAATGGCACACTATCGCCTGATTTTGAAACGTCATGATGTTCATTGGATAGGCAGCCAACATTACAGGTGCTGTGAAATAATGTGACAGAAGCGTGACTTATGACCATAAGTCACGTTGTATTTTATGAACAGGATTATTTATCCACAGTTTCGTACATAACAATGGCATTATTTAATAATACTGGATAAAATTATTTATTACCTACTACACCTTTTCCAGTAGTAGTTCAGAAAGCGTCAATTGAATTTCAGAAAGCGTCAGTTGAATTTCAGAATTGTCACTTGAATTTCAGAATCCGTCAATTGTAGTTCAGATTAGTCAATTCAAATTCAGAGAGGGTCAATTGTATTTCAGAATAGTCAAATGAATTTCAGAATACGTCAATTGAATTTCAGAAAGCATCAAATGCAATTGTAATTGACGGATTCTGAATTTCAATTGATGCTTTCTGAAATTCATTTGTCGTATTCTGAAATTCATTTGACTATTCTGAAATACAACTGACGCATTCTGAATTTGAATTGATTAATCTGAACTACAATTGACGGATTCTGATATTCAACTGACTATTCTGAAATTCAATTGACGCTTTCTGAACTACTACTGGAAAAGGTGTAGTGAATATCAACTTGAAGTATTCGAAGCTAATGCAATTCGAACGTTTGTTTTGCACTCACCTGAACGGTTTCCTGGGGGGTGTACTTTCGCTGCTCCGTCGTGGCCATATTCCCTCCATATTAGGGGGTTATCTGAAAAGATTCGTATTTTTATTTTTAGCATTTCATTTTACCTCCCTCCCGCAAAGATGTTTTAGACAAAAGTTTGGCGAGACGGGGATTCGGATAAGGGTGAGGTTATAAACGAGTTAGGACGACGTGACACACATACGGCGGCTTTCAATCAACAAAGTCACAATGGAGACGCAACGGCACATAAAAAATGATAGGAGGATGCGGTTGGGAATTTCATTTAGTTTTTGCGCAGTTTTCGAGCATAAATGAACCGCTGTTGCAATTTTCATCACAGGGCAAAAAAATTGTTAATATACTTACGCAAGTAGGATGTTTGTGTTTTTTCTGTTCATTTTCTACTTTTTAATTTTGTAAAAACAATTTTTAAACATTTTGCCTTTTCGACACATCTGTGCGTCTGCGGAGGCACTACTACAAGGTGGAGATTGATAAAATCTGCACCCGATACCACCAGTAAGACCAGCCACCCCTACAGACACATTAACGTGATAAACATCGCATTGATGAACTTCTTCCTGGGGCTTTTAGCGCTATTAAATCTATTTTATATAACTGTTAAATGGTTAACGTTAAATTCGTATATGTCTTAATAATAATAATAGTTTATTCCAACAGACAAAAGTGTCTATGATGGATGCAAATTCCAGAAATTAATACATTAAATAGAAAATTATAATAATTATTGTACAATAAAAAATAACATAAAAAAAAGGTAAATTGATTAAATTAATCAATCACGCAGCGTCGTAGTGGGACAGTAGCTTCTGTTTCATATTGTTGTTTTTAAAATTTGTATGAAATATATCAATATTTCAATTACTAGGTAAGCATTTACATATTTTAAAACAGGTTGTGAGAAGACAAATTATAATGATGAAATCTGCGAGGTACCTACAGGGTGTTCCTATATTCATAGTCCTAACTTCGGGACGTTACTCCTTACATCATTCTAGGAAGAAAAGTTCCTATGGACATAAGTCCGGAAATGCTGTATAAGGGAGCTGCGCCCCTTAAAAGGGGCACTCAAAAATCAGTTTTCTGAAAATTTCTCGAAAAATATGAACAATAGGATTTTGAAATTCAGAGCCATGATTAGTGCTATAAAGAGCTTTCCCTTCACTTTTTTTAAGGTTTTTAATAACATCAGAAGCGTGCGTTCTTGGGGGTCTTACAAATTTTTTCACATTTTCTTTTGTTGTAGTCATTTTTATCACCAAATAATAATAAAATCTTAATCGGTGGTCGATTCTACCCAGAAAAGAGGCTCTTGTTGAATGTCGCTAAAACGCCGCCTTTTCGATTAAAGTGACTTTGATTGGTTTAGCGATGGAACAAAATCTTATATGGAAGAATTGTTGGCAACAAATAGATCTACAAAAAAGTCCGCGACAGCATATAAGTATCTATGATAAGCAGCCTACAATAATTGTGTTTGTTTTAATTTTTTGTAAAAACCGGTTTGACTGTTTGTTGTGGGCTATTCTTCATAGTCCCCAATTGAGTTATGAGAAACAAAGATTCCTCTTTTAGTGCGGCTGTCGTGATAGTCTAAAAATTTGCCCCACGTTGTGTTTGATTTTTCCTTTAAAAAAATGCAGCAGTGAAGCGGCTGGAACCTCACCATCGCGTGGATCTTTGACTTGGGTTTCTAGTCGAATTAGCAAAGAAAATGTATGACTGGTTTCCATGATGGTTTTAGAACTTTTTTAGAACACACAAATTGAAACATTCATTAGAAAAAAGTAGGTATAAGTAAGTCCTTTTTAGGCAGTTCTAAAACCGTCGTTGAAACCAGTCTTATACAATTTCTGTGCTAATTCGGCTAGAAACACAAGTCAAAGATCCACGCGATGGGGAGGTTCCAGCCGCTTCACTGCTGCATTTTTTTTAAAACCAGAATTTGAAGACCTTTCTGATGGTGACAATAAATCTTTCAAAAACTTGTTTTGGATGGTTAAATAAGTGAATAATTTAAAGTTGGACATTGGTGTGCCAAAACGGCACTTTCCGTGGGCCAATTGAATCCAAAATTTGTTCAGCTTTTCGACGTGCAATACAATCCCCATGTGCAAAATTTCAGCTAAATCCGTTCAGGGGCTTGGGCTGTACCGCGATTTTAAAGTCCGATAAAAATCAATTTTTTTTTAATTTTTGGTCAAAAGGACACTGAGAGTGAATACATTTTTAGAAGCAGAATTTGAAGGCCTTTCCTATCGTGACGTGAAAAATGGGGGTTTGCATTTAAAATTAAAAAGTTGATGTGCCAAAATGGCATTTCTAGTTGCGCGATTGGCTCCAAAAGCTTTTCAGATCTAAGTTGGGTTATGAGATGCCTACGCACCAAATTTCAGCTAAATCGGTCTAGTAGTTTTGGCTGTGGCGTGTTTACAAACGTACGTACGTACGTACACACACACAGACACATTTTGAAAACCGCTTTTTTGGGTTCCTGAGACCCCAAAACGTGAAGATCTGGTGCTATCTCAAATTCGAAAATTTTAGTGATTGTAGTAACCTCCCATTTTTTTAAAATTGTGATGGAGTTGGGGAGGTTAAAACAGACTTTAAGACCAAAAAAAACTAACCGAGATTACATCAGGTATTGCCATTGTCCTAGGAAGTAAAACACTAGAATGCAGTCATTTCAATTTATTCAAAATTTAGAATAAAAAAAATATTCACAAAGAAAATCAAATCAACTTTAGAGTAGAATTTTTGTAGGTTATGATCCATAATCACTGTCCGGTGTGTATAAATAAGAAGAAGACAGCCATAATCCCTTAATTTAGAGTAGAATGTGAGCTTATTTAACCTATCAGTGAAACTTTAAGTTGGGGAACAAAGAACAAGAAACAAGAAACAAACGCAAACACATCAGACAGGTGGCATAGTCATTATTGCGACTACTAGGACCGAGGAAAAACCCCCAAAAAACCTGGTTTTCACGTATTAGAAGCAGTTATGCACCCCGGCAGAGAAAATATAAGATTAGTAACAATATAATAAATCAAGACATCATATCTGTCACTCAACGCTAAATCAACTATTGTTTACTACAGCATGCTCACAACACCCTGTATAACAACTGCACTACAGCGCTGATCGTAACACCCTGCATAACAATCAAACACTGTGTAAGTTTTGATATATTTGGAAGCCCCATCAGGAACTTTGGAATTGTAAATTGTGATGATGTAGATGTAGACGAGAATGCGTGTAATATCAGCCCCATGACCACCCCCAGATTTCTTTACTGTCGCAAAGCAAAATTTTAGGTTATTGAAAATATAGTTCAGGAAGAGAAAAATGCGAATTGAATCGAATTATAATAAGGGCGTACCTTTTAATTATTCAGATCGAAGCTCCTACTTTTTTTACCTCTCGGTTTCACCAACTCGAACGCGTCGTTTGAAGCACCTTGAAGAAAATGAAATGTCACAGACACCGCTATGCCACTTTTCCGGCTACCGCATAACCATCTTAACCTTCTTCAAAAACAGGAGGAAAATTAATTACTGGTATTTCACACTTTTCCACGCTTCTTAATTCTCACTTATAATCTCATAAGAGCATTAATTCTTTCCGGAAATTTTTGGAGTGCATTCCAACAACGTATTAATCGGCCCGAGTGGAACACGAGGGCCCGATTACGTTGTTGGAATGCACGACTAAAATTTTCAGGAAATGAATTAATGCTCGAATGCAGATTCGGTAAGAAAATAGCAACGATACAGCCACAGAAATTGAATAAAAACGATTTTTGACATTTAATTTGCCATAAAAATTTCCACTTATTAATTTCGTTTAGGTTGGTCTAGGTAGGTATCAAAAATTTCCAGGAAATCCTCGAGTTGCCATGGTAAGCACACAGAAATCAAATTTTCCATTGGCTAATGATTAGTATCGTGCGATTTTCCCAAAAATCTCCGCGTCCCGAGTAAACAACTTTTTTCACCCCGTTGGCCCTAGCAACGAGCAACAGGCTAGCGCTGGTCGCGGTCGGTAATACAGGATAGGATACTGACATGCCTGACATGCGCCGAGAAACGTCACTTGTCAATTGAAACTGTCAGAAACGTCAAAATCAAGAAATTGTGTTTGTGATTATTTATCAAATGCACACGGTAAAAAATTTTGAGTGAAATTTCACTCAATTTTGGAGTAAAAACGTGTCCAATCTCACTTTGAGTCAAAATCTTAACTCAGTTGCTTGAGTAAACCATGGTCTACTGTGAGTTAACATATTCACTCTACCATTTAGTTAACTTCACTAAATTGGTCACTCTTTGACTGAGTTAAATTAACTCTTTGATTGAGTTAAATTCACTCTTCGCCTGAGTTAAATTCACTCTTCGACTGAGCTAAATTCACTCTTTCACTGTGTCAAATTCACTCTGTTGGCTGTGTCAACTTCACTCAACGGTTTACTCAAATTTTGAGTAAAATAACCGCTTAAATTGAGTTATTTTGGCAGGGTTTCAATAAAACTCAAATTGCACTATTAATGTTTTAATGCATAAATAAACGAAAAGAAACATCATCAACAAAACTCGTACTTTGGTACTAAATAATACCTACTTTAAAGAGTTGAGACGCTGGTGTTTTTCGTAAGGCACTTTGTATGTCAATGGTTGCAAAGAAAGACCGTCCATATCAGAGGAAGATTGGATTTCATATTAATTAAGAATGTCATGTTGTACACAAATATCACAAGCATGTTGATCAATCAGAATGCTCCACCAATTACCTGCAAGTGATCGGATGTAAGTATACCTCCTATTACCCTCCAACACCAAGTGAATTATAGTAATAAATAACACTTATTAGCACTTCACAAACCACCACCACGCGTAGACACCACCACCCCTCGCCCTCGCGGATACCTTGTCAGGACTGGAAGAAGCGTAAAGCGCAGGCGCGCAACTATTTCTGCCGCCAACACCGTGTTTTAAGTAATTTCCTGAGTTAAATCAACTCATTTTTGAGTACAAAATAACCGCCTACATGATTTTACACAGTTTTGAGTGAAAGTGTCGGATGACGTGGTATATTGAGTGAATTTAACTCAACTCATTTTTAACTCAGTGAAAAATGTTCATTAACTCACAGCGATTTTTTACCGTGCACGGAAACTATTTAGACGAAATGAAATGAGGGCAGAGATTTAAGGTGAGCAAACTGGTGCGTTTCAATACATATATGCTGTCGCGGACTTTTTGGTAGATCTTTTCATAGCCAACAATTCTTACTACATATTTATGATTTTGTTGTATCTTCAACCGTTTACTCAGTGTTCACGTTTTAAATTGTTAAAGCGGGGCTTTTTCACTGACTTGCACGCAATGAATAAGTGAAAAGTTTTAAATAGGGTCAGTGGTGGACTTTTATTCTATTTTTATTTAAATTTAACATTGTGGTTAAAATCCAACTAGTAAATTTGGGTAAATTCCTTGCTACTTTAAACTTTAAAACACAAACGTGACAAAACACTGTTCTCGTCTTGTGTAGTCAAGAGGTCTGACTGAGTGAGTCTGAGGCTCAACGCCAAAAGAGAGGGCAAGACGTGAGGAAGTTTCAAACTTATACGTACAGCGTACAGTCGTGGCAAAAAGTAAAGCGATCTAATTTCTTTGTAATAATGGCGATAAGGTCACTAATAGGGTCGAAAACGATTTTTTCGAAAATAGTATATTAAAAAACACTTTTCATATCATCGCACGAGGATGTTTGGACAACGAGGGCTAAAAGCCCGAGTTTTACAAAATCCGAGTGCGATAAGGGCCTTATGAAACATGTTTTTTATACAATTTTTTCTATTTCGGATGCGCAGCTTGTTAATAATTTCAAGAAAAATTCAGGTTGTCATTTTCAAAGACAGGCTTGACAGTTAATTCGATTGTTAGACACAATAGTTATTTAGGTTACGATGTAAACAAAAGTCGTGCTCTAATAGAGCTCATTAGAGAACGCGTTTGGGTGCTATAAAGTGTTCATTATAAAACCGGAAAAGAAAAAAATGTTGTTTTAATTTCGATAAGTTTAGACCTTGTAGGTTATTCTGTTGCGATAAATTGGTTGGTTCACTTTTACAAATTCTATGTGAAAAAGCAGCCGGCTCCGAGACTGCCAATTTTTTTATTTTTATAGAGGGTCTGCAGTGCTTGGTAAATTCAGCTTACACGTTGACCTAGCAATATTGGTAAGTTCGAAAATACACACAATCGTGCAAGAAAAGAATTTGAAGATTCTATTCATTAGCAGAAATTTTCTGAAATTTTATGCAAATTCAAATTTAACTATTATGTTCAACGTGTTGGTTTGCTTTATTGCTGAACTAAAAAATCGAATATACCTAATTATTATTCGTATCATAAAATCACGCATTTCTGCATAATTTATCCATAATTTTCCATCAATTTCTTGGTTTCACTATAATTCATTTTCGTTTCTTTTACTACATAAATTCCAAAGGTAAAAAACCAATCTTTCTACATAGATCTCAAACTTTAAACATAATCAAAGAAGTAGATAGTAGAAAAGCCAGTATTCTTTAAATGATTACTCGAATATTATAAATTTTTTTTAGATTTTTAAAGTGATTTTTTTCAGTATCCCTTCAACGGGCGTATCTCGCTTGAAGCATGAAGCATTTTTGGACATAATGTCCATTATTAGGAACTTTTCTTTACAAATAGTGCGAGAAATCGCCCCTTGAATTTTGTGTTACACTGAAGATCTATCTATAGAAATACCCACTGATGAAGAAATTTTGATGTTGGTAAACAGGCACAAGACTTGATTTATCTGGACATTGCATTTGCATCACATTAAAAGTCATCAAGCACAGTCCATAACTCAGAGAAATGTTTATTAGATAAACACAATAGGATGAGTAACTGTCAGATCATAAACCCATAAAGCTTTTAAGCACTTAACACACTATCAGCCGCTGCCCCGAAATAACATTAGGAATTTAGTATTAGTAGTTGTGCATGGGCCACATGTGGACCGACTTCCGGTTTAATTTGGCCAGGTGGCACAATTACCGATCAATAAAAAATTATACGTGCTGCACATGTAAAAAAGTTGAAAATTACCTTAAAATAAAAATTCATGCACCCTCGCTTAATCGTCGGGCGCCGCCACCTGAATACTTCGCCACCAACATTTTCTAGGTGGGAAAGACTGCACGAGACTGACTAGTGAGAAACGCCCCGATGCAGTCGTGGTGGGTTTCCCAAGACCTGCGCTCGATGGGGTGCAATAAAAGTTGCACGTTTTTTTCGAGGAGAGGAACATACGGGAAGGGTTGGACTGTTGCGGAATGCGTGGTATTGTTATTTATGTGTCTTGGATGTCGGGCGTTTCCGCTGGTTTTCTCCACGAATGTCTTGAGATCTTGAGAATTAAAAAGAAGTTATGCAGTCGGAGAGTAAATGATCATTAAAAAAAATGCAGTAAAGAAGCTGCTGGAACCTCCCCATCGCCTGGGTCTTTGATTTCCGTGTCTTGTATTTCAAATTTTAAATTTGATATGCCTAAATGGCACTTCCTGTTCACCAACTGCTTACAAAAGACTTTCAGCTCTTCAGCTGGTCGCCCAATCTCCATGTACCAAATTTCAGCCAAGTCGATACAATAGTTTGGGCTATACCTAATGCGTTTTTAGTGTTATTACAAAAAATCGATCAAGTAATTTGGGCTGTAGCGTGTTATTTAATGATTCTTCGTAATTTCGAATTTTTATGATATTTGTGCCAAAGAGGCGCTAAGTGTGAATATATTTGATATAGTTGTTAATACGTTTGGTATATAATTTGATAGTAATCCGCATATGTAATTACTTATTTTCTTTCCATTTTCTGGTTCTGCTCTGCATTCAATTCAATTCAATTTTGTTACATTCAAATTTCCTGTAATTGGGCGTCAGCCTGTTGGAAATAAATTATTATTATTATTATTATATTTTTAGATACAGAATTTGAAGACCGTTCAGGCGCTGATAAGAAAAATTGGTGTTCAGAGTCAAATTTCATAGCTGATGCGTCAAACAGGCACTAGTGGAGTTTGCGGATCGGCAAGAAAATTAACTGGGCTCACCATCAGAAGGCCAACACTGGTCTCCATACCAAATTTCATTAAATCTGTTCAGTAGTTTTCGAAGAATTTTGCTCACATTGTACGTACAGTCGAGAAAGTAAGTCATGCACTCGGGTTTGAGCGTTACACACAGAATTTGGGACACCACCAGCGATAGTGGTGATTTCTATCTCATATTAGGACCGACACCAGCTGGGGGTTGTGTTGGTAGGTCAAGGAACTTCGGACCATGTACCTACACATAAAGAGTTATCCGGCCAACAGATCAACAAAAACTGCATTATTTAGTTTCTCGACTGTACAGGGTGTCTCAGAACGCTCGCACCAAATTCTAATGGAGCATTCAGGATTAAATTCTGAGTCGATCCGTGTTTTTGAAAATTTCTAGGGTCCAATAGTTCTCGAGTTAAAAGAGATTTAAAAGGACCAATCAGATTTCAGCTCTGAATTGCTTCATAAGGTAATTTAATGTTAGCTGCACTATTTCCTAGGTAACAAGATACAACAGTATAAATTTTCATTGATAGTATCTTGTTACCTAGGAAATAGTGCATCTAACATTAAATTACCTTATGAAGCAACTAAAAGCTGAAATCTGATTGGTCCTCTTAAATCTCTTATAACTTGAGAACTATTGGACCCTGGAAATGTTCAAAAACGCCAATCGACTCAGAATTCAATCCTGAATACTCCATTAGAATTTGGTGCGAGCGTTCTGAGACACCCTGTAGAATTTGGTGCGAGCGTTCTGAGACACCCTGTATACAGGGTGTCTCAGAACGCTCGCACCAAATTCTAATGGAGTATTCAAGATTAAATTCTCAGTCGATTCGTGTTTTTGAAAATCTCTAGGGTCCAATAGTTTTCGAGTTATAAGAAATTTAAGAGGACCAATCAGATTTCAGCTCTGAATTGCTTCATAAGGTAATTTAATGTTAGCTGCACTATTTCCTAGGTAACAAGATACAACAGTATAAATTTTCATTGATAGTATCTTGTTACCTAGGAAATAGTGCATCTAACATTAAATTACCTTATGAAGCAACTCAAAGTTGAAATCTGATTGGTCCTCTTAAATCTTTATAACTTGAGAACTATTGGACCCTGGAAATTTTCAAAAACGCCGATCGACTCAGAATTTTATCCTGAATACTCCATTAGAATTTGGTGCGAGCGTTCTGAAACACCCTGTACATACATATACAGACATTTTTTAATAACCACTTTTTTGCGATCCTGGGACCTGGAAACGTAAAGATTTGGTGTTATCGCAATATCAGAAGCTCCCGGAAGATGTACATCAATGCGATGTGTATCCCTGTAGATGTTTATCACATTAATGTGTATTTTTATCAATCTGCACCTAGTAGTAGTGCCTCCGCAGACGTACAGATGTGTCAAAAAGGCGAAATGTTAAAAAGTAAGTAAAGTATAGTAAAAGTAGTTAATTAACAAAAAAAAATTTTTTGAAGGTTGAAAAGTAATAAAAACGACAATATAAACCAAATGAGTAAATGAAAAAAATTGCCGGCATTAAAACAAAATTTGGCGAATTTTGAAAAATTAACACTCATGGTGCTGAAAAATAGCGAAAAATTAATTGGAATGAAAATTAAGTGTGATTAAGTAGAATTACGAAATATAACACGAAAATAACCAACAATTATGCAAAAAAGAGGTAGCTCCCACCCCCTTGGTCCGATATGGCCTAAAAGCAACCCCCGCCTTACTTTTCGGGAGACAAAGCCGAATACCAAGTTTCAGCCCGATATCTCAATCCGTTCTCAAGTTATGCGACGGGCAGGCTGAGGAGCGATCGATACGACGAGCGAGCGAGCGAGCGAATAATCTAAAGCAAGAGTGCCTCGCATACTGCTACGGCACTAAAACCTTAAACTCCTGGGCTAACATGGATATTGTAAATGCTTCAGAATCAAGGGTTTAGACGAGGGATAGACAACCTAGGATTTATGATGTACAAGTCTAAGGATTTACGGGGATTTATTGGGATTTACGAGGATTTATTGGAATTTATGAGGATTTACGGGGATTTATTGGGATTTACCGAAGATTTATTGAAGCCATATACTCTTTGTGCATGCGCACTTTATGTGTTTATCGAATGTTAGTGCATATACCTAGCAACGACTACCTATGTAAAAATGCGACTTTTTGTCTTTGTTTCTATCACTACATAACTCAAATTTGTGGAACTAATGTTATTGATAAATGATAATCTTCATTTAGAAGTGTTCTCTTTTATATTTTAAAGATATTATATTGCAATAGGCGAATTCGATAAAAAATCTTTTTATGGGAGTTAAGTTTTTCACATAATTTCATCCTTACACTTTCTCAAGTGCTTAGAAGATGCGTGACCTTGAAATTTTCTAAGATTTTCGCCTGAGGCGCTCTCTATTTTTGAGTACCTACCTAGCCACTTTCAAAAACACTATCATTAATGGCAATAATATTGCTAATAAAGGGCCCCAATTAGATCTTTATGTGGATTTACGGGGATTTATAGGGATTTACGAGGATTTATGGGGAATTACGAGAATTTATGGGGATTTACGAGGATTTATGGGGATTTACGAGGATTTGTGATGATTTATTAGGATTTACGGGGATTTATTGACCAAAAAGGATTTATGGTGTACAAATTTTCATTGGTTGTTTCCCCCTCGGATTTAGAGGTTCGAGGTTGAAAATGTTTAACTATGATTTCTTGATCACGGATGTTTAGTAGTGTTGCTAGTATTAAATTTTCTTTTTTTCGTCCACCGGATATGAAGTGGATAAACTATCTTTACTTTTCTGGATATTCTGAATGCTTAATACACTTTTGCATGTTTCTCCGGGTATCCAATGTATACATCCATGTTAGACGGATATACCCACTGCATATTTCGCGACTATTTCTCTGGATATGCAGTGGATATACAGGGTGGTCCAAATGTATTAATACAGGGCTCTCACGGCGAAACGGTAAGATAAATGAGTAAAATAAAAAATCCAGGGTAAACTAGAATTAAATACCTTTATTTTGCCGCAATTGGGAACTCCCCATCTTATTGTATAATTTAGCAATAAACAATGAATACATTTTTTTAAATGGCACCATGCATGTTTCAATTTTTTTTTGGATTCCCTTTGATGCCCTCTTTATGGTAGTGATTTTATTTTTTTGACAAATTGAGCAGTGAACGTAGAAATTTTTGTTGATTCAAATTTCGCGCGGTGATCCGGCAACAATGCGCTTCACCATTACTTCGATGAAACCACCTTCATCCCACCGAATGTCTCCCCACTACAGTGTAGTTGTACTGTGTACACGAGTACACGCCCTCTGGAAGAATCTGATTGGGCCTAATAATAAATAGCCTGTTTACTTCATTGTGTACACTCAGGAGATAAAATAATGGCCCTAAACCGCTCACAATGTGGATAGATTCTCGCAATAAGCTTTAACAAAAAAATTAAAATTGAACGTGAAATCCTCTTTATTAAAACGACTCGAGTGGGATACAAGCATTCACAAACCTATTTTGAGTGTCTTTTCTAGGAATCTGTCGACATTGTTCGCTGTCGAGGGCCAATATTTTATCTCCTGACTGTACACAGTACAACTAGTGGGAGTGGGAGACATACGGTGAGATGAGGGTGGTTCCATCGAAGTATTGGTGAAGCACATTGTTGCCGGATCACCGCGCGAAATTTGAATCAACAAAAATTTCTACGTTTACTGTTGAATTTGTCAAAAAAATAAAATCACTACCATAAACAGGGCATCAAAGGGAATCCAAAAAAAAATTGAAACATGCATGGTGCCATTTAAAAAAATGTACTCTTATTTATTGCTAAATTATACAATAAGATGGGGAGTTCCAAAATGGCGACAAAATAAAGGTATTTAATTCTAATTTACCCTGGATTTTTTATTTTACTCATTTATCTTACCGTTTGGCCGTGAGAGCCCTGTATTGATACATTTGGACCATTCTGTACAGTGGATATACAGCAGCATAATATTTCCTTGGATATTCATCGTACAGAATAATGGATATACATTCATCCATTAGACAATTATAGCCATGTCTGACAGATTATAGAAAAGCTCTCTAACCGAGATGTACTGTAGGTAGACGGCGGCCATGAGTATTAAGGTAGGTAAATCCGGGTAGAGCCTCTGTGTTGTAAGGAGAAAGGATCTCTAAACCATAGAAGTTACGGCGAATTTTTTTATCCGAGTTCCTGTAGATGTGCAGAGGATAAATTTGTGGCGTGAATGATGTATAAAGTATAACTTATGCATGCAGTGAACTAATTATTTCTTTACATTATGTTCATCGTAAAATAATCAATAATCAATTTAAATTCACTTCTTGATTAATCTTCTAGCGCATTCTTTACGCTAGTTGTATTATTATTCTTCTGCCGATGCCGTTGTCGTTTCTAGTAGTTACTTCTTCTTTGTCTATTTCTTTTATGGGAGAAGAATATTTGGTCAAACAACAAAAAAACTTCGCCTCTTCCAAAACGGCAAATTCAAATTTTATCATTTCGCTATTCACTAGTCAGTTTTGTTTCCCTCCGATCTGTGAGGCAACAATGGCATACTTATTATCGTCAACAAATTCTGATAAAATCTCGGCAATCCAAAGCACCTGTAGGTATAATTTAAACAAATAAATTCCGTAAAATTTTTAATTTCGCGACGATTTGCATAATTACAATCAGAAATGCAACTAGTAAACATGCATTTATCACTTCATTACCATAACTGACCTTCACGCACTTTGGTATGCGTTTAAATAGTGAGTGGATCTATTCTCCTGGCTTTAGCGTTTAAACAATCAAGATGAAGATATGGTGGTTGTTGGTGGCGTGTGTTAGTTTTGCTTCCGCAGCAAATCCTTTGCGCGAAATTTTTGCATGGAACGAGCTGGGTTTTGATTGGCCAAACGACCAAATCAAGGATGATGCACTGAAATCTAAGCAGTATATTCCTGGAAACGTTCTACCCCTAGCGATTGATATATGGCACGACAAGCTGTTTATCACTCTTCCCAGGTAAATTTTTGAAACTACATTCCTATCTTGAACAATTTTTTTGTAAAGATGGAAATCAGGAGTCCCTGCTACTTTAGCGTACATCCCTTTGTACCCCTTCAACAAGACTGCTTCACTGATTCCTTATCCAAGCTGGAAAGCAAACATTTTACCAGCCGAGGGAGAGAAAGTAAACGGCAGTCGAATTGTGTCAACTATGAGAGTCGCCGTGGATTGGTGTGATCGTCTTTGGGTCATGGACACGGGTTTCGTCAAAGATCTCGAGGAAATAAAAAAAATTACAGGTCCAGCCATAATTGTGTTCGATCTAAAAACCGACCAACTTCTTCGCCGCTACGAGTTAAAACCAGCGGTCGTAAAAGAAGAGTCTTACTTCACGAATATAGTAATTATTCTCCCAAGGACTTAACCAACGCTTTTTTCCTATCAGATTGTAGATGTTACTCCAGATGATTGTGATAACGCCTACGCTTATATTGCAGACACTGATGAATTTGGTTTAGTCGTGTATTCTTGGAGGGAAAATGATTCCTGGAGGATAAAACACAATTATTTTCACATTGATCCATTGGAGTCAGACTATAACGTTGGTGGTATTAATTTCCAATGGGGTGCTGGAGTGATGGGATTGGCTATTGGCACCAAGCACGAGTCTGGCTATCGTACTTTATATTTCCATCCTTTATCCGGGATTCGAGAATTCTCAGTTTCCACAGAAGTTCTTCAAAATAGAAGTTTGGCGGCGGATCCTGGCTCTTATCATTTGTTCAAAGTAATTCAAGATCAGGCTAACGTCTGGTGGCAATGATATAGATCCAAAGACGAATAGATGGGTGGACCACTAGGGCCCTCTACCTGGAGACGATAGAAACGAGCATCTCTCGGTAGAGGGCGTTAGTTCTCCATCTTGTCCCATCAAGTAATTTTTACAAAAAAAAACTATTTTACAGGTTGAAGGGGTTAAAGGACAGCTAACTCAATCCTCGGATTCGGAATTTGACGAAATATCAAACGTTTTGTTTCTAACACAAATAAATCGAGACGGAATTGCATGCTGGAATCCAAAACGACCACTAAACGAACAAAGTTTTGCGTTAATTGCCCAGGATTCTGAGGCGTTAGAATTTCCAAATGATTTTAAGGTACAATTCTGAATCTTATCTTAATTAATGCAAGTATTTTTAGGTTGATGAAGAAGGCTATTTGTGGGTTCTTTCGGACAAATTGCCCGCCTTCAGGTACAATGGTTTGAACTCCACAGTGGTGAATTTCAGAATTATGAGGGCCAGGATTAGAGATCTTATTGCAAATACTGCATGTGAAGCCTAAATGTTTTATTTTATTCTTATATTTATTTTATACAGGAACAACGACTAATTTATTGCAGTAAGTAATTGGCTTCCTCCTTGAACTTCCCACTCGCAACTTCCTTATTCGTATTTTTGTAATATATTTCGTCAAAAATAGGATAAATGCGTCTTGGCGAAGATTTTTTTAAATATTTTAATAGATAATAAACTTCTTATTATTATTTTATTTTATTTTCTTACTAATAATGTCAATAAGGGATTGTTTCGTTTCAAGTACTTACCTAAGTATTGCTTTGCACTCTTGAGCCTTGGGTACATATAAATGAAAATAGCCATTAAACTATTCAAGCATTACTTTATTTTCAAACTGCTACCCTTCGCTCAATTGCTAATTGCCTCCAGGACTGCACACATCTTATGGAAAATTAGGATAGATAGATTTTTTAATTTTTTGATGTAGCTCGAGCGACGCTGATTAAAACGTGCAGCGTATCATTTAAAAATCAATATCTCGGTTGTTTTTGAGGCTACGGTGATCATTTAACAACCACTCGATAGATATTTTTCTAAGCTTTAAAAAGCTATTAGTCTATCACCTCGAATCTTCGTTTTATTGGAGCGTAGGAATTATAAAAATACGTATTGGAATGAAATAAACAATAACTAGCACATTTTGGGATACTTTTTTTTTGGATGCAATTGGTCCGCGGGAAGTGCACTAAAATAAATATAAGGCCTCTTTTTTGTGTCGCCATTAGAAAGACGTTGAAATTCTGGTTCTAGAAATGTATTCATTCATAGTTTCTGCCATTTCAGAGGAAAATAGAGAAAAAACTCATTGTCGTTAAAAAGGAGCGGACTGACAGTGGATGACGTAAAGTTGTAGTTAATGACAAAAATGTGGCAGAATATTAACCTTAAAAGAAAGAAGTTGTCAAATGTGACTACACAGAAATCAAAGATCCACGCGATGGGAAGGTTCCAGCCGCTTCTCTGCTGCCCATTTTTTTCAATGGATTTGGATTCTATGATTTTTCTAAATACATAAATATGTAATGTATCATGCTTAAGCGAAAGTGCATTCACGGTCGCCACAGATTTTCAATAACATCGAAGAAATTGGTGAAAAATTAACATTTTTGAAAATCGCCGAACCAACAATTTCAATAGCCGGAAGTTGTAGCCCTTTCGTTCTTGATAGCCTTAAACAGATTTCGATTTTAATATTTAAATGAATGAAACAGTAGGTAGAGTATCATGCATCAAGCAAACTTATATTTTGCAATGATGGTGTGTTTTTCGAAAATCACATATTTTCACCAATTTTCGTATGTAATACCACGAGTGACATCAAAATTTCCGGGAATTTTTTGACATTTAGGACTGATTTCCGCGGCAAAAAATCAGGAGTACCTAAATGTCAAAAATTTTCTGGAAATTTTAGGGATCACGAGTGGTATTCAGCGAGATTATTTCCATCATCTCTCAAATTTATACAACCAATCAAATGCAAACTCTCAACCAATGAACGAGGTTTATCTCGGATAAATTTTATTGTCCTCTAGGGTTCGTCATAGCGACGGGACGACACTGATTAAATTTTGACGTTTCTCGTGATTGTCAAAGCAAAAAAAGGTTATGTCACATTTCAGCTAAATTTGCAAAAAAACAATGTTTTTCATCTTTAGCTGAACATTTGTAAATTACTCGAAATTATGCCCGCTCTTGCATGTATGTACATACCTTACATCCAATGTGAAAATTTATTCCGTCAAGCGATTATTAATGCGTCCTCCTTCAAAACGTCGAAACGTTGAGACCATCATCAAACTACCTATATGTAGATCGGTTTGAAGATTTTGAGTTCAAGCGATGAACTTTAGATATTTACTTACTTATGGATCATCCATCTGGCTAAGTGCATGGAAAACTAAACCCTTGGCAAAATATAAATAAAATCAAGTCGTTAAAAATTATCAAAATATACTCTGTCCGGGATCCACACGACCAAGATTCACCCGATTTCCATGGCGATTCATTGTTGACAACAATGATTCGTCATGGAAATAGGGTGAATCCCGGTCCTGTGGATCCCGGACAGACCATAGGTAACTATACGATTATACTTATTATGCCTTTTTAGCAGCTAAATGTAAATTTCAAAATGAAGAAAAAATACGAACGGGATTCTGGAAATAATCTTAGCAAATATAACGCGACCATTGATTTTTTATCGGCAAAATTTTCGAAAGTCAGACTCTAAACTTCCGTTTTAGATAATTTTGCTCGTTGAATTTGGACATTTATATTCGAGCTAAAGCCCTCGAGCTAAAGCTTTCGGGCTCTAATCAGAATATAAATGCCCAATTCAACTCACAAAATCATCAAACGGAAGTTTATCGTCACTTTGGAAAATTTGTCCGATAAAAAATCAAGGTCTTGTTATATTAATGTTGAAAATTTCATTCATATGATTTCATTTAAGTACAAATTTCAGTTCAAAACAAAATTTTGGCTTTGATGACGCGCGTTGTGTTAGAGACCCTTTGTGCTTTAGGTAGCTGTTTGATAAACTTCTTTCGGTGTTGTGGGGTGTTTCTAGTAGTAGTAAAGTGAATATTTATTTGCCTTATTTTACGTTAATGGATGCTGTCAACATGGGCGAGAATTTCAAATTTGCCGCTCTCAAGTTCCACCAGTGACGTCACATCCTGCTTTTGTCATGAAGTAGTACAGCCTTAGCATACCTCTCAAATCTCCATATACCTTGGTTCATTTAGTTGCACTCCAGATATTTCTTGAGAGAAAAGAGTACACATTATGCTCAAATCTGAATGCGTTAAAAAAGGATGACAATATGATTCGCGCGCAATAGGAGGCGATCGACAGAGACCGATATTCCTTTCTTTAATGGGCGGGAGAGGGAGAAATATATTTTGAGCCTCCAAATGGTCGTCGCGTGACGTCACTCAAGAAATAGGTCCATTTTCCGTAAGAAGTTTGTGGGGTCTTTTACATTGTGATTTTTCCCAGCAACAATCTCAATCTCCAAACAGTTTGAACTTAGTTCTTGATCGTTATCGCACTATCAAAAAATCTCACCTTTTTTTCAAAACAATCACTTGAGAACAAAAAACGCTTAAATTGTATCCTTGACAACTATTATTTTAGTCGAATTCCAAATGTCTATCTTTCTTGTTCTTGCAATTCTCTCGACAGCTGCAGGAAAAGCCACTGACGATCTGAATTGCGGATATAAGGTAAGCACCGACCTACTTACTACAACTGTTTAGATGGTGTGTCTAAAATGTGACCATGATGACGTCACACTGGAACTACTAATTTAGAAATTGCAATCCAAAACTACCCCTTTTTGGGTAAGCTTTACTAGGCAAAATGCAATTAATCTAAAAACTGTTGACTACAAAGTACGACATGACAGCGTGACGTCAGCATAATAACCAAGAATGCATGACGAAAATGAGTGAAAGCCACTACTGCTTATCGTTTTTTAAGTTATAAGTTTATAAACACAGGCTTGCCACTCCATCGATCCCAACGCCCTCAACGTCCACATTGTACCTCACTCTCACGATGACGTCGGCTGGGAAAGAACCGTCGACCAGTATTACTTCGAACGTCAGTAGTAATTTGAAAATCCAGAATTTAAAATCAATTTTCAGGAGTCGAAAATGTTTTGAGTTCAGTTGTGGCAGCCCTGCGCCAAAATCCCGAAAGGAGGTGACCACAGAGATCCTCTCTCGTCCCCATTCTATCCATTATATGTGTTTTTAGATTCGTGCAGTGTGAATCGGCATTTTTCAAAAAATGGTGGGAATTCCAATCTGATTTGGTTAAGGCAGACGTGCGGGCACTTATCAATAATGGTCAGTTGGAAATCGTGAATGGAGGTTGGAGCGCTAATGACGAAGCGGCTGTCACCTACCAGTTTATTATAGACCAGTATACGATTGGTTTGAGGTTCCTACAGGACATTTTAGGAAATTGTACGAGGCCTACAGTTGCCTGGCAGGTGGACTCTTTTGGGCACAGTCGAGAGCAGGCCTCTGTTAGTGCCCAAATGGGCTTCGACAGCATTTTTTTTGCTCGAGTTGACTACAGGGATAAAGCTACGAGGCTTGAACAACAAACTGCCGATTTATTGTGGAGAGGAAGTGCAATTTTGGGCAATAGTTCCGATATTTTCGCCTCGGTGCTTTTTAATCATTACAGTTCTCCGTCGGGGTATTGCTTTGATATCAATTGTGATGATGAGTTGATGATTGTGGATGAAGAAAGTCCTGATTTTAACTACCAAAGAAGAATTAACCAATTTGCTGATTATGTTGGAAACATGGCTCAAAGTTTCATCACTAATAATGTTTTGGTGGTGATGGGGGACGATTTTCGATACCAAGATGCCTTCAAGAATTACATCAACATGGACCGATTGATAAAGTAAGGTTTTTGGGAAGTTTCAGTTTTGGAATTAGTTTTGTCGTGGCAGTTTCGTCTCCGGGTCTATCTATAATAATAATATTTAATTAATATAAGAAATTATTTAGTTGCGTAGTTGCACGGAAAATCACGCAAGCACTGGAGGGCCACACGAGTTTCAAAATTTGAGATCATTTTCTTAAGATCTTGAGATATTTTTTCAAGGGTTTAAGATATTTTCACAAGGGCTTGAGATATTTTCATAACCCGTTGAACCAATAGATTAAAGCGCTAATATTTCTTAGAACGATGACTATTTCAGTTTGTTCACTTTTATCTCACATAAACTTTTGCTTGTGCTTCCAGCTGTCTCTAACTCCAAATCTGACCTTAACTCTAACTCTAACAGTAACTCTAATTCTACGTCTACCTAGCTCTACTTCTGACTATAGCTCTAGCTCTATCTTTACCTCAAACTCTGAACTTTATCTCTAGCTCTACCTCTACTACTGGCTCTAATTTTGTTTCTAGCTCTAACTCTACATCTAGCTCTACTATAACTTTGGTGGAGCTAGAGTTAGAATTACGGGTAGGGCTAGATTTAGAGCTTGAATTAGAAGTAGGGCTAAGGCAGAGCTGCAGTTAGAGCTAGAGGTAAAAGTAGAGTTACAGTTAGAGCTAAAGGAAGAGCTGGAAGTAGAGTTAGAGCTAAAGGTAGAGCTAGAGGTACAGGTAGAGGCGTAGAGTTAGAGTTAGATGTAGAGGTAGCGCTATAGCTAGAGGTAGAGTTAAAGCTAGTCTTAGTATATTACAGTTACAGTTTAGCATTACGTCAGTTACAGTTTGAATTCCATTTCCAGTCATAGTTATAGAGTTATAAAGTACAGGTAGAGGTAGAGGTAAAGGTAGAGTTAGACTCAGAGCTGGAGGTAGAGCTAGAGCTAGACGTGGTGTTAGAGGTAGTTAGAGCTAGAGGTACATTTAGAGTTAGGTACAGCTAAGAGATAGGACTAGAGTCAGAAATACCTAAAGCTAGAGCTAGAGTTAGAAGTAGAGCTATAGAGGTAGAGTTCGAGTCAGAGGTTGACCTTGAGCTAGAACTCAGGTCTACCCTTAGCCCTAACTTTACCTTTATCTCTACCTCTTTAACTAGTAGTGCTAGAGTTAGAGTTACAGCTAAGGGTATATGGTTAGAGGTAGAGATAGAACCAGAGCCGGACATAAGCAAAAGTTTATACAACGATAAGTGAGCAAAACGGCAAAACACATCGTTCTAAGAAATATTAGAGCTTGAATCTCTTGCTTAAAGGGGTTGCAAAAACATCTCAAGTCCTTAAAAAATATCTCAAGCGCTTACGTAAATATCCCAAGCCCTCAAGAAAATATCTCAAGATCTTAAAAAAATATCTTAAGCGCTTAAGAAACAGCTCAAATCTTGAAACTCGTGTGACCCTCCACTGCTTTCGTACTTGGGAAGGGGATGAAAAGTCCAGAGTTTTGAAGCACCCATTTGAGATTGAAAGGGGGGTCACTCCATTCGGAGTCATTTAAGCGAGAAACTTTATTCTTACTTTTTGTCCAAAATCAGTATACAATTCTGTTACAGCCTGTATTAGCGAACTTATTGCCTAAGCAATCTCATAGAGCCATGTTCCGCAAATAGCCTTAAAACATAAGAAAGGCCCATTATTCTTAAAAATGTTAACTGAATCATTTCAGAGGTTTTGATCTCTACCCTCAAATCTTCCAGAATAAGCTCGTGAAGGTGTTCTATTCAACCCCTTCTTGTTACGCAAAAGCTGTAAATGACTATGTGGTCAGTCATAATTACAATCTGACCATCAAAACTGACGATTTTTTCCCTTACGCCGATGGGATTGGCTCCTACGTGGTCGGATATTTCACCTCGAGAGCTAATACGAAGGGGTTCATCCGCAAGGGCAATAATTTACTTCAGGTTTGTACTGGTGGGTGTTTATAATAATGTTGGTTCATCAAGTTGGTTAGGGGAAAACTTTTGATAACAATGTGCCATTTGCCATACTTGTTTCATAAAAGTAAACTATTAGATTTGGATAAATATACTTAAGTAAGTTATAATGATCATTAAGTTGTACCTAATAACTTGATGAACCTGAGGTTATAAACACACATTGAAACGCATGTCAATAAGCGATCAAAAAAGAATTCGTTTTCAGTCAAAATATCATTATCGTTTTTCTTTCAAAATTATTGACATGCCAAAGACAGAGATAAATACAAATACTTACATATACGGAGAATGTTTTTTTGTCTTACTTGATACCTACTCAATTTGATATTTTGACAGATCGCTAAACAGCTATCAGCAGCAACAGGGTTGCCATACGAAAACCCCACAATAAATTCCCTGCGAGAAATAATGGGCGTCCTCCAGCACCACGACGCCATCACCGGCACTGAGCAGCAACCAGTCGCCGACGATTACCACAGAATGCTTTACAAAGCGATGAAAAGCACTGACCCCACAATCGACAGAATCTTATCGACACTAATAAGAGGAGACAATAATAATAATAATAATTTCAAATTGGAATCTTGCCTCTTCGCCAACGTCAGTTCCTGTCCTCAAACTGACTCCGATCGATTCACGGTGGTCGTCTACAATCCATCCAGTTGGCAGACGTCAACTTCCGTGAGCCTTCCAGTGACTTCTTTGACTTGGAGGATTCAAGATCCGAATGGCCGCGAAGTCGATCGTCAAGTTTACGAGAATTTTTGGGACTTTGGCTATGTGGATAACGTTCCGATTCAGAAAAACACTTTGGAGTTCCTGGCCGAAGATGTGCCTGCGATGGGTTTTAAGGTTTACAGGCTGCAGAAAGGGGAGGAGGATGGTGGAGGTTTTGCAGGGCCAATCCAATCACGAATCGGATATGAAGTGAGACTTTCCCTAGATTTGTTACTTTTTGTGTTTTGAGGGTTGAATAGGGTGAGTTGCGGGGGTGAATTTTTTTACATTCAGTTAGTCTCTTCAGGCTGGGGTGGTTTAAAGGTAACATTTCCGCCATATCATTTCTTTGGGCTTGGCATTTGAAGGAGGTGAGTTTTGGGGGTACATTTATTTGCATTTAATTAGTCTCCTCTGATGATGGTCCAAATGTTACATTTCTTCCATGTCTATTTTTTGGGTTTCAGGGCTGAAGGGGTGAGTTTTGGAGGATGATCATTTTGCGTTCAATTAAACTCCTCTGGTTGTAGATAGTCCAAGTGTTAAATTTCCTGTGGGTCAATGATTTTTGTGCTTGGAGGTTGAATGGGGTTAGTTTTGAGAGTTTTGTGGTACCAATCTTTTGCGATCAATTAGTCATAGTCTCCTCTGATAGTCGGTGTAAAATTTAAGACTTTAAATTGGCTTATTTGAAGAGATCGCACCCCAGGAGAAAGAGGGTTGTACAGTTTTGGGGCACAGTAATTATTGCCATTCCTGCATCTGCCAAGGCGGACCAAACTCATGGAAATGCTGTCTACATTGCGCGTTTGATAATTATGATCATCGGAAAGCGTTTCCACTTTCCAGAAGCAATAAATGCTGTAAATGTAAGAAATTTGGTTTGCCCTGTACAGCGCGTTGCTTATGTGACGGCTTTTGCAATGAGCACGAGTGAACCATAAGCTTTCGTTAATTTTAAAGTCCCGTATTTTGATTTTTGAGTAAACTTAAAACAAAATATGCTTAATGTACTTGAAAGTTGAATAGTTCTAGGGTCTGTAAGAGAAAATCATGGGGGGGCGCGAATTTCATTGTAGTACTGAAGAGGGTGCTTGGCTGAAGGGGGTGGGGGTTGCAACTCCCTCAACTCCTGTAGCTGTGCAGTCGCAATAAATTTTATTGACACCTCAGGCACAATCAAGACAAAATGCCCGAAATATATCACCAAATGATGGCATTTTAAAAGAAGTTAACCCTCTCGGGATGGCTTAACACTCCATGTGAGCCAAATAGGAATGGTTTGTCCTCCTAAATTCATTTGTACACCTCTGGACAGTGTTTGTGCCAAGTGGCGAATTTCTAAAATAAAATGTTAGCTTAATATTATTTTTGCCTTAACCCTCTGGTATAAAAGGAATGTGAGGTCTGCAGCCTCTCCCTAACACCTGTAAAGATGCCGAGGCACAACAAAAGCTCATTTGTAGCGCAGTCGCGGCCAAAATACCAAAAATATTGTAAGAAAACTGAATTTTTAAAAGTGGTAACTTCTGAGGGGTGGCTTCACCCCTTAGCATGGAAATTTTGCTGGGCTCCGCTTCTAAATCTACTTCTACACGTCTGGGGAGTATATGTGCCAAGTGGCAAAACTCTACAATAAAATGCAAGGTGCTTTAACCCCCGGACTATCTTGCCAATTCTAGCAGAAGGATAGGTACTTACCTACTTTACAAGTTCTTCATAAATCACCCGACCGCCATGCGCCATCAATGTATGCACGCTTGCTTCCGTGATATTTTTCATTATTTGACCGACAGAATTTTACCCAAAGGAATTATTTTCAGACGACCAATTTTGAAATCAACACAACTACAGGCCTTATCTCTTCAATAACAATGAACGGCATCACTCTTGACGTCTCCCAAGACTTCTTTTACTACAAAAGCGGCCGTTCCCAGGCCTGGGTCTTTACGCCCAGCGAAGACGAACCTACAAGAATCTCAGAGGGGCCCATCAAAGTCACCCCAATCGCAGGTGATTTGTTCCAAGGCGTCATTCAAGAATTCTCCGATTGGGCCAAGCAAACCGTCAAAGTCTATCGCCACGACCAGACTCTCATCGAATTCGAATGGATAATCGGACCCATCAATATCGAGTACGTAGCTGTTTTGAAAAAAAAAGTAAAGCGTGAAATCCTAATTCGTGAAAACGTTAAAGAGAATGAGTGCAAAGAATAATACATTAATAAATTATGCAAATATACGTTTTTCGTGTACGAAAAAGGGATGGAACTGTAAGCAAAAGCTTTGTTGCCGTTACCTGAATCTTTCGAGCCGCCATCCAACAACCTCGGACCGGTTTCGGGATTGTTGGCCCTCATCATCAGCAAAGTAAAATTGGATTCGGAGCATGGCAATTTGAAGGTCCCGGCCTTTTTCGAATTGCCATCTAAATGCAATTTGCTGGTGAGGACCAATAAGCCCGAAACCGGTCCGAGGTTGCTGGATGGCAGCTCGAAAGATTCAGATCAAACATTTCATAGCCTAAATGTATTACGTTTTGAGTAGTTAAACAAATATCTGTTTAGGGACGGTGGAAAAGAGGTGATTTCAAGATTCACAACCGGTCTGAAATCTGACGGAGTTTTTTACACGGACTCAAATGGCCGAGAGACTTTGAAGCGAACCAGAAATTTTAGATCAGACTACGAATATACCCACGAGCAAGAAGTTTCAGGAAACTACTATCCAATAACTTCAAAAATTGCGATCACTGATGGAAACGTTGAAGTGGCACTGGTAAATGACAGAGCTCAAGGAGGGTCCAGTATTAAGGATGGACAAGTTGAGCTAATGGTTCACAGAGCAATCACTAACAACGATCTGTATGGTGTGAATGAACAGGAGTATGGACGGGGGATGGTAGTCAGAGGAAAACATTTTTTGCTCCTTGGCCAGAAAAATTCTACAGCTACTGTTGAAAGAAAAACCGCTTTAAAGAAACTCCTGGCCCCTTGGACGTTCATTTCCAATCAAAGCTTGGAACAGCAAAATTTGAAGAATGTGGAATGGAGCAATTTGAAGGGGTCTTTGCCTGAAAGTGTGCAGATTCTAACGTTGGAATCCTGGAGGGAAAATACGATTTTGATCCGTTTGGAACATATTTATGAAAATGGGGAAGAGGAAATCATTGATTTATCCGAATCGTTTACAAGCTTCAAGATAACGAAACTGGAGGAAACGACGCTTGCTGGTAACATTCTGTGGGAGGAAGATGAAAAGTTCTTTTGGCCTGGGGGGGAGGTTGATGGAGATTCTTCGGTTGGGGGAAACGTGGATGATATGAGAATCGTTTTGAAGGCCATGGAAATTAGAACGTTTTGGGCTACAGTCACTTATGACAGTTAATTACTTAATAAAAATTAGAAAATTAATTTTTCTCGTTTCTCGTCTTCTAATTATTTCCACATTTGCATAAAAAGACTCCTGGGTCACACGCCCCTCTGGCTTGTCCCCGTTAGAACATGATTCCATTATAACTCATCTAAAATCCAATTTATTTTTATTTAAACAACAAATCCACATCTCTATTCATCTGGAAGTATCTTAAAAGACCTCGCGTTGCACTTATTTTTCCTGCATTGCCGACAGTGATTCCCCGGTTCTCTGCACCTCTCGTCCAACTGCTCATTATCAGAACATCCCTTCCAGTACAAATTATTCGCATTGTCAATCAAAGACACGCAATTCCCTTTGCATTTCTTCGTCTGCCACAAGAATCTGTCGCTACAACCCTGTCGGTTGTTCTTCGTCTGTGTGACGCAAGAGTAACATTCCACCAAAAGCCAATCCAGAATATCCAAATCGTTGCAAGGTTGCTCCGATGTAAACTCGCAGGTGTTGCAAAGCTTGGCGGCTTCGCAAATTGTCTTGGCTTTGTCTGTAAGACATCCCTGCAAGATCGTGCCCGAATGCTCGGCTGCGTAGCACTTGAGGACGTTTTCAGGGCATTTCTCGGTGACGTTTTGGTAGCACTGGAAAGCGAAAGACGAATTGCACTTGTAGCACTCGCCTGACGAGGGTATTTTCGGTATTATTATATCATCGTCTTTTAATTGGGGCGCTGATTTGACACACCCGAGCAAGGAGATTAGAACGAGTGAATACATATGCATCTGTCAGTTAATATGGCAGCTATTAGATTCATCGCTCTTAACCGCAAAAAATTGTTGGCATTTCTGACAAATCTACCCCAGATAACACAAACACATACAGTGAATAAACAATGGATATTCATCCATGAATATGCGAACTTAGTATGTATATCCACACTATACATTGTGAATGACCCATGGACATTCTGTGTATCACCAAAATGTCGTTTTTTGGGTACCTGGTAGCATCAAAATACATCCACCCGAGTTTCATAAGAATATCAAATTGACATACTTATGAAGTACATATGGATATTTGATAAATAATTTCCATGCATGAAAATACATAGAATATTCATGGGATATCCATTTTTCACATGAATATACAGGGATAAACACAGTGTATACCATGGACATTCCTAAAATGTTCAGTTAGCTATTTTATGTATATTTCCTGAGCATACAGGACTATTCATGGCATAATTGGCGTACACCACTTGAAGAAGGAAATGAATAGAGTGGCCTCAGGCCTGTGAATACCACGTACCATTTCAAGTCCTCAGCACCAGGCACCAATCTGAATCATAAAAAGATGTTATAATAGTGTGGTTAGATCTTGCAGTAAGCTTTATACCATTGAGAGGTTTTATGAGCAGCTAATTGTTCCATTCGCGCCATCTATCGGCGACAAGCTTCAACCTGGATATGAGTCGCATATTCTGGATTTCATTTGGATATTCATTGTAACGAGTGTCATGTATGTACACACCGCATGTTCAGGCGACTTCGTATGAATATTGCATTTAAATACATGTAACCATACGAAACGTTAATGTGGTGAAAATATGGCGAGGCAACTCCAGGAATATTCAGATGTTCATTTGACATACGGATGCATTTCAGAACATTCCTGGAGATGATATGAACTTATTCTTCCCGTATGAAAATGTTCATGGCAAATACATATAATATTCGCTATATTCTGAATACAAAATGGATATTTTCTGAATATTCAGGGAATGTCTTGTGCTATCTGGGTCTTCTTCGATTTTTCGTTGACCTCAGTTATTCGGCCAAGTCAATTCAATAAAGCGATATTAGAAGAGTCGCTAACACGTGCAATCCGAACACATCCGGCCTGGGTACCGGCGTGAATGGTAACGACCAAAGGACTGTTCACAAACACCTAAATCGATACTAAAAAAATTTTCGGTTTCAAACCCCGGTTGCCTAAAAGGTTTTTCAATTTGTTTTCAGGTCAATGATGAGAACCAAAATGTAGTTTTTTTCGAATTAGGTACTGATTAACCGCTCTAGGTATAGCTATAAAATTTGGTCAGGTTATTTAGGTCAAGGAAAGGCATAAAATGCACAATATTTTGCATCCTTGTCATTGAATAAGAATAATAGGCCAGAATAGGCATCCTGAATCGAGATGAACGTGACTTCAAAAAGCAACTTCGATCAAAAACTCTTTAATTTGATCAATTATATTCGCAGCGCAGTCAATATCGCGAATTTGTGGAAATTATGAATTTGAATTCGCCTGTTCCTATGCAGGTACGTATGAATTGAAACCCATTTCACGAAACTGAAAAAAACTTACTCCTATTAACTTGTAAGTTCAAGGGTTAGATATGGTATGATTCTCAAACACCAAATTTTCAACACGTCAAACGGTGATGCGCATGAGCACATCTGACTTTATGCCCCATTCTCTCATAACTTACTTTTACCCACCTACCCCTACGATAAGTTCCTAATTATAAAATCAATAATTGACTAATAAAAATAATTAGCTAAAAAATTTATTCTAAATTACAATTATTTTAGATATATTTAAACACAACATCTTTCCTATCGGCAACAGTCTGAAGTTCAAGTTTCACAGGACACTGCAACCAAAAACTCAACAACTCCTCCGTGTACCCGATCAGGAAATATACCTTCCTCGCCCCTATACTCCTCTTTATCAACCCCCCAACCCTGACAATATTATGCTGCCTTTTTATTATAATCTCACTTAAAAACAAACTGTGCCAAGTCCCAGTCATGAATTTCCTTATGAAAACATCCTCGACAGCTGTTTCGGAGGATCTGAGTCCTCCAAGGAGATTACCTAAGAGATTTTTAGTTCAAAATTACAATTTTGGTCGCTTACTGGTGTTCCACGAGTTCCAAGTTTTTCGGTGGGCTATCTGATGAGGGGGGTTAGCCATTTCGTAGGTTAGAGGGAAATCTCCTCGGGGGGTTATCCTATATCGACCAGCCTGGGATTTTTCAAGCACTGGAGTTGTACTTATTGCTCGAATTAAATTTATCTTCGGACCATTAAAAACGCCCTGAAAGAATTTCCGAGTTATTAGTCAATAAGATAAGAAAAATTATTAACATTTTTAACGAAAAACAACGACATATTGAAGAAATACTGAGGAAGAGGCCCCCACGTTTGACAGTTAAAATGTGTGGTTATGTACGTTACACAGTTACGTTATGTCAAAAGTTCAAGATGGGAGCGAGAAGGGAATAAAATTATCCATTACTGCAAAAATTCAATATTCATCCCTTAAACGAAGGCGTAAAGGGGTAAATTAAAATTTAACCCGAAAGTTGAAAAAGTGTCTTTTGTTTTTTTTTAGTGCGAAGTTAATTTGGATATGAAATCCCACCTCAACCTTTTATTGTCATCTAGCTGTCATCCATGTCATGTCATCAGTGTCATCTGTCATTTATCCGTCGGCGACAAAGTTTATAAAAGTTTTGCTCTGATTTAATTAATTTAATCGTTTTTCCAGCTGTTTTACAACTTTTTACAATAATTTAATAATCCGTGATAAAATTGCTATTTATTTTTAAAAATGAGTTCTATTCCAGGTCATTATTGCCCCTTGCCCCCCTAAATCTGTTAATTTTTATTCTTTTAGGCAAAAAACGAACTCGAGGAGATGGCATGGAAAGTATTTTGTCAGAATTGCCGGAATCCAAGTTGTCATTTCGATCCACGACTAGTATTATCGAGACTTTTAAACCGATCAGCCCTGGAACTCGAGTGATAAACTTAGTACCGAAATATGTGCCAAAGGAGAGAAAGTGTCCGAAGTATTTAGTGAGGAAACCTAAAGAGCCAAAATTTATACCGTACGAGCCTTACAAGGGGGCTGTCGATCCCATTATTCCGCATAAAAACATCGTTAAGCCTAAGAGTAATAAAAATAATGTCGAAATTCAGGAATTGGTTGAGCAGATGTCACAAATGAGAACTGTGGAATTGGAGGAAACCAAGATGGAGAAATTTATCTCGGAGAAAGAGTGGGGGAAACAAAAGGAGTCCTACAAGACGGACATAAAAAACTTGCGGGAGACGAATGCACATTTGGAGAATCAGTTGAAGTTCCAGGCGCAAGTTAACGGGGAATTGAAAACTTTGTTGGTGGCAGCCGTGGGGGAGGACTTGGAAAGTCGGGTGCAACATTTGACAGAGGATAAGTTGCAGTTGGCTAGGGCTCTACTAAACTCGGCCAATCATTTGACATCTCATCAGGAACAGACGGAGTGGTTGTCGGGGCAGTGCGAAGTGTGGAGGAGTAAATTCTTGGCCTCCAGGTGAGTGTGGAAAACAGAAGTGATGTCTTTGATTAGCTCAGCTGTCACTTCTGTCACCATCTTATTTTGAGGTTAAAGGGGAAGGGTGGGTAGAGTGGTACATAGTAGGGGAGATGGGAGCTAAGTGGAACAATTTTTCCAGCCTAATGGTGGAAGAATTAGCTCGATGGAAATCGGCCCTTTCCACCAGGGTGAACGATTTGCAACAAACATTGAAAGCCTTAATGGAGGATCGCTATAAAATCCATAAGAAATTAACGAAAACTTACTGTTATTTGCAAAATGGCCAAAACAATCTCACCCAATGTCACATTCTCGACTTAAGCCATTCGATATACAAGTTAAGTCAAGGAATAAGTGAATTGTTAAATTACTCAAAAGACAACTGTGATAAAACTTATGGAGGGATCTTGAAGCTGTCCCAATATACACCGGCCGAGAAGAATGCGCTGAAAGTAATTTAAAAAAAAACAAAAATAATTACCTAATCGTTTTGTAGTTGTTGCAGAATCCTGTAAATATTTCCAATAAGCAAGATGCAATTTGTAATGCCTTGAGGGGAACTGCCATGTCTCTGACGACGGAACAGATGTACCTGCAACATCCGACAGGACATGCTACCTGTTGTGCACATTGTACTGGACAAGTGGAGAATATTTGACATCCGGTTTTCTACAAAAGTTGTTTATCGATTTAATGTTTTAATAAATTTGTTTTTCCGCGAATTGTTCATTTATGGGTTTCGTTAATGTATACAAAATCGTGCCTATTTATGCACGAATTTCTATTAATCAACGATTTTAGTATAGGCAATCAACTATACACGTCCTGACATTAACCAGAATTTAAGTGCCATTTGTCAAATTTTCAAAATTGCAAATTTATTTTTAATTTTATTCCCTAAATTATTTCGACCGGATTTTTTTGGGACACCCTATAGTAAAGGTACCAACAAGGGCTCACGTCTTATCTGATGACGTTAAGGCAGGTATTACGCGTAGGGTTGCCACCTGTCCGGGTTTGACCCGGACAGTCCGGCTTTGAGGTTCGTGTCCGGTGTCCGGTCCGGTTTGATGAAATGTCCGGGTGACACGTTCGTTGTGAAATAAGGGTTTTCAGCATAAAAGGATGGAAGATGTGCCATGTCAGACCCCCTATGCGCCGCCATAAACAGTATACCATCTGCGCATAGTGCGCTGCCGCTTGATTGGCTTGACGTCACAATTAGAAAAGGACCCTCTTATACTAAAAACCCTTATTGCTGCGAACAGAATTCTGTAAATTCGCAAATTTTTAAAATACGCGCGCAAACTTGCCAATAAATGTCAATTTTTAATTCTTTCAACGTCTAATGTCATTAATGATTAATGACAGCGATGTCAAATCAACTGTGATGTGATGTGAAACAGCAAATAAATATAAAGTCGATATTTTTTTGACCTGACTTTGGTATTAAACAAGGATAGTGTTTTCCACTGTCCACTAGTTTGATTGAGGCTTTTCAATTTATGGTTACGTTGCAAATATAATTGAGTAAACTGAAAAGTATGGTTTATTTAAAACCAAATAAAGACATTTTCTACGGGTGTTGCAGAATAGGCCCATTATACAATAGATTAGAGATTTCTTGGCTTTAAAACCTGATGTGGATAAAGCACAGTATTCTATTCGTGTGTAATGACTATTGCTCCCTCGGATGACTTATAAAGGTCATCCTCGCGAGTAATAAATTTTATTAAACACTCGTTGAATAATATACCATTTTCTCTTTAGTTACATATTGGTTTTAGAACCATATTCTTCGGTTTACTCACTTCTGCTATATGTATAAGCTCGCACTACATTCACTAGGTATATTTTATTTGTTTCTTTTTGGTGAAGCTATTCGCTAAAATCAGCTGCTATAGATGGCATTGCTAAACCACACAATGGCCGTCTCATGAGGCCGGGGAGCCGTAGGCGGAAATTCTAGGTGACGTGCCTGACAGTGTGAGTTGGTGACATCAGTGACATCGCTACGTGGATTTTTTTAAATCAAAGTTTTCCTGGATTTACAATGTTCCACTTAAGTACCTACACAAAACGTAAAATTCCACAGAATTATTCCCAAAATTCCGAATCAGCGAGAGAATGTCTCCGAACAAAACAACTACCTAACCTCGCAATTGACAACTGAGTGACGTAAGCCGAAATTATGATGGCGGACGTTTAAAAGTATTTCCGCATCCGGTCTCTCAGTGTAGTTAAAGCATTGCCACCAGATGTCAGACGCTTTATTATTATCATTAATATTATTATTGTCCGGGTTACGCAACTTCGCAAGGTGGCAACCCTATACGCGCTTAATCAACCTCAGTTAATCAGCAATTTGGTTGGTTCATTTGAATATTGACCAATCAAATTGCTGAGATTAACAGAGGCTTCACAAATAAATATGTAAAAGGAAGGCGACTATTATAACAAAACTGTGTAACAGTACATACTAACAGTTATAGAGAGAGAGACACTTAGTCCAACTGCAGCAAGAAAAAAACGAAAAATGGCAATACCTTATATACCTACCTTGACTGGCCACTTACAAGGCATCTGAATTAACTAATCAGCGTTCGTTGATTTTACTACTTAACGACGCAGTGCAGGACAGCCTGAAAGCGGTATAAATCAAAAATGTAATTTATGCCACGCTTCGGCACTGCCGGGGTATATCTATCTCGTGTTACCTATTGCCTCACCACAAGAGGAGAAATAATGCAGATAGTGATGAGTGCAGCGAAATTACTGCGGTTTAGCAGTATCTGCATCCTTTTCCATCTTATGACATTGTAACACGTAACACGAGATAGAAATACTGCAATTGCAGGACAGCTCGAACGCACTATTAATTGGGGGAAAGCGGGTTCGGGTTACCAACCCAATCAATGTCAGTAACGTCAGATTTATACGTTTCAAGAAGTTAAAACAATTAATTCCTTTGTAATTTTACTTTTAGTTAAATCGACACGACTATTTTAAATAAAACCCTGAATAAAACCTCCAAACAGAGCCCGTAATGAGTAATGAATTTTAAACGCTGTGAAGTTGGCGCCATTTTGCCGACGCCGAGCCGCAGGGTATTATGGGATAATCATGTTCGTCGGTGACAAGTGAACCCCTTTGAAGGTAAATTAACCAAAAACAGTCCCAATTTCCCTCCGATTCCCACCGCAATCGATATTTTCTTATTCGAAAGTGATTTAAAAAGAACCAATCGGTGTTAACAATACCCGATTCTCGAAGTTTTCAGGTTGCTATTTATAAACAAAAATGACAGTCGACAGATAATAACAAGACGGGCACTAAACTCGTTTATTGTTTTAGTTTTTCGAAAATGACTGAAGAAGTGCCGATTTTCGAAGACGGAGACGTCGTCTGGGTCAAGTTGGGAAGCTGCTGGTGGCCGGGTGAAGTCACAACAAATGCCCCCGAAGACCTCAACATGAAAGTAGCCCCCTTGGCCATAGTCAAGTTTTTTAATGAAGACACTTAGTAAGACGCTTCTTGACTTCCTTTTCCACTAATTTCTTCTTATTTTAGTGAGTTCGTGAAGAATCATAACCACATTTTTTACTACAACTGCGAGAGGAAAAATGAGTTTATCAGGAAGGGCATGAATTCGTTTAGGGCCAACAATGCCCATATGAAGAAATTTCCAGGAGATGTTACTTTGGCGGAGGTGAAGACGGATGGAAATCCTAATATTTTAAGTGATCCCATGTTCTTACCTCAACAGAAGAGCAATCTTGAAATTTTTGGCAAACCAAGTCCTAAGAAGAAATCAAAGGAGGCGTTCAGAGGACGCCTGTCAAAAAGTAAGTGCTGTCAAATTCAGTTGTGATGTGTCATTCGTCATGGCTAATGTGATGATTCTGTCATTTCTCACAATATTGTTCTAATTATTCTGGTTTTAATTTTGCTTTCCATTTACACATTTATCTGAGGAGCCTCAGTTAATCTCAGCAATTTGATTGGTTCATTTAAATATTGGTCAATTAAATTGCTGATGGTCCGCGAGGCAGTGAACATTTTAGGTATGTCATTTCAGCGACTTTGGTTTAGCACTTTTATAGTTATTTTCATGCTGGAGATTACTAAAACGGAAGTCTGCCATAAATCTTGTGGGACGGGCTAATGGCGGCCATTTTAATTTTTCAAAAATTTACATCTCGAAAACGGTAACATACGAAATGTTATTAAATTAGAAAAAAGTTGTATTTTTCAGTGTAGATTAAGAATCTGGACATAAATCTGACATATCTAGATTGGTTACTGAAATATACTGAAAAGACTGATAATTGACAACGTGTTATAACTTGGTTACTAATCGGCAGATCATTATGAAATTTGCTTCAATTGCATTAACTTGCACGAAGAATAAAATGAGGCGACGAAAACTTTTCCACGCCTTCTAGATTAAAATATGACATTTTTCAGTTTTTTCAGTATATTTCAGGTACCAAATCTACACTGAACAACATAATTTTTTTCTAATTTAATAAAATTTCGTATCTTTTACCGTATCCGAGCTGTCAATTTTTGAGAAATTAAAATGGCTACTCAAATAAATGTGTAGAACGGAAAACATCTAATATTGTTGACAAGTAGAACTTTTGAAGGATTAACTTTAAAACCATTTTAAAGGTTTTCCATCACAGAAAAAGTGATGGGGAGATTTGAAATTTGATTGGGCAAAACAACAAAAAGCCGAACCGTCAAAGACATCAAATCTTTACGTTTTAGGGTCCAGGGAATCAAAAAAGTGGTTTTTGAAAAATATCGCTTCACCCCAAAACTACTGGACCGATCTGACCGAAATTTGGTGACCCAAGGAAGAGCTGATTAGATTTTGAGCCAAATCGGTCCATGGAAAATGTCATTTTAGCATTTCAACTTTAACATTTTAAATGTAAACCTCCGTTTTTCGCGGTACTAAAGGAAAGCTCTTCAAATTGTACTTCTAAAAGTGTTCAAGAGTGCTTTTTACGAAAAAGTCAGTGTCGTGAAAGAAACATACCAGGTGTATCATCGACCCACGACCATAGGCAAATGACATGGAAAATTTAATTACTCCAAATTTACTCCAAAAGTTTTAGTGAGTGTGGAGGGTAGTATGGACTAGCCTGTACCTCTTAAATTTTTTTTTGTTCATCAGCATCTCTTTATGTGCTTAACAATTATTTTTTGAAAATTGGTTGATTGATGCTGTATGTGACGATTCCTACGACGAAATCAGGCTTCTTTCGAATTTTAAAAATAATCGTCGAACAAATGTCAACACGAAACAGAATTCGTTTGATCCTGTTGTAAAAAACTGCCGAAGGGTGTTGATTGTACCCAAAAAATTCCAGCCTCTGTTTAAAATTAAATTTTCAAAAAATGATTGTTGTACCTAAGAGGAGCTGATGAATAATAAAAAATCTCAAGAGGTACAGGCTAGTCCATACTATCCTCCACACACGCTAAAAGTTTTGGAG
Organism: Pycnomerus fuliginosus; assembly: GCA_963924575.1. NCBI lineage: Eukaryota > Metazoa > Arthropoda > Insecta > Coleoptera > Zopheridae > Pycnomerus > Pycnomerus fuliginosus. The sequence goes on along the minus strand of OZ004624.1, from coordinate 15,569,372 downwards.
TAAATTGTCGGAAAAAAATAATTCATTTTTCTATGTTATTTGCCTATGGTCACGGATCGATGATTACACCTGGTACAACTACATTTTAACCTCCCCACAACCAATATAAAAATGGGAGGTTACTGCAATCAGTCCAAAATTCGAAATTGAGATAACACCAGATCTTTACGTTTCAAGGTCTCAGGATCACGAAAAAGTGGTTTTTAAAAAATGTCTGTGTGTATGTACGTACGTATGTACGTACGTATGTGAGCACGATTTCTCGGAAACTACCGAACGGATTTTAGTGAAATTTGGTATGCAGGTTAGTGTTGGCCTTCTGGTGAGCCCAGTTAATTTTGTTGCGAATCCGAAGAAGCCAAGTGCCTTTTAGGCATGTAAACTATGAAATTTGACTGATGAACACTAATTTTTCTTAACAGCGCATGAAAGGTCTTGAAATTCTGTATCTGAAAGTGTACTCACACTTACCGCCTTTTTGGCATAAAATCGAAAAATTCGAAGTATTGAGGAAACATTAAATAACACGCTACAGCCCAAACTGCTGGATCGATTTGGCTGAAATTTGGTAGGTAGAGATACCGTCACCCGCCGAAGAACTGATTTAATTCTGGTGGCAATCCGAGGGCGGCAAGTGCCATTTTGGCATATCAACTTTGAAATTTCAATAATGAACTCCTATTTTCTCTATCAGCACATGAAAAGTCTTCAAATTTAGTTTTCAAAATTGTACTCAACCTTAATGCCCTTTTGGCAAAAGATCGTAAAATTCAGAAAACTCACAGAAAACACATTTGGTTTGGTGGAGTAAAACTTAGGCATAGTAAATAGTAAAATTTAAGTGATATTAGTGATAGGATTGGATCATTCACCAAGTGGGGAGGTTTCAGCCGCTTCCGTAGCTGCCCATTTTTTATTATCGGTGGAGATCGGTTCTCACATGTTCGGCACCACGTGAAATCGTAGCCTTTCGCCACCACTACGAAAAACGAATGGAGGGGGAGCGCCATTTGAGAGCCTACGGTTGTATTCTCCCTGGGGAGAAGCTCCCACGTTTCAAAAATACAGACCCAGGACGGTTTATAATTGGTATCAAATTGCTTATTGACACAGGTAGTGAACTAAAACGATTTTGTCTCCGCACACACTGGTCAACAAAATTTAAACTTTTTATTTCTAAGCTTTAGCGCAGCAAGTTAATAAAATCGATCTTGAAACCAAAAACCTCAAAATTCCAATTTTTTTTTTCTTTTTTTTCCCTAAATTAATACCAAAAACATCAATGAAACAGTGTCTCCAATAAGGGGGAGCACCGATATAATGAAGGCTGAAAGAGGTTGCTCGGAGGTATCCTCATGTTTTTCCGTTTAAATTTTTGATTAGAGGTTAGTTACCTCCCTTTTGGATCAAAATTTGTAATATGTATCCCTTTTCTTTCTTAATTATATCGGTGTTCCCCCTTATTGGAGACACTGTTTCATTGATGTTTCTGGTATTAATTTCCATGCAGGAAAAATTTGGAATTTTTGTCCACTGAAGATGGGGAGAGTATCTCTTCGAAACTGGTTTTTGAACTTCAATCTCAATATACTTTTTAATTTTTTGTGGGATTACTGACTTAACCTTCGCCCAATATTATTTTTTTGCTTTTATTTGACTTGAGTATAAAATGTTTTCAGGGCTACCACTCTAAGCAGGGCCTAAATGTTTGACCCTTAGCAGAAAGCTGTTACAAAGTTCAAAGCATTGCGCCCACAAACCACTCATTGCGCCAATTTATCATTTATCTGCCAAAAACGTAGCTGAATATTCTAATCTTAATCAAATGAAATGACCGTGAAGCGAGGGCACCAAACGGAACTAGAAAAAAAATTGGCAGTCTCGGAGACGGTAGAAACTTCTACTTTTTCACAGAATGTGAAAATGTAGCAGTAGCATTAAATTAACTTGTGTCGATATTTTTCACCCCTAAAATGACATTTTTTGAAAAAATGGCATTGAGGTTCTTGATTCAACAATGCAACAGCTATCGAACCCAATAACAATAATATGCCCTTTTGCTAAGAAAAATTCAAAAAGGGGCAGTTTTGCTTCTAAAATGTCAATTTTCGAAAAAATGGCACTAAGGTTTTTGATCTATGAATACAATAGCCATCAAATCCTGTAGTAAGAAAATACAATTTTGCTAAAAAAAGAACCTTTTTTCCACTAAAATGTTATTTTTCGAAAAAATGGGACTAAGGTTTTCGAAAAAAAAATCAGCTTTTCCATCCGCTAATAAAAATATACAGTTATACGTAGGTTTTTTTCACGGCACCGATTTTTGTCCAAAAGGGCACCAAGTGTGAATAAATTTTTGGAAGCAAAATTCGAAGAGTTTTCATATGGTAATGCGAAAAATGGGGGTTTGTGTTTAATTTTTTAAAGTTGATGTGCCAAAAAGGCACTTTGCATGAACCGTTGTGACCCAAATTCTAATCAGCACCTACAAATTGCCCACAGAATATGTCTGCCAAATTTCATCTCGATGCGTTCAGTAGTTTGAGCTGTAGCGTGATCACAGACAGACACACAGACAGACATTTTTCAAAAACCACTTTTTCGGATTCCCAGGACCCTGAAACGTAAAGATTTGATGTTTTTGGCGATTCGATTTTTCGATCGATTTTATTAACTTGCTTCGCGAAGCGTAGAAGTTAAAATAGTAACGTGTATGGCGTCGTTTAAAAAAATATTATGGATTACTTATTGCTAAATTATGCGATAAGATAGGAGGTTCGAAATTGCGATAAAATGAAGGTGATTGTTTTTAATATAGCATGGATTTTTTATTTTGTTCATTTACTGCATAATTTGGCCGTGAGAGCCGCGTTTTGATACATTTAGCCCACACTCATCCATAATTTGCTCGTTCAGCCAAAGACATTTTCTATTAACCATGTTTTCATGATCCTGACACCCCGACACGTAAAGATCGAATTTTGGAATTATTGCGGTAACCTTTCATATTTTTATATTGGTTAGTTGACAATCTTGTAGACGGTCAGAAACTTAATATACTTTTTCACAGAAACTGTAAATATTGCCATTGAATTCAAAGTAGGAAAATAGTTAAGATAAAAAAACAGCGTCGTCGAAACAATTTCTGAATTGGCGACGCTCATTTAACTTTACGGTTAGTAATTAAAGAAATTGAGGAAATACGCTGGAAAATAAATTCAGGAAATACGAAATACTTCTTTTCCCCTGCGTCCATGAATTTCCAGTGGGAGGCGAAGTCGAATCATGCAACTGCGGGAAAAGAAGGTTAGGTTATAGACGTGTAATGAATAACTTTTTTTATTAACCTACCTTATTTAGACACAGAAAATAATTAATAGTGCAGAAGCGCACGGAAATTGCAAATAAACGTCAATAGGAATAATGCCCATCAATCGTTCAGCGTTGTTGCGTAAAGCGGACTCGAGAAAAATGGATTTTCACTAAATTCACAATCAATCTGTAATCTGTCAATTGCTTATAGTGGAATTTTTTGAGACTGGCGGGTCCGATCATAAAATTACATCTATTCCCCTGAGTTCTGGTTGCAATGGTCTCAAAAAATTCCACCGTATCTAAGGAGAGCAAGCTCTCGTCCTCTTTTTTGCCTAAAAAAATCTACCATTTTGACTCGTAGTTGACAACCATTCGGACGTCAAAACCCGCGGCAATCAAGAGACTACTCGTCGTATCACTATTGATAAATGTGCGAACGTGCAAACCGAAATAGCCAGAGTATGACAAGAATGACACTTCACTTACCGGTTGACAGTTAACATTTCCCGCCCAATGGCAGTTCCAATATTCCCTTCAAGTCATTTATTGGAACGTACTCTATTTATAGGAAGCTCACCGAAGAAGCCCTCCAAGATCCACATTACCCATCGTCGGTTCCTCGGCTACGACGACTACGAGGCCCGCATTCGCATTCAATATCCGGGCAAGGACAGTGCGAAGAGCGGCGATGAGGAAGAAGTCAGCCAGTTGAATCAAGAACCCCCCAAAGTTTTTCCGTGCGGTGCTTGTTCGTATAAAACTGATCGGTTGGAAGTGATGTTGTTTCATGTGCAATGTCATATTAAGGGATGCAAAACGCTGAATTCTAAGAAAAAATCGCCGACCAGGGCAAAGAGGCCAAGGGTTGTTCAAAAACTCGCCTCGTCCTCGTCCGACGACGAACAAGTGAGTAGTGTCAGCCGAGAGGATAGTGAGGAGGAAGTGGAGCCACCTAAACCCAAGAAAAAGAAAGCCGTATCTCATACTAAACCTAAACCGAAGAAGGAACCGGCAAAACCTAAACAACCCGAATCCACGAAGCCTGAGAACGACCCGAAAGTGACAAACGAGGATATCACGAAAAACTTGTTGGCGGAATGGAGTGATGACGAGGAGAACGTCAGTCAAGAAGATGCCAGTAAATCCAGTGAAAGTGAAACATCAGTTAAGGAGAAATCCGTGGAAGAAACAGAAGAGGTAGACGCCAAGAAAGACGACGAGTCGATAGACAACCAAACGAAAGATCTGATAAAGTCCTGTTTCGACTTTGAGGAAGAGGAGGAAGAAACGGACATCGTTCCCGTGGGTCGCAAGATCCCTCGTGTGATCCCGCAGAGCGACAAATCGAAATCGTCGGATCCCTGCGAAGAAGATGCCGACCTTCCCACGGCCGAAGACGATCTCAACCGAATGGAAGTATTGCAAGACGGCGGCGAAGATTTTAAAGACCTGATGGACGCCACCTCCGTGCCCGAACTTCCTGATATTCCCGGGCAAAATTTTTCCCCCACCAAGCCCGTGAAGATCCCCGATAAAACGGAGGTGGCCACGAAACTGACGAATCCCAAGAAGCGATTCGTCAAGTCCTTTGAGGATTTCGAGGAGGAACAGAGGAAGGCTCAGGAGTTGGAAGAGCAGAAGAAGCAGGATATTGACGATGAGAGAGAGAAAGAGCGGAGGAAAGCTCAGGAGGAGAAAAAGAAACTGGAGAAGGAGAAAGAGCAGAGAGAGGCTAAGGAGTTGGAGGAACAAAAGAAACTTGAGGAGGAGCGGAAAAGAGCTCGAGAATTGGAGGAGCTAAACAAATTGGCGAAAGACAAAGACGAGAAGATGGCTCGAGAGTTGGAGGCGCAAAAGAAACTGGAGAAGGAAGCGAAAGATGAAGACGCGTTATTGTTGCAGAAGCTCAAATGTCAAATCATGTCGAAGATGGGGGAGGAAGACAGCGTTAGAAACGAGACTAAAACCCACAGGAGCCCAAGGAGTAAAATCCTAGAGAATTACAGAAAGAAAAACACCGAGGAAAGCAGCAGTGAGAAAGTCGAGGCAGAAGTGGAAGAAAAAGGGAAAGAAGATATACCAGATGAAGAAAGAGTCGTTATCGAAGAAGTGCTTCCGGATCCTGATGAAACACCACCTCAGATCGAAGATGAAATCCAAACAGTTGAGAAAATCGCGGAGCCCGAAGAAAAAGTAGAAGAAACGGTGACGGAGAAAATAGAAGAAGAGCCGGAGCAAAAAGTTGAAGAAATAGTAACAGAGAAAATCGAAGAACCTGAGAAAAAAGTAGAGGAAATAGCGACGGAGAAAATAGAAGAAAAAGTGGTGACGGAAAAAATCGAAGATCAAAAACTTCAAATCGACGAATACCTCAATGATTTCCTATTCAACTTTGAGAAAAAGGAGACCCCACCGAAAGAAAAAGAAAACGAAGTTCATCTGAAATTCAACGACGACGACGACATTGCCATCAAAACAAATTTGACAAACCTCTACAAAAACGAAGAGGAAATGTCGGCCTTGAACACGCTAGCAATGGTGTCGGAGACGATTGTGAAACCGCCGGAAATCGACGAATTGATCCCGAAGAAGGCCGAGAATGAACTCGTACCCATCGATGGAAACCTGACCAAAGTCTCGGAGAAGGATCTCGCCGATGGACAAGTCGAGATAACGGCGGACGTGAAAAAACCGGTGACTCTGACGAATTTCTCGATGGACTTTTCGGAGGAACAGAAAGTGGAAATCTGTGATGTGGAGGAGCAAATTCCGCAACAGGTAGTCGATAAATCGAAACCGCAATTGAAATCGAGACTGTTGGAAAGACTGACCGACCAACCGAAATCGAAAGTTGTAATAAAATCGAAAAGCGGTAAACCGATCATCTTGTCGGACAAGCTAATGAAACCCTCGACAAAACCTGAAGAAATCGTGGAAGGATCCGTTTCCGTTCAGAAAATCACTACTAAACTTAACTTGAATGATGCGGACGACGTCGATAGGTTTATAATCCAGAAAGAAGCAAAAAAGGATATCGTCACGCCTCCAATAGCTTCCAAAGAAAAAACGGTTAAAACGGGAGGCAAGGCGAAGATATTACAGCAAACCATAATAACTCCAGCAGGTGAGATTATTCAACCGTCGAGTTCGAAAGAAGATGTTTTCGACATAAACGCGATGCCTATAGTACTCTCCGATCAAATATTAACTCCGGAAAGTATAGAAAACATGCCGATATTTCTGAGTGATGCGCCCGAGAAGAAAAAATCGCCGCCGCCTAAAATCCTCGCGGATAAAACACCGAAGTTGTTGAAACCAACAAAAATAGTGGGACCGAAAATATTAAAACAAAACAATTTGAGTAAACAGAAGTTCGTGATTGTGACGCAATCTCCACCTACGCCCACTAGATTCACGGTGGGGAAGAAGCCGACGATCGTCAAGAGAGACGGCACGCCATTGGCCAAGATCCAAACTTCGGAACCAACGGGAAACAAGGTTATGATACTGACGGATCAACGCGGGGAACAGCAGAAGGTGTTGCTGACTCCTGCACAGCAGAAACTGATTGGGTACCAGGGGAATAAAGTCGCCAAAACTATTGTCAAAGGTAAGTTTGCACTGTTCTTGCTCTGATTTGAAGATTGCACGGTAAGTATCGTCATTGTGAAATCAGAAGTGGGATGTTAACACGACCGACTAATTTGCTTTTGTTGCCAGGAAATATATTGCAAAAGTCGAAAGACAGTCCAGCAACGCCCGTAGCAGGTTCGAGCGGTATCTTCAACAAAGCCATTTCCACCGGCCGACTGACCACCACCACACAAACTTTTATCTCCACTGGATTGACTTCGCAGCAGAAACTTCGCATCGAGAAAACCATCCCCCAGCGCAAGTTACAGATCCAAAGTCCACGCGTCAGTATGAAATCGACGCAAAAAACGATACTGATCAAAAACCAACACGGACAGACGGTCAGAAGGATTCAAGGCAACGACGATGCTTTACTAGATCAACAAGTTGCCGAACAGTTGGAGGCGATAAAAGCCAGCGGCAGCCTACAAAAAGACGTGTTTAAAGGCATGCAAAAGGTGAATCGGCGATCGTACGTCAAAAAGGAAATGCCTAGACCTGTCGTAAAGCCCATCGTTAAGCCCGATGCGACGTTGCCACCTCTCGCACCGATCTCGCCCAAGAAGCCGGAGGTCGAGAAAGCAGAGAATACTGATCGACCGTTGAATCAGTTGGTCATACAAGATGCGATGGGAAATCAAACTACAATCACCGAAGGTCAAATTCTAGCTTTGCCCAGTGAAACGGTCGACGGTCAACCCCAGTCCTACATGTTGGTAACACTGGACGAAAGCGGCAACTTAACTCCCCTAAACAACGAGGCGTTGATGTCTCTAGATCCGAATCTGGGTCTCGGCGATATCGCGCAAATCGAACAGACCAAAGAGGAGGTTAAACCGAAACCGGAAATAGTTAAACCGGAAGTCGTACCGGAACCCGTGAAAACGGAGATAAAAAAAATCGAGGAGCCTGTCCCCGTTACCGATTCCAATCAGCAGTTGATTGTGACAGGTGATCCTATAGCGGCGCAAAAATTCCTAGAAACACTCACAGAGGGCAACACTGATCTCGCCAATATACTGGCAAGCGCCGAGGGAAGTAGCATCTTGATCCATGCGGACGGCCAGCAGATTCTCATAAATACGGATTCTGACAATCAAATGTTGCTGGCGGTTAATCCAGAAAGTAGCGAGGGAGGGGGTAATCCAATCTTTGCGAGTCAACCGAAAAATCAGGATATACTGGCGGCGGCTTTGGCCGATACAGACGTGTTCCAACAGGAACAAAACGCGCAAAGTAAACCCTCGCAGTTGAGCCCCAGCAGTACCTTATACCCGATGAACGTCAGCAACGTACTAGAAACGAGCTTGACTCTAAATTCTCCGATAATGACACCTCTCGAAGTACCTAGCACTAATAGTAAAAAAATTGCTGATGAAGCTGATATTTTAAATCAAATACCGAAAAACGTCGATCTGCCAATTACAATAACCGATCCTAATATTTCGCAAACTGTAAATCAGCAGCAGGTTGCTTTAATGAATACCGAATTGCAGAATAACTTAGAATTGACGTTACCATTATCCGAGTCTAGTATAACGGCACCTAGTTCGGAAATGAACAGCCCTAGCTTCGTATACTCCTTACCGACTTTAGATGATGATGTTCAAAAACCGTTCAACAGTAGCATGCCACTGTTAACGGAGGATAGCGATGAAACAAGTAAAGATAAAGAGAAGAAAGACAAAAATGAATTCCTGGTTGAAACTGAAGGTTTGTGCACTTTAGGAGGTGAGATGTGCAGTTCGTTAAGTGAACCACCGCCGGATATGTTCGACTTAAGCGCAGTACTAAGCCAGGCTAAGGTTAAAGAAAAGGAAGAGGATTCCAGTGAATCGCTTAACACCAACGAGGATTCATGCGAAATTCCTGTTCAACCGGAAATTGTTACAAGTTTAAATAATTTCGAGGCAACAACAAAAAGGCCAAGCGACGACAGCGTCGAGAATGACAGTAAAAAGTGTAAATTTGACTGAGAGGCCACATGTTGTAAATAAATTTGTTATGTACCCTGTACATAAAATATATTCTTTTTTATTCATATCTTAGGTGAACATGTATGCACAATAGTTGATATGCTTAATTAGATGTATGTTTAGATTAGCTCCATGTGTCATTCATGTGATGAAAGATAATTCGGTACAGGCTATAGTGCAGTTCGTTTTGTTCAGGCTAAACGTTTGAAATAAGTTAGGTATAACTTTGTTCATTTTCAGATATTTGAGTTATTGTATAATTTTATTGTAATAAAATTTAATATTAATTCCTGGTTTTTGCCTAGGTACCCGAAACTGGAAAATGGGTGGATTCTTGGGTCTCTGACTTGGAAGATCTTATTATTGTCGGAAATAGGAAACACCATTAAATATTTTAATGTTTCCTAATGGTTTATTTCATTGGCGGTAATTTCCAACAAACCATGATTGTTCGTTAAAATAGCGACTCATGGTTAGGTTTTTAATTGGTGCATTGCACCCCCTACACCATAATGAAACTTGAAGGGATCCATCGAGTGGTAATTAACAAAAATTTGGTTTGAATTGGGCTAAAATTAAAAAATACTGTACTAGTACTAGCCGAAAAAATTTCATTTTTCTGCTAAAAATGACAAAAATCATTCTTATTACTCAACCAAAACAAAATTTTTATTAAAATTACGCCACCCAGAACACTCTGGACTTGAAGCAATTGATTCTGCAATTAAAATTGTTAAAAAAAGATAAAATCAAGTTGGCGGTAGCCCGATTAAAAGTTATCGCAGACTATCGGCCTGACCCCTCTTTTCCCACTAAATCGCACTTAACTAAGCGATTGGTGATGTTTTTATCAAAATCCGTCCACAACTAACTGAAAAAAATTTATTTTTCTGCTAAAAATTACAAAAATCATAATTATTAATCAACCAAAACAGAATTTTTACTAAAATTACGCCACCCAGAACATTCTGGAATAGAAAAAATTGATTCTGCAATTAAAATTATGAAGAATGATAAAATCAAGTTGGCGGTAGCCGGATTAAAAATTATCACAGACCATCGGTGTGACCACTCTTTTCCCACTAAATCGCACTTAACTAAGCGATTGGTGATGGTCTTTTCAAAAACCGTCCGCTACCAACGGAAAAAATTTCATTTTTCTGCTTAAAATTACAAAAATCATACATACAAAAATTGATCCTGCAATTAAAATTGTGAAAAATGACAAAATTAAGTTGGCTGTAGCCGGATTAAAAATTATCGCAACCATCGGTGAAATTGGCATCCTTTCCAAGTTACATAAAATTTTTGTGTTTATATCCGTCTGGAGTTAATCACCTTCTTTAATTCAAATATCGATCTTATTTGTAACCATCATTGTCTCTTTTGCGGCTGTAAAAGTCGATTTTTTACTACCGGCGGTAAAAATGCACTTTTTAATGACAATTATTGGCGAAAAAAGTATGTGTTCAACACAAATAACTATTTTTTTTGAAAAATCAACAAAATTCAAAAAATGCATAATTTATAAATTCAGCATCCATAAAACACCCGTGTATTTCTATAACTTGACGGTATTGGTACCACAAAGTTCGACTTTCTGTTATCTGTTATGTGGTTTGGAAAAAAAAACATTAAGTAGGTATTTAAAATGCTTTATTCACGACCGGGAGTAAAATTAAACTTATTAACCTCATTTTTACTATGTAATGTTGATTATTATTACCGACGGGGAGTAATGAATTCAACCTTTCTTTAGGGAGTAAAGTGACTTGTTATTATTGGAAGGAATATTGATGTTTTTACCGGCAGGGAGTAATGGAGTCAAAACTTTCCCTAGGGAGTAAAGTAAAAGTGAGTTGACCTTCACAGTACCTATAATTCTAGAAATTATTTGCGTTAAATATCCGATTAACAAGACATGTGGATTAAAACAATCAAATTAGATGGCAATTGTTTTAATTAACCTCCCCACAACCATATAAAAATGGGAGGTTACTGCAATCACTCCAAAATTCGAAATTGAGATAACACCAGATCTTTACGTTTCAAGGTCCCAGGATCACAAAAAAGTGGTTTTTAAAAAATGTCTGTGTGTATGTACGTATGTACGTACGTATGTGAGCAAGATTCCTCGAAAACTACCGAACAGATTTTCACGAAATTTGGTATGGAGATTAGTGTTGGCTTTCTGGTGAGCCCAGTTAATTTTGTTGCTAATCTACAAAGGCCAAGTGCCTTTTTGGCGTATCAACTAAGAAATTTGACTGATGAACACCAATTTTTCTTATCAGCATGTGAAAGGTCTTCAAATTCTGTGTCTAAAAATGTATTCACACTTGGCGCCTTTTTGGCATAAAATCAAAAAATTCGAAATTAAGAAGCAACATTAGATAATACGCTACAGCCCAAACTGCTTAATCGATTTGGCTGAAGTTTGGTAGGTAGGGACACACAGTACCCCCCTAAGAGCTGATTTAATTTTGGTGGTCATCGGCCAACGGCAAGTGCCAATTTGGCATATCAACTTTGAAATTTGACTAGTAAACTCCCATTTTCTTTATTAGAACATGAAATGTCTTCAAATTTCGTTTCCAAAAATGTCCTCAAACTTAGTGCCCTTTTGTCAAAAAATCATAGAATTTTGAAAAATACCAGTAGTAATATTTAGGTATAGCAAGTAAGAAAATTTACTTAATTTTGGTGGCAAACGACCCATAACAAGTGCCTTTTTGGCATGGCGTCTATGAAATTTGAGATATGACCACCATTTGTTTTATCAGCACATGAAAAGTCTTCGAATTTTGTTTTCAAAAATTCAATTAAATTTAGTGCCCTTTTGGTAATAAGTAATAAAAAATTTTAAAAATTACCAAAACACTTAGGTAGAGACTGAGAGACTGACTTGAAATTTATGGGTGGTAGGATTGAATCGTTCACCAAGTGGGGAGGTTCTAGCCGCTTCCGTAGCTGCCCATTTTTTTTATAATGGCCTAACGTTTTCGCCTACCGGTTAATTCAGAAAATCAAGATCTTATAATATTATTCCTTATCCATTGGTTACATGTTTCATTTTAACCAGTCGAATCTTACACCATTTTATTTCTAAGAAAATCTACTTTTCAGAAAACTGTATAAGAGCCTCCCTTGATCAATTTGAAAAAAATGAGTAATTTGGAAAAAATGCTATTCTTTTCAAGCAAATCAGTGAAAGTGATGTCAAATAGAAGCAGAAGCCTAGAATCAATTTTAATTTTCAAACTTGCCTTTATTTGCTATTGGTTCGGCACCGAGAGTGAAGCGCGTATGACGTATTATATTATTTAAGAATCAGGATTGGCAAAGCAATATCGCGCTTACAAGGTGACTGGATCTCAATATTCTACGTCACTATCCCCGCCTACTCGCGTGCGTTTGATCAGGCTCAGATTTTTTCAAATTTTCAAAAATTTTTTTGAGGTCTACTAATGGGAATATTCAAAAATAAAAAAATACGGGTATTTTTATTTTTAATGTAGATTGATATTCACTAATAAAAAAAAATCACTGTATAGGCCCATTACAAATACTTACCACTAAAACTATCGGTCTAAGATTATTTCGAAATTACAAAATCTATTGCCAAAATTTTATACTCAATTTCTCATGGGCTGGGTTGAGAATAATGTTACCCTGAGTACGTGTTCTAAGTTGAAAAGAGATAGAAAATAGGCTCTTTAAAGGTGGAACGCAGAGAGAAAATAATGTAAGTGCCACCAAGTGATACTTATGAACACATCCCTGAGGAGCGTTCGTTAATGTAACCTTGATGATTCTTGTGGTATTAATTGTCTTCGCTTCACCTTTGAAGAGGCCGTCATATCGTTTTCTATGTAGTTTGCCTAGATCAACATTTCTGAACGCACCCCAGACTTTGAGACTCATGTCATCATGGTTGACAGATGTCACAATGACGTTAACATAACCTTTGCCCCCATCCCCTTTAATTTTGTATTTTTAAGTATTAATCGTAACTTTTAAGCATAAGATGTTTTACAACAGTCCAGCAAATAGACGAATTCAGTCCCTAATCCGCATTTTAACCACTGCCAACAAAATTTTTCACAACAACGTTCGCGCCTATTTATCAACCGATGTCCTTTCCATCGGACAAGTTTCCAAGGAAATTTCCAAAGCTAAGAGGCCTGAATATGTCCCCAGGAACTATTGTAAGTCCACTCTTTCTAAGCAACATTATATTAAAAGTTGTCAACTTAGATAAAGAGGATTTACCGCAAAGTACTCTTCATCACTTGAGATGGATAATGCAGAAGGACATTTTGGGACAGGACGTGTACCTAATAGGGCCTCCGGGCCCCCATAAACGTGTCTTGGCCATGCAATACTTGGAGGTGATGAATCGAGAACATGAGTATGTGGCTTTAAGTAGAGACACAACTGAATCAGATTTAAAGCAACGCAGAGAGATTGTGAATGGAACGGCTTCTTATTTCGACCAGGGGGCCGTTAGGGCCGCTGTGGAAGGGCGAGTTCTGGTTTTGGAGGGTATTGAAAAGGCTGAAAGAAATGTGTTGCCAGTTTTGAATAATTTACTTGAGAATAGGGAGATGCATTTGGAGGATGGAAGAATGTTGATATCACCTGGAAGATATGATCAATTGTTGGAGGTAGACTTATTTTTGTAGGAAAACGAGTGAAAATTGGTTTTTCCAGCAATTTGGTAAAGATGAACTGGAAAAATGGAAATTGGTGAGAGTCGATGAGAATTTTAGAGTGATTGCTTTGGGGCTGCCGGTGCCAAGGTAAGTTGAAAGTTTGAGCTTTGTTGTCCTAGATTTAGTGGTTTGGATCTTTGTTTTTGTGGATTTCATAGAGAATTGATGTTTTGGTTCCCAGGACGCTAATTACTACTACCCTAAATGTACTCTTAGACTTAGAGGGTTGGGTAAATGTCGCAATATTTGCTTTTACGACATTTGTGACGTTTACTACATTAATTTGTGACATTTATTACGTCGCTATTTAAATATGTCGCAAATAAGTTGTAAATGTATGTAGTAAAATTTTCTAGTCTTATTTGCCTTTTTTAACCTTTCCCACACATTAAAAAAATGGGTGGTTGAGATAATAGCAGATCTTTACATTTCGAGATTCCAGGAAGCCCAAAAAGTGGTTGTTAAGAAAATCTACATACTTTCGAACGTTCGTTTGTAAACACGCTACAACCCAAACTACTGGACCGATTAGGCTGAAATTTGGTATGCTTACAAGCATTTCATGACCCTCCCCGCAATAGTTCAGGAAAGCTTTTGAAATATGCACTTTAAAAGCAGGCTGCAGGTTAAGCGCCTGGGCCGATTTGGCTGTTATTCGGTTTGTAGATTGCATGACCCGTCGAAAAGTTAATTAACTTTCAAATTTTAGAAACAAACTCGCAGTTTAAACCCCCAAAACACGTTTTTGAAAAATTTATTGTCGGCAAGAGAAAGATCTTCAAACATGTGTTCATATTTATTGTCCTTTAGGCAAAGGAAATCGAAATTTTATAGGAACATTAAAAATGCACTGTAATCAAAAATGCTGATCGATTTGGCCGAAATTTGGTAGTTCAGTACAAGGCGACTGTGTGACAAAGCAATAATCGGTTGACCATCGGTTATATACCGTCTGAAATTTATACAGTTTCTACCATTTGAACAAAAAACAATCGGACTGACAGTGTGTGACGGTACTTGACACTTGACAGGATGTTACCTAACCTTAAAATGAAAATGTCACTAAGATGTCAGATATGACAGGTCTCAGATTAGTCGAGTGGTTGCTTTGTGATCGAGTCAAAAGATCAAGGCGATGTGGAGGTTGCAGCCGCTCCCTTAGCTGTCCACTTTTTAAATATTCGTTTAAGTGCTGTGCACTGGCTTTATCACATCTTGTTTTCAACTTTCAGCAAAAATAGAATGTACCATCGTGATCAGAAAAACGAGTACAGCGACGTGACTTTACACACAAGCATTTTCAACTAAAATTTTGGAAAATGCTTGTATCTATAGTCACGTCGCTGTACCTACTCATTTTTTCTGATCATGATGGTAGGTACTTCATAAATTAAGAAATCCGCCAAGTTCAGTTTTGGCTGTTGTCTGCAAATAAATGAACATACTTTCGAACAGGAACAATGATCTTACTAGAAATATCTAAAAACAAAGGTTCTGCCACACTTGAAAGGTTTTCCGTAAACTGCGAATTTGAAAAAAACTGCTGCATTACCTAACAACTTTATTATTTGCAGATATCGAGGGAATCCCCTGGATCCGCCACTACGTTCCCGCTTCCAGGCCAGAGACGTCCACAGTAAGAACTACCAGGTAAGCAATCTTTGTCATCTTACCGCCTCGATTATTTATAGATTATATTTACTGCTAAAAGTTAGTTAGACCAATCAGTGGTCGTAGCGTCTAAACTACAGAACTTAGAAATTACAGTTTGGGATGAGTTGTAGCTGATAATATCTCCTCCATATAGGACTCTGAAAGAAATCTCCAGTTTTAGGTACATCGATGAAAATTTTTTTTTTAGATTTAACACAAAATACAAAACAGTTGCCTGGAAAACGAAAAAACGTTTGGGTCAAAGAAAAATAACAGCTTTTGAGTCACACTGTAAATTCATCGAAAGACGCTCAAACATTATTTGTTGCAACAAAAAAGCGATCAAATTGCTGAAAATAATTATTTAAATAATGAGCAATTTTAATTAACAGAAAGCAAAACAACGTGGTCTTTGAAATAAGCAATTGATGGTTGATGTGTTTTTGGCCTACATCCCCTCCCTAACGATGGCAAAATGTCAAGCGTGTGTCAAACCAAACCAAACGTAAATTCCTGAAATGCCAAAAATCTCCAAAATTAATGAGATTAATGAGAGTTTATACCCGAATGAAAAATTTGTCTAATACATAAGTACGAGTTTGCTACCTCCGAAAGTTCATCTCATGTTGTGAAAGCTTTTTGAGTCAATCGGCCTGTAACTTGTTGATAACTAGTCAATATTGAAATCAATTGCGAAAATTGATTGGAGGAGTAAGCCTTGTTTACGTCGTTTCTTTGGAAACATACATTTTTATATCAATATTTTTTACAAGTCAATTGAAATTCAAGCAAGTCCCAAAACCACTTGCTTAAAATGTTGATAAGTTTCTGTAAAATATTGACATCTCCAAGACAACAGCGTAAACAATAGTCACATTGGCCAATCCAGTGATCTAAATTGGTTTCAATGTTGACAAATATCAACAAATTACTGAATACTGAATAAACAAAAAAAGAGAAGGGTTAGATATGTCTATACCTAAAAAACAGACCTTACCTGACAAAAACCTGAACCGTCATTTAAATACACGCAGATACGCCTTTTCGCGTTGTTTCAAAAGGAAAAGACCTGATCTGAAAAAATCCTTGAGGAGGAGGGTGAATAGTTGATTAACGTTTGTTATTAGAGAGAGAGACCTTACCTGACCTTTTGAGACCTGAA
This sequence comes from Pycnomerus fuliginosus, assembly GCA_963924575.1. Taxonomy (NCBI): domain Eukaryota; kingdom Metazoa; phylum Arthropoda; class Insecta; order Coleoptera; family Zopheridae; genus Pycnomerus; species Pycnomerus fuliginosus. The sequence continues at coordinate 15,552,918 of OZ004624.1, read as the reverse complement.
TGGAAAAGTGAGAAAACGACTGATTCTGCTAAAACAAATCCTTGAAGAGGAGCGTAAATAGTTGAGAAACGTTTGTTATTAGATAGAGACCTTACCTGACCTTTTGAGACCTGAATTGAAAAGTGAGAAAACAACTGATTTTGCTAGAAAAAATCCTTGAGGGGGGATAAATAGTTGAGAAACATTTATTATTAGAGAGAGAGACCTTACCTGACTTTTTGGGACCTGAATGAAAAAGTGGAAAAACTACTGAGGGTTGTTAAAAAACATCGTTAAAACAGAAGGGTAAATATACTTGAGAAAGATAAACGAATGGCGCCACTTCGTGGCACCCTTCGCGAACCTTTCTGCCACCATTATATTTCGCAAATAAAAAAAGTTGCTTGATATACAGGGTGTTTTGCAACCGCGTGTAAGTTTTTTAACATTAGATTGCCCATCAAAAATGGTGACGATTGCCACAAAATTGTTTAGGTCGAAGTCGTCTCCTAAGGAAGTTAGGGCCTTACCATAGGGAGCAGTGTTTCTTATTTGGATATCTCTAAAACCACTCATTAAATAAAAAAATACCAAGAATAGTAAAAGTTGCAGTTTAAGCTGCTCTTTACAACAGGCACCACCATTTTTAAAATGCGTGACCTTGAAAAAATTTTCAGTTACCTCAGGTACGGATATCTCTAAAACCACGCATTAAATCAAAAAATACCAAGTACAGTAAAAGTTGCAGTTTGAATTGCCCTTTCTAACGGACACCACCATTTTTAAAACGCGTGACCTTCAAACGTTTTCCGGAAGAAAAATATCAAAGGTGTCTCCGTTTTCTGGGGATCCCGTGGTCATAATCTAACGAAATTCCCCATGTAGATGTATATTCACTGGCTACTAGTGCCCACCAAATTTCATTCAAATCCGTTAATCCGTTCCTGAGATAACTAAGAAAAACTGCTCCCGATGGCTGACTTTAAAGCCCTATAACTTCCTTAGGAGACGACTTCGACCTAAACAATTTTGTGCCAATCGTTACCATTTTCGATGGGCAATCTGAGGTTAAAAAACTTACACGCGGTTGCAAAACACCCTGTATAATATAAGATGCGTTTTATTGCAATTCCGTCGAAACCATTCTCTTCTTTTGTATAATTCAAAGGGATTTACTATGCTAAAGATAAACCCAACATAAAAAATAAAAGAATTATACAATAAATCGACATAAAACTGGTCTTCCGACGTTAAATTCTTGCTTAGTTTCACACATTTGACACGATTGGATAACAATTTCTTCCAAAAATTAGTAATTGAGAAGATGGGGCTATATCTAATAATTACCGACGTTTAATTTAATGACGTTTGTCGTATGGGGGAATGTAGCCCAAAATTGCATTAACCATCAATTGCTTCTTTCAAAGATCACGTTGCTTTGCTTTTTTGATTAATTAAGATTACTCGTTATTTCAATAATTATTTTCAGCAATTTCGTCGCTTTTTTGTTACAACAAATAATGTTACCGCAAAGAGAAAATCATTTTCCAACAATTTAAAGCAAGAATAATGAATGATCTCAAAAATTTTTATTTTCACTGTTGGTTTTTGCTTAACAGTTTCTACAACAATAAAACTGAAGATTTTTTTCCGAGTCCCATATGGAGGAAATCTACTTTATAAGGTTTGTAGTTTAGACGCTACTGATTGGTCTAACTAGCCTCATCCTGTATACCTTCGAAACATCGGCAACTAACAACTAGTGGAATAATCTGAATTATTTAATATTATAATTTATCGCCTCGGCACAAAGCCGTGCCCCACTTTAATTAATTTATTCGTAAAGCCAAACAAAAATCGGACTGCGCAAATGTGCCACCCAGTCCCTTGCATCCATCTCTCGAGTGTGTTTTGTGTTTATTTCCGGTCGGAATGTCCTAGCGTGCGGGTTGCGTCTGTCTGCGTCGCGTGTCGCATTATGGTGACACGCTGGGAATCGAGCAATAGACCCCTCTTCATCCGCACGGTTTGGAGGGAGGGCCACCGGCACGTCGTCCTCGAGGAGGAACCCCACCACCAGGAATTCGTAAAACCTTTAAAAATTCCTCGACGGAGAAGCGCCCCCGTCCCACAGAAAATCACCAAAAACGGGGGCTTCGAAGTCCCCGCCGTCAAATTATTCCTCTTGAAAGGTTTGAGGAATTTGAAGAACGATCGAGGGGGCAAGTGCTGTGAGTACAAAATTAATCAAAACGATCGAGGGGTCAAGTACGGTCGAAATTTGGAAAGTGCCCTTACCGTTAATGTGGTCCCTGGTGGCACCTTGAAACTGAAAGATGTAAACGAGGAAGTTTATTTTAAAAGTTTTAAAAAGGACAAACGGTTTTATGTGGACGAAGTTAGAGAGGAAGAAACGTTTAATAGTAGTTTAAGTGAACGAGTGCTGATTTGGTTGGATTTGGCTGTGAGGAAAAACGAAAAGAAGAAACCCGAAATAAAAAAAAATAATATAAAACCGCGAAAGTTTGTTGAAAAAGTTGTAAGAGAAGAGCCGTTGTTGATTTCGCACATTGAATTTGATCACGTTAATGATGATGATAATGATGATGTTAGTGATAAGGAGAAGTGGAGAGAGGAACGTGTGACAAGTACTAAGAGGCAGCTGCATATTTTCCTTCCAAGTCTGCCGAAGAAGACGAGCGAATGCGGCAGCAGCAGTAAATGCAGTTCACTCCTTCAGAGACATTGAACGTATTAAATATACTTTTTTCCATAATTCGTAATTGTAATTTACAATTTTACCATTTCTAATACTTTTTGGATGTTCGTAAAGTTTAATACGATTTTGACATCAAGTGCTGCTATTGAGAGGATGTTTAGCGTTGTTGACGAGCGTTTGGAAATCTAATTATTATTGTTGATTTGCAAATAAAAGATAAAACCCTACTGTTTGTGCGTTTTTATACCTACCTAAAATAGATTGTCCCTTACAGTAATTAATGTTATGCGTGCATTTGTATCAAGGTTGTTGAATTAATAAATCATTTTTGATCCAAGTGTGCAATTATTACTTTTGAAGTTATTGTAAATTCGTATTGGGTTATTATTGATTTTGCGCGACTGTCGTCGTGTCTCTCTGATTTAATATAAAGCGGTGACCTGTCGTGTTCATGATAAGACGGCGTGAAATCGAGAATGGATTGCTGAATAATTATGTACTATAAGTTGGTGTCAGTGGTTTTTGTTTGGAAGACTTTTGAATCTTAATTGATTAACCACAGTTGGCAATTATTATCTTTTATTAGCAGCCCTGGAACAAATTAAGGCAAGTCTTGGAAAAAATCATAAGACAGCTGAAAATTGAGGCAGACCTTCGTATAATGATTACAAGTCTAGGGTCATCAGGAGTCCTCCTGAGCGTATTGTTTGACGGCTCTTGAAAATGCTAAAAGCTAATTGGGATGATTAGATTTGTACAACTAAAACAGAAAATGTTTTAAGATTTGCAAGCGAAGCTACAAAAATACGTGTGTCCCAATTCTGCTAACAAAATCGGGACACGTTTTTCTGGGCCTTCCTCTCATCGTTTGTTTCCAGTGATTTCTCACTGTTTTCACTGTTTCTAAAACATTTATCACATTTGACCTTCTTCTGATTTCATCACTGCGAATTTTGTCTAATCTTGTCACCCCTTCTATCTTCCTTAGCACCCTCATTTCACATGCTTCAATCTTGCTTTTTAGTTGTTCTGTTAAAACCCACAATATGAAAAGACAGACTCGTATATCCTAATCTTTGTTCTTTTTGTAATTTCTCTCTTGTTAAAGAACGGATTGGATTGTATAATACCTTTGTACAGCCCTGACACGACACTTTGCTTATTCTGCCGGAGATCTCCTGTTCTATCCTACCCCTTTCATTCATTATGGCTCCTAAATACTTTATTTGTTGTGTTTCTGGTATTCTTTCCCCATGTATCATTAAGTTTATCTCTCTACTTCATTTGTTACGGCCATTATTTCTGTTTTTACAATTAATTCTCAAGTTTTAACTTTGGAGCGCTTCCTTCCATCCAACTACTCGTTGCTGTAATTCATCTTTGTTGTTGGCAAATAGAATCAGGGCCCTCTAACACAATATTTACGGTTGTAACAAGTGTACGACTTGTTAGAAATTCGCCTGTAGTTACAAGTCCTGTTTAATTCTGCAACACAAGCCCAATGAAGCGACTTATTATAATGGCGAAAAACATTAACAAGTGTAGATGAAAAGCTACAAGACTTGTCGGAGACGCGTATAGGCGAAGCATGCAATAAGTACCTAACTGTAAATACCTAAGTATTTGTTTCAAGTGCAATAATTTCAGGCTCAAAATATGGTTAAATGAGGTTAAAGGTAATGGACTTGATGGCACTGTGTGGTCCATTTCGTTAAGTCCACATAGTCTTTGAAATTATTGCGCAATTAACATTTTTCATTTTTTTGTAAGAATCACAACCCATACCATTTATCAACAGTTATCATTCGAGGGTTGGCGACACACCTTGGACAAGGTTACCTATTAAATTGTTCTTGAATCCACAGTCCTAAATCACTGTAAATTCGTTATTAGAGAGGAAGGCGAAGTTAGTTATTATTCTTTCTCCAAAACGTGCAGCATCATCTCCTTCATTGGTCACATAACTTAATAGATAACTATCTAATATAATAGGCAAAGAACGAAGGATTTTTTTGATATATTGGCCACATATGGACACTGGTAAAAGTTCCTACCCACTGTTGAAGATAGGTAGAAAATGCTCTACAATTGTACAGAAACTCGTAACACTAATTCATGTGTTGACGATGAGTTACAATTACAAGCACGGCAGAGGTAGGTACAAGTTGCGTTGTTTACAAAATCTCAACAAGTCTACAAGTAATAACCTACAATTTTTATACTTGTATGGCTTGTGTTAGAGGGCCCAGGTCGTCTGGGTACACGAGCTCATTGATTTTTAGTGGCTTTAATTTTCTGTACCCCAAATGCACCCCATGTGTATGTTCATTTATTTCTTTGCCTAGCTCATCCATTATCATTATGAACAGCGACGGACTTAAGATGCTGCCCTGCCTGACACCGCTTGTTGTTTTAAACTCCTCCGACGCACTTTCTCCTATTCTTACCAGGTTATCTGTTTCTTTGTATATGCTTCGCACAACCTTAATCATTTTTTCATTTATACCTCTATCTTTCACCACCCTTCCATAGTTGTTCTCTATTTATACTGTCAAACGCTTTCTCCAGGTCAATTGAACATATAAAAATCCTCCTGTTAGTAGCTATCATTTTTTCTGTTATTTGTCTTATTGTAAATATCCAGTCTTGTGTTGATCTTCCTGCTCTGAAACCTGCCTCAGTATCTCCAATTGTAGGCTCTAATCTGCGTTTGAGTCTTTCTTCAATTATTCTCTCATACACTTTGAATGCCACACATAATAAAGATAATCCTCTGTAGTTATTGCATTAGCATATTCTCCTTTTTCCCGTGCGGTTGGGTGCCCATCGGGCGCGTCCCCGGATGGTGGATAGGGGAATGGCCAGTCCGCTGGTTAGTTACGGCCATACGTGCAGACCTGGGGCTTAAAACCCTCACGTGTCTGTACCAAAGCCGCTACCGCGAACCAACCCCTCTGAGACACCGGGCGCCCTCTCAGAGTAATAGCCATGAGTCCATGAGGGCGGACCGAACTCCCGGGGTTAACTGGGAATTTCAGTCCAGATTTAGGAGGGTACCGGAGGCCTCAATGCAGCAAATGGGGTCGGAAGACACCCATAGCTGCTCTGAGACTTAGGGACCTAGCAGTCTGAACAGAGGGACTGGAAGACTGATACTTCTGTTGTCTGTACGGAGGGACAAAAAAAAAATAAAAAATTACCTCACGGTTGCGATAGGGATAGGCTGATAACTGGACCTATCAGATTTTTGTGACTAGGGACTAATTGTGACTGATGGGACTGAAAAAGACACCGCAGTTGCACAGGTACCGTGACACTGGCAGACCCTCAGGGAATGAGGGCGGACCGAATTCCCGGGGTTAACTGGGAATTTCAGACCAGACTTAAGAGGATACTGGAGGCCTCAATGCGGCAAATGGGGTCGAAGGACACCCATAGCTGCTCTGAGACTTCGGGACCTAGCAGTCTGAACAGAGGGACTGGAAGACTGATACTTCTGTTGTCTGTACGGAGGGAAAAAAAATAAAAAATACCACGCGGTTGCGATAGGGACAGGTTGACAACTGGACCTATCAGACTTTTGTGGCTAGGGACTAATTGTGACTGATGGGACTGAAAAAGACACCGCAGTTGCACAGGTACCGTGACACTGGCAGACCCTCAGGGACTGTGGCACCAACAACCAGTTGTGGCTGATGGGGCTGTCCACCAGGAACCATCGGCCACACGGGGGGAAGATGTCTGCAGTCTGTACGGAAGGGTAGTTATAATAGTGCTGCGCAGGACGCTAGGGACTAGTTGTGACTGATGGGACTGGAAAAGATACCACAGCTGCACAGGTACCGTGACACTGGCAGACCCTCAGGGACTGTGGCACCAACAACCAGTTGTGGCTGATGGGGCTGTCCACCAAGAACCATCGGCCACACTGGGGGAAGATGTCTGCAGTTTGTAACAGAGGGACATAAATTGATACCTCAACTGAACCCTTTAAGGGTACACTTTAAGCTGCCTTCGACACCAAGAAACCAGTTGTATCCGGCAGGGCTGAAAAAGACCTGCCGGTTATAGTGGGTTCGCGGGACGAAGCTTCAACAAACTCCCTAAAGAGCAGAAGTACCCGCCGTGGTATAGCAAAGCGGGGTGGCTTTTCTAGCACCCGATTAACACTATTCAGTTTCTACAGCAGAAGTACTGGGTCTTTGCAGAACCGGGGTTCCTGTAGGAAATGGATAACTGTCACAGTGCGGGCATAATGGACCATAAGGTCTGAATGCAGCGGACCCGTCAGGGAAACGCACCGCAGAACGAAATACGAATACGAATATTCTCCTTTTTTATGTATTGGCATAAACACTGCCCTTGTCCAATCTTTAGGGATATTATTCTGTGCAGAAGAGAGACTCCTTCTTCTCCGACAAATTTGATCATCTCCGCTTTTATCTCATCAATTCCAGGAGCCTTTCCCACTTTAAATTTCTTTACAGCCTTTATTAGTTCATTTTCTGAGATTTCTTCTTCGTTCAATTCTGATTCTGGGTATTGTAAATTGGCGTTTTGTGGTTTATCATTGCAGTTACTGAGTTACTGCCAAGGCAGTAAATCTGCAATACTCAAGAAAGCTACAGGGGTGGCTCCAGGGGACCAGGGGGCCCAAAGCCTATACGTTTCACGTTATATGTCTGGCCCAAGGGTCCCATTACCTACTATTCCACAACCCCTAATAATAAAATAGTTTTTTTCTTCAAAGTAACCCCACTTTGCGGTATTTGCTTCCGCTTAGCTTTATCTCGACTTTGTCGTTTGTTGTAGTATTTGCTCGCTTCGGCTTTACCTCAGTTCGCCTATGCACATTTGACCTACTCGTTTCGCCCCATTAATTCAAAATAAACATGCAAGTTTTTGCACGAAATAAATTTGTAGACCAAAATTAACTGCATTTTTATTGCAACTGTAAAATTACTATGAAGTAAGTGGTGGTCGTTCCAATCATGGCCAAGATCGCTTGTCTGTTGATGTCGAAAAAACCAGCGGTACTAAACCTGGCCCGTCTCCTCTTCAAGACCTTCCCCAGTCCTGCCAACTCCCTCCACTCTTTGGAATCGAAAAAGAACTTCTCTTGCAGCCGATAATTGGACTGCAACAAGTTTTGGCTTTCGGTCGTAACGCTATAACAAGCGAATATCACTGCACTCGTTTCTGCCTAAAACAATTAATGCCAACACCATAAAAAAATATTTACAATACTCACAAAACAATGAATAGCTGAAAATATAACAAATAATAGTTCGATTTTGAAGTCAGTCAAAGTGAAAACTGTGACTGCCAATCCTGTTAGAGTTCTGGTAATGCAATTCGCAGATAAAAGAAGAAGGGGCCATCCGAAGAGACGGTTAAAAATTTCCACGACTTCGTGCAACAGTTTCGAACACTGATTGATATTTTCCAAAAATGATTTATTGTTACAATTACTTTTCAAGTAATCGTTTAAACTTTTGTATCGCGATTTGATGGAAAGAAGCAAAACTGTCATGAGAACGTTTTGGTAAAAAACGTAAAGTTCCAAAAAGCTGGAGGGAATATAAACCAGGATCGCGTTTAAATCGTGTTCTTTAAAAAACCAATAGACGAAGCGATAAACGAGAATCGAGCATTTCAAGAAACAAATCAGCAAAATTATGAAATTCATTTTAGTTAACGCAAAACGTGAATTGACTTTCTGGTTGCACAAGTACGAATCTAGCTTTTGCAATTTTTTTAATAAACTATGCCACAATTTTGGATGTTGGGATAAACACAATTTAATTGTAGTCGTTAGATAGAGGAGTGTGGCGATCACGACTGTTACAAAGCTAAGAACTACGTAAATTTTGAAAATTCCCATTTTGACATTGGGGTTGTTATAGTTTGCGATTCCGGTTTGATAGAAAACCACGAGTGATACCAGTGAGATTGTGATTGCCGCTATGTAAATTTTGTATTTACCCCCGTGCACTATTGTTTTTTTGTTGAAATCGTAAGCAGGGGCGAGGCACAGAAAATTCGCGATTTTTAGAGTCATCGTGAGGGAACGTGCGTGGTGGAGCGTCATTTTTCGTTTGATGAAAATATTTGTAAGAGGTAATGGATTAGTTCGATAATAATAGGGGTAATTGTTATTGGGCCAATTTCGATAATTTGTTATTTACTTTCGACTTCACGACAGTTGAGTGAATAATTAACGTTTTCTCCAATTTTTCTGCCGGAAGAGGCAAAATTTTTAAAGTGATGGTGGGCGATGTTTTAAAGGTTTTGAGATCTTGTCTGAGTTAATAAATTTCATCTGCTTTGCCCAAAATCAAAAATTTTCCAAAAAGCCTAAATTTTGAAACCAATAAAATTGCCTTTCTTAAAATATAATGTATCCCAATCTATGTTGCACATTTTGTTTTAAACGGTTCACCTCATAACTATTTGGAAAAAATATCAATTACGTTTAAAGCACCACAATATAGCCATTGTTAGATTTTTTAAATTTTTTATAAACATTATCTTTTTGTGTTTCGTGGAGTTCTTAAATTATAACTTAGATCTTCAATTTTTCATTTTGAAAGAAAAACACTAAACCTATGTTATCATTATTCTATTTTGTCTAACATCATGTCTAGTTGGATAAGTTTTTCTTGCTGGTTTAAACAGTTTTAAAGTTTATATATCTTGTTCGTGATTTAGATGGATAATTTTTTCTGAATCACAAATCCTACATTTTGAAATTATTCTCCATATTTATAATTTTTTTCAATAAAAAGATCATAAATATCATGCCCCCAAATTTTATCTTCAAAATCATCATATTTGAATACAGCCGCCGCGAATTGCTAGAATTAAGGTCAAAAGTGTACATTCCTTAATAAAATCAAACCTCGTCTTTTAAGAGGTAATCCAATTTATTCTAATTTCAATCTCATTACAATCTGCCACAATATTGAAATGTTTGTAATAACATTCTCAACCTTTGAAAGTGAACAAAGAAATTGAACTACTAAATATTGTAACTTTAGCCCATTTATTAGAAAAGAAATTTTTAAAAATAAAAAAAAAACTAAAAATTGTCGGTAATTCACTAAATCAAATAAAAATTTAATTCTAATTGTTAAATGTGAATAGAATTAACAGGTTATCAAAAACAAATGGTTCTAGATGTTTGGAAAAAGAATAAGACGATGTCGATAAGATGTATACATACAGGGTGTAAACGAAACTCGTCGCCAAATTTCACCAGTAGATTCCTCTATGAAATTGGGTATCTTTAGCAAGTCTTTGATGCTGAATTTATTGCTGTGGAGAAAATTTTAAGATTTCGATCATAAGCATCCCGTACAGGGGGGGCTTTGGACTAAATTTGGGCAAACATTTTTCTAAGTCGTTTTTTCGCAAATTGTAACCAAAATCTGAAAATATGAAGCTTTTTACGTAAAAATTGTACTCTTGTGTGACACCGATAGGATGCACCATTTTCCAAAAAAATGGCCCTTCATTGGTTCAGGGCTCAAAGATTTGTGATAGAAGTCATCAAAATACCGTAAACAAGTTGATGGGAGGGTTCTTTACTTTATTCTAGAAAGAAAAGTTCTTATGGACCTGGGTCGAAAAATGCTTCCTTCAAATGGGGTCTTGGAAACCATGTTTTTTGAAGAACTCTAACTCCCTTAGTAAGCATTTTTCGACCCATGTCCATAAAAACTTTTCTAAAATGAAGTAAGGAACCTTCCCATGAACTTGTTTACGGTATTCTGATGTCTTCCATCACAAATCTTGGAGCCCCGAACCAATGAATAGCCATTTTTTTCGAAAATGGTGTATCCTATCGATGTTACCCAAAAGTATCATTTTTACGTAAAAAACTTAATATTTTCAGATTCTGGTGTAAAATTTGAGGAAAAGCGACTTAGAAAAATGTTTGAGCAAATTTTGGCCCCCCCGTACGGAAAGCTTATGATCAAAATTTTCAAATTTTTTCCACAGCAATAAATTAATCATCAAAGACTTACTAAATATACCAAATTTCACGTTGCTATCTTTAACTGTTTTGAAGATATTGAGAAAACACCACTTTCAAAGCGGTCCCTTTAAGGGGTCCTACCTCCATTAGGAGGTATTTTTCGACATATGTTCATAGAAACTTCTTTCATATTTTTCATAGAAGAACCTACAGGTAAAATTTGGCGACGAGTTTCGTTTACACCCTGTATGTTATTTTGAAAGATTAATTTACTTGAATTTATGAAATTTCCGGTCAATGAATACAATAATTTCATTACATTTAAATATAACAAAAAGCAAAAAAAAAAAATGATCGGGACATTTTTAAAATTTTTTACCTATTTTTAACAAATGGTCCTGATTTTTTTAAAAAGCAAAAACGTGCAAAATTTATAAAAAATTATTAAAATCGAGATGTTTTTAAAGTTTTTAACCTATTTTTAACAATGATCCAATTTTTTTACCATTTTTTACCGTGCAGGATTTAAGTGAAATCAATTAAAATTTGGGTGTTTTTAAGTTTTATTTAATATTTTTAATATACTGCATGGCGGTGCATATCTTATACTTCTAAACAAATTTTGAATTTATCATCCGAACACGACAGCCTTCAATTTCGCACATCCAATTAGCGCTTCCGCCCGAAAATTAATTTCTTAATAACCCTTTTAATAGAGCAATTCCATTACGAAATGAAATCAATTTTTCCACTTTTCCCCCACGATATTTTTCCTAAGCAACACACTCTCGCCATCCTTAAATACATAAATGAAAACCCTACTCAGTTTTCGATTAATTCCGGCGATTACATCTTATGTGTTTCGTAAAAGCAATTCGCGCTAAACGACAATTGCCTTCATCCATGCAAGGGGCGGATTGTTTATAAATGGGGTTGAAACTTGTATTCCGTGTTAATGACAATTTTTTTTCAAAGGAACAAATCGTGGTTTCGCGTGAGGCAGCAATTACGATTCGAGTTGGGAAAAGTAATTTGTGATGGAATTGAATATCTCACTTTTTGCGAATTAGTTTCGGCATTTTAAAGATTATGTTCAACGTTTACTATCAAATGCCTTTTTGGTTCTGATTGCATAGAGAAACATTTTTATGATATGTCTAAATTGTCTAAATTGAGGCAATAAAAAAGTTTACGCTGCGCACTAATTTGTTTTTACATTTTACATTTAAAGTTATAGCAAAGGTTATAGTTATCTTTTTGCCTAGTTATAATAATAATGATAATAATATGATTTCGGCCAACAAAAATTTTAATTAAATAAATATCTTAAAGTAACATTTCAAATACTATCAGTAGAGTGTTATTTTTAATTCAACGACATAATAATAAATAATAATAGAACCAGGCTTTGGGACAACACTTTTGAGATTGAAATTCCTTCAAGAACGCTTTCAATCCCGTTAAAACCTTCGCAATTTCCTGCAGACGATGCGTGCCGTTTCCTTATTAATAATTCCGACATTATCAGAATCTAAAGTAATCAAAACTTTAAGTAATAATGTCAAGGCCCGGACCTGACCCACCAGATTCATCATTGTCTCAATTTGCAGGAATGGCATCGCGAGTTAAAAGCCCACGACGCACCCCCCGACAAAATCGAGAAAATTTTATCCTTCGCCTTTGCCATCGCTACTAAAGAAAGCAACGATCTGGGTTTCCCGGATTTCCCAATGGAAAGTCTGGAATTTGCCGCTAAATTATTAAAAAATAACCCCGGGATGTCCGTTTACGACGTGATAACTCGGATTTATCCCTACAGAACGTTTCTGAAAGATGGTTTGGGGCATTTGGAGGGTTTACTGGAAAATTTCGGGGTGACTTTAAAACATGACGAACCAAACGGTAAATTCGTGAAAACTGAAAATTTCGTTGAAACTAAATACCAGAATAATTTGATCAAGGAAATGTTGGAGACGGAAAAATTGAACGATTTTTGCATAGTCGGACCTGGAGGTTGCGGCAAAAGTTTACTACTCGAACAAATTGCAAAAACCCTCGAAAAAGACGTAGAGAACATAGTTTTGTACCAAGACATCACCGCCAGAGATTTAATCCAACAAAGAACGACTCTAGACAACGGAGATACCGTCTGGAAAATGTCCCCGTTAATTAACGCAGCTCTTGATGGTAAAATCGCCGTTTTGGACGGTATTCACAGGATCCATCCGAGCACTCTTTCCGTTCTGCATCACCTCGTTCACGATCGAGAAATCCAACTCTATGACGGCAAAAGATTGATAAGTAGCGATCGGTTCGATTTTATCAAAAAAACTTTCGGATTATCTGATGAAGAGTTAAGGGGTAGTGGAGTTTTGAGGATCGATCCGAGGTTCAGGATAATCGCTATAGGGGAACCTCCTGTGGCGAGTTCGACGACGGGGAGTTGGATGACTCCGGAAGTTTTGAGTCTTTTCGTGTTTCACGAAGTGAGGACGCTCAGCAAGGAGGAGGAAGTTCATATTTTGGTGTCCAAGGTAGGGTTGATTTACGGAAAACTGTTCGAATACGAATTTTTCAAGATTTTTCAAAAATGAGATCAAATAACAGTCATTTTGAAAGTTGACTTTAATTGTCCTATTTTGAAAGTTATCAAAACTATCAAAGTAAACTGTAAATGTAACTTAAACTTTCAACGAATCTGTTGAAGAAATACATTTTATAAAGGTTTTGCTAAAGAAAAAGTTAAAAGTTAACGAGACACGAATTGAAAGTTAACCGTTAACCATTTAAATGTAACTTAGTAGCAGTCCTTTTTAGATTGAAGAGCTAGCTATCTACTCCTTCATTACCTATGTTTTTAAAAGTTAATTAAACACGAATTACAGACTAACCGTTTAAACTTAACTTAAAGAGGACATTAAATCAAATAGCCCCCGTTTAGAAAGTTATTTAACACGTTGAATATAAAATGTTCTATTAAAATTACACCTGTAAAAGTTAACTCAAAAGTACCAACAGTTATCCATCAGGTTTCCTAAAAAAGTACAACCTCAAGTTCGAGTTGGAAGTTACCATAATCTGCTTAGAATCATTACTGTTTAAGGGTTAAATGGTGAGTTCTCTCATTTTGAAAGTTGACCTAAAATAAGGTTTGATAAGATTTGAAACTTAACCAAAAAAGAAAGCAATAAAGATGGGAATTTATTGTAAGTTAACTACTTTAGATTGAGAATAATTTCAATTATTTTGAAACTTATCAACGTTAGATTGTAGGTTAACTTGAAAAAATTAACTTGTCTTCGGACAGCTATCAAAATTTTGAAGATTATCAATTAGACAGTCCACGGCTTTTAAAAACAAAATGTGTTTTGAATGTTAACTCGCTGTTTCGGAGCTCTAAAATTTTAAAAGTTAACTTACCGATTGTTGCAAAATGTTCAATATTTTTCGAATTTTAAGCTGTTTTGAATGACCGCTTTATTGCGGCTTAAACAATAAGATATGTTTTGAAAAGTGAACATACCGCCAGCCAATTTATTTTACTTAATTTGGCTCAATTTTTTAAATTCAATTTAAATAAAAACCAAGTCAATTTACGTAGGATAAAAGCGTTTAAAAAAAACGGTTAACGGTTAATTTCGTTAATGATGGTTGAGAAGTTAACTTCAAAATGTACGTTAAATCAAAATCTTTTTGAAGAAAAATAAATTTTTGACTATTTTCCCTTTCGTGCTTTTCAGCTCAGATTGACGCTATAAAGGCTCAAAATGTGTTTTTCAGCTCGAAAAACGCGTTATTGACGCTATAACGCAAAACAACATGGAAATTGTTTAAAACTGGTTTTGATCGAAAAACGCAAAAACTTGAAAATTGATTAATTTTTACTCGAAAAACTTAAAAACGGGTGAAAATTGTTTAAATAGTATATTATCTTATTACGTAGGAGTAAAACTGATACTTTGTGTGGCAAAGCACTTTCACTCCGAATATCATAATTATATGATATTTTTCCTTCAAGCGCAGAAAATTCATTAAAAGTGGATATTTTTGATTAAATTATTTCTCAAAGCTTAGTTTGCTATGGGATGGGGTTACCAAAGATTCACAAAGTGGTGTGAAAGGAAGAACTCCGGCGGCTGAAAAATAGTACTTCATTGCCGCCGGAGTGAAAATAATGTACTTCATCGCCGCCAGCGTAAAAATAATGTACTTCATTGCCTTGGCATAGAAATGTCTCTTTAACGTTGTCAAAAATGTCATTGAAGTGTAGTTTTTTTGACGCTTGAAGAAAATAGCACATTATGTTATTAGGAGTAAAAGTGATACTTTGTCTGGCAAAGCTGAGCAACACAAAAGCACTTTTACTCCGAATGACATATACAGGGTGGTGAATTTTTCGTTGCCCCCACCATTGAGAACTCGGAAATGATGATAAGAAATCGAGAGTAGGTTAAATTAGAGAAAAGTTGTTTTTTTAAGGCGATTAAGATTCTGTAAAGAATTCCCCGATATCTTGATTCGTTCCTGAGTTATCGCGAAAAAACTTAAAATCGCTATTTTATAGAAAAATTTATATCTTTCTAACGATTGGTGGTATTCAAATGAAACTTGGAACTTTTATATTTTTGACAGCTGTCAATTCAATGACATTGACAGAAATTTTCTAGGCTATCCAGATTTTGAGCAATGACAGTTAACTTTTCTTTTTCTTGTGGCCGCCATATTGGATTTTAACACCACCAAATGCACAAAAAAATTAGCTTTTCAAAAATGTAATCAGTATGGACTTTGCAAAAATATGTCAAAGTTTGAGTCACACCATGCCAAGGCGTATTTTATTACCGTTGGATTCAATTGTTTTCACATGTCGTAAGAGATTGAAAAAATCGGTGTACTCTTTTGCAATTATTAACCTCCCCAACCCCATCACAATTTAAAAAATGCAGCAGAGAAGCGGCTGGAACCTCCCCATCGCGTGGATCTTTGTATTCTGTGTAGATAGTAGTCAATTCAACAGAATTTGTCATCCACTGTCAGCCCGCTCCCTTTTAATGAGAAAGAATTTTTTCTCTATTTTCCACTGAAATGGCAGAAACTGTGAATACATTTTTAGAACCAGAATTTGATCGTCTTTCTAATGGCGACATAAAAAAGGAGGCCTTGCTTTAAAATTTAAAGTTGATATGCTTAAATGGCACTTCCCGTGGACCAATTGCTTCCAAAAGCCTTTCAGGTCTTTAACGGGTCACCCAATCTCCATGTAGCAAATTTCAGCCAAATCGATTCACTAATCTGGGCTATAATGTATCTTTAGTGGTACTACAAAATTTCCATTTTTTGACCCAAAGAGCACTAAATGCGAACGAATTTTGTCTTATTTAAAACCAGAATTTGAAGACCTTTCTGATTGTGACAATAAATCTTTCAAAAACTTGTTTTGGATGGTTAAATGAGTGAATAATTTTAAAGTTGGAAATTGGTGTGCCAAAACGGCACTTTCCGTGGGCCGATTGAATCCAAAATTTGTTCAGCTCTTCGACGTGCAATACAATGCCTATGTGCAAAATTTCAGCCAAATCGGTTCAGGGGCTTGGGCTGTACCGCGATTTAAAAGTCCGCTAAAAATCATTTTTTTTTAAATTTTTGGTCAAAAGGGCACTAAGAATGAATGCATTTTTAGAAGCAGAATTTGAAGGCCTTTCCTATCGTGACGTGAAAAATGGGGGTTTGCATTTAAAATTTAAAAGTTGATGTGCCAAAATGGCATTTCTAGTTGCACGATTGGCTCCAAAAGCTTTTCAGATCTAAGTTGGGTTATGAGATGCCTACGCACCAAATTTCAGACAAATCGGTCTAGTAGTTTTGGCTGTGGCGTGTTTACAAACGTACGTACGTACGTACACACACACAGACACATTTTGAAAACCGCTTTTTTGGGTTCCTGAAACCTCAAAACGTGAAGATCTGGTGCTATCTCGAATTCGAAAATTTTAGTGATTGCAGTAACCTCCCATTTTTTTAAAATTTTGTTGGAGTTGGGGAGGTTAAAAAATGGGAGGTTACTGCAATCACTAAAATTTTCGAATTCGAGATAAGACCGGATCTATGCGTTTTGAGGTCTCAGGAACCCAAAAAAGTGGTTTTTAAAATGTGTCTGTGTGTATGTTCGTACGTACGTACGTTCGTACGTTTGTAAACACGCCACAGCCAAAACTACTAGACCGATTTGGCTGAAATTTGGTACGTAGGCATCTCATAACCCAACTTAGATCTGAAAAGCTTTTGGAGCCAATCGTGCAACCGGAAATGCCATTTTGGCACATCAACTTTTAAATTTTAAATGCAAACCCCCACTTTTCACGTCACTATAAGAAAGGCCTTCAAATTCTGCTTCTAAAAATGTATTCACTCTTAGTGCCTTTTTGACAAAAGTTGAAATATTCGGGATTGTTAACGTACTTTAAAAACACGATACAGCCGAAACCTCTGAACCGATTTGGCTGAAATTTTGAAAATGGAGACTGTATTATAACGTCGAAGAGCTGAAATAAGTTTGGAGGCAATCGACCCACAGAAAGTGCCGTTTTGGCACATCAATTTTCAATTTTAAATATACTCTCATTTTACCATCCTAAACAACTTTTAAAAAAATTATTGCCAGCATCAGGAAGGCCTTCAAATACTTGTTCTAAGTAAGACAAAATTCATTCGCATTTACTGCCCTTTGGGTAGAAAAAGTTGAAAATTTGTAATAACACTAAAAACACATTATGGCCCAAACTACCGGATCGATTTGACTGAAATTTGGTACATGGAGATTGGGTGGCCCGTTGAAGACCTGAAAGGCATTTGGAAGCAATCGGTAAACGGGAAGTGCCATTTAGGCATATCAACTTAAAATTTTAAACAAGGCCTCCTTTTATATGTCGCCATTAGAAAGATGATCAAATTCTGGTTCTAAAAATGTATTCACGGTTTCTGCCATTTCAGTGGAAAATAGAGAAAAAATTCTTTCTCATTAAAAGAAAGCGGGCTGACAGTGGATGACAAAGTGGCAGTTATTGTCAAAAATGTGGCAAAATATTAACCTTAAAAAGAACATATTGTCAAATGTGATGAAAATTGCGAAATTATAGCCACAGACGAAAATCATAAAAAAATTTTTGTTGAATTGACTACTATCTACACAGAATACAAAGATCCACGCGATGGGGAGGTTCCAGCCGCTTCTCTGCTGCATTTTTTTCATCTAAGTTTCGGCTGATTTTACAAATTATTCATAGCAGTTTTCAAAATTTGACGATTTGTCAAAAAAGTCCATGTTGGCTACATTTTTGAAAAGCTAATTTTTTTGTGCATTTAATGGTGTTAAAATCTAACATGGCGGCCATTAGAAAAAAAAAGTTGATTGTTGTTGCTCAAAATCTAGAAGGCCTAGAAAATTTTTGTCAATGCTGTTGAGCTAAAATCGCGATTTTTAATTTTTTCGTGATAAACTCAGGAATGAAGGAGAATTATTTACAGTTTCTTAATCGCCTTGAAGAAACGCAGTTTAGTTTTATTTTGGCATGGGATGGGGTTACCGAAAATTCATGAAAGGAAGAACTCCGGCGGCTGAAAAAAATCTTTTCCGCCGCCGGAGTAAAAATAATGTACTTTATCGCCGCCGGAGTAAAAATAATGTACTTATCATAGCCGCCTGTCTAAAAATAATGTACTTCATTGCCATGGTATAGAAATGTCACTTTAACGTTTGTCAAAAATGTCATTGAAGTGTACTTTTTTTTGACGTTTGAAGAAAATCTCGTTTTTGCTCGAAAAACGCAAAATACCTGGAAATTGTTTAAAAGTCGTTTTTGCTCGAAAACCCCAAAAAAACTTGAAAATTGTTAAAAATTTATTAACTATTTCTTTCTACTCCTATTTAATAATAATGGTACTCATAATTCTCTACAGTGAATTATGGATTCATAATTCACTGTTCGCAGCCAATCACACAATCAAAAATCCATAATTCCTTGTTGTTTTGGCCAATTAAATTTCAAATTGCCCTCATCACTCGCAAGTCTCGTGGGCTCAAACGTCATCCTCGTGAGCAATGGCTATCATAATCGCTCATATAACGATTTGCTTGAAAAACGCAAAAAACTTTAATTTGATTCAAAACTCATGTTTGCTCGAAAAACGCGAAAATTACTGAAAATCAAAAAATTAGTTAACAGTTCGAATATAAATCTTTCTAGTTTGCACCTGTAAAAATCAACTTAAAACTGAAAGTTAAAAGGTTTTCTTCAAGAAATTTGTTAAGAGAGTTTGTTAATTTCATGCACCGATAAGATCAGTAATTGTTTGCATTTGCTGTTCGCCCATTTTATTAACCTCCCCACTCCACTTCACCATTTAAAAAAAAAGGGAGGTTACTGCAATCACTAAAATTTTCGAATTCGAGATAAGACCGGATCTGTACGTTTTGAGGTCTCAGAAACCCAAAAAAGTGGTTTTTAAAATGTGTCTGTATGTATGTACGTACGTTCGTTCGTACGTACGTTCGTTCGTTCGTTCGTTCGTTCGTTCGTTCGTAAACACGCCACAGCCCAAACTACTCGACCGATTTGGCTGAAATTTGGTACGTGTGCATGTGATAACCCAACTTAAATCTGAAAAGCTTTTGGAGCCAATCGTGCAACCAGAAATGCCGTTTTGGCACATCAACTTTTAAATTTTAAATGTAAACCCCCATCTTTCACGTCACAATAAGAAAGGCCTTCAGATTCTGCTTCCAAAGATGTATTCACTGTCAGTGCCCTTTTGACCAAAAACTAAAAATATCGAGATTTTTATCGGACTTTAAAATCGCTGTACAGCCCAAGCCCCTGAACCGATTTGGCTAAAATTTTGCACATGGGGATTGTATTACACGTCGAAGAGCTGAACAAATGTTGGATTCAATCGACCTACGGAAAGTGCCGTTTTGGCACACCAATTTCCAAATTTAAAGTATTCTCTCATTTACCCATCCAAAACAAATTTTTGAAAGATTAATTGCCACCATTAGAAGGGTCTTCGAATTCTGGTTTTAAATGAGATAAAATTTATTCGCATCTATTACCCTTTGGGTAGAAAAATCGAAATTTTGAAGTAACACTGAAACCACGTTATAGCCCAAACTACTGGAAGGATTTGTCTGAAATTTGGTACATGGAGGTCAGGTGACCCGTTGAAGAGCTGAAAGGCTTTTGGGAGCAATTGGTTAACGGGAAGTGCCATTTAGGCATATTAACTTTAAAATCTTAAACACAAGTCACGGAAATCAAAGACCCACGCGTTGGGGAGGTTCCAGCCGCTTCTCTGCTGCCTTTTTTTTTAAAGTTAATACAACAAATTGAAAGTTAACGTAGTTTTACTCTTAAGGTTGACCTGGTCATTTATTAAGTTAACCGAATCTGACTGACAAACAGTTAATGCAATTTAAAAGTTAACGTATACATTTTAAACAGGTTAATTGCTACAAATCCAATTATTGACCTGTTTTAAGCAGGTATCAAATCAACAAATGCGTCTATATGTTCAACTCCACACCAAAAGCTAGGTTAGTTCAGGTCTTTGTCAGATAAAGTCCGGCTAGTCAAGCTACTATTAATTTAGTAAGAAAATGTTTTTGACTAAAAATTATTTTATCAAAGTTTTAGGCTGATTTTATAAATTCTTCATTGAAATTTTGAAATTTTTTGATTAAAGATGATTTGAAATAGTCTTCGTCGTTTTCACCGTGAACGGGGAAAAGATGTAAATACTGTTAGACTCATCCTTTTTTGCCTAACGGTGAGGTAATGTGAAAAGAAAAGTAAAATAGAGACTTCTCAGACGAAAACGATATAAAAAGAATCGTAACATTTACTCTCTTTATGACTTTATGACTCTGAAGGGCTACGATGTAGTTTTTCATTCCGAAAACTTCAGAAATAGTAATGTCAAAATCACGTCAAAATATACTTAAATAGAATTCAGGACACCCACTACGAAAGAAAGGGGGAAAAAAATCACGAAAAAATAGTCAAAATGTAAAAAGGGGGAATAAAAGCTAGGGCAGTGCCTTAACTGTTTTTGTCAGGTAAGCTAAGATCAGGCCTAGCCAAACCACTATTATTTTTTTAACAGTTACAAGCGATCAATTTGATTCGAACAGTTTTCCCCTTAAAAAAACATTTTAACGGTCAATGTTACCAACTCATTGATTTAATTTTAATTTAGTTCGGCCCCCTATCCCAACAAATGCACAAAATCGTAGAATTAGCCCACGTCCTGAGGAACAACCAAGATCAGACCCTTCGAAACCTGAGCGGCCACCTCTCCACCAGACAGCTCCTGAGAATAGCCGCCCGGATGAAGAATTACCCCTCGAATTTCGTCCATGACACCATCCAATCAACGTTCATGGTAAAATTTTTACCATCTCTCACCAGGCAAGCTTTGGAAAAAACAATCGAAAGATTAGGCATCACCCCAGATCCAACGTCCAATGAAAACGAACCGATCCGTTGTGAAGTTAGCGGCAATACCCTGACGATAGGTGGATCGTCGGTGGCCTTGTACCAAACTAGTGACTTGACTAAAGTCCCTAGCATTCTCTTCTACGACGTGCCCCAGCACTTGCGATTGATGGAGAAGATGTTGCAAGATTTCGTCTTGGGGCAGCATCTCCTATTGGTCGGCAATCAAGGAGTGGGGAAGAATAAGATCGTTGATAGGTTCCTGGAATTGACCAATAGACCGAGGGAATACGTCCAGTTGCACAGGGATACCACCGTGCAAACGTTAACAACCCAGCCTACTATAAAAAACGGGGTTTTAATTCACGAGGATTCGCCATTGGTGAAGGCTGTCAAAAACGGTCACGTGTTGGTCATCGACGAGGCGGATAAAGCTCCGACTCACGTCACGTGTATCCTCAAGACTCTGGTGGAATCCGGACAGATGATTTTGAGCGACGGGCGTAGGATTCTCCGGGAAATTCCGGAAAGGGCTTCGGGGGAATTCGTGAAAATCCATCCGGATTTCAGGATTGTCGTGTTGGCTAACCGACCGGGGTTTCCTTTTTTGGGGAATGATTTTTTCGGGGCTTTGGGGGACCTTTTTAGCAGTCACGCGGTTGATAATCCCACTCCTGATGATGAAATCGAATTGTTGCGAAAGTACGGACCTGACGTCTCCAAGGGGGTGGTGGAGAAGTTGGTGCAGGTTTTTGGGGAGTTGAGGGGGATGGCGGATCAGGGATTGGTCAGTTATCCGTACTCCACGAGGGAAGTTGTCAATATCGTCAAACATTTGCAGGTGAGTTTATTAGTATTATTACTATTATTTTGTTTCATTTGCCGCTATTACGTCTTTACTTTTACAAACATCGAATTTCACATTAATGTTTGTTCCTAATAGTTGGTCATCATGGGTCTCCGGTTTGAAAAAGTCCATATTGATTACCTACATTTTTGACAATAGCTACTTTTTTATGGTGTTAGAATACAATTTTTAGGCCATAAGAAAAAAAGAAGTTGGCTGTCGCTCAAAATCTGGAAGGCCTAGAAAATTTCTGTCAATGTCATTGAATTGACAGCTGTCAAAGTCATTGAATTGACAGCTGCCAAAAATGTAAAAGTTATAAGTTCGATAGAACACCACCAATCTTTGGAAAGATATACATACGTAAAAATCGCCATTTTCACTTTCTGCGATTCAATGATGGACAATGAAAAATTCACCACCCTGTATATTAAAAGACTACACCAGAAGCAAACACGTTTTGCAAGTCCAATACAGGGTGCTTCTTTTAAAGTTTCAATTTACTGCCCATCGAATGAAAATATTTTCAGCTCTGACGCACTTCCGGTTATACAGGAAGTGGCCACCATCTTTATTATTTTAAATGGGAAGCCTACGTTTTGACTCTAGATTCGGATTGGCCTCCTAATTGTCAGTTTATTGCACCCCCACGTTGCCTATCTAACTGTCATAGTTTTTGACATGAGTCAAAATTTGGGTAAAAAAATTGATTTTGATACGGCAATAGAAAAATTTCCAGACGGTTGGAGATAAAGAATTCAAACGTAGAGGGTTGAAATGAAACTACAAGGTTTGTACGGAAGCGCTGAGGGATCAGTCGGTAGTCTTTTCTTTTCGATTTTTTAATTCTTGACTTTTATCTCAAGATCTACTTTTATCTCAATATCTTGCCTTTTATCTCAAGATCTTGACTTTATCTCAAGATCTTGACTTTTATCTCAAGGTATTGATTTTTATCTCAAGATCTTGACTTTTATCGCAAGATCTTGACTTTTATCTCAAGATCTTGACTTTATCTCAAGATCTTGACTTTATCTCAAGAATTCCGATTTTGCGCATGCGTAACTCATTGAAATCATTGCATCATTGAATATTTACAGTTTACTTTTTATTGTGCTTTGTACCAACAAGTCTTCTTGTCTTGACAATGTATATCAATGCGATGTGTATCCCTGTATATGTGAATTGAACGATTTGTACATTTAGGAGGGCTTGGTGGTTTTGGATGCAGATTTAATCCGCACCTAGTAGCACTGCCGAATCATGTGATAAAGGAATCGTGCGGTGGTGTCAGTTTCAGATGATTACTTTTTTTGCTTTGAATTAATACCTATCTTCCGGTTGTAGAAAGGTCAAGGGTTAAATTCCTCTCCAAGTCATTTTTTTGTACAATTGATGGAAAGTTATCGAATTTCTTCAAGCAATACTTAGTTGAAATTTCGAATTTCAACCCCTAATAGATATTATCGAAATATGATGTGTGTGTGTCGGGTTTCAGACCTCCACGTGCTTGGGAAGTTTTTATATTTTTCTGGTTTTCAACGCCAAAATTTCATCCCCCAAAATTAACATCCAGTTACCTTTAACAGATTTGTATGTCAAAAGCGCATAGCAAGTTCCAGTATGGTATCTCCACTACTTCTCGAGTTATTGCAATTAATGTTTTTTTCTGTTTTTCACCCATAAGCTCGCCTATTACTCCTACCCCCTTGGTCCGATATGGCCCAAAAGCAATCCCCGCCGCATCCGAGTATTTTGTGAAACACAACTGTATACCAAGTTTAAGCTCGATATATCAATCTGTTTTCAAGTTATCCGACGGACAGACTAGACGAGCGGTAGAGCGATAAAGTCAAGACCTTGAGATAAAAGGTAAGATCTTGAGATAAAAGGCAAGATCTTGAGATAAAAGTCAAGATCTTGAGATAATGTCAAAATCTTGAGATAAAAGTCAAGATCTTGGGATAAAAGTCAAGATCTTGGGATAAAAGTCAAGATCTTGAGATAAAGTCAAGATCTTGAGATAAAAGTCAAGAATTCAAAAATCGAAAAGAAAAGACGGTTGATGGCTCACTCGTTCTTGTTGACATAACAATATGGCGGAAATTATTTTTTTAATGGCCTAACGAAATTGTCCACAACTCAATTTTTTCAAATGCGAGTACCATAAGTCATACCATAATGTCAGTTATTTTGCAACCGTTGAAAAATGGCTCAATAAACTGTTGAATTTTTTTCACTAGTTTTTTATGAGATTGTGTGATTTGTGTGACTTGCAATTCCTCTGCTTTTCGACGGTTACAAAATAACTAGTGTTGCATACAGAATGCGTATATTATTCAAAAGTTGTAGATAAAATATTGTATAAACCACGTGAATTTAGCATGCTTACTCGTCGAAAAGCTAAACATTCTTCTCGTGAATGAACATTAACTTAACTCACTTGGTGAATAAATGATCATTACCTCAACAATTTCTATTTTCTACGGTGATATTTGTCTGTCCTTCACAAATCGTTCCATAATTATGGTAGGTTCAATGTCTTGTACAGAACAAGTACAGTACAAGTACAAGTACAAGTACAGTACAAGTACAAGTACAGTACAAGTACAGTACAAGTACAGTACAAGTACAGTACAAGTACAGTACAAGTACAGTACAAGTACAGTACAAGTACAGTACAAGTCCAGTACAAGTGCAGTACAAGTGCAGTACAAGCTCAGTACAAGTACAGTACAAGTACGGTACAAGTTCAGTACAAGAAAATTGTTTTAGCCAAAGAAGAATAACTCAATGTTTGAGCATCTTTCGATGAATTATTTCCCTTTGGCCCAAACGTTTTTCTTTTTCCAGGCAACTTATTTTGTGTTAATTTTTTTTCCAGCAGAAGATGGAGTAACACTCCGAAACGCGCCCTAAACGGTATAGTTATTTAACGAACAAGAGTGTTAATGAGTGCGATTAATAATCGAGAGATTTTAACGCGTGAGCGCAGCGAACGCGTTAATGATAGAGATTATTAATCGCCTATTAACACTCGAGTTAGTTACAATATTTTTCCGTGGATTGTATTATCATTAAATTGGCGAAATTTGTTTTTCAAAATTGCGTTTGATAAACGGTTATGCAACCAAACATGCATCCAATTTAAAAAGTGCCGAAGCTCGATGAACAAAACGTGAGAAATTAAATGTCAATTGCCTTGCCAAAAGCACAGATTCTGAGTGTCGCATCAGTGCATTTTTCTTCTCGCACCATGAAATGAAATTGGCATAAGTTTTTTCACAAATTTTACAGCTTTTTTCTGGAAACAAACTTAAGCTCGCAAGATTTGCACTTACTAGCACTTCAGGTGGTGTTAAGTTAAGATTCTGAGTATCCATTGATGGGACTTTTATTTAAATTTGTAGATTTTGAAAATTTGACAGATGTCACTTAAATTCTTGTTTATTGTCAGGACATGTATAGTTGATTGCCTATACTAAAATCGTTGATTAATAGAAAATCGTGCATTAACAGAGCCTATTAATGCACGATTTTGTACACATTAACGAAACCCATAAATGAACAATTCACGGAAAAATATTTTTCGTGGAACAAAACTTTGAACCTACCCAGTGCAATCGAACATCACTTCCTTTTTGAATAAAATCGTTACATATTCTAGAATTTCGAAAAACTTAATGTTTGTCGTCTCCTTTTTATTTTTCATGTTGCGAACCTGTAAATATTTTTGCAGAAATTCCCCGACGCCGACCTGGAAGACGTCATCTTCAACGTGTTCGACTTCGACCGCTACACTCCGGACCTGGTGGACACCCTCGGGGACATCCTTGCAAAACACGGTTTTTCCACCAAAAACATAATGACGTCAGAATCCGTCGCCAGGAAACGAGCCAAAGAACACATCCAAGTCACAGTGAAGCGGCACAGCGGCCTGGACACGAAAAACCCTAAACACGGTAAGGAGGACCCCGACAACGAGCCCCACGTGGGAGGGAACACGTGGGCGGGGGGTAGCGGCGGTCGCGACACGGCGGGTTTGGGGGGCAAAGGGGGGCCGTACCGGCTCGACAAAGGGCACAAAGTCCATCAACTCTCCGACGAAGAGAAAAACTCCGTTCCCGAGCACATCCAGAAAGCTGCCAGGGAAATGAACAGGAAAGCTTTTGCGGAGAAACTCCAAGAAATCGGGATGAGCGGTTACGATGCCTCTCTTTACGAGCAATTCTACGGCTCTGTAAAAAAACAGATTCAATCCTTAAGGGTTGTTTTGGGGAATTTACAGGCGAGGAATAAGGAGAGGCATTGGGTGAGCCACCAAACTGGGGGGGAACTCGACGACGTTAAATTAGTGGACGGGATTTTGGGGGAGAAGAATATTTTCAGACGACGAGCAGAGCAGGAACCGGAAATAGGGGCGCCGCAATTAAAACCGAAAATTTTTCGAGTCGTCGTGGACGTTTCGGGAAGTATGTACAGGTTTAACGGGTACGACAATCGCCTCGACCGAGAATTAGAAGCTGTAGTTTTAGTCATGGAAGCTTTTGAAGGCTTCGACGATAAAATTCAGTACGACATCATCGGACATTCGGGTGATAGCCCCAACATTCCTTTTGTAAAACTCAAACAACCCCCGAAAAACAACAAGGAACGTCTTGACGTCATCAGGGTCATGCACGCACATTCCCAGTTTTGCTGGTCAGGCGACCACACTCTAGAAGCCACGGAATCTGCAATAAACTCTTTGTCGGAAGAAGACTGTGACGAGGGGATCGTCATCGTTTTGTCTGACGCTAATTTACAGCGGTATGGGATTCCCCCGTCCAAACTGGCGGAAGCGTTAACCGCTAAACCTAACGTTAGCGCTTACGTGATTTTTATCGGGAGTCTAGGCGATCAAGCTCAGAGATTAATTGAGAGAATGCCGTCTGGGAGGGCTTTCCTCTGCGAGGATGTAAGCAATTTGCCGCAGATTTTAAAACAAATTTTTTCGTCCTCTGTGATTACTAGTCAATAAACTTTTTACACAAAAATTACTTTGTTTTTTTAATCAGTATGCAGGGTTGGGAAGAAACACGAACAATAATACCCATAATCCTTGGATCGTAAATTTTCTGCCAGCCTCGAAGGGGTAAGTATAGGGTTTTTTTTTGCATTCTACGTCCGAGGGTGCGATTGTCAATCTGGTCGGTTCATTCTTCTCAACCAATAGTCCAGTACCTTTCACAGCATCATGCCTAGGAGTTTTAGTCAAGAAATAGCCCGAACCCACACAAAGATAGGGCTTCTTGCTTCTCATACCATGCTTATTTATGAACCGATTTCGACAGCCAAGTTAGATTTAGGACAAATAATTATAAAATGTTGTTACTTGGTATTCTTATTCCCTAAGGGCTTCAAAATGAGAATTTTGCGATTATCTCTCCAACGGGCCGTCCGTCGGCCAGCAAAAGCGTATAAACTCCATTCATTTTCTATTGAAGATTAAAAATTTTTCTGGAACTTTACAACCCTAATTTGTACGGGCCTGTACTTTTGACAATTTGATAGAAATTTGGCGGGAAAGCAAAAACATTGCATAAGCCAAATCTTCTATGGTTTATTTTTATTGTTAGAAGCAGTGTCACAGATAAACGTACCTGAGGCTTTTTCGTGAATATTTTTCTTTAGACTTTACTCAAAACTGCACACACAAAGGCCATTTTGGGCCAATTCTAGCCAATTCAGAGCAATTGCAAAATTTCCTCATACCAACATAAAATTCAAATTTTGACGTTCTGTCACTTCAATAGAAAATGAATGGAGAGTAGGTATCAACTTTTTTGTTGCAAATTTTGTGCTCAACATTTCTAGTGCAGTGCAATTAGCATTTGACCCCGGCAGAAAAAAAGAAGATGAAACCTTTTCTAAAATGATCGGGACGTCATAAAAAATCTCAGAGAATCCATAGCGTCGGGTTTGCCCGTAATGGCCGAAGAACCAGTTCAACAGTGAACATTCTATTTATTCCACCAATTCTTTTTTCATTTTTAATCTTGATATATTAGTTAGATTGATAGAAACAGTTTGAGACATAATTCATTTAGCTTTGTCAAAAAAATCGACGCGGAATGTGCCTCAAGAAACCGACCGATCGAATGGATTCTTCACGATAAAATTATTGATCGATTTTGATGAAACTTTCAGCGCAACGCAGGTCCATCTGGGGTTGATGATATGCTTTGGAAGTCGAGCGGAAAACTGAAAGTACCCAAAATGCAGAAATGTTAAAAACTTTGGGTTGTAAACAGAGCTGGGCCAAGTACCGAAAAAAAGTACTTAAGTATCAAGTACTAAGTACTTGATATTTTGAATGTACTTCAAGTATCAAGTACCAGTACTGGATAGAAGTACTTGAAAATTGCAGTCCAGTACTTTACTAGTGCGCACACGTTAAGTACCCAGTACCAGTACCAATACTTAAAAGTACTGAGTAAAATAAGGGATTGAGTATTTAATGAAGTACTTAAGTACTTCATAAAATACTTAAGTACTTGACATAGTATTTAAGTAAAATAAGAAACTGAGTATTTAATAAGGTACTTAAGTACTTTCAGGACTTAAGTACTTGACACAGTACTCAAGTATCTACTTGTTATTGAGTATACTCTTATAGACAGCGGGCTAGCGACAATTTCGGTAGGTATATCAAATTTGTAAAAAAAATTGGGGCCCTGAATATCATTTGCTCCCGTCTGCCTGTCAATTTTTCATGTAAATAAGATGGCACATGTTACAAAAAAACATTTGACTGACGTCCAGACCGCTGCGTTTTCGGTGAGGGTGATTGTAAACATGTCATGTGCCATCTTATTTACATGAAAAAGTGACAGGATTGCAGTCTGCACCCCGTGCCCGTAATAATTTCGAGTTCTGATAACGACACCACGCAAAAAGCGCTCCATTTCAATAAGATTTATGGTATTGTTTTGCGAATTTCAGGCTTCTAAAGAAATGAACAAAGTGAAGTCGTTCTTGGATTTGCCCCAACCTAATAAATATTCTAAAAACCCCCCATTTTTCAGTAAAAGATTCAGTACCGAACTCGATACTTAAGTACTCGATATTTAAGTCCTCGATACTTAAGTACTCGATACTTAAGTACTTGATGCCGCATGGTTTAAAATACCAAGTACAAATACTTCGCTCGAAAAAATTATTCAAGTACCAGTATCAAGTACTTTTAAGAAGTACTTGAAATACCCAGTACCAGTACCGAATTTTCAAAGTACTTAAGTACCGGTACTTTAAGTACCAAAAGTAATCAGTACTGTACTTCAAGTACATTTCGATACTGAGTAGCCCAGCTCTGGTTGTAAATATCTCAGTTATTGGACTTATACATAGTCCAGTAAAATTATCAGAGGGCTGAATTTTTGTACACATGTTCCTTTGATAGTCCTAAATGAGTCCCCTAGAATCCGAGTTCGGCTTCCGACGATATGCCACCAATAAGTGTTAAAAATGCTTTTCAGCAAATATCTCTTAAAATATTGGCTTTTTGATAAGTCCAGGGGCGCCTTTCTTACACATTTAATAGGTATTATGTACGCACATACACATTTTAAAGCCACTTTTTTGCTATGTGACTGCCTCTGAACTACATTTCGGCCACATCAGCGGGCCCAAAATGTTTTTATTTTAATGAATAACGACATGTCACTTTATTATTTTAAATGGCACCCTGTATAATTTTTATTGCATCAAGTAGCATTTTTGGTTCTCTTTACAGCCGCATAATATAACCATACTCTTACATAATAGAAATTTCGAGAAATTATTAATTTAACGTGTCCCCAAATAGTTATGATATAGGTAAGTGTTAAAAGTGGTATTTTATTTTGTGAGAAGGGTAGTTTGGGACACGACGCGCAGCGGAGTGGCCCATCCCGTCGAACAAAATAAAATCACTTTTAACAAGCATTTCATACACTATTTTTTCTACAAACACGATTAAAAGCAAACATTTTCTTGTTATTAGTTGAAAACGTCCATGAAATTCGCTGTAACTTAGGTATAGTGACAATTTGTTGCTGGGGCTTGTTTAATTGTTGTTGCATTGTCACTTTTAACACTGAGCGTTAACAGTAAATCACTTTTAACATAACTGTTAAAAGTAAATGACTTTTAAAACTGGTGTCATAAAATGTCATTTTTAACAATTGTCAACAAACGTTAAAACAGCTGTTTTTAATAGTGTTTGTAGAAAAAGTACCTATTTATAAGTAGTTTATTTCACAAATTAATCACTTCATCAAAAAAGTATTCCAATAAAAGTTGAAAGGTGCATTTAAGCGCATCTTTTGATCGGATTTACTTTCCCTTGTTATCTACTTCACTGAGTCTCGCTAATATTTCTTTTATTGCAAGATTATGTCCAGTTATCACATCAACAGACGCGTCTAAATTTACCTTTCAACTTTTATTGGAACAATTTTTTGATTAAGTGAATCGGTTCTAAAATAAAAGGCCGATCCATTCTTATTGAAAAACTTTCAGTTGACATTTTTTCGAAATTTCCATTATGTAAAGTGAATCAAAATTGCGAATAAATAGTGGCGGTCGCCTTTTGTACGTGACAAAATATAAATTCCAACGGCATGACTCATTCTTGGTCGACGTAAACATCCGCTGCTTACAGGGTAAAACCAACCCTGTAAGCAACTACCTGCCAAGGGTGAGTCATGTCACAAACAATAGAGACGTGTGCGCATCTCGCCGCTCTCACTAATTTTAAGGGTAGATTTAAGCAGTTCCACTTCGATAGTTCCACTGTAGACTCTTGTACAGAAACACCTACGATTATTAAATATATTTTTACCTTGTTTTACGTTACTTCGAGTTTGAATGCACGCTACCACCAAAAAGCCCTAAACAATAAAGAAGGTGCCATTTAAAATACCAAGGTGACATGCCGTTAGCCAATGAAATAAAAACATTTTGGGACCACTGATATTGTCGAAATGTAGTCCATAGATAGCCATTTGACTTCCTCAAAATTTATTCTGATATGTTAAAGTTATAAAGGGTGGCCGCTCTCGTTTGACTCACCCTGTATGTAGATCTGGTTTTATCTCGAATTCGAATATTTTAGTAACAGCAGTAACCTTCCATTTTTTTTAAATTTTGGGGTTGGGGAGGTTAAAACTTGACCTGACTTAGACCTGAACTTTCAACGGGCAGCATTTGACTGTGTGTGTAATTGCGAAGAATGTACACTCGAGTGCAATTTTGAGGAATCGTTAACATTCACTTGCACTCGAGTGTACATTAATTTTATTTTCGAACAATTTGCCATTCGAACAATTTTCCGGATACGAATACCCGCAGCGCACTCGGATTTTGCAAAACTCGGGCTTTTCGCTAACGTTTTCCAAACATACTCGCGAGGTAATAATTGGCTTCGTGAAACGTGTCTTTTGATATACTATTTTCACTCTAGAATAACGTAAAATCATATTTCAAGTTTCTTTGTGATAAATATCATTTTAATTATATATAAATCATTACCTAGATACTAATTTTAAAGTTTTAATTAAGGGATGATTCTGGCGTTACAAAGCGACCCGCAAACACAATGACGTCTTTCACCGTAATATAAAACAAAAATGGATGGTCAGCTATAAAGGTCTTGGCTGGTGAGCTCAAACTATAGTAGACCCATGCATCTGAAAAAAATCATTCAAATAATTCCGCAAAGTTCTTTAGGACGATTTTAAAGCCTTTCTAGTGAAGAAGATGTAGAAAGAGGTCAAATTCCTCCTTGGTCTTTAAAGTCATCTAAAAAAACTTTGCATATCCGTTTACATACCTTCAGTTGCGACAGCAACTTCAACTCCGTTCTCGTCTAGCTGTATAAATGCCTTTTGTATCACGTCGCTAATATAAAAATCACCTTTTTCCCCTACTGCTCCACTAAAATCCGCCTGTGAGATATCAAAAGATTTCTTCATCCCCAACTAAAAAATTGTTCTCAAAATAAATTCTTTAAAGGAAAACTTACGTTTTTCAAAATACTGTTCATGATAGTTTTACTCTCAATCCTGAAAGCGGGAATGAAAAAGTTCACATTCTCCTCAGTATAGTTTAAAGGAATTGTAAAAACCTTCTCAACCTCCTTCTCCAAATCTTCCAATCCGTCAACAGCGTCAGGAAGGACAAACGTCATGGAAGCGTTTTCACCCTTGAATGGAATCTCCAAAAATTTCGCCTTCAATTCTTTACTGTGATAAAAATTTAACTCCAAATCGTCCATTGTCATCATTTCTACTTCAACGGCGTTTGGTGAATAAAATTTTCCCTTTTGAGTAAAAAAAACCCTAAACCATTCGGCTTTAAAGTGAACAGCGTTTACTAAAATCGCAACAGTCAGTGGATCCAAACTGGCCGGATCTATTAAATTTTTAATCTTGTGCGCCGTGTTTTCTTCAACGAATTGGTTAATGACAAGGGCCGCATTGTCGGGGTGTTGAAAATCAACCGTTTCGAGACCGGATTTGTAGACATCCTCAGCGACTTTTTGAAAATCCTCGTGCAGGTTCAAATTTTTTTTGACGAAAATTTTATTGGCTGTTTGCAATGAATATTCCTCTTTGGCTTTCAGTTGCTTGGTAATGCTTTCAAATGCTTTTTCAGTGTCTTCGGGAAGATGAAGAGTGGTTCGGATTTCCTTTGCCGTTTCGTCTTTGGCTCCGGATTGAGCCAAGGCTAAAACCGTTGCTGCTGAAAACGGACTGATGATAAAGTTTCCATTTTGTTCTTTTAACAGTTCCTGAAAAACGTTTTTTTTTTAAGTTTAGGTATTTGTGAAAACTCACTTTGTAAAATTGTCCTGTGAAAATTCTGTTTCCTTCTTTAAATTTGTGTACATCCGAAAGTGAGACTGATACTAGTGGAACGAAAAAGATTACGAGAAAGGTTAGGTTAGTAAACATCTTGTCAATGTCGTTCTCCTTGAAGAACTAATTTCACTTTTAGTAGTAAACATTTTATAAATAGAGGTTTTGTTGAATAATAAGAATAAGCATCGAGTATTTTATCAAAAAATGACCGCAATCTGGTTTTTCTTGCTGGGGAAATGAGTCAAATTTATCTAATTTGGGAATAACCCAAACAATGAAAATATGAAAATGTATCAACAGTTTGAAGAACAGAAACCGGGGTAAAACTAATCACCTTACTTTATTTGGCTTTATGTTATCTGAGGCGAAGCCGTAAGAGTGTAATTAATAACTAAACAGCCGAAAGATCAGGCGAAACCGAAATTAAAGGTAATGTAGTAGTAGTGCCGAAACATAAAATTTTCTACTGGTAAATAAGCCAATGAAAAAAATTCCGCTTTTTTATACCTACTTACAAAGTTTAACGAATCTCTATTATGTTTATTCGATTAGTTTGCAACGTAAATTGCGTTCCAAGAAACTTCGCAGGGGTAGTATAGGTACCTTCGAATTTTTTTTCCCATGTAAATCAAATGGGGAAACTATGTACAGGGTGGTACACGAATACGGTTCATTAGAAACTTTTGGGGTTCTATTTTGTTGCATTTTCTTCACTTCTGGCAATTTTTACTCTTTGCAAGCGCATAAATATATTTTATTTATTTATTATTAACAACTGAAGTCAGTAAATACGCAAGGAGCTATGTAACACCGAAAAAATAAACTCACCCCTGTACATCATAAAGGGATGAAATCATGAGGGGTTGAAAACATGAATCTACAAATCACCGCAATTTTTCAACGAATTGGATTAGGGTGGTGAAATTGAAAACGCAACTTCCTTTAGGGCATGTGGGGGTGGTGAAATAGGGGGTTGGAGTTTAGGGGTTGAGTCGTCCATAAAGCCCTGTAATTTGACACAGAGAAGCAATATCTTCTGCGAAACTGTGAGATCTTACATCTTCGAGAAAGGAAGAGTGAATTTTAGGAGAAATTTATCGAATCACTGAATAATGCAGGCTTGAAATTAACACCATTCGATAGCTTTCTATTGATGGTACAAAAAAGACCTTATTCAGCATTCCCGAAAAACGAGCCTTAAAGGCGGTACAACCATTTTGACAGCAAATAAGTCGGTGAACCTATTGCTGAAACAACAGACAAGGTGCAGATGCTAGATGCAATGAAAAGTATCGTCATTTATAAGTCTCTGTTTACGCTACTTTAGGGAGGACTCGTCATATTTATACGTGTTCACCCACGCGTGAACATTTCTCGACCTGTGATTGGTCTAACTTTCACAGCCGAGGGGTGGAGCTACACGGGTGGGCCAATAAATATTTCAGTTTTCTGGAACGTAGGGTTGTATAGCTCCGGCTTTGATAATGAGCATATTGTGTTCGAAAAGTGTCAGCAGTGAAAATCAAGTGTTTCGGTGTGGGTGTTTCTAGTGATAGTGCTCTATCTTGTAGAGAATTTAATGCTCTACAAAAAAGGTAAGTATACCTTGTCGATCTTCGACAACCTGAACCCCTTTGACAAGAAAATTCAAAAGAAACTTTAATGGTTTAGTATTAGAAAAAATCATGAAGACAACACGTGTTTTATAGTTTAAAAATTTCGTCCTATTATATTTTCGCTCCTAACGTCGCTCAAATATAAACTAAGCCTCGATTTTTAAACTGTCTTAATAGCTATAAACATTTTGTTTTATTATTACCTAACATAGCAAATAATTGATGAGACTGTTTAAAACGATCAAAATATTAGAGAAAATAGCGATGTTGCCATTTTCAAACGACCGACCCCTATTAAAAGAACGATCAAGCTCAGGCTCTTTTTTCGTTGTGTTAAACCGGCTTTCAAGTCGGCGTTTTGAGACTGTTGAAAAAAGCCTGACTTACACTGCCTTTGCGTTCGTCAGAAAATAATTTTATTATACTTAATTTTAATCTACTAAAAAGTGTTAGTGTTTCTTACCTTCGTAAGCGCTTGGAGGAATTGGATTCGGATGTACAAACGGGGGAGGATTCTCGAAAGAAGGGGGCGGAGGACCAGGACTGGGGTGTACAAAAGGGGGTGGCTCTGGAAACGCGGGAGTATTTACGAAGTTTGGGGGTGGGGGTTGCAAGAACAGATACAGGGGTTTGTTAGCGTTACAATTACACGGATAAGACATCGATGAAGGAGATTTATAGCAATTGCACTCGTGCGGGGGCGCATAAGAGGAAAATTCAGGCTTAAAACCGTATTCTATACAAATTAAATTCTAGAAAATTTTAATAATTAACGAAAATCTCTTACCTTCCATCATGCGATGTTTCGAGGTGGTGTCTTGAGGGAATGTTACATTCTATAAATTATTTTATCTTATCTTAGATCTGACATGGAAAATAAAGCATGAATCATATCGCTCATTAAATGTTGCTTTTAGAGAAAAGCAGATACACAGGATTTGAAAGTGAATAAAAATATTTGTTTCGTTTTTATTTAAACTCTTGTACATCAAAATATAATTCTAATGTCTTAAGATCAAAATTTCGTATTCCTTGTAACTTAGCTCCTCTCCATCAAACGGTATGTAACAAGTAACAACATCCATGACTTGGATGAACCTTTGAAACAGAATTAAAATCGTGTCTACGACCTACGTCGCGAAAATAAAAACCTCACCTTCCCGACAGTGTTGGAGCCCTACCGATATAAAGCGACTCGCCGTCACTGTTTCTCCCCCCTTCGACGGCACCTTCTGGTATATGTCCTTCGTGAGAGTGCACCCAATCAAATCGTTGCTCACACAATAGGTACCTAAAAAATAGGCTTATGAACGCCGATACAGGCCCAATCGCATATTCATCTCTGTTTACGCTACTTTAGGGAGGACTTGTCACATTTATACGTTTCACCCACGCGTGACCATTTCTCGACCTGTGATTGGTCTAACTTTCACAGCCGAGGGGTGGAGCTACGCGGGTGGGCCAATAAATATTTCAGTTTTCTGGAACGTAGGGTTGTATAGCTTCGGCTTTGATAATGAGCATATTGTGTTCGAAACGGGTCAGCAGTGAAAATCAAGTGTTTCGGTGTGGGTGTTTCTAGTGATAGTGCTCTCTCTTGTAGAGAATTTAATGCTCTACAAAAAAGGTAAGTACACCTTGTCAGCATGTCAGGCTTAGTTTTTGAGATATTTGCGAAAAAACGGAGAAAAACGAGTTCTTCGTTCTTAAAATTGCCAATAACTTTTCATGCCCGGAGGTACAAAGTTCTTCTCAGATATTGGAGTTCGTTTAAGGCCTATCTATCGTGGTGACTGGCCTAGTCGAGTAGCCACCGATTTCAAAAAAAATGCGGTAAAGCCTCGCGTTTCTATGGCCGCAAATGAAAGAAGATTTTTCTTGACAGAATGCATCGCACTTCATTAATTCTCTTGTCCCTCCTCTACTCCATCGAGGCCTCGATCTTCGACAACCTGAACCCCTCCAAAACCCACCCCGACGAAGTCCAACCTAGGAAGATGGCAGTTGGCGAATGCACCCTCAAAGAATATCCTTACGTGGTGTCTATTATTTACGACATGCACGATTACGAGACCTACTGCTCAGGCATCCTTTTGCAAGCGAACTGGGTGCTGTCTTCGGCGGGGTGCGCAGGGGGGAACGTCTCCGATTTGCAAGACAGGAGGACGGAAATCACTGTAGTGGCTGGAGCTGCGCAGACTAAACAGACGCAGATGTTCGAGCCTCCTTCGGAGGAGGAATCGGTTTCTGAGGAGCCCGAATCGACAACGCTAGAAGGAGGGGTGAGTTTAGTGCATCTCTTTTTTTGGTAACAGTTTCATAAGCGGTGAAATGCTTAAAATTCATGCTAGAGAGACAAAATTGGTATCGTTGGATAGCTAATCGTTCCAGCAATACGATTCCGGTGTTGGAGCAGTAAAAATTCGTAAAAAAATTGTAAATATAGCTGGTGGAAACAATATTTGGGAGACCCTAAAACCCGCCTCATTACGAGGGTTGTAACTGTGACAATGGCGCCCCGCTGGCTTACCTGAGGCTCGTGGACATTTTAAAATTTCCAAGGTGGACCGGATTTGAGAATTTTCACTATCTAACAAGCACAAATCGATTGATTATAGATAATGAAATAGGTACTACTAAAATCATTGCACAGGCGCCCAAGCAACTCATACAAGAATAAGGTTTTGACAAGTTAAGTAATTTGGAATTAGAATGAGTTTATAATTGACGAGAGGCATAAACGTAGCGTGCATTTAAAAAAGTACCCTGTTGGTAGATATCTATAGTCTGGCCGGGATCTAGGCGACTTTTGCTCCCCGGGAAATTTGAAATCCACGTCGCCGATTGGTTAAAATTCAGCCA
Organism: Pycnomerus fuliginosus; assembly: GCA_963924575.1. Taxonomy (NCBI): domain Eukaryota; kingdom Metazoa; phylum Arthropoda; class Insecta; order Coleoptera; family Zopheridae; genus Pycnomerus; species Pycnomerus fuliginosus. The sequence goes on along the minus strand of OZ004624.1, from coordinate 15,515,541 downwards.
TAATTAATCGCAACAAAAATGTGGCTTGCAGGAATTAAGAATGTAGGTTTAAAAATCAAATTTACCTCGCAGGTCGATGTAAGTTACATTTTAAACCGTTTGCGCTGCATTGCTTTTATAATATTGCAAAATTATTGATTTGCCGAGTAAAAATTTTGCATTTTTATATTTCGGTATTTAATCACCTAAGAACATTTTCATACACGTTCCCACGAAAAATCACTATTCATAGTGTTTGAGTTAAATTTTTTCCTGGGCCGATGTCGTATAGGATTCTTTATAAATGTTAGGAAATAATCCATTTTATGGCTAATTGCCATTTTGAGTGTCCTGATTTGTAAATGCACAATTATATTGCTAAAATTGTCTGTGTATCAGGAAATGGGACGGGAAACTTCAATGATACACAGACAATTTTAGATTACGATGGACGAAGAACTTTCTCTTTATTGATGTGCTGATTTCTTTGTTTTTCGATAATGTAGAAAGTAATAAATCGTTTTATTTGTCAGCTGACTATTTTGTATTTATTTAAAACCCCAAATCGTGTAAACTGAAAGAAGATTTACTTTGAATTTTATGAGCCCCAAGGATTACTTTAAATTACCCGCTTAATTTCAATTTAAAGTTCCCGCGTTAAGCAAGCCAATCAGATTTAGCATATTTGAATTTGACATTTATCAGAAAATCCTGCTGGCGAAAAAACGCCTAGAGAAGTTTTCCCATCATTCCCCATTGTGAAGCGGGCCGGTCGCCTGCAGGACGGACAGACTATAGGAGTATTTACCCACCTACCTACCTGCCTTCTAGGAAATAAGTTTGTTCCAGAATTCTTGTTATTTCATTTCTTTTAGATTATTGTTGGCTAAATCGTTCTGTCTCTATCTGAAAATCACTGTTTAAAAATCAAAATATTGACCGAAAGTGCGCTATTCAAGATGGCGCTCAAGCCCAGATATAAAGGTGTCCCAAAAAAAACCGAACGATATATTTTTGGTTATGACTTTATTATTATTGGAGCGATCTTCTCCAATCTTATACGAGACGTAGTCAATAGATGAGGCTTTTAGAATCGACAACCATTTTCCAGATGGCGCCACTAGTAGATTTTTTATGGCAGTTTTCTACAAGGCCACATTTGATTGGCTGGAGTTGAACCATCTGTGAAGCGATCAAAATGAAAATAGTGTAAACTTAAAGCTGATGCTTTTCTCTTCCAATGCAACTTTACAAAATTTTATTCTGAACGTTCTTGATTAATTTACAAATTTTTCTGCGATGCTCTAAAACAGGTTTTTTAAGATTTATTTGATATTAATTCGCTACCGATCTTGACAAAATTTTGAGAATCCTTAGTGACACCATAAATCTTTCGTAAAATAACGTTTGGTACTTTGTGCAGGAATTTAACTTAGGTACTATATCGTTATACAAAATGTTAAAATAAATGAAACCCAGAAAAAATGGTCAACATTGACTTGTTTGTGAACTCAACGAGTTGTTCTTCAGCTTATGACTGTTATAAAGCACATATTTGGTCTATTTTAAAATCCAGAATTGTTGTTTATTCCAATCCAGCCTGTTGTCTGTAGCCGCTTTTAGTGCTAACATTTTTTACTAATTACACATTCATAATATTCTCGTTAATTTTTTAACCAAATGTGTTCATAAAAATTTGCTAGGGTGGCGCCATCTGCAAAGTGACATCATTTTGTGAAATATTGATGGTGTTACTTAGGGTTCTGCAAATTCTTTCAAGATCGGTGACCAAAGAAAAAATAAATCTTCAAAAATCCTTGTTTTAAAGCATCACAAAAAAAATTAAAAATGAATCAAGAACGGTCAGAATAAAATTTTGTAAAGTTGCTTTAGAAAAGAAAAGCATTCGCTTCCATCCTACAGTAATTTCATTTTGATCGGTTCACAGATGGTTCAACCCCAGCCAATCAAACAGTGTTCTTGTAAAAAACTGTCGCAAAAGATTTATTAGTGGCGCCATCTGGAAAATGGTTGCAGATTCTAAAAGCCTCATATTTTGGCTACATCCCATATAAAATTGAGGAAATTCGGTCCCACAATAATAAAGTTATAACTACAGTCAAAGATAGAAAACGGCGTTTGCACATTGAAAAAAAGGGGAAATAATAATACTAATGTCTGTCCGGGATCCACACCACTGTTGCAACAATGAATCGCCATGGAAATCGGGTGAATCTCGGTCATGTGGATCCCGGACAGACTATAATCCCATGTATTTAAGTGGATATTTGTGGGATATATTGAAAAGCTCCATAAAAATTAAGAAACAAATATTTTCTTTAAATAATCGCCGAACGTAATTTTCTTGCCCCCGTTAGGGGTGAACCGTAGCCTGTACAAAAAAAATCATAACAGCCTTTCTTGTAGGGAATGAAGCGGTCTTTAATTTTGTATACCACGTCTTTGGTCGAAAAATGCGTAATTTTCAGGCTGTTTTGAATATAACATTCTGCCTTTAGCGCCATCTAGAATTAAGGACTTACGGTTAAGATTTCGAAATGCCGACACTGATTTTCGCATTCAGCAGGGTCCAATTAGTCTAGAAACACTTGTTGCCAAAATGTTATCCAATTTGCTTCCAACAAGTCGCAGATCTCAAAACTATCCTGGTCTATAGCTAACTGTTCCACCAATTCCGGTGTCGGAGCAGCGAAAATTTGAAAAAAATTGTAAATAAGATCTTTAACTTTTCACCGCATACAGGGTGTCCGGAAATAACGATGAAATATTTCGGGGGGTGATTCTGCAGCTCAAAATATGAAAAAAAGTTCCTATAAACATGGGTCCAGAAATCGCTCCTAAGGGGGCTAGGGCCCCCTGAAGGGGGCGCTCAAAATTCGATTTTGATTTTGTCAATTATTAAGTTTTTGCATACTATCTGACATCGATGAACAACATTAGATTACTTTAGATACAAATTTTTAAAATCCGTTCAGTTTTGTAATTTAATAAAAATCGTTTGATAAGCCTAGGAAATGCAAATGGATCTTTAAATCTAATTTTTTCGAAAACGGTTGATCCTACGGTGTTATAACAAGACAGGCTTTTTTATGTAATTTTAGTCAGGAAACCATATTCCGGTCAGAAGTTGTCTAAAAGATAACAGGTAAAAAAATTTGGGTGGGGAAAGCTGAAGCACCCCCTATTTTCCACGCCCCTGGTTGAATCTGCTTTTGGTAGATACCATAATCTGATGGCGCTTACTGATGTTAGATAATGTGCAAAAAGTCGTCACTGTATCGTAAGCGGTTCCTGATTTATTCAATAAAAACCTAATTTGAGCCCCCCTTCAGAAGGCCGTAGCCCCCTTAGGAACGATTTCCGGACACATAGGAACTTTTTTGCATATTTTGAGCTGCAGAATCACCCCCCGAAATATTTCATCGTTATTTCCGGACACCCTGTATATGAAACAATAATTACCAAAGGTAACAGTTTCGTATAAGGTGAAAAGCTTATAATACCTACAAGAGAGACAAAAGTGGTACCTTTGGACAGCTAATCATCATAGGAATACGATTTCGGAGGGGGAGCAGATGAATATTTCGAGTTTAATCGTTAAGGATGTATAGGAATAGGAGGGAAGCAAAAATTGCATCAAGTCAACGAAAATTTCACAGATTATTCGCATCATTGTTCTAAATGCCTCGTTTAAATTTGGAATTGATTCACTCGCCCGTTTAAAAGTTTCATTTTAAGAAAATTTAACATAATTATGCGATATCTTATAGGAACTTACCACAATTTCGATTATATTGGCAAAAAAGTTTAGAAAAAATAGTACATACCATTGCTTTGCTAATTTTTATGTGTAGGGTAGACTGGGGGAATGACGGCCACTGAGGTAATATCGGACAGCTAATCCTGAATAATTGCGCAGTTTTTAGACCTTTCCAACAGTCACACCATCTAGCGACAGTATGAAGGAGTGCCCTTATGTAAATACAGCTCTCTACCGGCAGTTTCTTGATGACAGTTGACAACTTTGTGTTTTACATGTTCTTCTTATAAGAGTGCTGCGATTTGAAGGCCGGTTTCAGAACCTTTAATTTCTTCTTAAAATAAATGTAACTACTTTGATACAATCTACATTTTTTGCTTGTTCGATGATAGTGACTAAAATTAACATAATTTTACGTTTGTCTAGCATAAAAAAATTAAACACACATGTTGCATTTGGGGTAACGTCGGACAGTTGAAATGGGGGAATACCGGCCTAAACAGTAAATATACAGCATACGACGGAATCGAGTCCTGTGATAGAGAGGAAGAACTTGGGTTTAAGAGTGAAGAAAATTAACCCAAAACGACGATATTTAGTTAATCTGTGGAGAATATTGTAAAAATAACGAAACTGTCAATCAAATGCCGTTCCTTTGGAGAATGAGCACCCAAAACCCGTACAAATTATAAAGCTAAGCTTTAATTTAAATTTTTGGCAATAGAACTTCTGGTTACATCGTAATATTCAGCGTACAGTTAAAGTTACAGGGACAAAATACATATGGCCGCTATTACCCCAACAGCTAGGGTTATTTTTGGTTTATTTCTGGGCTTTCTAAATTCCACCATGTTTCTCATAAGTTGAAAGAATTATCCTGGTTGAATATGAATAACCGCAGATTCTTGCATGCATCATGTTTGTATCATAAAATCATTGTTAACTGCATTCCTAAGTATTTATCTCGAAAAATAGTGTACCGGAGTGATATACATAATATTAATATCAGAAGAAGAGATACTTTAGAAATTCCACTGCACAATTCACAATTTTTCAAACGCTCATTTTCGTACAGTATCGCTCATATAATGAACAAAATTCCTGCTCCCTTTCGTAACATGTCCATCTCTCTCTTTAAAAAGTACATGTCAGATTATTTACTGTCAGTACAATCTTCAGCTATTTCTATTTAAGTAAAATTAAAATTAATATACTCATAAGTCATTACAGTGTTTTGCTGTTTATTTCTGTAAAGTAGCGCTTCAATTTTTCAAAATTCTTGTAATTTGTGTTCCACTTTGCCAAACGTGTTCTCCCGTCTTGCTATCGTTAGTTATTTATGTTTTGGCAAGGGCTGTGTGGAAGAACAGTCCCCGTCTCGTATGGGAGAACTGAACACAGCCCTTGAGATTTACCAGCAACTTATTTCATCATTTATCTTTCTTTTTTCTCACGTATTGTATTTTTGTTCTGGTAAATAAAAATTTAAAAAAAAAAAAAAAAAAAAATACCGGACGTGTAAGCCTTTTGTAAATAATTTTTTTCTTCGTTCGTTTATGTTTTGTGATTTTTAATGTGTCGTCATTCGGTTAAGAACACTCTGGGCTTAATTCTGATACCACAATCATTTTATGAAAGCGAACGGTTTTTGCACAGCATCAACGAATCCTTAACGTGCCGTCATTCCCCCAGTCTACCCTATAGAATGGATTTTGAGGAACAATTTGGTATGATTTTGTACTCGATATTAATTTATTAGTCAATAAATGTTTCGCTTTCTAATTATTCATTGCGAAAACGTGGCATAGCAGTCCTGAGAAAACCATAGAAACGATTTAACTCTATTAAATTCAAATGATTTTTTACATTAACGTGACAGTAGTTGACAGAATAGCCAACTTAAAAGAAGTGCTGCGAAGCAATTTCTTCATGATTTCTTACTTCTGAATTCTATCTAATTTTAATAGGACTATATTGTTTATAAGCCTCATTATTACTGTGTAATTTTAATCGCTTAACACTAATCATTCATTTCACTGTCACTTAAAAAACTTTGTTTCATAAGGTTGGAATCGGATACATTCATCCCCAAAAATGTTATTATTATTATTACAATTTGACATAGCCCGGTATGCAAAAGTCTGTCATTGTCAAATTTTGCCTCCATATTACGTGATGAAATAGTAGAGAGAGAGAGAGAGAGACCTACAAATTTGGAAACCTTCCTTGTTGCACCGATCGCTTTTTGCGATCAAGTAATTTGACAACCACTCGCTTTCGGCTCCGCCGAAAGTTCCCATGATGACAATTTCTTTATTTCTTGTTCTTTCTTATTAACGAACCAAGAGGCGGAAACAATTAGCAGGTAATTTTTTGCGAATTCAGAATGACGTATGTAAGGTAATAGCCATTGTCAAGAAAAGACACAAAATTTTAAGGATGCCAAGGTCAACGGCCCCCACTGAAGCCAAACATAGCGAGATTTCAATGTGCAAATTTCAGAAAACTGCATTTTTCGTCTAATTCTTTATCTACAGTTACTGTTTTGCTTTTTAAGACCTTAATATTGACAAATTGAAGAATTGCTATCGTTTAAATCGTTACCTCATGTCATGTCCACAATGAGCTTTGTGCCGAAATAATTGAATCTACACAAGCAAATTTTCGCTTTGTTTAGCTTCATTGCCATGGTAACAACCTTAATCTACCCCAACAATAATGGCGGACCTACGTCACGCTAATAATGGTGGGGATATGGAACTCCGCAAGTGTCAGTTTCTTAGAGTTTCTTCTTTTTGTATTCCAATGGTCCTGGCTGACATTTATAAAAATTTCCAAACGCTGACAACAAAAATTCTGTAATTTGGGCATTAATAATGCTATTTTCAACTCTCCCACTTCATTAACCATCTGCTGGAGGTACCTAAGCAAACACGAAACCAGTTATTTGCTTGAAATAAGATATTTTGGCGTTTCACCGCATATGAAACAATTACCCTTTCTTTTTCTAATTATTGTTTTTGGTCACTGTAGGAAAAACCCACGGAAAAACCCGCGGAAGCGGCACCACCTGCCGGAAAAAAAAAGAGGGATTCACCGGATTACGAAGAAAGAGCCGCAAAAACTCTGTACCCCCACCCCTACCTGACGAAGCGTAATGTCGACGACCCCCGTTTCGACCTCATCCTAATCGAGCTCGACACTGCATTCACCCTGAAAATTGCCTTCCCAAATATCGCCCCCAAGGACTGCAAACAAGCAGTAGCCGTCGGTTTCGATGTCCCCACAGAATCCGAAGATGAAAATGCTGAACGTCGTACTTTTTCGGGCGCAGGCCTGAAATGCTTCGAAGTCAACTTCGAACCAAATTGCACGGAACTCAATGAAGTCGAAAAGCAGTACATCGACTACAGCCTGTACTGCTCCAAGAACGAAAAAGGGGACACTCCCTGCCGGGGCCACTTTGGGGGTCCCGTGGTGTGCGAAAATACGGTCATTGCGACTTTGGCGGCCACTCTCAACTGCACGCCCGTGGACGACGGGGAAACTTTCTACATCAGACTGGATTATTTCTACGATTTTATTAATAACCACACGGGTATGAGGCTGAGCGACTCCACTAACGAACAGAGGTCGGCTAAGGCTGCCGGGGGACGCGTGGAGTTTAATTTTCCGGCGATTTTTCTTTATGCACTTTTAGTATCATTTATTGTTATTTAATTATTGTTATAGTTTTGTCAGTTTATTATTAAAATAAATGTTGCAATGGTCTTTGGTATTTTGGTGCAACTTGGCAATATGAGACGAGCTCCCCCAAGTAGCACAAGCCAGTTGTGCAAAAGTGGTAGAGTTGTTACTGCAACTTTGATTAAAACTGCATTAATTTGGGGAAAGATTATCTTACAATACAGCCCTACGTAAAAACGTCTAATGACTTCTGAATATGACCATTATACAGTGAGGTTCAAAAGTTGCTTCTGTTTGGAAGCTTCTACTGGTTGCTGGAAATATCCCTATTGTTGGAAATGGCGTTGCCAGGGATATAATAAAATGTAATAATAACAATAAATCTGTCAAACAGAAAAGAACTGAAGTTATAAGCAGTTTTTCATAAAAAGAAGTAATTCATAACAGCTTCCCCCCTTTCGAACTCTATAGTGGAGGGGCACTTCGGAAAAACTCTATAGGGCACATAACCTTTATTAACTTCATGCAGTCTGAGGGTGCTGTCAAATACTTTTTTCCACTTTCGGTTTAGCCGGAAATGACCCTGAAATTGGTTTTTTAAATTGATACCCACATTTTTTTCAACTAATTCGGAATCTACGAATGTTTATACTTATAAACATTCGTGTCGCACTTGACCGGTAATCAAGTCACGGCCACCACAGATTTTGAAAAACATCGAAGAAATCGGTGAAAAACGAAGATTTTTGAAAATTGCAAAAACACGTCTACCCTATTTTTTCGATACAAATTCAACTCGGCAGTTAAATTTCTTCTTTACTTCGTTTTGAATTTTTCAAATTCTCTGATTTTTTACGATTGGTAATTTTTACAGAGAGAAATTAGAAAAATGTAATCGGGCAATCGAATTCGCATCAAAAAAATAAGGTTGACGTGTTTCTGCAATTTTCAAAAATGTTCGTATTTCACCGATTTGTTCGATGTTTTTGAAAATCTAGGGTGGCCGTGATTTAATCTCCGGTCAAGTGTGGTACGTGCTTTTAACCTAGAAAAATTCGTAGATTTCGAATTAGTTGAGAAAAATGAGGGTTTCAATTTAAAAAAACAGTTTTAGGGTTATTTCCGGCCAAACCGGAAGTGAAAAAAAATATTTGACAGCACCCTCAGACTGCACTAGTGCTCCTCCACGATAGAGTTCGAAAGGGGGGAAACAACTTTTGAACCTCACTGTATATAACTTACAGAAATAAGATATGGGCAAAGTCGTATTAACATTTTTAAATCTCTTAAATTTAACTTCAATGTATCGACATATTACGCGGTTTTATAACTTAGTTTCATATATTACTGTATAACCTACGCAAAGTATAAGATATGGCATATCTACAATATTGTAACTAAACAAGGCCATCATAGTGTTGCCGGTCGGGGAATCAAATATATCTTCCTATTATGATAATAATATAGTGACTTATTTGCTGTTCAGAGGTGGTCCAAAAACATATTATTTTTACCCCTGTTAAAATTGACGGGCCCGCTAGAATAACGGAAATAAGAGAAAAGTTTTTTTATATTCTTTAAGAACTTTTTTTTTCTATTTAAAAAAATTGGTACCATAAGTGCTAAAAATCAAATAGGATAAAGACATAATGAACGTAAGTTGCTTACATTACAAAAATTTTCACTTAGGGAGAAAAACAGTTTTTTTGTCTTTTAGTACAATATGGCTGACTTTCTGTCCGCCAGCTTCGTCCTCCAAATATGGCTGCGAGTCTTAAATTATACAGTTTTAATGTCCACAATAAATATATTTTGTAACCACTGTAAAACGTTTCAACGACTCTCAACAATCATTTTATGATGTAATTTGTTTAAATGGTTTTTGAATAGTCGTTCTAAAAATGGTAAAATCTTAATGTAATCATCAGTACTTACCAACCAACTGGGTAGGTACACTTACTAGCAAAAAAATCGGGACACTCAATTTTCTCTGTCCATTTTTTGAGTTTGGGGGCTGAAAGGGGTGAGTTTTGAGATTGAATTTTTTTTCGATAGTCCCCATTTTTTTGCGAGTAAGTGTATACGTGGTGTATACCTATATTCTGGTATAAACATCTATCGCACTCTTATTGAATTATGTATAGATCACATTTAAACAATTTTATGTGTCATTGTAAAACGTTATAAAGTGTTTTGAGTGTTTGAATCACGCAACGTTTGTCAGGCGTCAATCGGACTTTTTTTTAAAACCATATAAAGTCCCGTCGCATATTAACGAAAGTGGGGGTTGTGTGTCTCAGGCTTTTTTTCTGTTGGTTTGTAAACGGGATTTCAGTTCTGTCAAAATCCCTGTCATGGACAATAATTGACAACAAAGACCCCTTTCAATCACCATTGTTACTGCTTATTGACACTGACAGTGAGTGACAGGAGTTTTGACGGATGTGAAATCCCGCTTACAAACCAACAGAAAAAAAGCCTGAGACACAACCCCCGCTTTCGTTAATATGCGACGGGACTTTGACAACTTTAGCTTAAATGACCTTAATACGACGTGTGTACAAGTAAACAAATAGTAACGTTAAGTACGTTAACTTTGACACGCAGGAGTTAACATATATAATTTTTAAAACTGTTTCGGTTAAGTATCTTCATTTTGACGTTAAAGAAACTATGAAAAGTTGTTCAGTTGTTCAATGGTTATTAACTTTGTCGTCATATAAGTGAGTATTATACAGGGTGTTTTGCAACCGCGTGTAAGTTTTTTAACATTAGATTGCCCATCAAAAATAGTGACGATTGGCACAAAATTGTTTAGGTCGAAGTCGTCTCCTAAGGAAGTTAGGGCTTTACCACAGGGAGCAGTTTTCTTATTTGGATATCTCTAAAACCACTCATTAAATAAAAAAATACCAAGAATAGTAAAAGTTGCAGTTTAAGCTGCTCTTTACAACAGGCACCACCATTTTTAAAATGCGTGACCTTGAAAAATTTTCCAGTTACCTCAGGTACGGATATCTCTAAAACCACGCAAAAAAAAAAGTTGCAGTTTGAATTGCCCTTTCTAACGGACACCACCATTTTTAAAAAGCGTGACCTTCAAACATTTTCCGGAAGAAAAATGTCAAAGGTGTCTCCGTTTTCTGGGGATCCCGTGTAGATTCCCCATGTAGATGTATATTCACTGGCTACTAGTGTCCACCAAATTTCATTCAAATCCGTTAATCCGTTCCTGAGATAACTAAGAAAAACTGCTCCTGATGGCTGACTTTAAAGCCCTATAACTTCCTTAGGAGACGACTTCGACCTAAACAATTTTGTGCCAATCGTTACCATTTTCGATGGGCAATCTGAGGTTCAAAAACTTACACGCGGTTGCAAAACACCCTGTATAATACGTACCTAATGATGTTTTTAGTAGTTGTAATGTGCCACGTATAACTTTGTGCTACTTGGGCCTGAATTAACTGGACAACCAGTCACAAGCAAAATATAATGGCAGAAATGAAGCAGCTTCTAGTCGAGTCTATACTACTACAGCTCACATTAGTCAGTTAAAATTGCATCGTAATCCTGAAGAACCAGAGGAAGAAGGAAGAGGGAAACGAGGAGACTGGTGCTGAGAACGTGGTCTGGTATGAAGATAATAATAGTACTAATATTTTATTGAAACTTCTTTTTTATTGCTATAAATAATAATACATTATCATTAGCAAGGGTTTGGCTAATTTCTATATATGATTAGCATGCAAATATAAATAAAATCAAGTATAAATTAAGTACAAATTTAATTCTTTCATTCCTCTGCTGAGTTGTGCACGTAACTCGACTTGTCAGTTACACCCCGACTTCATCATGCACTGGAATTCGTTACTTCCATATCCCCACTCCAAAGAGAACTGTCACATTTGACATTTGCTCGTAGGACAACCATCTCATTCATTTTACTGGGGCTAAGGTGGTTTTTAATAAAATTCTAATTATTTAAGTGATAAATCGCCCTATTCCAATTCATTTCGAGGTGCCAAGTTGTTTCTGGAAGATTTGCGACAGCGTTTGACTGCCAGAAAGTTTTAAAATTTAAATTTTATTGGGTTATGGCTTATGGCATAATTGAGGTTATGACAAAAACAAGTAATTTATTGATAATATTGCATAACATCTAACATAAATTGATTGATAGTGCCTCATTTTGTGCAGTGGTAGGCTGCTCCCATAGCGGCATGCGAAATCTAGATAAAAGTTTCTTTAATTTGCCATAGGAAATAGCGGAGTAAGTAGCATATATGAGTGTTATGATGCATCTTAAGGTCAGTTAGAATAAGGAACACTGTGTTCAACCCATAACATCTGTAGAAATAGTTATTGTCACTAACTGCACACCTGTGTGATGTAGTTGCTCTATCTATATCTGTATAATATAACAGCACCAAAACATTCTTTTCCAATGGCAAACTAAACAAACTTTTGTCTACATTTCGCATGCCCCTTGGCATGCAGGGTACCACTACACAAAAGGAGGGCACTATCGTTCAATTTATGTTAGATATTATGCAGTATTATCAATAATTACTCACTTTCGTCATAACCTCAAATATGTCATACTCATAACCCAATCAAATTTAAATTTTAAAACTTTCTGGCAGTCAAACGCTGTTGCAAATCTCCCAGGAACAACTTTGGCACTCAAAATGTATTGGAATATGGCGATTTATTAATTAAATTATTAGAATTTTATTAAAAACCACCTTACCCCCACTTAAAATGAATGGAATGGTTGTCCTAAGAGCAAATGTCAAATATGACAGTTCTCATTGGAGTGGGGATATGGAAATAAGGAATTATTGAAATCATCATTACCACAGCTCTGGTTGACGGCATGACCTTAACCATTTTTTAGTGTTTGTCTTACGCGCACACCTCAAAGCGTCAACTGTCAACAGAGCTGTCATCTGTCAACAGGTGTCAAATTTATAGGTTATACCAAGTAATAATGGATTTTCTCAAAAATATTTGCAGAATTTGCATCAATCTAGCACCGACCAACATCAGCAGGATAGAAGACACCTTTATTACCTTTCACAACGAATCAATTCCAATTCTAAAAATTCTCAACATAATCTCCGACATTGAAGTGACCCCATCACAACCCTTTAAAAAAAATAATTTAACTTTTTCTAGATACAAGAAAACCACCCCGAAAACATCTGCACAACCTGCATAGACAAAGCCACTCAGGTCTACCAATTCAAAGTACAATGCGACGAGTCGACTAAAAATCTACAGGAACATTTAAAGAAGAAACCTGAACCTGAAGAGGGTCTCATTGCGGTTTTCTCTTGTGAAAAATGCAATAAAACTTTCAAGAACAAGTACATCCTGCAGACTCACGAAAACAGACACAAGTATAAGGGTAGCTTTCTTTGTAATGTTTGTGGGAAAGGTTTCAACTCCCAGTCGTGCCTCACGAGGCACAGCAAGGTTCACACGGGTGAAAAAAACCACGAGTGCAAAGTTTGCAATAAAAGATTTGTGTCATCTTGTAACTTACGGATACACATGCGGAGGCATACGGGAGACAAACCTTACTTGTGTACGACTTGTGGCAAATCGTTCGGACACCCTACTGGGCTAACTTACCACATTAGAACCCACACAAAAGAAAAACCCTATAAATGTGAAATTTGTGGAAAATCTTTTGCCATTCAGTGCCATATAGACCGGCATCGGAAGACGCACTCGGGTGAAAGACCATTTACTTGTAGTCAGTGTGATAGAGGGTTTATTAAAAAGATTGATTTACAAAGGCACGAAGCTGTTCATTCAGGAGTGAAGCCTTACGTTTGTGGCATTTGTAATAAAGCCTTTATTAGGAAAATTCATTTAGATTATCACGTAATGATTCATACCAAAGAGAGACCACATGTTTGTCACTTTTGCGGGAAGGGGTTTATCAGAAATTATTATTTGACTGATCATTTAAATAAAAGCCATTAAAATTACAGTTGCATTTTATTCAAGTCCAATGTTTCCTGTTTGGGATTTACAATCTCCGAGGTTTTTTGGGGTAATTTGGTTTTTTGCTCCGTTTTGGGTTTTGGTACACTGTTTCGAATTTTTTCTTGTAAATTCACTAACTGTTGGTCCACTGCTACAACTTTTGCCTTATTTTTAACATTGATCTGCAAAAAAAGTTTGAAGACTAAAAATTATTGCGTTTTGGTAGGTAAATATATCAAACAAAAGTAATAGGGAAATTTTAGATCTCCTGATTTTTAACTTCTAACAAAATCGAAAAGCGGTTTTTGAAAAATATCGGTGTGTCTGTAAACACGCTACAGCCCAAACTACTGGACCGATCTGGCCGAAATTTGGTATGTGCACATTGTACCTATCGTTTAAAGAAGAACTGATTAGACTTTGAGCCAAATCGGCTCACGGAAAGTGCCATTTTTGGTCAAAAATCTGAATAACTATATTTTAACCACCCCACTCCACTTCACCACTTAAAAAAAGGGAGGTTACTGCAATCACTAAAATTTTAGAATTTGAGATAAGACCAGATCTTCACGTTTTAAGGTCTCAGGAACGCAAAAAAGTGGTTTTAAAAATGTGTCTCCGTGTGTATACGTCTGTTTGTAACGAAATATGTGTGTATGTTGAGTTTGAAATAGCTGCGTGCAACCCTTGCGGACTTATCATATTTTTTGTGGTTTTCATCCCCCGAAATTGGCACCCCCTCACTTTCAACAGACTTGAAGGTCGAACGTGCTTACCAAATTTCAGTAAGATACCTTCAGTATTGACATTTAACGCATTTACGGCTGATGAATAAATGAAACGTCAAAACAAACCATCAAAGCCACCTATGATGACACTAACGTTATGCATACTTAATCGAGTACTAAATGTCGTTTTAATTTACTTTTATTCGCGGTTGGAAATCTTGGTGTACAAGCATGAGAAATTTGTACAATTTTTTTAAGGAATTTTGGAAATTTTCTATATTCTTACATGATTTTGCACATTTTCTGGAATTTTTTTAGAAATTATGGAAATTTTGATGTACAGATTTTTACCCAGTTGTCAACCCCTCGTATAATTGTATAGTACAGTCAGTTTAGAGTTTTTCATGGAAGTAATTTGTAACAAGCATTTTTTGCTGTAATGTACTCGTCTTCCCATTCTTTTTGACAGAAAAACAGTTCAATTACCTTCGATGAGCGGAAGACCCAAAAAAAATGGCCGCCATTTCGAATTTACAGAAAAACCGTAAGGAATATCAATGACAGTGTTCTTACCGAGGGGTTGACAACTTGGAAATTTTGGTGTACAAGCATGAGAAATTTGTACAATTTTTTTCAAGAATTTTGGACATTTTTGAAATTTTTACATGATTTTGCACATTTTCTGGAATTTTTTTAGAAATTATGGAAAGGTGTACAGATTTTTACCCAGTTGTCGACCCCTCGGACAAAGCATACCGAGGAAAAATTATTAATTCTTATAATTAACATAATTTTTCGTTCCTGACCTGTACAAGATCTAAAATTCTTCATTCCTTTTGCTATTTTTATTATTACTCACCTGTTTTAAGTTAGTTTTCACAGCCTTCGCCTTCGCCTTGAGCTTCAGACTTTTGGCCCCAGCCACCTTGAACACGTTATTCGTCTTCTTCATGCTTGCCTAAAATAATAAATAAATCAACTTGCCACGAAAACAAAACCGCACATTTTTTGTTGTCATCTCCCCCCGAATCATCGAGTTTCCGTTTTTTCAAAAGTCTATTCAACTCGAAAGTTATCCGAACCATTTCCTTCAGCGAACTTACAGTTCGAACTTTAAACAATTGACAATCAACATCAAAACCCAAAGCTTCCTGCAATTGTTTTCGTGCGAGCGTCTCGTAATCCTCCCCTTTAGTGAAACAATAGACAATCACCACGGGTGACTTTGCAAATGGAGATTCGAACAAACCAATGAAATGTTTCAAAAAATCCAACGCCAACGCTGGTAAATTCATCAATAAGTAAACTTCATTGTTATTGGCGAATTCTGGCAAGGAGTTCTTGATTTCATTTAAAATAAAATCCCTGGCGTCTTGATTGTAAATGTTTAAAAAGCTCTGATCTACTTTGTTAGTTTTCGAGTTAAACTTCAACCATTTGTAGCATTCCGGATTTAAATCATTGGCGTAAATTTTGCAGCGTTTTTTAGCCAAAGGGATCGAAAAAGGGCCCACCCCCGCAAAAATATCGAAAACAACAGATCCGGGGGGTATTTTTTCAACAATTCTTTCGTGCTCAGTGCACAGCCTCGAATTCCAATAAACTTTCGAAAAATCAAGCTTGAAAACGCATTTATTTTCCTTGACCTCAGTTATAAAGTCTTCTTCGCCCGCCAAGATTTCCATTTCAAAATTTCGGTAGGTGTTATCAATGCCATCGAGTTTATTAACTACTGTCCGACAACCAGGAATTTTATCGAACAAAACCTCTCCTATTAGATTTTTAAAAGGAAATAGATGTTCTCTAAGGTTCACGTGAACAATATGCCCGATTTTAGTAAAACTCGCCATTCCTTCCTGGTCTTCGGGGAGCACAGCCCTGAAAATGCTCTCGACAGAAAAATTCTCAAAAGTCAAATCCAAGTTGCGTTTTACGATATTCGATGAATTAAACTGTTCAAGGTGCCCTTTCTCCTCATCACTTAAATCCCCCCAATTCTCGATAAGTTCAGGGTTTAAGTGAATCACAACGTCTCCGTCCTTACACTCGACTGGTTTGAAATTCTGAATTTTTAACAAATATTTCCTGAAAACTGGTATCAACGATGCCACTTTTACATTCTTGGCCGTGAAAATAGGGACTTGGATTTGTTTGTTGAACAGTTTTTTGTCCAAGACTGTAAGTCCGCGCACGCTGTCGGGTGGTTTGAGGTTAAGTCGAGTTGACATTTTTTTGTGGATTTGTAGAATCAAGTCCGATTTTTTAAATAATTGGTTGATGGGGCGCCGGATGACGGTGATTTTCTGGACGATCATTCGTTAAGTTATAGGAAAAATTGTGATTCTACTTACTAGGGTTAGCTGTCACTTTGACAAGTGAAGATGAAACGAGAAACGTCAACTTGTCACTTGTCTGCCGGGCTTTGCAATTTAAGCCGATTTTTAGCGTTGCAGCGTATTCGTTCTTGGTTTTGAAACGTTTTGTTGATGACGTCAGTAAAATAACCTGGCGCAAAAGTTTTGAAACTGATACATTAATTACCTTGAAAAATTTCAGCTGTCTGTACATCAACAGTTAGAATTGCATCGAATTGTACCCATGATGAATTGTACCTGAATAGTGATGTATGTAACCTCAAAACAAACAAGAAATAAAGTAATGCTAATATAGCACGTGAAAGTTATGAAGTCAAAGACGTAATGGTCTAACGCAACATAAATATTTTAATAAAAATAAGAGCTTAATATTATACAGGTTGTCCTCGAATTCGACCATGAACCAGAACGAGTGGATGAATTTTAAAAATGTTTGCATCGTTTTACAGGAAATTTTAAACCCTTTCAAATGATGTATCACAAAGGGCCCTAATGTAATTTAATATTGGAATAGATGGCACTGGAGCTTAATTCTTACAGGGTTGGATTGGTAATAAAATTAGCTTTCAAAACGATGTATCACAAGTGGGGGGTTGCCATTTTGAAGTTGGGGTTGGCGGGGGTTAGGAGATGCGTTGAAAAATTTCACCGTGTAGGTACGGATTTAGGGTCCCCCTCGGAATAAAAATCGAGCCATTATAGTGATGTTTTATATCTTTTGTAATTCCAGAGAAAAGTCAAATTGTAACTGTTAAAGTCACCCTGTATCATAGGGGTAAATAGTCAATAGTAATACGACGAGTAGTCTCTTGATTGCCGCGGGTTTTGACGTCCGAATGGTTGTCAACTACGAGTAAAATGGTAGATTTTTTGAGGCTAAAAAGAAGACGAGAGCTTGCTCAAGTCTTCTTTAGTCGAAAAAAATCTACCATTTGACAAGTAGTGTATCCATGAGGACTCAACAAGGCAACCAAGAGACTACGAATCGTATTTTGCAGATTATTTTATAAATTAAAGTATTGAGTAAGTAGTGTCAAGTTGACGTTGTAGTATTATCACTGTAATCAGGATTCGATTGGTTACTGGTATACTAAATTATGTTAAACACGTGGACTGCATAAAACATCCCCAGTCGATCGAACGCGCTCAGAGATGCGCGCATCGATCCCGTATCGCTATCCGAACCATGCGGACGAGGATTGAACGCGGCAAATACAAAAGACAGCACAAAGAAATCATAAACGGACCTTTTTTCCACTTAAATGGCAATTTTCACTAAGGTTAGATCCGCCAATGCAACAGTGCTATCTAATCCGAGTGAGAATATGCTCTTTTGCTAAAATAAGTTCAAAAAAGGTCCTCTTTGAAACTAAAATGACATTTTTCGAAAAAAACGCATTTCAATTTTTAAAGTTGATCGTGTCAAAACCAATGAACGAAAACAATTTGATAATATAATCTTTATTGTGGAGACTTCAAAATAGTTTTATATTTGTGAACTGAAAATGAATGCGGCACCTAAAAACTTGTGACCTTATGTCAACTTGACGTCTACTGACACATGACGTCATACAAAACAACCACGGCAAGAGTTGATATTTCATTCGCACGAAAATTGGACATCGTGAGACTTCTTGAGATGACTTCTTAGAAACTGCACTTCAATAAAAGTCCTCGGACATAAGTAGCAAGAATGTGGCCCCGAATGAGTGAAGTAGTGATACTGTAAATTACATGACTTGATGTACTTCTGTCCGCAGTATTTACACTCGTAGGGCTTCTCCCCCGTGTGAAGCATCTGGTGACTTTTCATTTCCCCGCAAGAGGAAAACCCCTTGTGACAGAAATTGCACTTGTAAGGTTTTTCCTTCGTGTGGGTCCTAATGTGCCGCTTTAAAGTGTTGGGCATTCGATAGCTGAGCCCGCAGAAATTGCACACGTACTTTTTCTCACCCGTGTGCAACCTCATGTGGTACTTTAATGCATTGGCATAGTTGAAGTTTTTACCGCAAATGTTGCACAAGAACTGCCGTTTGTTCTGGTGACTCCCGAGGTGGACTCTGAGGTGGGTGCGAGTGGTGTAAGACTTGCCGCAGATCTCACACGGATATTTAATACCCTTATGCTTTTGTTGATGTCGGTAACTACTCGAAGCGGAGGTGGACATGTGCCCGCATAACTCGCACTGAATTAACTGCGGGCTCGGACCTATACAAATCTCTACGTGTTCATCGAGTTCACTTTTAACATCAAACAAGGATTTACAATGATCACACTCGTAAATCACGGTTAAGATAGTTTCGTTTTCTTCAAAAAGCTGAAACTCTTCTTCGGGTTTCACAATTTTTTCAATCACCACACTGTCTTCGACATTTCCCTCAATTTCGATTTTCAATTCTTCCTCGTCTCTGACAAACTCGGCTGTTACTTCAGAGCCTAAATTTTTGAGGAAACCCTCAAACGAATTCTCTTTATTCCCTTCCTCTTCCACTATTAAAACATTCTTTAAATCCACTTTAGACTCGCCGAAAATCAATTCAACAGAGGGGATTTCTTGTTCCTCTTCTTCTTCGACTTTCATAATTGGTGCAGTTCCAATTTCATTTTCTAATTTCTCCTGACTCTTTGCAAACTGAGTTTGAAACTCATGGGCGAGCTTCAAGAGGCTCAGGCACATTTGGCAGATCTGATGAGGAAACCTGCTCGGATCTATTATTATCTGCAAGTCGTAAAATTGATTTAGTTCAAAGTTTAAGTGAAAAAATTACTTACTTTGGATTTGGTGACGCTTTCGAGGATGTCTTGGATAGTGTTCTTGGAAGCGGCATCTTCAATGTTGGTGGAATTTGAGAGGGGGGTCAGGTTTTTACTTGTGGTTAAACAGACGCGGCAGTTTGATGCAAAAGGTTGAGCATCGAGCTTTTTCATTATTTCAACGAAAAATTATTTAAATGGAAATGAAAAACAAACATATAACCTCACTTAAATCGTGACAGCAGCCTTGAACGATTCCGAGCACGCCAACTTGGATTGGGGGGAGAAATGAAAAACCGTTAGATAGCGGTAGGCAGCACACAATACAATGCATGCGCAACGGACGCTACATACTTACTAACAAAAAATAGTGATCATCGGATAGGAGTGGCTAAGGAAACAAAATGTAGACATGTTATCTGTCATTTTACCGGGAACGGTTTGGCAGACATCTGACATGACATCTGTCACTTTTGTGGTTATGTTAAGAGGGGCGTTTAATCTGTTCCCGCCAGAATAGGGTTTTTCGCTTCTAATTTAAATTTGGGATGGAGTATCAGCTTACAATTACTTGAACTCCTGCACGTTTACTCCTGTAACACGTTGCTTAGCAAGTTATCGTTAAAATCATGCTGGTTTTTCAAATTTTTAAAATAATGTTGTTTTTGGCGCAAAAACGGAAAATTTTAGAAATCAGAAAAAACAGACACAGTGCCACAGTGGTGCAAAACTGACAATAATTTAAAACTTTAACAAAGCCCTGACATTAATTGCGCTATAGCTATCTTGACAAGTCTGCCAATAAGCACGTGTATGGCTCCACATTCCTTAATTTTACTCGGAAATGGTGCATTTTACAGAAAAAGTGTAAGAGGTAGCGTAGTTTCTAAATTCAATCGACCATCGGATGGTGTGTAATTAATTACGAAATTTAATTACGTTAACAAAGATAATGGGCCGAAAATGTAGAGGGCGGCCCAGGGGGCGCCTGTGGTGGGCACCACGACATCATCAGCTACATTATTGAAATCTTCATCGTTCGTAATGGTCTTGTGGAAAATTTCAGCAAAATAGGTTGAATGGTTAAGACGTGGGAATTAATTTTTGATTTTTGGGCTCACTTTTGAGGAGCCCTAGTGACGAAATGGGGGCCCATCTAGCGAAACAAAAAAATGCGGGTCTTTTATTTTCATGCAGGGAATCTGTGGCTGAAATTTTTGCACTCTGAGACGGGACACTCTGTATTTAAAGGTAATTTAAAATTTCGTTTTCATTACAAAATTTTACTTTGTTCTTTTCTCGGTTCTGTTGCATTGAAAGAACAATAATAAACAGAACATTAATATATTGAAGAATCATAAAACTAGGCAAACATTTTAATGATAATATTTAAAATGTAACTTTAGATCCTTTATTAAATTAAAATCCAACAAAAATTTTAATGGTATATAATTTTATCATTAAAAATGTTTGTTTGGACCTTTTCTATATTTCAAATGTTTGTTGGAAGTATATTCAATTTTTATGTTTACATATTGGTTTATTTTTTTTACGAATTATTAATATATGATGGTTTCTAGTCTTTTCTCGTATTCTGTTGATGATTTTAATAAAAGGGCATACTTATCTGTGAATAACTTACTCGAATCAACGTGATTAAACGAAAATAACGGTCGTCAGTCTAAGGGTTGCCAATTTTGGTTGCTTAATGCACTGGATCTGGTGCCGTTGAGCGCTTTCATCATCTCACGACATTTTGTGACAGATTAGCCATTTGTTAGTCGTTATCTGTCATTCTTGTGTCACAACAAAATCTCAAAACTGGCAGAGCCGATAATACAACCGGACTGTTTTACCTATTGTAAAGACTGACTTCCTTCATGCACTGAAATTATTGAAATCGTCAATAAATCAATAACAGCTATTTTATTCGAAAGCGCTGCTTCTTAGCGACTTTTATGCGCAAAAAAAATATATGGGTATATGCTAAAATGTGTACCTATGCTCCCCCCAAGACTGCACTCCCCTGGTGAAAGTAGAAACTTTAGAAGAAAACTCTATCTGATGCCTAGAGCAAAGATAAGTTATAGGGAGATTTAGGGAACGGTATTATAATAGGAAAGGAAAAAGAGAGCAAAAAGGCTTTTTACGATCAAAAAAAAGCAAAAGGAGATAATTTTTCCTCGCATTTTCAAATTTTTACTTTCATTTGAGGTGAATTTATCTCAGTCAGTTTTTCTTTGCATTTTTATTTCTCTTATCGTTTCTAGCTAGGACTTTGGCACTTTTTTGTTTAGAATCCTCAATAACCACAAAATTAAGATAAAAATCATAGGTATATTAAACATATGAACATATTAAGGTACATAGTCATCAATAAAATACGTCATTTGACAGTTATTTGAGCGCTTCTTAGAGTCAACTTTTGGTCCTATAATAAATACAGTATAATTTTGCTGTAAAATAAATAGTCCACTTCCGCACTTAAGTACCAAACGCTTCGTCAATATTCATTCTTCAATAAAATCTACTATCACATTCGCATCACAGTTTATTTCTCCATCTCGAAGGCGGGATTATTAACTCCCGCTTTCCTAGTTCCGTTCAAAACTGGACTTCCAATTCGAGTTTCCTTGGGGGCGGTTGCTAAAATCACTTCTTGGAAGACGTCCGTTTTACCCGTTTCTCCATCAATCCGAGCTTTTCTGGCGTCCTTTTTATGTTGCATGTACATCCAGCTACAGAATTAATTAATTAATCTAATGGAAAATTTAAGCAGGCAGGTCATAGGTATAGGTACCGCTAGCCTTGTCATGTGAAAGGATAGCGAGCACATAACCTCCCCTGGATTAGGTCATAAATCTTTAAAATTAGTCTACCATAAACCATAAATGAAAGAAAACCTACTTTTCTCGAAATGTGTAAGTCCTAGAAGTTTGAAATTTGCCCCAATCGATTCTCCTTCAAATTTGAGGAAATAAGATGGGTCACACTTGCGGTGGCAAAAAACTTTTACAAAATGTATGCTTTTTTAGTGAATTTCGCGTTTTAAAGTTTTTATCATTAAAATTACTGGCAATTGTTTTCACTAGAGTCTTTAATAAAACAAAATGTAATTTTTATTAGTTTTATTCTATTTTGGAACTTTAAATGAAAGAAAACCTACGTTTCTCGAAGTGTGTAAGTCCTAGAAGTTTGAAATATGCCCCAATCGATTCTCTTTCAAATTTGAGGAAATAAGATAGGTCACAGTTGCGGTCGCAAAAAACTTAGAAAATGTAAAAATGTGTAGTTTCTACTGAATTTTAAGGTTTTCTCTTGAAAAAACAAGTGGCAGTGGTTTCACTGGCATCTCTTATAATACAAAATCCGGTTGTAATTAAAACTTGCCATAATTTATTGATTTTATCGAACTTTGCAGTTTTAAACCAATGAAAATCTACTTTTCTCGAAGTGAGTGGCTCTTAGAAGTTCGAAGTTTATGCCAATTGATTCTCCCTCAAAATTGAGGAAGCAAGATGGGTCATACTTCAGGTCGCTAACGGTTTTAAAAAAATCACCTTCCAGTGTATACCTCTTGCTGAAATTGAATTTTCGATTTTTCAGGTGAAAAATGAGTGGCAGTTAAGTCTTTTTAGAGTCTCCTGACAGTACGAAATACGCACCCCCCTCCACACCTTAGCTGGTCCACAATCAAGGGGCTCCTTCATATTGATCAGACCCCGGGCCCCACTATTGCTTAATCCGGCCCTGCTGACACCTTTATATGTTATAACACTACATTCCTTAGCATAAAGGTGTTAGTGGTCGTTTATTATCCCTATATCCCGTGAAATTTCATATACCGGGTGTCAACGAACCCATGTAACACTCCGTCATTTCCTTATTTTTTGAAATATCAGCTTGAAAATTTTATGGGTTCATAATATACGTTTTTGATACATTCACAAACTTTTTGTTAGGTACTTCCGGTTTCAACCTGATACTCAAAAAAATTAAGAAATGGCGAGGTGTTACATGGGTTCGTTAACACCCGGAATAAATTTCAAATTTCCTGCCAATCTTGTGAAAGGCGCGAAATTTGAAAACACCACGTTTCAATATCGATTTATGAACTAACTAAGACAGATTGATATCTAAAATTTCCATTTCTGATACAAACCCGAAGATTATGACAGCAGGAACCGTTAACACCCCCCCGAGGATGAAAAAGGCCCCCGGCATGACGTTTATAGTGGCGGCATAGGTCGCGCTGTACATGGGGCCGTAAAGCAGAGGCATTAAGGCCTCACAGGCCCCAAACAAAGAGTTGACTTTGCCGAGTTCCTCAGTCGGCACCAGCTTCGAAGCGATCGATCTCATGGCAATAAAGGACGTGCCGTTCAAAATTTCAACAATCGATCCTGTAAATAGACCTTCGGTTAATTTCGCTGAATTAACAGGAAGTGTGGAAGGACGAGGCAATAATGCTCGCCTAATCAAGTGCCAGGTTGAAGGTGAATTATCTTTATGGAATGTTAATGATGAAATTACTGTACCCAAGTAAAAAGCGAGGGACGTCTTGGCGAATCCGTAGACGAAGCTCGACAGGATCTTGCTCATGGAGGAGTAAATCCCGACTATTGCGTCGTCAATCTTGAAGATGTGACTGAAGACTCCCACTGAGAGGGACGTGCCTTAAAGAATTTTTTTCTTAGCTGACTTCAGAGAATTTTTGTTTTCTTCTTAATTTTTTATCGTTTTACTTACCTATGAGGTTTGTCACCATGTTGTAAGTGGAGAAAATGCTGAAATCCACCTCGTCCCAGTTGAAACGGTACCTCGTGAACAAGTATGTTACGTTCATTTCGCCTGAAAATGTTGCAAAAGTTTTTGTCACAAATGCAAGAAATAAAGAAAGAAAAAATAAGAAAGTATAGAACAAAAATTTTGAAGCAGGTTTCTAACCAATTTTAATGAGATTTGGCACCGTCTCCTTTTATCAGTTTGAGAGTGATAGACAATGTGTTACACTCCACAAAAATGTACCTAGAACTTGAAATTTCGACAGATTTGTAGCAGTTCTATGAAAAAGATTTTGATGAAAGGTGGGTATACCTTTCTAGTAGGGGAGAAAATAAAATGATCCCAGAGGGTCAAAAAGATGCCCTGTAGTGCTTTTCGCCACGGTTAAATTGACCGTACCTACGCTGTTCGATGTTCTTTATTTTGTGCTTCATAAAGTTCTCTGTTCCTGAATATCTATTTTTTTTCATTATTAAAAATTTGCAGGAACACTTTTGATACAAATTAGTTCTTTAACCAACCGCAACCGTTGACATCGAAAAAAACCGTGTCCTATCCATATACAGGGTGTCTCAGAACGCTCGCACCACCTTTTAATGGAGTAGTCAGAATTAAATTCTGAGTCGAAACGTGTTTTTGAAAATTTCCAGGGTCCAATAGTTCTCGAGTTATAACGGATTTGAGAGGACCAATCAGATTTCAGCTCTGAATTGCTTCATAAGGTAACTTATTGTTAGATGCACTATTTCCTAGGTAACAAGATACTATCAATGAAAATTTAATATTGTTGTATCTTGTTACCTAGGAAACAGTGCATCTAACAATAAGTTACCTTATGAAGCAATTCAGAGCTGAAATCTGATTGGTCCTCCCAAATCCGTTATAACTCGAGAACTATTGGACCCTGGAAATTTTCAAAAACACGTATCGACTCAGAATTTAATTCTGACTACTCCATTAAAAGGTGGTGCGAGCGTTCTGAGACACCCTGTAGGTAAGCAAAAAAAACATGAGACAGTCCACATCCTTGTGACTTACGTAACGACATAACTGTGATTAGTGCATAACTCAGAAGAGGGCGCTAGTAGTACAGTTTTACAGATTTCTACATTATTACCTTGCTGAATTTTGTGCACCAGCCATTTTGAACAACCGCAAGTTCAATTGACACTTGTCACACGTAAAGTCATTTACATTTGACACTACTTTTAACACTAGTGTTAAAAGTGACAATGCAACAACAATTAAACAAGCCGCGGCAACAAATTGTCACTATACCTTAGTTACGGAGAATTTCATGGACGCTTTCAATTAATAATTTGAAGACTTTTGCTTTTAATGGTGTTTGTAGAAAAAATTGTGTATGATATGCGTGTTAAAAGTGATTTTATTTTGTTCTCACAAAATAAAATAGGTACCACTTTCAACACTTATATCATAAATAATTATTTATTTGACATGCAAGCCAAATTTCAAATTTATTGCTGAACGTAGCCGATATTAAAGTGTCTTGAGTGACGTCACGCGACGACCATTTGGAGGCTCAAAATATATTTCTCCCTCTCCCGCCCCTTAAAGAAAGGAATATCGGTCTCTGTCGATCGCCTCCAATTGCGGACGAATCATATTGCCATCCTTTTTTAACGCATTCAGATTTGAGCATAATGTTTACTCTTTGCTCTCAAGAAATACCTGGATTTAGCATATTTATAATGTATCGGTGTCTGCTTCGGTTCTTTATTTTAGTGCCGTAGCAGAATGCGAGTCACTCTTGTTTTATCTTATTCTTGAGATAACTTTAGATAACTTGAGAACGAAAGCAGATGTCGAGCTGAAATTTTGTACACGGGTGTATTCCTGGAAAATCTCGGGGTGAAAAACCAAAAAATTATTAATTATAATAACTCGAGAACTAGTGGAGGTATCTTGCTGAAACTTGGTGTGCACGTTCGACCTACAGGTCTGTTGAAGGTGAAGGGGTGTCACACTTTCGGGGGATGAAATTTAGGGGATGAAAGCCATAAAAATTGATGACTCCGCAAGGGTTGAACGCAGCTATTTGAATCCCGAATGCACACACATATTTCGATAACATCTTGCGGGGGATGTTTCCATCACTGATAGTTAGTTTATTAGATATATTTTTGATACCTTTCCTTTCATCTGCACAATCCGATTTACTTTCATTTTGGAAGCAATAATGTAATCTCACAAATTAGGTAATCCATATTTTGCTCTACTAAAAATAGTTCTTTCACAAACACATATACCATATACCTAAGCGTTAATCACCTAATTCTCAAAATTTCAATATCTGGAATGAAAATAACAATATTATGATTGTTGCAGAAATAATCGCGCCAAATACAACGCGACCTTGATCTCATCGATAACATTTTTATTTTTTTTTACCTCAAATTTCTTGAAGCAGTTTTATGAATGCGAAAAATTTGTCGTCTCATGTTCAAAAGATTATAGCCCTTGATCTTTCGGGTTCCAATCAGAACATAAGTCTCCAAATTCTTATACATATTTAATCACTATGTATTGAATTTAATCGAATGCATTTTAATGCATTTTAGTTTTATTAATTCAACAGATACCTATTACCGAGGTGACTATCATGTTACATAAGTAAAACAAGATAGAGAGAAAGAATTTTGCACTTTGTTAATCCAGGTCATGGACGACTAACGATGTATTTATTTATTTGCATTAGTACGGGATTTCCATACTTCACGGCAGATTAAATTATTTTTAATTCGCGTTTTTTTCCGCCAAAAATTTAACACTTCTTTAAAGTCAAGGCTCCCGAGAAAGCGACGATCTCGATCAACACACTTAAGTTTAATTTTATTGCGATTTCCTGCATCAAAAACTCCTGCATTTAATAATCGCATATTACGATATATTTTTTTAAGAGTCGAACCGTAATAACTTCCTAGTTCGTAGATTTTTTTGCAGTTAGAAGTAATTCGTTCGGAAACTTTTGCTGTCCTTTTGCTACTTTCAAGGTGTAGGTTTCCTGTGAATATCAGTGACAGTGCTACAGATTGAATTTCTTTAACGTTTCTAGAAAAAATTGCATCTACTTGGTGGAACATTTCAAATATAGAAAGCAAAAGTGATGAAAATCGAAATCAAGGGTCGCAAAAGTAACAATTATTTTAGTTTTACTTTACCTAAGTAACGTGTGAACAGAAACTTTCTCCGATCTAGTAGCCCTTGCTTTGGGAGACGTAGGGCGTAGACTGCTGAAATTATCATTCAAAGCGATGCCTGATAGTGACGTCATCATATAATTTTCGCAGTCTACGCCCTACGTCTGTCACGTCAAGGCCTACTAGATCGGGATAGTTTTTGATGACTCTTTACAAGTACAGGGTGTCCCAGGGGTGGGTGGACGGAAGATTGCTCCACTAACAAAAATATTGAATTTGCATATTGTATACAGGATGTCCCACACAGTAACCATGAACCAAACGTAGATTTTTTTAAACGGAACACCTGGTATATTTTGCATTTTTTGGTTAATCTGATCATTCTAAACAAGTTTTGTATAGCATTATATGGCTCTAATTCTAACCGTTTGGCGGGAATTTTGAAATTTGTAACACGAAAAATAAAAAAAATGTGTCAGTCTGGTTGACGGTGGAAACTTCTACTTTTTCATAGAATTTATAAATACTTATATAGCTTCGATATTTTTAACTAAAGTGAAGCTTACTTTTTTCTTATACGCTTCTTACAATAATTGGTTGATATGTCATGTACAACATGAAACTGTACTAAACTGTCAAATTTAAAAACAGCGATTTTTATTACAGAAAAAACTGCCAATGACGGACACTGTGTTCTCAAAAATATGGATTTGGCCGACTATTCCACAAACTATGCACTTTCTCAAGAAAATGTTTCAATAAAAATTTAAAGGCAACTTCAGGCGCATTTTTTGATGCTTGCTTCACTGAGTATTAAGGACGTCATATCCATTTTTCTAAACACAAGATCATGTTGAATGAATCACATCAAAAAATGCGCTGAAAGTTGCCTTTCAACATTTATTGGCACAATTTTTGATAAAGTTTGTGAAATAGACGGCAAACTTCATATTTTTGGGTTCATTATATCATTTGCTCCCGTCTGCCTGTCAATTTTTCGTGTAAATAAGATGGCACATGTAATAAAAAAACGATTGACATACGTCCAACCGGCTGCGTTTTTGCTAAGGGTGGTTAAACATGCCCGAAAATGAAGCTGTACTGTTGCTCCTCTTTGAGAGCAAGTTTTTTCTGCTCATCAAGTCATCATTATCTTCTGAACACGAAAGTACAACCAAAGGCACACGTATATGTGACGGATTTTTTTTTTACAAGATTATTTAAAATTTGTAGACCTTTTTTAATAAAAAAAGCTGAAATCCTAAGATTTTGTTTCTGCAATACTTTGATTTTGGAGCCACGAAAGACAGATCAAATTCCTCCCTACTCATCCCCTAAATCATCTCCTAAATATGGAAAATATGTGCAAAAATTTGGTTTTCTGTTTTTGGGCAATAACTCGCTGTCTCTTCGTCGTACGAAAAATATGGAAGTACACTATACAAAATCTAACAATCATGCCTCATTTTTACATTTTTCTAACTTTTTTCGACTTGCCGTTGAAAACATAAGAAGCTACGAATGAAGGACTGTGTATAATTTGACAGTTAACTTTTATTCTACATACTTATTCTTTTATTCTATATTAGGTACAAGAATTTGTATCATGTGAAAAATAATCGTCTGCCTCGGCAAAATCAGCGCTCACGACGTCTGGCTTGGGGATTTTCTGAATCACTATAACAAGCCTGAACATTAGCCGGAGAGGCAGACGGGAGCAAATTATATAGTACCTCCACTTTTTTTACAATTTTAAAACGTTGGCAATTTATAACGCACCCTTAAAATAAAGGCAGAGTAGGTGTTTATCCTTCTTTAAGACCTACTAAATGAACAAATTATCGCCTTCTAAAGGAGCACATTTTCATTTTCATTTTCACATTTTCAGCCAGAAAAATGTAAATTATTCTTTAAGGCAGCGCTGAGCACGTCTGCTTCAGTTGTTTTCATGGATTATATGATCTAATAAACACGTTGAAACAAGAGACAGACGGGGGCAAATGATATAATGATCTTCCATTTTTTATAACAAGTTTGAACAGCTGTCAATTGAAAACGCAGCCACGAAGGGTCGGAGGACGCAATGATTATGGTTCCTCATGAAAATATTATCACAATTATCAGAGGAGCAGATCATTTAAAAAAAAATGTCACTAGTCCGCTGAGTATAAGTGGTACTTCAACCCCATAAATTCTAACCTCTTCCTCTAAGACACCTAAACAAAATGTGGAAAATCCTGCATTTCTCAAACAAATACACTAAACAGATTTTTTTAAATGATTCCGGCAGATTATTCAAAATCAGTAGAAAGCTTACGCTTTGGTCTTTCATTTAATGTTTTGCTCCTCCATGTAGCTTGCTTATTAACCAAATGGCGAATTTTTTAATAAACCTCTGTTTCCAACTAAAGTTGAAATTCTTGAAAACACCTGGAAAATGGTACTTATAAGGGAATTTATACCTATTGGATGTATACGTTTTACGTGACGTCAGCAATACCTGAAATTTTTTCGTAAATCATTGATCACAGTCAGATTTTTGGATTTGCAGGTTATTATTTGCAACGAGGACTTCCGTAATTCGGTTATAAATCAATTACATAAAACTTAAAAGCAAACAACAACAACAACAAACAACAAAAAACATTCGAACAATTTACTTACCGTGCATGGGACCAATGACGACCATAACAACCAGCATCAGCAAAATCACTTTCTTCCTCCGATTATTCTCGCCCTTCTTAAAAGCCACTTTGAACGTCTCCAAAAGATTTTTGACGTCGAAAAAGTCCCGTAGGAACGCGCACGGTCTTCCATCCAGAGTTGGGATGTCTACTTTCTTGGCTTCCTTGAACCCCGTCAACCCGTAATAGATAGCCATTATGTACATAACGGCGGAAATGGAGAAAACTCCATAGAATCCAATCTTCTTGTACAAAACCCCGCTTAAGGCTAACCCAATGGGGATGCCAAGCGAGCAAAACACGTTCACAATCCCAATCCTTAACGTTCTCATGTCCACTGTGGTGACGTCACCGATATAGCTGAAGACACCCATGAACATTGTGAACCATCCTCCGGTTAGGGCTGGAAAGAGGCCTTCGATAAACCCAGCGACTTCCATGGGCAGTTCGTAGAAGAAGAAAGTGCAGATCATTAAGCCAATCACGGTGCAGAGCTCGCCTATTATGGGCAGGAGCATGCAGGGCTTTCGTCTGCCCCATCGGTCGCTCCATGACCCCACGAACATTATTAAAAGGGCAGGTAGGGCACTTTGCAGCATTGTTTTCCATATGCCCATGGATGCTACCAGTTGTTGCACTGCTTTTTCTTCAGACGTGTAATTGGCGGTATCTCTGCGGCTTAAGGCGTCGCAGACTTCCTTGGAATAGGCCAGGTTGACCCGGCAGGCCTTTTCCAGGTTTAGGTTTTGCGTGGCTAGGCTCGCAAAGACGCTAGGGATGATGTAGCAAGCCAGCATTGGCTCGACGGTGATGTTTTCGCTGAAGAATTTCCAGCGGCCTTTCCATGTCGATTGGGTGGGTTTTGGGGGTTTTTCGGAGGTTTTTTTCTCGGGAAGGTTGGTGGCTGCCTTCGCCATGATGACCTAAAGACGAGGTTTTGCTATTTTAAAACTATATTAAAACTATCAAAACGGAAAACATTATAGTACTGAAAACTTTTAAGACATCTGAACCTACAGTGTCATGTTTTAGGACTTTTGCACTATTGTAGACTCTTATGCGACGCATCTTTTGAGGTAGGTACTCAACTCAAAAGGAAGTTGAAAACCTAGCCAACTGCGACCTCGTCAATGAGACCATTTTTCAATATTTTACTTCGCGATCAAGATGTAAAAAAAAAATCATAAGAATAATTTGTTCGCAATCTTGTTTTGACACCATATGCAAAGTTTCAATTCAAAATTCGAATTTTTTATTTCAGATTAAACAACTCAAGAATTGTAAACCAATCAAACTTCAAAATTTATAGACAGTCGACCAATCACCATGGTTTTGAACTGAAAAACACCACGAGTGAAAAGCAGGACCGTTTTCCAGCGATTAATTTCCATCATCTGTCAAATTTATTACGTAAACAGCCAATCAAATGAAAACTCTCAACCAATGAACGAGGTTTATCTCGGATAATCGGATAAATATTATTGTCCTCTGGGGTCGTGATAGCGACACTGATTAAATTTTGTCGTTTCTCTTGTCTGTCAAAGCAAAAAAAGGTTATGTCACATTTCAGTTAAATTTGCAAAAAAGCAATATTTTTACATATTTAGCTTAACATTTGTAAATTACTCGAAATTATGCTCGCTTTTGCATCCATAGTGAAAATTGTAACAACGCCCAAAAGGCGCATCTACAGTTTTGATGGAAACGAGATTTTGACGATTTTATATTTTAAAGCACATAAGGGGGGACCCGATGCATATTGGCTCAATTCATTCGCGAGTTTTGACTAAAATAGTGATTAAATGTCAACAAAAATCTTGTCATTGTAGTTTAAGACATATTCCACACAAGATTCCGGTGTTAACTCATTTTCCGCCAAAATTGTAGATAGGTAACTATACGATTATATTATGCATATGAGCGGCTAAATGGAAATGTCAAAATGAAGAAAAAAACAAACGGGATTCTAGAAATAATCTTAGCAAATATAACGCGACCATTGATTTTTTATCGGCAATATTTCCGAAGTCAGACTTTAAACTTCCGTTTTAGATAATTTAGCTCGTTGAATTTGGACATTCATATTCGAGCTAAAGCTCTCGGGCTCTAATCAGAATATAAATGTCCAATTCAACTCGCAAAATCATCAAACGGAAGTTTATCGTCACGATAAAAAATCAAGGTCTTGTTATATTAATGTTGATTAAATCTTAATTTTCAAAAAATTAAATGCGAGTTTTAGCTTTTAAGCGACTACGTGAAAACAAAATTAACTTCTGAACAACTTTTCTTTAACAATTTTTTTCGATATCTTTAGCGCAATCGAACAAAATCGAGCTTTACAGGTTTTTAACTTATACGCAGCGCGAAAGTTACTGGATTCGATCGGAAAATTCAGAAAAATCGAATCACCAAAAACATGAAATCTTTACGTTTTAGGGTCCTGGGAAAACAAAAAGTGTTTTTTTGAAAAAATGTCTGTCTGTGTGTCTGTAAGCACGCTGCAGCTCAAACTACTGAACGTATCGAGATGAAATTTGGCACACATACTCAGTTGGCAATTTGTGGGTGCTGATTAGATTTTGGGCCACATCAGTTCACGAAAAATGCCTTTTTGGCACATCAACTTTAAAAATTTAAATGCAAACCCCTATTTTTCGCGTTACCTTATGAATGCTCTTCGAATTCTGCTTCTAAAAATGTATTCACACTTGAGCCCTTTTGGCTAAAAAATGGTGCTGTGAAATAAATCTATATTTTTATTACCGGGTTTAATAGCTAATTTTTTTTCAAATCGAAAACCATTGCCATTTTTTCGAAAAATGTCATTTAAGTGGCAAAAGGGTCCTTGTTTGAACTTATTTTACAAAAAATCATATTCTTACTATTGGATTCCATAGCTGTATATTGCCGAATCAAAAACCTTCGAGTAATTTTGTTTTCGAAAATTTCCATTTTAGGGAAAAAAGTCTCCTTTTTGAATGTTTCTTAGCAAAGATTCTGAGTTAAAGTTAAAGTTAAATGCTACATTCCTGCATTTACAAATTCTGTGAAAAAGTAGAAGTTTCTACCGTCTCTGAAACTACCAATTTTTATACGCAATCACCCCCTGAAATATTGTAACATTATTATGAAACGTTATTATGCCGCCCCTAGTAAGCGGCGCCCGTGGTGGACCACCCCCTCGCCCCCCCTTGTTACGCCACTGATTGGATAATATGTTTGTTGAAAATTTTAAACATTTTAATTCGACAAACAGGATACAGAAACAAACGTTTTGCTGTAAATTAACAATAGCTACTTACTTTTTTGTTTAGGTAGTCCAACAAACATTAAATAAATATTTGTATTTATAAAAACCTATTGTGCAAATATTTTAATAGGAATGATGTTAAAAGCTCTGCCTCTGTTTTACAATAAGATTATGAACAATTTTGGAATAACTAGTAAAATCGCGTTTCACAGCTCGTAACACAATAGATAACTGGACTCACTTTTAACCTCCCCACAACCAATATAAAAAATTCTAGGTTACTTACATACTACAATCAGTCCAAAATTCGAAATTGAGATGACACCAGATCTTTACGTTTCCAGGTCTCAGGATCACGAAAAAGTGGTTTTTAAAAGATGCAAGTACGTATGTGAGGAAGATTCAGCCGAAAGTACCGAACGGATTTTCACGAAAGCAGACTATGAAATTTGAAAAGATGAACACCAATTATTTTTTCAGCACAGAAAAGTGCCCTTTTTGGCAAAAAATTGAAAAACCTCAGAAAACACTGATGACCGGTGGATTGAAAATATGAAGTAGGATTGTATTGCATATTTACAAAGTCGGAACGTGTCAGCCGCTTCCGTAGCTGCCAATTTTTTAAATTGCAGTTTAATTGAAGGTAATGTAACATCTTTCGAAATTGATTGCCTCTTACGTTCTTAAAGCAATTGTGAGGACCTTGAGTATCAAAAGATGAGACTTACACGAAGTGAACAATTAAGCGAATCGTAATTATATGAATTTTTTACTGAAAAGTCAAGGATTTATTACGCTTCACAACTACATATTTTGAGTGATAGCCTGGCTAATAAAATGTCGAGAATTTCAGTTTTATGTTAAAAAATGAACCAGTTTCCGCGCGACATTGAAATATGCAAGAATCCTTCCATTAGCATTGCATTTAATGAATATGCATGCCGATGATATAATATTTATACAATAGCAATTATTAGGAGCGTCTTATTGCCTCGTTTCACTGAGATTTTTGCTGCGTAATGAAATTTAAAAATCGAGGATCAGTAACAACTTTCAGTTTCAATTAGAAAAAACTCCAAAAAATTTTTAAATTATGTAATAATTTTTAGTTTGGGGGGTTAAATTAGAAAAATTTAAAAATTTTACGATTCAAATAAAGATCAGTGAAAGCCACCTACCTTCATCTGGTCGCACTGGTAGTGAAATGAATTTCTCTTTCGATATCAACAATTAAAACAGATCTAACCCACAGAAAGTGCAAGCTGATTTATGTTGGAAGTATTGCTTATCGTATTTTTTTATTAATAACGCATTTTTCCTTTGTGACTGATAAATCCGATTTCTAGGCGATTTTTGTTTTAAATTCAGGTCAGCTTGTTTAATTAACGGATTTCAGAGACGTGCATTCGATTTCAAAGAGACTCACCTGTGCGTTTGGAATCTATTCGTGGCACATAATCTCTGCACTCTTAATCATTGGTCGGTTTTGGATTCAAATGCTTCTGAATTTGTTTGTACCTGGAGACCCCCCCTGTAGGTTGCGTCATATACCCCACTACATCAGGCCGCCGATGGTTGTTTGGTGGTAATCAAATTAGCGATAGATTTTTAAATGGATCTAATGATTTTTATTGGCAATTAGTTCTTCTCGCATTTTCACATATTTTACATGAATTTTTAAAGTTTGAAGGAAAAATAAAGATTGAAAATAAAAACGTCACCTACGTTTCTATTTGTGTGATTTTTTGGAAAGAAAATAGAAAAAAAATAGTTTATCGTTTTTAAAATTAAGTAACAATAATTGGAGCTCGTTTTGGCGTAGGTATGCAGAAACTAGTATGGAATGACTAAAATCGTAATATCATAAAAATTAGATGTTGTTTGTTTGCGAATTAATTTTAGTGGTCTGCTAAACTAGCTTGTACTTACCCACTTTTTTTGAATTTTCGTTTCGGTGTTATGCTGCTATCATCATTGTTTCTGTCAGCAAAATAAAAAGACCAATTTTGGCAGTTTAACAAGTTTTTATTCAGCAAACAAAGGAAAGACAATAATTTACATTTTTCTGTTTAAATTCGAAATCAATTTTTGAGCTTACTTTGCCTTCATTTGGATTCGATTTTTGGTACTAACGTAGACAACGAATTTGTTCGAACTTTCAGCAAAAAAAGTGAATAGAACCCTAGGTACTTTTTGGCACAACACGACAATTTCGTGCTTGTCAAGTGAGAGAGCGCCGTTCAATCGTAAACCACCATGAAATTTAAGAACAATCCTCGAATTATGAATTATTAAAATAATAAAAACGTTTGACCCAAATTAGTTTATACAGTTACGGTCGATTTGCAATCGACAGTATTTTAATTTTAACTTATGTAATTTTAATTATAATCTTGCGGATAATCAACCTTCGCTTTTTAAGAACAACATTAGGGCTTTGTGGTTTTAAAAGCCACCGGAAGATGTAGATGAAATATTGTGAAGAGGGTGGAAAAGTTGTAAAGAGTGAAAAAATCCAAATGAGTAAATGATGAAAATAAAAAATGGCGCTCAGTAGGTGGAAAAATTGTGAAGGGGGATGAAAAGTCAAGAGGGGTGAAGATTACTTGTGATTAAGTAGAATTACAAAATATAACACGAAAATAAGCCAATTATGTAAATCAGACTTTTGGTGGAGTTGAAAATACTTATACAGGGTCGTTCCTTTTTCACTGCTCACCATTCGCAGCGCACTCTTATAGTCAATTTTAACACCATCAGACACGCAAAAAATAGCCTTTCAAAAATGTAAACAACAAGAACTTTTTTGAAAAACTGTTAAAGTTTGGGTAAGACGACTTCAAAATCAATTCTTTTTAATTTTGAATTTAATTGTTTTAAACGTCAAAAGGGATTAAAAAAGTTGTAGTATTTTGTTTTTATTTTCATACAAAATAAATGAAACATTTCCAGTTTCAACACTTAATTTTCATCCCCCATGTTAGATCATAATAAAAATTCGCCCATCCACCTACAATGTTGCTGTAAATTAACTACACCAAATCCAGGCTTGATACGTTTCGGCATGCTAGGGGTTGTACCGACTTTAAAGGTCGCTTTTTGCAATGATGATTAGGACCTTTTTTTGTATCATTGTTATTATCATTATTCAGTAAAAACTTGAGTTTTCACCCCTTTTCATCCTCTTCTATAAATTTCTCCTAAAACTTACTCCTCCTTTCTCAAAGTTGCAAAGAAGATATTGCTTCTCTGTGTTACATTACTTCATGAACGTTTCAACTCCTAAAGTCCAACCCCCTATTCCATCACCCCACATGCTCTAAAGAATGTTGTCTTTCATTTCACCACCCTAATTCAATTCGTCGAAAAATTGCGGCGATTTACAGATCCATGTTTTCAACCCCTCAAGATTTCACCCCTTTATTATTTACAGGGTTGAGCTTATTTCTCCGGCGTTACATAACTCCTTGCGTATTTACTGACTGGTTTATAAATAAATCAATAGGATTTCAGAAAAAATAAATAAAATTTATTTATCTGCTTGGAGTTGGTTTTAGGTTGAAAACTCATAAGACCTTATTTTAATAGTTGACCGAAATCTATGGAACCCCGTAATGTTAAATCACCATTTGCTTGAAGAAATTTCCAGTTTCAACCCTTAAAAACAATACACAGGACGATTCCTTCATTCTAAGGAGAAAAATTCTGTTTAGGACGTAGGATAGGATTATTTGCCAAGTGGAGAGATTCCGTAGCTGACCATTTTTCTCATATTTTTTTAGGTACACCTTACTTCCCTTCTTCTAATAATAAATACAAAAGAAATAAATACTTAAATAAAAAGCGCTATCGCGCTAAGGTAACTAATTAGAATAGGTATCGCTGGGAAATCACAATGTTTGAATTTTAAGAATTTTATCTTTGATGATAAAGTAGTAAAAAATGCAAAACAGCGGGTTTATTAATTTTACAGCAGTTTTCAATAAGTGTTATTGTTATTTTTGTAACAGAAATAATGTCAACTATTGCGTTCAAACTGCAAAAAGTAGGTAGGCACCTAAGTATAAAACATTCTTCCGGTAAAGGGCGTCAAAACTCTGTATCACTTCTTAAACATCGCTATCTTGTAATAAAGACTTTGAAGCTGAATTTCTCGAGCCACCATTCAAATGCACTCGCTGATGACGGCCAAATAGCCCGAAACCGGTCCGAGGCTTTTTGAATAGTGGCTCGAAAGATGCAGGTATTTAAATTTGTTTAAATAAAATTTTCTCTTACAGGAGTTTGAAAGCTATGTAGGTTTTTAAGGCAAAGAAATAGTGAATTTTAAAACTTTTATCCTGATTTTCAAGTGCCGAGTCATTCATAAAACCTTTTTCGCACAATCGTATGTTATAACTCTCTTACCGAAGTAGTTAACGTAAGGTGTAAGTTCAACTTACCAAGCGCGGTTTGGTTTCCCAGGCAACGAAAAATAACAGTGCTGTTATGAATTCATAACAGCACGCATATCTGACACAGGCATGGTAAGTGAAACAATTGAACTTGCAAAGGTAGCGAGAGCATTTGGAAAATTCGGCGATCTGTCAAACAGGATTTGTTTAATGGCTGACGAAAAATGTTCAATAAGTTAATTTCAATTGTGCGAAAAATCATATACGATACACGGTTGTTAAGTACATCTAACATAATCTCGGAAATTGCAAAAACTCGTCTTCGACTCGTTTTTGCAAACCTTTCCTCGATTCTGTTATACTGTACTTACCAACCTAATATCGTAATATACTATAACGAAACCTTTGTACCTAACTTATACAGTGAAGACCTAAAGTCCGCCCCTGTATATCTGTAACCACGCTGTCTAGAGTCTTGATATTTGGAATGAAGCTATTATAATCTGTCCGGGGTCCACACGACCGAGATTCACCCGATTTCCATGGCGATTGTTGACAACAATGATTCGCCATGGAAATAGGGTGAATCCCGGTCGTGTGGATCCCGGACAGACCATAGTTGAGAAATTATGCCGATTGTCAATTACAATGTGCCGTGACCTTGAAATCTCAAAGTTATGACATACAAGTCAAGAATTTTAAATGGCAAGAGGGGTGATGTAACCCCTCATTTGAAAGCTAATTTAATTCAATGATACGATGGTGTAAAAGTTTCAAAGAAATTGGTTGACTAAAAAAAAATGACCCACCAATTTTATTGACAATTTTTTGCCCAAGAACATCTTCAATATGAGCTCCTTGGACTTCCTAACATTAGGGGAGAAGTTTGCAAAAGGATTTTTTGGAAATTATTTCTCAATTTTGCTTTTAAATTCAATGACATTGGCCTCTGTCAATTTTTTGTCAGGAAATGCAAGGAGCCCAAGTTCAACTGAGTAAAATAAAAAATTTAAATAGCAATGTTCAATAACTGCGAACGCTACCTAAACGCTTGAAGATGGATTAAAATCGTATAAGGGAGAAATGTCGGCAACGAATAGACCTACAAAAAAGTCCGCGGCAGCATATAAATATCTGTTACTGATAGCCGACAATAAGCCACTGAAGCTATTTTCGTCAAAAATTAAAACACAAAAACGATCACGGTGGGCTACCCATCATAGATAGCTATATGCTGTCGAGGACTTTTTTGTAGATCTTTTCAATGCCGACAATTCTTCCTTTCAAACTTTTGATCTATTTTCAAGCGTTGACGCAGCGTTCGCGATCAAACCTCGAAAATTGTAATTTCTTTCAGTTTTTCACCCCTAACTCCGACTCCTACGGTCCGATATGGTCCAAAAACAGTCCTCGCCGAGATTTTCGGGGTGTACACCTGTGTACAAAATTCCAGCTCGATACTTGCTTTCGTTCTCAAGTTACAGAGTAGACGACGAGCGGCCGAGCGAGCGATTTCACCAACACTATAGTGCCTGCGCATTTGCTTCGGCACTATAAATCTAGACATACCGACCCCCGACATTAAAGCAAAGGCGAGAGCAAAGGTCATACCATGCGATTAAGCGCAAAATTTTTTGCGATATATCGCGATCTATAGCGAATTCCACTAAATGTTGACAGATTCCACAAAAAAAATCAGAATGCGACCTTAAAAGTACCTACAGCTGAAACGCAACCTATAAATCCTCCTCCAAACGCTTAGCTGTGTAATATGGACTGTCATGTAGAAATCCGTCAAATGTTGAGAGGTTTTCTAGAACGGGTTTCGACTGTATGTACTTTAGTGGCTTTTTAGTGCGCTCGCTCGCTCGGCCGCTGCATCACATCCTCTGCAGTATTACCGCGGCTCAAAATGGTTGTGTCATCCGCAAATTGAATCATCTTACTCGAGCTCGATACAAAGGGTAGGTCATTTACGTGGATTAAGAATAGGAGAGGCCCCAGTATCAAGCCCTGGGGAACTCCGAGTGTTAGCGGAGTAAATGTAGACACCGAATCATTAAATGCTTGTTCTGTTTGACAAATAAAACGAGAGCATTCTACAGCTATGTGGATGCAAATTGTAATAATATAATTGTATAATAATAATAATATAGAGCATTACCTAACTAAAATGGGTGTATTAATGTATGAATTATCCCAAAGTCCGTATAAAAAATTAAAACAACTGAAGCGCTAGTAAATGATATATTATTTGAGAAATTACAATCTATTCGCTATTTTGCAAATTCGGCGTTTTTTTCTTTTAAAAATTTGAACAATGGATCAAAATACTCGAGAAGGGCGGAAGCGTTTAGTTCTCTTTCTCCAGTAATCGCTTCCAAAACGTCACTCCAATCCTGACTACTTCCCAAAGACAGACCGGCCCTATAACATTAAATCATCAATAGGCGTTGTCATACTGATTTTATATAGATACGCATGCGCGAAATATTTTGACAGATGCGGCAAACAAAGCGCTGTCAATATTGACATTTCACTTAAATTTGTTTTGTTTGGACTGTTTGAAGAGGATTTTGAACTTCTAAAAGTTTTGGAAGTGGTGCTTTCGTTATGGAAGTGATGGAGGAAGATTTATTTAAAGTTGGCGCTTCGAAGACTTGTGTTTTTGAAAGCTGTAAAACGGATAGCAGACGTTCTACAATTCCCTTCATTTCATTCCCTAAACCGTGTTTAGCTGTGTGGAAAAATTCCGTATTTGGTGAGAAAAAGCATAGAAAGGATTGCCCTTTGTAAGTAAGCCCCGGCACTGGAGCCCACCTTTTTAGTTTTAACACACTGTGGTCCTTCACAGCTTTATCCTTCTCCAACGCCGCACCAGGCACATCGTTTTCTGTTAAACTGAAGTTGTGTTGACATGAAGTCGAAGAACAGGTTAAAGACATTATTATCAATCCATAAAAATTGCATCGTCACAACTTACAAGAAAACGCAAAGCGAACTTTAAAGTTTAAAAATATCTGACGTTTATTTAAAAATATTTGACGTTTATCAGCTGATCTTTGTTTGCCGAAATTTCAGTATGTGCGCCTGCGCATTGCGTTCGTAACAAGCCTTATTTCCAAACGCCTTCCCTATGCTTATCAGTACCTCAATCTATTTCCGGCTTCGACAGATTGATAAAAATCACAACGGGAAAGAGGCGTCGTTTTGTTATTCGGATCGTATTCTCCAGCCGCAATGCACAAACCTTTATACAACTGGAATTGGAGAATATGGGCCACGAAATACCTAAAAACACAAAAGTATAATGTTCTCGATGTTTTAGAGATTCAATTAATAAGTATAGGTATAATCTACAACTAAGTTTTTAAAATTTTCAGAAAAAGAAACTTTGTTGAAATAGCAAATTGTCACGTGCAAGTGATAATTGTCAGTTGTAAGTGACAATTGTCACTTGTAACTGACAATTGTCACTTATAATTGATAATTGTCACTTGTAAGTAACTGACAATTGTCGCTTGTAACTGACAATTGTCACTTGTAAGTTGTAACCGATAACTGTCACTTGTAGCTGGCGATAATTCATTAGTTGAATCAGACCAATGGCGTACGCCGAAGGAGGTTAGGGGTTACAACTTCTGTGATTCCAGAAATTTTTTTTTTTTCAGTTTTTAGAAAATAACGCAAATGTACGGATTTATGCTCTTTTAGTACTTTTTGCACACCTTATTCTTTTGACACCCCCCCCCCCCCTTTTCATGACTAATCTCTGCGCACGTCACTGAAGCAATTCGAAGCGCCTGCCAGTTACAAGTGACAATTGTCGGTTGCAAGTGACAATTGTCAGTTACAAGTGACAGTTGTCAGTTACAAGTGACAATTGCCACTTACAACTGACAATTGTTGGTTGCAAGTGACAATTGTCAGTGACAAGTGACAGTTGTCAGTTACTAGTGATAATTGCCACGTACAACTGACAATTGTCACTTTAAAGTGACAATTTAAATTTACTGATGCAACAGTTTTTTTTCAGAAAATTTGAAAAACTTTGTTGTGGTCCCTCTACGCCTTCGTAATAATCCGAGGTTGAGAAAAATATTAATACTTTTATACAGCGGCACCTCTCTACACTCAGGAGATAAAATAATGGCCCTAGACCGCTCACAATGTGGATAGATTCTCGCAAACCGTATCAAAAAAATTAAAATTGAAAATGAAAATCTCTTTATTAAAACGACTCGAGTGGGATACAACCCTTCACAAACCGATTTTGAGTGTCTTTTCCAAGAATTTGCCGGCATTGTTGGAGGGCCAAGACTTTACCTCCTGACTGTACAAGCTCGTAAAAACTTACGAACTAACTTGAGAATCCGCCGCCACGTGATAAACAGAACCAGGATCGAAATCATCATCAGACCTAGGCACTGGCGGTTTAAGTTTCTGATACTTTTTCCTCAACTCCACCCAATGGGAGTTCCATTTGTCTTCCGTAACGTTGCCACTGAACACATCCCACCTCCATTTGTCCACTAATAGGGCGAAAGGGAGTAGGGCCACCTTGTCAAGGGCGACAGTCATCAAGGAGTTGAGATAAAACCTGTCGTCCTCTTTGGCATTCTTCAAAAGACCTATTTTTTTCAAGTGCTTGGGGGTAGTTACTGAGAGGGCGATGGTGTCTCCGATTGCCTCGTGGAAGGCGGGATTTGCCCCCCGACGAAAAATGAAGGAGAGGTTCTCGTAGAGTTGGAAGTATTCGATGTGCCCGAGTTCGTGGTGGATAATGGCAAAGTCGCGGAAGCTCACTTTGGCGCAGATTTTTACCCTGAAATTCTCCAGTCACAGAAAAAGTATCAATGGAAGCTGTAATTCGTTTAACAGTCTGCAAATTGCATAATGGGTATAGGGTACCTACTACTTCTTAAATTGCAGCTTCTTATCCTTTCACAAGAAAGTACTTATATCTTCTGACGTTTCATTTCAAATCAAAACAATAAAAGTCTTTAACAAAATAATTCTTCTATAGGTACTGTGATGGTCGGCTTTGATGTTAATTTTTTTAATTAAATTATATACTTTTTCTTCTACGGCCTGAGAACTGCAGGTTCTTACAAACATTTAAAAGAAGAGAAAATATTAAATATTCGCAAATCTTCGGTGCGATTTTAATTCCCGCAATTCAAAGCAAATTTCTATGGGGCGCCAAGTGTAAAGCGCACATTTAACTTATTTGGAGCCATTTATTGCGAGCACATTAAACTTTTATAAAAAAGTTGAAACTTTTACGTAAATATCGCAGACATTTGTAAATATCCATCAGACATAATGTAAACGTCCAAACTTTTACGTAAATATCCTGACATTTGTAAATGTTCACGCTTTTACGTAAATATCGCGAGCTTTGGCAAAAGCAAAAGCGAGTAGTCAATATAAAGTAAAAAACTGAGGCGACGTCGAAGTTTTGCGAGCTTTGGTTGAGCCGAAAGCGAGTAGTCAATTGAAACTATAATAAACTGAGGCGAAGCCGAGGGGCTGACCAGTCATCAAAAATTTGTACACCGCATTTCATATTTCCAACATATTTCCGACATTAAATCAGCCATGTACACCACATTTCGATAGTGGTGAACCCCTCATGCGAAACCGAAGTTTTCTACTATTTCAATTGATTTCTCGCTTTTGGCTCCGCTAAAGCTCGGCTTCGCCTCAGTTTTTTACAGCTTCAATTGACTGCTCGCTTTTGGCTTCGCCAAAGACGCAAAACTTCGGCTTTGCCTTAGCAGTAAAAAACTGAGGCGAAGTCAAAGTCTTGAGAGCTTTGGCGGAGCCAAAAGCGAGTAGTCATTTGAAGATGTAAGAAACTGAGGCGAAGTCGAAGTTTCGCCAGCTTTGGCGGAGGCAAAAGCGAATAGTCAAGATAAGGTAGCCGAAGTTTTGCGAGCTTTGGGGGAGCCGAAAGCGAGTAGTCAATTGAAACTGTAATAAACTGAGAGAAGCGCCCAAAAGCACCAGATCTAGTGTATTAAGCGCCAAGATTGGCGACCTTTAGACTGACGGCCATTATTTTCACGTTATAATCACGTTTATAAAAGTAAGTATTCATAGATGTCCTTCTTTTATTAAAATCATCAATAAGACTGAAACATATCGCTCAAAAACTGACGGAAGATACAGATAACATAAAAGTGACTGTTTTTTACACGCTTTTAAAACGAAGTTCGGCTAATATTTAGAAGAGCCTCGTGAAGAGCGCATCAGTTACGAAATTTTCTTGGCTGCTTAAATCAATCACTCCATTTTAGAAGCTTAATCTTCAAATCCTGACAAATTGATTCATCCAATTATTTTTTAATTTTTTTTAATACTAGATATACCAACAAAATGTTGAAGAAAGTAGTTATAAAAGGTAAAAAATTTACTAGAAAGCAGATATAAATTTGCTGTTTTCTTTATTAGATTCTTATTGATCCTTTCTGCAAACCTTGAAAATTGTATGTTCTTTTATGATTAATTTTTATATTTTATTAAAAGGGGCCCAATTTGTTTATTGGTAGTGAAATCGTTAAAATATAACAAACGAAGGCTTCTTTAAAATCCATTTTCGAGTCATAATAAATATCCTGACATTTATAAATGTCTAGACTTTTAGGTAAACATAGCGAGATTTAGCTAAAATCCTGACATTTGTAAATGTTTAGGCTTTTACGTA
Organism: Pycnomerus fuliginosus; assembly: GCA_963924575.1. NCBI lineage: Eukaryota > Metazoa > Arthropoda > Insecta > Coleoptera > Zopheridae > Pycnomerus > Pycnomerus fuliginosus. The sequence continues at coordinate 15,471,251 of OZ004624.1, read as the reverse complement.
AATATCGCGACATTTAGCTAAATATCCTGACATTTGTAAATCTCCAAACCTTTACGTAAATAACGCGACATTTAGCTAAAATCCTGACATTTGTAAATGTTTAGGCTTTTATGTAAATATCGCGACATTTAGCTAAATATCGTAACATTTGTAACTGTCCAGACTTTTACGTAAACATAGCGACATTTAGCTAATTATCCTGACATTTATAAATGTTCAGACTTTTACGTAAATATCGCGACATTTAGCTAAATATCCTAACATTTGTAACTGTCCAGACATTTACGTAAACATAGCGACATTTAGCTAAATATCCTGACATTTATAAATGTCCATACTTTTACGTAAACATCGCGACATTTAGCTAAATATTTTGACATTTGTAAATGTCCAGACTTTTACGTAAACATAGCGACATTTAGCTAACTATCCTGACATTTATAAATGTCCATACTTTTACGTAAACATCGCGATATTTAGCTAAATATTATGACATTTGTAAATGTCCAGACTTTTACGTAAATATCGCGACATTTAGCTAAATATCGTAACATTTGTAACTGTCCAGACTTTTACGTAAACATAGCGACATTTAGTTAAATATCCTGACATTTATAAATGTCCATACTTTTACGTAAACATCGCGACATTTAGCTAAATATTTTGACATTTGTAAATGTCCAGACTTTTACGTAAACATAGCGACATTTAGCTAACTATCCTGACATTTATAAATGTCCATACTTTTACGTAAACATCGCGATATTTAGCTAAATATTATGACATTTGTAAATGTCCAGACTTTTACGTAAAAATCACGATATTTAGCTGAAGATCCTGACATTTATAAATGTCCAGACTTTTACGTAAATATCGCGACATTTAGCTAAATATCGTAACATTTGTAACTGTCCAGACTTTTACGTAAACATAGCGACATTTAGCTAAATATCCTGACATTTATAAATGTCCATACTTTTCCGTAAACATCGCGACATTTAGCTAAATATTATGACATTTGTAAATGTCCAGACTTTTACGTAAACATAGCGACATTTAACTAATTATCCTGACATTTATAAATGTCCAGACTTTTACGTAAAAATCACGATATTTAGATGAAGATCCTGACATTTATAAATGTCCAGACTTTTACGTAAATATCGCGACATTTAGCTAAATATCGTAACATTTGTAACTGTCCAGACTTTTACGTAAACATAGCGACATTTAGCTAAATATCCTGACATTTATAAATGTCCATACTTTTACGTAAACATCGCGACATTTAGCTAAATATTATGACATTTGTAAATGCCCAGACTTTTACGTAAACATAGCGACATTTAGCTAAAATCCTGACATTTGTATTAGGCTTTTACGTAAATATCGCGACATTTAGCTAAATATCTTGACATTTGTAAATATTCAGGCTTTTACGTAAATATCGCGACATTTAGCTAAATGTCCAGACTTTTACGTAAACATAGCGACATTTAGCTAAAATCCTGACATTTGTATTAGGCTTTTACGTAAGTATCGCGACATTTAGCTAAATATCTTGAAATTTGTAAATATTCAGGCTTTTACGTAAATATCGCGACGTTTAGCTAAATGTCCAGACTTTTACGTAAACATAGCGACATTTAGCTAAAATCCTGACATTTGTATTAGGCTTTTACGTAAATATCGCGACATTTAGCTAAATATCTTGAAATTTGTAAATATTCAGGCTTTTACGTAAATATCGCGACGTTTAGCTAAATGTCCAGACTTTTACGTAAACATAGCGACATTTAGCTAAAAGCCTGACATTTGTATTAGGCTTTTACGTAAATATCGCGACATTTAGCTAAATATCCTGACATTTGTAAATCTCCAAACCTTTACGTAAATAACGCGACATTTAGCTAAATATCCTGACATTTATAAATGTTTAGGCTTTTACGTAAATATCGCGACATTTAGCTAAAATCCTGACATTTGTAAATGTTCAGGCTTTTACGTAAATATCGCGACATTTAGCTAAATATCCTGACATTTGTAAATGTCCAGACTTTTACGTAAATAACGCGACATTTACAAATGTGTGGACATTTACGTAAAAATCTAGACATTTACAAATGTCTGCGACATTTACATAAAAGGTTTCAATTTTTATAAAAGTTTAATGTTCTCGCAATAAATATGCAATAAATGGCTCAAAATAAGTTAAATGTAGCGGTTTACATTTGGCGTCCCATAATTTTCAGGGTTATCTTTATTACTGAAAAGATTTAAGAGTTTTTATAGTTTCTTTGTTATCAAGACAAAACCTTGAGAATTTTATGCTTCAACTTTCAAAGAAAGCCTTAAGAAATTCAGAAAGTAAGAATATCCTTTTGAAGTGTTCCCACAAGAAAAGTGTCTGTTTTTTAGCAATTTGCAGACAACTATGCAAATTATGGATAAAACCAATCACCTGTAGCTCTTAGGACGGCAGAAAGTCCACGAGGTGGGGTGGCAAACAATCTCCTTCCCATCATCCTCAGGTTTTTCAATCAGCGCCCCCTTCTTAACGTCAAAAGCAAAATTATTGGAGGGTAACCCCATGGACTGGTAAAACTCGTCAGCAGTCTCAAACATTTTCAAAACCGTGTAATTCTCCCGCAAGAGGGCGCCATCTATATCGATCGCTTCTGCATCGGGGAACGGCTCCACCAATTTCCCGATTTTCCTCCACTGGATCGCCCACAAATCGTCGAACAGATTTGCAGGAATCAATCCATCGGTAATGTCGATCTTCTCCCCGTACTGGTTTTTCAGTTTCCTAGCAACGTACTTGTGCAGTTCAGAGTACAGCGGCTCGACTTGATCCCATAAAGAGTCGAGAATTTCCACAAAATTCGAATCGTATTCATCCCTCCACATTGATCCCAAATCCGAATATCCGTTTAATCTCGCCAAATTATTCGATAAATTCACGTAAATTTTAAAAGTGTCTTTTAGTTTAAAACCGGTGGCGTTCCTCCAAGCCGTCCAAATGTACGCGCGTTCGTCGTAATCACTCGAATTGTAGAATATTTCATCCACTCCGCCCGTTAAAGACAAACCTTGCGTTTTTAAATCGCACGTTTGATTCCCGTACGGGCAAATCTTCGCCGTTCCGTAAATCAGCACCAGGGAATTTTTAGTTTCTTTCAGCCTAGTTAATTCTTCTTCGTCCAACGCGATATCCCCTACCTTTTTCACGAAAATTACCTCTCTTTTAAGCTTTTCATCATAGTTGAATTTTTCAGGATCTAATTTTCTGAAATACTCCTCGTAAGAACTTCTCTCGAATTCGGAGGAAATTAATGAGGCGTTTAACTGAAATTTCATTTTAGAACTCCTGCTCTTAGTTTTGATTGACTTACGAAAAGCTCCTCTTTAGTTTGATTCGTAAGGTCGGTGTCGAAGTCCCATTTCGCATAATTTATTAAAGCGCACAATTCGTTGGCGCGATTTTCGTAAGTCGTTTCTAGATAATTTTTTATGTCAAAGTCAGCCCTCGCCAATTGGATTAGCAACAATAAAATTGGTTGTATTAGCTGAAACGTGATTTAATTGTACGGTCGTTAATTTTTCGGGATAAACAAGTTTGGAAAAAATTACATCACACAATGAAATTTTATCAAAATCTAACATTTGACCTATTAATAGCCGCCGCGTGCTGTTATCGAAATTTTCAAATAACTCGACTACGAAGTTATTACTTACCGAAATGTCCATTTGTAGTTATTTTCTCAAGAAACTATTCGATTTGATTGTAGAGCCGTACGTGTTATACGACTGGTGTCATTTTTAATACTACCAGTTTCATCAGAGAGAGCCTCATTTCAGATTCAGAGATAATTCGAGGTTCACGGAATAAATTTTCTATCTTGAACTATTTTAATGTTTGTTACAGAACTGTTATGGTTCGAAATCAGCAATAAATTCACTGGAAATAGTTTTTGCGAAAATTCCAGTGTCGAAACGTAAACAGTTGTTTTAACGTTTGTTGACTATTGTTAAAAATGTCATGTTATGACACCAGTATTAAAAGTCATTGTTAAAACTGACAATGCAACAATTAATCAAGCCGCGGCAACAGATTGTCACTATACCTTAGTATACAGACAGTTAGTAATAGAATGCATGACATCATTCATTACAAAACTTTAAAAAAAGACAATATAGTCGTAGAATCTTTGAAGTTCTTACTAAGATGCAAAGGTTTTATAAAAGTTTTTTTTACGTCCGTTAAAAATAGGACACTTTTTTTCATTCAAAACGACAACGCGTGAAAAAAGTGACGTAGCGGTTCATTTTTTCACTCTTTTGACTAAAAAAAAGAGCAGTTGCTAAGGTTTTGTTGATATTGTTGCTATAGATTTATCACTGATTTATACCAACCTCTCATTAGGGGATTTTTTGCGAGTGATTTGAAATGTGGACATTTTGCACCTCCTGACAGTTGCTGAAACGTCACATTTTACCCTTTGAGGTTGAAGTAAATTATTCCCTTGGGGTAGAAATGCGTATTTCTTCCCCGCAGATTTAGTAGTGTCACTCTTATTTTATCATCAAGGCAATGGTTTTCAAATTAAACTGCTAAAACATGGCGGAACCTTCTCTTTACACAAATTAATAAAATTTTTAATGTTTCACAGAGGTTATACAAAAACACATTGTACAAGGTGGAGAAGTTCACACCTCAGGCTAAAATCTGTAACTTCTCCCCCTTACCTAATAAATACAATTTCTTTACTTTTCTTTATACTTTTAACCTCGCTTTTAACTGTGCATTGCGCAAAAAAACAAGAATTATACCTACTCAATGTATATTAAGTACTGAAAGGGAATTTCACAAAATCTGCGCCAAATTCTCATTGACGAACTCGTCATTTTCCACGAAATCCCAATGAAATGCCCCGAAAATATTCGAATAGCTCATAAACTGAAAATGTTCCCCACCAATCTCCAAGTTTCGTTCAACTTTCGCAATGACTTCACCTTCACCCGTGTCAAGGTTGAAACGTTCAAAGGTGAATTTGTTCCTGTCGACCATTACGCTGCAGAGGATCTCGTTGCACAGGACGGCTTCCTTTTGGTTGCACTCACCTTCCGGAGTATCCCTTACACTTTCAACGAAGAATCTGCCGTCCAACAGCTTTAGCGCAGTTAATTTTTGTTCTAAAAGCAATATCGTATAAATAATTTACGGACAAAAATAAAACAATCGTTACCTTTAATATACAGTTTGGAATTATACGCGAATAACGTCATCGTGTGGGAAAAATGCGGCAAGTCGTGTCCGTTATCCGCAATAACCACCCACGACCAATTTTTGTCGGAATGATTGAAAAAAGCACCGCATTTGTTGTTTATGTACAAAACGAATAAACGGTTGTTGAAGGAACAACATTTGATTTGTCTGTCGATGCTGGGCAGTTTTAACAATTCATCGCTCCATCGATCTAAAATATTTTGATAAAATTTCGTACGAACAAAATTCTACACCTTTTTTAGTATCGTACCAGAACATGTTGCTTTGGATATCTCTAAAGGGTCCAGTACCTCCGATTACGTACAGAATATCGTTGCAGATGCAACATTCAAAGTGTCTTCTTTTGAAGGGTAGCCTAGGAAAACGATTTTTTATACACAAAAAATTCTCAAGTTGAATTAAAATCGTATTTTGTAACATCGGGCACTTTCGAGAAACCAATCGCCGCTAACTTTTCTAATGAAAAACTTAAAACGCCAAATTAACTGGCGAGTAAACATAAGAAAGGTCATTTTTTAAGGTCTTGGAGGCCTCAAGCGTGACACGTCTTACTTTCTCAATTTTGAAGGAGAATCGATTGATCCAAATTTCAAACTTCTTATAGCTCACCTAATTTGAGGAACGTAGCAACTTTAAAACTTCAAAATTCAATAAAATTTGCAGAAAGTTGAGATTTTAATTAAAATCGCCTTTCCTATTTGTGCGTTGAAATCCACAAGCAAAATCATTACGTCTTGTTTTGGGGTCATATCCTCTGCCTCTTCCAATTTTTCGTAAAACTGTTGCTTCACTATTTCATGTTTATTTTCAGAGATATACATTAGAAAGGTGATTTTTTAAAAGTCGTTGGAGACCCCAAGTGTGACTTATCTCACTTCCTCAAATTTCAAGAAGAATCGATTGCTATAACTTTCAAACTTCTAGGACTCACCCACTTCGAAGAAAATAGCTCTTAATCACTTCACTTTTACACGGAAGCGAGGGGTTAACCACATGGTAAATTTGTGTACACAAAATCGCAAATTGTAAGAAAATCGCCAAAATCGCTAAAATGGCTCGAAAATCGCCAAAATCGCTAGGAAATCACCAAAATCGCTAGAAAATCACCAAAATCGCTAAAATTGTATTTGTAAAATTTGTCCAAAATCAGTACCTACAGGGTTTTTGAATCTAAAAAATGAAACATTAAAGACCACAGAACGAGCTTAAAAATCGCCGAAATTGCTAGAAAATTTTCAAGTCGCCAAAAAAATATGCGAAAATCGCCAAAATTGCTGGAAACTTGCTTGAAAATTGCCAAAATCGCTAGAAAATCGCCAAAATCGCTAAAATCGTTAAAATTGTATTTGTAAAATTTGTCCAAAATCAGTTTTTGAATCTAAAAAATGAAACACTAAAGACCACAGAAAGGGCTTAAAAATTGCAAGAAAATTTTCAGGTCGCCAAAAAAATATGCGAAATTCGCTCGAAAATCGCCAAAATTGTTACAAAATCACTGGAAACTTGCTTGAAAATCGCCGGAAACTTGCTTGAAAATTGTCAAAATCGCTAGAAAATCGCCAGAATCGCTAGAAAATCGCCAAAATTGCAGGAAAATCGCCAAAATCTCTGGAAAATTGCCAAAATCGCTAAAAATCCCAAAATTGCTAGAAAATTGCCAAAATTCCAGAGAACCGTACACCAAAATCGCTAAGTGGTTAACCCCTCACACGAAAGCGTAAAAGTAACACATTTTTCTCTTTTTTATTCCCAAATTACTACAAAAAATGTGTAAATTTCGGAAGAAAAAACTGTAAATTTACACAAAAACTGTCAATTTACACAAAAACTGTAAATTTACACTTGCAGCACCTACTCACGTTCACCTCCCGTCCGATTAGTCGATTAACCCCGTACCGATAGTCCGCTTCGGGCCGTGGCCGCTGTTTGGCGGGAATTTTAAAAATTATTGAGTAAATTGACAGTTTTTGTGTAAAACAATTTTTGTGTAAATTGACAGTTTTTGTGTAAATTGACAGTTTTTGTATAAATTGACAGTTTTTGTGTAAATCGGCATTTTTTGTGTAAAACAGTTATTGTGTAAATTGACAGTTTTTTCTTCTGAAATTTATACATTTTTTGTTATAATTTGGAAATAAAAAAAGAGAAAAATGTGGCACTTCAACGCTTCCGTACTTTTAAGACTTGAAAACCCAATAAAACCAATAGATAACAGCAAGTATTAATTGAAATCGTATTTTATTACGATCAACTTTCACAAACAGGATTCATGAAAAATGGACTTTCCACAATTAAAAATTATTTAGAATCAAAATTTACTCTATTTACCCATTTATAGGTAGACTCGTCATTTCATTTGCCCACTTATCGCCATGTGTATTGGTGCCTACCAAGGTAGTCTACCCCTCGAGTTTTTCCGGGAATTTGCAAATATTGCAATTAAGTGAAAGTTAACACCCCGCACTAAAAATGTTACTTACTCGGATTTGTGTTGTTTCCAAGACTCCGTGACAGTGTTGTATATCATAAAAGAACGATTCCAGTTACCCATACCCAAAAAATATTCGCCACCAAACACGTAAATGTACTGGCGGTGACTGATAACCTTGAAACCGTACAAATTCAACAAGTTCTTCATGGAAAAATCCACCAATTTTCTAAGGGAGAAACTATAGGGATCTGCAAGAATTTAAATTTGGATTTTTCTTAAATATAACGAAAAAAAATACCGATAAAAATCAGAGAGGCGTCGTAATTGGAATCATCATCCAGCACGTCGTATTTTCTTTTACGTTTAAACCTGTCTAAGAATACAATTATTGCTTTCATAGTTGTTTGCAGTGTTGAAGATATAATTTTTTCGCAGATTGTTTAAAATTTGGAGCAATTTTTGATTTTTTAATGTTGTCACTGTCATACAGGGTGTTTTGTTCTTATCACGCCGCCATTGACAACTTTGTTATTAGAGGATGATTCATTTAGCAATAAAAATTACCCAATTCTCTGTAAAGAAAAGGGCAAAAATTCGTAGTTTTGCATTATTTTTTCACAAACGACCGCAAATGACATTTCCAACTGTCACTTATGTCATTTCGGGTACAGTCTGCAGTATAAGATAGACAGCCTTTCAGTTGTTAAAACCACGGCACTCGTGGTTTTCCTTAGGAAATAATTAAAAATCTTTATTATTCAAATAATTTATCTCTCGGATATTATTAACGTTTTTCTGCAAAAAATTATGTCTCCATAAAGAGAAAATGATTCTCTAACGAAATAACCTTAAAAAATGCAACAATATATAAAAAAAACAATTTGCGAAAAAACATTTCAAACAAAATACCAACCGTAATGTAGAACCATCAACTTATTCTCAGTACCACCAACTTTTTCAACCAAAAAACAGGGAAATCCACTTTGATTCCGACACTTTGCTTTACCACAATTTTCTCGGATAGTCTTCAAAATTTCCAAGTGATCTTCGTCACTGATGTTAAGGTTCTCGTAATCCAAGCAATGCAACAGTTTAACAAGAATATCAGATCCTTGGTCTAGCGAATTACGATACCATTTCATTATAGATTCGTAAACAATTATTTCATTGCCAGATCTCAAGCATCGATTACCCAAATACATACAGACTTCTTTCAAGTTGAGTTCGATGAATTGCTCAGTATCCTTCACCAAATCAAACTCCATTAAAGCCAATAATTTAGATTTTAAACACAAGTCTTTTATGCCCAAGGGCTCGGTAAAAAACCAAAACTTCAAACAATTCCCCACGGATAGTTCACGTAAGAGTTTTAAAACAATTTGCTCTTGAATTCCTAAAAACTGAAGCATAGAGGCTACTTCGAGGACTGATAGGAGCTGATCCTCGGACAAGACATTGACAGTTTCTTTCTCCCAAAGGATTTTGAGCAAATTGTTCATAGCCTCCACAGTCACTTCCTGAAAATTGCTGTTAAGATTTTGGGGGTAATTTCTTTCGTGGAAGCATTTTACGTTTAAAGTTACAATGTCCTTTTTGCTTTCGAGGAAATTTCCATCGAACATGGCTCGGAAGTAATCGCTGTTTTCGATGAGGTCTTGGCGGTTGCATTGTATTGATTCGGTCTCGATTTGTAGCGTTATTAGATCGATGTCGTTTTTCATTTTTTACTATTTAAATTTTAAAAGTAAATCCATAGATTCAACAATTTCTTAGGTTAGATCACTGACATTACTGACATTTCCTAGGTTAGATTACTGACAGTTGACACCAGGTTGACAGTTAACGGTTGATATCGTTGATTGATCTACTATTACTATGGATGGGCCTATGGTCTGTCCGGGATCCACACGACCGAGATTCACCCGATTTCCATGGCGATTCATTGTTGACAACAATGATTCGCCATGGAAATAGGGTGAATCCCGGTCGTGTGGATCCCGGACAGACTATAGTTCAGGTTACGCTTGGCTCTGATAATCAGGGTACAGGTCGTAGGAAGGAAACGACATAGGACGGAATTCGTGTATCTTCGGAAGACCTTGGGCTTGCTGTCAGGACCCTTACAAAAACATCCAAAATAAAAACGTCCAAAATAATTGGATCCAAAATAAAAACATCCAACGTAAAAACGTCCAACGTAAAATTGTCCAGAAGCAAGGTCGATGCTGTCAAACTGTGGCACTAGAATCCGCATAAAAACAAAAACTTCATAAAAACATCCAAAATAAAAACATCCAACTTAAAAACGTCCAAAGTAAAATTATCCAAACCCAAGGTCATGTTGTCATTTGTGGTTGATATACAGACAAGCTGGGATGTATTTTTGAATGCCTATCCTATCCACACAGTTTTCACCAGTGAACTCTGTTTTCACAAATACCTTAACCTTAAAAAAATTCGTCATTGATTTTCGGCATTTTTAAATATAAATGTGGGTTAACGCCTCTTGCACCCCCTTTTCCTTTTCGATCGTGGACTGCAATCATATGTAGGCATCCAGGAATACAAGTCACCTGTGAAGTGATTTGCGGCGAATTTTGGACAATTTTACGTTGGATGCTTTTATGTTGGATGTATTTACGCTGGATGTTTTTACGTTGGATGTTTTTGCTTTGGACGCAATTATTTTGGATGTTTTTACGTTGGATTATTTTATTTTGGATATTTTTATCTTGGATGTTTTTATTTTGGATGTTTTTGTGCATCCCCTGCTGTCAATTTCCGTCGTACGTCGCTATGGAGACTTTCCGTCCTACGTCCTTCTGGATGCTTTCCCTTCTACGTCGTTCTCGAGGTTTTCCGTTCTAAGTCCTTCCATAGACTGTCCTGAATACTTTCCGTTCTAAGTCGCTCCTAAGACTTTCCGTCCTACGTCGTTCTGGATGATTTCCTTTCTACGTCGTCCTAGATGTTTTCTGAATACTTTCCGTTCTAAGTCGTTCCGAAGACTTTCCGTTCTACGTCGTCCTGGATGCTTTCCGTTCTACGTCGTTCTGGATGTTTCTACGAACAATCTACAGGTTTTCTCTCCGACGCCTACGACTGTCTATGGAGTACAGAGCGCCCGAACACGACGTAGGACGGAAAGTCTTCGGGGCGACTTAGAACGGACAGCATCGAGAACGACGTAGGACGGAAAGTCTTCGGAGCGACTTAGAACGGAAAGAATTCAGAACTATTTGGAACGGAAAACATCCAGAACGACGTAGAATGGAAAGCATCCAGAACGACGCGGGACGGAAAGTCTCCATAGCGGCGTACGACGGAAACTGACAGCAAACCCAAGATCGTCCGAAGATACACGAGTTCCGTCCTACGTCGTTTCCTTCCTACGGGTCGCTCCCGATAATCACAGACGAGCAGGTATTGCTTTCGCTCTCATCAGTGGCGGATTTAGGGGGGGGGGCGAGGGGGCGATCGCCCCCCCCGAGATCCGTACCTAATCATAAACTTCGTACATAGTGGGCTGTGTAGGCGGCCGCCTGGGGCGGCAAAATTTTAGGGTGGCAGTTTGGGTTTTCCAAAAAGTTTTTGGGGCGTCACAGTTACACAGTGTCTGGACCTACCAATTTGATTGAGCATTTCTTATAATAATTATTCAGACATGAGGTTTTAAAATAAAATGTAGGTTTACTTAAGCAAGGGCGGGACCTAGGACGTCCTAGGGGGAGTAGAGTTAGTCGCTATGATTCAAAAATTTCATGCAGAAATGTCCTATTTTACTCTCTTTGTAAGAAATGCGATCTCGATAAAAAATTCTCCTTATGGGACTTAAGTTTTTCAAATAATGTCACTAACATTCAAGTGCTTAGAAAATGCGTGACCTTGAAATTTTGTAAAATCCCGTTTACGAACCACCAAAAAGAAGCCTGAGACACAACCCCCGCTTTCGTTAATATGCGACGGGACTTTATTATTATTTATCCGCGGTCCTTAAATACGGTTAAGTATGTCACAGCCTAGACTGGTCTTTTATAGTCATATTACCATCTAGACAACGCGGTTATATCACCCCTTCTAGGTGGCTTTTTAATTCGGTTATATCACCGTCTGGACGGTCTTTTATACCCCCAACAGCATAGTCTGGACATCGCAGTAGACACTCCCACAACAAAATCTACTTCAAGACACGCTGACGGCACGGCGGTCATCTCGAGCTTGGGAATTTTGTTTTGCCCCGCTAAAAGGCATAAAAGGCATATATGTATTAGAGGTATATGGCTAACTCCCTATTTCAACCCATTGAATGGCCAGGAACCAAAAGAGAGGGACATGTTCGTCTCCGTCTAATGCTTTTTGTATCAAGGATTGCATACTTAGCTTGATTATGACGGGGTTTCTCGGGTATCAAACATAGTGGCGCAAATTTTAAATTCAATCTCAAACTCGCACGCATTTTAATCGCAGCTAATTTGGGCAATTTTTATGGAGTTGAGGTGGTGCAGTCGTAATAAATGATAAATGTCATTTTGACGGTTCACTCTGTGGTAAAAGTCATTCTAATAATCATTTTCGCCTTTTCGTGTGCAATTTAGCAAATTGCTTGCTTCTAAAATGAAAATCAGCTTCCATTTTCTAGGTGGTGATGTAAACTATCATACATTAATATAATTCTGTCAGTTTAGCACAGGTATCGATACTGATGTTTATTATTTTCTGAAGAAGAAGAGTCTTGTAGGTAATAAAGCTAAGTACAAAGTAGTTTTTTAGTTAGGAGGTCCTCGAGTGGCTACAGGTATAAGTAAGTAGGTACACGTACTTACGCCTTTCAGAATTGCGTCCCACTTAACTAGAAAAATTGAAGATTTTTGTCACCATTTTTTGCTTTTGTGAAGACCTAAGAATCATGAAACTTAACTGAATCTTTATTATTTAAATGTACACGATCTACTACATATTTAGGTACCTAGGTACTGATTGTCTAAAAGTTTTCCTCATTTTATTTGTAACTCGTTTCTGTAACCTTCGATTACTTCCTTGGACTTAACTGCTGCCATAGACGAATCATCTGCTGCTTAATTCTTTGAGACTTCATCTTATCTGCTTCTTTGGTAAATTGAATGGTTCTTTTTGCCTTTTTAGGTGAATCCAGATCTAAAACATCAACTTCACTTATAAATCTTGGATTTGCAAATTTACGTTTACCTTGATGTTTATCTGGAGAAATTGTTCTCGGTGGTATTAATTATCTCATTTACATTGGTCAATATCTGTAAAACATGCAGGTACATTAAATATAGAAGTCATGTTGACTTTGATGCTCCAGTTGTGACCGCCTCAACACATTTCAGTCAGTCAGTCTAAACCGCATACTTCCAACCAGGCACTATTAGTTTCAAGGTGCTTTAAAAACCTGAAAAAACAAATAATGAACCATCATAGGCATAATTAAGATAAGCAGGAATTACAGAGGTAGGGTTTGTTCTTTGAGATAAAGGGAGTTATTCTTATTAAGATCAGTACTTACTTGGGTAACCGATCATGTTTCTTCAGCGCCGTTCAGCCTACGCTTTCCTGGTTTTTTATAGCACATATAAACATTGATGAACCATGATTATCTCTTAAAGGTAGATTTTATTAATGGGGAGAAAAAGCAACGAACGAACGTGAGGGCGATAATGACAACACTTTGACAAGTTGTCACTGAAGTAAAATGATAAGTAAAACGCGTTGCTTATGCAACACCACAAGCTTCCAATGGCGATAGAACGGTCGCGACCGGTCGCGTCTATCTCTCTTTTATGTTGCGGCTTCCCGGACTTAATCAGCAATATACCTCTAATACATATATGATAAAAGGCAACCAGGAGCAGGGGATTTCTAGTTTGTCACTAGAGCTATCCAATCCGCTTTAATAATCGATAGAAATACATTTCTATCGATGTATTGATGTTTTCTTCATTTTTCCGCCTCGATATAAATTCTGTTTTAAAGGTAATGGAGGAAAAATCGCTCAACGTGTCGGTTGGTATCGCAAGATTTCGACCAATGAAAACATCGGGCCAATTGGAGACCAGCTCTCCCCACTCAGAATACAAAACCGTTAAACTTCGAAAATTTTCTCAACCGTCAAGACCTCCATTTTGGTGTTTTTATGTATAAAGTTTTGTGTGATTTTAACGTGTTAAGTATTCAATTCTGTGATAGTAAGTAGTAAAAAGTGAGTTGGAGATTGTTCGGGAGTGAATTTAATGAAATTCCGTTTTTAGATGTCCGATCCAACGACGGTGCAAGTTGCTGTAAGAATCCGCCCGTTGGTGGCGTCCGAGGCATCCATGGGGTGCAAAGACGTTTTGGATATATATTCCGACATAAATCAAATAAGGCTGCAAAACAGTGAAAAAGCGTTCACTTTCAATCAAGTATTTGGTTCAGCCTCCCTTCACGAAGAAGTTTATAACAGGTAAAAAGTTACTAAAAAAATTATTTGTTGACCTCACGTTTTTCACAGAACTGTAAAAGCCCTGGTACAAAAAATTTTTGACGGTTACAATGTCACCATCCTTGCTTATGGCCAGACTGGGTCTGGCAAGACTTTTACCATGGGCACGACTTACGCAGGGCAGGGGGACATGGGTGTAATACCCAGGGCTATCGAAGACATCTTCCAAACTGTTAAAGACAACTTCTCGTATGACTTCACGGTGAAAGTGTCTTTTCTCGAACTATACCAAGAGACATTATATGATCTGTTGTCGCAAAGGCCCCGAGAGGAAAATGCCCTAGAAATTCGTGAGGATTCTAAGGGCATTTTGATCCCAGGCCTCACCGAAATCGAAGTCGATAGTGCCCAGGGGGTGCTGCAACTCCTGAGGAGAGGCTCTGCAGGGAGGTCAACCAGCTCCACAAATATGAACGCGCAGAGCTCCAGGAGTCACGCGATTTTCACTGTCATTGTGGTGATGCAGGGTCGTCACAATCCGTAAGTACCCTATAAACAGTTTTTCAGTGTTACCAGTGTTCTTGTTTTTTTGAATTCGGTGATGATCCAAAAGTATAAAGGGCAACCATGGATAACATTTGTTAACCCCCCAAATTTTTGCCCTATAACTCGCTTTTCATTCATAGTACAGTTTTCCCACTATTTAGTTAGGGTGCATATAATTCATTTGATTTTTTCTTTCAATCTATTCAAAACCTCTATTTTTTGTACGATGAAGTGGATGGGGGGTTCCAGGCTGGAGCAGAGGGCGAGTTTTTAGTATATTTTTCGTGGCCCTGAAATCTAACTATTTCAATAAAAAAACTTTTCTGTTTAATTTTTTCTATTCAAAAATACCCACCCCCCCAGAAATTAATTAGTTTTTTCCATACAGTTGATAGGAACCTGCAATTTACAACATAGTGTCGCAATGTAAAGGGCTTTCTTCTAATTTTTTTTCAAATTTTTAGGCCTTCTAGATATTGAGTAACGACAGTCAACTTTTCTCTTTTTTATGTCCGCCATATTAGATTTTAACACCATTAGACACACAAAAAAATTAGCTTTTCAAAAATGTAACCTACCTAGGCTTTTTTCAAAAAAACATTTCAAAGCTTGAGTCACACGATGCCAAGACGTGTTTTATTACCGTTGAATTCAATTGTTTTCACCTGTCAGAAAAAAATTTAAAAAGTTGATGTACTTTTTGCAATTGTTATCCCCATAACTTTAGGCTTTCAAATTTTGATGATCTGTCATAAGTCCAAGTAGGTTACATTTTTGAAAAGCTAATTTTTTGTGTGTCTAATGGTGTTAAAATCCAATATGGCGGCCATAAGGAAAAGAAAAGTTAACTGTCGTTACTCAAAATCTAGAAGGCCTAGGAAATTTCAGAAAATGTCATTGATTTGACAGCTGTCAAAAATATGAAAGTTCCAAATTTCATTTAAATAGCATCAACTGTTAGGAAGATATGATTTTTTGTTTAAAATGTCAGTTTTCAGTTTTTTCGGAATGACTCAGAAACGAATCTAGATATCGAAGAATTCTTTTCAGACTCTTAATCATTTTCAAAAAGAGCCACTTTTTTGTAATTTAACCGAACTTCTATGTCTTGTAGTGTTCGAGATTCAAATAGTGAGCATTGAAATAGTTTCCACCGTGTATAGAACGATTCCTTGTGTGATTCTAAGAAAAATTCATATGGACATGCGGCGAAAAATGCTGTGGATGTGGCACGTCAAAAATAAATGTTTTCCTGTGCCTTACAGAAAGGGCTATCTAAACCCAAGGGAAATTTTTAGTCAGTCCCCGCCTCAAATTGTTCTCTATGCTTCACATCGTGCAAAGTGATAATCCGGGATAAAAATTTGAAGTATTGTTTTGGTAACCTCTTGGATTAATGGTCGCGTTTCGAAAAATTCGCCCAATTTTGAGCGACTCCTGCCAAACCGTTGATCTTAGGTGAAAAGTGCGTAGAAACTTTCTTGTAGAGAATTTATTAGTCTTTAATATTGTATACGTGTATATTTTTTGTGCGATGAAGTAAAAGCGAGTTACGGGGTAAAAACATGCGCCTTCCGCATAATTTGCAGATTTTAGGGGGGTTCCAGGCTGGGGCGGAGGGCGAGTGTTTAGTATGTTTTTCTTGGTTGAATTTTTTCTTTCAAAATTACTCACCGCCTGAGTAGAAAAATTATTATTATTCATTGCTAATGACAGGGTTTTTGCCTATTTCCAGGTATAGTATGTAAAGAGGGAAGGTGTTATAGTGGGGGTTGATTTTTGCAGTTATTTTAAGTGAAGTACTCTTGCCTAAGGACAAGAGTGCCCTCATTTCAAAAGCCATTCATTTTTGCAGATGTTTTTTTTTGAATGATAACTTGCGTGCTTATTTAGAATTTTACGTGCTTATTTAGTGCTTATTTCGCTATTTTTTGGTGTATATTAAATATGCGCCTATTTGGCGAAAAAATTTCGCATATAAATCCACCCTCTAAAAGGAATGACTGTCACTTAAGGCCTTCTGGTACCAAAAAAACAGGACGCCGGCACCGCAGGCTCTGTGAGTTTTGTCACCTCATTCTGCCACTATAGCAACTTTACCAATTTTCAGCCCTACCTTATTTTTGTGTGGGTCACAATTGCTGCAGATACATGCATAGACTAAGCTCTGTACTTTTTAAACAGCGTTCCATGAGATCTTGCGACGGTGGTAGCCTTTGAAATATAGTTTCCCAATTTGATTTCGAAGGGAAAATAATATTTCAAAGGCTACCATCGCACAGTGGTTCAGACTATTACATTTCGCGGCCAAAAATCAGAAAAATTGAATCAACGAAATAGCCTTAAGTATTTCATATTTTAATAATCAAGTATTCATAGGTCTCTAAAAAGGCAAAACAAATCTCAATTGCTTGGTCCTGTCATTTGATTACTAAGTGTCAACTGTGACTTTCTTCAAAAGTCGATTTCTATAGTTACCCACAAATATACATTTTTTTGAAATTGAGGGATTAGTGCGGCGTAAGTTTTTTCAAAAATCTATTTTATGCACCGTTATCTGTAACTGACGCATATTTTTTATCATTCATCAACATTCATTTTCTTTCCGTACGATAAAATTAACTTTATATTATGAAGCCAATCTTTACCTTGACTTATAGCCAATTGCGTGGTGTCTCCGGACCAAAATTTTAGACTAGTGATAGCCCTAATTGAGTAGTGAAATCCTGAACTAAGGGCCGGTTTATCGATGCTCAGTCAAAACTGGCTGTTATCTATCTGACGGCTTACTAATGGTTTACTATAACTGACAGATAAATCAGATTCACGTTTATCGACATAGACTTTGTCTGTCAGTTACGTGCCTGACAGTTTGAGTTGTGTTGGCAACATTTGGGGTAGCGGAAGTTGAATTCTATTGGACAGATTTAAATTTCGCGCTAATATAGTCAACTGTTTCCATAGCAATGCCTTACGGTCTTTATTTACTGTGGCAGGTGCTGATGCAGTTGAAATTTGCATTGGTGACAGATAAGAAACGAGGAGTAAACTTTTCTGCCTATTATCCAGACGTGCTTTGAAAAGTAACTAGCAGGAGATGTAATTGAGGATAAGAAAACGGATGGTAGAAGCAGGAGGTCTGAAAGAAAGTTGAGGAAATCTTAAGTATTGGCAAATTCCTCAAAGTAGTTTCAGGTAGATTCCTAAACTTTATATTGGCTAGATTCATGTTGAAGAAAACCAAAGATTCACCTTCTTCGTCATTTAAATGACTATGGGCGATGCTAACCGTCGGTTTTCTGCCCTAGCTGACACTTTCAACTGTCAGTCAGTTTGCCCCGCACTTTAGCAAAGACTTTGCAGTCAACTTGCTGTCGATAAACAGTTTAACTATCGGATAACGCAAACTGTCAGATATCTTCATTTAACTGAGCATCGATAAACCGGCCCTGAGCATCGATAAACCGGCCCTCAGATTAGCTGCCCCCTTTTGTCCTGGGGCATTGCGTTGAATTGAATTATTTTAAGACTTTTATCCTAATTTGGCTCTCTTTATTGTTACTGAGATCTGTTTTAGTTTAATTCCTGAAGCAAATATTAATAACAGAAAGGCGTAATGTATTGTTCGTCCATATTTCAGGTTAAAATTGAATCAAAATAATTAATTTATAAGAATTGTCTACCACATCCCGGAACTGAAATAGATGATATTAAAAAAATATCATGATGCAATAAAAAATGCATAGTATATTTTATTTCAAAAAATACAATTGACCAAATTAAAAACAGGCGGCTTCTGGTGGGCATTCCGTAGTAAGGACAGCCATCTTGGAAGTGGCGTTTATTTTGGCGCGAATGAGGGTTTACATGTTATTCTTACGGGAGAAGGCGGATTTTTATTTTGAAATTTCGCTGTTAATGGTTGATTTATAAAGTGCAGTTCGTGTTTGATGATATTAGCTTTGTTATTAGTTTACTTTTTTGAACTGGCTGTTATGGTTTGGGCTTTTTGTTATTTATTCAAATTGACAACGGGTATCACTTATGCAACCAGTAGCACGATGTTATTTAGGTGTGTTTAGTGTAGAGCCACAATGACGAACGTCGATTATTCTCACAAATATAATCATGACATCGCTAAATAAGGGAACCTGTAAAAGATTAACCTCCCATAATTCCGTGCACTTTTTAATATGGTCAATTATGTACCTATATTAAAAAGGCTTAATTAAGCTTACGGCTATTTCTAAGGATTCTTTAGGGTTTGGTCTTCCAGTCGGAGTTCTCTTGGACTTATTTTTCTTTTTTGTAGAAATAAATCGGCGCTGTTGATCGATTTTTTATTGTGTGGAACTGTGTTTGTAACATTTCGTAGATGATGAGCAGTGTTTCAAATAGCAAGAGCTTCCACAGTTGAATTTATAGGCGCTAACAACTTTTCCACCACATCCAGTTCTTCAGAGTTCATTACTGTAATCACACATAACTGTAAAACTGTAAAATACTTACCCTTGAGTTGGTCATAGAAAACAGTAAAGTCAACATACTGTCTTGGCAACAGGCTTTGTAAATTAACAAAATGGTTCGATCGTGCAAAAAACAAATTTTCAACAATTCGCCTTTTTAACACATCTGTGCGTCTGCGAAGATTGATAAAATCTGCAACCGATTCCACCAGGCGGCCCCATTAATGTGATAAACATCTACAGGGAAAATTACAATTGTTTCGGTTTTTCACCGGTTACGCTTACCCTTATATGGTGTATGCACCCGTGCATAAAAAATTTCAGCTCGATGTCTGCTTTCGTTCTCAAGTTATTTCACTGCGCATATGCTTCGGCACAAAAAAAAAGAGTGCCTCGCATTCTGCTGCCGCACCGAAAGTACCTCGGTTACAGTTAGCAGGATGATGGGGGTTTATTTTTTAAAACACATGAAAAACGTTGCCACCGTCACAAACTGCGCATTTTTCAGAAACGAGAACAAAACGTCAAAGTTCCACTTCGTCGACCTGGCGGGCTCGGAGCGCTCCAAGAAAACCGGCGCAGTCGGCACGACATTCAAAGAGGGCGTCAATATCAATCGCGGCCTGCTCGCCCTCGGCAATGTGATTTCCGCCCTCGGCGACGACAAACCCCACACCTTCATCCCCTACAGAGACAGCTCCCTCACCCGCCTCCTCAAGGACAGCCTGGGAGGCAACAGCTTCACTCTGATGATCGCCTGCGTCAGCCCCGCCGACTACAATCTCGAGGAGACGCTGTCCACCCTGCGGTACGCCGATCGCGCCAAAAAAATCCACAACAAACCCATCGTGAACCAGGATCCCAAGGCCGCCGAAATAGGAAACCTGAAAAAAATTATCAGGAACCTTCAATTGCAGATCGTGGGTCAGGGGGGTGCCGTCGTGTGTCCCGCCGAGCTGGAGCTCCTCAAAAAGGACAATCACGATCTCAGGGGGAAAATCAGGGAGTTGACTTTGCAGCTGTCGTCGACTTTGGGCGATAACATGCACTGCATGGAAAAAATCGCGATCCTGCACGAGGCCAACGAGAAGCTGCACCAAAAAATAAGGGAACTGAACGAGGACTACAGCTGCACGTTGAACAACATCAGCGCCGGATTCGACGGCGAGGACAGGGCCGCCTTGATGGAGGGCATCTCCAAGCTGCAGAAGATCCAGAACCAGTTCGTGGAGATAACGGGCGAACAAAAAAGGACGGAGGAGGAGATCAGCAGACACGAGAGAGACATCCAGACGGGGTCGGGGTCCGACATGACGGAGGATCAGGAGGTTTTCGCCAACAAACAGATCGCATTGAATTCGCAGCTGCAGGAGATCTCCAGGCAGTTGGCCGTGAAACAGCACTTGGCCAACCAGATCGAGATCAACAGCAAACTGATGGTGGACTACAAGGCGTTGGCCGAGTACGAGGGCAAGATAGACGCGCTCGAGAGGGAGAAGCAGGAGCTGATGCAGCAGTTGAAGAACCAGACCTCCTCGAACAAGGTGAGACCGTTGTTTGCGTATTTTATAGTTAGCTAATTCGTGTGGCGGAATTGGGAACACGAAAGTGGTTGCAGAAGTTGTCAGCAGACCTTGCGCATTTTGGTAGGTAGTTTAACAGACGCTCGTTCCATGTTGTTTTTTTGCGCGAGTTAAATTTTTTTAATCCGAACTCACATTGGTAGGTAGGTACCTATTGTACAGTCGAGAAACTAAATAATGCACTTTTTGCTGATCTGTTGGCCGCATAACTCTTTATCTGCACACATCTTGAGTCCTGGTGCAAGGAAAATGGAATGCTGTTAAATGTAAATAAATGTAAAGTTATGTCATTTACTAGAAAAGTTGATACTTACTTACACCATAAGTGAAGAAGTTTTGGAGAGATGTGACCGCATATCTGATCTAGGACTTTTAATGGATCCTCAGTTGTTGTTTTCATCACATATCCACTATAGACCTATGTCTGTTGGATGAAATATATTATTATTATTACTATTAACACAACCCCCCAACTGGTGCAGGTCCTAATATCAGATAGAAATCACCACTATCGATGGCGGTGTCCCAAATTATATGCGCAACGCTCAAGGCCCAAGTGCATTGTTAAGTTATTTATTGTGAGGGGTTCTTGAGTCAAAGTCAGGTCTCTTAAATTATATCTTTATTTTAGAACGTGTATTTGCAGACTGCCTTAAACTACCCGACAACATGCTTTAGGGGATCGTTACGACGTTGCCTGTTACCTTACTCTACATGCATGACTTACTTTCTCGACTGTACCTATCTTATAAGGGTTGTAGATGCCAGGAACCAAACTGGAGCAACTTTTTACCGTTGAACTACCTAAAACGTGAAGAAAACTAACAGATTACCTAATTAAAAGACTACGAATATTACGATTCTATCAGGGTTGATAAAAATCATGAGTTTTTAAAATAAATCAAATCAAGATAGAGAAATGCCATTTTGATACATCTATTTTTAAATTGTAATGCAAACCCTCATTTTTCACGTCACCATAAGAAAGGCCTTCAAATGCTGCTTCCAAATATGTATTCACTCTCAGTGCCCTTTACCAAAAACTAAAAAATCAGGATTTTTATTGGACTCTAAAATCGCGGTACAGCTCAAGCCCCTGAACCGATTTGGCTGAAATTTTGCAAATGGGGATTGTGTTACACGTCGAAGAGCTGAACATTCTTTAAATAAGACAAAATTTATTCGCATTTAGTTCCCTTTTTGGGTAGAAAAATCGAAGTGCCATTTAGGCATATGAAATTTACAGTGAAAACACTGGACAACTTCGGTGGAAAAATGCACTATCACTAGAAACACCGGGCTACACCAAAACACTTGATTTTCACTGCTGACGCGTTTCGAACACAATGTGCTCATTATCAAAGCCGAAGCTCAGTTGACAAGAGGTTTGACAAGGTTTTTTGCTCAACAAAATTTAAGGACAGTTTTCAGATCTGGAAACAAACTGAAAAACCTTTTAGGCAACTCGAAAGATAAAGTAGGGAATGGCGAAAAATCTGATATACGAAATCAATTATCAAAATTATGTATGTAGGTCAAACACGAAGGTCTCTCAACACCAGATTTAAGAAGCACTTAGCCCACCTTAAATATGACAGAACTGAGAAATCCAATGTTGCCCTACAGCCTTATACAATGACCATGGAATAAGTGATAATATTAAATTAGTTTGTAGCTTTAACAAGGTGCAGATGCTAGATGCGATGGAAAGTATCGTCATTTATAAGTCTAGAAATAGCCTTATGAACGCCGATACAGGCTCGATCGCATATTGATCTCCGTTTACGCTACTTTACTTATATTTATACGTCACTAGAAACACCCCAGTACACCGAAACACTTGATTCTCACTGCTGACGCGTTTCGAACACAATGTGCTCATTATCAAAGCCGAAGCTAAACAACCTGCCTGTCTAAAAACTAAAATATTTATAGGCCCACCCGTGTAGCTCCGCCCCTCGCCTGACATGGTTAGACCAATCACAGGTCGAGAAATGGTCACGCATGGGTGAACACGTATAAATATAACAAGTCCAACTTATTTGCTGTCAAAATGGTTGGTCAAAGAATTTAGTAATTTATCTGTTAAACAACCCAGTTTCTCGGTCAAGAACTCGTTGGAGTTTATCAACAAAATTAAACATGTAGAGCTAAAAACAGATGAAATACTGGTTTCTTTCGATGTTAGTTCTCTTTTTCCGAATGTTCCTGTCCCACAAACACTCGACTACTTAAGGAATATATATATATAAGGAGTATATTCGACTTGCAGAACTCTGCATGAGGCAAAACTGCTTCCAGATCAATGGTTGCTTTTTTGAGCAAAAGGATGGTACTGCCATGGGGAACCCCCTTTCCCCATTCTTGGCAGAATTATTCATGAGCGTCTTCGAGACGGAGTTGCAAGCCGACTGTGGCCAATATTTTTCGAGGGTTTGCTTTAGATATGTGGATGACATTTTTGCTGTTTTCGATCCTAGTCAGTCCAGTTTAGAGGACTTCATTTCAAAATTAAACTCAATTTTTCCGAGTATTAAATTCACTCATGAAGTTGAAGAAGAGAAAAAACTCCCTTTTCTAGACACTCTAGTGATTAGAAATAATAATAAGTTAGAATTTGACGTGTATAGGAAAGAATCCGGCACATACCGCTATATTTCGGCAGACTCCCATCATTGTCCATAACACAAGATGGCAAGTTTCCATTTTTTGGCACACCGTCTTCTGAATTTTCCTTTAAACAAGGAAAGATATCGGAAAGAACTCAAAACAATCAAAGACATAGCGAAATGTAACGGGTTTGAACTTATCGTAGTAGACAACATCATTAGGAAGTTAAAATTCAAACAACAAGTGTTAAACGCCACGACTTTTGGCTCCGAAGAACAAAAACAGGACTTAAAATTTGTCGCACTACCTTTTGAACCTCAGTTGACAAGAGGTTTGACACGGTTTTTTGCCCAACAAAATTTAAGGACAGTTTTCAGATCTGAAAACAAACTGAAAAACCTTTTAGGCAACCCGTAAGGTAAAGTAGGGAATAGCGAAAAATCTGGCATATACGAAATCAATTGTCAAAATTGTGATCTAAAGTATGTAGGCCAAACACGAAGGTCTCTCAGCACCAGATTTAAGGAGCACTAGCCCATCTTAAATATGGCAGAACTGAGGAATCCAGTGTTGCCCTACACATGCTTTACACAATGACCATAGAATATGTGATAATATTAAGTTAGTTTGTAGCGTTAACAAGATGTAGATGCTCGACGCTTGGGAGAGTATCGTAATTTATAAGTCTAGAGATAGGCTTATGAACGCTGATACAGGCCCGATCGCATATTCATCTCTGTTTACGCTACTTTAAGTAGGACTTGTTATATTTATACGTGTTCACCCATGCGTGACCATTTCTCGACCTGTGATTGGTCTAACCATGTCAGGCGAGGGGCGGAGCTACACGGGTGGGCCTATAAATATTTTAGTTCTTAGACAGGCAGATTGTTTAGCTACGGCTTTGATAATGAGCACATTGTGTTCGAAACGCGTCAGCAGTGAGAATCAAGTGTTTCGGTGTAGTGGGGTGTTTCTAGTGATAGTGCATCTTTTCTTCTTTATATGTTCTTTCCACTTTAGTTTAACATCGGAGGTCATACCAAGATATTTTGCAGAGTTTTCATAAGGAATGATATTTTCGTTGAGTCTAATTGGAGCCAGTTTGCCTGTTTGTGAAATTTAGACGCGTTGACTTTCGTTCATTCAACTTGATTTTCAATTTTCTCGTCCAATTGCAAAATTGGTTAGTTCGGTTAGTTTCTTGAAATTTATTGGTAGTTTCTTTTGTCTGAACCGACAGCCATAACTGCAGTGCCGTCTGCAAATGTGGCGATAGAAGTATATGTTTCGCATATGTGTCTAAAATTTGTTTTCGGGCTAGGTGAGACGCGTCAGGGAACTGGAGACCCAGATCCAGGCGCTGACGAAGAAGGTCCAAGAGCAAGCCAGACTGAGAAGTCTGAAGGAGAGAGACGAGGCCAAGATCAGACAGCTCAACAACGAAATCGTCCAAATGAAACAGGCCAAGGTGAGACTCTTCAAACAGATGAAAGAGGAGTCCGAGGGATTCAGGGCGTGGAAGACGGCGAGGGAACGAGAGCTCTACAAACTCAAACAGGAGGACCAGAAGAAAAAGAACCAGATCGCTAAGATGGCGGCGATGCACACGAAACAACAGACGGTGCTAAAGAGGAAGGTGGAGCACGCGGAGGCGTTGAACAAACGCCTGAAAGAGACGCTGGCATTGAGGAACAACGTGCACGAGAGCAGGATGGGGAAAGCGGAGAGGGTGGGACCGTGGATGACGAGGGAGTTTGGGGTGTACATCGATCTGGTGGAGGCGGGCGTCACCCTCGAGGGGTTGATGGAGGACAGGGCGACGTTGCAGAAGCAGCTCGACGGGCTAAGGGAGGCCGAGGAGCAGGACGTGGAGGAGATCAGACAACTCGAGGAGGACGTCGAGCTGAGGTCGGTGCAGATACAGGATTTGCAGCAGAAGATCTTGGACTCGGACGAAGGTGAGCATATCTCTTTTACTTTCGGTAATGTCGATTTTGTTTGACGCTACGTCGTACCCAATACTTTCTCTGTAGTAGTTGCCGTTGGAGTGGGTTTTTTGGGTGAGGTGTGAACAAAGCCACACAAAAAGCGAATATTAAGGAGGATGTTATCAGAATTTAAAAATTCTTTACCGTTTTGAAGATATTGAGAAAAATAGTTGGGAAGATGACGTCATCTTTCCAAGATTTCCTGGCCATCTTGAGAATATTTCAAGAGTTAATTTAATGTACAAATTTGTAATGTTGGTAGTCGTGTCGTAAACGTGCGTAAACCTAATTTAATACGTCAAAACTAATTTGGCATTTGGCGTATTTACAAAATCGGATTTCTATTGAAAGTTCCTAGTTACAAATTTTTACGTGATTTTCCAATGATTTTCACTTTATACGGCACCAGTGCAATCCAGAACTTTCATGCCAGCAACAACGTGCAAAACTATCACCCGAATCTCTTCTTCCCCAGCCGTGATCTCCATCATACTCCATCAGATTTTATCGGCTATCCAGTTAGGAAACAATGACCAAGATGGTTTTCTACATTACAAATTTGTGTTAATTTATTATTGGTGCTTCCTTTAATGCATGCTAAATGAATGAGGAGTTGATTTTTAATCAGCTTGGCATGTCTTCGAGGAAGATGAAACTCATCAAACAGTGCTGTAGATACAGTCGAAAAACTAAATGATGCACTTTTTGTTGATCTATTGGCCGGATAACTCCTTATCTGCAAACGGTCCGAAGTTCCTTGACCTACCAACACAACCCCCCAACTGGTGCCGGTCCTGTGCGTAACGCTCAAGACTCGAGTGCATGACTTACTTTCTCGACTGTACCTACAATTTCCGCTCGCTTGGTAAATACAACAACTATTTATTGAAGTTTGAAGTTAATATCACCGTTGAGTTAAATTCTTGTCTTGTCAAAAATAGTTATTATTTGTTTAACAGGGCAAAAAAATTGCAGATTTACTGTCGCGGCTGAAGTTTCATAGCCAAGGGTAGGAATCCAGCCAAGGTCATTGTCAATTGTCATTAAAAAAGTACATTTTTCCTGCCATACAACCGCCGGCAGTAAAAATTCGACTTTTATTGCCGCAGAAGGGACAGTAAAAATGCACTTTTAATGACTCGGCGAAAAATATTATTATTATTATTAATGCCTTTTTGACAAAAACTCAAATTTTTGACGCACTTTAAAAAGCCCCCGGAAGATGTACATCAATGCGATGTGTATCCCTGTAGATGTTTATCATGTTAATGTATATGTAGGGGCGGTTGGTCTTACTGGTAGAATCGGGTGCAGATTTTATCAATCTGCACCTAATAGTCGTGCCTCCGCAGACGCACAGATGTGTCAAAAAAGCGAAATGTAAAAAAATTGTTGTTACAGAATTAAAAAGTAGAAAATGAACAGAAGAAACACACAAATTTTGAGGGTTAAAAAGTAAAAAGCACGGCAATATGAAACAAAAGAGTAAATAAAAAGAATTGCCGGAATTAAAACAAAATTTGGTGAATTTTGAAAATTTAACACTCGGGGCTGAAAAAATGCGAAAGAGGATGAAAAATCAAGAGGAATGAAAATTAAGGGAAAAATTGTAAAGGTGGATGAAAAGTCAAAAGGTATGAGGAGTAACCGTGGTTAAGTAAAATTACGGAAAATAACACGAAACCTAACCCTATACCTAAATGACATCCTTTCCAAGTTACTTAAAACTTTTGGGTTTATAGCTTAATCCATCTGAAATTAATAACCACGTTTAATTCAAATGTCGATCTAATTGTCACTATCGCGGTTAGAAATGATTTTGTTAATTAACTTTGGTATTGGGGTCATTTTTGTTGACTTTAGAATATATTGCCGAATTAATGTTTTTCCCTATTGCAAATTGCTTCACCCGGTTTTTTAAAAAATATTTTGCAAACATCCGTCAACTTATTTTGAATTATGCGTTGTTATACACCGTAGAGTTTTAAAGACATTCACTTGTTCTGTTACTCTTATCAGTAACTCGGAAACGAATAAAACCACAACACAGACCTAAAACGGGTGAGTGGTGATAATTTGAAAAATATACTATTTAGGTATAGGTACTTGTTAACAAAGTCGACCTAGAATTTACTTCTCTATTAGTGGGAAAAAAAATTCAAAATCGTTCCATTTGAAATTTTAGAAATTTTTGTCAATTTGAAAATCTACCGGGGGCACGCTGTGCATGAAACTCGACTTTAAAGTGTTTCATCACTTCATCAGGTAGCCCTGGCCTTTCTTTAGGATGTGCCATAAATTCGGATAAGAAAAAACTTCAAGGCTTCGAAAGTATTAATTTTTAACTGAAGTGTTGTTTTTGCCAAATTCTACACATTTTATTAAATAACTCAAAAACGATTGAATTTAAGTGTTTGGCACACCTGACAAAATTTGCGCAGAACGACACGTAGAACCCAAAAATGAATCTATACAATGGGGTGTTCCATTTAACAAAATGTAATTTTGTGCCGCCCCCCCTACACAAGCCGCTCATGTGAGTTCATAGTAATTTTAGATTATGCACATTTTCAGGTCTTCAAATTCTGTATCTAGAAATATATTTACTCTTAGCGCCTTTTTGGCACAAAATCACAAAAGCGAAATTTTCTAAGAAACATTAAATAACACGGCACAGCCCAAACTACTGGACCGATTTGGCTAAAATTTGGTACGTAGAGATATCATTATCAGCCGAAGAACCGATTTAATTTTGGTGGCGGCAAGTAGTATTTCTGTATATCAACTTTGAAATTTGGATAAACTCTCATTTTCTTTACTTAGCACATAAAACATCTTCAAATGTCGTTTCCAAAAATGTCGTCAAACTTAGTGCCATTTTGGCAAAAAATCGTAAAATTTTGAAAAATCCCATAAAAGGCTTTAAGGTTTGCGGAGTAAAATTTGGGTATAGCAAGCAGGAAAATTTACTTCATTTTGGTGGCAATCGGCGAGTAACAAGTGCCTTTTTATAATGTCGTCTCTAAAATTTTGTGTTTTATCAGCACATGAAAGGTCTTCAAATTATGTTTCCAAAAATGCAATTGAACTCGGTGCCCTTTCGGCAATAAATAATAAAAATTTTGAAGAGAAACCCCGGAAACACTTATAGAGGATTGGATCATTCTAGAAATTTCGTATCTTTTCTGAGAATTTGTAAATGTTGCAATTGAGTGGAGGGTAACGCGCCCCCCCCCTCATCGAAATCTTATTATCGCCAACGTGATTCACTGCACTTGTGCATTACTTTTACAGATAGCAGATCGAAGACCAGATTTGACAACATCCAGACTGTGTCGGAAGCAAAGACGGCTCTGCGCACCCTGCTGGAGCTCTCTGGAAATATCATGAAAAATTCTGTTTTAAATAGAAATAAAATAATGGAGCTGCAAGACGGACATGCCGAGGTGATCTTGCTTTTCAATTAAAATCCCGTTTTACCTTATTATTATTATTTTCTAGTTGAACGAAAAAATCAAGGTGCTGGAGGCCACCAACGCCCTCACGGAACTGAGGTACCAGGGTGAATTGTCCGAGCACGAGCAGAAAGTGGCGGTCCTTTTGAGGCAGCTGCGAGGGATTCAGCCCGAAGGTGAGCATCAAGTGGGCTTTGATAGCTGTCGCTTTTTCTCTCTCCTGTCAAAAAGTCGACAGTGCTGCCAAATCAACATTTTTCAATGATGCCAACTTTTTTGTTTAATCAAATTAATTCAAAACTATTGTTTTTCAAGTGAAGGTTTGATAGCAGTATTGCCAAATTGGTAATATTTATTTATATTTTTTATGTTCATGCAGTGGTGCCAACGTCTGTGGTACGCAGAGCAGTGTTGCCAATGATAGAAAGACAATTCCAACTTTGGTTTAGCACCTGTGTCTCGTGTTTTAGTTTTGGGAAACATAAACATGCAAAGGTAGTATTATTAGATGATCAAGTAACATCAATTTAAAATTTGTTTATACGCATTTTTTAACACTTCTTGCTGGTATACAGGGTGGTGAATTTTTCGTTGCCCACCATTGAGAGCTCGAAAACCATAAGAGATGGAGAGTACCTTAAATCAGAACAAAGTTGCATTTTTTCAAGACGGTTAAGAATCAGTAAAGAATTTTGCTTTATCTTGATTCGTTCCTGAGTTATCCTGGAAAAATTAAAAATCGCGAATCAAATGAAACTTGGAACTTTCATATTTCTGACAGCTGTCAACTCAACAGAATTGACGGAAATTTTCTAGGCCTTCTAGATTTTGAGCAACGACAGTCAACTTTCCTTCTTATGGCCGCCATATTAAACTTTAGCACCATTAAATGCACAAAAAAGTTAGCTTTTCAAAAATGTACCAGTTCGTAAAATTTTGAAAATTGCTCTGAGTAATTTGTAAAATCAGTCTAAACTTGGATGAAAAACAATTGCAAAAGAATACACCGATTTTCTCAATCCCTTATGGCATGTGAAAACAATTGGCATAGTGTGACTCAAACTTTGACATATTTTTTCAAAGAAGTCCATATTGATTACATTTTTGAAAAGCGATTTTTTTGTGCATTCGGTGGTGTTAAAATCCAATATGGCGCGGCCATAAGAAAAAAGAAAAGTTAACGGTCGTTGCTCAAAATCTGGATGGCGTAGCAATTTTCTGTCAATGCCATTGAATTGACAACTGTCAAAAATATAAAAATTCCAAGTTTCATTTGAATACCACCAATCGTTAGAAAGGTACTCTTGGTTGTGATACTTAAATTCAATAAACAAAAAAGTTGGCATTACTGCAGAATGTTGACTGCCTGAGATAGCACTGAACAACAATATAGTGCCTCGCATTTTGCTCCGGCACTAAAAAGATGCGTTACATGTCTTAAGGGTGGCACCACTGCGTTAATATGTTAATGTCAAGCTTCAACAATGATTTCAAGTTGGCATTACTGAAAAACTATTGACATAATTTAGCATATGACCAGTTATATTTGGTGAAACAAGAAAGTTGATTTGGTACTATTGCACAATGTTGATATACCTAATGGAAATGAAACTTTTGTCCTACGTCACAACTAAAATAATTGCTACCGCTAATACAATTAATACCAGCTGTTACCAGTAAAGGCTATCCGAAAGGTAATTTTTCAAACTATTTTTGTCGCTATTCACATTGAACTCAAAATTCAAAATACGACAACGGGGGAATTTTTTCTTCTGTGCGTAAGACAAAAGTTTCATTTCCATTAGGTATATTATTCTACATTCACACTGGCTGTTGATGTTTCCTTATCAAAGAAAAACAATGTTGGCAGTACTGCGGGCAATTACTACGAATTTTTGTTATCAGCACGTGAAAGGGCTTCAAATTCTTGGGCATAAATCCGCAAAATTCGAAATTTCAAAGGATGATTAATTAACACGCTTACAATCCAAATTACTGGAACAATTTGGCTCAAATTTGGCACCGAAAGAGGTGAATTAATTTTGGTGACGGACAAGCCAACGAGAAGAGCATTTTTGGCATGTCAACTTTAAAGCTGTTTACCATTTGTTTTTATAAGCAAATGAAAGGTCTTCAAATTCTGTTTCCAAAAATGATGTATTACAACTTAGTGCCCTTTTGACGCAAAAATGGAAAGGGTTTGAAAAATTCCACAAAACACTTTTAAAGTCTGATGGGAATGAAACTTATGAGGTAGGATTGGATTATTCACGAAGTAGGGGAGTTTCCAGCCGCTTCCGTAGCTGCCCATTTTTTATATTTGCAACACCGTTCTTCACAATTAACTAAGTAAGACATGTTTATAAACGGAGTCACACAATGATGTCAACTTTAAAACCAAAA
Source organism: Pycnomerus fuliginosus (assembly GCA_963924575.1). NCBI lineage: Eukaryota > Metazoa > Arthropoda > Insecta > Coleoptera > Zopheridae > Pycnomerus > Pycnomerus fuliginosus. The sequence goes on along the minus strand of OZ004624.1, from coordinate 15,440,034 downwards.
TCAGAAATTTGTTAATTCTTGTTGTGATATTTTATCCAAATTTTTAAAGTTTTTATTGTATTTAATTTATTTTATTTGCACATTTTTGTCGAAAGATGTATGACGTATTTGGTATTTTTGAGAAGGTAACTCCGCTTAGAATTCATTTCAAGCAAAACGGAAAAATCCCGGAAGTTTTCTAATTCTCAATAAATGGCTCAATGGAAACACTGGACAACTTCGGTGGAAAAATGCGCTATCATTAGAAACACCCCACTACACCGAAACACTTGATTTTCACTGCTGACACGTTTCGAACACAATGTGCTCATTATCAAAGCCGAAGCTAAACAACCCTACCTGCGAGAAAACTGAAATATTTATAGGTACCACCCGCGTAGCTCCACCCCTCGGCTGTGAAAGTTAGACCAATCACAGGTCGAGAAATGTTCACGCGTGGGTGAACACGTATAAAATATGACAAGTCCTCCCTAAAGTAGCGTAAACAGAGATGAATATGCAATCGGGCCTGTATCGGCGTTCATAAGCCTATCTCTAGACATAAATTACAATACTTTCCATCGCATCTAGCATCTGCACCTTGTTAACGGTATAAATTAACTTACTATTATCACTTATTCTATTATCATTGACCTACTACAGATCACAATTTCGACAATTGATTTCGTATATAACAGATTTTTCGCTATTGCCTACTTTATGTTTCGGATTGCCTAAAAGCTTTTTCAGTTTTTTTCAGATCTGAAAACTGTCCTTAAATTTTGTTGCTATGTCTTTGATTGTTTTGAGTGATTGGTCTAACTTTCAGCTACGCGGTTGGGCCTATAAATATTTCAGTTTTCTGGAAGGTACGATTGTATAGCTTCGGCTTTGATAATGAGCACATTGTGTTCGAAACGCGTCAAGTGTTTCGGTGTAGTGGGGTGTTTCTAGTGATAGTGAATAAACGGGAATTCACCCATCTCTAGTTTTAATTTTAAACAGTGCCACCTTGAATTCACTTCTTTACTGACAATTTTAAAGGGATACTGTCGAGAAACGACCAAGTTCCAGCAAGTTCCACCCTGGTTCCGAACCGGATATGGCGGATATGGCTGTTAGGGATTTTTTTTCCTTGCTCGATTTTTACGGGGCTAAAGTTTCCAAAAGCATCATCGAATTGACATGACATTTTAATCAGTTTTCCTTAAAAATGTAGAGAATTACATAATAGTTGGACTTTTATATCGGTATTGTAATGAAATGAAGATTTTTCTGCCGAACTATGATGATGACACTTACTCCGTATACATGCACACACTTAGCTCGAGCTAACTAAGCTCGATACTTTTTAAACAGCGTTCCACGAGATTTTGCGGCGGTGGTAGCTTTTGAAATATAGTTTTCCCTTCGAAATCAGGTAGGCAAGCTATATTTCAAAGGCTACCACCGCCGCAAAATCTCGTGGAACGCTGTTTAAAAAGTATCGAGCTTAGTTAGCTCGAGCTAAGTGTGTGCATGTATACGGAGTAACTGATTTTGAATTTCTAACCTCAAAATAGTAGCTCAATTGCTGTTCAAGAAAGGGGTGCTGAAAGGAGGTAAAATTCTACTGACCTATTTCATTTGTGAGGTAATTCTTGAACAGGGTCTGGTAAATAATAGTTCCTTACTGATGCCACATTTTATAACAAAAAGGATGGAAACAATAGATTCATGATCGACAAAGGCAAAAGCAAAGAATTGTGATTATAAAAAGTGAGTTGTGGACTCCAGTGTGGTTGTATACGACAAGTTACTAGAGATTAAAAAGTAAATTGTAAACTGAGGGGTTTAAAATCTGTATTCTTATTCTTACAGAAAGATAGCTCGATTTGGTTCCACGTCCATGCAAATGTGTTAGAAAGCTCAGTTAAAAGTTAATAAAATACGTAACATATTCAATTAAAATACTGTACTTAAGCAATAAAAATAATCGCAGGCCTCCTCTAACATTTGAAATCAGTATATTGTCCATCTTCTTTGACGTAGTGCTTTCGACAACACAAGTTGGAATAACTGGAGTCTGAGTGTGGCACTGGCGGAAGTCGCATCGCGCTCCTGCGTTCGGTTTCACAACCTCACTTTTTGGCCCGGGCGCGTGGGTTCTCTGGACATCATCCCCATTATTCTCATCCCCAGAAGCTCATCGTATCTGCTGCTCAGATTCCTCCATATGTGCTCGTCCTGTTTGTGGTGTTGGTGTGATTATTTCTTGAATCTACCCCCGCTAAACAAATTATTCGTCGGTTCGCGTACATTCACGGGGGTAACCAGGCCCTATGCCACCGGATATGGCGTGTTCGCGGGCCAAAAGGTAGCCACGCTCGATTATTATAATCATTTATTTTTTTTGTAATCACGCTATGGTGTTCGGGGTATGACCTCGTGTCAGACCCGCGTGCTCTTCCGCGGACCCCGTTCTTCCTGAACTTTCCACGCTCGTTTGAATGTGTTGCCATCGTGCACACGACTCTGGCTGCACTAGCCGAAAAGGCTAAGGCCATCCCGTAAGGGAGAAGTTAAGAAGAAGAAGAGAAGTTGGAATAACTCTTCTCTGATATCGTCCCAGTTTCACCCAGCTATTAATCTAAAAGTAAAAAGTTGTTGAACAAAATCGATTTTAAATAATCAAAACACATACTGCCTGTAATCAAGATATCTCCACATTTTATTTGATGATGACTTTATCAACTTTTTTCGAGCCGGGTTTCAGGTTTCAACAATGGTTGGTAGTTGATTTCCTACAAGAAACAGATTAATTATTAGTGGGCATTAACATACTTGAGCCTCAACTACACCTAGTTTATAATTTAAATTATTTAACGAGTACTTACTTATGGGGGACTGGAATTGGTGCCAGCTTCTTATGGAACGCCGTTTTACTATTTATATGTGACGGAAGAAACAAGTTTACCGCTAATGTTAGTTTCTTAATTTTATAATAAATAAAAACATTAGTGAAGCCGTTTAGCGAGCATAATTGTTGCGTATTGCCATTGTGCGAATGTAAGGCGCCACCACTTCGAAAAATACTCTTACTTCAACACCAAGTTTGTTTTTATTTGGAGCAATTGCGTGACCTATCACCTCTAACATATCTAGATGTTGGTGAAAGAAAGACGAATTTTTGCAATGTCCGATTATTGTAATTAACAAACACATTACAAAATCGTATATCAACCAGTAATGCCTAAGTGAAGCATTTGGCGCAACGCTATGATTTTATTTTGGTAGAAACGATGTTTCCAATTATTATATTTTGTTAAATGTTGTTGTGTTAAATGGATAATCAATGCAATGGCTGTATTTTGCTGCAAAAATGGAAAGCAACACATGCATATTGTTTTAATTCGAACTAAGTTTTGCAATACACCGATATTGTGTTAAATGTGGGGATTAGTGTAATAGTCATGCTTTGCTAGAAATAATTTAAGCAATCCATACATATTGGCAATTCTTACAACTCCCGGGTATTGTATGAATATGAAATATGGAATAATAGCAATTGTCATGCGTTGCTGCAAATGATTTAAAGCAATACGTGCATATTGTCAATTGTTACAACACCCAGTTATTGTATTAAATGTGGAATTATTACAATTGCCATGTGTTGTTGGAAATGATTTAAAGCAATATACACATATTGTTTTAATTCTTACAATGCCCGGCTGTTGCTTTACGCCTGGAATTATTGCAGTTACCAGTTACATTGAAGTTATACCTAGTTATTACAGCAATAGTCGCCTATTGCCTGGAATTTGAGCAATACCCGAGTATTGTATTAATAGCGTCCTGCATTTAGCGACTCGCCCTTCCCCTTCCGACGCCGTCGCCCGTCGCCGTCTATCTCCGCCGTAACCAACCTGATATAACGAAATATCCTAAATTTGGGGCGCTGGCCTTGGGCTAAATGCAGGACGCTATTAATACAATATCCGGGTATTGCTCAAATGCAATAGGTGACTATTGCTGTAACTAACTGTAACTTTAACGTAGCTGGGAACTGCAATAATTCCAGGTGTAAAGCAACAACCGGACATTGTAAGGATTAAAACAATATGTCTATATTGCTTTAAATCATTTCCAACAACACATGGCAATTGTAATAATTCCACATTTAATACAATAACTGGGTGTTGTAACAATTCACAATATGCATGTATTGCCTTAAATCATTTGCAGCAACACATGACAATTGCAATAATTCCATATTTCATACAATACCCGGGAGTTGTAAGAATTAGAAATATGTATGGATTGCTTTAAATTATTTGTAGCAAAGCATGACTATTACATTAATCGCTACATTTAACACAATACCGGGTGTATTGCAAAAATTAGTTCGAATTAAAACAACATGCATGTGTTGCTTTCAATTTTTGCAGCAATACATAACTTTAAATTCATCCTTGATTTATGTTTTCCATATAGGGCCGGGATATTCGAAAAATGCCTTTTAAATTAAGACAAAACCTTATGTCTCGATGCAAAATACATTGTGATGGTATTGCACTGTACAAGTTAAAAGCCTTTGCCTTGGATATTAACAGTACCTCAGTGTCGAAAAAATTCATGTCATTTTGACACAACTTCAAGGTAGTGTTCAACAAACGAATGAATGGTTTTGCAAAAATTAGGAACAAATATATTCTTGTGTAAAACCTTCTCTTACTTCATGATTCGTCTAACATCAATACATATTAATTATTTATGTCGGAAAGTTTGCCTAACATTTTAATTAATTGAAGAAATTTATCATCTAGCTTCTGTAAAAAATTATATCAGTATTTTGTGTGGAAATTAGTGTTTACTTCCTACAATACCTTAATAGCATAAGCTAGAGCTATCATCATGTATTGTTGTAAATATTGAATTACCCTTGCCATTGCTCAAAATCGTTAAGGGGGTGTGGTAAACATGCAATTATTACCCCTTGGAACCTACGAATACCAAGAAGTATCAAAATGTTCTTAAGTTAAAAAAGGAAGGAAACAGATTTTTAGTGGGAGGAAAAAGGACGAAAGTATAGTAGTAGTCTTACTTCCTTTCTTCTTAATCATCTACAGCTGAGTACGTTACAATATTCGAAGTTTTCGTACAAAACAATAGGACGATATTGATAAAATTAGAGCAATATGTAGGCAAGTGTGTTTCATGGGCTGTAGGGTTTTGTTTTCATTGATGCTAAGAAGTACATCACACAAACTTGTATGTCTCTGTGAATAAATAGCAAAACGGCGTTCCATAGTATCTGTTTGTTTCCTTTGAAGCGTTTCTTCTTGCTATAGGGTCATTCCAGCTCAATTCGACGGATCGCATCCGCATCGATCTTTCCGATTGGAATGAGATTTTCTTACAATAATCCACACTAGCTTAGAATACCACAGCCACAATAAAACATTTCTTGGATTATTGGTTTTCGAGAAAATTAATAAAAAAAAAAATTTTTTTTTCAATGTATACCTAATGGAAATGAAACTTTTGTCCTACGTCACAACTAAAATAATTGCTACCGCTAATACAATTAATACCAGCTGTTACCAGTAAAGGCTATCCGAAAGGTAATTTTTCAAACTATTTTTGTAGGTATTCACATTGAACTCAAAATTCAAAATACGACAACAGGGGAATTTTTTCGTCTGTGCGTAAGACAAAAGTTTCATTTCCATTAGGTATAGTAACTAGAAATTATTTTAAGACCAGCTATTGATCGCCATCTTTGCTTTCTCGTCTGCAAGTTACTGTAGGTAAAAGGCTCTCCTTCTGAAAAAATTGACAGCCGTCTGCATGCGTTCTGTCAATTTTTTTTCATTTTCCGATTTTTTTATCTTAGGTGTCTTTGAAAATGAGTCAATTGTAATGATGGGTGTTTGTAGTCGTACAAGTAGAGATTAGAAAGCAATCAATGTTTTGTTCGTAAGAATTCATTTCTTTCTGAAAAAAAATTTCAAACATGGCAAAATCACAAAAGTAAGCCTAATTCAAGGTCACGGTACTCCGGTCTCGAAAAATATTTTTCACTTCATTTGGCTTCAGAAGATAAGGTAGGCCTTTAGCAATTGCTCACAAATAATTTCGTTATGCTACCGTGATTTATAAAACTGTAGTGATTATTATTGTAACGCCTGACAATCGCTTGACCATCGCCGTAATAATATTTTATGAATTTTTCTGACAGGACTACATGAAAAAATATGAATACTAATGTCGTTTTCTGTTTATTTTGCAACCGAAAATCGAAAATCTGTTTCATCCTCTGATAAATATTTAGCAAATACCACCTTTTCATTTAGGTACAGTCCCGGTTGGAAGCAATGAAATTTATAACTTTAGCCCTGCAAAGTCGTTGCTCGAGTTCTTTGCTATGCGCTTCCACTTTTTCGCTAGTCACCCAAAAATTTCTGAAAACAAACATTTGAGCCTATACAGGGTGTTATTTTTAAAACTTCCCACCTTGAATATCTTTGGATGTAATAAAGAGATCGAATTGAACTAAACGCTGATCAATCCCGCACGGAGGGGGACACTTGTGCGTATATAGAGGGAATTTTTTCCACTTCCGGTTTAACCGGAAATGGCCTTAACTTTGTTTTTTCAAATGGAATGACACCTTTTTCTCAACGGATTCGGAATCTACGATTTTTTCTGAGTAAGAAGCATGTATCATACTTGACCGGAAGTGCATTCACGGCCACCTTAGACTTTTAAAAACATCGAAGAAATCGGTGAAAAATTGAGATTTTCGAAAAACGCAAAAACACGTCTACTTTAATTATTTGAGGCAAATTCATCTGCCCATCGACATTTTCTTTTTATTTACTTTTTAGTTTTTGACAGATTGTGAGGTAAGAGAAAATTTGATAGAAATAAGAGAAATCAAAAAATGAAATTGCTCAGCTAAATTTGCATCAAAAAAACTAACTAGTGCAGTTTTTGCGTTTTTCGAAAATCTGAACATTTCACCGATTTCTTCGATGTTTTTGAAAATCTAGGGTGGCCGTGACTGCACTTCCGGTCAAGTGTGATACATGTTTCTAACTCAGAAAAAATCGTAGATTCCGAATCCGTTGAGAAAAAGGTGTCATTCCATTTGAAAAAACAAAGTAAAGGTCATTTCCGGTTAAACCGGAAGTGAAAAAAATTCACTCAACATACGCGCAAGTGTCCCCCTCCGTGTGGGATTGGCCAGCTTTTATTACAGCCAAAGATATTCAAGGTGGGAAGTTTTAAAAATAACACCCTGTATGCATAAACTATGGACATTATGGATTAAACATTTTTTAATTTTTTTTAAATTTTAAATCTTACTTGATTCCTTTTATATTGTTTGAAGCGAACTGATAATATAATATAATAATAATAATAATAATAATATATTTATTCATCCATAGGACTAGTAATACACCAGTATCGGATACGTCACAGATTGGTTTTACATGATACACTAGGTACACACAAAGATAACAAGCAACATAGTACCAAGTACAACAGAAGTACATACAACTTGTAGGTATTGAACACAAAATTTACAAATATTAAAACGAAACCTTAATTGATGGCGGGCGCGGTGAGAAAAAAAGAGTCATGTCTAAATTAAAAAAATCATCAAGGTCGTAAAACGCGTGGCAAATCAAGAGCTCCAGAATCTCTGATTTGAATCGGCGAAAATCACTAATATCTCTAATATGAATTGGGAGGCAGTTAAACAATTTGAGTCCCATGTAAATAAACGAACCTTCAAAGGTAGTTGAGCTATGAATTGGGGTGGAAAAGTCCCTATTGTGTCTGGTATTGTATTCGTGATAAAAGCCATTGCGAGCAAACTCGTTTTCCCTGCCCTTAATAAATAACAGGAGTCGAAGAATATAAATACTTGGGACAGTCAACATTCTAAGGCTCTTGAAAGCCAGCCGACAGGAAGATCTACGGGATAGTCCGACAATAGTTCTTAAGGCTCTCTTCTGCAGGCGGAATACCGCAATTCTACAACGCGATGATCCCCAGAATAGTATGCCGTAATCAATTCTTGAATATATATTGGCGTAGTAGTAAGTCATTAGAGTTTCATGATTAGCTACCGACTTTAAGCGGTACAGGGCATAGCATGCACTGGACAGTGAGTAGCAGAGTTTTTCTATGTGCGTTTTCCAACCCATATCAGCGTCTAAGTATAATCCCAAAAACTTCACCCCTTGAGATTGTTTTAAAGATTTGCCATCCAACTTAATTAAGAGACTCTCTGTCGTGTGGCTATTCCGTGGAGTAAAATGCATAAATACAGTTTTTTCTTTGTTTAAAAAGAGTTTGCTTTGATTAAACAAATCACTAAGACGCTCAGCTGAGCTCTGCGCTTTTAAAGCAGCCTCCTGTAAGGATCTGCCACTATATATACAACTATTATCGTCCGCAAACATAACAATATTACTCTCCACCTCCGGTAGTCGGTTGACAAACAGAATAAATAAGAGGGGCCCTAAAACTGACCCCTGCGGAACTCCATATTTCACCGGCTGATGCTCAGACGAACAGATACATTGCATTCACAAAATATTATGACGATGGTCAGGCGTTACAATAATAATCACTACAGTTTTATAAATCACGGTAGCATAACGAAATTATTTGTGGGCAATTGCTAAAGGCCTACCACCTTATCTTCTGAAGCCAAATGAAGTGAAAAATATTTTTCGAGACCGGAGTACCGTGACCTTGAATTAGGCTTACTTTTGGGATTTTGCCATGTTTGAAATTTTTTTGCAGAAAGAAATGAATTCTTACGAACCAAACATTGATTGCTTTCTAATCTCTACTTGTACGACTACAAACACCCATCATTACAATTGACTCATTTTCAAAGACACCTGAGATAAAAAAATCGGAAAATGACAAAAATTTGCATAAAGTAGGCATTGAAAAAAAATTGACAGAACGCATGCAGACGGCTGTCAATTTTTTCAGAAAGAGAAGCTACTACCTACAGTAACTTGCAGACGAGAAAGCAAAGATAGCGATCAAAAGCTGGTCTTAAAGAATTTTTTCAGTCACAATTTCCGTGAAAAAAACATTTTTTCTTAAATTTATTTTCTCGAAAACTAATAATCCAAGAAATGTTTTATTGTGGCTGTGGTATTCTAAGCTAGTGTGGATTATTGTAAGAAAATCTCATTCCAATCGGAAAGATCGATGCGGATGCGATCCTTCGAATTGAGCTGGAATGACCCTATAATTATGTTGTACTCGTGTTCAAATTGGTAAGGACCCATTTCTTTGAGATTATTTGCTTGAAAATCTTTGTAAACTTCCACAAATTAAAGCAAAAGCAGTTCTAGCAGCTCTCTTCTCTTCTTTCGACGACAGTTGACAGATCGAAATGACGTGACAGTTGTCACTCGGAGGCCGGCCGTAATTCAAATCACGGCAAAGTTGCAAATTTGTAGGGTTTTAGTTTCGCCGATAAAACAGAGAACCGTAAAAACAAAATGGCATTTCCGGCAAAAATGCTGTCAAAGAGCCACAATTTTATTTTATTTCTTAAAAAAGGTAAGCGAAGCCACAATTATGTCCCCCGCTTACGGTTAAGCAACTCGTGAGCTTTTCAATGATACTACTTTCGAGCCTATTGTTCACAATAATTTTTGACGTTTTTTCTCTTCAGTATTCGCGAAAATCAGCAAAGTGTCTGACATCTGGTGGCAATACTTTAACTACACTGAGAGACAGGATACGGAAATACTTTTAAACGTCCGTCATCATAATTTCGGCTTACGTCAGTCAGTTGTCAGTTGCGAGGTTAGGTAGTAGTTTTGTTAGGAGACATCCTCTCGCTGTCTCGAAATTTTGTGAATAATTCTGTGGGATTTTACGTTTTGTATACTTAAGGTGCAACATTGTAAATCCAGGAAAACTTGGCTTTTAAAAAATTCACGTATCGATGTCACTGATGTCACCAACTGACACTGTCAGGCACGTCACGCTAGAATTCTCACTTCCGGCTCCCCAATGGGGTGAGACCGCCATTTTGTTACATTTTGTGGTTTAGCAATGCCATTTATTAGCAGCTGATTTTCGCGAATGCCTTTAAGGCAAATTCTATGGTGCCAACTGTAAAGGCGACCGGTGCTGCCAACGTTTTGGTATAATTCCCCTGAAATTAAAGCATCTCTTTATTAACTGCTCGCAGGTGCGACCCTCGACGAGGAAATGAAAAAACGATGCCTGATCCAGGAGGAAAGGATAGACGAACTGGACAAGCAGAACCAGGAACTCCTGGAGAAAGTGTACGAGGCCCAGAAAAAGGAGGAGGAACTCACCAACGTCATCAGCACTGTGGTGGTTAATGCGAGGTCGATGATGGGTTTTTATTGATTTATTTTTTTTTTGGTTTCAGAGTCTGGCTCAGGGCGGTCACATCGATATCAAGGAGGCGAGGGACGTGGATGAGAGTGGGGATAACTTCAGGACTCCCGAGCCAATCGCGAAGAGGAAGATCAAAGTCAAAAGGGAGCTGGACTCCACTTTCACCATGGAGGAGGATCAGGTTGTTTTTTCGTTTTTTTTTTTTAGAATAAAATACCAATGGGGGGTGGGCTCAGCAGTTCGGCCATTAATACATAATTAGCCTTCAACATATACAGGGTGTCCCAGAACTCGCGGAAAATCTGTTAATCGCAGACTCCTGAGCCTAATCTAAGACGAATTTTCCTTTGCGGAAATTGCGAGGGCTCAATAGTTTTTAAATGGGAAGCAATTGTAGTCCGCCAATCAGAATGAGTCTCTGAATTAGACGGTAAAGGTAAAGTAAAAGGATGTAAGATGTTGCTGGGATACACAAAAAAATAATAAAGCGCAAACAATAAGGGATCTTTCACATCCTTATTGTACCTTACCCTTTAATTAAGGGATACATTCTGATGAAAACTATTGAACCTTCGCAATTTTCGCAAAGGAAAATTCGTCTCAGATTAGGTTCAGGAGTCTGCCATCAACAGAATTTCCGCGAGTTCTGGGACACCCTGTATTCATAAAACACAAAATTGTAGCACGAAACTGAACTGCGATTGACATAAGACTGACAATAAGCCCCTATGATGCATGAATTGTGGGTTAGAAATGCTTTGTTTCGTGGATATTGATGATTTCAATAATTCCAGTGCACGAAGGGAGTCTGTCTGTTCAGTGGGTAAAACAGTCTCTCTGTATTATCGGCTCTGTCAGTTTTGAGATTGCTGTGACACAAGAATGACAAATAATCTTGTAAACTAGAATTATTATTTCCAGTAATTCCGTTGGAAATTCACGGAATTCACGGGAAATCCACGGAATTCAGAAAATCTTTGAATCTCTTAAAAACTTAAATTGTCTCAGATCTCTCAGTAAAGATGCAATGTGCAGTTGCTGCTTGGTATCTGACGTTCCGGTTTTTTTTTATTGCTGTTGAAGGAAATTGAGATTACCCGGTATGTCTGTGACAATTCCATAGAAAGATTTATAATCTTTTTTTATGAGGGATGGGAGCCGCATCTTTCATGAAATTTTCCATCTCCAATATGTCTTCATCATTTATATTGGCCAAAGTTGGCGCAGTGCAGCCATTTATCAATAATATAATTTTATCCCTACTAGCTTCAAAAAGGTACCATTATTGACTTATCTTTGAACTGAGAATTCGGTTTTTTTTGCTAGCAAGTGAAAAAAGTACTATATTCACGGTGCTGTAGTCCTAAAAAAGTTTTTGGGTATACGCATTCGCTGATGCCTTTAAAACCGTTGGTAAATGAAACGTGATGACGTTTTTACTGGCGTCGTCATCAGAAGATTTCCGTTTAACCGAAGAATTAGAATTCTTCTTAAAATAATTCAAAAGCGTATATTGCACCTATTTTTACTCATTTCACTTTTCGCACTAGATTTAATTCAAAATATAAATGATCAACCCCGTTTTAGCGGTCAAGTGATAGCAGGTAACCTGGGGTTGAGGCCAAGCATAAATTAGCCATCCGCCCGGTCAGGGTCATTAGCTGGGGTTTTCCCCAACCCTCTGTTAAGCAGTATAGGTCGGACTACAGCACTGTATATTCACCACGGTAGAGAAGACTGCTTTAACCCTCGCGCGCTTGTGCATTATCTGCCATTTGAGGTTAGACTGATTATATATATAGACCGGTATGAATAAACGGTAACAAAGCCTTTGCTCATAGTTCTATCCTTTTCTCGTGCACGAAAATCTTATATTTGTATCCTTTATTAATGTAAGTATGAGCATCTTGTAACACTTTATTTATACCAGCCAATATTATTTAAATCTACGTTAACATGCATAAATTTATAACTAGTTTTATAAAATAGGTCATTATTTGTCTTAAAAATGCAGCCTCGCCTTTGAATGCTGTTAGTTCAACGAGAAATAAATGTTCTGCGGTCCACCCACATGACACTTAAACGGTATAATAATGCGCATGCTCACATTTTTATGTTGACACATCGTGTGGAAATCCACGGAATTCCTCTGAAATTCCTTATATTCTTCTGGAAATCACGAAATTTTTCTGAATTCCTATGGCTTGTACACTAGAATTCCTCAGTTGTACACCATTCGGGTAAGAAAGTAATGGTTTTCCATTACAATTACTAAAAAAATTTAACGCATTACAATTACAAATTACTATTTAAAAAAGTAAGTAATTTCATTACTTCCGACCACTGGACGCACCCAATGACGAGTGGTCTCAAATTTTTCGTGTTCGGCTGGCTGCTACCTACACGGAAATAAAAAACCCACGCGATGGGGCGGTTCCAGCCGTTTCTCTGCTGTCCATTTTTGACAGGGTTGGGTAAATGTCGCAATATTTGATTTTACGACATTTATTACATTGGTGACATTTTCATATGTCGCAAAATTGTCGTAAATGTAGCAAAGGTAGCAAATTCTAGGTAAGTGTCAACATTTAAGGTTATGTTTTCGTACAGAACAGAGTGCAGAACAGACAAGTTGTTTGTTGATATTAAGGATGTTAAATCTTTGAAACAGTAATGATTATTGTTTCAAAGTTAAATAAGTATAAATTAATCTTAAAACAACCAAAGTTACGGTGCATTGAAGAAAACTTTTAGTTTATGTAGCAAATTAACAAAGGACCCTTCACCCTATACGTTAAGGGCGAATTCTCGGCCCAGTCGAAAATGACCAAATTATTTTTTTTTAGTGTAAGTGGGACCAGATGTTTGCTAAAGTAATGTTATAAGTCGAGAGTAACAATACAGGGTGCCCCAACACCGATGTGCAACGTATTCATGACCCTTCATTTTGAAGCTATCGTTTTTACAAAAATACAAGCGCGAAGGTATCCCCCTGTACATGCGGAGCTGATCAGCGTTTATTTCATTTCAATATCTTTTTTACGTCCGAAGATATTCAAGAAGCAAAGATTTTAAAAAAAAACTGTATATCTTGAAAACGAAAAATTACTCATTAATTTTTTTTATGGGCATGAATTATAATCTCCTGAATCGATTAAGACCAAATGCAAAAAAATTGGCCCAAGCAGTCACACTTTAAATTGAACCTGCATTTCAAGATGGCGATGTCAAAATTATGTAATATGAATAGGAATCCAGGATGGGCCTATATTGTTGCTTAAATCAGGTTGTTATGTGTCATATATGAAATAGCATGATGTGAATTATCTGCAAATTCACATTATGGTTATCTGTTCGTACTACACGGCAAGAAATCAGCTTGGTTTTGAGGCAAATTGCATAGGATAATATACTTAAAATTACTGATTTTTGAAAATTTATATTTTCTTAACTAAAAATTACTCTTCTTTTATTTTTCAAGGATTTATTAATTGAGCACTCCTCTTTCCAAAACTACAAAAAAAAAGAAAATTCTCCCAAGCAGTAACTAATGACTAGGGCCCTTTGATGCAAGTTTGCAATGTCGCAAATTACATTTGCTACCGTCATAAATTGAGTCGCAAATGTACAATTTGCGACGGCCCCAACCCTGCACTTACCTAAAATTTGCTACATTTGCGACACATTTCAATAAGGGTTTTTAGTATAGGAAGGTCCTTTTCTAATCGTGACGACGTAATTGGTGCTTGAGCTCAGGTGGTACATTTCCTATTGCGTGTCTCTAACAATTTATCTCTTTACGCGCCACCCCTGCAAGCGCACTATGCGCAGAAGCCACGCGCACATCTTCCGTCTTTTTGTACTAAAACCCCTTATTCTCTCCAGATAAACGATTTGGACGTGGACGACCTCCAGAAAGATCCAGACTGGAGGATGACTCCCGTGGGAAAATGGCTGATGGCGGAGAAGAGAAAAGGGGACACATCGAAGCGCACCTCGGACGGTAGTTGCTTATGTCAAAAGTCCAACTGCTCTAGGAGATGCGGCTGCAGAAGGACCAACACCGCCTGCTCGGACAGCTGCAAGTGCTCCCAAGAGACGTGCACGAACAGGAGCGCCGTCGAAAAGGTACCCTCGAACATGTTTCAACACGTCACTAACAGGCGTTTGCAGGTTTCAGAGTCCGGAGAGGACAGCCAGATGAAACGACAAAGGTTTGTTTGCTTTTGTGACCCGTCACTCGGGCGGAAATAAATAATTTAATGCATGTTGCAGTTGTAGTTTGAGTCGGTGCAGGAAGACGAGGTAGCGGGGTGTTTGTATGTCGTGCGTAAATTGTTTTTTTTTTCCTGTTTTAATTGTTGTGGTTTTTTATTGCAGAGTGACGAAGAGGAAATTCTTTTCGCTGACTGACGAAAATGAAGGGATTTGATTTAAAGATGAGACTGATAATTTTAATTTATGTGTTATTAATAAAGTTTGTAATTGCACCAGTTTGGAAGGTTTTATGACATGATCAACCGCGATCTCCTTTTGGCAAAGTTGCAGTACTACCAGATAGAAGGCGCAGCACTGAGATGGTTTTACAGCTACCTATCAAACCGTACACAGTTCGTTAAAACGGACTCTGACATCAAATAAAATTGAAACTAAATTAGGGGTACCGCAAGGGACGGTGTTGAGTCCAGTCCTTTATTGTCCGTATATAGCTGATTTCCCCACGTCGTCGTTGCACAACTGGAGTGCTCACTTTTACGCCGACGATATACAATTGTATAAATCCTGCAAGCCAGAGAATTCTAATGAACTGCTGGAAGAACTTCATTCCAATCTAGAATTGGTCAAGGAACAATGGACTTCAACTTAATGCCAAGAAGACTAAAATTATGTGTATCGGCAACGTCCAGTGTTTAAAAAAACGACCAATTGAGATGACACCAGTGACAATGGATCGCGAGACTGGAAATCTGCGATAGTGCAAAAAACTTGGGCGTAGTGATCGATAAAAATCTGAACTTCGAGCAAGATCGGAATATGTTACTCCAAATTAGAAGCCCTATATAAATTCAAAGACATTCTCCCCTCCAGCATTAAATGGCGGCTTGCAAACTCCCTAATTTTATCGCATATTGACTACGGAAGTGCTGTGTACTTTAGTTATCTAACGAAGTCTGTGAAACACAAATTGCAGATGTTTAAGATTTTCTTTTTCTGTACCCTATGCAGATCATGTAACACCTCACTATAACAGCCACAACATACTCAAATTAGAATATAAATACATGTACATTTTCGGAGTTCTGGTTTTTAAACTGTTAAAATATAATGAACCGAAATACTTAGCCGATCTTATTGTAAATCAAAGACAAAGTCATGATGTTAATCTTCGCAATTTATACACTCTAGTTATTCCTAAACATAATTGTGAGAAATATAAGAACAGCTTTATCTACAAGGTGGTCAAAATGTACAACGACAATCTACATATGTTTCTCAACCTTAATCAATCTGTAAACGTTTTTGGTGTCGGACTACAACGTGCCCTGTATCGTGTGCAAGTTTCGAACTCTTTAGGGCTGTGATCTCATTAATATTTTGCCATATTTCTTGTATTTAACTTGTATTTGTACTTAACTGACTGTATAGCGCTGGGTGAAAAACGGCTCTGCCGACCCCAGTTGCTTTTGGATCTTATTTGTCCAATAAAGTTATATTATTATTATTATTATTATTTGTCTGGCAAATTATACGTTAAGCTCCATACACCTACTTTTACAAGCAATTCTAGGATAAACGGCAATTTCACTTTCTAAAATAAGTCCAAGTCTAACGTGGTTTAACGGACTGTCATGTCGTGCAGAAAAAGCCAACGTAAGATGTAGTGTAAAAATTTCATGAAACTTATTTTTTTGAAATATTTCATTAAATATGAAAGATATTCTCTAACTTTGGTCCAGTTTAAAAATTCATAACAATTAATATTTTTTAATTACAAATTTAAGTAGGTACAACCCACAAGT
Organism: Pycnomerus fuliginosus; assembly: GCA_963924575.1. Classification (NCBI taxonomy): domain Eukaryota; kingdom Metazoa; phylum Arthropoda; class Insecta; order Coleoptera; family Zopheridae; genus Pycnomerus; species Pycnomerus fuliginosus. The sequence goes on along the minus strand of OZ004624.1, from coordinate 15,423,637 downwards.
TTCAACACTACTTTTTAATTATAGTATAAGAAATTCGTCAAAATTTAGAACAATGTTAGGCATTTTAACAAAAGAAAAAAAAACTTTGGAGATCTCCAAATCTTTAGGTAGGTATGTGCTCATCTGCGAAAGCACAGTACTATTTCTGGAAAATTTCCCCATTTTTGAAGTTATACCAACCTCGGTGGTGGGTGGAACGTCATTCACATGTCATGTCGATTCATTTTGCGCGCGTTTGTTAATAGTATATTGTATATTTAGAGCCGAAAGTGTAAGATTTCCGCACGAGAGTGCGGAAATCGCACTTTCGGCTCGAAATATACATACTATTTTTCCTATTTTTGTGCAAAAAAGCCATAATAGAGGCTCTTGTAGTCTTATTTTGAATGAATCTGCATTAATTCAGAAGGAATCAGCTTGCTGTGCAATCTGATGATGGCATGGTAACGTAATTGTAAGATAAACAAAAACGTCAACTTTTTGCAAAATTTAATTTTTGCGCTCAAATATGAATGAAACTTTGGAAGAAATGGCCTGCCCATCTGAAATAGAAGAAGAAGCTGCAGCAGCAACCATGGATTTATTGCCAGTTAAGTCGCGGGAAAGGTACGAACTGGCGTACACCCAGTAATCTATGCACCCAGTTCAGTGAATGGTGCAGAGCGAAGAAGGTTATGATCCTCAACGAAAAGGTATTTTTGGCATATTTTTCCGAAAAGTCAAAAACCAAGAAGTCTTCCACACTTTGGTGCACCTACTCAATGTTGAAGGCAACTTTAAACGTGAAAGAAAACTGCGATATTAGCAAATATAATAGGTTAATCGCATTTTTGAAACGTCAAAGCGATGGTTACAGACCAACGAAGTCGAAGATTTTTTCCAAAGAAGATTTGGACACATTTCTTAAAGATGCCCCAGATGAGCAGTATCTTATGATGAAGGTGAGGGCAACACCATTTTTAAAGAAATATTCATTAATTTTATTAATTTAAGGTTATTTTTATTATGGGAATTGCCGGGGCTCTTCGCCGAGACGAATTGAAAAAAATGAGAGTAGACGACATTGAAGACCTGGGGGCCCTTTTAATAGTGAAAATTCCAGAAACTAAAACAAAAATTCAACGCACATTCACGATTACGCAAAATTCTCAGGCCGACATAAATATGTTAGAAAGGACCCCGCACTTTTCTTATGGAAATTGGGTTTGGGTCAGATTTTTTTCAAAAAAATATATGTTGTAGAGCACGACTCCCTGAGTAATTGTCACCGTTGCGCCAACTTTGTGGACCTCACCGTTTCTCACATATGGAGGGTTGAAGATGAGAGGGTGGTAAGGCACAGAGTTAAAACGAATGTGAAATCCGCTGTTTTCGCCATGGTCAACACTGCATATTGTCAGAACAATAAGCAGGACATCTTTTGAAAGTCATTGAAGATCGTCATTCTTGTTATTTCTTGAGTATATTCAATGCTATTTTAACACCTTCTGGGCTGTCGTTAATTTGGGTCAGATTTCTTTTATTTTTTATTATATGACACCTCAATGCATGTAGTCTCTCGATGATTTTTCAAAAGTTACTTCGCCCTTACCTCTTCGAAGGAGTAGGGTGCAAATTCTACATTTGTTGTGCCTGGAGAAAATCTTCAACTAAGCAAAGTTTCACCGTTTTCAAACACTTCTATGCTTGGACATGGTTTAATAAGAAGTAATATATTATGATAGCAATTTGAAAAATATTTCCTTTCTTAATTTCAATACGCGTACCACTAAAAAAGTCCTACACTTTGTATGTAGGTCATACCTTCACTCTACGCCTTAATTACTTGAAGAGGTAAGGACGACAAAACTTTTGAAAAATTCTCCAGAAACTAGATGTATACAGGCATGATATATTAAAAAATAAAAGAAATCTGACCCAAATTAACTACAGCCCAGAAGGTGTTAAAATAGCATTGAATATACTGAAGAAATACCAACAATGGCCATCTTCAATGAGTTTTAAATGATGCCCCGCTTAATGTTACGACAATATGTAACGTTGACCATGGCCAACACAGCGGCCTTCACATTCGTTTTAACTTTATGCATTACCACCCTCTCATTTTCAAACCTCTATATCTAAGAAACGGTGAGGTCCACAAAGTTGGCGCAATGGTAACAATTACTCAGGGAGTCGTGCTCTACAACATATATTTTTTTGAAAAAAATCTGACCCAAACCCAATTTCCATAAGAAAAGTGCGGGGTCCAATTTACAGGAAATATGCTTCTCTTCGTCCATCCAAAATGAATGATCGCAGCTTTTTCATTAATTTTCGAGAGGGAAAATGCACCTGCCAAGTTGTTGGGATAAATACCATTGGGAAAATTCCAAGTCAAATTGCCGCTTTTCTCCAATTACCAGAGGCAGCCAGCTATACGGGTCATTGTTTCCGCCGATCTTCGGCAACACTGTTGGTGAATAATGGAGGAGATTTATTGAGTTTGAAACGACATGGGGGGTGGAAGTCATCAGCGGTGGCCGAAGGTTATCTAGCCGATTCTATTGAAAATAAGAAGAGAATTTCCAACCAGATTCTTTACAAGGGTGCTCCTGAAACGGCGGTAGTTCCTTCTTCGAGCAAACAGGAAACAGCAACCATCCCAGAAGCCACTGCAGCACCTAAAGCTCCAATATTGTCTGGGAATCAGGACATTTCAGTGTTGACCAATTTAAATAACACTCTAACTAATAATTGTGCTAATATTTCCTTACCATCTGGAATTAGTATTAGCAACTGTACAAATTCTTGTATTACTTTAAATATTGTTCTTAAATAGTTTGCATATTTTAAAATTAAAAGAAAATGAAAATAAATTGTTTTCATAAAGTGTGCGGAAAAATGAATTTCCGCACGCTTTTAATTTTTCCGCACCTTTATGTTATTTTCCCACCCGTGAGTGGAAATTGCCTACTTTCGGCACACATTTTAGTGCCGAAAACAGTCTTTTTTGCACAAAAATAGGAAAAATAAGTTTCATGAAATATTTCAATGAAATGAAATTTATTTGAAATATTTCAGCTTTACAACACTAGGAAGATGTACAGGGTCTTTTTTTATTGGAATATTTCCTTTATTACTTACACTATTTGACTCAAACAGGTTGGTAGATCGTACCCCCAAGTTTTGTTCTGGAGCTTACTCTCAGCGATCACCGTTGGATCTTAAGTGCTGTGGATGCAACTTGCTGTATTTTAAATGGGACACTCGGTATATTCTTACACGGATCGATAGTGAATTTTCTTCTGATTTCATTGATATAGGGTAGTTGATATCTGGGGTTGATAGTTTTCGAGAAAAAAAATTAAATTTGAAATAATCGGACCATTAGAATCTACGAGAATGTCTAAATGAAAATGGCAATAATTTTGAAATTTTGAATTTGTAATGTTTTAAGGTGAATAAATCAGTTACTTACCTACTATGATACTAAAGAAGGTTACAATTTTCTTAGAATACTCTCAGACCTTCACTACAAAAAGATATGACAATTTAAAAGTGGGACAATAATAAAAAAAGACCCTGTACATCAATGCGATTGGTGTCCCTGTACTCCCTGTAGATGTTTATTTTGTTGTGGGTGTTAAACCATTTCAGCTACCAATTTCTTTCAAGTGCATACTTAAACTTTTGTTTTGAAAATATTTTAAAATGTACAGAGTGGCCCAAACACTTTTGACAATTCGAAGTTGACTTTTAAATGGAATGCCTGGTATGTTTTAACATATTTACAACCCCTTTAGGAGCCTTTGTTCATCCCTCAAATATTGCGGCGGCTTTTGACTAGGTACCTCTATGTGTTTTGGGAACAAAAAATATTTTTTAAAAAAATTAGAGCTTACGTCACTATACTTAAAAATTCCTCATTTACACGAGTGCAGTTTTTATAAGAAAAAAAAAAGCAGCAGAGAAGCGGCTGGAATCTCGCCAACGCGTGGATCTTCGATTTTCGTGGGACAAAAGTTGAGTGCCTTCATGAAATTTTACAACACTAGTTATGGAAAAAAAGAGAAAAAAAACTTGCTTAAACTAAAATTTAACAATGAGCAACTACCCAATAATTGCACGCGGAGGTATAGTTTTTTTGAGCTAAAATTTGGAAAAAGGTCGAAAACCGTCTTTATGTTGATCTATGATTATAAGGTGAGTGTTCACTTGGCCGATTGCGGATTTGCTGAACGGTCCACGATTAGTCAACTTTTGAAAAAATGTAAACATTTCCAGAAGTTGAGCAATCAAATCAAATCCGCGAAAACTCACCTTTAGGGTTAAAAAAACGCTTATTGACATCTGGGGGTGCGTTCACAAAAGATTACATTGTAGTGTAATAGCAACGTAACGTAACGTAATTTGAATGACATTTGGATTGGAGCGCAAAGAGTAATGTTGAACTGTTAACGGACTCTGTAACCATTTTATCTGCTATTCGTAAATAAGCTCAATCATACATACGTCCATATTAGCTGCTTCCGAAAGCTGATCGCGTTTATGGCCCATTGCCCGAAATTATTGAGCGAAAACTTAAAATTATTTGCCATAAAAGTTGAGATGAAGTCATGTTATGTAAAATATCATGTTCTTTTGACATTTAATGGTTTACATCATCTTTCACCGCACGCACAAACTCTGTGGCTCTGTGATTATTACCGTGGTCGTCATCAAGGTAATGGCTGGTATGAATAAAGTGTTACAAGATGCTCATACTTGCATTAATAAAGATGTAAATACCGGGTGGCCCATTCAAGACGATCCAGTCGTAATAACTTTTGAACGGAATAAGATATCGACTTGCGGTCTTCGACAGATTCCTTAGCATTATGGGGGACATGTTTCGCCATAGCTTTGACCTTGTTCAGTTTGCGCATTTCACCCCCACCCCAACCAACGTCAAAATCTTAAATGTTAACACACCCCGTGTCGTATATCAAATGAAAGCCCTTGGAAAATGCTATTCACTGTTCTAAGTAGTTTGAGAATTTAGCGAAAAAAATCCGTGAAAAGTTTTGAAAAATTCGATGAAAAATTTGTTGATATGGTGAGCTAGAAATGTGACTGATTAGATGTCTAGTGAGTTTTATTTGGTATTAGCTTTTTTGGAGCATTAATTTTAGCTGTTCCACACGGATCAACGAGAGAACCAATAGTGACCTATCCAAACAAAGCTAATAACGATTAAACTCGCTAGCCATCTAATCAGTCACATTTTTAGTCCACATATCAACAGATTTTTCATCGAGTTTTTCAAAACTTTCCACGGAATTCTAATTTCAGTAAATTCGAATACAGTACATTTTTGTCTCTAATATGAAAACGGTTCGCTAAATTCTCAAACTACTTAGAACAGTGAATAGCATTTTTCAAGAGCTTTCATTTGATGTATGACTCGAGGTATGTTGCCTTTTAAAATTTTGATGTTGATTGGGGTGGGGGTGAATTGCGCAAACTGAACAAGGTCAAAGCTATGGTGCGACATGTCCCCCTCAATGCCAAGGAATCTGTCGAAAACCGCAAGTCGATATCTTATTCCGTCCAAAAGTTATTACGACTGGATCGTCTTGAATGGGCCACCCGGTATAAGTTGTTCGTGCACGAGAAAAGGATAGAGCTATAAGTAAAAGCTTTGTTACCGTTTATTCATACCGGCCAATAACTTTGTAACACTGGTAAAACTTTGAACGCTTGTAATAATTACAGAGCCGCCATTTAAGGAATTTGTGAACGTTATTTTTGTTACAGAGTGTGTAGCATCATTGTACAATGTAACACACGAACGCACTCTAGCTCAGAGTAAACTCCGCTGACGTCACAAGGTGAGTTCGGGAGGCACGCTCCGTGTAACTCTTTTAACTCCTTTGACTCGGCAACCGTTCGGGAGCAATTCGGGTGAGGGCAGAGTTTGCAGCTGGGCCGTTCGGGACTGCATGATCTGCGTACGGTCGATTAGCTCAATGTGCACAACCTCAGGAGACGGAGTGAATCAAGGTGCTGGTAGTATGTGGTGAGGATAAGCATTTTCACCTGTTAATTCACGTTCACTTACCGCAATGGAAGAAATAAACCGTGAAAAATACGTCTGGGTGATAAATGAAAACGATGAAATAATCGTTCCAGGACGAGAAGTTGTTTATTAAATTAAATAATATTCTCTGGTGATGATGATCCATGCTATCCCGAGTTTAGCCAGACAAAGTTTAACTTAACAATTGAAAAAAGTAAGGTTGGGATTCTGTCTGGCTCCATGCCGTTCGGCAAGTTCAGACACCGGAGCGTACGCTTCGCGCTCCGTCGTCACGTGACTTCGGCTCCACTCCTTCTCTGCTCATGCTCCGCTCTGACTCAACTCGACCTCCCGAACTCACCTACAGAGTAATCACACGCTACCCACCTTCACCCGCATTTCTGAACGCGCCCTAGAGTACGCGTTAGCATCTTGACGTATGGCGTGTCTGTCATGTTTTGACGTTTCTGTCATGTTTTGACGTGTGTTTATATTTTTGAAAAATCATCTTGACCGTGAGAATAAAAACAGTAAGAATGGGGTCCTATGACGAGTGGTGTGAGGAAAGGATTTCCAAATTAATGAACGAAGACGTACGTCTCCCCATTCTACAGGAACTGAAGGAATTTCTTTCGACCATCCCCCGAGAGGACATCTCCAGGACTGCGAATTTCCTGCGCCTCCCCGTTCTCTTCGACTGCTTAAACGACTCCAACAAGTATTTGAATTATATTAATGATGTCAAAACTATAATAAAAGTTGTAATTTTAGTGAACAAGTCGACCTGACCTGCGAAGTGCTCACGATTTGCATGTCGAACCTGAACCTAGGGGAGAGCACTAATAAATATGGGACGTTCCTGGAAAGGGCCCTAAACCATCCCTTTCCTGCTGTCAAGTTAATGGCTCTGAATGAAATCAAACGGAACATAGGGAACGAAGATATCCTTGTTGATCTTTGTAAACGAGAGTCTTTGATGATCAACATAATCCAATGTGTCTCAGATGATGACGTTGGAGTGGCTAAAAAAGCGTGTGAAATTTTAACCAAGTTGGGATTATCCAGTTCCGGGATTAAATTACTTGCAAATCCGGAAATTTTGAAAACTTTTCATGAGATTATGTCGTCAGAAATCGTACGTCTAAGAGTTTATGAGGTATGTGGGAATAATACCAGTAGATACAATGTGAGGGTTCCGACCCACTTTCATGGTCATTTGGTTTATTAGCGCCCTCTGATGTTAAAATGTCGTTTCACTAGGAGGCGCTATAGCGTAGGAATAATACAAGTAGCAATGCTGTGAGAGTTCTAGGCCATTCGATTTATGGCAACTCTGAAACTTTGTTCATTAGCGCCCTCTGATGTTAAAATTTTAGTTCGCAAAATGTGATATTAGAGAGTACAAGTGGATGTACTGTGAGAGTTCTAACCCACTTTCAAGGTTATTCAATTTATGACCACCAGACGCTTCATTACCGTTTTCTGGTGTTGTTAAAACGTCATTTCGCAAAATTTGATGCTAGAGGGCGTTTCGGAGTTCTCATAAACTGGTCTAGAAATCCCTCATTCCTACATGTAAAGTGAGCTAGGTGACACATTAAATATTAAGCGTCTTAAAACTGTGTTTTTGTAACCTTTTTTTATAAGTTTTAACAACCTATTTTAGGCACCTGTTCCGAATTTTTGACGACCTAAAAATCCAGTCTCTAATATATCACAGTTCTAGACCACTTTCAAGGAAAAAACATACCCCACGTGTGACCCCTCCTTTTCACTAAATCGACCGCAACTAAGCTAATAAAAAACTTTCTTTACATGTTTGAATGAAGCGTCACGAGTCACAACTGAAACAGATTTAGCGTCCCATTCTTAATTTTCTTCTAATTTTACCAATTTCGTATCTTCTACACCTCGTGCCGAGATGTTAATGGCTAGCAACATCACTAAATAAACACTACTCTGCATAAATCTTCAAAAGACGTAATTAATTTTGAATTTTAATTTTCAGGTGTTTATAGGCATCAGCGTGCACTCTGTCGATAATTTTAACATAGTAAAAACTTCCATATTTCCCCAAATTATGGAGGAATTGGACAACAACGACGTTTTATTAAGACTGAACGTTTTGGAGCTTCTATCCCAACTGGGTAACAGCAAACACGGTTACGAGTATCTGCAATCTACCAACGTCCTGAAAAAGTTATCGGCATTTCTCGAAAGCGACGATACCGTTTCATTGCAATTGTGTGAGCCAGGTACCGATTTCAAAAAAATTAAATTCTTGTTGAGCTGTTTTTTTTTGAAGGGATTTTAAAGTTTTTTGGAAACATCGCGCATTGGAGGCCCATCGAAGTTTTGGAAAAATATCCGAATTTCGTTCAAAAGCTGTTCAACAATCTCGACAGTAGTGATTTTACGGTTGTTGGTGTTTCCTTGGACACTTTGGGGCATATTGGTCAGGTCAATGACGGAAAGGTGGCTTTGGATGCGACAGGTGAGTTATGGTGGCATAGCAATAATTGACAAAACGCTGTTTTTCGAAAAACATTTAGTTCCCCAAAGGGATCAGTGCATAGACGACAAGTGCCAATTGTGTATATGCAACGGTCCCTGTGGGGAAGTGTTCTCTGATAACGAGAAAAGCAACATTTTTGAGGCTTTTTCGCAGAAAATTTCACAGAACAACCTCAAAACGTGCCTCGCAAGAGTTTCTAAGTAAGTGAGGCACTCAAAAGTAAGCCCTTTTCATAAATAGGGGTGTTACAGTCTCCACATCGACTCCCCCTTCCGTGTGATAAACCTGCCCGAGTCAGGAGTCTTTCTAAATTGTAGAAAAAAGTACCCTATGTAGTCTATGCAATGGTCCCTTTAGGGAAGCCTTCAAAATTCAATTTTTTTAGTTTTGCTACCAAATTTTCCCCAAACTAGAGGCGGCGTGAACATTTAATGGTTCAGAGCAGCCTCCAGTAGCTTTCACTTGCAACGTCCCATCTAAAGTAGCTTATGATGTGCCCAAATTAATAGAAAATCTGTAGTATGGAAGTAGAGGATACAAGACGAAGATTTTTGAGATTCGTGTATTTACTTTTGACACTGATCACTCCCAGGGACCCTAGTTTTATACCACAGCACAAAGCCTCAAAAAGATGAAATTGATGTCTTTTAGAAAAAATGTCTTGATATACTTGTATACGTGTACTATTGGTATTAATAGTAGTAATTCCACGTATTCGCATGTAATCCTGTTAATGGTAAAAGTAATCCGCATATTCCTCTGGTAATTTGGTACTTCAGTAGTAATTCTAAATGTAATCCAAGAAATTCTATAAGTAATCCTAGTAATTCCAACAGTAATTCTGCCAGTTCTCTTTTATAAACTGAATTAAGAATGGTGAATCGCATGGAACAGCTGATCGCGTTTGTAATGCGCATGCGCAGTGGTTGAACACGTTTGGTAATTCCAAAGATAATTCGTGTAATTCACGAGCGTAATCTAAATAATTCTAGTAATTCTGAATATAATTTTTGTAATTCCACGGTAATAATAACTCTAATTTTGGTAACCTTAACTTGTACACCTAATAATCCTGTTAGTGAATTGCCCCTCGAAATGTCTGTCTGGGATAGCGTTCAATGATAATGTTAGGCAACCAAATATACTAATTTATCGTTCACGCAAGGGGCAGTTTGGGGAGCCCGATTTGGACCAACCCAGTGGTTAGCCGAGATCAGAACCATGTTCCTCCCCAAAGTGACCTTTGCATGCTTTTTTTAAATATCTCTCAAACGCAATGTCCTAAAATCATAAAAATTTGATCTACGAAATCAGCGCATACAATACTTTATTACTTTCCCTTTCAAATCAAATTCAGATTCTTCTTCTCCCGTCTATCTTTCATTTCTGTCCTCTCCTCCCTCCCCTCTCCTTATTTCCCTCGCCATCCATTCTAGTCCCGTTCCCCTTTCGTTCAATATACATTTTCTCTCCCTTCTTCTTCTCTCAATCTCTCATTCCCTCGCACTCTGTCAGCATATGTTCTATCGTCTCTTTTGCTTCTCCACTTACTCTGCATACTCTTCCTTGCTCTTCAACTATCTCTTTAACTGTTAAACGAACAATTTTTTTCAATATTTTTTTCCCGAGTTCAGCACCCCAACAAACATAGAGTGATGCAGTTTAAGAATTTTCACCATATTTTGGGGTACTCGGCCCCACTGTGCCATTGGCTGGCGGGAGGCAAGATTTTGACAATTGCTGAAAAACCCCGTTTTTATTAATTTGTAATGATCATTAGGGTGGGAAGAGGTAAAAATTTAACAACTACCGAAAAGCGCCGTACACATTTTGCATTAATTTGTTTATTTCAGGCGAACTGATGGAAAACACCATCAAAACAATCACGAAATCCCTCCCCTCGATGACGACCGATATCAAAATTCGCGCCTTTTCGTGTCTGGAGAACCTCGTTCGCGTCATAAATCCCAACCCCCAAATCCTGTCCATCGCCAGGAAATGGTACAATCTCTTCGATGACGAACCCACGGAATTTATTTTCAAATACGCCAGGAACCCGTTTGCGGAAATTCGATTGGGAGCCTTGGGGGTCTTAGGGGCTGTTGCGGGGCAATCTTGGGGAGCGGCGGTGATTAAAGACACGCCCGGTATTAATTGTTGTGTTAACCGAGTATTGTAGTCGAAAAAGAAATAATTTCTCGACTGCAATAACTACTCTACTGTTTAATTTTATAAATCCCGTTGTAGGTTTAATGGAATTTCTGTTGGATAGAGCTGTGGAAAAGACGAAAGAGTGCAAGGAGGCTAAATACGGAATCGTGGAGGTGCTGTCTTGTAGTCAAGTTTTTGATTTGCCGACCTTGAAAAGACTGCAATGTTTTGTTAAGGAGGGACCGTTTTACGTGCACACAGTGATGGAAGTGGCCGTTGAGCAAAATGACTAACTTAAGTTTAATAAAAATGATTTTCTTTAAAATGTTTTGCTTATTTTCTGAACCCTTATTTATAAAGTTGAAAGGAGTGTATGGGATAAGCCACCATTTTGGGCCAAATATCAGGTTAAATGAAATACCCAGATAACACAAACACATACAATGAATGAACAATGGATATTCATCCATGAATATGCGAACTTAGTATGTACATATATCCACACTATACATTGTGAATGACCCATGAACATTCTGTGTATCACCAAAATGTTTTTTTGGTACCTGGTAGCATCAAAATACATCCACCCGAGTTTCATAAGAATATCAAATTGATATACCTATGAAGTACATATGGATATTAGATAAATAATTTCCATGCATGAAAATACACAGAATATTCATGGGATATCCATTTTTCACATGAATATACAGGGATAAACACAGTGTATACCATGGACAGTCCTAAAATGTTCAGTAAGCTATTTTATGTATATTTCCTGAGCATACAAGACTATTCACGGCATAATTGGCGTACACCACTTGAAGAAGGAAATGAATAACGTGGCCTCAGGCCTGTGGATACCACGTACCATTTCAAGTTCTCAGCACCAGGCACCAATCTGAATGATAAAATGATGTTATAATAGTGTGGTTAGATCTTGCAGTAAGCTTTATACCATTGAGAGGTTTTATGCGCAGCTAATTGTTCTATGCGCGCCATCTATCGGCGACAAACTTCAACCTGGATATGAGTCGCATATTCTGGATTTCATTTGGATATTCATTATAACGAGTGTCATGTATGTACACCGCATGTTCAGGTGACTTCGTATGAATATTGCATTTAAATACATGTAACCATACGAAACGTTATGTGGTGAAAATATGGCGAGGCAACTCCAGGAATATTCAGATGTTGATTTGACATACGAATGCATTTCAGAATATTCCTGGAGATGATATGAACTTATTCTTCCCGCATGAAAATGTTCATGGCAAATACATATAATATTCGGTATATTCTGAATACAAAATGGACATTTTCTGAATATTCAGGGAATGTCTTGTGCTATCTGGGTACTATATCTCTTTACACGTGCAAAGTCATATTAACAAAGAAAAAAGAATGAAAATAGGGTACCATGAAGAAGAAAACCCATAGAGGGTAGGTATTGAAGTTTATAGGGTTACTGCACTTGCGTCAAGTTGAAAATAAAGTTCAATTAAGCATAAATGTTCAATTTTGTCTTATTTCCAACAGTGTTTTCAAAATACCGCACACGTGATTTTTTGTGCATAGTTTCCTTATGTGTTCTAGAGTATCATATGCCAAAATGGCATGTGCGGTATTTTGAGAACTAGATGGCCCATGTCCAAGTTCTAATCCATACACCCCTTGGGCCGAAGTTTTAAACCGGGCAAACTGCCCCACTGTCCAGGGTGCCCCACTCTCCTACCCCATTAGAAAAAAGACAATATGGTTTTTTGGGCAGGTAGGTATAAGTACGCAATTGTTTCTCATAACCAAAGTGAAAGTGCATTAAATTTGCAACAAAATAAGGATATAAATAGTTGCTTTCATAAAAATTTAGATTGAGGAAAAAATCAATTGAAAAACTTGAGTTTTTCTGAAACGGCGAATCAGGGCTCTTTCTATTCTTTTACAGCGTTTGTCTAACAAAATTATTGCTACATGGAATGCAAAGATAGTTATTACCAAAGAATGTGGGTTATGGGTGTATCGGACAATTAACCATGCAAGTTTGTTATTCTTCTTGTATTGCCAATACAACGCTTTGGATTGTCCAATACTTCCATAACCTACATTCTTTGGAATGAATCAGTTATTTGATTACATTAAGCTATAATTCTTCCTTCCACACGACCAAAACCGCTCCAAGTACCTATCACTAGGTGTACTTTGCATAATTTTTTTTTCTTTAACACGCGTATTAGGCTAGATTGATGGTACCACAATAATTAAAATATTTGATTAATATTTTGTCCACAACACTTCATGCATCATAAATTGCGTAAATTGCACAAGGTTAACGACAGTTAATAATTGAAACTTGTGGCTTGTTTTTTCCATCGTTAATTTCTGTCTAGTCTAATCGTTAGTTTTCAGTCCGTTTGAAACTATGCGAGTCTTTCTGGTGAATATTAAAACGATTTCGATTAGGTATTACTATACTTTTCATGATTTTATTGTTTCAGTTGTCAATTGTCTGTCTGCTTCCGTCAGTTTTTGGAAAATCTAAAAGCGATAATGATATCGTGCAATTCTTGGATACATCCTATGAGAAAACCTCGTCGGAAATATGCACAATGTTAAACAAAGCCGATTGGGATTTCAATACTGATTTGAACAACAAATGCAAGGAACAACTTTATGTAAGTTCGTATACAGGGTGTACCGTTTTAAACGAGAGCCCCTAAATAACTCCTGGAACGGTGATTTGAGGGCGAAGAAAGCTGGAGGGGGACACCTTGGCGAAAATTTCCAACGCACCCCTACCCGCCAGCAACCCCCACTTCAAAATTTCAAATGGCAATCCCCCATTACTTTGTGATACATTATCTAAACGCTAATTTTGTTGTGAATACAATTTTGGAAAAAAATGATATTCGTTGACCTCAAGCGCCCTCTATGGTCGAATTTGAAATTGCATGTGATACATCATTTGAAAGGTTATAAAATTCTCTGTAAACTGCTGCAAAGATTTTTGAAATCCAACGACTCCTTCAAAAGTTACAGCATAAACTAAAGGACTTCTTGGTCCAGAGCCAGTTCATATTCTTCAGTGTAACTTTTGAAGGAGTCAATGGATTTCAAAAATTTTTGCATCAGTTTACAGAGAATTTTATAACCTTTCAAATGATGTATCACAAAGGGCTCTAGTGCAATTTTCAAATTCGTAGAGGGCGCTTGAGGTCAACGAATATTAAAATTTTGCAAAATTGAATTCGAAACAAAATTAGCTTTCAGATAATGTATCACAACTGGGTGGTCGCCGTTTAAAATTTTGAATTGGGGGGCAGGGGGTGCGTTGAAAAATTTCGCCAAGCACGAATTTAGGTGTCCCCCTCCAAATAACAATCAAATCACCGTTCTTGGAGTAATTTAGGGTGTTTCGTTTTAAACGGTGCACCCTGTATGTATAAAGTTCATACTTCATACCTGTCTGGTAGCTAAACACGTAAATATTTGCTGAAATTGAAACCAACTGTTGAGTTATTTATTTTCAGAGAAAAAACTTGCAAAAAGACTAAAAGTTAGTACTAGCTCCTCTCTTTTTTGAACCATTTTTTGACGAAAATTCAAAATAATGTCTCTCTACAACGGACGTACGTTAGTAGGTAATATTGTTAAATGTTAAGCGATCGAACAATAACAAGCAAAATAAAGTTTTTCAGGCTCAAAGGGATTCGTTTATAGAAGAGATGTTAGAAGTTTTTAAGGTAGAAAACAAAATTGTAAAAAATAAATTATAGTTGGTAATTTACGGAAAACGACGTCTGACGGCGAACGAAAATGCATCTTTTTTTAAAAAAATTACACAGGGCAACAAAATTTTGTTTATGTTTATTTTTGCGCAGTTTCTATTTCTTTGTGTTAAATTAAGAATATCTTTGGTCCTTATTTATTTCATCTATCGTTTGTTTTCAAAATGCTTTGCTGTAGATTTTACATTTTCTTCATGTTTCCAAAATTTTGTTGTCCATTGTAATTTTTTCGTTCAGGCCGTTGACGGTCGCGTCTGACAGCCGCCGTCAGACGTCGCAAAATTTATCACGCGCGTCTGACAGCGGCCGCCAGACAGACGCGACCGTCTAGGGGAAAATTCGCATCGTACGCACCGAATCGTATTTTTTATCTTTCCATTGTTTTAAATGATTTGATTTCTTATGTTCTGAACATTTTTAGCAATTTCTAATAATTATTGAAATATGTTTTACAAAATTGAGTCAGGAATTTTTACTTTCGCTCTCAACAACGGACATTTCTCTTGCACACCCACTGTCCGTTGTAGAGTTTACTGTATTGAAGAGAAAATTTTCACCCCTAGAAAGTCACCCCCACCCCCTGCAACCCTCTAATAACAATTAGCTTTCAAATGAGGGGTCACATGACCCTCAGTGCCTTTTAAAATGTTTGCCTGTTTCACATTTCAAGGTCGCGATGTATTATGTGATGTGTGAACGACAATCAAGCATTGTTTATACATTCATAGCTCAAATTTCAATTTCAATTAAAAATTGGTTTTGATGTACATGTCTTGTTGTCTTTTTTTTAGCTCAACATTACTCTTGCATCGGCTGATTTCGATAAGAATATTTGGGAGGAATATTTCAAAGATTTAGATGTTAACGCATACTCCAACGAAGAGACTAGACGCCGACTTGAATCTCTTAAAACAATTGGAACTTCAGCTTTGGACGAGAAAAAATTGACTAAGGTATTGTACTTTGTAGTTGATTAATAATTATCTTTCGCCGATTGTCATTAAATATTTATTTGTTTAACGAGGCAAAAAAAAACGCAGGTTTACTGCCGCGACTGAAGTTTCATAGCCGAGGCTAGGAATCTGGCCAAGGCAGTAAATCTGTTTTTTGCCGTGTTGCACACATAATTTTTTCGCTTTTTTACTGTCGTCGGCAGAAAAAAATCGAATTTTACTGCCGCCGACAGAAAAAAATCGACTTAAGGGGCTGTAAAAATGCACCTTTAATGACTACCGGCGAAAAAGTGTATTTTTACAGCATTAAAATGCCACTTTTACATCGATTTCTTGAGTTGAATAACTATTTCATGGTAATTTTAGTTAACAGAGACGAAGAACTTCATGACTAACGTTTATGGAACAGCTAAGATTTGCCCGTACAAAAATCAAAACTGTGATTTAGGAAAAGACGGTTTGGCGCTGGAACCAGAAATAGAACAAGTTTTTTCCACTTCTCACGACTACGACGAACTCGCGTATATTTGGAAAGCTTGGAGGGATGCCACTGGGCCAAAAATCAGAAACAAATATAAAATTTACGTGGATTTATCGAATAAGGCTGCCAGTCTTAACGGTTTTAAAGATTTGGGTGAAATGTGGAGGGACGAATACGAATCCCCGAATTTTATCGCCGACATGGAAGCTTTGTGGGTCCAAGTGGAGCCATTATACTCAGAACTTCACCAGTACGTGGCTCGCAAACTAAAAAATCGTTTTGGAGATAAATTAAACATTTCTGATGGACTAATTCCCAATCATGTTTTTGGCAATTTGTGGGCACAGCAATGGGGTCGTCTTTCCGAACTCGTTAAACCTTTTCCCAACGCTGTTAAGTTAAACGTGGATGGGGCGTTGATCGAAAAAAATTATACCGTGTTAAAAATGTTTGAAGTCGCCAACGAATTCTACAAATCCTTGGGTTTAATTGACAACGAAATTTCTTTTGACACTAAAAAAGGAGCGATGATTGAGAAGCCTACAGATGGAAGAGAAGTGGTTTGCCATGCTAGTGCTTGGGATTTCTGCGACGGTCAAAATTATCGCATAAAAATGTGCACGAAAGTCAACTTTGAGGATTTTATCGTCATCCACCACGAAATGGGTCATATTCAGTACTTTCTTCAGTACGCCCATCAACCCATCACTTTTCGTAGTGGAGCCAACCCCGGCTTCCACGAAGCCATTGGCGATACCATCGCATTGTCAGTTGCAACCCCCAAACATTTAGAAAAACTCGGATTGACAAAAATCCAACACAATGAAGAATTCCACGTAAATTCTTTAATGACGATGGCTTTGGATAAAGTAGCCTTTCTACCCTTTGGTTTGCTGATCGACAAATGGCGATGGGACGTCTTCAGCGGAAAAGTTAAAGAAGAACAATGGAATGCCCATTGGGTGGAGTATAGGAAAATCTACCAGAAAATTAAACCCCCCGTACCCAGATCTGAAAAAGACTTTGATCCTGGTGCCAAATTTCACGTAGCTGCTGACAGTCAATACATTGCGTATTTCATTGCACATATTCTCCAGTTTCAGTTTTATAAAAGTCTCTGCGTAGCTGCTGGAGAGTACGATCCGAAGGAAAAAAAAGTTCCGCTTCATCAGTGTGATTTTTATAAATCGAGAGAGGCGGGGGATATCTTGAAAAAGGGTTTGTCTCTCGGGAGTAGTAAGCATTGGAGTGAGGTTTTGGAGGTGATGACTGGAGGCCGGAAGTTAGATGCGGGACCACTTTTGGAGTACTTCGAGCCTTTGCATAGATTTTTGAAAAAAGAGAACAGCAAAGTATCTCTACCCTAAATTGTGAAGAATTTTATCACATCAGCTTTTGGCGCCTGTATGAAAGTTTTACGAAATTGTGCATTTTACCTACTGTTACCATCAACGTCATTAAACGTTATTTTATTTAATAGTTATTTATTTTTTGCTAAAGGTACAAATAACCCTCGAAATAACCTATGCGTGTAAAAAGCAAAATTGTGCCACAAGTTTTCTCTACGGTGGCACCTAGAAGATGATGCCTACTACCGAAACATTTATGCTTAGTGAAACATGAAAGGTGAAACTAACACGAAAGATAAGTCAATTGCATAAATTTAAGATGCATTAAAAAGAACAGTTTCAACATTCGAGTGAATTTTATTTCAGTGAAAAATTGTTAATAATAATTATTGTGTATTACGGTTAATCTAGTGGTTGCAGCCCAGATAGCCTAACAGGTAGGAGATGTCCTAGATTTTTGTAGTTAATTTTATTCTGTGTGAATACATTTTAATCCGATTTATTTGAACCCCCGCTATTACGTACCTACGCGCCGCTTTGTCTTGAAAATCCGGAGTTCTTGTAGATTGTGATACGCTTAAAATCTCATTTCGGTTAAGTAATTTTAATCATCCCAAGAAGTTCAGAACATCCTTCCCCTGGATTAACCGAATATTCAATTAATTCATTCCCCTTTCTTAATCTAGCAATAAAGGCAACCAAAAGCATTTCTAAAGCACCGAAAGCCGTAGCTGCAGCCATGTAGGCCTTCTCTAGCTGCCTTACCTTTTGATTAATTACCTGTAATTAATTAATATGCCACAAGAGGATCACAATACAATCAAATTACTCGGATAAATCTCACAAACGCTCACATTTACAGGAAAATCTCTTCATTCCCCTCAACGAAATTTTAATTAATCCAACCTGATTAATTAACCCTTATGCCTGAGCTAGTTAATTACCACAAAAAAACTAATAACAATCTTTGAATTGTTAGAAAAATAATGAACCGAATTGAAAAAGTTTGTACATATTACTCAGGTGGCTACACACTTAAATTAACATAAATGAAGAAATTAAGAGCAATCTCCAAGGAAATATAGAAATTAACGTAGAATTAAGAAATTAAGAAGTACTTATCCACGGAAGTTCTATGGAAACTATTGATGATTTCAATAATTGCAGTGCATGAAGGGTGCCTGTCTACGCAGTAGGTAAAACAGTCCGGCTGTATTATCGGCTTTGTCAGTTTTAAGATTGCTGTGGCACAAGAATGGCAATAATGACTAACAAATAAATAATTTGTCACAAAATATCATGAGATGAAAGTGCGCAAAAGTACCAGATGTAGTGTATTAATCACCAAAATTGGCAACCCTTAGACTGGACGACCGTTATTTTCGTTTAATCACGTTGATTCGAGTAAATATTCATAGATGTCCTTCTTTTATTAAAATTATCAATACCATTTCCAAAGTATTTTGCCTTTAATTTCACTGCGAATGAATCTTAAGGTTATGTGTCCTTAATTCCATAATTTATGTGAACAAAGTTTTAGGGCGGATTTCATTAAAATGGGGGGTAAACCGCTGGAGATGTCAGGTGTACGATTTAGGGGGAAGTCCGGGGATTTCAGGGGAATGTCCAGGGATTTCAAAGCATATCTGGTGTACAAAATACGGTTAGCGGTTTACCGCCCCCACATAAAAATGATAATAATAATAATAAGTAGTTTATTAGCACATTGCTACAGCACCTACAGTAAAGTTAATTAACAACTTATTTTTGAACACGTTTAAGTTTGAAAATGTTTTGATTATGGATGGTAACAGATTAGGAGATGAGCAACATCCAAGGGTTCTCAAAAGCAGCAAAACATTTTTACTTAAACAAAAATTAAACAAAACGCCTTTTATACTTTTATATACAGGATGAGTCAACAAGGCGACGGCGGTCCATAACTTCTGAACCCTTCCAGATAGGAAATCAATTCAAATGTCATTATGTACAACACCGCCAATTCTACATCCTAAAAATACTTTCAACTATACAGGGTGTCCCAAAACACATGCAACGCATGGCAACTTGATTTTTTAAAATGGAACACCACCATTTTGATGACATATTCTGGATCACCTATAACATAGCTTCCACATAAGACATTCGATGGTTTAAGGCTCTGTTCTAAAGTACCTAATTAATTCTTTTTGAAAAATTTCGACCATTGCGGGTGCTTTTTAAAAAAAATCCTGAGAACTCAATTTTGTATCTAGAGAGCTGAGATTCGGTACGAATATGAAGGAAGATCTATTCTATCTATCGAACATAATAACTATCCTTATCACTATACAGGGTGTCAAAAATTCTGTGTCAAGTTTGGAAAATTTCAAATATGCAAAGCTCCATTTTTTCAAATGGCACCCCCTGTTATTATTGTGCCATGGGGTTCGGCTGTTGAATTACTTTATTTTTTTTTAGGTATGTCCTATACCTAAAGTCAATACTTCAAAAGATATTCTTTGTCTTATTTATTTTATTGAAGATTATTACGATCTCAATTAAAGAATGCCATGGACTGTATGACAGTTATGATTAACATTGTTTATTTACATGGTTACCAGACAGTTTGTCACATTCATTGCCATACACAAATAATTTCAACCATAAGCAGTAAAGCATGTCAATGAATTATTTCTCGTTGTGTATATCAATAAATGTGACAAACTGTCTGGTAACCATGTAAATAAACAATGCTAATCATAACTGTCATACAGTTCATGGCATTCTTTAATCGAGATCGTAATAATATTCAATAAAATAACTAAGACAAAGAATATCTTTTGAAGTATTGACTTTAGGTTTAGGACATACTTAATAAAAAATAAAATAATTCAACAGCCGAACCCCATGGTACAATAATAACAGGGGGTGCCATTTGAAAAAATGGAGTTTTGCATATTTGAAATTTTCCAAACTTGACACAGAAATTTTAACACCCTGTATAGTAATAATGATAGTTATCATGTTAGATAGATAAAATATACCTTCCTTCATATTCCTACCGAATCTCAGCTCTCTAGATACAAAATTGAGTTCTCAGGAACTTTTTTAAGTAGCACTCGCAATGATCGAAATTTTTCAAAATGAATCAATTACTTGAGAACAGAGCCTTAAACCATCGAATGTCTTATGTCGATGTAAAGCTATGTTATAGGTGATCCAGAATATGGCATCAAAGTGGTGGTGTTCCATTTAAAAAAATCAAGTTGCCATGCGTTGCAAGTGTTTTGGAACAGCCTGTATAGTTGAAGGTATTTTTCTGATGTAGAATTGGCGGTGTTGTTCATAATGGCGTTTGAATTGATTTCCTATCTGGAAGGGTTCAGAAGTTATGGACCGCCGTCGCCTTCTTGACTCAGCCTGTATATTATACTGACTTTGCATAAAATGTACAAAATACCTGTTATGGACCTATGTCCCTTGGGGTAAATAAATACATTAAAAAAAAAATCAGACAAACCTTTATAGAATACAGTATTATATCTCCTATTTGGGGTATTGCAAGTATCAATTTTGAAGTTACCTAAATTTCTTAAGCTCTACAAAGGGGTTTCATTGTTATATTTTAATTTTTTGGCATCATATGATTTTTAATTTTATACAGGGTGTCTCAGAACTCCCGTATAAGCCGGTAATGATAGATTCCTGGACTCAATCTAAGACGAATTTTGCTTTGCAAAAATTGCGAGGGTCTAATAGTTTTCAAATGACAAGCAATTGAAATCCGCCAATCAAAATGAATCTCTGAATTGGATAGTAAGGTAAAATAAGGGTGTAAGATGTTGCTCAGATACAAAAAAAAATAATGGCACAAAGAATAAAGGCATAATAATAACTTTTTGTGTATCCCAGCAACACCTTGCACAACCTTATTTTACCTTACCATTTAATTAAGTTGTGAATTCTGATTGGTGAATTTGAACTGCTTCTCATTTGGAAACTATTGGACCCTGGCAATTTTTGCAAAGGAAAATTCATCTTAGATTGAATCCAGGAATCTACTATTACCGGCTTATATGGGAGTTCTGGGACACCCTGTATATAATTATGAATGCGTTATACTGTACCAAAGTTTTTACGTCCATTATTTTCAGTACAATTAGCATTGTTTTAATCGGTGTATACTTATTGCACTTTAATATAGTCCGCATATCTGTTTTGGAGTATTTGGAATTCCCTTACTTGATACTGTGATAAGCTGAATAAAATTAATGAACAATAATTAAAATGGGGTAAAATTAGAGCTTTATACAGTACAAATTTGGTGTACATAGAAAGATTTTTACCTATCCTTTGGAGAAAATATATTTGTATTAGTATTTGATATTTGTATTGAACGACAGAAAACCGTGTATTTACAATATTCACACATAAACCGTTTTCACATAAATAGTCATAAATATTTTTAAGATCAAAGTAAAGTTTGGTAATCATGTCAGGTACATTATTATCCCCAGAAATATAAATCATCGTATCATCAGCAAAAAGTTCGATACTACAATGATTAACTACTTTTACAATATCATTTATTGCCACTAAGAACGGTATAGGTCCTAAAACAGTACCTTGTGGTACGCCGTAATTTACTTATAAACGACCAGAATATTTACCGATGTATATAACTCGTTCAAAGCGTTTGGTTGGTAAGACTTGAACCACTGTATATCCAATATTCTCCAATTATATGAAATGTTTCGAACACGCGAGTGAGCCTATGGGGACGGCCTATACCTACCTACTTATTTTCTCTGCTAGGCTTAAAAGTAAAATGTTCGTGGCTAGCCATGAAAAACTGTACTTGCGCAACCTTAATATTCTGAATAAATATTGAAAGTAGATAGTTATAAATAAAATGATTTACAAGTGCCTGAAATCAGATATGTAGAAAAGAAAAATATGTTCCTACATTTCTCTTTAAGAATCCCGAAAAACAGTAATTTTTGATTTTGAAGAATTCAGTAAAGTTTTTGATTCATTCTGGGGACCTTTTGAGGCATTCCGGCAAAATAATTGGCATTCCGAGGAATTCTTGTGGTATTCTGGGGAATTCTGAGGCATTCCAAGGAAATTCAGGGAATTCCTAGAAATTCTTGCAAAAAGGAAACACGACGTAAGACAAATTTTGGACGATCACATAGCCAAACTCAGGTAAGTGGGAATCTTTGTTTCTCATAACTCGATCGATCATTTGGGGGTAAGATTTCTCTTCAAGACGTAAACTTAGGTCAGGAGACTTTGTGTCGTTATAAAACTCGGAACCAAGAATTTTATTGTCCTTTATTATTATGACCAATATCAAATTTTTCCAGAACATCAGAAACTTCGAGGTGCATTTCTTGAATCTTCTCTCGCGCATTCATGGAAATCGGGTAATTGGTGAAGGGCTCCCATAGATCTCGCTCGTTCAATATTGCAGCTTGAGAAAAAATAACACCAGAGGGAAATCCAAAAGATTCTTCAAACAGATTCTTACAATTAAATATATTTCAGAAGTGATTTACCGTTTGAGCAAACTCCCAAAGAGATAATTTCGTCTCCTCTGTCTTTGGCAAACCACAAACGAACCAAACTACCCAGAGCTTTCGCTTTCACCATCACCGGTTTTTTCCTTGACATCTCAATTTGTTCCTTCTATTTGTTAAAACATCAGAAAGTTATTTATACGCTTACCTTTCGTTCTTCAATGGTCGCTTGAATTTCCTCATCGCATTCTACTAAATACGACAAAACACGAAGTTCGCACTTGACCGTTCCTTTGGGCAGATTCGACGACTCCCGAATTTTCAAAGTTCTGGAGAAAGGTCTGTACACGTGGCTCTTGATTATAATCCCACCCACGTCGATGAAAGACATTATCCCTGAGAATCCCCAGACGGGTGGGCAGCCAATCATTTCGACTGGTACTCCAGTTTTTCTGGAAATAAATTCAATGGCTGGAATTCCCTCATCTGCCGTTACGGCCACAATGTTGGCCAATCGGATCGTGGTGCAATTCTCCACTAAAATTGACGCGTTGAAACAGACGGGGCCGTGGTGGCACAATATGACCCTCAGGGTTCTCTTGGCGTTGCTGTTGATGTCTTCGGCTAGGATCGACATGTTCGTTTTGCATCTGTACAGCCAATCGTCGGTGATTTCCTCCGTTTTCCTAAATCACTTCTGTGAATTTGGTTTAATGAAAAAATGAACGTGGTAGCCATAGTAGGAAGTGAAAATAGTTACAAAAATTGCTGCAGTTTTTGAGTTCTTGCATTTTTGTGTTTCGGCGTGTTGGGTTGTACCACGTTTAAGGGTCGTTTTTCGCTAATGATGAATAAGACCTTTTTTGTTGATTACAAGGAGAACTGAGTTCACGACAGCAGTAACAGATATCTACACATCAACACTCCGAATTGAGGAGAAGCTGAAGCATATAATGGAAGGAAGAGGAAGGAATAATTGGTAGCTAAGGCAAAACCGAAGCGAAGAGAAGACAAATTTCGAGCTTTAGTGAAGCCGAAGCGAGCAGTAAAGAATGATGCAAGTTAAGAGGAAGACGAAGTGAGTAGGTGAGTCTAAGAAGTAGGTACATAGCGACTCATCAGATTCTGATGAGTCACTATGTACTTAGACTTTTTCAACACATAGAAAGAACAAATGGAAGGGTCGACTGATGTGCGCTGAAACGAATTCGAAGCCAATAATGGAAGAAACATCAAAATAAATGTTTACGCACTTGGAAAAATCCTGCGTGATTATCAATAAGTCGCATTTTTCCAAAGTCTCGTAAAACGAGGTCACAACCTGAACGACTCCTCCCCCCAAAACCGCCTCCATATTTTCGACGACATCCATCAGGAACTCCATTTTATCTTCAGATTCTCCCAAGTTCTTCTCATACAAATAAATCTTCAAAGATTCGTTGTCTTCCAGTTTGATGTTGTCCTGGATTTCAATAATAACGAATTCCAGCAATGGATTAGCAGCTCCGTAAATCATGATGTGAATAGTGGATCTACACTTCGTCCTACTTTGCTATAAAATGTTTAGGTAGTTCAAAAAATTGAAATCGATGGGGTTGTTACGATGAATAAATTGTCGGCGATGATTTTCGACAACTCAGCCTTGGAGATTTTTGACTGGAAACCGTAGTAATCGTAGCAGTACTCCCAGAATTCGCTGATGCTCCCTATAAGGTAGGGTTTGCCCCCCATTTTGGTGATTTCTTTCCAAATGAGGGGACCTTTGACGATGTGCCAGCCGTTTTCGCTGTTGACGCTTTCAACCCATCGCTCAAACTCGCCTGCTTCTTTTTCGATTTGGCGGTATTTGAAGTTTGGTAGATGGGTCTCCAAGTATTGGGCGACGTGTAGGGCGTGGGCGTAGTTGGGGCAGTCGTTTTGGCCGGCGATTAAAAAAATTGACATTGCGTTAGTGTCAATATAGTGACAGTTATCATATCCTAGAATCTGCAGTTAATACTAAAAAATTAATGTCTTTGCCGAAGAAAGAAATTTTGACAGCTAAAACATGGCACTGAAACATCGAACTGTGCCTTCAAAACCATATAATCTTTCTATCACTTGTCCAACGACGTCTAGACCATGTCAAGAGCTTATTCACAACCACTTTACGTAGGTACGTAACGTAACAAACTTTAACAATGGTCAACAATTATTCATGACAGCTTCTGACTTCTCGCTATTGTTGACGATTGTTAAACTTTGTTAGGTCACGTACATAAAGTGGTTGTGAATGAGGTTTAAACACATCAGTTTGGTCATTATTTCCACTTGGTTTTGTAGTTTTAATCACAAATGGTTCGATGCACCATTTGTAGAAAATTAGTTCATTACAAGTGTGCACGGGATGATGCTACATTCCCTATGTGTCTGAACTGCAACTCAGATGAAAATGTTTAACCTTTATGCAAATAAGTTATACCTATCTAGATAAAACTTACTTTATGTTACGTTATGTCCAAGTGGCACAACTGTGACAACTTACCCTAACCTTTGAGACAGCTAACCCTCTACTATCGGGGTAACTTGTCACAGTTATATGGCTTTATTTAGGTACCTACAGTGCATTTTCTGACGCATGGCCATTCTAACGCTTTGCACTTTTTTGCACCCGATCTTTTTTGCATTTTGACGTAACATGTAAAGTTTTACAGTAAAATCCATTCATTTTCTATTGAAGATCTAAAATTTTTCTGGAATTGTACAACCCTAATTTGTAAGAGCCTGTACTTTTGACAGTTTGATAGAAATTTAGCGGGAAAGCAAAAACATTGCATAACTCAAATCATCTAGGGTTTATTTTTATTGTTAGAAGCAGTGTCACAGATAAACGTACCTGAGGCTTTTTTGTGAATATTTTTTTACTCAAAACTGCACGCACACAATAAAGGCCATTTTGGGCCAAACCAGAGCAATTGCAAAATTTTGACACTTGTCATGTTTTCTGACGTATCGCATTGAAATCGCCTCTATCAACGCGCCTGTTAGTAAAATTCCTTGCAAAATTTCCTCATGCCAACATAAAATTCAAATTTTGACGTTCTGTCACTTCAATTCGCGAAAATCAGCAAAGCGTCTGACATCTGGTGGCAATACTTTAATTACACTGAGAGACAGGATACGGAAATACTTTTAAACGTCCGTCATCATAATTTCGGCTTACGTCAGTCAGTTGTCAGTTGCGAGGTTAGGTAGTAGTTTTGTTCGGAGACATCCTCTCGCTGACTCGAAATTTTGGGAATAATTCTGTGGAATTTTACGTTTTGTGTACTTAAGTGAAACATTGTAAATCGAGGAAAACTTGGCTTTTAAAAAATCCACGTATCGATGTCACTGATGTCACCAACTGACACTGTCAGGCACGTCACGCTAGAATTCTCACTTCCGACTCCCCAGTAGTGGGGTGAGATCGCCATTTTGTGGTTTAGCAATGCCATCTATTAGCAGCTGATTTTCGCGAATAGAAAATGAATGGAAAGTACCTATGCCTACTCTCCAACGTGTCATATAGGGATTTACGTGGGGAATTTGATTTTATTTTTTCTTGCTTCCCTAATTAATTTAATGAAAATTTTAGTGACGGCAGAGATGACGGGACTTTTGACGGATGTGAAATCCCCATTTACAAACCAACAAAAAAAAGCCTGAGGCACACAACCCTCGCGTTCGTTAATATGCGACTGTACTTTAGGTAGGTAATTGTGATGTCATCGATCAGATTGGTTTCATTTTATTTCTGTTTATCTGGGACGCCAGAAATCGTTTTAAGTCATGTAAAATCGGCCCTAAAAGTCAAATTTGCCATTGCCGTCATTGTCAAATGTCATATATCAGTCATGGTTGTCACTTGTCATATGTTTGTCAGTGGTTGTCAGTGTAACACCCTTGCATCAGAGACACGTAACCACTGACTAAATAATGAAATTACGGAAAAATGCACAAAATAAGGAAAATAAGTATAGTATATTGAAGTACTACTTCGTGTCTTAATTTTAAGCAACTCTAGAAAACAAGGTTGAAATTTAGAAATGTCTGAATCAACTGCGGGCACTTTCCACACAATTAAGGAAGAAATTAAACAAGAAATTGAGTCAATCTGTTGCGCATTTTGCAGCTTTGACACCGAACATGATGAGGAAATGCAAGATCACCTCAACACCATACACCCGGACACCTTTACGAACAAAGACAAGCATGAAGTTTGGTTGAAACCTGAAATGGAAGTTGTCGATCAACCCGAAGAAAAAATCGTAGAAATCAAATTGTTCAACTGCGAACAGTGCTCAAAGAAATATAAATGGAAATTGGATCTTAAAAGACACGTGAAAACCAAACACGCAATTGGTGAGACACAATGGTTTGAATGTGACCAATGTGGGTTTAAATTCAAGGAGGAACGGAACATGAAACAGCACGTGAAGAGAAGACACGTGGAAGTGGAAAATGTAATTTGGTACTACTGCGACAAATGCGAGTTCAAAACAAAAATTAAGCCGACTTTGAAGCGTCACGTGATCAGAAAACATTTGGGTCCCAACGAGATCGAGTGGTTTCAGTGTGAAAAATGTGAGGCGAGATTCAAAGGCAGGCATAGCCTCAACCTGCACGTAATTCACATGCATTTGAAGAATGAAGAAATCTCGTGGATTCAATGTGACCAATGTGAGGTAAAAGTGAAGACAAGGATGCAATTGCGGACCCATAAAATGAAACATCTGAATCCTGAGAAAACGTATAATTGTAAGAAATGCGTTTTTAAAACCAATATCCGGTGGGAGATGAGGAAACACGTGGTTCGGGAACATCCCGATTTGGAAGAAAATAAGTTGGCCTGCGGAAAGTGTAAGTCGAGGTTTAAGGAGCAGCGGAGTTTGGAACTTCACATTAGCCACAAGCATGCCAATTCGGGGGAAATAAAACTATTTCGCTGCGAAAAATGCAAGTTTCAGACCAAATATAAGCATTTGTTGAAAAGACACATGGTTAACGTACATTCCGATCCGGGGGAGATTAAGTGGTTTAAGTGTGAAAGTTGTGGGGCGAAGTTTAAAGCCAAGCAAAGTTTAACTCAGCATATGGTTCGTGTGCATCTGAAGACCGAGGAAATCGAGTGGTTACAGTGCGATCAATGCGATTTTAAAGCGAAGATTAAGGCAGACTTGAGGCAGCATAGGATCAAACACTTGCACCCTTAGTTTTATAATTTTTAATGTGAACAGTTTTTACATTCTGTGCAATAAAATTGGGAGGTACATTTTTGTAGGTTATTAACCTCCCCACTCCACTTCACCATTTAAAAAAAAGGGAGGTTACTGCAATCACTAAAATTTTCGAATTCGAGATAAGACCGGATCTGTACGTTTTGAGGTCTCAGAAACCCAAAAAAGTGGTTTTTAAAATGTGTCTGTATGTATGTACGTACGTTCGTTCGTACGTACGTTCGTTCGTTCGTTCGTTCGTTCGTTCGTTCGTTCGTAAACACGCCACAGCCGAAACTACTCGACCGATTTGGCTGAAATTTGGTACGTGTGCATGTGATAACCCAACTTAGATCTGAAAAGCTTTTGGAGCCAATCGTGCAACCAGAAATGCCGTTTTGGCACATCAACTTTTAAATTTTAAATGTAAACCCCCATCTTTCACGTCACAATAAGAAAGGCCTTCAGATTCTGCTTCCAAAGATGTATTCACTGTCAGTGCCCTTTTGACCAAAAACTAAAAATATCGAGATTTTTATCGGACTTTAAAATCGCGGTACAGCCCAAGCCCCTGAACCGATTTGGCTAAAATTTTGCACATGGGGATTGTATTACACGTCGAAGAGCTGAACAAATGTTGGATTCAATCGACCCACGGAAAGTGCCGCTTTGGCACACCAATTTCCAAATTTAAAGTATTCTCTCATTTACCCATCCAAAACAAATTTTTGAAAGATTAATTGCCACCATTAGAAGGGTCTTCGAATTCTGGTTTTAAATGAGATAAAATTTATTCGCATTTATTACCCTTTGGGTAGAAAAATCGAAATTTTGAAGTAACACTGAAACCACGTTATAGCCCAAACTACTGGAAGGATTTGTCTGAAATTTGGTACATGGAGGTCAGGTGACCCGTTGAAGAGCTGAAAGGCTTTTGGGAGCAATTGGTTAACGGGAAGTGCCATTTAGGCATATTAACTTTAAAATCTTAAACACAAGTCACGGAAATCAAAGACCCACGCGTTGGGGAGGTTCCAGCCGCTTCTCTGCTGCCTTTTTTTTTTAGTAGGTATACATAATCAGAATGATTCTTTTTTCATTAAGTACTCACCATTGATTGGCATCTCATAACAATTATACCTACCCAGATAACACAAACACATACAGTGAATGAACAATGGATATTCATCCATGAATATGCGAACTTAGTATGTATATCCACACTACCTATACATTGTGAATGACCCATGAACATTCTGTGTATCACCAAAATGTCGTTTTTTTGGTGCCTACCTGATGGTAGCATCAAAATACATCCACCCGAGTTTCATAAGAATATCAAATTGATATACCTATGAAGTACATATGGATATTAGATAAATAATTTCCATGCATGAAAATACATAGAATATTCATGGGATATCCATTTTTCACATGAATATACAGGGATAAACACAGTGTATACCATGGACATTCATAAAATGTTCAGTTAGCTATTTTATGTATATTTCCTGAGCATACAGGACTATTCACGGCATAATTGGCGTACACCACTTGAAGAAGGAAATGAATAGCGTGGCCTCAGGCCTGTGGATACCACGTACCATTTCAAGTCCTCAGCACCAGGCACCAATCCGAATCATAAAATGATGTTACAATAGTGTGGTTAGATCTTGCAGTAAGCCATTGAGAGGTTTTATGCCCAGCTAATTGTTCCATGCGCGCCATCTATCGGCAACAAACTTCAACCTGGATATGAGTCGCATATTCTGCATTTCATTTGGATATTCATTGTAACGAGTGTCATGTATGTACACCGCATGTTCAGGTGACTTCGTATGAATATTGCATTTAAATACATGTAACCATACGAGACGTTAAAGTGGTGACAATATAGCGAGGCAACTCCAGGAATATTCAGATGATGTTCATTTGACATACGGATGCATTTCAGAATATTTCTGGAGGTGATATGAACTTATTCTTCCCGCATGAAAATGTTAATGGCAAATACATATAATATTCGGTGTATTCTGAACAGAAAATGGATATTCTCTGAATATTCATGGAATGTCTTGTGCTATCTGGGAATGATACCATAACATGCCTACCTGATATAACAACACAATTAACACGTACTTATCGGCTTGATACCTAAAGCAGCAGACAACAATAATGACTTCTAATTGCCTTTTCACACAATAATATATTCAAACAGCGCCATCTGCTTTAAATCTGTTTTTGCAATGGGAAAACACATTAGAAACGCAAGTGAGTGAAAGGGAAGACCATTAGGTACATTTCAGTACAAAACATTAGAAATTTGGTCAGTTGGGCTTTTCCATTACAAAATTAGTCTTCGTTTCCCTTACAAATCATTAGGCTCATTAGATGCCATTACAAATCTAATGTTTCCTATAGAAATTCTAATGTCCATATTTGCAACAGGGGCTCTTTTAAGTCAGATTCAGGTCCGCATTGGGAATTTCCTTTAGGAGTTTGTAATTTTCAAATTGTACATTCAGTTTGCCTGGTGATGAGGACCATAGTCCTCGAAACATGTAGCTCGTTTTAATAGTTAAAAAAAAATTTAATGAAATAAATCATTAGGTACTTTCAGGCCGTTTTTAAATGAGAACAACCTGGGAACAAAGAAAAAAGCAGCAGATTCCAACATATGGAATTTCTCCAATAGAGTACTACAAAATGGTGATTGTGTAATGTATTGTTTTCTATCAGGCACCTTGTAACACATCGCGTTGATGTACATCTTGCATTGGCTTTTTCAATAACGCTGAAATAAAAAAAATGTTTAGGTAGGTTACCTATATATTAAGATATATTAACAATTTTTTTCTTAAGTAGGTATTCAAGTCAGGTTTCCAAGGTTGTCTCTCAATTTGAATTGAAACTATTCTTTTCGATGCTTAGTTATTTGGTGATTTTTTAAGAGTTGTCTTCGCTTATACTTGCAGCTACATTCTTCACACTGAAACCACTTAATATCCTCTGGATTTAAATGTTTCGCATTCGTGTGCTGTTTCAGGTGACTCTTACGTTTACATTTATAATCACATTCCTTGCAGTGAAACCATTCTATCTCGTCTTCACTGAGATGTCTGCTAATCGTGTGCCCTTTCAGGATGCCCTTATGTTTACATTTAAATTCACACTGCTCACACTTAAACCATTTTATCTTTTCCTCATTGACATGCCTACTGACCATGTGCATATTCAGGCTCCTCTTCTCTTTACATTTGAATTCGCATTTGTCGCATTGGAACCAATTGATCTCACAATCGGTTAGATGTTTATTGATCACGTGCTTTTTCAGACCAGTTCTATTTTTGGACTTGTAGGCACATTCTTCACAGTGAAACCATTCAATTTCATCATCGGTGAAGTGCTTACGAGCTATGTGCATTTTCAGATTTTCCTTCCGCGGCGATTCGTAGTCACATTCTTCACATTGGAACCAGTCGAAATTGTCCGTCTCTACGTTATCACGTTTTTCGTTGGAATTGCTTACGTTTGTGTTGTTGTATTCTGCTTCTGGTTCTTGCATAATCTCCTCTTCCGCTTCATCTGCATTGTATTCTGGTTCTTCCTTTATGGCGACATTTTCTTCAACTTTACAAAAATTCAAAACGAAGTCGTCGTCCATTTCGATTCGACAAATTGGAATCGAAACCAAGTTTAGGAATTTTTGCGAAAAAATGTGTTTAAAGGTTTTGTGAATAATAAAATGGGCGTAGACCCTTAACTCCTTAACCCCACTTTTGACAACTTGACAAATGAAGTGACAAGTGACAGATGTGCAGATATGACAAGGCGAAAGAAATAGACAATTTCTGGCGCTTCAAATACCTAAACCGAAATGCAATCAACGTAATGAGTATCATGAATTAATCTTGAAATGAGGAACTAACTACAATTTCTGGTCCACTAATACACAAAAGTGCTATTGCTAATTCGCGAAAATCAGCTGCTAGTAGATGGCATTGCTAAGCCACAAAATGGCCGTCTCAGAGTAGTTAAAGTATTGCCACCAGATATCAGACACTTTGCTGATTTTCGCGAATAGAAATTGAACAAAAAGTTCTCTACATTTTTAGAAACAAGTATTTTAAAAAATCTGAAAGGTGACGTCACCATAGATACTTCAATGTAATGTAACCCGTGCCGTGTAAATGACGTCACCGCCTAATTTTATTAATTATTTCTCCAAAGCAATGAGTATTTTAGTGACGGCGAGACTATGTAATCTCTGCTACTGCTGACCTGGCAGTAGCTATACGCACCAAGTTTTAAGAAAATTCCAGATGACGTATGAAGATGGTCCAACGATTCTACGTACCCGGTCAATGGGTTTCTTCGAAAAATTGCAAGAATAAAGTACCCCTTAATGAGAGGGTGGGGGAATGAAATTTGAGGGAGAGATGCAGGATCGAATAATGAGTCCACGGATGACGTATGAAGATGATCCGACGATTCTAAGTACCCGGTCAATGGGTTTCTTCGAAAATTTGCAAGAGTAAACTACCCCTTATTGAGTGGGTGGGGGGATGAAGTTTGAGGGAGAGATGCAGGATCGAATTGTGAATCCATGGATCACGTTTGAAGATGGTAGGACGATTCGAAATACCCGGACAATGGGTTTCTTCGAAAAATTACAAGAATAAAGTATCCCTTAATAAGAGGGTGGGCGAATGAAAGGATCCTATACGATAGTGGCCCAGGAAAAATCTGATCTAGACGATTCCAAACTGTGAGTCTTGCTGTGGAGGTATAATAAAGTGTTCGTACAACATTGATCACAAAAATATAGAAATTTTCCCAGGCGGTCATATTTTTTATGTGGCTCTAAACCAATTTGAGCCCCGAAAATGGCATTTTCACGAATTTTTTTCTCGGAAACTAGAAGATTACACTCTTTTATTTTTCCACCAAACATTCACCTATCCCTCGCTTACCAAGATTTAAAATTTGGTAGAGATGGGCCCAGGCAGTCGCTTATTGTATAGTGTCCTTTGGGGGAGATATGCAGGATCCAATAATGAGTCCACGGATGACGTATGAAGATGATCCGACGATTCTAAGTACCCGGTCAATGGGTTTCTTCGAAAAATTGCGAGAATAAAGTACCCCTTAATGAGAGGGTGGGGGAATGAAATTTGAGGGAGAGATGCAGGATCGAATAATGAGTCCACGGATGACGTATGAAAATGATCCGACGATTCTAAGTACCCGGTCAATGGGTTTCTTCGAAAAATTGCAAGAATAAAGTACCCCTTAATGAGAGGGTGGGGGAATGAAATTTGGGGGAGAGATGCAGGATCGAATAATGAGTCCACGGATCATGTATGAAGATGATCCGACGATTCTAAGTACCCGGTCAACGGGTTTCTTCGAAAATTTGTAAGAGTAAACTACCCCTTAATGAGGGGGTGGGGGGATGAAATTTGAGGGAGAGATGCAGGATCGAATGGTGAATCCATGGATGACGTTTGAAGATGGTATGTAGCACGATTCGAAATACCCGGTCAATGGTTTTTTTTCGAAAAATTGCAAGAGTAAACTACTCCTTAATGAGGGGGTGGGGGATGAAATTTGGGGGAGAGATGCAGGATCACATGGTGAGTCCATGGATAACGTATGAAGATGATCCGACGATTCTAAGTACCCGGTCAATGGGTTTCTTCGAGAAATTGCAAGAATAAAGTACCCCTTAATGAGAGGGTGGGGGAATGAAATTTGGGGGAGAGATGCAGGATCGAATAATGAGTCCACGGATGACGTATGAAGATGATCCGAAGATTCTAACGACCCGGTCAATGGGTTTCTTCTAAAAATTGCAAGAATAAAGTACCCCTTAATGAGAGGGTGGGGGAATGAAATTTGGGAGAGAGATGCAGGATCGAATTGTGAATCCATGGATGACGGTTGAAGATGATAGGACAATTCGAAATACCCGGTCAATGGGTTTCTTCGAAAAATTGCAAGAATAAAGTACCGCTTAATGAGAGGGTGGGGGATGAAATTTGGGGGAGAGATGCAGGATCGAATAATGAGTCCACGGATGACGTATGAAGATGATCCGAAGATTCTAACGACCCGGTCAATGGGTTTCTTCTAAAAATTGCAAGAATAAAGTACCCCTTAATGAGAGGGTGGGGGAATGAAATTTGGGAGAGAGATGCAGGATCGAATTGTGAATCCATGGATGACGGTTGAAGATGATAGGACAATTCGAAATACCCGGTCAATGGGTTTCTTCGAAAAATTGCAAGAATAAAGTACCGCTTAATGAGAGGGTGGGGGATGAAATTTGGGGGAGAGATGCAGGATCGAATAATGAGTCCACGGATGACGTATGAAGATGATCCGAAGATTCTAACAACCCGGTCAATGGGTTTCTTCGAAAAATTGCAAGAATAAAGTACCGCTTAATAAGAGGGTGGGGGAATGAAATTTGGGGGAGAGATGCAGGATCGAATAATGAGTCCACGGATGACGTATGAAGATGATCCGAAGATTCTAACGACCCGGTCAATGGGTTTCTTCGAAAAATTGCAAGAATAAAGTACCCCTTAATGAGAGGGTGGGGGAATGAAATTTGGGGGAGAGATGCAGGATCGAATGATGGGTCCATGGATCATGTATGAAGATGATCCGACCATTGTAAGTACCCGGTCAAGGGGTTTCTTTGAAAAATTGCAGGAGTAAACTACCCCTTAATGAAGGGGTGGGGGATGAAATTTTGTGGAGGGATGTAGGATCAAATGGTGTGTCCACGGATAACGTATGAAGATGGTCCAACTATTCTAAGTACCCGGTCACTGGATTTCTTCGAAAAATTGCAAGAGCAAACTACCCCTTAATGAGGGGGTGGTAGGATGAAGTTTGGGGGAGAGATGCAGGATCAAATGGTGAGTCCATGGATGACGTATGAAGATGATCCAACGATTGAAGTACCCGGTCAATGGGTTTCTTCGAAAAATTGCAAGGGGTAGTTTACTACCCCTTAATGAGGGGGTGGGGGGGATGAAATTTGGGCGAGAGATGCAGGATCGAATGGTGAGTCCGTGGATGACGTATGAAGATGATCCGACGATTCTAAGTACCTATACCTACCCGGTCGATGCGATATTGAGTGGTCAATAAATTAGATTCTCCCCTACTTTTCCTCCCCAAATTAGTTTATTTGACTGTAACAATTCGGCTGCTCAAGCAAAAACACAGTAGGTAACCAACATTTTTTTGTGAAAATGAGTTTAATATTTAGATGCACATACTTTGTTTTCCTTTGTCTTTTAAGCCAATAGCCATATGGCTCTATCAGTTCCTGGTCTATCTTCCGAAAAAAAATTGTTTTGATATATGTAATAGTTTTCTATGGCTAAATTCAAAATACACTTTTGCTATTTTCCCGCTTTCTTATTCTTAACACATACTGTGTTTCTGCTTGGAGCAGCCGAATTGTCTTAAGGTCATTTAACCCCCAGAAAAGAGAAATGGAAATGGAAGTCATGTGAGTTGCCAAGTCATTGCTATTTAGCAACATCTTCTCTATCTGTTTAACTGTGATGTACGCAGTTAGTTTTCGATACGTGATGTAAATATCGAAAAGTCGGATAAATAATAATAGCAAATAATATTTAAGTAGATTAGATGAAAATAACATGTTTAACCTTAAAACCTTAACGTGTTTATTTATCGTTGGTGAGTATGGCTGATGCCAGAGGCTACAAAAAATTCTAAGGTCACGGTGGACTAGTATGGAAAAAAATAAAAGAGCATGTTTCAGGCTTTCCAAGGGACAGTTTGCTTGTCAATAAAGGTAAATTTATTAAGTATTTTCAGTTTTGCACTAAATTCTTGCAGCTTACTGCCCTCCAATTTATAGTACTTCAGCTATGAAGGTATGGTGCGACGGAATTGAAAATTGCACTAGCCCTCTAGCTGGCACTAAGGCCACGTTTCAGTGCGTAGAGTACTATGAGAACTTAGATCGAGCTCGAGTAATATTATGCCGGGATGGTACCTGGGACTATCCAGTTCCAAGATGTGAACCGGTTTGTGGTAAAAAAAGAGTCAAAACTCGAACTTTGGGAATACAAGAAGAAAGTGATCATCCCTGGCAAGTTGCAATTTATGACGAAAAAAAAGTGTTGATATGCGCGGGCATTTTGATAACTCAAAAACTAGTACTCTCAGCTGCACATTGTGTAACAAACGTATCTACTAACGCTGTGCTTCCTGCGGAGAACTACAAAGTTGCTGTTGGTAAATATTATAGAAGCTACGGAGATTCTAGGGATCGTCATGCACAATATTCCAGTGTATTGTAACTCTGTGAGTTTATATTTCCTAACCCGTATTTCCTAGGTTTCGAACATAAAGATACCCGAAGATTACGCAGGGTTAATTACCAACTATGTTGGCGATATCGCCATATTAGTCACCGAAAGAGAATTTGTCCTAAATGAGCAGGTTTTGCCAATTTGCGTCGATTAATCCATAAACATCAATTCTAACAGTTTCTCGGAAGAAGGTCTGGTAGGTAAATAACGCTTTCGTTTTCGATTCTACTAACTGCCGTAGGTTACCGATTGGGGATACACACATGAAACAAAAGGGTTTTCAGAGGTATTAAAAGAAGTCTCCGTTTCAGCCTCCGAATACGGAAAATGTCGAGATTTTGCGCCAACAGGTTACCTTCCATATTTTACTTTTGATAAAACATGTGCAATATCTCGCAGTCAAAGTAATTTTGGTTATCACTTACTTATCGCTAACGCTGTTTTCCAGATAAAACCCTTTGCAAGGGAGACTCTGGGGACCCATTGGTCTTTAAGAACAAAGAGGATGGGAGGTACTATGTGCAAGGACTTGCTAGTACTACACCACCCTCATATCCTGAGATCTGTATGTTCAATTTTACACTGTATACGAAAGTTTCGAAATATATAAATTTCATTACTAAAGGAAAAGTACCACCAAGAAAGTAACGCACTATATATATTCTTCGGATGTTCTAAGCATAATTTATTTTAGAGATCAATGTTTGCTACCACAGCATCCCGAATTTGGTTACTGGGTCATTACCAATGGTAACAACCTGAACCTACAACCAGGGGATTCCGCAGACAATGGAACTTCCTTGGAAATTAAATGTAATCATCCTGAAAATTACACTCTCATAGGACAAACACTCGCAATTTGTATAGATGGAGTTTGGAACACAAGCGTTGGGCAATGCAAACGTAAATTTACAAGCACTATCCTCGGAGTTTCATTAAATTCTTGCAGTTCTTTGTCCTTCAATTTATAGCACTCCAGCAATGACAGTTTGGTGTGATGGAATTGAAAATTGCACTAGGCCTATAAATCTCACTAGGGCCACGTTTCAATGCGCCAACTATTATGAAGACCTAAATCTAACAGATTCAATTAGAATATGTAATGATGGTTCTTGGAATAATCCAATTCCAAAATGTGACGTCGCTTGTGGTCAAAAAACAGTCAAAGTTCAGACTTTGATAATAGAAGGACAGGACGCAATTGAGGGTGATTATCCCTGGCAAGTTGCAATTTACAACAAAAATAAAATATTGATATGCGGGGGCTCTTTGATAACCCAAAAATTAGTGCTTTCAGCTGCACATTGTGTAACAAACTCCAGTAGTAACGTTGTTTTTCCTGCGGAAAACTACGAAGTCGCCGTTGGTAAATATTACAGAAGCTACAGAGATTCTAGAGATCGACAGGCACAATACTCCGAAGTATTATTTTCCACGTATTTTGTATTTTCTCATCCAGATTTGTTAGATTTCGACTATAATAATTTCATATCGATACAAAGGGATAACGCTGAAGTATGTGGGTGATATCGCCGTATTGGTTGCTGTAAGACGATTTGTTCTTTCCGAGCAAGTTCTGCCAATTTGCGTTGATTATCTAAGAGCAAATATCAACTCTTCCATCTGGCAACAAGGTGTGGTGGGTAAATAAGAAGTTATTTTCTGTTTTATTAATCATCGCAGGTTACCGGTTGGGGGTACACGACAGAATCAGCAGAACCTTCAGAAGTCTTAAAAGAACTACACGTTCCACACATCGACGATAATGAATGTCGAGCAGCTCTCCCAAATGACTTCGCCAAAAATTATTTTAATTATGACAAAATATGTGCAGGTTTTCATAACCAAAGTACTTATGGGTGAAAATAGGACATGTTACCAATTCACTTTTGCAGATAAGTCAGTTTGCAAGGGAGACAGCGGGGGTCCATTGGCCTTTAAGAATAAAAAGGATGGAAAGTACTATGTGCAAGGAATCGTTAGCCTTTCACCACGATTTTCCAACAGAACAACAGTCGGGGTTTGTTCCAGTCAACATTACGCGGTTTATACGAAAGTTTCTGAATATGTCAGTTTTATTGAAAACGTAAAGGCCATTTATGACTAAGTAAAGTTTTAAGAGTCAAAACCGCCTCAAATAAATCTTTTAAGAATAATGTCCTAGTTGAAATAATTTCGATTTTAACTTCCACGCTTCGCGGAGCAGTTACGAAATCGATCGCAAAATTGAAATCGCCAAAACATCAAATCTTTACCTTTCAGGGTACTGGGAACCCAAAAAATTGGTCTTTGAAAAATGTCTGTTTGTCTGTCTGTGTTATGGATTTCAAAAGAGCTGAAAAGGTTTTGAGACAAAACGGTCCAAAAGGAATGCCATTTTGGCAAATCAACTTTAAAAATTTAAATGCAAACCTCCATTTTTCACGTCCAATTCATTCACATATGGCGCCCTTTTGTTCAAAACCCGATACCGGATTTGATAGCTGATTTTTTTTCAAGTCGAAAACCTTAGCGCCACTTTTTCGAAAAATGCCATTTTATAATATACAGGGTCTCTCAAAAGTCGCGCACTTTTAGCTCAAAGCGTTATGGAGGATCATGAACGAAGCATAAAAGAGATAAAAGATAAGGAAATCTATCTACATGTTACATCTTTTACCTTACTATTTATTTATATAAACAAATCAATTGGATAATTCAATTTAGAGAAATTTACGTGTAAATTTTTGCCTTTCTTTTTGCAAGAATAAAGTACCCCTTAAGGAGGGGGTGGGGGGATGAAATTTGGGGGAGAGATGCAGGATCGAATGATGGGTCGGGTCCATGGATCATGTAGGTACGAAGTCAGTTTATTTGCCTAACAGTTGAGACCATTTACAGGAGAATTGATATTATTATATTATTATTATAAATATAAATAAGGGCCGAGGTCAAAGACCTGTTATGCCCAACAGCCCAACCCCAACTTACAATGTTGAAAAATAACTGACAATAAAAACACACAAACTAAATAAGCACTTCCACCATCAATTTTCCCTAAACCAATATACATATTATACAGGGTGGGTAATTTTTCGATGCTCACCATTAGTATCTTGGAAACCATAATAGATGGAGAGTAGTTTAAATTGCAGAAAAGTTGCGCCATTTCTTGGTGATTGAGATTCTGAAGAGAATTTCCCGATATTTTGATTCGTTCCTGAGTTATCACAAAATATCTGAAAATTGCCAATTTAAAGAAAAATTAATATCTTCCTAACGCTTGATGTTATTTAAATGAAACTTGGAACTTGTCAATTGAATGGCACCGACAGAAATTTTCTAGGCCTTCTAGATTTAGAATAACGACAGTCAGCTTTTGATTCTTTTATGACCGCCATATTGAATTTTGGCACCATCAAATACACAAAAAAATTAGCTTTTCAAAAATGTAGCCAACGTGAATTTTTTTGACAGATGTTAGAATTTGAAAATTGGTCTGAATAATTTGTAAAATTAGCTTAAACTTAGATGAAAAACAATTGCAAAAAAGTACGCCGACTTCTTCAATCTCTTATAGCATGAGAAAACAATTGAGTTCAATAGTAGTAAATTGCGTCTTGCGGTCGTGTGACTCAGGCTTTCACATATTTTTTTAAAAACGTCAATGTTGGTTACATTTTTGAGAAGCTAATTTTTCTGTGTATCCGGCGGTGTTAAAATTCAATATGGCGCCCATAAGAAAAAGAAAAGTTGACTGTCTTCATTCAAAATCTAGAAGGCCTAGAAAATTTCTGACAATGCCATTTAATTGATAGCTGTCAAAAATATAAAAGTTCCAAGTTTCATTTAAATAACATCAATCGTTAAGAAGATGTTACCTTTTCTTTAAATCATCAATTTCGAGTATAAGACATATGGTTAGGCACTCCGCAGATTTTGGTAGACGCTGTACCTATACGTCAATATGGGATGGCAGCGTCTTTAAGTATGAGAGCGAAAGCAATACCTGCTTGTCTGTGATATTTTGGAGCCAAGCGTAACTTGAACCAAGCCCATCCATAGTAATACTAGATCAATGGGTGACGCCATCTCCTCGTTTCAAGCGTCGGTTCATCAGTGACAAGTGACATCTGTCATAGAGCGCGTGACGAGTGTGAAGTGTGAGGTTAGACCGCTAGTCACGACCACGGTTATCTAAACTAAATAATAATGTGATAATAATAACAAAATTGAAAAATTCACGTGTTATAAGGTATGTTAATAGCATAGTTGTCTACGTGAAATATTTAAATACTTATCAAAATTATAGAACCGATCCTAGCTTGGCGTGGCGCTTGGCTTCAGCATCACATTATGCTTCTCCAATCATAATGGCTGCTCCCCCTAGTCGTTTTTTTCAGTCAAGGAAGAGGGAAACGTTAACAGTCAAGAACTGAAAGTCTACTGCAACGATACAGATGCGGATTTGCTTTGAATTGTCCATGTCTGTATCGTTGTGTTCTTCTTTCATTTCAAACAAAACTTTCAACGAGTATGAATTTTAACAAAAGCACAGTCAGAGGAATCATCGATTTGAACGCGAGGAATGCAACCACAAAAGTATATTAAAATAAAGTTTGTAGTTGCATTCCTCGCTATCAAGTCATGCACTTTAAATTCCGTAATAGTCCAGGAACATTAGGATTTCACTTTGAAAAAATGATGGGAAAGCTGAAGATTGGTACGTAGGTACTCTCAACTAGTGATTACAAGCAACATGTCAAAAGTTCCCAACAAAACAATAAACAATACTACTGTTTGTACCTACATCTCACAGGTGCGTATTTTTTGACAGCTCTTAGGGGAGCGTGGGGCAATATCGACCGTCGGGTAACATCAACCAAAATCAAAAATTGGCAATCTCGGAGAAATTGAGTTATTCATACCAGGTTTTTGTCAGGGTTGAAATGTTCAATATCCAACACTAAAATATGAACTTTATACAGGGTGTTCGGTAGAAAACGCCCCACGCCATAGCTCCCTTATTTATGAACCGATTTTAAAAAAATTAAAAGGATTTCAAATGGCTGCTAAAATACTAAAAATACTAAAAATTGCAAGTGTGCCATGAAACAATGAAAATGACGGTTTTCAAACTAATGTCATTTAAGCGTCAGCGAGACAATTACTGACATTTTGGGCATTGTTAATCAAAAATATGGTAACATCACAGGGGGATAGTTGTACATAAATAGCTTTACTGATTAAAAACGCGTAGTAATTTCTAAAATTTATCTGCAGGAAAAACAAACAATACAAAAAACCAAATTTCAAAGTTTTTTATAAACGCTGCATGAGTTATTTTACAAATATTGCTCAAAGATATCTCCTTCATGTTCGATGCACAGCTCACATTCTTACTTCGCAAGCGGCGTTAAGTATCATGTTTTGAGGTAGGTATAGCTTAAATGACATTAGTTTGAAAACCGTCATTTTCATTGTTTCATGGCACACTTGCAATTTTTCAAATGATCTTAATTTATTTATTTCAGTACTTGATAATTTTTTCTCTCATAAATTGCTGTAGAAAAAAAGACTTGTATGGTATGGATGAATTCAGAAAAAAGTCCTCTATCAAATGGGAGCAAAAAATATGCAGGTCGCAGTTTGAAAAACAAACGTTGGTAGTCGTTAGTCATTTTTGTTGACATTGGAAAAATTCGGATATACGCCCAGATTGTAGTATTTTAGCAGCCATTTGAAATGCTTTTTATTTTTTTAAAATCGGTTCATAAATAAGGGAGCTATGGCGTGGGGCGTTTTCTACCGAACACCCTGTATAACCAAATCCTTAATTTCGAGAATATATTTTGTTCAATATCGCATTGTGGGACAAAAATTCGAGTGTGGTTTATTCAATATCCGGATGTTGAATACAGCAGCACCAAAAGTTTTCAACAAAGAACGTTTGTTCTATAAACCGCAAACATTTGTACGATTGGTTTGTTCAATATCCCTAACAGCCAATGGACTGCAATTTTAAACATCATGTGATCGTCTTTTTTTACGTTCTGTCGTACACCTTAGACCAAGAAAGCCTATTATACATACAAAAAACATGTTATGAATATTAAATATCAATTGCTTACAGTTTCTTAGAAATGTTGTAAAAGTTGCCAAATTGAAAAATCGGATAATTAAGAGGCGGTCACCAACCAGTTTATTAATTACCAACTTTTTCAAGAATATTTGTTGTTTTAAGTCCAAAAATTAATAATCCATTTTATTTCTTTTACTTTTTAGTGTAAGTGCATAAGTGCAATGATAACTTTCCAACACTCTTTTAAGTTTGCTTTGTTCAATAGTTCGATATTTTGTTCAATATCCTGTTAAATAAACGACTCAATAATTTGAAGCTTGTTTTTGTTCAATATCCAAATTAAAAACATTAATTACTGCTTTGTCACAAAAGAAGATGCAGATTATCGTCTAAAAATGTATTTCCTACAATACGAGTAATATCAAATAACTAACATATTTGCAAAAAGATGATGTACAACTCTAAAAATTTCAACAATATCTTTGAACTTCAAAACTGGTTTATTGAACAAACCAATTCTGAGGTGACGAAATGATAACATTTTCCTATGCATTTTCCCTTCCCACATTCAGTCTGAAGTAAACATGGAAACTGTCGAGAGCAATAAAGGAAAAAATCCCAAATTGTGCTATGAAGGTTACAAAACTTCAATCTTCTGATGCATCACAGAACAGTATGGGGCTTTTTTCCTGGATTCGCACCTGTGACGTCAGTGTATGTAAAGCGATCTTTTTCTCGGTACAAGGACGTCTTGACCGACAGAAGAATCAACCTCAAAACCGAAAACAGAGATACTGCTTGTGTGTAGCTGGAATTGTAAATAAATCGTAAATTTTTGCCGTTGTTTTTACCTATTTTGTTGCTTAAATTGGCAGTTTTTATAATGCCTAAAATAAGGTTTTATTTTGCCTATTTTGCAGTTTTATTTTGCCCAACTATCCGATCTCTACTAATAAGGGACGGTTTTTTTCTGCATAATTATGCAGAAAAAAAACGGGTTGAAACTCGAAATTTCACGTTTTGCTTGAAATTCAAGCCATTTGATAACTTTCCATCAATGGTCCAGAGAAAGTTTTGAGCATATATTTAGCCCTTAGACCCCCCTACGACGAGAAAAAAATTGCACC
This sequence comes from Pycnomerus fuliginosus, assembly GCA_963924575.1. NCBI lineage: Eukaryota > Metazoa > Arthropoda > Insecta > Coleoptera > Zopheridae > Pycnomerus > Pycnomerus fuliginosus. The sequence goes on along the minus strand of OZ004624.1, from coordinate 15,380,068 downwards.
TCAACCCCTTCAACCTTGAAACATAAAAAATTCATTTAAAGGAAATATAACCCTTGGACCACCTATTTATTACCTGAGGAAACTAATTGCACCCCCGAGAACTACCCCCTTCAACCCCCGATTTAAGCTTTGGACCACCTTTTGCCGGAGGATACTAATTTAACACAAAAAATTGCAACCCTAAAACTCGCCCCCTTCAACCCCCAACCACAAAAACTTTACATGGAGGAAATTTAACCCTTGGACTGCCTACAACCGAAAGAGTTGAATTTAAAAAAAACTGCGCCCCTAGACTCACTCCCTTCAACCCCGAAATGCAAAACAATGACATGGACGGAATTTAACCCTTGGACCCCTCATTATCGCAGGAGACTATTTTGAACGCAAAAAATTGTACCCCCACACCCTTCAACCCCCGTACACAAATAATTGACTTGGAGGAAATAGGCACGAAATCTAAATTGACTCGATGGAAATTTAATCCTTGGACTATTTGTTACTGGAGGATACTAATTGAGCGCAAGTAAATTTAACATTTGGACCAGTGGACCACTGATGTTATTGGAGGATAGGTACCATTTGAGCGCCCCCGAAATCCACCCCTTCAACCCCTGAGGATAAGAATCGAACGGAAAAAATTGCACCCCCTTTAATCCCTAACACAAAAAATTGACGGTGGAAATTTGATGCTGGACCTGTACAACCGGAAGATATATGAACGCAAAAAAATTCATCACCTGCTGATTCACGATTCCTTTATCATGACTTCCACCAACCCTGAACTTCGCCCTAGCGTTATGCAATAAAGACGTTATTATTATTATATGCTTCGGCACTGCTACTGGGTGCAGATTACATCTGCGCCCAAAACCACCAAGTCCACCTCAATATATGAATCACTCACGGTGAATAAACATCTACAGAGATGCACCTCGCATTGATATACATCTTATTCAGTTGGCTTTTAAATCAGACAAAGTGCATTCATATTTCGTGCCCTTTGTGTAAAAAGAAATCGAAAATTTATAAGGACATCAAAAACACACTACCTATAGCCCAAACTACAATTATAAGATCGATTTGGCTGAAATTTGGTATACATATATGGAGAATGTGTGACCCCCTGAAGACCTGAAAGGTTTTTGACAGCAATTGGTCGACAGAAAAAGACGATCAAATTCTGATTCTAAAAATGTATTCACAGTTCCTACCATTTAGGCGGAAAATAGTGACAAAAATTCTCATTAAAAAAAGGGGCGGACTCACAGCAAATTACGTAAAGTTACAGTTAGTGACAGTAAATGTGACAGGATATTAACCTTAAAAAGATGTTGTCAAATGTGATAGGTGATGTCGTTATTGTCAGAAAAGTGTGAAATTAGTCACAATGACAATGAAGTCTAAAAAAAAGATCCACTTGATGGGAGATTCCAGCCGCTTCTCCGCTCCAAATTTTTTATAACGATCAAGTTCGCACAATCTGGTGCTAAAACTGAGGCCCCTGCCGCTGAAAAATAGCAGGTAACAAGTAATTTATCAATAGGTAGGTACATACTTATACTTGTTGCAAGGATTAGCGCAAAATTAAGAAAAAGCCTACAAATCTCATTGCAATTTTTCCGAAATGAAATCCCCAATTACTTTAGGTAATTATCAGCCAGAAGCGACTCAAAAATTAATAAACCTCTCAATAATTTACCCCCGGCGTTACCAATTAAAACGGTGATGTATTTCTTATTACTAATTATACCTCTAAGTATTTGTAGATATGAATAAGCTATAATTATTATATTGTTAGCCGATGCCTGAGAGCATTTCAATTTCCAAGAATCGATCGGAGAATTAAATGTTTTATGACTTTGGGCTTATTTGTGTTGATTGGAATTATAATTATTAGCTAATTGATTTGGAACGCTTATTTGATACTCAACTCTTAAGAAGAAAAGATGGTAAATAACACTAACTATCAGAAACTCCTCAAAATATCTCTTTCAGGCAGGAACCATAGCAAAATACATGGACCCGAATACGAAAGCTCTTCAGTTTCTTGCAGTTTATTGGAATCGCAATTCCAGTTCTTTCTCTGTCACGCAGATTAAGTTGTACAGATTCACAATCCACGTCTTGTTCATTCTCCTCTTCAACACGTCCGAATCCATTGAAGTACTTTTCTATTCCTCAGAAGATATTCAGAAATTTACCTGGTTGGCTTTCTACTCAATCGTCAGCTGGACTACCTCTTTGAAAGGGTTCATCTGCATTAAAAACCAGAGGAATCTCGAACAAATGTACCATCAACTGGACGATGACGATTTTCAACCGAAAAACAGTCAACAGAAAAAAATCGTAAATGGAACCTTTTCCTTATTCAGATATTTTTGCATGGCGATGACGTTGAGCACGCTTTTTTTGGAGGTTTTTTGGTGTTCCTCGCCGATTATTAGTGGAAATTTTGGAAAAGAATTGCCGTTTGATATCTGGTACCCTTTTGACTACAAAACCAACGAAATTGTTTACAGCCTCACTTACTTGCATCAGTTCGTTTCTTTAATTCTTCTGGGAATAGCTAACTTAAATCTAGATCTATTCGTAGCGGGGTCTATGATTAGCATTATGGTCCAATGTGATTTACTGTCAAACACCATAAAGGCTATCACTGACAATAATGATAATGATATTCAAAATGCAGCTTTGATAGTTTGCATTAAACGTCATAAGAAAATTTTGAAGTAGGTAGGTAAACCGTTTACAATCTCTAAAGCTGTATTGTAGATTTTCCGAAGATTCTGGAAATATTTTGAATACCTTGTCGTTGGCTCAGTTTGTCTACAGTACTTTCTCGATTTGCTTTATAACCTTCCAGTTAACTTTGGTAACTATCTATTTTTTTAAGGAGAAATGTTCTATTTATACTTATAGCTTTCACCTGATTCTACTATATTCTGGACAATGGTTCTTGTAGAATTAATGTTGGCTGTGGAATTACTGATTTTCTGTTGGTGCGGAGAAATTGTTATTGAAAAGGTAAGTAAAGTCCCGTCGCATATTAACGAAAGCGGGGGTTGTGTGTCTCAGGCTTTTTTTGTGTTGGTTTGTAAACGGGATTTCACATCCGTCAAAACTCCCGTCACTCACTGTCAGTGTCAATAAACAGTAACAATGGAGATTGAAAGGGGTCTTTGTTGTTAATTATTGTCCATGACAGGAATTTTGACAGAACTGAAATTTCGTTTACAAACCAACAGAAAAAAAGCCTGAGACACACAACCCCCGCTTTCGTTAATATGCGACGGGACTTTACCTATACGTATTATGGAATCTTATTCTAACGGGCGCAGGGGCAGTGTGACTCGGGCGTTTTTGTGTTATTTTCTTTAACATTCTAGTCGGTGTCAATAAACGGTTGCAATTTAAGTTAGAAGGGAATATTCGTGTTAAATATTTTTGTAAATTGTTTCTGGTTTTTGCTTCCGTTAGAAAATGATTTTACGATACTTACCTACTTAAATAAATTTGTTTGCAGAGCACCAACATATCGAGGGCCCTTTACGATACTGATTGGTTAAACACCGATATTAGATTTAAAAAAACTATGTGCTTCTTCATCCTAAGAACGCAGAAACCAATCCAATTTTTTGCCGCCAAGGTCCTGCTATTATCTTTGGCAAATTTTAAAAGTGTAAGTACATTCTTATTCAATAGGAAAGTAGCAGTAAATATTTACTTTACTCCTTTTGTAGATTCTGAATACTTCTTTCTCCTGGTTCACCTTACTGAGGAAGTTAAATTTGAGAAAATAATCTTAGTGAATTCAAAGAAAACTTAAGAGGACTTATCGACTTTTAGGTTCTTTTATGTCTAATTGCTCGGATAGGAATACTTATCTAGAAGTACCGAGTTATTAAGAATGTAGTACCTTGTATTAAAATAAACGTCAACGGTACGGACTGGTACCGAAACTAAAAAGAACCGCAAACAAAACCACACAAAAATTTGGAACCCTGAATCGAAACCTTTATTTATATTTAGATAGTGTTCCAGAATATCTCGTAAACGAAATAAGTTAGGAGAATTCGCTCTGGCAGGTCGATTTTAGTGCTAAATCACCGCAATTTTTCTTTAGAGCATGATTGTAGGGGTGGTGAAATAATCTGCCGACGATGTGTCTTCAAGAAAGGAGCAATGAATTTTAGGATACATTTATCGATGAATTTAGGCGTGGAAATTCTAATTTTTACCAAAGATTTGGATAGAATATTTTGAAAAGAGCGTTAACACTCTTGCTACTGCTCACGAGCTGGTCACAACAAGAATTAACAAGGTTTTTCCCAGAGAAGTTTTTCGGATTTTGGTTACTTACGGCTGTGCTTACGGGTACTTTTATGTTAAAAAACCGCTAAATTTAGGGCCAAAAACCGGAGAATATTATAGGAAAGCTTCCGGGAATATTTCCTGGGGAAGATTGCCTAAACCTCGTTTATTTATTCCCGGAAATATTCCCATTTTGGAAAGTTTCCAAAATGGAAAATTCCCGTCGACCCATCTCTATAATTTTCTGAATCCAATGATACCACATAAAATGACATTTCAAATGTCAAAATAATTTTTGAGTGTTTCTCCATGTTATTGTAATGGATCATATTGTATATGATAATATACATACAGGGTGTTATTTTTAAAGCTGGCCAATCCGCAAAGAGGGGGACACTTGTGTATATTGAGGGAATTTTTTCCGCTTCCGGTTTAACCGGAAATGACCTTAACTTTGATTTTTCAAATAGAATGACACCTTTTTCTCAGCGGATTGGGAATCTACGATTTTTTCTGAGTTAGGAACATGTATCATACTTGACCGGAAGTGCTGTCACGGCCACCCTAGATTATCAAAAACATCGAAGAAATCGGTAAAATATTGAGATTTTCTAAAAACGCAAAAACACGTCAATTTGGTTTTTTTGATGCAGATTTACCTGAGCAATTTGTCAAAATCTCAAAAGTAAATAAAAAGAAAATGTCAATGGGCAGATGAATTTGCATCAAAAAATTAAAGTAGACGTGTTTTTGCGTTTTTCAAAAATCTCAATTTTTCACCGATTTCTTCGATGTTTTTGAAAATCTAGGGTGTCCGTGAATGCACTTCCGGTCAAGTATGAGACATGTTCCTAAAGTGTCATTCAATTTGAAAAAAGAAAGTTAAGGTCATTTCCGGTTAAACCGGAAGTGGAAAAAATTCCCTCTATAAATGCGCAAGTGTCCCCCTTCTTGCGGGATGGGTCAACGTTTATTTCAATTAAATATATTTAAAAAATTGGAGGTGTCCACTGTCCATCTTAAAGTGGGCTAAGTAGAATTAGATGAGGAGAATATAACTCAAAATATATTTATTACGTCCAAAGATATTCAAGGTGGGAAGTTTTAAAAATAACACCCTGTATATATAAAGGTAACGCAGGAAAATTTGAAGTCACATGAAAAACATCGAAAGTTTATTTTTTCAAACGGTACCATAATGGTACCGATGTACCATTTGAAATACAAATGTTTTTCACCCTTAAAATGTCATCTTTCGAAAAAATGGCACTAAGGTTTTCGATATGCCAATGCAACAGCTATCGAATTCGTTAATGATATGACCTTTTGCTAAGAAAAATTCCAGAAGGGGCCTTTTTGTCCCTAAAATGGAAATTTTCTAAAAAATTGAACTGAGGTTTTTGATCCGGCAATACAACAGCTGCTGTCGAATCCGATAGCAAGAATATGCTTTTTTGTAAAATAAATTGAAACAAGGGCCCTTTTGGCACTAAAGTGACATTTCTAGAAAAAATGGCACTAAGGTTTTCGGCTTGAAAAAAAATCAGCTTTCAAATCCGCTAATAAAAATGTACAGTTATGCGTAGGTTTTTTTTCAGACAGACATTTTTTCAAAAACCACTTTTTTGGGTTCCCAGGACCCTACAACGTAAAGATTTCATGTTTATGGCGATTAAATTTTTTTGAATTTTTCGATCGATTCCACAGTAACTGCTTCGCGCTGCGTAGAAGTTGAAAAAATAAAGTTTTGATTGAAAAATCGTTTTGGCAAAAAGAATGTTTTTCATGCGACTTAAATTTTCCCTGCATAACTATGATCCATTAGGACAATAAAGGGAAGTCACAACACAACCTTCGATTGAAAGATTAAAGTCGCCTCAAACGTTATTTTGACACTTGAAGAGTCACTTATGTGGTATCATTAGCTGCTTTCCTTTTAAACCAGGGTGGGGGGCTGATCACTCAAAAAAATTGTGTACAACTAATTCCAATCGGGAATTAATTCCAATAATTCCAGTTTAATTCCATTAATTCCATTCTAATTCCATTAATTCCATTCTAATTCCACTAATTCCGATTTAGTTCCATTAATTCCAAACAATTCCATATTAATTCCAAATAATTCCAACTAATTCCTTTAATTCCTTTTAAATGATATACTTATCAATTCCAAATAATTCCAGCTAATTCCAGATAATTCCACCTAATTCCAACTAATTCCATCTAATTGCAACTAATTCCATTAATTCCATTCTAATTCCATTAATTCCATTCTAATTCCATTAATTCCATTCTAATTCCACTAATTCCGATTTAGTTCCATTAATTCCAAACAATTCCATCCAATTCCAACTAATTCCAGCTAATTCCAACTAATTCCAGCTAATTCCAACTAATTCCTTTAATTCCTTTTAAATGATGTACTCATCAATTCCAAATAATTCCTTATTAATTCCATATCAATTCCAAATAATTCCATAATAATTCCAGTTAATTCCAAATAATTCCAGCTAATTCCAACTAATTCCAACTAATTCCAGCTAATTCCAACTAATTCCGGCTAATTCCAACTAATTCCATTAATTCCTTTTAAATTCCATCAATTCCAGAATAATTCCGTAATAATTCCATAATTCCGGAATTAATTCCAAGCCGGATGTACAACTAATTCCACTAGTGATCAGCCCTCCAAACCAGGGTGCAACTCCGAACTGTTCAAGAATAATTCGCCCCGTGTTCCTTTTAGTCTGTGCATTTTGCCCCAGAGTTACTTGATCTGCCTTCCCCCTTCCCCTACCGCACCAACGCAGGAGCTGGTGCAACAAGCCCCCGCATGCGCAATGTGTAATTTGTTATTGTGAATCAGCTGAGTGATGGTTTTTCGTGGTTTTCTCCAACGTTTTCCCTGTGCCTTTTCAAATTTATTGCTACGCCTACATCTCTACTCCTCCACTATGGCATCGCTTTTGCGAAATGAGCGATTATCTTACTTTTGATTTTTGATGCGGTTATGTTATCTCTCTAACAACGGAAGTATCACTATCACGCTAGTGAATCCATATAGTGAATCTCCTGAAATACGTGTTCCTTTTAGGGCAGCTCGGAGTTGCTTCAGTGCTTGTAGCTCTGGAGCAATAAACACGGAAAAGGAAAGCGCTTATTGGATGCAGAAAATGTTGTAGATTCCAAAACTGTTTTGATACATTAGGCTGTTCCATTTAAAAATAAAAAGTTTTAAGCAACTTCCTGTAAAACCGGAAATGAAAAAAAGTTTTTTATGACGACGCCAGAGAATGGTCTTTCGATTGCTTCGATTAGTACACTTTGATGTTCCAAATTTCAAAATTTTACTCCAAAAAATAAGAGAAAAAAGGGGGTGTACCATGATACTGTGACACCCTCTGTATACCTATTTACGTGGTATTGCAGTATGATAGTATGAAGTAAAGGAGAACGTACACTTTAAATGCATTTCGGCCTTCGGGAATCGGGAAACCACACAATTCGCGATTCAAATTAATTTTGTGCGTCACTCATACAAATAGTTTGTTGGAAGCGTCCATCAAATGTCTGTCATTATATTTCAGCGCTCCTCATTGGCTCCTTTCACACAGTTCCCACGTGTGCCGTCACATACTAGAGCACGGCGTCCTCTTTATGAGGTCTATCCAGTCAGGTTGTCTTTCTCTCTCTGATTTTTGAGAAATGATTTTATTTCTCGGAAATGAAAGTCCTAATTTTAATTCTCAGTTTGTAGCGTTAGAGAATATAAACACTAAACACTCACACTGTAATTTTTTTGTTTCAGTATTCTTATATTTAAGGTCATAATCTCAAAAATTCGACATTTATGACTTCAAACATGATTATGTGAAGATGAAAAAATTACTGATAACCTCTATGCAGCGACAGAGTTGCATTTTAAATAAAGCCATTGATTTTCAAGAAATAAAATCAGAGAGAGAAATACCACCTGACTTGATAGCCCTCGAGGCAAAGCCGAGTTCCGTAACTGTCTGTAAGCATACAAGTAAGGAATCGTAAAATTTTGAAAAATCTCAGGAAACGCCTTATTAATGTTGGCGGAGTATAGGAAAATTTGCTCGATTTTGGTGATACGATATTGGATCTTTCATGCAAAGTGGGGAGGTTCCAGCCGCTTCCGTAGCTGCCTATTTTTTTTGCACTGAACAAGATCGTGCGATGACAGGGAGTAGATTTCCGCCAAACGTGACCTTGAAGCCTTTAGAATTGAGTTTCCGAGAACTCTAATTAATTCGCGGAAACATTGGAGAGAAAGCCAATTCGACCCGTCAGGTGCTAAGTACCCAAAACTTTTCATTTGAAATCATAAAAAGAATTAAGGGCATTATTACGTTTATGTAAATTACAGAACATAATTTATGTTATGTATTACGTTATGTAATTTACTTAGGTAGGTACCTTCAATCAGAAGGTCTTGATAATATCACATTTTGTTAACCGGGTTCGTATTTATATTAATAAATAATTTGGCCGGTCATTAAGATTGTGCGACATTGTCCGTGAATTTTTTCCAAGAATTCTACGGCGAAACTTTTCTAGTGCCGCCAAAGGGGTCGTAAAACCGATAAACAACCATAAACGTCTCAGATTACACTGAGTTTTTTTGCTCGTTTTTTTTACCATGACTACAAGGGAGGTCGAGCTTCCCGTTACGAAGCGGTCTCTATTAGATGGCGCCACTGCGGCGTTTCTTTAATCGTATAATTTAGTACCAATGTTCAATACCAGGGGGCCTACGCTGGCTCCATCTACTAATCACCGGGGTTTTTCAGAGCCTCGAATTTAGTGCTTTTCCGTTCCTCTAATACCTGGATACTCTGTTTTTACTGAATACCTCATGTAGGTTTGAAATTAATACCATTCGATAACTTTCTATTGATGGTATGTACCGAGAAAGTCTTATCATCATTAGCGAAAAACCCCTAAAGGCGTTACGATACCTAATTAACATACAGAAACACAAAAATACGAGAACTCAAAAACTGCTCATCGTACCAAGGCTGAATTTGGTGTGTCAATTTAGATGATCTGACATACTTATTCGCGGAAATCAGCAAAGTGTCTGACATCTGGTGGCAATACTTTAACTACTCTGAAGAGGAAATCATGTTTTTTGTGGTTTTCAACCCCCAAAAAATAACAATAAATTAACCAAAAATTCTGCTTTGTTATCGTAACTCGAGAATTGCACATTAAAATCCTATGCAACAATAATTCCCTTTATTGAAGGCTTCTCAATTATGAAACATAACATTTCGCTTAATTTCTCGTAAATTATTTGAAAATCACCACATGGAGATGCATCCATGAAATAGGCCACTGATAAGTCTTGCAAGCCCACATTGAAAAAACTGCATTCTAGTATAAGGTGTAAAGGTGTAAGGTGTAAAAGGACTCTCGCCCAATCGGAGGCTGTCCCACGCAACTCTCATCAAACGTAAAAGAAAAAGGCTGGCAAGGACTAGTGATTGTATTTTGTAATAAGAAAAACAAGAAAATGATTAAAAACAATAGGTACAACTTAGCTACATCGAGATTTTTACAATAATTTAAAGCGATCTATTGCCAAATGTCGTCATTTCTAACCAGTAATTGTCAATTATAACAAAGGTAGATCACCCGTGATTTCGTTGACTTCATCTTCGGCGCCGAATATACTTAACACAGTTACTGAGCCGGATGGAATCTGAGTATGACCGGCGTCGTGGACTAAGTAACAGGGAGTGTTCAACTCCGAGGCTTTGTTGTGAAGTTCTTGCAATTTTTCGAAGTTGTCACCCTTCAGGACTATCTTTTTCTCTCTGGAAACAATAGTGCAGTAGTCAGAGCAAAAAAAGGGACCTTATAAAAAAAGTTTGGAAGTTTTGAAAGGTGATCTCATAGGTTTAGATGTGCCTTAAAACATACTCATTTTGCAACCTCGTAAGTATGAGGCTAGCACCCCCATACTGGCTCGATCAATTTTTTACTTTATTTCCCAGAACAAAATATAATGCGTGAGAAAAAAAAAAGTGTAAAATGACAAAATATATTGGAAAATCTCAAGGGCTATGTTCAGTTCTGTTCTTCCACACAGCCCCTGCCAAAACATAAATAACTAACTAAAGCAAGACAGGAGAACACGTAATTCTACTTAAATGGGAATCTGATGATTGTACTGACATGTACTTTTTAAAGAGAGAGATATGGACTCCATATTCATTTTCTATTGGTGACAGTACGTCAAAATTTGAATTTTAGGTTGGTTTGAGGAAATTTTGCAAGAAATTTTACTAACAGGTGAGTTGGTAGAAGTGATTTCAATGTGATACATGACAAATGTCAAAATTTTGCAATTGCTCTGAATTGGTCCAAAATGGGCTTTGTGTGCGTGCAGTTTTGAGTAAAGTGCAAAGAAAAATGTTACGAAAAAGCCTCACGTACGTTATCTGTCTGTGACACTGCTGCACTGCTGCTAACAATAAAAATAAACCCTAGAAGGTTTGGGTTATGTAATGTTTCTGCTTTCCCGCTAAATTTCGATCAAATTGTCAAAAGTACAGGCCCTTACAAATTAGGGTTGTACAGTTCCAGAAAAAACTTAGTTCTGTTATAGAAAATGAACGGATTTTATAATGATATTTTTTATCAAACGAACGCAAATTTAATTTTACAACCTATATCTACAACTAGGGCTGGGCAAAAACATATTTGCATGTTTTTTTATGAGTATATTTTGTTAAAAATATGTTTCACGTAACTTTTTACGCCTAAAAAACGTAACTTTATTTTGCAAATCGTGAATATTTTACAGTTTAGCTGCATATTTGCATACGTGCTCCATATTTTGACATGATAAAAAACGTTTTTTTTTATTTTCCGACTTGAAGCCCATATTCATCGAAAGCACTTGGGAATCCCATAATTACGATCTTCCAAGGATTTTGCCCCTTTGAGTTTTAGTTTGTTTTTGATTCCTGCTTAGTCGAGCCATTGACGTGACGTCATTTTTGACAGTGACAGAATTCTGCCTTGCTTTTGCATACCGGGTTCTGTCAAATTTTGCCTAAAAATCTGTTCCTCAAAATGCTGAAATATGGTAGTTCAAAAAATGAGCTAATTAAAACGTAGTGTTCTGTGTTGTTTGTGAAAAAATAATATATTTAGGCGTCACTGAATTAAACTAAGAATATATTTGACGGTTTTACTGGCAAATTTGACGGTTTTGCCGCATATTTGGCGGATTTGCGGCATATTCGCCTCCGTAAAAAGCCAATTTTTATGGCATATAATTTGTTTACATGCTCTATCTTTACGGCATATTTGCCCAGCCCTAGCTATAACATTTGATAGTGGTGCTATGTGAAATATGCGAAATTTTAACCGCTACATTTTTGAAGGACCATAATGTTACTTAATGACATGAATTATATACAAGAAATTTATTTTTCCGACATTGGTTGAACGACATCGCAAGGCGATCATCATAATGATGTGGTGAAACAACTACTCAGAGGGCTAAATATCCCTACCTGCATTTAAATTTCCAAAAGCAAAGGCTGAAAATTGGTTGTGGGGTGATTTTACGAAACAAGTGGTGCAAAAGTAATTTTTCCCGCAAAAAAAATACAGACAACTGGTACAGCCTGTATGTATGTCAAACAGGCTGTAATATTCAGATAAAAAAATTTCAATGTCACTAAAATTAACCAGAAAGTGAGGTAATCAAAAATTCTATTTCTTGAGCCGAATCCTTTAAGGATGGTCAAATCTAGTTTTACAGGTTTACCAACTACTTACCCATTATACTCCCAATCATTTAAAGCCTCAGCTCCTTCATCCCTTCCCTTGATCTCCCTATACAGTCCCAAACAAGCATGGCCAACCTTGAAACTAAAAAATCACCAGGAACCCCATTTCAGGCGGATGTTACCTGTGCAGCAACCTTCCCCACCCCCATCTTCAGCGAATTATTTACAACACACACCATCTTGTAGCTCCTGAAGTTTTCCTCGTTATTCTCCAGAGGCGGAGCCCCTTCCGGAGGCACCTCAGGTTCTTCCGGGATCTCCGGAGGGGGGATTATGGGATCACCCTGGAGGAGGTTCTCCCCCACATTACCATCTCCCTCAGTGTCCCTTACCAAATTGGAAAAAACGTAGTTTAAGGCTGACTCAATCGATTCGTTTCCTGTGCAAAACAGGGCCTAAAAATCAAGTTATCACAAAAAACAGATGAAAAACATGGAACCTCATTGGCGTGATCTTTCGAGATTCCCATTGCCACGAGGGTGTTAAGGTACTCCTCGTTGGCCTGGAATGCCCCCTCGTCGCCTTCCATCCTTAAAAATTGCCCGAATCCCTCAAAATTGTGAAAATTGGAAGACTTAACCTCAAATCGAATTTGACGTTTGACAAATGTCAAAGTTGACCAATCAGCAACGAAGCTAGAGCCAGAATTTTGATTCATTCCAAATAAGGTAATTATTAATTATCTGCAACATATAATCGCAAACGCATTGCTGGATATTCTTCGGATCGAATTTTAATTCAAGTTGAAGCCGGCTATAGACTTTACTAATCGTTAAAATTAGACCGTAAAATAGTAAATTGTGCGAATCTCTAGCCCTGTCAATTAAACGTCAACGAAATGTCACTGTCACAAACGTCATTTATTTTTAACCAAAATAATTTCCTAAATTCTAATCAAACGCTCAGTTTTATCGCTGAATTTTAATGCGCAACGTTAATCCGGAACTTCCATTGTGCGTTTGAGCACAATACGAGGCGCAGTCATTCCAGAATCTTCCAGTAAGGTGCCCCAATGAGACCGCGCAATGACGACTCCTGACAATAATCCAATCCCAAATTTCCAAAGACGAACAGCGGACAGCGCCCGCGAGCTCAGAGACAACCTCAATAATGTGATTCGAGAGATCCAACCCCTGGTAGATCGAGCGAGGGGTGTCAACAATATAACAAACCTCTTCAACCATCAGCATGAGCCCCCCGACGATAGTGTTGTGATAAATTTAGAGGAGAACGTGGAGCAACCCCCGGAACATGTGGAGCAGCAAGTGGCGAACGTGGTGGAAGCCCAGCGGCTGCTCCAGTCCTTCCTGCGATATGTCCCATTTATTTTGATACTGTTTGCAAAGGCTATTTACGACTACCATAAGGGGATGTTCATGTTGATGGTTTTGTTTGTAATGTTTGTGAGGACTAATTCGATGGTTAAGAGAGAGACGACGAAGAGAGACAAGCGCAGTCTGTCCACCCTGTTTATAGAGCTGCTGTGTATATCCGCCTCTTTGTTGTTTTTTCAGTTCGTCTTTGAGACTGATTTTCATGTGATCATCAATTTGGTGTTAATCAAGGCTGCCACTTTGGTCACTGTGGGGACCCTGTTATGGATTATTATGATCACCGATTTGGTGTTGAAACTTGTCACTGTTGCTGTCAAAATAGTGGTTACCATGCTGCCAGGGCGGGTGGTGCCTTTCCAAAAGAGGGTAAGTTGGTATGGTTTGGAATCATGTTGGCAACTCTTATCATTTCAAATCATATACAGGATGTCCCGTAATTAGGCTACAATATTTTACCACTGCGTTCTACAATCAAAATTAGGACCAAAAGTTTAGTAAACATTTTTCGCAAAATTCATCCTAAGAGCTAGGGCCCCTCAAAAGGGGTAAAAAAATTGTTATTTCTTCAATTTCTGAGGAACGGCTTACGATAGGGTCACGAAAATTTGAACTTTGTCGTAGATTTTTGTGCGGAACAAGGCTAATGTAATGGTTTTTAGCAAAAGCTTCAGGGACGTGCGTGAGTGAAGGGGTCGCGCACATTTTTGTATCGAAATTTTTTGTACGACACCTTGGGTCAATTGTGAGCACAAATTTGAATTCCCCGTACATTTTTATGTAAAAAAGGTGCTTTAGTTGAAACTCGATAGCTCAAGCCGTTTTCGGGAAAAATCGACTTGAAAGTTCAATTTCGTGGTATAAAAGTGGGCACTCAAAATACCTAAAATTATCAGATGCAGCAAAAAACAAACAAGTTTAACCTACTCGCATCTCATATGCTTGAAATCCCAAAGAAAATCATAAGAAAATGGATTTTCCATACTCTATCCCATAAATTTTGCACATTTTCGACGTGAAAAAAGAACTTCAAATCAATTTTCCTCAAAAACGGTCTGAGCTATCGAGTTTCAACTAGAACACCTTTTTTACGTAAAAATGTACAAGGAATTCAAATCTGTGTTCATAATTGACCCAAGATGTCGTACAAAAAAGTTCGATAAAAAAATTCCGCTGCCCCTCCACTCACGCACGTCCCTGAAACTTTTGCCAAAAACTATTACATCTGCCTTGTTCAGCACAAAAATCTACGACAAAGTTCAAAATTTCGTGACTCTATCGTAAGCTGTTCTTCAGAAATTGAAGAAATAACAATTTTTTTTACTCCCTTTGAGGGGCCCTAGCTCCCTTAGGATGGATTTTTCGAAAAATATTTACTAGACTTTTGGTCCTAATTTTGATCGTAGAACGCATTGGTAAAATATTGCACCCTAATTACGGGACACCTGTATGTCAAGTTAGTGCTGGTGGCAGTATGTAAGAAATCTGGCAACATAGGCGGTGGTCCGATCTTGAATTGACAGTCCCAGTAAAAGCATTGCGAAATACAGGTGTTCCTCTTAAAAAAAGGGTCTTACTCTTAAAAAAAGCTCTTATAGACATACGTCCGTAAATGCTTCATAAGAGAGCTACACCCCTTCTAAGGGGCACTCAAAACGTCGCTTTTATTAAAATTACTCAAAAAATGCAAGTGAAAGAATTTTGAAAGGAGCAATCGTTGTTGGTGTTATAAAGGATTTTCTTTTGGATTATTTTCGAAATAAGCGTGGAGGGGTTCAAATTTTGAAGTGGGGGATAGAGGGTGAATTTTGAAATTTCGCCAAGCATGGATTTAAGTGTCCCCCCCCCTCCAAATAAAAATCGACCTGTCCAAGCGAATTTTACTATTTTATTTGGTTTACGAAATATTTGGGGTGTCTACTTTTAATTGGAACACCCTGTACACTGCCGCAGCATGCCAGTTCGAAATCGACATCATACAGAGTGTCCTCGAATTCGACCACGAAAATTTATGGGCATATTCTCTGGTCAAGAATAAAATTAAAAATACCCATAAAAATTTTTCGATTTACGTTTCCTAAGGGAGCTGCGGTCCCTTAAAAGTGGGGCTTTGTTCGAGTTATTTGCGGATAACTTCTGAACCGTTTAAACTACGACAAACAAATTTGGGTCACTTATTAAGCTACCATGATTTTCATTTCTTCCAAACTTTTTGTTAATTCACTAGAAAAATTATGCATCGGGTGTCCCAAAAAAAACCGGACAAAATATTCTTTGGCCAGCCGTTTCTTAACCGATTTGGATAGACTTGGTCTTAAATTAAAGCTAAAGAATCAGGCTTTCGAACTTTGCATGAAACGTCGACAGATGGCGCTGCTGTAGTAGCCTTATTGATACTTGTCTTTAAGGCTTATTTTAGGTGCGTGGGGATTGGTCGGGCAACAACCAATGGTTATGAGACCCAAATAGCCTTGAAGATCTTTCTTTTTTCTTCAAAAATCTTTTTTCAGAAGTCTATTTGGCGTAAGCACTAATTTTCTGTGATTTTTCTAAAAAAAGTGTTTTTGCGTATTTTCATGCTTCCATAACCATGACTAAAGTAACATTGATGCACATAGGGCTTAATTTTTAATGATAACTGTTCAGTTGCCCCCCACTGGCATCTACGCCACTGTTTTCATCATATTCGTTCATTTATAACTGAAAATTAAGATTTATTTGCATTACTGTTCTTTGGTCATGGCCATTAATGCGTGAAAATACTCAAAAACACATTTTTTTGAAAAATTACAGAAAATTAATGCTTAAGCCAAATCGACTTCTGAAAAAGGACTTTTGAATAAGAAAGAAAGATCTTCAAGGCTATTCGAGTGTCGTACCGATTGGTCGTTGACTGACCAATGCAGCTAAAATAAACCATAAAGCAAGTATCAATAGGACTGCTACGGCAGCGCCATCTGCCGTAGTTTCTCATACAGTCGAAAGCCTGATTCTTTGGATTTAATTTAAGACCACCTTCATCCAAATCGGTTAAGAAATGGCAGACTTATTCCCAAAAATATTTTGTCCGGTTTTTTGTGGGACACCCGATAGTTCGTTTTTCAATAAGCTCGTTTAAAAAGCGAACTTTTTTGCCTCTTAGCTTAGTTTTTGAGAAAAATGAAACCTATTGCAAGGATGTACTCAAAATTTCCGGTAAAATCCATAGCTTCGATTTACATAAAGGTGGTTATTATGGTTAAAAACCATTTCCAATCAGTGAAACCCATCGAAAAAATGAAGAGCGAAAAGTTCGCTTTTTAAACAAGCTTTATGAAAGTCCCATCAAATATTTTTTTTAATGTAGAAAGTTTGAAATAATGTAACATCATAGTAGGCAAGAATATCCGGGTTCTCGTCGTTCAGTTCTGGTAAAATTACAAGAGACTCTGTAAATAAGCTAAATAAGTGACCCAAATTTGGTTGTCGTAGCTTAAGCGGTTCAAAAGTTATCCGCAAATAACTCAAACATAGTTCCACGTTTAGAGGGCTGCAGCTCGAGGGAAGCGGAAATCGAAAAATTTTTACAGGTGCTTTTAATTTAATTTTTGAATATTTCGTGGTCGATCAAGAACAACCTGTATAAAATGTAATTTTTAGGGAAAACTGTATCTCTTCATTGAGGCTGTGTCCCAACTGTACCGTAGCATAGTTACCATCCAGCCCTGGCTGCACTACCTCCTAGAATCCTACCAGGGACCTGAAAAAGTCTTCGGAGTCTTCCTATCAGCCTTCTACATGGTCTCCAAGGGCCCCGACTTAATTTCAAGGCTGAAACTTTTTCGAACTGCTTTTTTCAAATTACTCCAGAACGTGGTAAGACAATGCCTAATTTCACCCACATTCCCCACTAATTAACCTAAAAGACTGTAGGCTCCGCCCCAAGCAAAGAGCAGATCCAAACAGCGGGGGAACACTGCCCCATTTGCCACGACGAGTACGAGTCCCCAGTCCTCCTGCACTGTCGGCACATTTTCTGTGAAAACTGCGTTACCACCTGGTTCGATAGAGAACAAACGTGCCCCCTTTGCAGGGCAAAAATCGTTGACGACCCTTCTTGGAGGGATGGATCCACATCATATTTTTTACAGTTATATTAAATCATTGTTAAGAATTTATTTTGTATTTAATTGTGACTGAAAGAATTGTCCGTCTCCTAGAGTGGCCTGTTTGTTGATGGCCTTGTGGCGATCCCTACTCACGATTTCTTCGATTATTTCACCATCTCCTTTGACCAACCTAGAAAACTTTGTTATTGTAGTTTTAAAAGTGGTTTTACCTTTGGCGATTCGTAGTTTCATCGTAAACTCTTCGAACGACGCTTTGCTGCTTCTCCCATTGCTCCTTTGTCATGGGGGCCATTGACTTTGATTTCTCCATAAGATGAACTGGAATATCTGAACTTTCATCACAAGGCTCCTTTGTTTTCTTCTCTTCATTCAATCGTTTCAATTTTCGTTTCTCTTTCTTATCCTTTTTCGATTTTTTATGCCTCTTCTCGTCCTTTTTAGAAGATTTCTTCTTGTGAGAGCCCATTAATAACGCAATTAAATGTAAAAAAAATCAAAAATAAGGTTATGTTACACGATATTATGACAATGTGACAAGTTTGGCCCTGTCGGTAATTACGCAGTCTACAAGAGTTGAGCGCATAGATCAACCACTTTAGATAGAACTCTCCTGTACTGACAACTGGGACGCTAAACTAGCGCCGCTAGTGGATATGGGGAAAACTAATCACCAAGGCGGCATTTTCAAATTAAAAAGCCTCAAGATCGCAGTTTGCTAGAAATGAAATGCAAGTATTTTCGTTAATCCATTTAGAAGAAAATAATGCTTGCATTGTCAGTTCTGGCAAATTTTGCTTGTCTTTTGTCTTTGATACTAATAATAAATAGAACGTAATAATGCAAGTGTTTATTTTTACAAAAGCAATTTTTTACTATTAATATGATAGGCGGAATAAAAATTATTGGTAATCTGATAGTTTTAGGGCCTTGAATGGAAATTGAAATATTTAAAAAAATGGTTAGTAAAAGTAGTAAACAAATTTAAACTGAAAAAGCTATGCGAAGCTATTTCCAATAGATGCAGGCCCTTTAAACTACATTTAGGGGCCCCGCAGAACCAAGAAGGGCTATATTTGTGGGTGTAGATATCAAAAAAAGGCTTTAGTATCACAAACGACTATTGAAAAATATGAAAAAGCAGGAGCCCAGGGGCATTTGGGGGCGCTCGATGCACCTAACGCGCCGCGGGGCCAGTGGGGTCGTTGTTGCGTCACTTGCCGTTGTTACTATAGATAGGTAGGTTATTGTACCTGATGATATAAATGACAAAATTCCCAAACAGACAAAATCCTACGATAAATTTTGCAGGATTTGCTCAGGTTTTGGACGTTTTCAAACATAGTTGCTGTGCATAGCTGATGGTTCCTATATGTTGTCTAGCCATCATTGTCGATCGCACTACGTTTTCCTTGCATTTTCTTCTTCTTTTGGAAAATGGTGCCGCTTATTGCTAACCCGGTCATGGAATCTGAGCATTTGTTCTTGTGTTTCCAGTCCATTATAACAATAATATAGCCTAAATTTGTTAACATAACACACTTGAACTGACAAGAACTGCACGTAAAATATCCTACCGGAAAGTACGTCGATTTTATGTGATCTCTTAACAATTTTAAAGATTTTTCAACTTTATTCTAGTTTTACAAATTTTGAAATATTGTAATAGACAGATAAACGTCACTATTTTGACATTTAGCTTTAGTGGTGCCATCCAACGGATATGAGCGCAAGTTTTAGCAAATTTACAGTTCTGCAAAACTCAGTTCCTGTCACCGCCATATGAGATTCTTATCTAAAGTGGTTGATCTATGGTTGAGCGAGAATACAAAAAGCAAATTTTGGCGAGTTTACCGTTGTTGTTCGGTATGGTAAAGAAAGCCGGCTAAGGTCACTGGATGTCTCTCTTTGGAGAGGTACGGCAAACGGTATGGAGATATAACAGGAAACATACCTCTTTCTTTTTTAAGTTTGTACAAAAATGACGTTAGATGTTAGAAAAATTACCTAAAGTTGAGAGTTGGTTGTAAAATAGCTGCTTAATGCTTACAAAGTCTATTTTTGCTTATTTTGCAGTATATTTCCCATATAGTTATGTTATGGTTTTATAGTGGATCCTTTTATTAGCCGTTCCGTGTTCATTTTTTGTGATTTTGGGTTTCCTTGCAACAATTGGTTTCACAAAGTCTAAATCAAGTTAATTTCGTTTTATTGTTTAAATACAGCAACCGGATTAGGTATATCTTTTTTATGAGATTCTGTCAATAATTTATACAGGGTGTCCGGAAATAACGTCACAATATTGAATAGGAAGAAAAGTTCATATGAACAAATATGTCCGAAACTGCCTCCAGGGGGCGCTACAGACCTTAGATAGGTGCGTCTTTCAAAAACAGGTTGTCTCATATTGTCTCGTCGCATATTAACGAAAGCGGGGGTTGTGTGTCTCTGGCTGTTTTTCTGTTGGTTTGTAAACGGGATTTCACATCCGTCAAAACTCCCCTCACTCATTAATTGTCAGTGTCAATAAACAGTAACAATAATGGAGGTTGAAAGGAGTCTTTGTTGTTAATAAGGGTTTTCAGCATAAAAGGATGGAAGATGTGCCATGTCAGACCCCCTATGCGCCGCCATAAACAGTATACCATCTGCGCATAGTGCGCTGCCGCTTGATTGGCTTGACGTCACAATTAGAAAAGGACCCTCTTATACTAAAAACCTAAAAACCCTTATTGTCCATGACAGGAATTTTGACAGAACTGAAATCCCGTTTACAAACCAACAGAAAAAAAGCCTGAGACACACAACCCCCGCTTTCGTTAATATGCGACGGGACTTTATTTATTAATTATTTTTGAGACTGTTGGAGCTAGAATAGCAAGTTGTAGTCGTTAGTGACTGACTAACGACATTTGTGAAGTAAGGCAACTTGTTTTTTTGCATTTATAAATTTGTTACCATAGACATGACATGCTTTAATGGCGTTTTTCTTGAAAACGGTTGATCCTATGACTTAGTATCAAGAGTACCTTTTTTATGTGATTGTTCGGAGAATTGTTATCTGAAGACAAAAATTCAAGAAAGCTGGAGAAAAAAAAGTTGTGCAAATAGTTTTCCTAAGTCCTCTGTTTCGCACGCCTATGGTCGTCTTGTTCCCACCAGATAATTTGTCACCCCAAAATTACCCCAGAACCAAAGTTTCGTTATTCTCGCTCCAATCGGCACAAAAATAATTAATAAATACCTGTTTTTGAGAGACACCTTCTAAGGCCTCTAGCGCCCCCAGGAGGCACTTTCGGACATCTGTTAATAAATAATTATTTCGTTTGGTGATTTTACGCTGTTTATGTTGTCAGCGGCGTCAACCGTGACGCAACACGCAACCATGACGCCATGACCATGACGCAACTGCGTGCGCAGCTGTACAGCTGATAGGATAGGAGGGGTGATAGGTGTCAAGGTGCTTGACAGCAACGTAAGGCACATAGAGCCTCCTTGATTGTCATTTGGAGTAATTATACAAAAATCCTTTATAAAACCTTTATAAGATTTTATTTTACTACTTTTATTGAACTTCAATGCATTTCTGGTAATTTTCTCCGTGATTCAGGTAATTCTCTCATTTTGGTAATTTAATAAATTGAACCATCTGTTTATGTGGCAGATCCAGGTGTTCTGGGCCCCCAAAATGGCCGACCCCCAGGATGATGTGTTGAAAGCCGTTCGTCATTATCAGGAGTGCCTTGAGAGACATTCGCAGCACCTCAACACTGGCAAGGTACCTAGTTGTTCATCGTGACATGTTGTACTTCATTGTTGTTCCAGTTGTTAATTGATTTGGAAAAGCTTAGGAGGCTGCCGATTAAAGTTGTTCACTTGGAATTGACGGGTGTTGGTAGGAATGTTAATGGGCTGCGGAAACTTGGGGGTGATGTCGGAGAAGCTGCTACAAAATTAGTTACCAAATGGAAGACAATGGTGGTACATGAGGAGGAGGAATTGGAGGAAGAGGAGGAGGAGGAGGAGGATGGGTATCAGAGCTTGGAAGAGGAAGAGGAGGATGAGGGAGTCGAAGCAGGTAAGCCGGGAAAATCAAGTAGGTAGGTACTTACCAGCTGTTTTTCAAGAATTTTACAAATAATCAGGGCCTGCTTAAGTTTTATAACTGGTTTATAGTGAAATTTTTTAGAAATTTTCTTTGGTGCATAGTAAGTTTTTCCATGCTGTCCGATTGCCCCCGCCAGGGGCACTTTCAGGCCAAATCTTTGACTTATAAAACTTTTGAAATTGATATAAATTGCTATTGAAAGTACTACCAAGTACTACCCCAAACAGAATTGAGAAAATCTATAAAATATGTCTCCTTAATTCCTTAATTTATGTTAATTTAAGTGGATGTGAACAAAGCTTTAAACCTCATTCACAACCACTTTACGTACGTGACATAACTAAGTTTAACAATCGTCAATAATTACTAGAAAAGTCAGAAGCTGTCATGAACAATTGTTGACCATTGTTAAAGTTAGTTACGTTACGTACGTAAAGTAACAACCACTTAACGTACGTAACATAAGAAACTTTTAACAATCGTCAACAATTATTCATGACTTCTGACGTTTCCGACAGTTGTTCACGATTGTTAAGCCTTGTTCACATCCATCTAACATGCATAATAGAACGATTTTACCTAACAAGCAACATAGCGCACACATGTTATGTTATGTGTATTTCTTATTTGGTCCAATCACAAAGCGTCTCCAAAATTGGTGACATTTGTCACTTTATAATAATTAATGAAATTTAAAGTTTATTATGTTAAGTGATTGTGAAAACCACTTTACGTACTTGTCATAACAAAGTTTAACAATCGTCAACAATTGCCAGAAGCTGTCATGAATAATAATTATTGTGTTTCAATTGTTTAATTTTATTTGGTCGGCAACAGGTTAACAACGAACAACCATGTTTCTCGCTATAAATTGTACAGGATAATGTACCTGCAAGTGCGCGCGCATATCTTACCAATGACGTCATTCAAGAAATACCTCGGTTCGGTTGTGTATCATTTGAATCTACGTGTTTGCCATAAAATAGTTAGGGCATTGAGTTTTCATTTAAAAAGTCACTTGCAGTAGACGTTGAAAAGCAAAAGAAGCTAAAACTAACGTGTGTCCTTTCGTGGTCTTTTCCTATCATTAAAACATAACCTCAAATTCTTGGAAAGAAACGTCATGATTACAGATTTAAGTAAGTATGCCTTAAACTGTTTAATTTTTATAAAAAACGCGCAAAGTGTCCACCTTGCTGCTGGCATCATCTTCTGACCCTATTTTTCACTGCATCAATCACATTTTGCAGCATTTATTTGAAACCATTCCTGGTTTCCTACTCAGACTTCCGGTCTCTCGAAAAAGGGCAACATAGAATGGTTTAGGGTGTCTCAAAAGCGAACTGTGGAAATTCCGTACGAAATCCTTCGAGGCAGAGTTGCAAAGAATAAGTCCAAGCCCCATCAACTTTATTTCCATTTCAGAAATAAGGCTCGACCATGAAATTAATTCAGGAATCAAATCAGATAGTTTCACAACCAATTTTCATGCACAATCAACGAACCAAACGCGATTTGCGAGATGAAGTCAGTACTGTAAGACAGGTGTCTGATGACAGCAAAAGCCGAGGAGTTGTTCGCTGGGGAAGTAAGTTAGCCCAGTCAAATGAGGATTCAACCTCGGAATGAAAGTTAGAAATCTGAAAATATGCATAAATCTTTGTTTTCACATTCTAAAAGTTGGCTCAAAAGTCTCATAGAATCTCGTGTCCGCGTCTCAAGATATTCAAGGTCAAAGATAGCGAAAATCGGTTTTTTGTAAATATCTGGTTTCCTATGCCTCAAACGATGTTTGAAGTTATGACAAAACTTGTAGAGCATAAAATTCTCATCAAATTTGGTCTTTCATATAAAATATGGCGCCCATAAGAAAAAGAAAAGTTTGCTGTCTTTATTCAAAATCTAGAAGGCCTAGAAAGTTTCTGTCAATGTCATTCAATTGACAGCTGTCTAAAATATAAAAGTTCCAAGTTTCATTTAAATAACATCAATCGTTAAGAAGATATTAATTTTTCTTTAAATTGATACCGTTTAGGAGATCCCAATCGTGAGCATCGAAAAATTACCCACCCTGTATAGGTATATCCAAAAAAGGGCCTCTTTGCCCCTAATATGGAAATTTTCGAAAAAATTGCACTAAAGATTTTGATCCGGCAATCCGATAGTAAAAATATGCTTTTTTCTAAAATAAATTCAAACAAGGGCCCTTTTGCCACTAAAATTACGTTTTTCGAAAAAATTGCACTAAAACTTTTGATACAATAAATTGTAAAAAGGGCCTTGTTGTCACTAAAATGACATTTTCGAAAAAGTGATACTAAGGTTTTCTAATTGAAAGAAATACAGTTATGCATAGGTTTTTTTCACAGCACCGTTTTTTGACCAAACCACCAAGTGTGAATACACTTTTAGAAGCAGAATTTGAAGAGATTTCATTTAGTGGCGTGAAAAATGGGAATTTGCATTTAAATTGCCGATTGGGCCTGTTTGGCTCAGAACCTTTTCAGCTCTCCAGATCTATAAGATGTCCGCGTTCGAAATTTCAGCCAGATCGGCCCGGTAGTTTGGGCTGTAGCTTGCTCGCATTTTTCAAAAATCACTTTTTTGGGTTCCCAGGGCTCCGAAAGGTAGAGATTTGATGTTTTTGGCGATTCGATTTTTCGATCGATTTTAGTAACTGCTCCGCGAAGAAAGGTCATCAAATTCTGGTTTTAAAAATGTAATCAAACCGGAATTCAAATTTAGTACTTTTTAGAAAATGGACAGCTGAGTAGCGACTGGAACCACCCCACTGCGTGCACCTCTCATATATGAAATTTCAAATGAAACGGAATGAAATATCGTACACTTACTCGCAACAAAATCGGGACAACCGAAAATAAATTCAACCCCAAAACTCACCCCTTTCAGCCCCCAAGCCCAAAAAATGGACAGAGAAAATTGAGTGTCCCGATTTTTTTGCGAGTAAGTGTACATAACAAGTCGCGAATCTCAAAACTAACCTGGTCTATTAATGTTGTTAGAAAATTTTTGATTTTTTTGCCTAACAATCGCATTACATCTCCAAAAACTCGTTTTAGGGAATAAAATGACGGTTTGTTTTAAAATTTTAAGTATTTGGCAAGGAGGAAGTTTAGTGTACAAATTAACATCTACGGTTCGCCCCTCGGCAAAAGCACAAGTGAATTTAAAAATTACGCATGTATTTTTTTCATTAAATTTGTTAAAAACCTGCTAACCCCAAGTGACTTTTTTAATGAAAACCCGTGGACTCATCAATTATTATTTATACAGGGTGTCCCAATTGTCTGTATTCGGTCGATAACTCCATTGCTGTTAGAGATAGCGAAAAATTGTTAAATACAAAGTTGCAGAGGGTCAAACAAGGCACATTTTAAAAATACAATCAATACAGGCCTCCCACTAAGGTTTTTTAAAATGAAACACCTTGTATTTTATTTCAAGAGCTTCAAGTATAGCCCAAACCTTCCCTAATGACATGCTAAATCTCCAAAACCAAAGGTTGAAAATTTGTTATGGGGGTTAGTAGGTACTGCAAAAGTAATTTTTCCCGCAAAATTGTCAATATCTTCTAAACCATTCGCTTCAGATGAAAACATGTTACTTGGAATTCATCATATAATCCAATAAAATACAGGGTGTTCCATTTAAAAAAACTATGTTTGTATTGTTGTTCCTTAGTGGGACAGCCTATATACAGGATCGTATTTTTAAAGTGTGCCTTATTTGACCCTTTGTAACTTTGTATTTAACAATTTTTCGCTATCTCCAATAGTAATGGAGATATCGACCGAATACAGGCAACTGGACCAGCCTGTATAATTATAAATTTATGTTTCTAGAGGATCTATAACGTATTTGGAAGCGAGTGCCCTTGTAGTGTAGCCGATTTCTCACGAACCCTCACGAACGTGACCGAAGTTTTGCGATTGACATTTTAATAAATTCAGTATCGCGAGTTTGCCCGAATATCTCCGAACTTGACTGTTGACGTCACCGTGACATGCGCCATGTTGAAGATCCTTTTTCCAGGTTCCTACGAGGACAACAAGGATGAAGAAAAGTCGTCAGCCAATGAAAACCTCGCTAGTCTCAACGTTAGTGATAAAAAACAGACTGAAGACGAGAAAAAAGAAAGTTCTAGCGATTCGTCCAAGACGGAGAAGAAGCACAAAAGTGATAAACACAGTGAAAAACACAGCAGCGGTTCCTCCCACAAACACAAATCACACAAGCGCAAACCCGAAGACGAGGACGACAAGACATCAAAAAAACACAGATCGTTATCTTTGTCCTTAAGCACGTCCTCTTTGTCCTCACATTCCAAGAAAAACCACCACAAATCCGAGAAGAAGGAATCCAGCACCTCCAAAAAACACGAGGACAAGCCCAAAGAAAAAAGAGACAAGAAAGAAAAAGCGAAAGATAGTAAAAAGGAGAAAGTGGAAGTGAAAAAGACGAAAGTTACAGGTGGATTGAACGGGATCGACTCGGGTTCGGGGGCGAGTTTTGCCGAGGCTTTGGGCATGTGCGAGCCCCCCTCCTCAACCCCCTCCTCCAAAACAAAAAAGAAACCCGCGAGTGTCACGCCGAGCTCTTCGGAGAGGAGGGTCAAAAAAACGAAAGAGGATCCAGTGAGTTTTCTGTCTAAGTCAAAATGTGCTTTAATAAAGAAGTAGGCTTTTCTATTAAATTGTTTTGCTTTTGCCATCCTTTTTCATTGCATCTTGGAGGCGTGGAGGTGGTAGTGGTGAGGGTTTAAACTTTACCTCCATACCTCCCCCTTACCCTCATTTAGCGATACCTCTTGCATGGAGTTGCCTGCTAGTTTCCGCACAAATGTTAACCGAGGTTTTCCAAAGGTACCAAAGCTATTGAAAGAATCAAATTTGGAACCCTTAGACATCAACATCAAATCCCTCCTCCCCACTATTACTCCCAACTATCGTCCTTTGGGGGATTTGATAGTTACCGACGTCCATCCGAAGAGAGCTATATCCGAATACGAAGCCTTAAGCAACATTATTACGTCGAAAAATCAAAGGTAAGATTCGTAAAACTTGATTTGTGTTTGAATTCAATCGTTTTCAGAACCAAAGTGTACTCTGGTAATAAAATCGGGGGCGGCAAGGTCCCTTCGTTGTTCGAAATGTGCGTTAGGATCCTTCAGGACAACATAGACGGTGAGTAATTCCAACATAACATATTTTGCGAAATCCCAGTAAAATCCCAAGTATATGCCCTAATATATACCAAAAAAATAAATTTCTAGTTATCTTTTCTCTTGGGGGTTTCTTTATAATATGTTAATGAAATAACATTGAATTTCAATAACTAAATTATGTACATATACAGTCTAGATATATTCCGGAGAGCAACCTTAAACAGCCTAAAACATGCAGCTTTATGATGTAATGTACCCACATATACCGTAACGTATGATGTATACCGTAAAACCTTGATATATGCTATATACATATGCAAAATGAATTTAAGTTTTTTTGAAATAAAAAATGAAAACTTCACATGCTACATAACTGTCGGCTTAATATGAGCCTTTAGGAAAAACATGCAAATATGTTTTTGCCCAACCCTACTAATAATTAGGATGTTACTCTATTTCTATGTTTGCTTGAAATCTACAAGCATTCAAATTTTTGCTTTAAACATCCCCTCAGAAGTAAAAAAATTTACAGTCCTTTGTTACATGCTAATGAAATTGTCAGAAAACATTTAATTAAGGTGTGAATTTTCCGGTAAAGCCGTTGCATGAGGTTAAAATTGAATTCTGAACAATCGAGTTTTAAAGAAATTTTTTGGAAGTCTGCTAATTTTTAATTGAAACTCGGAATTCTTGACAACATTTTTAGGATCCTTAATCTTTCACAAAATTGCCTTGTTTTGCAGAAATTTAACTCAAATATTTTTAGTTCTTCACCTTTCAAATTATCAGAAAAAAATTAGTTACATTAATCCTTAGAGAAATGGCTCAATATTTCATCTGTTATCGGCATATTTCATATCTTGTTCATATTACGTGCATTTTTAGGCATATAGTGTGCATATTTTGTCGGTTTTCGATGTATTTGTATACCAGATGGCAACAAAACCAGGTTCACCTTTTTTCGCATTTATTAAAATATTCCGATGAAATTTGGCACAAAATATATTACGTGATAAACTGCACCTTTTTTGACATTAGAGACGTTATTATCATTGAGGTTTTAAATCAGACATCGCCATCCTGCATGTCTAATGAGACACCCTGTATGTCTTAATGTTTTCGAGTTCTGTATTAAATTCTGAGTATGACAGAAATTTTTTTTTCATTTTGCCAATTTCATGTTTTCAAAAAACCTTAGTTTAGAGTGCTGTGACGCCTCAAAAACTAATCTAGTCATCAAAATTTATTTTAGACTTGTGCTTCTATTCGCCACTAATCCTGATTGCTAGGCAACACGCACTAGCTGTACAGGAATAACGCTTTTTCCGGCCTAGGCCGAAAAAATATTGCTGTACTTCTCTTAAAAAATTGTTCCAAATTTCATTATTTCTGTCTAGTTGCGCGATCGACGAAAAAATAGTATGTGCAACACGAAGGAAAATATACAGGGTGTTATTTTTAAAACTTCCCACCTTGAATATCATTGGAGGTAATAAAGATTTTGAATTGAAATAAAAACTGGACAATCCCGCACGGAGGGGGACACTTGCGCGCATATTCAGGGAATTTTTTCCACTTTCGGTTTAACCGGAAATGACCCTAACTTTGTTTTTTCAAATGGAATGACACCTTTTTCTCAACGGATTCGGAATCTACGATTTTTTCTGAGTTAGAAACACGTATCATACTTGACCGGAAGTGCAGTCACGGCCACCCTAGATTTTCAAAAACATCGAAGAAATCGGTGAAATATTGAGATTTTCGAAAAACGCAAAAACACGTCAAGTTAGTTTTTTTGATGCAAATTTACCTGAGCAATTTCATTTTTTGATTTCTCTTATTTCAATCAAATTTTCTCTTACCTCACAATCTGTCAAAATCTCAAAAGTAAATAAAAAGAAAATGTCAATGGGCAGATGAATTTGCATCAAAAAATTAAAGTAGACGTGTTTTTGCGTTTTTCGAAAAACTCAATTTTTCACCGATTTCTTCGACGTTTTTGAAAATCTAGGGTGGCCGTGACTGCACTTCCGGTCAAGTATGATACATGTTTATAACTCAGAAAAAATCGTAGATTCTGAATTCGTTGAGAAAAAGGTATCATTCCATTTGAAAAAACAAAGTTAAGGTCATTTCCGGTTAAACCGGAAGTGGAAAAAATTTCCTCTATATTCGCGCAAGTGTCCCCCTCCATGCGGGATTGGTCAGCGTCTATTTCAATTCAATATCTTTATTATATCTAAAGATATTCAAGGTGGGAAGTTTTAAAAATAACACCCTGTATATTCCGGGACTCGAGTCCCGGAATATAATACTTTTCCTTCTTGTTACACAATATACAGGGTGTTCCAATGAAAAGTATCCACCCCAAATATTTCGTAAACCAAATAAAATATGAAAATTCGCTCGGACAGGTCGATTTTTATTTGGAGGGGAACACTTAAGTCCATGCTTGGCGAAATTTCAAAACTCACCCCTTAACCCGACCTACCCTCACTTCAAAATTTTAAATGGCAACCCCCCACTTGTGATACATCATTTGAAAGCTAATTTCATTGCCAATCTAACGCTGTAACAAATTTTTATATTTGTTCAACTCTAGCGCCCTCTTTGGTCAAATTTTAAATTACATTAAGGCCCTTTGTGATACATCATTTGAAAGGGATTGAAATTATATGCAAACTAGTGCAAGAATTTTTTAAATCTATCCATTCGTTCAAAACTTACAGCCTAATCTTGAATGATTCCTAGGCTCAGAACCAGCTCATGTCTTTCAATGTAACTTTTGAACGAGTGGGTGGATTTCAAAAATTCTTGCATCAGTTTACAGAGAATTTCAAACCCTTTCAAATGATGTATCACAAAGGGCCCTAATGTAATTCAAAATTTGACCATAGAGGGCGCTAAAGTTGAACAAACGTCAAAAATTGTTGCAACGTTAGATTGGCAATGAAATTAGCTTTCAAATGATGTATCACAAGTGGGGGGTTGCCATTAAAAATTTTGAAGTGGGGGTAGGTGGGGGTTAGGGAGTGAGTTTTGAAATTTTGCCAAGCATGGATTTAAGTGTCCCCCTCCAAATAAAAATCGACCTGTCCGAGCGAATTTTCATATTTTATTTGGTTTACGAAATATTTGGGGTAAATTTAGGCGTACTTGTTGACTCGGTTAACCCGACATAATCTTGCAATAAAAGAAAAATTATGAGGCAAGTGCGTTTTTTTAACTTTGTTAACTGTTTATTTTCGCTGGAACGTTGATTTTCTAAGCCAAATTTTACGTTAATTTCAAATGGAAGGTACGTGTTTTTTAAGCTAAAACGAAAATGCGATTCTTCCTTTCTCTGATGGATGTCAATAAACAGGATATACCAAACGGGAGAATCTCTGAAAATCCGATATTTTTACACTTTTTCCAAAAAACGAACTTTTCATTAGAAAAATTAAAATGTTTATTATTTAGTCAATATGTACAAAGAGGACTCCTGTACTACTCTGAATAGTCACTTTAACTTAAAAGGGCAGAAATCACAGCCATCTTGACTAAAAATATTTCGGCCCTCTGGCCGGACATCTTTGAAACTTATGGTAACATTTTTTGATATGATTGTAAAAAAGTTTGTAAATATGTCATAATTAGCGTTTTTATAGGTATATGAAGAAAGAAATGGCGAGGTGTTGCATGGATTTGTTGACACCCGGTATTTGAGCGACGTTAGGAGCGAAAATATTATAGGCCGAGATTTTTAAACTATAAAGCACGTGTTATTTTCATGATTTATTGTAATACTAACCATCTTAATTCGACCTGTTTTTTTATTTTCTTGTGAATTCAAGTGGTAAATGTCAAATTTTTTTTATTTCTTAGTCTTAAAACACGTTATGGACAACGTACAGAATGGCGTGTTTTATAGCAAATGCACCATAGAACAGTTATTTGTGGTACGTGTGTCTTATAAGCCATTTTAGACACGCAAGAAAAGTTTCTTAAGTGTCTAAAATGCTGAAGACACGAGTGCTATATAACGTTTTATCCACAGCCTACTATAGGGCAATTTATTGTAATGTCGATATCGCAGAACTAGGCGGCCATGAGATATTCTACATATTTGCTACCGTAGCAGCCTGTTGAGTTTTTGATGAAAAATAAAAGACTAGTGTTTTATAACATATAATGTAGATTATAGAAAGTAGCAATGATTGTTTTATGAAGATTATAGATTTGCAAACAATGATTTTATACCTTAAACAGTATAAAATTGTTTTCAGAATGTCACTGGTCGAATTGTGCAAACCCAAAAACAAATCGATGTCATTGCTAAACTGTAAATGTGATTTCACACTTTCAGAGTCTTATTTCTTAGATTTTTTCTTATCCTGGACCATTGTTTGCAGCTCTGGAATATACAGGGGGCGTTCCTTACTTAATCCTGAAGCCAATCCTGGAGAAAGCAACAGCAAATCAGCTTTTCCTGATGGAACATCACAACCCTTACCTGATCGCAGACACGGACGACCTCTGGCAATTGCACTGCCAAAAGGACTTCCGCAACAAATCTCCAGAAGAATTAGAGTCCTGGCGAGAAATGTACATGCGATGTTTGGACGAACGCGAAGCCAAACTCAAGGCCCTTACTGCCAACATTAAGCAAAGTCAAGACAAGTCCCTCCCCGTCAGAACTACAAAGCTCGCTTACGTGGATTCGGTGGTCAAGCCACCGAGGGAGATCCTGCGAAAACAAGCGAAGAACGGGACCGCGTTCGATAAAAGACCGACGGTGACACCGACGTCACGCCTCGCCTCACTGGCGACCTCTGGCGAGGCGGGGAAGATAGCGGTGCCCAATCCGGGGGCGAGGGCCGGGGGCTCCTCACAAATGATCAAACCGAAAAAAGCGCCTTTGATGGCAAAGAGTTTGTCTTTGCTGAAAAACAGGTTCAGGAGATAACCTAAATGTGATCTGTCGAAAATTTTGTGATTTGTTTTTAACTGGTATTGTGTTACCATATTGATGATTTAACTTATTGGGTTTGATTTGTATATAATTGTATGGTGTTCATGTTCGTAATTTTAAAGACATTGTAGGCAATTATTTTTACAGTAAATAGAAGTTTGACAACCAATCGCTTTTTTGATTCGAGAACGAGGAAGATTTAGTTTAAATAATGCCATTGTTATGTACGTAACTATGGATACATGTTCATAAAATACAGCGTGACTTATGGTTATAAGTCACGCTTGTGTCGCATTATTTCACAGCACCTGTAATGTTGGCTGCCTACCCAATGAACATCATGACGTTTCAAAGTCAAGCGAAAGTGTGCCAAAGTATATCAAGCATCAAGCTGTTCCTATCATTTGTCACAATTTTGTTTTTGTTGGTTTGTGTTTAAAATAAATATAAATATATAAAATATATTTCAATACTCGTGGATAAAACGTACTTAACTCGCACTTTGTGGGCCATTATTCACTTCGTTGTTTACAACCCTCCCTACGTTCGGGTGCATAATGGTCTTCATAATGTGCTCTTTTAATAATTTACTATTTGTGTTATGTTCGTTAATTCACGCATACTTCAAATGGGTGACGTAGCACGCACATTATTGTAATTGGTTAAAAGTTATCAGACTTGACAGGTATCAAAAATAAATGAATTACCTTGCAGAAGCGCATCTTTTTTCTAGTTTAACCAATTTTTAATGTGGTTTGCGCGAAAAAAACTAAAACCTCGTGTTTCAAAACGTCGTTTTCGCAGTTTTCTACTTAAAATAATGTAAGGGAGAAAAAGCGCTTTGAATTTTCTAACACTGTATTTAGGAAACATCCTGTATATTGGAGGTGTAAAAACTGCACTTTTTAGGCCCGAGCTTTGGGGACTATTGCTTTGTTGCCCAAAGTCAACAAATAATAAAAATTGACAGAGATCACATAATTATGTTTTTCTTAAGACGCTGTCATTTGATCCATTTTTTCCAAAATTGGCCCAGCCTTAAAAAAATTGCGAACTGTACCAGTCCTCCCACAGTGGGGGAGGTATGATACATTATAAGGGAGCTTTGATACACGGTAAAAAAAATCAAAATAACGAAATAATATGTTGCAATAACATTGAAAAAAGTGTGCATAATTATGTTCTTAATTATTAACATCATATTTTTCAAATTTCACAGAGGAAACTACAATTTTGTTGCGACTGCTATCAGTACATACCGTACTCTGGGGGAATTTGGGACATTGGTATAATTTGGGACGAAACTTCAATTTTTTGAAAAGCGCGGTGAAACCATGTGATCTGAGCAGTTGCACCAACCGAAAAAAATTCATACACTAGGCGATACGTCAAGGTCGCCAGACATCAATGGGAATTGGCGCCAATAACATCCAGGTAAGTGGAAAAAAATGTGTTATGTCCTTACGGTTTTTGCAAAATTTTAATGTAGTGAAAAGTTCCGTTTGGTGTGACTTAATGGCATGCTGCAATGTTGTGCCATGTCACTCATGATTTAGTCCATAACCTCAACAACAGTTAGGGGCATTTAAATTGTTTTAATTTGTTTAAAACTTTAAGATTTTCAGCTATTTATGTAAAAATGCACTTTTCAGGATAATTTGGGACGTCACCAATGCCCCGAAAATATAAGCGCCGTTTGGGGGCTGCCCTGAATAGAGACTATGCAGAATTTATTTAATTTAATTTATTTAAAAATGGAAATGTATGTTGTTGTAAAGGTCACTTACAATGAAGGGACCAAGAAGGAGACCATAAAAAAATTTGTGTCGAAAATTATAAAGATTGGAAAAAAATGCTTCACCGTCAACTGTCTTCGAAGCTTCCGAGATAAAACTGACGCCTTTCTTTTCCCACAAATTCCTGATCTTAATGAAGTGCAATTTAACCAAATTGTAGAAATCTGGGATCAGCCAAAAAACAATAGTGGATGTTATGTTTTTATCAACGACATTTACATTTAAAACACATTCGCGGACCAATTGTTCCTATTAGCTGTAACTTTACCTATGTACCTACCTTGGTAATGTATTTTTGTTAGTGTTAAGTGTTTAAATCGTTTATACCTCGTTTCAAAGAGATTTAATATTCGCTTTTGTATTTGTTCAATAAAAATGTTTCATTATTTGCTATTTTTGCTTTTACCTCAAATTTGACCGCCCCAATTACAGATTTCTATTTTTTTTTTAGTTTGTAGGTGTCCCAAATAGGTATATATAGAGTTCTGTTTGAGTTATAATGTTGCTTCAATGCATTTTCTGTGTAAAATCGCTGATGTCCCAATATACCCCATGTTCCGGGTAAAATGAGACGAAAAAAAATCAAAAAAAAAGGGTAGTTTTTGTAATTTTTTTGGTTTTCTCTTTATTGGATCTGGTGCTCATACCTATCTCGCAACAGTCTAAAGTAATTTCGCAAGAAAACAATGGAAACGAAAATAATTATTTACAAAAATGTTTAAAAAACGTCCCAAATTCCCCCAGAGTACGGTATACCTATACCATCTACAAATCTACTTGCATCTTGCAAATCTAAGCCTCTCCACAATAAAATGTATCAAAAGCCTCCCTGGTATGATATATTCAGTAAATTGTTGTGTTAAGGGAAACAAAACGTATAATGAGGCAATGATTTTACATTAAATTTTAGCTAAAACCGCACCACATGCCATGGAAAAACAATTCTCTGAATTCTCCTGATAATATAAACCCAATTTCATTAAAACATTTATAAAGTAGGTATACCTTCTTATTGAAAAATCGAAAACAAATTTATTGACTCTACTCCTAACTTCGTAGCGAATTAAATCAAAATAACTTCAAATGTTTGAATAACCATGCAAGTTAGCAAGTATGCCATTGTTGCCGGGTAGCCCAATCGTCATAGATCTAATATAACTATGGACGGCTGGTTCAAGTTAGGCTTTGGCTCTAAGATATATTGCTGTCACTCTCAACTCATAAACACCCTGCAGTATCACCATCCTTTTCTAAGCTATGTGTTATGCGTTAGTGAAAACAAGAAGCTGTACAAATTCGCGCATGACACACAGCTTAGAGTGAGTTAACCGATCTCTGTTTAGCGGACAAAAGACGTGATAAAGAATGCACGGCAGGGCCCATCCATAGTTATATTAGATCTATGCCAATCGTGGACCACATTTTGCGGTAAAGAAAATGTATCGAGCCTCCCAGAGTATCAGATCAGGGCTCCCTAGTCTCCCCTAGTCATCATGCTGATTGAAATAAAAATTACGAGATTATCTTTAGGCTACTCTCTGCAGAAAGGCAGAAAGAGATGGCAGATTTATGCAAATTTGGACTAATTTTTATAGGTCCTTTAAGGCACTGGTGGGGGTTTATTGCGCTTGGCCCCGTATGATGCGCATGCGTTGATCTTGTGTCATTTCTAGTGCATTTATACGTCATCTGTCACTACTGTCAACAGAATCTGGGACCTTTCACGTTTACCACGTGCGATTTTAACCTACAATGATGATAAATGACACATAACTGACAGTAGACATTCAAGTAAATTCTGTCAGCGGTCAAAAAATGACTGCGCATACGGCCATACATGGCGTCATGACGTCACGCTTACAGGACCTATAGGAACTTTCACGTCTCAAAGTTATTTAATAGAGATGTAAAATAGCGTGTTATTTATTTTCCGGTGATATATAGCAAGATATACAGGGTATCCCTCGACGAGCGTCAGTTAGCCGTATCTGGAGAACTGTTTCTAGCATCGTCTTGAAAATTTGTACACAGGGGTTTCAATTAATTTTGAATCGACGTAAAATATTTTCATCAATGGCGCACTTCCGGTTATACCGGAAATAGACACTAACTTCCTTATTTTAAATGGAACATCCTGTATATTATGATATTTTTGCATTCTACGTTTCATTCTAGGTAAACTTTTACTAAGAATTGCTATGCCAAAAATCAACCGTTTTTGAGAAAATCAAGAATTTCGCTTTTTTATGCCAAGTGCAGACCTAAGTTCAAAAAGCTGTCACATCCTTACAGTATGAAATGAGAAAACGATATTAAGTTGGCATGAAGACTAATGTAGGGTGTATCCGCCCCTGGACTCAAATTGGGTCAAATACATACAGGCGGTTCTCTGCAAATTTTTAAACATCATCAATTTCATTGGTCAAATAGTCAATTTTTTCAAATGAAATGCCCCAACTATTTTATCGCACATCGATGCAGAATTTAATTATCTATCATTTTAGTCTACATGTATGCCATATTTAAATAAACAGTTTTTGTGATATTTCTAAGTATTTGGAATTTGACCAAAATTTCATAATTAGCACGATTTAATAACCAAAGTTAGCTATGATTTTAGGAGCCTTTAGAGTTCCTTAATTCTGCTCAATTGAAAATTTAATCTTATTTTAATCCTGTTTTAAAATATGAAATTTTGGTCAAATTCCAAATACATAGAAATATCACAAAAACTGTTTATTTAAATGTGGCAAACGTGTAGACTAAAATGACAGACAATCAAATTCTGCATCGATGTGCCATAAAATAGTTAGGGCATTCCATTTGAAAAAATTGACTTTTTGACCAATGAAGTCGATGATGTTTAAAAATTTGCAGAGAACACCCTGTATGTATTTGAT
This sequence comes from Pycnomerus fuliginosus, assembly GCA_963924575.1. Taxonomy (NCBI): domain Eukaryota; kingdom Metazoa; phylum Arthropoda; class Insecta; order Coleoptera; family Zopheridae; genus Pycnomerus; species Pycnomerus fuliginosus. The sequence continues at coordinate 15,343,542 of OZ004624.1, read as the reverse complement.
TCAATTTGAGTCGAGGGGCGGATACACCCTACATTAGTCTTCATGCCAGATTAATATCGTTTCCTCATTTCATACTGTAAGGATGTTACAGCTTTTTGAAGTTAGGTCTGCACTTGGCATAAAAAAGCGAGATTCTTGATTTTTTCAAAAATGGTTGATTTTTGGCATAGCAATTCCTAGTAAAGTTTACCTAGAATGAAACCTAGAATCCAAAAATATCATAATATACAGGCTGTTCCATTTAAAATAAGGAAGTTAGTACCTATTTCCGGTATAACCGGAAGTGCGCCATTCATGAAAATATTTTACGTCGATTCAAAATTAATTGAAACCCCTGTGTACAAATTTTCAAGACGATGCTAGAAGCAGTTCTCCAGATACGGCTAACTGACGCTCGTCGAGGGATACCCTGTATATCCTGCTATATATCAGCAGGAAATTGCTAAAAAAATATTTAGCTTTAACCACCGTCAACGACACTTTTGTCACTTTCCGAGCAATTTGATACCAAATACGTCAATATTAATTCCATAGTTTTTATTTTAGTTTTTTGGTCATTTTCACTATCTGTTTTACAACTTTTCAGTAGAAGCGGTTGGAAGAGAACCTCGAAGAGAACTTATCAAAGTGTTCTAAATTATTTTGGACTGCGTTTGCATTCCGTTAAATGATATTTTTCCATTTGGTTCGGATTTTCCAAGAAAGGTTTATTGTGTTTCTTATATTTTCTGAAATGCTTACGTCCGAAATCTTTTTTGCAACCCATAAGATGTTAATTTGAAAGACATTTCTTCTTATGATAGTAATCAAAATTTACAACTTTCTCGTCACTTGTTAGGTTATTACTCCAACTAATAGTGAAATGCTAAATATCTGCTATAAATGATAAATATATAGCAGATAAATATCAAAATGTGATATGTATCATTTTGTTAAATATAATCATTCACAACACTATTATTTAATTTGTCGGTCTTATTCAAAATTTCATTAGTTTGTAGGTTTGTCATAATTTCATACAATGATCCTAAAAAAGTTATGTTACTTAGTATTCAGTCTTATAATTACCTATGTAGTAATTTACATACCTACATATTAAAGACTGAACTTTTTCTATTTAGGTATTATACAACAATATAAATGAACACTTACAAAACTGTATCTTTTTCTTTTTACGCCTTATGGAAAATACAAACATTTCTGCGATTAAAATAAATATCAATAAATTTATTTGCTAATTTTAGGTACTCGAAATAATTTTGGACAATATTTTGTCTAAGGGCTCTTCTAGCCAATAATAAATCTACATTTCCTCTTTCGACACATTGATTTGCAATAAAATCATGTCCTTTTGTTCATTCTCATCGAAATACCGCTGGCATTTTGTTGCAACTTGTTGCACACGCATGCGCATTCTAACCTGGGAACTGGGAGACGATCTCGCTTGGTTTAATGAATCTCATAGGTTTGCCGCAGCTCTATATGCAGCTGAGAGCGGCGTGTTGCCTAAATCTCACCGGTGAGATGATCTCCCCGTTTCAAAGATAAGCGTCCGACACAACTAACGATTGGACAGATGCGCGTACGTACGCACGCTGGGGTGCGTTCATAAATGACACTCGAGCGCGCACTGTGCGCTATGAGACGCGCAAGACCGTTCATAAATTCCACTTGCGCGTTACCACTCTTCAGAGCGTCCGTTCATAAAGCACACCCATGAGACCGCAATGAGACGCTCGGAGCGCCCGAAAAACGCCGGATTCAGGACCCCGGCGAAAAACACTCCGCATGCGCATTGTGTACCATGACTATTATTTGTGCAAGAATCAGTAAAAAAGCGGAAAAACAGTATCGCCGGAAAACTTTATGGTGATCATGAACGTCGAGGGGTTATGTTTTGATTTGTTATTGTTTATTACATTTCATCCCTTATACCCGGACAAGTGATAGTGACATGTGAAGTGACAGATTTGACAGATACCCATCGATGTCGTTCAAAAACTCTTCAACACTCTGTGCGCACTCCTGCTTAAAATTCACTCCACTCTGACGTCAAACACTCTGCACTCAATTTCAGTTTATGAACGCACTCCTGGGGTGCGTTCATAAATGACACTCGAGCGCGCACTGTGCGCTATGAGACGCGCAAGACCGTTCATAAATTCCACTTGCGCGTTACCACTCTTCAGAGCGTCCGTTCATAAAGCACACTCATGAGACCGCAATGAGACGCTCGGAGCGCCCGAAAAACGCCGGATTCAGGACCCCGGCGAAAAACACTCCGCATGCGCATTGTGTACCATGACTATTATTTGTGCAAGAATCAGTAAAAAAGCGGAAAAACAGTATCGCCGGAAAACTTTATGGTGATCATGAACGTCGAGGGGTTATGTTTTGATTTGTTATTGTTTATTACATTTCATCCCTTATACCCGGACAAGTGATAGTGACATGTGAAGTGACAGATTTGACAGATACCCATCGATGTCGTTCAAAAACTCTTCAACACTCTGTGCGCACTCCTGCTTAAAATTCACTCCACTCTGACGTCAAACACTCTGCACTCAATTTCAGTTTATGAACGCACTCCTGGGGTGCGTTCATAAATGACACTCGAGCGCGCACTGTGCGCTATGAGACGCGCAAGACCGTTCATAAATTCCACTTGCGCGTTACCACTCTTCAGAGCGTCCGTTCATAAAGCACACTCATGAGACCGCAATGAGACGCTGGGAGCGCCCGAAAAACGCCGGATTCAGGACCCCGGCGAAAAACACTCCGCATGCGCATTGTGTACCATGACTATTATTTGTGCAAGAATCAGTAGAAAAGCGGAAAAACAGTATCGCCGTAAAACTTTATGGTGTTCATGAACGTCGAGGGGTTATATTTTGATTTGTTATTGTTTATTACATTTCATCCCTTATACCCGGACAAGTGATAGTGACATGTGAAGTGACAGATTTGACAGATACCCATCGATGTCGTTCAAAAACTCTTCAACACTCTGTGCGCACTCCTGCTTAAAATTCACTCCGCTCTGACGTCAAACACTCTGCACTCAATTTCAGTTTATGAACGCACTCCTGGGGTGCGTTCATAAATGACACTCGAGCGCGCACTGTGCGCTATGAGACGCGCAAGACCGTTCATAAATTCCACTTGCGCGTTACCACTCTTCAGAGCGTCCGTTCATAAAGCACACTCATGAGACCGCAATGAGACGCTCGGAGCGCCCGAAAAACGCCGGATTCAGGACCCCGGCGAAAAACACTCCGCATGCGCATTGTGTACCATGACTATTATTTGTGCAAGAATCAGTAAAAAAGCGGAAAAACAGTATCGCCGGAAAACTTTATGGTGATCATGAACGTCGAGGGGTTATGTTTTGATTTGTTATTGTTTATTACATTTCATCCCTTATACCCGGACAAGTGATAGTGACATGTGAAGTGACAGATTTGACAGATACCCATCGATGTCGTTCAAAAACTCTTCAACACTCTGTGCGCACTCCTGCTTAAAATTCACTCCGCTCTGACGTCAAACACTCTGCAGTCAATTTCAGTTTATGAACGCACTCCTGCGCTGCGGGTTTTTCAAATGTCAAGTGTGTCAAAGTCATGTGTCAAATCGGAAATGTTGTTGTTGTTGTCGTTATCCTGTTTATGTGATTGATCAGTGTTATAGTACCTAATAATGCTTATTCTTATGTAGCATATATGAATTCTGTTTAATTTTCAGTAAATCGCCATGGAAAAAACAATTACTTGTACGCAATGTAAACGCGGGTTTCGTTATTTATCTAACCTCAAAGCACATGTTAAAAGACTTCACCCAGAAAAAGTAGACTATTTGGATAGCTTGCGAAAGAGAAAACAAAAAAATTACGCGTATCCCTGCGGCCAATGCCACAAAAATTTTACCCACCAGCGCAATTTAAAAGTGCATGAAAAAATCCACGGGATTCAGACCAAAGTGAATAAATCAAAGGATCAGCAGAAATGCGTTATGTGCGATTACAGCTCTAGTAGACAAAGTATTTTAACTCACTATACAACAAACCACGATATTTTAATTAAAAAAAACAAAATGTTTTTTACTAATACCCAAGAATTTTGTCTTTGGAAGGAGGAACTTGAACAAAAAACAAACTCCAAATTTGTTATAGAATCATCCAAAGTACGAGAGAAACATGTGTATAAAAGCTTCATATGTCATCGTTCGGGAACTTATTTACCTGAAGGTCAAGGTTTACGTCACTTAAAAACTCGAGGAACTTGCAAGATTGGAGGTTTTTGTCCGGCTGCAATTAAAGTGAAACATTTATCTGACGACCGGCATGAAGTGGAAATTACTGAAACTCACGTTGGACATCAAAATGAAATTACACATTTAAATCTCACCAAGTGTGAAAGAGATTCCTTGGCGGAGAAAATCGATTTGAAAATTTCTTTTGACCATATTCTAGATGAAGTAAGAGATTCTATTTGTGACTCTGATTTGAAGCGCCTACATTTGCTTACAAAAAAGGACCTGTTTAATATTGAGCAATGCTACAATTTGTCTTCTTCAGCTGTAAGACATGCCAATGATTTTATAAGTGTGGAAACTTGGGTAAAAGATATGCAGGAAAAAGGAGATGCAATTTTATTTTACAAGTCTCAAGGCGTGGTACTGGAAGAATGGCCTGCACTGAAAAAAAATGACTTTGTATTGATTATAATGACTGCAGCTCAGATGGAGATGTTGAAGAAATATGGTTCAAATTGCATTTGCATAGATGGAACTTATGGTACTAATAGCTCCGATTTCGAGTTGATTACCTTGCTTGTAATTGATGATATCAAACAGGATTTTCCTTGTGGTTTTCTGATTTCAAACAGAAGTGACTGTGAAGTTTTATCTATATTCTTCCACTACATAAAAACCCAAATAGGGTCACCAATATGCCCTGAAATATTCATGTCTGATATGGCAGATGATTTTTTTAATACATGGGTGAAAATTATGTTGGCACCAGAACTAAGGTAAGTTCAGGGCTGTGTTGACTAATACTTTTTGAACTTGTAATTTTTAGACTCTACTGTACATGGCACGTAGACCAGGCTTGGCGAAAAAATTTATACAAAATTAAATGTAAAGAAAAACAGGTGAGAGTTTGTTAAACTTAACTATGGTCAAAGTCACATTTTCTTTGTTGAGATTGACTTATCTAGATTGTGTATCTGTCTTTTTTCTCGAAAAAGTGACTTACCCCACAACTTTAACCCATTCAAATAATACAGGAAATATTACTACAAGCAAACTAATATTCAGCCAATTTTTTATAGGTGGCGGTTTATAAGCAGTTGCGTGTAATTCTTGAAGAACGTGACGTGGCGGCCTTTAACATCATGTACGCTACATTTTACGATCAACTCCAAGAAGATGCTGATACTGTCGACTTTGCCCAATATTTAAAAAAAAATTACATGAAAAATACACAATGCTGGGCCTATTGTCACAGATTAGAAGCTGGATTAGATACCAACATGCATCTAGAAAGGATGCATCAATCACTTAAATATGCATATTTAAAAGGAAAACGTGCAAAGAGGCTGGATAAAGGAATTAATGCTATCATGCGCATGGTTCAAGACAAATGTATTGACAGATTAATAATATTACCCAAGGAAAAACTTTCCAAAAAACTTGAAATTATCCGAACTCGTCACGCAAGTAGTGTTGGTCTAGACATTAATTTAATCACACCTTATGAAAATGGATGGAACGTATCTGCGACCAAAAAGACTGAACTGTGTTCAGTTCAAAAATTGAAAGATTCTTGTGACTGCAATTTACGCTGCACCGACTGTAAATCTTGCCTCCACCAATTTAGTTGTTCCTGCATCGACTCCACCATTAAATACAACATGTGCAAACATATACACCTTGTCTGTACATATCTTCAAAAACAAAATGCAGCTGTGATAGGTAAATATTTGTTTATTATCTTATACAATACAAAATTGAGATTCCTTCTTGTTCAATCAGAATATACCCACATATACTGCTCAAGAAATTAAATTAATCAAGTGCAGGTTACATGTGTGTGTTTCCAGTTTCCTGCGCTTGTGCTGTGGTGTATGTATAGCCCATATTAAAGTAATTATCTACAAATCTCCATCATTATGGTTTTTTTGGTGAAGGAGTAACTGGTTGTGGGTTTTATAACTTATTGATTGTTACACAAGTACCTAATGTATGTCAAGTACTTATGTTTGTATCTACAGGTGAAAATAACGATGAAAATACGTTGATGGTGGTTGATACTCCACCTGACGATGCGGAGTTGCGAGCTATTTTGGAAGAAGTGAGCACAAAACCAACACCATTAGATTTGAAACGACGAAGAGTTGCAGCACGTCTGACTGAACTTGCAAAAAAAGTCCAAGTAATGAACTCCAAAGAACTGGATGTGATGGAAAAATTGTTAGCGCCTATAACCCGATTTGTTTCTACAAAAAAGTAAAAATAAGTCCAAGAGAACTTCGACTTAAAAAATATATGCATTTCTTATTATATCCTGATTATTTTCTAATATTATCTATTTAAGTTCCCCATTATGTGGTAGACAATTCTTATAAATTAATTATTTTGATTCAATTTTAACCTGAAATATGGACGAACATTACGCCTTTCCGTCATTAATATTTTTTGCTTCAGGAATGAAACTAAAACAGATCTCTGTAATAATAAAGAGAATAACTGGCTGGCACCAGATCAAAGGCCCGCCAAATTACGATAATAGCTATTAATATACCTATAGGTAGTTGAGAGTAGAAACAAGAACACAGCACCAGAGCTGGGAGTATCTTTAGAAAAAAGTTACTTTCAGATAACTAGTTACCAAAAGTAATTAACTTACTTGGTAACTAGTTACTTTTTTCCTCCCTGCGAAAAGTAGGTAACTATATCTACAGTTACTGTACTGAAGTAACTTTGTAATAACTAGTTACTTTTGGTAAGTATCTATCCGAATCCGTTGAGAAAAAGGTGTCATTCCATTTGAAAAAACAAAACTAAGGTCATTTCCGGTTAAACCGGATGTGGAAAAAAATTCCCTCAATATACGCGCGGGATTGGCCAGCTTTTATTTCAATATCTTTATTACATCGAAAGATATTCAAGGTGGGAAGTTTTAAAAATAACACCCTGTCGTCCCGTCGCATAATATTAACGAAAGCGGGGGTTGTGTGACTGTATACTATGTAACAGCTTAGACACATGTAACACTTTACGAGCGCACTCCTGGAATATAGCGATTACAGAATTCTGTAATACCGACTGTTGAATGTTGATTTTTGCAACCGTCTTGCCCACAAAGCAGCGTAAACGATTGCTACCTGTAATCTGCTTCGTTGTCAAAGGAGGGCGCCACATCGAAATTATCTGGCGCCATCTAGTGGAGAAGCGTCAAACTATGTGAGTGGCTTGGCAAACTACTAAGCGACTCACATAGTTTGGCACTTCTCCACTAGATGGCGCCAAGCAATATCGATGAGGCGCCCTCTTTCGGCAACGAAGCAAATTACAAGTAGGAATCTGTTAAGCAATCGGACAGTTCCTTGCTTCTCCACCAGATGGCGCCAGTTAATTGTGCGAGGAACTCAAAAATTAAAAATCTAACGTAAAGGCGAAAATAGCTGGCGCAAATAAGCGCATAGTCGATAAAGGCGAAAGTCGCATTCTTTTTGATGCGAAAATGACCCTTATGTATGTACATGGTCGATAAAGGCGCAAATCATTTTCCTTTTGATGGGAAATTGAACCTTATGTACCTGCAGCGTAGAGGCGAAAATGGCTTGTTTTTTATTCAAAAAATAATCCTTAGGAATGTGGTCGATAAAGGAGAAAATCGCTTGGTTTCTCTGCTACAAAATTAGCGGCAAACTACTAAGCGACTCACATAGTTTGGCACTTCTCCACTAGATGGCGCCAAACAATATCGCTGTGGCGCCCTCTTTCGGCAACGAAGCAAACTACAAGTAGGAATCTGTTAAGCAATCGGACAGTTCCTTGCTTCTCCACCAGATGGCGCCAGTTAATTGTGCGAGGAACTCAAAAATTGAAAATCTAACGTAAAGGCGAAAATAGCTGGCGCTTTGTTCCAAAAATGATCCTTAAGCGCATAGTCGATAAAGGCGAAAATCGCATTCTTTTTGATGCGAAAATGACCCTTATGTACATGGTCGATAAAGGCGCAAATCAGTTTCTTTTTGATGAAAAATTGAACCTTATGTACCTGCAGCATAGAGGCGAAAATGGCTTGTTTCTTATTCCAAAAATGATCCTTACGAATGTAGTCGATAAATGAGAAAATCGCTTGGTTTCCCTGCTACAAAATTAGCGACAAACTACTAAGCGACTCACATAGTTTGGCACTTCTCGACTAGATGGCGCCAAATAATATCGATGAGCCGCCCTCTTTCAGCAACGAAGCAAACTACAGGTAGGAATCTCTTAAGCAATCGGACAGTTCCTTGCTTCTCCACCAGATGTCGCCAGTTAATTGTGCGAGGTACTCAAAAATTAAAAATCTAACGTAAAGGCGAAAATAGCTGGCGCTTTGTTCCAAAAATGATCTTTAAGCGCATAGTCGATAAGGGCGAAAGTCCCATTCTCTTTGATGCGAAAATGAACCTTATGTACACGGTCGATAAAGGCGAAAATTTCAATTTCTTTGATGCAAAAATGACCCTTACATACACGTTCGGTAAAGGCAAAAATCGTATTTTTTTTGATGCAAAATTGAACCTTATATGCATGTAACATAAAGACGAAAATTGCTTGCCTTTTGTGCCAAAAATGATCCTTAATGTATGTGGTCGATAGAGGCGAAAGTCGCTTGGTTTTCCTGCTGCAAAATTAATGGCAAACTACTAAGCGCTTCACATAGTTTGGTGCTTCTACACTAGATGGCGCCAGATAATATCACTGGGGCGACCTCTTTTGACAACGAAGCAAGCTACAGATAGGAATCTTTTAAGCGATCAAACAGTTCCTAACTTCTCCACCAGGTGGCGTCGGCTAATTGTGCCTGATAAGGTCACTAGATACGCACCGAAGCGGTTCGTATCTAGTGACCTTAGTGCCTGAAGCATAAAGACAACTTCACTAGCGCCATCGCGTGGCTAGTAGAAAAAGTAGCCACAGTAGTTGAGACTGGCTGAGAAGAAGTTGAGGTTAGGTTGTAATTAAAGTGCAAAAGTGTTACAAGAGTTGAAGAAGTGCATCAAGAATAATTTCAAACGATAATAATACAAATAAATAATGCCGATTTGTTTTGTTCCGGGGTGTAAAACCCGGAACGGACGAAACAAGATATCAGGAGGAGGTAATAAGGGAAATGATGGTGAAGCCGGCACCAGCAATTTGCCAAAGCTCAGCATGTTTCGACCGCCAAGGGTTTGACTTAAACCTTAACATTGATAAATATTTATTTTTTACTGTTCACAGGAAAAACTGGACAAATGGAGCCAAGCAATTGGACGCAAAGATCAATGTCTTACTTTGAAGCATCACATTTGTGAACTCCATTTTCTGAGAAGTCAATTCGAAAAGGAATTCGTAGTACCCTTAGGAAATGGAAATATTTTCAAACTGTCTAGGCAAAATGGGAAGTTGAAGAAAAATGCAATACCCTCTATCTTTCCTAATATAAGTGAAGGTGGCTTAAATAAGCAAACATGAAGGTGTGACTGATAATAATCCATTGTTAATTCATAATAAATGGGAAGACCTAAATCTTAAGAATATTAAGAGACCATCAGAATATTGGTTAGAAGGTTGCATCATTACGGATAAACTTTGTTTTATTAGCCTTTGCAAGAATTTCAAGAATGATAGAAAAGTAATACTTAATAGTGACAGCTCAGTGGAGGTACTTATTTTAATATGATATAATAACTGTTTTCAATTGTTTTTTTTAGGTCTTCATTTATGATATAAGAATTAATGTGGACGGTTTTAAATATGAAAAACCATTCACAGAGTTGGATATTGAGAATATCTTGGAGAGAGTGGAAGCAATTCCTGCCTGTGAAGGATCTACAGCCACAGATAGATCACCCAGTTGCCTTGGTTTTCTTGATGAAAGCATTGCAAAAAACTCCAAGAGATGTGAGGAATGCAAAAAACATAGAAGAGTTATTTTACAGCAACAGACATGCCAAGAAACCTTTAAAAATTTGAAGGGAAAAGTGAAAAATATTGCAAGAAGAAATACAAGCCTTAAATCATAGGTTTAATGATTCATTTTATACAGAAATAATACGCCACTCTACCAGTGCACTTGGCAAAATGGTGATTAAAATCCGTTTGAGAAAAATTCGGAAAAATAAAATTATCTTTTCCAGGGCCTGTAGGAGGCATTTTTTTACTCATTTTAGAGTTTATCACAAAAGTAAGTTTAATTTAGGTAATGTGGAACATTCTCAAAGGTTTTTGTTAAACTCTGTACTCTACAATATCATGTATCATGATTCATGGTTTTCATAATTTTTCAATGGTTTTCGATCATGGTTTGGCCACAGAGCCTTTTTGTTTCAAATATTTAAAGTTCTGTTGAATTCTGCTTTTGATTTCAATTTTTTTCTATTGGAAAATTTCAATTATGTTTTAATAGCTGTTGGTTGTTTTGAGTTGTGAAGACTATTGATTGTGATGTTTCAATAGAAATTTTATTGAATCTTAACGTGAATTTCTAGTTAAATGGATTTCCATTGAATTCTATTGTGGTTTTCCCATCAATATTCATATTCCAAGGAAAATTAAATTTGATTGGAAAATCCCAACCAAATCGTCGGAACCTGTAGAAATTTAGGTTGTACGGCGAGTCCGAGAGATTGTGATAGTTATTTTCAGTTTTCTCCGAGTGATTGTATCGTATTTTCAGAAAAATAGTACAGTCAGTGATTTTGAAATATGTTGTTCAGTTTAATTAAATTTTGGTGTAAATAAACTATTATTTTCTTAAGTGGTTTATTTAATATGCATTGAAAATGCCTACATTGTCATTAGTTGCCTACAATCATATACAGAGAAATACCATCGTTTAAGTTAAACAATGGAAATACTAATATAGGCATACATTAAAATGTACAATCTTAGGCTTAAAATCATGCAGAATTCTTCTGAAAATTACATCAACATAAGATGCAATCATGCTAATTCTCCATAATCACCCATTTTTACAAGTCTGTTAGTTGAATGAGTACAAATAAAAGTAATAGGTAATAAAACACACAAATGACTGCTTATCTACAGCATTCAATAAAGCTGCAAGCTGGTCTGTATTGCAAATTTTGATAAAAGAGTAAAGGAATTTCTTTGTTATCGATGACAGTTGAGATGTAAACTTTACGGTGTACAATAACTTTCTTCTTATGCATAGCACAATCAGATTTAAATTTGGCAAATCCGCTTGTATATATGACCAGTAGCCCGTTAATAAACCTGCAAATGTAAAATAACATTTGTTTCTAAAATTGAAATATTTAACTTTTCAATGTTTAAATTACGCAAAATAAAACAGGGTTGACAAAAAAAATTACAGATTGAAAATTGATTGAAAGGACAGTCTGGAATTGTTGATGCCTCAGCCGATATTATAGCGGTTTACCCTTTTAAGTTTGAATAGCATGGTTAGTGTGGCAATCTGTTGGTAGATGGCGCCACGGAAAGTATTGCACTATTGCAGTGTTAAACAAGGTGTCAATTTTTTAAATAACGCCAGCAATCCCGTTTCAACACCTTAATCCAGCCAATGAGTGAGTATGCTCGAGAACCAACATGCGCATCCGTAAGAAAAAGCTGATTTTTAGCGTTGCAGCGTATTCGTTCTTGGTTTTGAACCGTTTTGTCGATGACGATATTGAAATAACCTGGCGCAAAAATAATATGTTTTGAAACCGAATTGACAGGTGATCAATTGTGGTTAGAAGTTAGGTTATGTTGATAATAAATAGTTCTGCAATTTTTAATCTATATAATTTGCATCTATTTTTTCAATTTGGACCTGCCAACTACTTTTTCACAATATTTATAGATGCTCTGCACGTATACTTGCTTACTTGCTTTCTAAATAGCAGAATATCGTTATTGTAATAGCAGTAATTATTAGATCAAATACCTTGATTACTTTATACATTAATTATTATTATTATTAATCTACGATGTCTACATTACACGCGTCCAGCTTCAACTGAAGCGAAAACTAAAACTAAACAAACATAATACCAGAAAAACACCACCTGCTCTTCCATGAAAGGCGCAAACCCAGCCCGGTCAATATTTCTAAAAAAACTTCAAATCCTCTACAAGATTACATCAAATTGTACGTGAATCGTGATGTACAATGTGTAACGTCAAAAACTGCTCAAATACGTTTCAAACCGCCCTCTGCAGGACGCTTCAACTTATCCAATCGGTTTAAAACGATTTCGCGGTGACGTCATTAACGCAACGCTAAAATGGCAGGTTTTGAAACTATTTCATCGCTAAAAAGCGGCTAAAGAACACCTTACTACAGCGCAAGCGCACCATAATGTCAACTGTCACGTCAAGTCCTGTCATTTTTTTGAAAGTGGGGTTATAAGTTTAAAATAATTTAGGATCTTCCAAACCAGAAAACTATTTAAAATGACGGCGAGCGCCCTTAACGTGGACAATTATCGCAAACTAGTGCACAATTACCTCGATTTGGTGCGTATTTCCAATTTAAGTTTTCGCATAACCTCAAATTTTAGCACATCTACGAAGCGGCGCTTTTTTGGGCTGATAAGGTGGTGGCATTGACCGGAAACCCTCGAGACGTTTACTGGTTGGCCCAATGCATGTTTCTGTTAAAACAGTACCATCGGGCGTCCCATCTTTTGCAGTCCCGGAACCTGGATAAAAGCTACCTCCTCTGCAATTATCTCACTGTTAAATGCTTCCTGGAGGCGAATCAGTTGAATGAGGCTTTGCAAGTGTTGAATGCAATCGATGTTGATGTGTTGCAAACCGCTTCTAACATTGATCATCTTTTATTCGATGATACCCCAAAAAATGTGAGAATCTCAAAATTTTCATTGATTAATTCACTTTCTGCAGAATATCATTTCGTCTGTCTTGTTGTTAAAAGGAAAGGTTTTGGAGAGTATGGATAATCGGGGGCCTGCAGCCGAATGCTACAAGCAAGCCCTTCAATATGATGTCTACTGCTACGAAGCTTTCGATTCGTTAATCAAATATCAAATGCTAACTGCAAGTGAAGGTACTTTACTGGCTTTTTTTATGTATGTGAAGTTTGCCTAGGATCGACGATCTGGCAACTGCGCTTTTTGATTCTAACCAATCAGAGCACTGACAGACACGTCAAACAAGACTAGCGGCACCTGTTGAGATTATGTTAAAATAAGCAATTTTCAACGTTTACCCTTAATTTTGGGGGGCGTCCGATGTTTTGAGGTGGATGACTTTGGTGCCTTTTTGTTCCGCTTGAATAGGGCTTTCGTCGGTATGAACCTCGTGTGATACATTTTCCTAGAAGGGGTTCAAATCAAATAATTCTGTAATTTTCAATGTTTTCCCTTAATTTATTGTTTATCTGTATGGGGCGCCCTTGGATCGCCGAAAGGGATGAAAACTGAAATTATATCAACATAACCTCAACATGTGCATCTAGTTTGACGTGTCTGTCGGCCACTCTGATTGGTTAGAATTACAAGGCGCAGTTGCCAGATCGTCGATTCTAGAAAATCGTCGGGTGCTAACTTCACATACATCCTTTTTGGGGTCTTAAGTAATTATTTTTTAGAGGAGGAGTTGTTGAGTCAAATGCCGATCGACCAGCATTGCAACCCCGAAGAGGCATTAATCCTCCGCACCCTCTATGAAAGTAAATTAAAGAAATATCACACACCCCGCCCCACTAAGATCTGCGTTCGAACTACTCCGAGTATTGTGATCACCCCAGTGGCGAGAAACAATGAAAAGAATTTATTGCGAAATAAAAAAAATACCGAGCCAATGTTAGTCGAGGAGAAACCTTTTTTGGTGAAGTTGAAGACTAGTTTGGATCTGCATGTGGCCGAGGCTGAGAGATTGTACTATAATTGCGACTATCGGGGGTGCAGTGAGTTGACGGAGGCTGTCTTGAAGGCGGATCCTTATCATTCTGGATGCTTGCCAGTGCATATATCCTGTCAGGTTGAGCTGAAGCAGAGTAACAGTGAGTCTTTAATTGATACGTTTACCCTATTTTCGAGTTATACAGGCTATCCCAAAATTACAGGATATTATCTTAAGGGCGTATTCTACGATCAAAGATATGAAGAAGAGTTTTAATAAACATTGGTCGAAAAATACCCCCTAAGGGAGCTAGGGCCCCTCAAAGGGGGTAACAAAAACTGTTTTTTCTTAAATTTCTGAGGAACGACTTACGAAATTTTGAGCTTTGTTGTAAATTTTTGTGCTGAATAAGGCTGATGTAATGGTTTTTGGCAAAAATTTCAGGGACGTTCGTGAGTGTGGGGGCGGCGGACATTTTGGTGTCAAACTTTTTTGTCAAATATGTGCACAAATTTGAATTTCTTGTAGATTTTTACGTAAAAAAGGTGCTCTAGTTGAAACTCGATAGCTCAAGCCGTTTTCGAGAAAATTGATGTTTAACAAGGTAGGCATATAATTATTATTTGCCGTTGTTCCTCAGTTTAAGAAACACTTTTCTTCATATTTTTGATCGTATAATACGCCCTTAAAACATTATCTAATTTTTGACATCATTTATTGTGATTTTTTCAATTTTATATCAATTTTAATTTCAACCTGAGCTTCTTCAGATTTAACTAGGATGCGGAAAATAAGGCTTTTCGCGTTTAACAGTTTTAGACTACTCTTTTGCGGCTTAAAGCCGAAAGCTCGCGAGCTCACAACTTTTTTCATTTCACTCGGCTACGCTTCGACGTTTTTCAACTGCTCGCTTTCAATTCAAAAGAAAATTGAAATCGTACCTTTTTTTTTCCAAAAGCGTGGGGTGGCACAGACATGAGCCCGAACGCGGAGGCCTAAGTGGCCCATTGTGTTCACCCCCAGTGTAATAAGACGTCAAACCAGGTACATATCCATCAACTGAAGTTCTTGTTGAAAGAATTTAATAAAGGAATCTGAACTAGTGGGGCGAGGTTTTACTAAAGAAAATCAATTTCAAAAGACCGTAAAGGTTGAATTATTTAGTGAAATAATATAAATAAATAAATAAGGAAAATACTATGTGTATATATTTATTGTAAAGCCCAATTTGGCAACGCTGCATTTCTTTGCTGCAAATAGGGTACAATCACATTGAATAAGCCTAAGGAAAATTGTGACATCAGGATTACCTAAAAAAAGATTGAATAATTAATTACACTACCATCGAAACTGCATTTCAGCTGTTCTAATGGAATAATCCCACAAAACATTTATTGGAACTGAGGCTTGGCTGGGCTATTTTTTTTATTCAACTGGCAAAAGTGATAAAATGACACACGTAACGTCACTTGTCAGTCCTTTTGTCCTTTTGTTCTTTTTTACGTAACAAATAACAATCCACGTTCGTGATCAGGGCCGGATT
The DNA here is from genome assembly GCA_963924575.1 of Pycnomerus fuliginosus. Lineage (NCBI taxonomy): Eukaryota > Metazoa > Arthropoda > Insecta > Coleoptera > Zopheridae > Pycnomerus > Pycnomerus fuliginosus. The sequence goes on along the minus strand of OZ004624.1, from coordinate 15,327,902 downwards.
AAGCAATAGTGGGGCCTGGGGGCTGATCAATATGAAGGAGCCCCTTGGTTGTGGGCCAGCTAAGGTGTGTAGAGGGGGTGCGTATTTCGTACTGTCAGGAGACTCTAAAAAGACAACTGCCACTAATTTTTCACGTGAAAATTCAATTTCAGCAAGAGGTATACACTGGAAGGTGATTTTTTTAAAACCGTTAGCGACCTGAAGTGTGACCCATCTTGCTTCCTCGATTTTGAGGGAGAATCAATTGGCATAAATTTCGAACTTCTAAGAGCCACTCACTTCGAGAAAAGTAGATTTTCATTGGTTTAAAACTGCAAAATTCGATAAAATCAATAAATTATGGCAAGTTTTAATTAAAACTGGATTTTGTATTATAAGAGATGCTAGTGAAACTATTGCCACCAGTTTTTCCAAGAAAAAACCTTAAAATTCAGTAGAAACTACACATTTTTACATTTTCTAAAAGTTTCTTGCGACCGCAAGTGTGACCTATCTTATTTCCTCAAATTTGAAGGAGAATCGATTGGGGCAAATTTCAAACTTCTAGGACTTACACACTTCGAGAAAAGTAGGTTTTCTTTCATTTAAAGTTCCAAAATAGAATAAAACTAATAAAAATTACATTTTGTTTCATTAAAGACTCTAGTGAAACCAATTGCCAGTAATTTTAATGATAAAAACTTCAAAACACGAAATTCACTGCAAAGTATACATTTTGTAAAAGTTTTTTGCGACCGTTAGTGTGCCCTATCTTATTTCTTCCAATTTGAAGGAGAATCGATTGGAGCAAATTTCAAACTTCTAGGACTTACACACTTCGAGAAAAGTAGGTTTTCTTTCGTTTAAAGTTCCAAAATAGAATAAAACTAATAAAAATTACATTTTTTTCATTAAAGACTCTAGTGAAGCCAATTGCCAGTAATTTTAATGATAGAAACTTTAAAACGCGAAATTCACTAAAAAGCATACATTTTGTAAAAGTTTTTTGCGACCGCAAGTGTGACCTATCCTATTTCCTCAAATTTGAAGGAGAATCCGAGAAAAGTAGGTTTTCTTTCGTTTAAAGTTCCAAAATAGAATAAAACTAATAAAAATTACATTTTTTTCATTAAAGACTCTAGTGAAGCCAATTGCCAGTAATTTTAATGATAGAAACTTTAAAACGCGAAATTCACTAAAAAGCATACATTTTGTAAAAGTTTTTTGCGACCGCAAGTGTGACCTATCCTATTTCCTCAAATTTGAAGGAGAATCGATTGGTGCAAATTTCAAACTTCTAGTGGCTCAGACACTTCGAGAAGAGTAGTTTTCTTTAACTTAAAGTTCCAAAATAGAACAAAACTAATAAATATTGGGAAGATTTAATCAAAAGTGCATCAAAGGCTCTAGTGAAACCAATTGCCAGCTATTTTCCTGATGAACTGTAAAACGTGAAACTAGAAAGCCTAAATTTTGTAAGTGGTAAGCCGAAAGCGAGTGGTCGTCGAATTACTTTTTTGAAAAGAGGTTAGTGGACGGCATTAAGAAAATGAAACATTCAAATTTAACATGTTCATCTTACACCAGTTAAAGTTATCTATATCGGTCTGAAGTTTCATACAATCACCAGGGTCGGTGATACAGCAGTATATTTTTAGGTCATCTGCATCATACACAGAAACCTTACATTTAAATAATTTTAGGCAATCGTTCATAAAAACTGTAAACAAAATTGGACCCAGGTTGGATCCCTGTGTAACACCAGTACGTACAAACTTTTTTTCCAGAGCTATTCTGTCTGGCCCACAACTTGGTTGATCTCTACCCTAACTGGACGGTCTCCTGGTTCGCAGTAGGCTGCTACTATTACATCAACGGCAAAAGCGACTACGCCCGACGCTATCTCGAAAAAGCGACTTGCCTCAATCGCCTTTTCGGCCCCGCTTGGCTGGCCTTCGGCCACTCTTTCGCCATCGAAAACGAGCACGATCAAGCCATCACAGCCTACTTCAAGGCCTCGCAGCTGATGCGCGGCTGTCACCTGCCCCTCCTCTACATCGGCCTTGAATGCGGCCTCAACAACCTGAAGTTGGCTGAGAAGTTCTTCAAGCAGGCCCAGAGTATAGCACCGGAAGATCCTTTCGTTATGCACGAAATGGGGGTTATAGCCTTCCAGAATGGAAAGTAATTACAAAAATTGATTTTTCTACTATTGTTTTCTATGCTGAAAGTGTCTGTTTTTAACACTAGTCCAGGCAAAACAGACCAAAGAAATCGAAATAGAGGAATTAAAATATTTAGTTCCAACAGTTTCAGGAATGTGTAGGGGTAGGTCCCCTGAACAACGTAAAATAAAGTCCCATCGATTTTCGGGTAGTATGGGGGAGGAAAATTTATGCGCCAGATTCTTAAAATAACTATTGACAGTAACAATATCAATAATAATGTCACAAAAATCTTAGGAAAAGATGTACTTTCAAACCTTGTTTTACAAATAACTGTGAAAACTTTTTTTTATTCTCTAGCTACAAGGCGGCGGAAAAGCTCTTCAGAGACGCTTTGACGAGGGTTAAAAAGATAACTCCCGGGACCATCCCCAAAAGGTGGGAGTCCCTCTTGAACAATTTAGGGCACGTTTGTAGAAAATTGAAGAAATACGAAGAGGCTTTAGAGTTCCACCACGAAGCTTTAATCTTGTCTCCACAATCAGCCAATACCTACTCAGCGATAGCGTTTGTCAATGCGCTGATTGGGCGTACCGACGAGGCTGTTGATTGGTTCCATAAAGCCTTGGGGTTGAGGAACGACGACTCGTTTTGTACCACCATGTTGAATTACGTCATAGAACAATTGACTGAGGAAAAGCTGCCTTATCCTGGTAAGTATCAAAGGAGGGGGGGGTTAAGAACCGACTTGACTATTTTTCCGCAGACGCACCGGAGGATATTCCTAGATTTGAGGCGGCACTTAAGGCGGAAGATAAGACTTCGGATGAATCTCAAATTGATGCTCCCAGCAATGAAATGAGTGACATGAGCATGAGTATTGAAGTGGAGATGCCGGATGTGAGTGGAATGCTAAGGGAATGACGTTTTTTTAGTTTTTTGTATTGAAATAAGTAATAAATTTGATTTTATATATTTGTGAAGAGATGTGATTACAATTTACTAGACAACTGGTCAAGATTGAATTTCGCAAACTTTGTGTAAGTGATATTGCTTTTTCGACATAAATTCAACTGCTCAATTAGTTTTTTAAATTCTATTCATTTATTTCAAAGGATGGAATCGAAAATCAAGCTAAATTGGGCTCCATATTACAACATTGACTCATGAAAAATTTCTAATTTTTACGTCAGTGATAACTGATACCCGTAGAAAATAATGAAATAAGAAGTTTCTACTGTAAACAAGCCGAAACGTATGTAAGACAAGGCAACTTAACCTCCAAGGCATTCAAAACATCGAAGGGGTTAGACAGGGAGGGATCCTCAGCACGTTACTATTCATTGTAGTAATGGATGAAGTAAAGAAGCATGTAAAACCAGAACCAGGAAAGTAATAGAATAGAATAAGAAGCACTGCAAGAAAATATGTCCATCTGGTACGAAGAACTGAAGAAGAAGAATCTTACAATAAATATTGGGAAGACAAAAGTAATGTGTAACGCGAGAAGAAATTGAGTATACAAATACAGGGGCAAAAAGTCGAAGAGGTGAACTTATACAAATACCTTGGAACTCTTGGAAGAGAGAAGTATGGAAGAAGAAATAAGTAATAGAATTAAAAACACGGAAAGGCTACTCCATGGGCTAGGGAAAGCCTTCATACAAAAATATTCAAAGCAACGAAAATCAAGATATACAAAACGGTACCTATATTATCTTACTGTCAGTGTCAATAAACAGTAACAATGGGGGTTGAAAGGAATCTTTGTTATTAATTATTGTCCATGACAGGAATTTTGACAGAATTGCAATCCTGTTTACAAAAAAACAGAAAAAAAATGGCAGCAGAGAAGCGGCTGGAACCTCCCCAACGCGTGGGTCTTTGATTTCAGGGACTTCTGTTTAAGATTCTAAAGTTGATATGCCTAAATGGCACTTCCCGTTGACCAATTGCTCCCAAAAGCCTTTCAGCTCTTCAACGGGTCACCTCACCTCCATTTACCAAATTTCGGGCAAATCGATCCACTAGTTTGGGCTATAAAGTGGTTTCAGTGTTATTACAAAATTTCGATTTTTCTACCCAAAGGGTTCTAAATGCGAATCAATTTTGTCTCATTTAAAACCAGAAATTGAAGACCTTTCTGATGGTGACCTCGATAGTGACAATAAATCTTTCAAAAACTTGTTTTGGATGGGTAAATTAGAGAATAATTTTAAATTTCGAAATTGGTGTGCCAAAACGGCACTTTCCGTGGGCCGATTGAATCCAAAATTTGTTCACCTCTTCGACGTGTAATACAATCCCCTTGTGCAAAATTTCAGCCAAATCGGTTCAGGGGCTTGGGCTGTACCGCGATTTTAAAGTCCGATAAAAATCAATTTTTTTTTTATTTTTGGTCAAAAAGGCACTAAGAATGAATGCATTTTTAGAAGCAGAATTTGAAGGTCTTTCCTATCGTGACGTGAAAAATGGGGGTTTGCATTTAAAATTTAAAAGTTGATGTGCCAAAATGGCATTTCTGGTTGCACGATTGGCTCCAAAAGCTTTTCAGATCTAAGTTGGGTTATCACATGCACACGTACCAAATTTCAGCTAAATCTGTCGAGTAGTTTGGGCTGTGGCGTGTTTACGAACGTACGTACGTACATACATACAGACACATTTTAAAAACCACTTTTTTGGGCTCCTGAGACCTCAAAACGTATAGATCCGGTCTTATCTCGAATTCGAAAATTTTAGTGATTGCAGTAACCTCCCTTTTTTTTTAAATGGTGGAGTGGAGTGGGGAGGTTAAAACTAAGACACAAAACCCCCGCGTTCGTTAATATGCGACGGGGCTTTATATGTAGGTATTCCTACTTTTTTCAGCAAGGAGTTTAGTTTGCATTAAAAAATAAAGAATTATATTTTTGTTCTATGACAGTAGGTAGTCAATTACCTACGAAAATAAATAACTTATTCATAATTCCACAAAATAACAGTATAGTAATAATCAGTATAATTGTGCATGATGGGTATGAGGAAGCAAAAAAGCGAAAAGAACAAACAAAAAAAAAAAAAAAGAAAGTTTACAATCATGGCTGAGGTAACAAGAACAAGGGAGGAAATTTGATCAATATTATTCGCTTAAAATAAAAGACCGTAATTTCAGGCAGCTGACAAAGTAGTTGTATAAACTTGAAATTGTCTGTTTATCTGTGGTTGAAAGAATCTCATGGGGGTCCCGGCCCACCAACGACAAAATGTATCTGAACTCTTTATAAAGGGGACATTCGAAGAGCACATGTATAAGAGATTCTGGCTTACGTAGATTACAAATTTCGCAATTTGCGGCTGTGTCGATTATATAGGAGATTCCATTAATATATAGCCTTATTGTTGAATCGTATGTAAGTCTCAATTGCGTGTAGAATCTTTTCAGGTGCAAGGACATCTCTTGCCCGTACAGGTCATAGCTCCCCTTCATTTTATTTAAAAACTTGTACTGAGGGTTGTTTACCGACAGCAGAATATCGTTCCAGTCCAGAATTATACTGGTCTTTTCAACGGTTGATAAGGTTGCAAGAACAAAGTTTTTGGTGATTTTAGGCAACTCTTTCCAGTCAAGGGTGATTTTGTAATGAGCTAGTAATTTCGAGAATTCAGTGAACCAGTTGTATTTATCATTAATATCTGTTGTATTGTGAAGCTGTATTAATCTGTTAAGTGCCTTTGCTGGTAGTCTATTTTCTGACATACCACTTACTTTTTGTATGTAAGCTATCGCCTCTTTTATCACGGTATATGCTAATTTGTTGATGTTAAGCTCAATGCGGATGATATAACCTGCTGTGTTTGGTTTTAAGTAAAAAAGTTTTTTGAAAAACCCTTGCTGAATTTTTTCGAGGTCACTAAGGTGTTTTAATCCCCAAGTAGAAACGCAGTAAGTTGTGAGTGGTACAAGTGTGCTACCATAGAGCTTTGTAATGGAGTTCCAATCCGATATATTGTTTTTGCTGATAATGTTTCGAAGGAGACCCCCCGATGGAGTTACATTTACTTGCCACTGATTTTACTTGTTCAGTGAAGGATCCGTTAAATGAGAATGTTATTCCTAAGTAAGTGTAGCTCTTAACTATTTCTATCAGATCCGTGTTGAAATAGTATTTTTCTAGTTTTATCCTGGCTCCCCGTCTAAAAATTAATATTTTGGTTTTTTCTGTATTTATTTGAAGCTTATTTTCTTTGCAGTAAGAGTCGAGAATATTTAAATTTTTTTGTAGCGATATTGGTGAGTCTGAAAATGTAACCAAATCATCCGCATATTTCAGCATTATGACATTGCAAGATCCGTCAAGCGGTATACCGCTTGAACCCCTGTTCATAAAGAACTGTTGAAGGTCACTTATGAAAATAGTGAATAGTGTTGGACTTAAACAGTCCCCTTGCAGGACTCCCTTTAGTTACGCGGATGCCTTCGGCGCACTTGCCATTTACTTCTAAGAATATGTTAGCGTTACTGTACAGACTTTTAATGGTCCTTATACATTTTGAGCTAACGCCAAAGTTGAAAAGCTTCTGCCATAGAAGATTATGTTCTACCGAGTCAAAGGCTTTACGAAAATCAACAAAAAGCGTGTATATTCTTCGACCTCTTAAGCGTAAATTGTTGTTTATTAGCGCATTTAAGACAAAAATATTATCTTGGCATGACCGGTTTTTTCTAAAGCCGTTTTGGGATTCTGGCAAGATGCCAGCACTCTCAGCGTAGGTTATCAAGCGGTTGTTTATTATGTAAGTAAAAATTTTTGTTATATTATTGAGTAAAGCAATACCTCTATAGTTCGCTAATTGTTTTGGATCTCCTTTTTTATGTAGATGAAAATTGTATAATTTAAAAGCAATAAAGGGTATTATTATTATTATTATTATTATTCCTACTTTTTGCACGGATACTTCCAATAAATTTATATTAACAAACAGAATTTTTACTCATTTGCATTGTTGATTCAGGGAATGCATTCTTTATTTTATATTTATTATTATTTTATACATCCGTGTACGAAAATTTAACTCGATATTTGCGTAAAAAACTTTTGATGGATTGTTACGGCGAAGTAATGTGAATGTTTTGATTTATTAAAATTATAGTTTGGTTCCTTGATGCCTTTAAGCATTAGTACTTTGGTCAATATCGTCGTTTTTAACATTAATTCTATTTCCTTTCCTATTTACTTTTGTTAATCTTTGATTTATTGTTATTTTTTCATTGTTTGCATATTTACATTGTGGTGATGGGAATAAGAGTAGAATTTAACAAATATTTGATTAGTTGATGGTTATGTGGTAGAACAGCATTAAGCTGAACATCGCCATCTCGTGGTAGAATATGTTAAAGTTGTAGAAAAATAAAATTGTTTGTATTTATTCAGTTGCCACGAAATAAAGACGCTATTATTATTATTATTATATCTGCTTTCGTTCTCAAGTTATCTCTTGGACAGAGGAAATGAGCGAGCGAGCGAATAATCAGAGACGTACGTTTTTGGAGAGGCCTCCACATTTTTTGCAATCTTTTCAGTTGCGGGCATTTTCCACACTAAATAATAACAAGATCGTCTTTTGTCTATTCTTCATAAGAAAGGTAGGGGAGAGTCGTGTACCTTGGGACGAAATTTACAAAAAATTCAATCTTTTCCAGAACGGCGTCGTGCGAACTAGCGTTTATTAGAGTAACTTAAAGAAAAATAAAATCAAACAATACTACATAATTATTGAAAAGAAGGAACAACATATTTTTTTCTAACAAGATGCAAAGTGTCCCTATAGGTACAAATTAGTAGTGTACCTTGGAACGTACCTTATTGGGACACTTTTCAGTCTAAACCCATATTATATGTGGAAAAGTCAACGGTAAACACATATTGTCCTTGTTTCGTTTAAGTTCCACCGGTTTTGAGAATAATAGAAAACGTTGAACATCACTGTTTAAATTCAAAGAATTCGGCATTTTATTGTGCAATTAGAAAGTGATTTAAAATTTACCCCTTGCCTTTTGCTAACTATAGTATAATATTACATTTGTAATGAAACAATAGCCAGTATAGCGAATCACGAGAAAGTTTGGTGCTGCTTTTTCGAATGTTGTCCAATTTACGTATAAAAAGTACCTATACGTCCCAAGGTATAGGTACACACATTTTGCTGACCCCATCAGGTACCTACACAAAAACACTAATTTTAATAACCCCTGTGACAAGTCAAATGCTTTGGAGTCGTGTGACATCGACATTAAATAGTTATAGTAATGTTACAAAAGGAATGGACTTGTTCTGAAAATTTACCGCATTTATAGCACACAATATCAACTGCGTAAATTTTGAGACCTTTCACTTCTAGCAATTAAAACACTGTCACCATCGCATTACTAACATATTAACTTTCTTAACTTAATTTTTACATTTAGTGGCATCTGTTGGCTGTAATCTAAAGTGTTACAGGTTATCCTTTAAGACCCGTCAAGTCATTTAAGTACAATTTTTATTCTGCCCCAAGGTACATGCTGTCCCAAGGTACACGGCTCTCCCCTACTCTTGTTAAATATGTCGCTAGGATGCACCGTTTTCGAATAACATATGACTGAACTTTTTAAAACGACAAAACTTGTGGCGTAAATTTTGTTCAATTGGCCTAATTAGTGAAAATAAAGAGAGCGAATGATTCCCTATTACATCAATTAAGGAGAAAAGTTCACATTTTCACTGCCGAGTATTTTGAAAAAAACTGAAATTTTGGGTAAGTACCCCTTTGAAGAGGTGTAACTATCGCCCTTACGAAGCATTTGTGGACTAATGGCCATAGGGACTTTTAACCTTCCCCAATTCCCACTAAAATTTAAAAAAAAAATGGAAGGTTACTGCAATCACTAAAATTTTCGAATTTGAGATAACATAAGATCTACATATACCTACGTTTTGAGGTCCCAGGAAGCCAAAAAAGAGGTTTCTAAAATCTGTCTGTATGTATGTACGTACGTGCGTGCGTTTGTAAACGCTCTACAGCCCAAACTGCTGGATCAATTTGGATGAAATTTGGTACATAGGCATCTCATAGCCTAACTTAGATCTGAAAAGCCTTTGGAGGAAATCGTGCAACCGGAAGTGCCATTTTGGCACATCAACTTTTAGTTTTTAAATACAGACCCCTATTTTTGACGTCACCATAAGAAAGGCCTTCAAATTCTGCTTCTAAAGATGTATTCACTCTTACTGCCCTTTTGACCAAAAATTTTAAAAAGAATTGATTTTTATCGAACATTAAAATCACGGTACAGACCAAGCCCCTGAACCGATTTGGCTGAAATTTTGCACATGGGGATTGTATTACACGTCGAAGAGTTGGATAGATTTTGGATTGAATCGATCAACGAAACCCAGCAAACCTCAATCTTATGGCCGGTTGCCGGCCGGAATGAGGCTGCCCGGACAAGCCGGAACCGGCCCAGAAGCGAGTGCCGTATCTGGCGCGGCCCGCATGTGTGCCTCTGGTTTTGTTACGGCCGATCTACGTTGCCCAGGCACGGGCCGGGTCTGGTTCTCTTTGAGCCCACATTACGGCGTTCTTATGGCCACGTTCAGGCCGGAACTACCTCGGGATCAAAAAAACGTGATAAAACGCTTCACCACCGGGAACCGAACCCGGATTAGTCGAGTTTCTTGCTAACTAGGCCGCTTCACTTCATGCTTTACTTTGTTCGTATCTTGTTCATAAACTAACTGGCAATTATTTAAAAAATATGTAATACTCTTTAATTTTGCGAATTGTATGATAGTAAGGGTTACATTATCAAATTAATCACTATCATCATATTATTTAACTACAGAAACATTTTCAATACGGTCAGAATGAGGCAGCCAGAGGCCGGCCGGGCTAAGGCTGTCAGGAGTCGGCCGGGTTAGGGCCGCCAGAGGCCGGCCGTGGTATGGCTGTCTTTGTCTGGCTGTTGTTCGTATGCCCATAGTACGGCCACGTTGAGGCTGCTTTCGTATGGCCGATTCTCGTCTGGCCAGTACACGGCCGTAATTCTATTGCCAGTGCCGGACTTGCCGGACAGTCGCCATAACACGGCCAGACCTTCTGTGTTTGCTGGGAAAGTGCTGTTTTGGAGCACCAATTTCCAAATTTACAATTATTCTCTCATTTAACCATCCAAAACAAGCTTTTGAAAGATTTATTGTCACCATCAGAAAGGTCTTCAAATTCTAGTTTTAAATAAAACTAAATTCATTCACGCGATGGGGAGGTTCCAGCCACTTCTCTGCTGCCTTTTTTTGACTTAAAATCAAAAGGGCAATAACACATTGAAAAATATGTACGAGATTTAGGAACAGCCTTTATATTTGAACCAAGGATTTTATAAAATTAGTAGATAAGGTACCTCGGATAAATTGAATTTCCCGCTGATGTGACATTAATTCTCGAATTCAAAATTTCCCGCTTTCACGTCACTACCCATCAGTAAATTAATTAAATAAATAACGTTACCGGTCGGGCTCCCGTTACCCGTGCGCTAGGTCGTTTTAACTCTTTAAATGAAACAAACAACAAATAGAAAAATGTGGTTTTAATTAAAAACAGACCCAATCCAAAATTAAAATTCTTCCAGCTGTCAACTGTCATGTAGCGCTAGTGAATGCTGCTGCTGGTGTCTATACTTTATCGTCTGTCTTTTGTTTTTGTCTTTGTGGGTATCCGAGTAAATAGCTTTTGAAGCCCGTTCCCCGAGTTTAACCGCCCAGAGCGTTTCAACCTACGAAAACAACATCCCCGGTTATTACATGATACGAAAATCCGGCGAATTGGCTTCCAATTCCCGTATTACGCAACAAAAAATTGGTAAACAGTTTGCTGCTGGTGCCCATGAACAGCTGTGCCACAGCCGACTTGAAAATATCGAAAATGCTAGCATGCCACTGCCTCAACGTGACGATAGAAGCCGAGGAGGGCACTTTCCTGTCCATCGCCAATGAAGAATTGGGTCTGTCTCAGGAAGAATCCCGAGATTCCTTTTTCCAGCAGGTAGGTTATGATAAACAAATGAATGAGTTGACAGCAGCCACCTTTGCAGGAGATCCAACAAGTCGGCAAATTGAATAATATCAGCAAATCGCACTCGGGCTTGGTTCAGACTAGGAATGTGGGCTCGTGGGTTGTCCATTACTGCGTTAACTGTGGTGTCCATTCGCATGCGGTGCATCGAGAAAGGGGGGCTTCGGGCATACTCGTTAGCTGCAAACTGCTGGTGAGTTGCCATGGTGACGCCATTGTTTCACCAAACAAATTCACCATATTTTGCAAAAGCTCAATATATGTCACTGGTGTTTTTATAGAAGTGAAATTCACTTTATTTGCATTTTGCATGGAAACAGCAAGAAAAGTGACCTTTGTGCCTTTGCAGTTTCCTTTTTTGATAATATATTGCAAAAACTGCCACTAAATGTCACTGAAGTTTCTAATAAGGTCAATTTGCAGTCCAGCCCTGTAATTGAGGATCTGAAATCCAGCGAGAGGTTCTCTCTCCTGTTTAAAATCATCGTAAGTTCAGAAGAGTTCGAGGACGACCCCACCAAGAACTCGTATCTGCCTGGCGAAGTGGAGAATGTGATTCGGGGATTTAAGCAGATTGCTTCTGAAGTTTTGAAGAAGGAGGCTGATGCTGTCGAGGAGAGGATCAAACAGTATACTTACGATCAGTATAGCAAACTTAGTGACCTCAGGGAGAGGGCCTACAGGGAGCAGCAAGTTTTATCAAGGTCAGGATCAAGCTTAATATACAGGTGTTCCTTAAGTACACCGCCAAACTTCAGGGGTTGATGATAGTTCAATTGCTTCCAAAAGTCTTTCAGCTCTTTAAGGGGCACCTAAATGTCCACGTATCAAATAATAATATTCTTTATTTCCTTGCAAATTTCAGCCAAATAAATCCAGCGGTTTGGGCTGTAATGCGTTTTTAGTGTTATTACAAAATTTCGAAGTTTTTTTGCCCAAAAGGCTCTAAAAACGAACTAATTTTTTCTTATTTAAAACCACAATTTGAAGATGTTTTGATGTAACGATGTATTTTTCAAAAACTTGTTTTGGATGGTAAAATGAGAGAATATTTAGATTTGAAAATTGATGTCTCAAAACGGCACTTTCCGTGGATCGATTGCTTCCAAAAAATTTTCAGCTCTTCGACGTGTAATATGTACAGGGTGATCCAACCGTTTTGTCCCACTTTTAAATTGGAATATCTCCGTTGTCTTACAAGTTAGAAGGTTGAATCAAAAAGTGGATTATAGAGTAGACCTTCAAGTTTTGTTTGGAATATAGAAACAAATTTTTCAAGGTCAAACTTCGTCTGCGGAAAAAAGTTACATTTTTTTAAATGGAACACCCGGTATATTTTGCATTGTTTGCTTAGATCTGATCATTCTAAACAAGTTTTGTATAGCATAGTTTGGCGGGAATTTTGAAATTTGTAGCGCGAACGTTGGCACGTTGAAGGACTGTAATCACTTAAGATTTCAAAATGAAATTTACCACATACATTATCTAAAATACTCTTCATTAACAGGGCATCAATTTTTTAAATTTTTTTAGTTTTCGAGATTTTCAAAATGCCGAACGGTTAGAATTAGAGCTATACAAAACTTATTTAGAATGGTCAGATCTAACCAAAACATGCAAAATATACCGGGTGTTCCATTTAAAAAAATGTAGCAGACGAAGTTTGACCTTGAAAAACTTGTATCTATACAGGGTGTCCCAGAACTCGCGTATAAGTCGGTAATGGTAGATTCCTGAACTCAATCTAAGACGAATTTTCCTTTACAAAAATTGCGGGGGTCCTATAGTTTTCAAATGGTGAGCAATTGAAGTCCGCCAATCAGAATGTTTCCCTAAACAGTAAGGTAAAAAATATGAAGATGCATAAGCTGTTGCTGGGGATACAAAAAAAATTTTAAACACAACAATGAATCAAGTCAACAATAGATATGACGAGAATCTAGATCTGTCACTTTGACAAAAAAATTTAAATGACTATCAGCAGTTTATTGGAAATAGGGAGTAATTAATGCGAACGCTACTGCTGTGGAATACATGCTGCAATTTCCAAATCTTCCACATCCCACACACAACGCAGGAAATTTCGAAACAAAATAGCGCACTTGGTGTGGATGCGCTGAACGCTGTAAAACGATAAACCGAGTTTTGAGACACTTTTCGGAACTGCTGCATACCCAAATGGTATATGCGTATCGATGATCTGTACAAAGAATAGGTATACTTCAAATAATGGTGAACATGCTTATTTTTTTACAAGCTTGTCCAAAGTTTGGAAAACGAAGAGGAAAACCCAGACGTGTGACCTTTAACAGGGTTAGACGATCGAAATTGTAGCCAAAGACTGCATTTCGGCCGCACTCTCCTTAAAGGATTAGCATTCCGCAATAATCTGTTGATGTAAACATTTTTGTCAAAGCTAACCGTTTTTAATATATTTTTTTGTAACCCAGCAACAGCATATGCATCTTCATATTTTTTACCTTAATGTTTAATTAAGAGAAACATTCTGATTGGCGGAATTCAATTGCTCCCCATTTGAAAACTATAGGACCCTCGCAATTTTTGTAAAGAAAAATTCGTCTTAGATTGTGTTCAGGAATCTACCATTACCGGCTTATACGCGAGTTCTGGGACACCCTGTATACTAAACAAAACTTGAAGGTCTACTCTATGATCCACGTTTTGACTCAACCTGCTAACTTATAAGACAACGGAGATATTCCAATTTAAAAGTGGGACAAAACGGTTGGATCACCCTGTACAATCTCCATGCGCAAAGCTTCAGCCAAATCGGTCCAGAGGTTTCGGCTGTATCGTGTTTTTAAAGTACGTTAGAAATCTCGAATATTTAAATTTTTCTCAAAAAGGCACCAAAAGTGAATACATTTTTAGAAGCAGAATTTGAAAGGTGCTTTAGGCTTAATTTTTCTTCCTCTATCCAAATCTGCAATGAAAAATGGGGGTTGCTATTTAAAATTTTAAGGTTGGACCCTACTTCCGGTATAACCGGAAGTGTTCCATAGTATCCAATAATTTTAATAGATTCTGGATGTCAATTTCTGTAAAAGCCTAATCTGTAATTTGCGATATCAATACTGTTCCGTATTCGTAAGACACCCTGTATGTACAGGAGTGCGTAGACGGAAGATTGCTCCACTACTAAGAAATATATTGAAGTGTGGTTTTCGCTGTATGGCAGAGGTTATAAACCTGCGTAATCTAAAAATGGTGGCGTATACAGGGTGGGTAATTTTTCGATGCTCACCATTGGGATCTCCTAAATGGTAAAAGATACGGGTTCGGTTAAATTACAGAAAAGTTGCGCTATTTCTTGACAATTAAGAATCCGAAGAGAATTCTCCCATATTTTGATTCGTTCCTGAGTTATCACAAAAATACTGAAAATTGCCAATTTAAAGAAAAATTAATAACTTCCTAACGGTTGATGTTTTTTAAATGAAACTTGGAACTTTTATATTTTTGACAGTTGTCAATTGAATGGCATCGACAGAAATTTTCTAGGCCTTCTATATTTTGAATAACGACAGTCAACTTTTGATTCTTTTATGGCCGCCATATTGAATTTTGACACCATCAAATACACAAAAAAATTGGCTTTTCAAAAATTTACTCAGTATGAACTTTTTTGACCGATGTCAGAATTTGAAAATTGGTATGTATAATTTGCAAAATCAGCCTAAACTTAAGTGAAAAACAAATGCAAAAAAGTACGCCAACTACTTCAATCTCTTATAAAATGTGAAAACAATTGAATTCATCAGTAATAAATTACGTCTTGCGGTCGTGTGATTCAGGCTTTCACATATTTTTTCAAAAACGTTAATGTTTATTACATTTTTGAGAAGCTAATTTTTCTGTGTATCCGGTGGTGTTAAAATATGGGCGCCATGCCCATAAGAAAAAGAAAAGTTGACTGTCTTTATTCAAACTCTAGAAGGCCTAGAAAATTTCTGTCAATGCCATTCAATTGACAGCTGTCAAAAATATAAAAGTTCCAAGTTTCATTTAAATAACATCAATCGTTAGGAAGATATTAATTTTTCTTTAAATTGTCAACTTTCAGATTTTTTGTGATAACTCAGGAACGAATCAAAATATCCGGGAATTCTCTTCAGATTCTTAATCGCCAAGAAATAGCGCAACTTTTTTGTAATTTAATCGACCCCGTATCTTTTACCGTTTAGGAGATCCCAATGGTGAGCATCGAAAAATTACCCACCCTGTATACAGGCTGTCCCACTTAGTAACCATACGTACGTACGTATGTGCGTTTGTAAACGCTCTACAGCCCAAACTACTGGAGCGATTTGGCTGAAAGGTACATAAGCATCTCATAGCCTATCTTAGATCTGAGTCAATCGTGCAACCGGAAGTGCCATTTTGGCATTGTTATATGTTTAATTAAAAGTCTTGTTTTAATTTAATGCTGCTCAGTATAAGGAGCACAGCATAAGACGTGCGTCATGCTCGAGACGTGAAGAGCGACTGTTAATTTAAATCACTGGCCAGACCAGACCACGTTTGTGCTGCCCTCTCTAATTGAGCGGTTTATTTAAATTCAACTTCTACAACAGGCATATCAACTTAGAAATTTTAAATAGAAACCCACTTTTTTGACACCTTAAGAAAAATCTTGAAATTCTGCTTTCAAAGATGAATTAGTGCCCTTTTGGCAAAACAATCAAAATTTGTAGCGCACTTTCCAAACCCCTTGACCGGTTTGGCTAAAATTTGGTATGTAGACATTTCGTGACTGAACTTAAAGCTGAAGCTGAAGCCAATCGTGACACCCTAAGTTCCATTTTGACATATCAACTTTGAAATTATATCAAAGATCCACGCGGTGGGGAGGTTCCACACGCTACTCTGCTGCCAGTTTATTATGTGGAGTAGATCACAGATTAAGATTTAATTACCATTTAGCAAGGGGAGTGCCCACGATTGAAAAAGTTGCAAAAAATCTGTAACCACCCCCTGAATTTTTGAGTAGGTACAGTCGAGAAAGTAAGTCATGCACCCAACTCTTGAGCGTTACGCCCAGAATTTAGAAAACCAGCCTTAGATAGTGGTGTATTTCCATGTCATTAGAACCAGCACCAATTAGGGGTTGTATTGCTGGGTCAAAAAACGTAGGAGTGTAAGCCAGTTAAGAATTATTCGCTCAAGAATTTGGCATAAAGTGCATTATTTAGTTTTTCGACTGTACCTCTTTGAAGGGCCGTAGCTTTGGAGTTTAGGAACAGTCTGTATTACTATTGATAATAGAGAGTTTTCAAGCAGAGGCGGTAATATTGATATGTAGCCATGATTACTACTGTTTTTGATTACAGAATCGTCATCAACAACTTTGTGAATTCCTCCCAGCCACCTGAAAGTACAAACATCGGCAAGTCCAACCACCACGGGACTCCTTCCAGACTGAACGAGCCCTTAGCCGCCGGAAGCATCACTTTCAGCGCAAAAGGACCGGTAAGTTCTGGAGCGCGTTCGAATTTGAAGTAATTTTTCCAACGTAGGAAATTGTGAGCGATCACTATAGTAAATAAATATTTAAAGCTGTCAAGTGTTGTACTATTTTCGAACGATAAGTTTATCATAACCTCATTTTATTTGTGTTTATTTCATTTTCATTTTTAAGTTGGACAAAATAACGTCTTCGGTAACATCACAATGATTGACATTCACCAAACATTACTACTTCTCTCTTTCTCTCTTTTAAAGTGTCACCGATATTTAGAGAATCGTTTTGAGAAGCTGAACGAAAATTCCAACAAGGGGGTTGCAATTCATTGCCCATCGAATGAAAATATTTTCAGCTTTGACGCACTTTCGCTTATACCGAAAGTGGCCGCCATCTTTGTTATTTAAAATGGGAAGCCCAAGGTATATGGAGATTTACTAGGTATGCTAAGGCTGCACTTCGCGACAAAAGCAGGATGTGACGTCACTGGTGGAACTTGAGGGCGGCAAATTTGAAATTCTCGCCCATGTTGACAGCATACATTAACGTAAAATAAAGCAATAAATATTCACTTCACTATCACTAGAAACACTCCACAACACCGAAAGAAGTTTATCAAACAGCTACAAAGAGTTTCGAACACAACGCGCTCGTTATCAAAGCCAAAATTTTGTTTTGAACTGAAATTGTCAATTGCTTTTCGAGTTTCATGAGCTTGACACTGACATTTGCTGACATTACTAGTTTTCACTCGCCTCGTTTGTGAGTGTGCCTTGATCTTCCACCAATGACGTCAAAAACGATCACGTGACCGCGCTGACAGCCCCATAAGCTTTAGCATACCTAGTAAACTCCACATACCTTGGGGAAGCCTATGTTTTGACTCTCGATACGGATTGGCCTCTTCAGTGTGAGTTTATTGCAACCCCACTTTTCCTACCTAACTGTCATAGTTTTTGACATATGTCAAAACTTGTGTAAAAAAATTGATTTTTATCCGGCAATAGAACAATTTGTATCTTCCAGACGGTTGAAGATGAAGGAACCAAACTGGGAGGGTTGAAAGTACAAGTTTTGGGCTTTCGGCTGATGTCTCACTCGTTCTTGTTGACATAACAATGTGGCGGAAATTATTTATTTAAAACGGCGCCTGCGTAACGAATTTGTCCACAACTCAATTTTTTCAAATGCGAGTACCATAATTTTGTGTGTCCAAAAGATGCAAAATTAAATTCCCTTTATTTTCAAACGTCACATAACAATTATTTAAATGACCGTGTTGACAAGGTATAACCGTCATTTCTATATTTTCTATATTTTTAGCGGAGTGTTAAACCATGGCCGTCTCTAGTTCCAGGCCCCATTTGGCAACGTTGCCTTTGGAGATTTAGCGTCAGTTTGGCAAATTGTCATAGATTGTCATTGAAGTGAAACATTGCAAAAATTATCAAAAAATATAAAATATTATATTTTTATCAATTTGTCAAAAGTACAGGCCCTTACAAATTAGGGTTGTACAGTTCCAGAAGAATTTTAGATCTTCAATAGAAAACGAATGGAGTTTATGTGTAAAATTTCCAAGTTCATATGCCCAAAAAGCAATAAATATCATTCAAGCTTCATTTCAGAGGGGTCTCTACTGCGCCTTCTGTCCATATTCAGTCAAATCGGTTCGGTAGTTTCCGAAGCAGTTTTTTTTGTCAGAAATAGGTTCATATACGACATCCACGATGACATTTGTGGAAAATGGGGAGTTTCACACTATTGCACTTTGTGAATGAATATGTCAACTGTTTGATTTAATAAAACTATATTGTACTGCTCTACTAATGAGGGACTGTAAAGAATTACTCCATGAAATGAAATTTGGTGGACTTTACATTCAAAAGCATACATTATTGTGCAATGTTGCCATTTGAGTGGACAATCATTTACTTCGACCCGATGTATCACCCAAATTTAAAGATCCACCGGTAGAGGTTCCAGCTGCTTTTGTGGCTGTCGGTTTTTTTTACACGCAACTGGCACACATGTCAGGTGCATCGTATTATATTCGATTATACCAGTATGAGCCATTTTCCTCGCTGTTTTCTCTGATCTAATGAAATGATCATATTTAATTAATTTCTAAAGTTACTTCCGACGAACCGTGCCCTGTGTTTAGCTGCTCAAAATGATTCTCTAAATATCGCTAACTGACACTTTACAAGAGATACTCTGTATAGCAGTGGCGGCTGGTCAGAGGAGGCCAAGGAGGCTAAGCCTCCTCAAAATATTTTTCGCGGGGCTACCGCCCCCTCACCCTCCATTATCGCGTGTGTTTCCCCCAAAATCCCCCCGTTAGCCTCCGCATTAAATACTGATCCTCTGTGTAAAAATTTGTTATTTTTGTTTCCCTCTCAGGCCAGCCCGCTCCGACTGACTCCCAAACGTCAGAAGAGCTGTCCGTCGGGCCACGCCAACTCTATAGATTCCGAGACTCTGTTCGAGTTCGAGGGAATCGACGATGTCCACTCCCAGTCGGCGTCGGACGTCGGCGAGAGTGACGTCGAAGAGCCCGAGCACGAAATCGTCGGTATGATAAAAATACCGCGGTCGCAGACAAGTGATAAACTGGTCGCCAAGTCTGTCCCTGTGACCATCCCCCCCTTCACTGCCCGAAACAAAAGCCGCTCGTTCGAGGAAGATGAGCCCCCCTTCGAGAAGACACTCGACATAGCGGCCAGCATTAAAGCCTTGGCTAAAAGTGTTCACGGTGATACGGTTTTCGGGGATTTACCCAAGCCCAGATACACTTATATTTAACTTCTTCCATTATTCCTCTTCTTCCAGGATTCTAGGTACCCGCGGAGGATTGTAGTTGTCGATCGATATGGTTTGTGATTGTACCGTGGAAATTATTTTTGTACGATTAATATCACAAACGGCACTGACTCAAGTACCTTGTTAGGTTAAGATGGGCAGCTTTCTTCAAAGCTGCAGTATCATGTAACCAGTGATTTTTAAAAGGTTTTTTTTCGGCTGTTACTATTGTGTTTTTCTCGTTGAATCATAACGATCTGTTCTCATGTCATTTGCCATTTCATTTTTTATATTTAGGTAAGTTGCAGAAGATTTGCTTATGATTTTACAAGTCACTTTTAATAATTAATAAAAGTTTAAAAGTTATATAAAAAAATTATTTCTGCACTCCTTCCTTACACTATCACTAGAAACGCCCCACTACACCGAAACACTTGATTTTCACTGCTGACGCGTTTCGAACACAATGTGCTCAATGCCAAAGCTTCGGCTTTGATAATGATCACATTGTGTTCGAAACGCGTCAGCAGTGAAAATCAAGTGTTTCGGTGTGGTGGGGTGTTTCTAGTGATAGTGCATTTTTCCACCGAAGTTGTCCAGTGTTTCCATACTCCTTGCAGAGAAAAACCATTTTTCACTACTATAAAAATATAGCTTTAAAACGTACTTTTAGCGTTGCCTCCTCCAGTAATAGCTAATAGCTAATATTTTGTGCTTCGGGGTTGAAGGGGGTGTAATTCAACTCTTCCGGTTGTAGGTGGGCTAAAGGTTAAACTTCCTCCAAGGGAATTTCTTGAACTTGAGGGTTGAAGGGAGTGATATTTTTTAAGTTAACTTATTCTCTTCAAGTTGTAAGCGGTTTAATGGTTAAATTTCCGCCGTCCAAATTTATTGTGTTTTAGAGGTTGAAACGGTGAGTTTCGGGGGGTAACATTTTTTGCGTTCATTATTAAAACTTTATTCACAACCACTCTACGTACGTAACATAACAAACTTTAACAATTATTCATGACAGCTTCTGACTTTCCTAATAATTGTTGACGATTGTTAAATTTTATTGTCACACGTACGTAAAGTGGTTGTGAATAAGGTTTAAAAAAATTGCACTGTTTAATAATTATTTTTAACATGTGCATGTGCGGTAGTAAAAGTCGATTTTAACTGCCGCCGGCGAATTTAGTAAAATAGGCACTTCACTTACCTATGGCCATTTGCCCCGGTCCCCGTTAAAATTAATCTTCAGATTAAGTCCATAGAAACGGTTATTGAAAGAACTCTGTCACTTAAACTGTACAAGTGAAACCGATGCAAATGGGGGTTAGGGGGTTGAAAAATTGTAGAAGGGGCTGAAAAGTCAAAGGGAGTGAAAATTAACCGAGGTTAAGTGGAATTACAGAAAATAACACAAAATTAAGGAATTAAGCCAATTATGCAAATTTAGCTTTTGGAGGGATTGCAAAACGAAAAAGGCAAACAATATAACAGTAAAATTCTCGGGGGTTTGAAAAATTGTTAAGGGGCGGGATGAAAAGTCAAGGTACCTAGTTGAAAATTTACTTGTAAATAGAACTAGCAAAAATAACAGGGAACGTCACCATAACATCTGCTATGCTTTATTGCGTGTTTCTACATGTTGAGGGTGGTTTTCGCGAATCATGTAATATTAAAACCTTTTTCGTACCATCGATAGAAAGCGATCGAATGGTATTCAACTCCCCTACATTATTCAATAAAAATTTGAGTTTTCACTCCCTTTCATCGTCTTCTATAAATTTCTCTTAAAATTCGTTCTCGCTTTCTCGAAGAGGTAATGTATACAGGTTATCCCTCGACGAGCGTCAGTTAGCCGTTATCTGGAGAACTGTTTCTAGCATCGTCATGAAAATTTGTACACAATGGTTTCAATTAATTTTGAATCGACGTAAAATATTTTCATCAATGGCGCACTTCCGGTTATACCGGAAATATGTACCAACCTCCTTATTTTAAATGGAACCCCCCATATGTTATGATATTTTTGGATTCTACGTTTAATTCTAGGTGAACTTTTACTAAGAATTGCTACCTATGCTAAAAATCAACCGTTTTTGAGAAAATCAAGAATTTCGCTTTTTTATGTCAAGTGCAGGCCTAATTTCAAAAAGCTATAACTTCCTTGCAGTATGAAATGAGAGAACGATATTTATTTGCCATGAAGTTTAATGTAGGGTGTATCCGCCCCTAGACTCAAATTGGATCAAACACATTCAGGGTGTTTTCTGCAAATTTTTAAACATCAACTTCATTGGTCAAAAAGTCAATTTTTTCAAACCGCACTTGTCATAAAAAAGCGAAATTCTTGATTTTCTCAAAAACGGTTGATTTTTGGCATAGCAATTCTTAGTAAAAGTTCACCTAGAATTAAAAGTAGAATCCAAAAATATCATAATGTACCAGGCTGTTCCATTTAAAATAAGCAAATTAGTACCTATTTCCCCATTATGATACCATAGAAACAATTGTCAACAATTTGTTGCTATATAATTTTGAAGGATTAATTTTAACACAGGATTAAATGTTTGGTACAACCCTAAGCTCAGGGCCGGATTTACAATGGGGCAAAAAGGGCAAGTGCCCTGGGGCCTCGAGCTTCTAGGGGGCCTCGGAAATATTAACTCTATTATTTGAATATAACATTTTGTAAACGATCGGAAGTGCATGAAAGGGAGAAAGTGGTGTAGTTTCGTTTCCGAGAAAAGCGGGCCTCGGACCGCGGCAACACCAGATTTACGATACTCTATTATAAAGAATATTTGGGTCCAGCCATAGGCGAACCCGAAATATTTCTATGTCTACCTGGCTTCTCTGCTCGCTACGATGCATATTGCACGCAGATGCGATGCCCACACTACACTGTCCGATGTTTTGCATTTGCCTTCACAGGGCCCGGAAATTTCCGTTCCCGTACACTACACCGTACATGAAGACACCTTCCGCGGTGCAGGGGGGCCTTAAAGGCTCCTGATTTTTTGATATTTTTTAACGGTAGTGCAACACCAGAGTATTTTTTATACATTCACAGCCACCAAATAGGCCCATATGTTGGTTCTTAGGGGGGCCCCAGATGTAGTTAAGTCAGTGGTGTACCTACTCATACTGAGAATCTTCGGAATTATCAATTAGATTTATATCTATAATAAATGCAAAATTTTAAAATTATGAATAAGCACACCAGGCTGTTTATGGCTAGCACACCATCGAGCCTATAGCAGTAAAATAATAAAATTTTCAGATTTTCAATAAATATGGTGTACGTGACTAAACAATAAGCATCTTAAAATGAGACGACTAAGATCATATGGTAACTACCCAGATAGGTCCAAAATGCAAAATGCAAAATATTCAGTTTCCTCTTTACCTGTCGCAAGTTCGCAACTCTACGATTATAGTTTTGTGTTGTTTTGTGTAGTTAGTGGATTAATTATTTAAATATTATGTCGAAACGAATTTTTGAGAGCGGCGCCTATAAAAGGAAACAGGCCAGAGAAAGGGAGGCCAAAAAGGAAGCATTATTAGCAAAAGTTCCAAAGTTAACAAATTACTTTATAAAGCCTAAAAATGAAGAAATCATCATGAGCACGAAAGATCCACAGACGGCAGCTACCACATCTAAAATTTTTGACGAGGAGGTAGATGAAGCTGCAAGGGATTCTCAAATAGTGGATTCTAAAAAAGACGAGAAAAACAAGGAAGATACGCCGATACTTTTTGAAAATTCGGAATTTAATTTCAAAGACGATCCCAGTTTATGGCAGCTTGATGAAAAAAACATCGATTTTGTGGTGAAGAACTTCAAGCTCCAAAATGGAAATGAATTAGATTTTTCCGCTTCTGGCCGGGAATATGATCAAGGACAGGGAAAAACCAAGATCCGCCGGTATGCAAACAAAAATATATTTTATACTACTCTGCCTAATGGTAAAAACGTACGACGTTCGTGGATATATTACTCGGAAAAATCGAAAAAAGTCTATTGTATTCCATGCAAATTGTTCTGCAAGAAAACAAACGACTATGCCGAAGGATTCAATGACTGGAAGCACTCTGAATATCTTCATAAACATGAGAAAACGTTGGACCACATACATTCGTCTGAAACGTTTATTACTCGCACTAAACTCCTAGGAAGAGTGGACTGTGAAATACAAAAATTAGAACTCTCTGAAAAACAATATTATAAAGAAGTTTTGAAACGAGTAGTATCCGTAATTAAGTATATTGCTGGCCGAAACCTTTCATTCCGTGGCTCCAAGGAATCTTTTGGTTCGTCCAAAAATGGACACTTTTTTGGGTTGCTAGAGCTTGTAGCAGAATTTGATCCATTTCTAAAGCAACATATAGAAAATTATGGCAATTCTGGGAGTGGTGGAAGAGCCACTTATTTATCAAAGACTACTGTTGATGAACTACTAAGCCTTTTGGCATCCAAGGTAATTATTTATTTAATTTCTTTTTTAAGTTTTCTTATACAAATTATTTTCATATTAGTACCATAGTAGGTACTTAGTCGATAGTATGTGATAAGCTTATTCTGTAAATTATATGTACTTATTTTCAGGTGGAAGAAAAAATTTCCGAAGAGGCTATCACCAACAAGTACTTCTCGATAAGTGTGGATTCGACTCCAGACATAACGAAAACTGATCAGTTAACATTTATTTTAAGATACGTCCATGAAGGTAAAATTGTGGAAAGATTTGTCAGATTTATTCCTAATGTAGGACACAAAGCCGCGGATATGGAAGTTGCGGTTAAAGATATTCTTAATAATTTAAAACTAGACATTAAAAACTGTCGGGGGCAGTCATATGACAATGCCAGCAATATGGCTGGAATTTACGGTGGCTTACAATCAAAAATTAAACAGCAAAATGATTTGGCTCACTTTGTACCATGTGGCGCACATTCCCTTAATTTGGTAGGTAACTCAGCGGCTGATTGCTGCTTAGAAGCCACATCATTCTTTTTTTTTGTGCAAGAAATTTATAATTTTTTTTCTGCATCTACATTTAGATGGAATTTACTAAAAGCGGAGCTGCAAGAAAATGGCTTCATGGTGCCAAAAAGTTTATCAGATACGCGTTGGTCTGCCAGAGCAGACGCTTGTAAAGCGTTGGCCGGAGGATATAAATGTTTTAAGAAAATTCTGCTAATTATTTATAATGATAACGCTCAAAATTCAACGGTAAAAATTAAAGCCAAAAGTTTACATAAGAAACTGTGCAAAGTCGAAACTGGTATCATGACAGTTTTTTGGAATGACTTATTAACCTTGTTTAATAAAAGTAATAAGACTATACAAAAGATTAATATGGATTTACATCAAGTAGTGATTACATTTACAGCCATAATTCGATATGTAACCGAATTAAGGGAGAGATTTGAAAATTATCTTGAGAAGGGCAAAGTTTTATCAGGAATTACTGAATTTCAAGCAGATCTTAAGAGACCTAAAATTCGAAAATATAAAGATGATGGTCACGGAAGTCATGATACAAAGTTTGATGGCGTTTCTGACTTTAAAATAAATACCTTTTATGTTATTATCGATAAAATTAATAACGAAATGCATAAGAGGCTAGAAAAATATGATTTTGTTGAAACCCACTTTAGCTTTTTACTCAATTTAGCAGAGATTGATAACGAACTAATAAGTCAGAAAGCAGATGCTTTGCAAAAAATTTATAAAGATGATGTTAACGACGAACTCGCAGAAGAATGTATAATTTTCAAATCTTTTTTAATTACAATTAAAGACAAAATAAATATCAAGTCAGCGCTAGATTTATTGAATTATATTTATTTAAATAATCTTGTAACTGCATTTCCAAATGTATTTACAATACTTCAAATATTTTTGACTATCCCTGTCAGCAACGCTTCAGGTGAAAGATCATTTTCGTATTTGAAGTTAATTAAAACTTATTTAAGAAATTCTTTAGGTAACGAAAATTTAACCTCACTGGCGTTGCTCTCTATCGAAAATGAACTGTTAAATAATCTAAATATTGATGAAGTAATTGAAGATTTTTTGAATGCAAAACAAAGGAAATGGAGGAGATAATTAATAATTAATGGGAGAATTATTATTATACAAAAATTTTAAAGAAAATCGGAGAGGTCGACAGTAGGGTACTATAGTTTAAGTGTTTCCTCGTTTATTTAGAACAAACTATAGAACACCTACGCGTGTTCCTTTTTTTTTGTTCATTATACTATAATTTAGATACTTATTTGTTATTTAGTATGTGTAATTTTTATAGTATGTATTTAGAAACAATTTACCTACCTATTTATAATCATATACTATAGCAAAATATAATGTAAGTATATCTTAGCAAGATTACAATTTGTTGCTTTATTATAACCCTAAAGAAAATTTTTAAAACTGGGGCCTCCAATTAGTCAGTGCCCTAGGGCCTCAGGGTATCTAAATCCGGCCCTGCCTAAGCTGATGGACCTTCACGGTCGGTGGCTAACAGAGGCAACTGATTTATGTAAGAAAAAGTGGCCACATTTTAGGTGGCAACACATCAAAAGGGTGTCAATCATATAATGAAATGTGTAGCGAACTATAAACCTTAAATTGTTCTCAACTATGCTTGGATTTCTTATTTTAAATCGAAACAAATCCTGGTCGATAATAGGGACATCACCTTATCCATTTTCAAATGTACTCTGCAAAATGTTTAAAGGAAGCTTAAATTTTCGTTGTTAAGTCGGGGGTTAACCCTAATTTATAAACTAATGCGAAAATTCTACTACTAAATTTGTACATCAGGGTTGCAAATGTACCATTATGTTCTATACATAATAATATACAATATTTGCAACCAGTTTTCAAAACTTTTGTATTTTGTTTGAGGTTAAGTTGCGATTAGCCCTTACAATTGCCATGTTGGGCTTAAATCACTTCTTACTCAAACTAACCAAAAGCAATGATTTCCTTACCAGTTGTGAAACAGTCCGGCTTCAAAGGAACAACTCGTCGAAAAACTCATAAATTTTATTCATCGGCATTCAGATACTGAAGTTACACAAAATGTACAAAAAACTACTTAAATCAACAAGCTTATTCAGTAATTGTAATAACTTAACTAATTTTGCAGTTATTCAATAAAAATAACAAGCTAGCTCCCAATGTGGTGTGCCCCGAGCACCGCTATCTACACAGGAATGTTAATCGCTCAAAATTCTCTCAATATTATCGTCTGTACGGGTGGTACGACTGCGACGGCGTGTTATATCCGGATCCACGTTGCGGACCTCCCGAGTACGAATCTCCAGAAGCGTAATCACCTACGGTAGAATTATTCACAAGTGAACGTTTTGGCTTGACCGTCGTTCTATTAAGCAGGACTGGGGGACTGTCGGGTAATTCGTCTGAAAATTGAGGATCAGGGTGGGGGCTAATTCTGGATCGAACACGAAATTTCTAGCTGATGCCCATAGGGTATGCATAGGAACATTTGGGTACAGACAAGTCTTTCATCTTTTCATCAATTATATTTTCATACTCTCGAAATAGTCAAAAGGTACATTTTATTTTGTTTGTTAAGTTAATTACTCTAACATTTTTGAGGTTAAATACTCAATAACTAACCCTTTACAAATGCGCTACGATATAATAGAGATAAATTCTTAAACGACACTGTTTACTACTACACTATTATGTACCAGGTCTCGCTTGGGTCATTTTTAACAACTATTTACTACTAGTCGACAACCTTACAATACTTTTTTTTAATTAATATTATTAAACAGGCTTTATTGATCATGAAGATTGCTTTGCGGGGGGGCAGAGGTAGGATAACAATATAGAACAGGGGAGAAGTTAAGGAGGGACTTAACCATTAGTTAACACTTCACGATAACCCTAAACTTACGAATTAAAAAACAAAACCTACAGAGCTCACACTCATATATTAAATATACAGTTCAATAATACAATAAGATCGGTTGAGCAAAATTAAAAAAAGATCGACACTTAATTAATAGTCTGCACTAGTAAAAAACCACATTGCACTACATATAATGTTTATATATAGTATATTAAAAACCTACTTATGTCTGTTTAAAACTTATATACTGTATTTCTGTACATCAGTCGAATTGCTCTAAATTTTACTCCTCTTAATTAAATTTAATACTAACAAATACATTATACCGATAAATTGTATATTAATATATTCGTGTGTAGTGTAACGGAGTCGTCAGGGAGAAGGTTGGTTAGTAAGGGAAAAACCGAGTTCGATCCTGAGAGGTTCCAATCTAGTTCGAGACCTGGACCAGAGCTTTCTCGCACCTTAAATCAAGTGAGCTGTGAATGTCGCGCGTTTGGTTGGTACCCGTGATCCCTGCGATCGACACTTTTCTACGATCGACGTTTTCCGCTTGTCGCTTTGGCAGCACTTAATTTACTGTAAGGTTGGTACTGCAATATAAGCATATTCCAAAAAGAGCTGCCAATCAGGTTTCTAATCTTAAAAGATAGACAATATTTATAGCTAAACTTTGACAGATGACAACACTGACGTAGGCATTTGACAGTGAATGACGGCTGGTGGACATTTGACAGATAACGCAAAACACGTCTTTCCTGTGGTTTTGCAAAATGAAATACAACAATTTCCTCTAAATTTCTTCATAGAACGCAAAACTTTTGACAGATAAGGCAAGACACGTATTTCCTGTTATTTGCAAAATGAAATACAACAATTTCCTCTAAATTTCTTCATAGAACGCAAAACTTTTTTCTAAATACATGTGACTTGTGTTATAATCTGTCAAATGTCCGTCAGCCGCCACTTAACGTGGTGTCATTGTCAAACATCTACGTCAATACTGTCATCTGTCAAATTTTGCCTATAAAGGTATAGAAACTTTGCGCATGACGTCACAACTAGAGAGAGAGACCTTCAAGAAAACCCTAATTTAAATATTTCAAAAAAATGTAACAAGCTGACAATCTTGAAACAGTGGCAACAATGCGCACAAATCATCCGGTCAGGGGTCAAAAAAAATTGGTACTTCAGTCAGTATTGTCAAAAATGCAATATAAGCATATTCCAAAAAGAGCTGCCAATTCAGGCTTCTAATTTTAAAAGATAGACAATATTTATAGGTAAATTTTGACAGATGACAACACTGACGTAGGCCTTTGACAGAGAATGACAGCTAATGGACATTTGACAGATAACACAAGACACGTCACAACAAACTGTTACAATTTCCTTTATTGTAAATTTCTTCATCGAACTAAAAACTTTTTGATAAAACAAACTTGTGCCTTGTGTTATAATCTGTCAAATGTCCGTCAGCCGTCACTTAACGTGGTGTCATTGTCAAAGAACTACGTCGGTACTGTCATCTGTCGTATTTTGCGTATAAATGTGCAGAGACGTCACAACTAGTGAGAGACCTTCAAAAAACCCTAATTTACGTATTTCAAAAAAATGTAACAAGCTGACAATCTTGAAACAGTGGTAACAATGCGCACAAATCATCCGGTCGGGGGTAAAAAAAATTACGAATCTATGAAAAGTATCTTACAAACGGTAATGGGCCTTTCTAATAAAAAAAAAACGCTTCTTTGTTATACTTCCAAAGTTTATTTGGATTTGCATAAGAAACGTTTCTATACTCATCATTTAAAAAAAATAAAACAGATTGTGACTAAATTGTGCGAAAAAGTTTAAATAAAATTCAGCCAATTAGAACAGGACATGCAGGAAACCCCGCCCACTAACTACGTACCAACAGAGGTGTCACTTATCAGCATATATGACGTCACATATGCTAACTCGGAATTTAAAGATTTTTTTATTCAAGAATCTGCGAAGTTTTGAAACATTGCCATTTGCTGATATTATATAATTTTCAAAAATTGTTGGAAAGGCCCATTCCAATATCAAAATCCGCCATTTTGTCTCAGGCAACCTACTTGAAATTTTTTATTCAGGGGTAGTAGCAATCAGTTTTTTTACTATATCTGTCAATGTTGCCAACCTTAGAAATTACGGGTAACAGTGACCTTGCGCAGACGCATCTTCAAGACTGACGAAAGAAAAGCAGACATTAACTTTGGCAGTTAATTTCATTGTATCGGTAGTGACTTAATTTTTGTATTGTTGGTCCCTTGGAATACTTCGTTGCACCACCATTGCTTATGTTAGTATTGCCAAATTAAATTAAAGCACATAAAGTTATGCATGGCTTTTGCAGTGGTACCAATAGTAAATTTGAGGTAAGTTGCCAACTATCAAAAAAGAAATATTGAATATATCTAAGTTTAAGTTGGCGTGAAGTGATGCCAATCATGCAGAACTACATATTACCAACATTCTAAAGACTTCGATATTAAGTAATTTCGATAATTTAAGATTTTATTCCAGTTTACGTTTACCTGTCATTCTTGTCACATGCTGACAACAAAATGCGAAATTTTCATACCTAAATCCCTGTTCACATCCACAATAAACTTTAATAGTCAAAAATTATTTAGACAGTATGTTATGTGGATGTGAACACGGCTTAATTATTAAATCTGGTACCTATCCTTCTATTTGATGCAAATACAACTAAACAAGGCGAAATCCACTAAAATTAATGTAGCCTAGTTCTTAACGTTGGCATGCCTGAGAATTAATAAATGCCAACCAAAGGAAAAAAATATCACTAAATGCTCGGAAAAACACCGATCGCAGAAAATTCCACACTTGTCAAACCACACACCCATCCCCTCTCCCAGGACACACACATTACCACCTCCACAAGTCAAAACCCCCCATAAATCGGTTTTCTGGTAAGTTTAAATGCATGCACCCATCATTTGTTTTGAAAAATCTAACCTAATTTTTTCGTGTTAACTCCCCCACCTCGGAAGAAAGGTAACATATTTTTCGTCAAGTTTTCCGAAAAGAGCGCTTTATTTTTGTTTCCAATCTTTTTTAAGGACTACGTTTTAAGTTAATATTCCTGTTGGTCTTACGTCAACCGAATGTACAATTAAAAACTAGAAAACAATATCAATAATCTAATAAGACATTGCTTAATGTTAGATTGTCATAATCGAAAGAAATAAAAAATACGTAATAGAAAAAAAAAAGGATCAATCACTTTCGATTAGATAGACACATGAGGCCCAGACAGACAGAATTTTTCTAAAATATATCGATTTCGCTAAAATCTATTTTGCTCATCCTGCGATTATGAATAATCACAACCACGCCTCGAAAACTATATTTTATAAGTCTTAGATTCGAGTCAGTTCAAAAATAAAACGAAAATATTGAGTTTTTTGTGTGGATGAGACGCTAAGATTAAACAGGCAGATCTTAAACTACTTGTGTGTGGTTGTGGATTGTTTTTTTGGATCAACTCTTATAAATATACTTACGATTATTTAACTCACTTATAATTTCCTTATAAAAAATTTACACATTAGATTGTCTGCTGGTCAATTAATAATAACTTAGATAAAATACATTTATATAGCATAATATATTATATATACATACGCCACCTATAATTTTAATAATATTTGTCTTAGTAACATGAGACTAGAGAACAGTCAACTTACATATTAGATAATTAGGTAATAATCAGGATCATGATGTGTATCGCAGGAATACAATAAAAAATTTATATTATATAGTAGTATCAACTATTGTAAATGCATTTAACTTAAGTTTATACCTACCATCTAAGTTTGGATCACATTTTTTTCGTGTATTATCATTAATTACTTTAGTTTTAAAAAGGCGCAACCACGCAGACACTCTAATCTCGGATATGAGGTATTAAGAATCGAATTTACACTATTTATTCAACAATAAACTTGAGCAGTGCTTAAAAATAGTCAACATTTCTGTCTGTCTGTCTGTTTTAGATAAAATACAATCACATCTATTACGATAAAACTTAATAAAGAAAATATATGCAGGGGCGATAGTTAACCCAATCTAAACGGTCGGTGAGAGAAAATTATATTAAGGATAAGGCTAAAATAAAAAAAAATAATAAAAAGACGGGTCCGTGCAGAGATATAGATGCCCCATCGATGCTCATATGTCTTTCTAATCAGAGTAATTGATTTTGGCGGGAGTGACCAGTCCGGCTGCTCTCTTCATGTTAATCAAGCCAACACGTTTCCAACTGTTACAACACATACCCATGTTATTATTATTATTATTATTGTTGTTGTTGTGCGGGTGGAACGCGACCTCCCCCACCCCCGTTTGTTGGTGGTGGTGGTGGTGGGGGTGACGGGTCGCGTTCGACCCAACAACAACACCAGTACTATTATTATCGAAAGGTTGTCAAGAACTGGGCCACTCTTTAAAATCATTGAAATGTTTTGCACCTGCGTTAGGGGGCTGGGAGGAGTATCCGCCAACTTGACTGCCGGCGTCGCTACCGTAGGACCGCTGGGCGTAACCTCCCGCATCCGCAGCGGATGCGTAAGATCCGTATCCGTAGTTGTAATCGGAGCCTGGCTTGGAGTTGGCCCCAGAGGAGGACATGTTGGGGGGGGCGCTGGGGGTGGCGGGACCGCCGGGGCCGGACTGCCCCCGAGAGTACATGTCACCCGCTATGTAACCTGGTGGGAAGGGGGGGGGGGCGTTTTTAAGATGATCGGGGGGCGAAACTTACCCGACTGACCTGTGGAGCCGCTGTTCTGGGGCATGTTCCAGCTGTTCCAACTTGTGCCGCTGCCCGCGCTCGGACCTTGAAGGAAAAAAAACGCGTGGCTCAGAAAAATACTTTCCTCGGGAGGTATACACAGAAAAAAATACGGGGCATTGATAATCACTGAGACAGAATTAACAAAACTTTGGCCTGGTCATTGGAAATATCCACGACTTCTCATTAATGCATGGTTTATAATGGCAATAACCGTAGATTTCAATTGTCTAACCGCAAATCTTAAAATGTATTCATAATCACAGCCCGTAGTCTCTAACCGTAAAGTTGGTGAAATTTTATCCTTATAGAATACAGACTATGGCCGGCCAATTGAATGCGCTTTAGTGTGTTTACACTAATAATTTTTCATATGATTTTCGCTTTGATAAATCATTTGGTATTAATACAAAATGCGAAAAGTCACGCGGTTTGTATAAATGTGTTTACACTGCTATGACTGGCTCATGATTTTTCACTTGACTCTACTGGAAAACGTGCGTCGTACATAACCTAAAAGCGACGTAAAATCACCTAAAATGCAGTACACTGTGAATTTCTGTGGTCAAGGTTAGTTATTTATTTCAAATGCACTTTTTTGTAACAACGTTAGGTCGTTTGTTAATGTGAAAAAAATTTTATATAGTCAAAAACTAATGCGCTATAAGCATAGAACACGCTTCAATGCAAAAATAAGTAAATAAAGTCACAACAGGGTTGCCTCTGCACACTAGGGGAAATAAATTTTGGGAGAAATCGCAGGCGATTCAAGAAAATCATATGAATTATCATGGCGAAATAGACACCGTCCCATTCCCTAATTTTCATAATATTTTGCTATTATTGATGCTTTGACTTACTTATGACTGGAGTAATAGCAAAAATAATGCAGTGTAAACACAAAAATATTACCTTATGACTTTTCATTTGCAAAATCAATTGACAAATCATGTAGTGTAAACAGTTTTATGATGTTTGGCACATGAGTGTCGGAGTAAAAAACCTGGTAAAAAAAAATTAGTTTAGAATCAGGTCAGACCGACATGCATTTGTTAGTCTTGCTCTTCTGCGTCTGAAATGGGTACTGACAACTTTTTTTTATCAGGCGGACAAAAGTTATTTCAAAAGTACTGAAAAAACTGAAAAAAATGTGAAACCACGTTTTTTTGATCTTTTTATTGCGATAATTCGGTAATGGTTCAAGATATACTTCCAATTCTTTTTTTTTGTTTAAAAGTACAGACCTGAGCGATTCGTACGGTATCCCTTTGGAATTCGTCCGCAAAGTCTGTTGTTCTTATTTTATGTATTGAATTTTTCATGCAGCGAGGAGCATTTTTATCTATGGCAATTTTCAAACACGCTGCGAATGGCAGTGAGAAAATTTTCGGAAAAGTTGATTACATAGGAAGCCGAGAGACCAAGCAATAATTTTTTTCTCAGTGAATAATTGCGCGCTTAACTCGGCGTCCTAGTGAAGTCATATTATATCTAAAAAGGGCGAATAGAAGAAATAATTTATACAGGGTGGTGGTTTTATCTTGAGACTGGCAAATATGTCGAAAAGGAAGCATTTTAGAAAAAAATGTTTTGTATAAAAGTTTCATGACTTCGAGGGGGAAAATAGATGGCATCATCGCCATTTTGATTGATTCAAGGTCATTTTCAAGGTCAAATGAAGGTGAACTTGATTTTTTTTAATGGAAACCCATATTTTTTATTACAGATTCTTATGCCATCTATTTTCCCCCTCGAGGTCATAAAACTTTTATACAAAACATTTTTTTCTAAAACGCTTCCTTTCCGAGATATTTGCCAGTCTCAAGATAAAACGACCACCCTGTATATTGTTGAAATTTCGGCTACGGACTCCTGAAAGGACCTGAAATGAAGTGCGGAAAAGTTCCCACCCCCAAAATGTAAGCTTCATCCCTTATTTGCCAAAGACCACCCCAAAACGTGACATGACACTAGTTTCTAGCATTTTTCGGCGAAACTATCAATCTGACAGAAAACATTATTCGAATCAAAAATATTCCCAATTAAATTCTGCGTTAAAAAGTCCTTATGACTATTTCGCTTATTTCCGCATAATACGCGATTTTAGCGATGACGTGAAACCGCCATCTTTTTGTGTATGGTCATAGTCACTGAAGCCAAACAAACCGAGATTTCAATGTGCAAATTCAAGAAAATGTCATTTTTCTCTAAATTCTTCATTTACAGTTAGTGTGCTGCGTTTTAAGACATTAATATTGATAATTTGAAGAATTGTTATCGATTAAATCGTTACATGATGTCTACAATGGGCTTTCTGCTGAAATAATTGAATCTACCCAATGAAATTCTCACTTTGTTTAGCTTCATTGCCTCAACCTAGCCCAACAAAGGTGGCGGATCTACGTCACGCTAATAGTTCGTATTCTTACAAACGACGTCGGAAGTTGAGGGTGGTTTTCGCTCGCCGCCGAAAATCAACAAAAACGGTTCGTGATACGAGAACAATACTTTAATATGAAATTAAAGAGCAGAATTTTCCACAAAATAAATACGATTTTCATTTTTCGAACAAAATAACTATTATTGGTTTTCATATTTTTTCAATTTTTTTTTTAAAACTAGCATATTCTACTGTTTCTATGGTGCATTTGCAAAAATTGATGACGTATGTGCTAGCGATCGCACCTTTCTATACAATTTCTTGGTGTAAGAACACAATTGACAAATAGATGACAGTTTCATCACTTGTTTCCATCACAAAATTAGATTTGACATTGACAAAATTAAAACAAGAATGAAAAGGACAGGTTGGCTCGTACTTTTCTTGAGGACGTAGCTCATACGTCATCAAAATTAATATTTCGTTTTATGGCCCGGTTATATTCAAAAATGCAAAAATGATTGAAAGGTATTGTAATCCCCCATTAGGTGGACGGCCATGTTCTTATTGTTGTTAACACCTAGAGATCGAGTACAATTTTAGTTGTGACTAGGTGACTTGTAATCTATTTATTATTTATTAATGCCAATTCAATCGTAAACAATAAAATTAACTGAATTAAATGTAATTATGGATAAATAAAAGACACTATTTTGAACCAAGTCGACGTTTCGAGAATCTACTTTTTCTTTCTCTTCTTCAGGGATAGTTAGTAAATCTACGCTTTACCTAATGTTCTTAACCGTCAGTATAAGAATTAAGTAATTGTGAAGTAACTAGCCCTGAAGAAGAGGGAAAAAAATAGGTTCTCGAAACGTCGGCTTGGTTCAAAATAGTGTGTTTTTTATTTATCCAAAATTCCAGTCAACTCCAATTCAATTGACAATTGATAGTGAAACAATTAGAAATAAAATTAACCCCAACAAAAGCACGCTCGGCGATTTCTACGTCAACCAACCAAGTTTCAGTTTCGTTTTGTTTTGTTTCGTGCTCTGGTTTCGTGGATGTTCAGGAACATTCGTATGGTGGCGTAGCGAAAGATGATTTCGAGGGGTGTTGAAAGTAATTTGTCATGTAAGAAAGATATATTTTTCTTCGAAAATTTTAATTTTATTGATGATTGATTGACCGTACTTGTAAAAAATTCCAGAAAAACATTGAAAATCCCGAAATTCCCTGACTTTTCCAGAAGCGTATACACCCTATTATAATTATTATTGTTATAATAGCTGCTTAAAGTAAATTGCTACATTTACAAATTCTGTGAAAAAGTTTCTACCGTCTCGGAGACTCCGAGATTTTTTTAAATTGAAAACAACCCTGTCGAGCCATGGATGAAAACCACAACACTTATGATAATACTGAAATGAAGCCCATAAAACGATATTTCTAACGTAAAAAAAGCGATTCAAAATTGCGGCGCTGTCAAAAGTTATAAGTAGTCATTTGAACAGGCGGGAGGATTTTAGGCTGAAAGGTTCATTTGGCCGCCAGTTTAGTTTTGTGAAAATGCCGGTCTTGTGTTTAAAAATAACTGGAGGGTATTTCACACCCCAAAAATTTGTACACTACACCACTGCCGAATTTTCAGGGCACTGCCGTAAATTTGTAGACCACTGCCGACTGTGAAGTCCCCCGACAGCTAAAAAATTCATAGAGCACTGTCGAATTTTTTACTCAATTTTCGCAACCACTGCCTAACATTTCCCACTAACACTGCCGAAAATTTGTACACCACTGCCTACTTCACAGTAGTGTGAAATACCCCCCGAAAATAACCAGTCAAACGACTTCACAGGGCAAGTATTACATTCTGAAATGTTAACGTAAAGTTCAACTCACCATAGGAGCCGTATCCTTGCTGCTGAGGGGGTCCGCCGTAGTTGTTCCCCCATTGGGGCGGCGGTCCCTGGGGCGCAGGCGGCGCCCCCCATCCCTGATACGACCCTGGTCCAGACGGCGTCCCGTATCCCGCGTAGCTCTGTTGCTGCGGCGACGTGCCCCATCCCTGATAACTTTGCATCATGTTGGGACCCATCGGTGCACCCAGATTCATGGGTGGACCCCCCATCTGGCCGTTGGGACCCTGCATCATGCCCATGGGGGCCTGGGGGGGTCCCCACGCCGACGACGGATCAGCACCGCCCATCTTGTTCCCACCTGAACCGTCCCTAGGCTCGGCCTTCTTGATCTCCACCTGACAGGGACAAAAAATCGCGTTATCGCACAACCCGACAAATGACAATCGCACAGATAACACTCACTTGTTTACCGTTAAGGTTAACGAAATGCTCGGACACGCATCGCTCCACCGAATCCTCGTCCTCGAACGACAAGAAGCCGAAACCTAAAATGCACGGTTACATTTTTCATTGCATCTTTGTTCCTCTCATTAATAGAAAAAAACAGATGGACATATTTATAACGCGAAATTTTTTTATTTCCAACTGCATGTCGAAACTTAGTTGACACGCTTTGATATCTGCACTAAATTGAAACATACGTCATCCGGGCAATGCCAACTCTTAATTAGAAACTTTAAAAATGTCACGTTAAGTCGTTCGCACTATATTTACTGAATTTTGAAATGTCAACATTATAGTTACTTCGTCTCGAAGCGAGCTTGAAATTTGCACCAAGGTCACACTTGGACTATTAAAAAAATGCCCTTTCTGATTTTAAAATACGACGAAAATTACAAAAAATACATTTTTCTTATTCGCTATTCTAGCTAAGGAGGGCGCCCTCTGATGAAACTTGATAAAATCCCTGTACATTGAAAGTACCGCGAATGCGCGCCCATTTTGACTTCAAATTCAAATGACATTGGTGACAATTTCAAACAGGAAATGTCAAGACGCCATATTGACTCCCATAACTGGCTATCTCTGTCGAGCACAATCGTGGTACTGTTATCTCTCTTCAGCACACGGGCCTAATGAATGGCGGTACTTTCTATAGGTCCTTTAAGCGTGACGTCATGCCGCCATGTATGGCCGTATGCGCAGTCATTTTTTGACCGCCGACAGAATTTACTTGAATGTCTACTGTCAGTTATGTGTCATTTTTCATCATTGTAGGTTAAAATAGCACGTTGTGAACGTGAAAGGCCCCAGATTCTATTGACAGTAGTGACAAATGACGTATAAATGCACTAGAAATGACACAAGATCAACGCATGCGTATCATACGGGGCCAAGCGCAATAAACCCCCGCCAGTGCCTTAAAGGACCTATATCTAGTGACTTTAGAACCTTAGAATTGTTTTTTTTTTTGGGAAATAAGATTCACACTAGCCTTTAGTCAGGGTTGAAATGTCAATATCCAACATCGAAATATAACCTTTATAGGCTTTATACATACCGGGTGACAATAATTTTTTTAATTATTATGATAAAAATCTGAAAAAAATCAGTGATAATATCGGAAATGACTTTTATTTTGAATTTTTAAATGGAACACCGGGTAGGTACATTTTTATATTTTTGGAATCTATGAGTCATTCTCAGTATTGTAGTGTCATTTTATAGTCTTTTCTTTTGTTTTGGAAAACTTGGTTGTGGATCTAGTGGTACTCATTTTTTGTGGACAAAAATGCCAAGTTGGTGGTATCATTGCACGCAGAAAAAAATATCTGTTTTCATGGATCAGGTGTACACTCAGGAGATAAAATAATGGCCCTGGACCGCTCACAATGTGGATAGATTCTCACAAGCTTTATCAAAAAAATTAAAATTGAACGTGAAAACCTCTTTATTAAAACGACTCGAGTAGGATACAAGCCCTCACAAACTTATTTTGAGTGTCTTTTCTAAGTATCTGTCGACAGTGTTCGCGGTCGAGGGCCAATATTTTATCTCCTGACTGTACCGGCATGGTACCATTTCAAAAAATTTAGTTATTAGCGAAAAACGTTTATCCATATTTTGAAGCCATCCGAATAAGGCTTAAATGAGCCGAAAAAAAATTTTGAGAATACTGACGTCCATAAAAGACAAAAAAAGTGTATCGCAGCACTCTAGATCCACAACAATTTTTCGCCAAAAACAAGAAAAAACACGAAAATGCCACTAAAATATTCAGGATGATGCCTAGATTCCAAAAATATAAAAATATACAGGGTGTCTTACGAATATGGAGCAGTATCGATATCTCTGGGCTTAAGGAAGGTACAGTTGTAAGATTTGGCATTCACAGAAACTGACACATTCGGAATCTATTGAAATTATTGGCGACCATGGGGCACTTCCGGTTATACCGGAAGTAGCGTCCTACTTTTAAATTTTAAATAGCAACCCCCATTTTTCATTGCAGATTCGGATAGAGGAAGAAAAATTAAGCTTAAGACACCTACATGTAACTTGTTTTCGCCAGCCGCCTAGGTTTTATTAACGTTTTTAGAGAAAAGTTCCGC
This sequence comes from Pycnomerus fuliginosus, assembly GCA_963924575.1. Taxonomy (NCBI): domain Eukaryota; kingdom Metazoa; phylum Arthropoda; class Insecta; order Coleoptera; family Zopheridae; genus Pycnomerus; species Pycnomerus fuliginosus. Next base: position 15,288,807 of record OZ004624.1, on the reverse strand, counting down.
AAAACAGTGCTATGTAAAAATGGTCATAACTTGTAAACCGCGGGCGATGAAAATAAAAATGACACACCGTTGTAAAGCGGAAGGACTGTTTTACATTATGATTGCCAAAAATCCTAAGAAAAGTAATTGAAAGTTGATTTCGAGAAACTGCAATACTGGAAATTTCAAACCCGAATAACATTTTTTTCTTAAATGGCAGCATACAAGTTTTTCTGCATGGATGGGTGCAGAATTTTATTCTCTTTTCAACGGTACCTATAAAGTGCCAAAAAAGGAAACGATTAAAATCGCTGTTTTTTCCATAAGAAGAAAATGTTATTGGGCTTTTAAATTTCCAACATTTCAATTTCTTTAAATCGACTTTGAATCAGCTTTCATATGACTTTTTGGCAAGCATAATGTAAAACAGTCTTTCGACTTTACAATGGTGTGTCATTTTTATTTTTATCGCCCGCGGTTTACAAGTTATGGCCATTTTTACATAACACTGTTTTGCGGAACTTTTCTCTAAAAACGTTAATAAAATCTAGGCGGCTGGTGCAAACAAGTCACATGTTAGGTATTTTAGGTTTAGGTTTTCCTCTTCTGTCCGAATCTGTAATGAAAAATGGGGGTTGCCATTTAAAATTTTAAAGTTGGACCCTACTTCCGGTATAACCGGAAGTACCCCATCGTCGCCAATAATTTCAATATACTCCGAATGTGTCAATTTCTGTAAATGCCAAATCTTACGACTGTACCTTGCTTATGTCCAGAGATATCGATACTGCTCCATATTCGTAAGACACCTTGTATAGGTTGTCCCATTTAAAAATTCAAAATTAAAGCCATTTCCGGCGTAACCGCAAGTGATAAAAAATTGTAATGAATGTCAAAAAGTGACGTTCTGTGAGCATGTTTACTGTGAATTTTTTCAGATTTTTTCTTCATAATTGAAAAAGTTATTGGTGTCGTTGCCAGCCGGTATAACGAAAAATTTAATTTCGGGAATATATTTTGCTCAATGGGGGATTACGGTACCTTTGAATGATTATTCTGATTAAAAGACCTGTTAAAATGAGCTCTGACGTGTTTTTGCATTTTCAAATGTAACCAGTACTAAGGTCATAAAATGAAATATGAATTTTGATGGCGTATGAGCTATGTTTTCACGAAGAGTACGAGCCAACCTGTCCATTTCATTCCTGTTTAATTTCGTCAATGTTAAATCTAATTTCGTAATGTAAACCAGTGACAGAACTGTCATCTACTTGCCATCTTAGTTCTTACACCAAGAAATTGTACAGAAAGGTGAAATCGCTAGGACATACGTCATCAATTTTTAAAAATCGCTTTTTGAAGTAAAATACTTAATAAAATCTAAAACAAAAACGATGGATCTCAATCTTTGACTATTTTTCGAATTTTACTAATTTGAAATTTGTGACATACCGTAATGGCCTATTGGTGCTATTCTGTAAGAAATCGTTAGCATAACAAAACGTCGACCAATAAGGAAGGTGCCACCATAACAACAACGACGTCGTTATGCTAATAATTTCTTACAGAATAGCACCAAATATCGCATTATGTGACAAAAATTTGGATCTGATTTATGACAAACTCTATTAAATGACGTCACCAAATCGTCTATATGATGACATGTGTGTCAAAATGACGATAGTCAACTTTTTTTCTTCAAATGACATTCTATAAATTTCTCAGCGGATTCTTGTAAACATTAATTTTATATACGTTCAATTATGTAAAGAAAGTTCATACTTCCATTATAAAAATTCCTAGAAAAAAAAATTAATAGAACAATTCGGCAATTTTCTTATCAATAAACGTAGTTAGACATGGAAAAAGTTGAATTGCTGGGTTTTTGTTTTACATTACAGTTCATTTAACTTTTCTATCGTTAATAGTAGTAATAACGTTATTCTTATTAAGGAGTTAATAGGCAAAAAGTGTATTGTTGTTGTTAACGTATAAAGTATAAATAAGTTATTATTTTTTGAGAAACTATAATAATTAGAGTGTCGTTAGTCAACACCATAATTCATTTCTTTTCCATCATTAACTATGCTTATTGACAACAAAGTTGTCAAATTATTTTATGAAATTTTATGTAATTTTTATTATGAAAGTATAAACATTGTTTTCATACTTGAACGTAGAAAATAAACGTCTACAATAATCCGCTAAACAATCTAGTCATTTGAGGAAAAAAAATTGGCTGTCGTAATTTTAACGTAAGTGTCATACAGGGCGGGTAATTTTTCGATGCTCACCATTGAGATCTCCTAAACGGTAAAAGATACAGGGTCGGTTAAATTACAGAAAAGTTGCGCTATTTGTTGATGATTAAGAATCTAAAGAGAACTCCCTGATATTTTGATTCGTTCTCGAGTTATCACAAAAAATATGAAAATTGCCTATTTAAAGAAAAATTAATATCTTCGTAACGATTGATGTTGTTTAAATGAAACTTGGAACTTTTATATTTTTGACAGCTGTCAATTGAATAACATCGACAGAAATTTTCTAGGCCCTCTAGATTTTGAATAACGACAGTCAACTTTTGATTATTTTATGGCCGCCATATTGAATTTTAACACCATCAAATGCACAAAAAAATTGGCTTTTCAAAAATATACTCAACATGAACTTTTTTGACATATGTCAAATTTGAAAATTGGTAGGAATAATTTGCAAAATTAGCCTAAACTTAGATGAAAAATATTTGCAAAACAGTACGCAGACTTCTTCAAGCTCTTATAACATGTGAAAACAATTGAATTCAACAGTAATAAAATACGTCTTGCGGTCGTGTGACTCGGGGTTTCACATATTTTTTGAAAAACGTCCATGTTGGTTACATTTTTGAGAAGCTAATTTTTCTGTGTATCCGGTAGTGTTAAAATTCAATATGGCGCCCATAAGAAAAAGAAAAGTTGACAGTCTTTATTCAAAATCTAGGAGGCCTAGAAAATTTCTGTCAATGCCATTCAATTGACAGCTGCCCAAAATATGAAAGTTCCAAGTTTCATTTAAATAACAGCAATCGTTAGGCAGATATTAATTTTTCTTTAAATTGACAATTTTCAGATTTTTTGTGATAACTCAAGAACCGATCAAAATATGGGGGAATTCTCTACAGATTCTTAATCGCCAAGAAATATCGCAACTTTTCTGTAATTTAACCGACCCTGTATCTTTTACCGTTGAGGAGATCCCAATAGTGAGCATCGAAAAATTACCCACCCTGTATACAAGTCATTTAATAAAGTTTGTCATGCGATTTACAAATATATATGGTTTTACTTATTTTTCTCTTGAAACAAAAAAGGTACAGGGTGGCGAATACCAAAGTGATACTGAATCACCCGGTATACCTATACCTACTGTTTTAAGTTCAAAAATTAACAATCCCCATTGTTTGTTTCACTTTTTAGTGTAAGTGCATTAGTGCAAGAGAAACTTTGCAACACTCTTTAAGTTTGATTTAACAAAAGTTTTGATTAATTTGTTTCTGTTCCATAGACAAATTAAAAACATTAATTCCTGCTTTGTTACGAAAGAAGACGGAGATTATTGCATAAACATGATTTTTTACAATACAAGTAATCCGATATGAGATTACCAACATATTATTGCTAAAAGATGATATACCACTCTAAAAGTTTCAACAATTATTTTGAGCAGTTCTGTAAAATTTCAAAACTGGTTTATTGAACAAACAATGTCGTCCTAAACCCAAAGGGCTATCTCAAGTTTTCATCATTATTTCAGATTTTACTATCTAGTTCATTGTTCCTAAAAAAAATTGCTGTGCTTCAAAGTTACATGTAGGGGGTTAATAAAATGAGGCCAAAATAAAAGCAAAATGCCAAGTTATATGGTAGTAACTCAATTATGCAATTTTTATACAACATAATATTCGTATAATGAAGAGTATTGAATGCTATTTTTTCCCTGATTTGTGCTAATCAACAGATTACAAAATCCTCAATATCTCAAAATTAAATATTCATGAGATACGCCCTTTGGGCTTAGGAAGGCAATGTAAGCTACCGGCACCATAATATGCTAGGCATGCGTTGATCTTGTGTCAGTTCTAGTGTATTAATATGCCATTTTGTCATTAGTCACCCGAATCTGTAACTTTTGGCGTTTACCACAGGCTTTTTTAACCTAAAAAATCCAAATGCAACAATGGGTTACTATGGATATTTTCCACCTTTAGTCACATAGAAAAAAGGGTGTAAATGACAGTACTCGGAAGACATTCTATCGCATTCGGTATATATCAGTACTGAATTCTGTCAGTGGTCAAGAAACAACACATTCTGGGAAATTCCCTCATCTGACGTCACAAAAATTTGCTTGAATCGCGAATTGTTTAAACGTCATTCCTGCCATTTTAGAGTTAAGTAACGTCGCCGTCAGTGCAAACGACCGTAGTCCATAGCCCACTTAAAATATAAATCCAAAATAAACTCATCATGAGTGTGCGTTGGAATTGAAACTGACATCTGTTATATGACGTGTCAATAATCTTGCAAAACGATATTCTGTCAGAATCAGCGATAAGACTTCAAGGATGAGTTAATTTCGGATCGCTTGATACATTCAGTTCTACCAACCTCTCGACTTCTTTTTTTCCTGATCGTACATGATAACAACCTCCATCACTTTCCCGTAACGAGTAAAAAACGTCCTCAAATCCGTCTCGGTGACATTCGATGGTAGACCGCCCAGGAATACCTTGGGGTACCCTCCCCCCTTTTTGGGCTTCTGTAAAGTTCTTGGGTTGCATGGTTTAGGGTCAATAGTTCTGGAAAAAGGGTTTTGTAAAGGTCCACTCATCTGTCTTCTATTTACCTTCCGTCTAGTGTATGTGGGCCATTTTGTAATACGGCGTTGACATTTGCCGGATCTGAAAACGTGACAAAACCGAATCCCCTAGATCGGCCGGACTCCGCATTTTTCATAACTACGCAGTCGATGACTTCGCCGTATCTAGAGAAGAAGCGCTGGAGATTATCCTGGGTGGTTTCCCACGATAAGCCCCCCACGAACAGTTTCCTGCAAAAAAAAACGTTGTGTCAACGTCTCACCCTGTATATGTTGTCGGGATTCCTCACGAGTCATCGCAAACGACGGTATCCATGCGCAACAAACTGCAAATTGTGTGTAAGTATCGGGCGATCCAAAAAAAAAAAAACTCGTCCTCAGTGGGCTTTGGAATTGAAAGTTCTCTTCGACAAGTCGGAAGATTAAAAGGTTCATTTTCAACTCCAAACACCACCGAGAATGAGGTTTTTTTTTTGGGTCGCCTGAAACACGTTTGTCTGAAGTCGCCGCAATCTACCAAATCGCGACTTTAGGTGTAATTCCAAGTCAGTTTATGTCAGTCACGTGATGACATAAGTCTAGTTATGTCTCACTGAGTCAGTGGCAACTATTTTCATCCTATAACCATACATCTAACATCTAAGCTCACACTATCTGTCAAGGAATCTGCGTGTATATATGGTAATAGGCTGAAAATAGTTGCTAGTGAGATGTAATATTGCAGAAATCTGCAAAAATTAGCAAGCAACGACTCCTGCCGAGTTGTGCACCTAACTAGACTTATGTCATCACGTGACTGACATAAACTGACTTGGAATTACACCCTTTGCCAACAATGGGACTTGACTTAATTGCAACAATTTTGGTCTCAAGTTAACAGTAACAGATGAGGCCTGAAGGTATTTCCGAAAAACTGCCATTGTGTTAACTGTAACGAGCGTAAAAATGTCAATGGATATAACGGCTGTTGCGAGTCACCCCATTGGACAGTATCCAATAATCAACTTTTAGCCACATTTTATTGTACAACTGTTTTTTGTTCTCTCAAATCACCGCTAACGACATTAACCAAAGAGCAGCAGATTTTAACAGTAACAAACTTTCAAAGTAAACAAGCTACCGCAACCGACGGTATCTACTGCCCAGTGAGATCATAAGTCGGAGCCGCGAAGAAGCAAAAATCTTTCGTCACGAATCGCCGCAACCGACGGTATCTAACAGCAATAACGGCCGAACTTTTCTGAAGGAAGTGTGAACAACAATATCGTTTCGCTGCGACTGCAGTGTTCTTTTTTTGTAAAGTTTTCGCAATAGCCGGCATCTAACATTTTTAGACTTTTATGATTTTTTTCATGTTGCCGTGAACTACGGTATCTACTGGTCGATGATTTCAGAGGGACTATTAAGCGACGAACAAAATATGTAGTTTACAAAGAACCCACCCTGTGTAAGTACATAAATTTTGGCTTAAATAATGTTGGAAATGAGGCAACTTCAAATTCAACGAGGGTAAGGATAAAGAACAATGTTTTCTGTACGATGTCTTTGTCTATGTACATACAGGGTGGTCAAACGAAAACGAAACAGGCCGGTTTTTGTTTCGAGGGGGGCACATTTTATTAAGAATTCAGTAGAGTAAACATTTTTGATGTTCGTTCACCTCCAGCGCCCTCTATGGTCGAATTTCAAAATTACATTAGGGTTCTTTGTGAAACATTATTGGAAAGGGCATAAAATTCTCTGTAAACCGATGCAAGAATCTTTAAGTCCATCAAATCCGTCAAAAGTTACACTGAAGAATGTGAATTGGTTCTAAATAATTATTTTTTTTTGCTGTAACTTTTGAAGAACTGGATGGATTTCAAAAATCCCCGCATCGGTTTACAAAGAATTTTATGCCCTTTCAAACAACGAATCACAAAGGACCCTGAACGACCGTGAACGAACATCAAAAAGTTTTACTCCATTGGATTAAAGTTACGGTTGATGGGGGTTAGGGGTGGGTCTGCGACTTTTTTATTGATATATCCTCGGATATATCGACATACAGGGTGTACTGGGGGGCATTTCACACCCCAAAAATTTGTACACCACTGCCGAATTTTCAGGGCACTGCCGTAAATTTGTACACCACTGCCGACTGTGAAGTCCCCCGACTGTCGAATTTGCTCAAATTTTGCAACCACTGCCCATTTTTTGCAACCACTGCCTAACATTTCCCACTAACACTGCCGAAAATTTGTACACCACTGCCGACTGTGAAATCCCCCCCAGGTGTACCATTTAAAACGAAACGCCCTGAATGATCCCTGCAACAGTGATTTGAGGAAAGAACGCTGAAACGGGTCGATTTTTCCTTGGAGGAGGACACTTAAATCCGTGCTTGGCGAAATTTTTCAACGCACCCCCTACCCCCCACCCTCTACAAAATTTTAAATGGCAATACCCCTCTTGCGTTACTTCATCTGAAAGCTAATTTCGTTGCGAATTCAATTTTGTAAAGATTTTTGACTTTTGTTGAACTCCAGCGCCCTCTACGATCAAATTTTGAACTACGTTAGATACATCATTTGAAAAGGTTTGAAATTCTCTGTAAACTGATGCAAGAATTTTTGAAATTCATCCACTCCTTCAAAAGTTACATTGAAAATAATTAGTTGGGTCTGGGTTTAGAAATCCTTCAAGTTTAGGCTGTAACTTTTGAACGAATGGATGGATTAAAAAAATTCTTGCACCAATTTACAGAGAATTTCAAACAAACCCTTTCAAATGATGTATCACAAAGGGTCCTAACGTAGTTCAAAATTCGACCTATTTCAGCGTTCTTCCCTCAAATCACTGTTCCAGGAGTTATTCAGGGAGTATTTCGTTTTAAATGGTACACCCTGTATAATAATTAACAAATCAATAGGCAATCCGCGGAATAGTGTATAGTGTACCGTAAATTAGGTGACACTGACGGCAACAAAAACGTCGAAGATTATACAGGGTTAGTCAAATGTGTTGAAACTTGGTATACGTTTATATCACTTAAGGGACAATCTGCACAGTACAATGAAAATTTTGTACCAAGTCCAGGGGCGTAAGTGCCGGAAGCAAGGTGCATATTTTTCCCGTCAAGTAGGGTACGCCACTGGTTTTGTGCAAACATGAGTAGTATTTATTATCGACTGGTTGTTAAAACTGCACAAAAACGTCCTCTTTCATTTTTTCTTTATGATGAGCCGTTTTTGAGAAAGCAGGAAAAAACCACCTGTACATCAGATTTCCCCTGCGGCTCACCCCTCGTTAACTACTACGCTTTAATTAATCCACATTTAAAATATCAGAATGACCAATACGCTGAAAAGCTTAATTAGTTTAAGGACTTGCATGAAAAAATTAAAAAAGAACATCAGAATGTGCAAACCCTTAAAAACTTGCACACCCTGTATCTTGCAAACTAAGCATTTTACGAGGGGTGAGCCACACTGGAAATCTGGTGTACAGGTGCTAGGAAATCTTGGTGATTCCTTGTGAAAAAAATTCCGGGAAATCGGAGGAAATCTTTCCAAAAGGAAATCTAGTGTACAAAATTTTCCACTGCGACTCACCCCTCGGCATTTTAGGACATATGTCAATAGGAGGTTTTCGTCTTAGAATAAAGTGAAGAATCACCACGTGACGTTTGGCGATGTACTTAGGGAACACCCTGTATAAAAAAAGCAATTTCAGTAATGCGTCCATTCGGTTTGTTTGGAAAGTGGACCTTGACCAGGCGCAACAAATGACGGCGGCGTGACGTCACACTCCTACGGTGAATTATTAATATCGTCAATTAGGGTTTCTAATTATTAGAGGAGAAAACCCCTGGTCAACCGTCATTTTACTGTCAAAAGCCTACGTTAATACTGTCATCTGTCAAATTTTGCTTATACATGTGCAGATCCCTTGCGCATGACGTTATCGTAGAGAAAGAGACTTACAAGGTTGGAAACAGTGTTGCCAACTTGCGGGATTTTTAGGATCCAAAGAGATTAAGGTGTTTTTTGAGTAAAAACCGCCAAATTGCGGCATTTTTTAAGTTTTCACTGAAAGCTAAAATTCTCGTGGAACGAAGGGTAGTTATCTAATAGGTAACTTAACTTTTTGTTAGTCATTCGTACTTTAAGTGTTTTTTTTTGTTTCAATAGTTAAAAAAAAATTTTTGTTGAACAATATTTTTGACAAAAAATAAATTTTTTTTTCAATTTAGGGTTTTTTACTTTAAATGTGACTGAAATTACCAGAGGAGGGACAAACGGGATTTTTTCTGCCTTGGTGAGGGATTTTTGGCTTTATAGGGTTGGCACCACTGGTTGGAAACCTTATTAGTGACTCATCTTGTATTTTTGTTTAATTTCGATCAACAAGTTACCCTGTGATGCATATAAAATTTCCTGCTACTAAACTCAATGGCCGTTTGCACCAGCGTTGATTAACTTTAAGCATTTTAACCCCCATTTGCACCAGTTCCATTTAAACTTAAGTGACAGTTCTTTGCTATGGAAACAATTGTGTCAATAATTGTTTTTAGGGACTTAATCTGAACATTAATTTTAATGGGAACCGGTGCAAATGGGCATAAGTGTTACTTAAAGTTTTTGGTGGGTTTATGCTCACCTAACATTTAACATTCAACATTTACCACTTAAGATTTATGTAGTTAAAAGTGATGTTATTACATACTGAAAGACTCCACATCCTTTATACCACAGAATCTACTGTTCAAATGATGAAGCTTGGTAAAAAATTATTGGTCAATTGTGATTCCTCTTGATGTTATAAGCCGCCAAAAATCTTCATTTTAAACGTTCTTTTTAAATAACCTTCGAAAGGTGTATCGTAGGATCTTGAATTTTTGCACAGCATTGCTTGACCAAGATGCAACTACTGATGGTACTTAAGACATTATCCAAAAAGCGGATGCTTGTTATACAGGGTGGCCCCGATGTTATTTTTCCTTGAACTTTTTTATGTTTGAAAATATTGCTAATTTGCCTATGCAGCCGTATTCCCCTTTGCATTCTAAAACTTTTTTGGCTCTTAAAATTTTTCGAAAAAACTAACCACTCACGAGGAGAATTGAAAAAACCGAAAACATGATCATCGTGATAAACCTACAATTTCAATAAAAATCAAAGTGTACGTTGACACGCATCACATTTCAACTGTTTTTTTGCATTGAAGGTGTTGTCCTACATTTGTGCCCAGAACCATTGCTCACAACTGAAGAAAAAACATTGATGGTAATTTCACTTTTTTATGAGGTAGACTCGTGAGTGGTTAGTTTTTTCGAAAAATGTTAAGAGCCAAAAAAGTTTTAGAATCGAACGGGGAATACCGCCGAATAGGCAAATTGGCAATATTTTCAAACATAAAAAAGTTCAAGTGCAAATAACATCGGGGCCACCTGTATAACAGAGGTCCGCTTTTTGGATAATGTCTTAAGTACCATCAGCAGTTGCTTCTTGGTCTGTAACAACGCTGTGCAAAAATTCAAAATCCTATGATACACCTTTCGAAAGCTATTTAAAAAGAACGTTTAAAAATGAAGATCTTTGGCGGCTTATAACATCAAGAGGAATCACAATTGACCAATAATTTTTGCACCAAGCTTCATCATTTGATCAGTAGATTTTGTGGTATAAAGGACGTGGAGTCTTTCAGACTCACCCTGTAGAAGTACTCTGCAAGTTTACGCATGATTAATGGCCGATTGCACCGTAATTTTTGAGTGTCTCTTAAAGATAAGCGACCCTTAAAGTCACTGGAAACCATTGTTTCAACAAACGTATCTACGTCACTTATCTTTAAGGAACCCTTTAAAATTACGGTGCAATCGGCCATTAAGACTTAACATTTAAGATTTACAGTATTTAGCATTTACGGGATGGCCTTGAAAGATCGTTAACTTGAACTTAAATCTAAAATCTTAAATTTTAGGTGTAATCACATGTGCGCTTGCGTGAAATTGGTGAGATCCGTCAAGCGCCATTTACGTGTCAACTGCTTGACGTTTCATTCCTCCGTGGTGACTGGTTACATTTAGCATTTCAATTTTCAACATAAAAGTCACTGATTTTGATTAAATCTTAAATGGTAAATAAGCATAAACCCATCATACGACCATAAACCTATAGTTCAATGGTGACATATTGACTCACCCTGTATACACTGGCAAACACGAAGTGCGTCTTTATAATTTTCAATCAAATTCCAAAAGATTTTGACAAACCTTGCATAAAATACCGTGAAATGATTCAATCCGATTGAAAACATTAGGATTCAAATAAACCAATTTTGTAGCATCACTCTGCATACAACAAATAAATGAAGAATATAGGTCAGTGAACTCGCTCGGAATTTCGGCCGTTACGAGCTAAAAAAAAACTAGATGGCACAGTATGCGAAAAAACAATTATCGAAACCCAAGGATGATTTGATAAATCCATAAAATGCGATTGATGATTGATGCCTAGCAACCGGAAGTTGTTAAACAGGTAAACGCACGGCCAACTAGACTTCCCGTATCGCCATATTCCCGCGAAACCGTGAAAGTTGACCCAATTCCACGTGGAGGATTGTGGAAAATGGGGACGAGCCGGCGCCCCCCGGGGGCGGCGCCCTCCCCGCCGCCTAGGACGTACCCCTTTTCGTCGCAGTCCAGGTCGGGCACCCGCAACATTTTCATGCGAAGGCAAAGACACCACCGTTATCCTTCGCGAGCGAGCCGGAAACGAAAGCACTGGAAACGCGGAGACCACAATGGCAGCTGCACGACTTCCGTCATGAACGTGATTTCGGCGCCACCGCGCCACGCCAGCAGATAAGAAAAAATGGTGGTGATCATACGTACCCGTACTCGTATTCTTCCATTACAATTTACGACTTCTTACACTAAACTTAAAATTAATTTAAATCTAACGTTAAGAACTATCCTAATTAACAACTACGATAGGAATACACAGACATGACATGACATACCGGAGGGGTAGGGGAGGTAGGAGCCATTTTTAAGCGGGGATGAAATAAATTGATGCGTCAAAGACCGGGGCCAATGATGAGTCCGCATTTTGAAAGCAGCTGTCAACGATCGTTGCGTGCGCACTACCACTTCTCCTACGGGCTTACGATTTCCTGATTTTCACAAATCAACAGCAAATCCACTCAAAATATACAAATAATTCCCTTTTTTAAGTGGCATAAACTCACAGTTAATTCAGTTCATGCTCGTTAGATGGCGCTACCGAATATTACGTCCCTGTGATTCGTTTGTCGAATCCACGTGATAGATAACGCACCATCGCCGCATGGTTGGTTGTCTATAGTAAGGGGTATCGAAAAAAACGAATTTTGGTATATTGTTTTGGAATAGTCAGCAAAACTTACCTTTTATATCCCGAGAAGAAAGTTTATTTAAGGTTTTTCTATAGTTCAACGTCTTCAGCCTTCTGGCGCCCCTCAAATATTAGGTTATTTTGAAATCTCAAGTTAGGCACCAAAATTTTTTTTATTGTTTTTCTATCACTAGTAGCACCTAGTAAACTCGGAGTAGATTTTAAAGATCACCAGGGACTGTTTTTTTTCATCTCTAGTTAAATTTAGCTACCTACTAGATGTCCATTATTGCCATCATTCATCATTACAGGGTGTTCCAACGAAAAGTATCCACCCCAAATATTACATAAACCAAATAAAATATGATAATTCGCTCGGACAGGTCGATTTTCATTTGAAGGGGGACACTTAAATCCATGCTTGGCGAAATTTCAAAACTCACTCCCTAACCCCCACCTACCCCCACTTCAAAATTTTAAATGGCAATCCCCCACTTGTGATACATCATTTGAAAGCTAATTTCATTGCCAATCTAACGTTGCAACAATTTTTGATATTTGTTAAGGTCACTAGATACGCACCGCTTCGCTTCTAAGGTAGCGTCATCCCATTCCGAAAAAAATAGTGCCAGATCTGTAAGAGAGGTCTAGACAAAGACCACAAATCTAGGGATTTCTACGGCTTATGGTTGCCGGTGTCTGTCAATTTGACACCTAATCTGTTTGATGTCTGTTTGACACTGTCAGGATCACATAACCCTGTCACGTGAAATTTTTTTTGCTTGATTTTTAATTTAATAGAGGCATAAATAACACTGAAATTATGTGACGGTGCCCCTTTCTTGTGTTTTGGTCACCGGTCACTTAAGTTGAGGACAGCCTCCACCCTGCAGGGTCAATCGGTTGCCTCGATTGATGCTCCAAGTGCAGGTGCGATTTTCCCACCCCCTTTATTTCCTCAAATAATAAGAAGTTATAAATGTTTTGTGCTGCAGCTTATTACTGGGACGCACCGGCTGTCCGTCCGCTTGTTAACATTAGCACGTGTTAATTAAATTTTCTTGCCGACTCCTGCTAATGTAATCTCGCACCCGGAGACCCATGAAGCTATGGTTGTGAAAAATATAAAACAGTGACTGACCCCTGGAAGTGAGAATATGGCATAAACTATTGAATTGCAACTTATCAAGTAAGAATAAATAGAAATATTTATTTGCTTATGTTTCGTACATTTAAATACCACAAAACATTCATAATTCTCTCCATATATCTAGAGGTGTGGTAATACTGATACTTCCAAGTGCAGATCCTTCTTGAGGCTGTGTTTCTAACCAACAAAGAAGTCACCCTGGCAAAAATGCAGTTACAGAGAAGATGTTTAAGTGGCATGAACATAATCTCATTTTAACATTGTTTACATCACATAAATAAATTCTTCTTTGATCACCCTCAGTTAATATCAGAATCTTATTTCACCGCTCCTGCTTGTTATTATTGGAAATACCTAAAACAGGATACATTTGAGCCGTATAAAAAGTACGTATGTAACCTTACTCTGAGGGGCTTCGAAAAAATGTACGCCTCTTTTTCTGGCCTTTTCGTCGGTCAGTGCAGGACTTTACAGCACATGCGAAACTCATCGTCAAAGAAAACGGAATATTGATGAATAAATTGTAGGTTAAACAAACCAAACAAGTAACTGCTTGACACTTCGCAGACAAAATCGACAACTGTCAATAAATCACTATCCCAGAGGTTTTTCCGTCACGTCACCGTGGGTTACGTCAAACACTACTCATCTCTTTATTTCCATATGTCCATCGCTTACATTGCTGGACCATGGCGCTACCTTAGAACCGAAGCGGTTCGTATCAAGTGACCTTAATATTTGTTCAACTCTAGCGCCCTCTATGGTCAAATTTAAAATTACATTAGGGCCCTTTGTGATACATCATTTGAAAGGGTTTGAAATTCTCTGTAAGCTGATGCAAGAATTTTTGAAATCCACCCACTCGTTCAAAAGTTACATTGAAAGACACGAGCTCCCACATAGCACACGAAATCCTAGGGGTGTCCCATCTATGAATGTATGTCATCGGCCATTCACCGTACAACCATATGATAAATTAGCTAGGATATCTATGTGACTTAGCCTCTAAGTCATCCCCATGAAGTCGTTTTTATGTATGCATGTTTAGAGTCTTTCACCGCGTGTCATCTGGATGACAGGACTGCTAAATTCTTATGTTGTCCTTTGAGAACATCCTGAGGATGTCACTTAACCGATATCAAGAGGACATAGCCCATCTGCCTACATCATGACTAGTAGCGTGGTCTGTCTACCAATAGGAAACAAGCAAGTTCTGCCGCAATCGTCATGAATGTGCTGTACTGTGGCTTTTACTTGAAGTCATGGTGGACAGGTGTTTGTGTTGTCTGCGTAATTATGGTGAATTATTTGATCGTTTTTCTGCTGGAAATAGTTAAGTGGTAGATATACTTTACTATTTTCTTAGTCATAGTACCTAAGCAAAAGGCGAGGCCCCGTAACAATAAGATTTTTATTAATATAGGTTAGGTTATGTGGTAAGGCTTTTTTCCACTTAAGTTTTTCCGAGGGTTTTCTTCCCGGTTTTCCTTTATTGAATTTCTGCGACCTCTATTATTTTTCAGATGACCCTTTATCTACAACCTACTAGAATGCGCCAAAGAGGATCTCCAAAAAGTAGAAGATGCGTTAAGTTATAAATTAATATTGTAGGTACTAAACAATTATGTATAAAACCACCAATCTTCCTGTTCCTTTTGATAATATAATAGTTGTTTGCTAATTTGCTTTACACTTATTCCACATCCAAACAGGATCTGAATTAAAGCGAGTCTTCTTTATCTCTGGCACATATGAAATTATTTGTCGTAGTGTGCGAGAGAGAAAGATTGTTCGCTCTAATTCAGTCTTAAAGTAACAAAATGTGTGAACACCCCTTAACCTCCTAACCTCCTTTATAAGATAGGTAGTCATAGGATGTCCAGAGATGTTATCAGAAGGACATCTTCAAACATATGTCCGAAGTATATTTCTCACTGACGAACGGTGGACGTCAATATTTGTGACATTTGTACGTCCCCGGGACGCCCTACGTACAACTTCCATCTTTAAAAAAGACATACCTAGGACATATGCATCGCTGATACGAAACATACATGGGACATCACGAGGATCACTTTGTGCTGTGTGGGCTAGTTCTGGGCCTAGGAATCCTTCAAGATTAGGCTGTATAACTTTTGAACGAATGGATAGATTTAAAAAATTCTTGCATTAGTTTACAGATAATTTCAGTCACTTTCAAATGATGTATCACAAAGGGCCCTAATGTAATTTAAAATTTGACCAAAGAGGGCGCTAGAGATGAACAAATATAAAACATTGTTACAGGGGTTAGATTGGCAATGAAATTAGCTTTCAAATGATGTATCACAAGTGGGGTGTTGCCATTTAAAATTTTGAAGTGAGGGTAGGTGGGGGTTACGGGGTGAGTTTTGTAATTTCGCCAAGCATAGATTTAAGTGTCCCCCTCCAAATAAAAATCGACCTGTCCGAGCGAATTTTCATATTTCATTTGGTTTACGAAATATTTGGGGTGGATACTTTTCATTGGAACATCCTGTATATAAAGTCTCGTCGCATATTAACGACAGCGGGGGTTGTGTGTCTGAAGCTTTTTTTCTGTTGGTTTGTAAACGGGATTTCAGTTCTGTCAAAATTCCATTGTTACTGTTTATTATTGACACTGACATGTGAGTGACGGGAGTTTTGACGGATGTGAAATCCCGTTTACAAACCAACAGAAAAAAAGCCTGAGACACACAACCCCCGCTTTCGTTAATATGCGACGAGACTATAGTTTCAAAGACAATTAACTCTAATCAATCAAGTTGTTGGTGCATGCTTGACAGAACATGAAAGTACTGGTGGACGTCTAAAGTTCAAACGTTGTATTTTTGTGCGTTTTTTAGTCTTCGAAGGCGCACCAAATGTAGGGCAAATATTGCCTTTAAAAAACTCTTATTAACCAGAAAAAGAAGCACAGAAACTCGAATAAAAAACTCAGGAAAATATAAAAATTGAACTTTCGACACCAACCCGAGCACCAACCGCGGTACTTTATACTGTCAGAATCTGTCATGCATGCACCAGCAATTTGATTGATAAGAGTTAAATAATTGATGTATGAAACACAATTGATGTCTTTGTGACGTTTGTGACTAAGTTATGGTAATGGACATATCTAGTAGGTAGCTAAATTTAACTACTTAGAGTCCTTAGAGATGAAAAAAATCTCGGAGACAGTAGAAACTTCTACTTTTTCACAGAATAAGGGTTTTTAGTATAAGAAGGTCTTTTTCTAATCGTGACGTCGGCTAGCGCACTACGACGTAATTATGGTGCTTGAGCTCAGGCAATGGCTCAGGTGATACGTTTCCTATTGCGTGCTAACTTGCGTGTCTGTAACAATTTATCTCTCTTTTCGGCCACCCCTGCAGGCGCACTATGCGCAAAAGCCACGCGCACATCTTCCGTCTTTTTATACTAAAAACCCTTATTTGTAAATGTAGCATTTAACTTTAACCCAGGTCGGGCGTGCGCCCGGCACTGATTTACTATAATAATAATAATAATAATAATAAGATTTATTGATGCAACAACTGAGTAAACAGTAACACATAAGTCAATACATTTTAATAACATCTATATCTGCTTGCACAATTGAGTTAAATCACAGTCAAAATAATCACTAATAGAATATATACAATTGTATATTAGAAAAGACTTGAGTTCTTTGCAAAAAATCCTACAAGGGAGCTTCCGAAATTCTGTCGGAAGAACATTGTAAAACTTTACGCAGAAGTACCTAGTGCCCGTTTGTGTTCGGGTTAGTCTAAGTGCAGTGTTGTTAAGTAACTAGAAACAAGTATCTAGATACAGTAGCTAGATACATTTGATGTATCTAGATACGTATCTAGATACATTTATCGTAACAGTATCTTATCTGTATCTAGATACATTTTTTATAGTATCTTGTATCTAAGACATTTCATAGATACTTAGATACACAATATCCTAACTCGCATTTTAATAATAGAGAATTATACTGAGACAAAACATACATTATTTAATGAATATTTGTCGTTAAAGTTGCAAAAATCGTAGGTTGCGCGAAAACAGATCGGCCTCTACATCATGCTTACGTCAACTCTCAAACTCAACCGATTGGATGTCATCATGGCAACGCCGTCAATTTAAACGCAATACCTACTATGCTGCAATTTCATTGGTCTTGCCCGAGTTGATAGGTGACGTAAACTGTTAGGGAAGGGAGGTGCAAATTCTAGAGCTTTTTGAACGGTTTTCATTTGTCTATCGTTTTTCTTGCTTTCTGCAACGTTTTCGCAAAAACAAAAAAATACGACCAAATTTTCTAAATTCAAACTGTTGATTGGGAAGATTTAATATTTTGAGTATAATAGTCTATTGACAAACTTAACCTCGAACCAACGACAACTTTAAAATGTGAGATGTTTTTTTCTCGGTTATATAAGCCTCAAAAATGCAGATGTTTGGTTTCTTCTACCTCGCAAATAATCAATATCTTTGTGTTAAGAAGTCCTTTCCGGCGGCATCCTAAACAGGTATAGAAACACAAAGGGATACTCTATTCGAAGAAGCTGGGTTTTCCCCAAAATACCGATACCGAAACCGAACTAATGAGTTTGTAATTGCACCTAGATTCATTTGCTTTACTGTTTCTTGATACCCGTATCGTACCCGAGCTTTAGCAGACCCCATTTTACAATTTTTTAAATAAAAACCTTCGCGTTGTTTGCGTCATTCTGTTTATTCTGATGGGTATGAAATGGTCAGGCGGATTAGCGTTTCTCTAGTAATTGCCTGCATTCTGCATCCTAATACCAAACAGGTATATTCATACTTGCCCTAAATGATTTTTTTTGTTTATTATTAATAATAACTAAAATATAGAAAATCAGAACCGGTAGGTACTAGATATAATATCAAATATTTCAGCGACTATTATTTCTATTAAAAAAAACAACATAAAGGTTGTTCTTTTTTAATTTTTTTAGTTCAGATGTATCTGAAATGTATCTATATATATCTAGATACTTATTGCAAGTATCTGTATCTGTATCTAGATACTGATGAAAAAAATGTATCTACCTAGTATCTAGATACTCCGTCCGAAAAGTATCTGTATCTGTATCTAGATACTTCAAAAAATGTATCTTTAACAACACTGTCTAAGTGGGAGTAAAGAAATATTGTCCCTGTTACGTGTGTCGTGGGTATGGAGCTCAGATGTCAGATTGAATTTACTTAAGTTATTTCTTATGTACTTCAAGCAATGATAAATATACAAAGCTGTTAATGTTAAAATTTTATGTTTAATAAAATACTCTTTGCAATCAGCTCGATAGGGTAGATTAAAGATTGCTCTAATTGCTTTTCGTTGAAGTGAAAAAATTCTGTGCCTACATGACGAATGACCCCAATGGAGGATCCCGTACGTCATCCTTGTCTGAAAAAGAGAATAGTATGCCATCATCAACACATTAAGTGATACACATCCAGATAACTGCCTTAGAATATATACGTTCTTTGTTAGTTTTTTTGCTAGTGCTTCGCCCTGGGAATCCCACAATAGTCCCTCATCAATAGTGACGCCTAGGAAGTTTACCGAGCTATCTCTATAAATTTCTGCATCCGCCGAAGATCTATTTTTTAGAGTAAATAGCACTACGCTAGTCTTATCCTTATTTACGCTTAGGCGATTCGTATTCAACCACTCGAAGGCCCTCGACTGTGATTTTTCTTGCTCCCTGTCTACCTCACCCAATTCCGAGCCCCTGCTAATAATCGTTGTGTCATCAGCATATAGTATGACTTTAGAATCAGTGATGAAAGAGGGCAAATCATTTATGAAGATTAAAAAGAGCAAGGGGCCCAGAATGGATCCCTGAGGCACCCCAAAAGTTACTGGAAGTGGGGCCGACGCCTCATTGTTGACCGATACCTGTTGTTCCCGGTTAGTTAAGTACGACTGTAGCATCTTTATACTACAAGGATGCAAATTATACATATATAGTTTTCTGACTAGTATTTCTGAGTCGACACAGTCAAAGGCCTTCGAGAGGTCCAGAAAAGATACAGCAGAATACGAACTACCATCAAAACTATCACATATGGAATCGACTAGCTCAGTTATTGCATCAATTGTGCCAATGCCCTTTCTGAAGCCAAATTGCTCAGTGTTGATAAATTTATGTTTTTCTAAGTAGTCACTAAGCTGTGCTAACAATATCTTCTCTAGGATTTTAGAGATAAATGGCAGTATAGATATAGGTCGGTAATTGTTAACACTATGTGGGTCACCTTTTTTCAAAATTGGTATAATTAATGCCCTTTTCAGGCAGTCCGGAAATATGCTCATCTCAATGCATTTATTTATGAGCTTCGTCAGTGGACCCAGAATTACTTCTGTGATGGCCTTAATTATTTCAGCATTGAGGCCATAACAGTCTTTACATTTTTTGTTTTTTAAGTTTCTAATGGTTTCCCGCACGTGGACACTAGATACTTCTCTAAAACCAAAATACTCAACTGTACTATTACAACCGACATCACATTGATTGGAACACATTAAAAAAATTGGATCAGAATTTGATACCGGCAGTTCATTTATCATGCTGCTGGCTATATTAGCAAAGAATGCATTAAAGTCATCTAACATAATGTTCACACTATTTATCTTACAGTCATTTGTTTTACAATTTGGTTTAATTATAGACCATATGGCCTTTACATTGTTGGGATTCTGCCTGATGTAGCAGTCATTAGCTTTAATTTTAGCATCCTTGATAGCCAGCCTGTAACGCTGCCGCATGGAGTTTCTAGCTAGTTTGAGTTCCTCACTGTTTGTAGCCCGATACAGTTCATTTAGATATTGTAGTTTGTCTTTTAGTACTTTCAGATTCGCATCAAACCATTTCGCTGGTTTCTTTGAATTTGATTTTACAGTTTTCTCGGGAAAGCATCGAGTCGCATAGTGTTCGATTACATTTATGAATTGTAGAAAGGAAATTTGAATATCGGTGTTGTTAACGTCTATTATGGATTCCCAATCAATTGTCTCTAGATGTTTAAATAACTGAAATTTACCAATATCTGTTATAGGCCTAATTATTTTCGAGCAGTTATTACTTTCTGGTACATATACAAGTGACTCAGTTTTAGCACAATACCAGTATGATCTGATAGTAACAAGTCTAGGGGGGCTACCTCATACGATTCTATGTTTGTAAAAACGTTATCGATACAATTTTGTCCTCTTGTATTGAAATACTATGATCTCAAGTACAAATGTTTTTCACTTCTAAAATGACATTTTTCGAAAAAATGGCACTAAGGTTTTCGATCCGGCAATGCAACAGCTATCGAATTCGATAATGATAATATGCCCTTTTGCTAAGAAAAACTCAAAAAGGGGCCTTTTTGTCCTTAAAATGGAAATTTTCGAAAAAATTGCACTAAGGTTTTTGATCCGGCAATATAACAGCTGTCAAATCCGATAGTAAGAATATGCCTTTTTGTAAGATAAATTGAAACAAGGGGCCTTTTGCCACTAAAATGACATTTTTCGAAAAAATGGCACTAAGGTTCTCGGCTTGAAAAAAAATCAGTTATCAAATCCGGTAATAAAAATATACAGTTATATGCATAGGTTTTTTTTCACGGCACCATTTTTTGGTCAAAAGGGCACAAGTGTGAATACATTTCTAGAAGCAGAATTTGAAGAGCATTCATATGGTAACGCGAAAAATGATGGTTTGCATTTAAATTTTTAAAGTTGATGTTCCAAAAAGGCACTTTCCGTGTGAACCGATGTGGCCCAGATTCTAATCAACAACTACAAATCCCCCACTGAATATGTGTGCCAAATTTCCTCTCGATACGTTCAGTAGTTTGAGCTGCAGCGTGATCACAGACAGACAGACAGACACACAGACAGACATTTTTTCAAAATCCACTTTTTTGGGTTTCCAGGACCCTGAAACGTAAAGATTTCATGTTTTTGGCGATTCGATTTTTTTGAATTTTCCGATCGATTCCAGTAATAGTACGGACGCTCTTGGGAAAATCGGGGGGTTACCCTGCACTTTATGATTAAGGGCTGGCACTTTGCACACTTCTTACGTAGATGCCAAAGATCACTTTTTGAAGTGTTGCCAAGTTTGAAGTCTATGCGGCCACTCGCTTTGGCGGGTTGCCTATCTCTATTAGGCGTACTTTCCCGAATCGCCTATTTAGCCAGCTTTTTCGCTATCAAGACTCTTCCACGGGTCACCCAATCTCCATGTACCAAATTTCAACCAAATCGGTTCAGTACTTTGGGCTATAATGTATTTTTAATGTTGTTACAAAATTTCGATTTTTTTATCCAAAGGGCACTAAATGCGAATACATTTTGTATTATTCAAAACCGGAATTTGAAGACCTTTCTGAAGGTGACCATAAAATTTTCAAAAACTTGTTAAGATCGTAAAATGAGAATATGTTTAGATTTGAAAATTGATGTGCCAAAACGGCACTTTCCGTGTGTCGATTGCCTCCAAATTTTTTTCGGCTATAATACGGGTAATACAATCTCCAAATTTCAGCTAAATCGGTCCTGAGGTTTCGGCTGTATCGCGTTTTTAAGGTATGTTAAAAAATCGCGAATATTTGAAGTTTTGTCAAAAAGGCACTAATAGTGAATACATCTTCAGAAGCAGAATTTGAAGGCCTTTATTATGGTGACGTGAAAAATGGGGGTTTGCATTTTAAATTAAAGTTTCGAGAAGTACGCCCCGGAGATAGGCAACCTGCCACAGCAAGTGGCCGCATAGGCTTAAAACTTGGCAACACCTCAAAAAGTGATCTTTGGCATCTAGGTAAGAAGTGCGCAAAGTACCAGCCCTTAATCATTAAGTGCAGGGTACAACCCAAGAGCGTCCCTGCTATAACTGCTTTGCGAGCGTAGAAGTTAAAAAGGGCCCTTAGTAATTTTTAAAATCTACTCCGAGCCTACTAGTGATAATAACTCAAAAACAGGTGAAAATAACTATCATGTTTGCATTACAAAAATATTCGCTTATAAATTCTACCATTACTGCATTACACTAGCCAAAAATATACAGGGTGTTCTATTTGAAAAAGTTGAGAAAAACAACTTCAGAGTTCTCAAATTTTGAAAATTCGAAAATTTCGAACGCCCTGTACATAGGATGACAACTAAAATTAGATCAGAGCTTCCTTCGGGCCTCTACAACAAGGTCCTCATCTTATTTTCTTACAAAAACAGCATCTGCGTAAATGGCGAATTTTTAAGCGGAGTGATACGTTAAACTGCGATTTTTTCAAAAATAATTTTTTTCTTGCCAACCAAAGATTCAAGAGTCGTAACTTTTTCATAACGAATAACGACTATTAAAGGGATTGTAAATATCCTAAAATAAATTCAATTTAAAAAAAATCGTCTTTGACTTGTCAAAATTTTTTAAAACACCCTGTATGATCAAAAATATTTTACTGTTTAAGTTTAAGTACCACCAACTTGAGCGAGATTCCTTATTTGGATGGTTTAGGGCGTTATGGAAGCCCGACGCAGTGTTGCAACACCCTGTATATTAACATACAATTAATAAATATGGAGCGATAATACTGGATCAGTGGGTTATTATAAGCCGGAAACATAAATCTTGCGCGATTTCTTTAGAGTAAGTAGAAAATTTTATTTCAAAAAAGAGATCAAAATATGCACATTTTTGCTCTATCATGCCAAAATATGCATATTTGTACTCTATCATGAGAAAGATATGCACATTTATATGCTCTACTATTCCAAAATATATGGAACAAATACGCATACCTACGCAGTTAAACTAAATATAGGTAGGCAAAATAAACAAAATCAAGTTACGTTTTTTGGACGTACAAATTTACGTAATACCATGTAATACCAAATACCTACTCATACATGTTTTTGCCAACAAAATATACTCATAAATAAAAAACACGCAGATATGCTTTTGCCCAGCCCTACTCCTGATAAAGGTGAGTTTTGACTTCGGGAATAGGTGGATTTCCATTTTTGACAGACTGACAGTTGACAGTCTGCTCGTAGGATAAACAAACGGATTTCTGCATAGTTGGCTGTGTAGTTTCGGAGGTAATTTTATCGACTTTTTGGTGAAAGAAAATCATTTCTTAGGGGTTTGAGCTAATGCTAAGACTCTTCTTTTGTGATTATGAACATACGTTTTATAGGTTTTGTGCGGTAGGTACTAATTATTAATAATTACAGGAATTTCGTACCTTACACATAAAACGATGTCCACTGATATCAGAAGAACCCTGGCAATAGCTCAAACCCCACTAAAACGATCCTCTTCCACCAAAAAGTTGATAAAATTACCTTCGAAACTCCACAGCAGCTATGGAGAAATCCGTTTGTTTATCCTACGAGCAGACTGTCAACTGTGAGTCTGTCAAAAATGGAAATCACCTATTGTCGGCGATTGGTCAACTTTTGAAAATTTTCAAACATTTTCAAAAGTTGATCGCGGATATGATTTGATGTATAAAATTTTGAAAACGTTTGAAAATTTTCACTTTTACAGTTCAAAAAGCCTTAACAAACCTAAAGACCGTGCTAGCCTTAGCCACACCGTTCTAGAGTTGTGCTTGAAATGTCAAATTTGATTCTAGTGTCACTGCCATATTGGACTAGCGCTTGCGCATTTTGTACGGCCAAACTCCGGAAACTGACGTCGCGGCTGCCGGACTAATCCTGACCAATGTAGTTTGCATCATAGAGGCAGAGGCTTCCATTCCATTAATTTGAAACCTGTCAAATTTAGTTACACGTATTCCTATGATTCCAATAATTAACCAATCCCAGGATTCAGATTCACTCAAATTAACCCTGAATTTAGTAAATCCATACATCCTCTCTTTAAGGAGAAATCTACATCTAGTATAGTTCCCGCTCACGAGATGGCGCCACCATCACGCCAAATGTCGACCTGAAGCTGTCAAGCGTCAAATTCAAGGGGAATTAAATTTAGTTACACGTATTCCTAGGATTCCAATAATTAACCAATCCCAGGATTAGGATTCACTCAAATTAACCGTGAATTTAATTGATCCAGACATCTTTAAGGAGAAATCTACATCTAGTATATTTTCCGCTCACGAGATGGCGCCACCATCACGCCAAATGTCGACCTAAACTTGTCAAGCGTCAAATTCAAGGGGGCGACATTTTGACGTTTGACAGTTGTTTGTTTGAATCTTGTTTGTTTGTATTTGCATTCAATTCGAGGGTAGTTCTGTGTTAAAAAAACTAAATGTGTGACTGATTTAATTCCTTGCAGGTGATGACGTTGTGTGCCCCCTCGAGTTATGAGCGACACAGATGATACTGAAGAGCTGTTGACAACCCCCCCGGACATCTACCTGACCGAACCCGCAGTAGAGTACCCTTACTACAATATCGTGGACTCTCTAATTAACCAAGTGGATCGACTTGAAAACCAGGTCTCGGATCTGTCAATCAGTATGGAGAGGGTGTACCCCGGTAGCAGTCATACCACCCCGCAGAAGCCTAGAACTAAGTTTACCCTGTCTTCCCTGCCCAACAGCCCCAATCTCAAATCAGAGATCAACCCCAAGCTGGGGGATATTGATAGATTTTTATCCAACGTGAAGCTGATTAAGAGGCTGAATGCAGTCAGGAATCTCGAGCCAGAGTTTAGGGGTGAAAAGCCTTTTGTTAAGGAGAAGACATGGCAGGGCGGAGAGTATGATGGGAGTGTTCCTGATTTAGGTTTCGGCATGAAGAAAGATATGTACTCAACTTCGCTGTCTGCTGATAAAGTCGATAGTGATAGTGGTTCGGAAAGTACGCAACTGACTAACAAGGGGGCTTATGATTTGGGGTTATTGAGCCTGTCGGAGATATGGGGATCTTGTAATACAGATGATAGTCCCTCGAAATTCAAGCAGAAGTTGCAAGAGGAACGAATGAGGAGACAGGTAGGTCCTTGTCTACTTTTACTAGAAAATATGAGAAGTTACTAGTAAAGTAAAAGTTAGGTTAGCAAAATTATATGTATGTTATCGATTTCTGTATTCCAAAACCGTCAAGATTAGTACTGAATTTCAGTGGCGGCGTGTCAGTAAGATATTTCAGATGTTTATCAATACAATTTGTGGTTTTGTTTTGTATAGCACGCCACTGGCACTCTCATAATCTAGGGAAAACAACAAAATACCTACACTTTAGTGCTTCAACTTAGAGTGGATGGGCAGTACCTGCTGTATGTTACAAATTTCCAGTGGTATAATTGGAAAAATAATCAAATTTGATTGGGATCAATCGTTTTGTTTTTCATTTTATTCATATTATAAGTAATTTCACTTTAAAAAGCAATTTTTCAAAAATTGATGACGTATGCGGTGACGATCTCACCTTTTTATACAAATTCTTGGTGCAAGAAAGCACATGGGTCTATTGAATAAACGGTAACTGAGCTTTTGTTTATAGTTCTATCCTTATCTTACGCCAGAGGAACTTGTATTTCTGTCACATTTGTACATGTACACATTTATCTGAGGAGTAACAGTAACATAGTTGGTGTTTCGCTAAATTATACGATATTTTCATTTTGATTTATAACATTTTTGGGGGTGAATGTATGTACTCGATTACGAAACAAACAAAATTTTTTGAGAGACAGTGAAATGAACGATTACTGTTACGCGCTTAAAATGGGCAGATAGTAAGCAAATTGTAAGTAAACACAGTAATAATGAGATTTATAAATAATATAGTCCTTTTAAAATTAGATTCAGAAGTAAGAAATCATGAAGAAATCTCGCAGCACTGTAACTTTTTTTAAGTTGGCTATTCTGTCAACTACTGTCACGTTATTGTAAAAAATCATTTAAATTTACTGCCATGATTTCGCTTTCGCAATGAATAATTAGGAAACGAAACATTTATTGACTAATAAATTAATGGTCAGTATGAGTAAACGGTAAGAAAGCTCTCGCTAACAGTTCTATCCTTCTCTCGTGCACGAAAAACTTATATTTACATCCTTTATTAATGCAAGTATGAGCATCTTGTAACACTTTATTCATACCAGCCAAAGTGTTACAAGATGCTCATACTCCCATTAATAAAGGATGCAAATATAAGTTCTTCGTGCACGGGAAAAGGATAGAACTATAAGCAAAAGCTTTGTTACCGTTTATTCATACCGGCCAATATCTCGAGAACGAGTTCAGTAACCTTTGATGAAAATCATACCAAATTGTTCCTCAGTATTCATTCTATACACATAAAAATTAACAAAGCAATGGTACCATTTTTTCTAAACTTTTTCTGTCAATATAATCGAAATTGTGGTAAGTTTCCATTATTTTGCATGTTAAATTTTCTTGAATTGAAACTTTTAAACGGGCTTGTGAACCAATTCCAAATTTAAACGAGGGCTTTAGAATAATGATAAGAATAATCTGTGAAATTTTCATTAACTTGGTATCATTTTTGCTTCCCTCCAATCCTTGATTTTCAGTTGCAATAGAATTTATAAGTACCAAAAAAATGTATTTAAATAAAACCGAGAAAAACTAACATCACGTGAGAATGTTTGAACTAGATGCTCCATTCTTCTAGTCCGTTGCGTGTGTTACGCTGCGCTGGAGTGCATTTTAAGAGTAAGTACATATTACGACGTACGGCTAAATGAGGAAAGTTCCACAATTTAATTGAGTATTTCACCATTAAGGTCTGAAACAGTTATTTAGACAATATTTTATTTTCTTGGAGATCCAATTAGATTTACACTTTTACCACCACGCGTTCCACACTGAAACTAGCAGTGCTCTAATGTTTTTGGGATATTGTAGATTATTACACACGAAAGGCTACAAAACTAACAGGAGCATGCGTAGTGGCACTTCTGGGCTCCCAAAATGCAACTAAGCATGCTCCTAACAATTTTTGATAGTTGTCGTCAGTCCAAGGGTTGCCAATTTTGGTGCTTGCTTAATGCACTAGAACTGGTGCTTTTGCGAGCTATTTGTTAGTCGTTATTTGTCATTCTTGTGTCACAGCAAAATGTCAGAACTGACAGAGCCGATAATACAGCCGGACTGTTTTACCTACTGTATAGACTGACTCCCTTCATACACTAGAGATTTATTGAAATCATCAATGCCTATACTGTAAGGTCAAAATTTTAACGTATGTCCGCATCAGTCGTACCAACAGTAAAAATGCGAATTATATCATTACACCCAGAAGAGATACATCATTTAAAACGTGACGCATTGTTACCAGTTTGAAATTTTGATAAATCATGTAGTGGTACGTTTTATAAAATCGTTTTGCAGTATTGAAGTGTTGCCAACTTAACCAAGTACACAACTATTGAAGGCATTTTACATACATAACCGCATACTAACCGCTGTCGACGTAAATCGTTGTACAAGTTTTTTTCCAACAATGTTACAAATTGGAAGCTTCGAATTCCCCCAACCTTTCAATCCAACCACAAAATCTCCCCGATTGAAACGTCCCGGTAAATTCCAAGTTTCCCTAGTAAATGTGAATCATCCCCTAAAAACTCGTTGATTTAGGCCCACGGATCGGGGCGAATCATGTTTCTGTCGTTCCAGCACTGCGAGCACGCCATCAAAGACCTCCAACATCGCGTCCTCGAGTTGCAGGAAAAAGTGTCAGTCGCCATTCGAGTGGACGAAGCCAAGGACAAGGCCCTCGTACGTATCCACGATTCGTGGGAAAAGGCCGGATCCAGGCTGCTCGATTCCGAAAACGAACGGGAGAGATTGGAAAAGGAGGTGAATTTTTTGAAAAGGAAATCGGAGGAAGAGCAGGAAACAGCCGCAAAGGTAATGTTGATTTCGGGCTTCGTTTGCATTTCTCACGGGTTTGATTAGAAAATCGCACATTTCGAATCGGAAAGTTCGAAAGCTTTGCAAATGGTGAGAGGTATGCAAGACAAGGTTTTGAGTTTGGAGAAGAGGTACGAGGAAGCCTCGAACGAGCTGAAGTTAGCCGAGACTAACTCCGAGGAGTTTCAGAAAAAATATATGACGGAGATTGACAAAAACAAGCAGTATCCTGAGATTATCGCGCAAAAGGAGTTGGAGTTGAAGGAGGTGAGGGTGGGTTAGATCCCTTGGGGTACTTCACGGTTTTTTTAGTGTAAAAGTATATTGGCTGAAGCGAGAGAAGAAGTAAGTCTGAGTAAGAAAGCGGTGGAAATATGTCAATCTGAACTCTTGAAGCTGAAGAATGAAAACGAATCTTTATCTCTGAAGCTCGAGGAAGAGAGAGCTTCTTCGAAGAGACTGATGGAGGATTTCACCCTTCAGAAAAAGTCTTTGAAGAATCTTCAGGAGGAACTGGCAAAGTCGCGTGAACAACTCGACAGTAGCAAATTAGAATTGAAGAATTTCTATCAAGGACAAGTGGAGATTTTGGTTGAAAACAAAATGAAGGATTTCCAGAAGCAGTTGGACGATGCGGAGAACTCCCTGAAGCAAGATTTGGGGAAGAAGGAGATGACAATTGCAAGAACGGCCGCAACTCACATCCAGCAGATTTCGGAGAAGTGAGTATCGATTTTTTGAGTTTTGTTTAATCCCCTTAGGCATTCCCTGGAGGTAAAATTGTTGGAAGAAAAACACCGGGAGGAGTGTCGTCTCTACAAAGTTCAACTCTCTCAACTCCAACACGAGGCTGAAGAATCTCGTTCGAGGGCGAAACGTCAGCAGGAGAAACAGGCGTACATAGAGAGGCAATTGCATAAATTCATGGAGAGTTTAAAACGGGACCACGTTAACAGTTTGGACGAATTGAATTCGTTCAGGTCGAGATCTTTCACGAATTTGCAAGAGTTGTTGGATTTTAAAGAGGATAAAGATGATGAGCCGGAAAAAGCTAGTTCGCGTTTAACGTACAGCTTAGACGAAACTCCGTTGAGTGGTAGGGACAAGGGTGGGAAACGTAGGGAGAATCAAATGCTTCAAGAGACTATACAGATGGTATGGCAGGTTGTAGTGTATGGGTGTAACTTTTTTTTTGCAGCTGTTGGATAAGAAACCGCAAAAAGAGGGTAAGATGTTGCCCGGGACTGAACAGGTGATTTCTGTTTGTTTAAGATTGATTGATGGAATTTTTTCGTTTTCAGAAAGGGAGGAGGAAATGCAAACCGCCCTGAAGTTTATAACTTTATTTTTATATACTAAAATTATAAGATTTTTATAGAATAAATGGTATAATCACAAGTCTACTAATAGTTACAAAGCCTAACGGAGATTCTAGAAAGGTATAATTACTGTTTGAACGATTTAACATCCTTAACAACAACAAACAACTTGTCTTCTCTGCGCTCTGTTCGAAAACATAGCCTTAAATCTTGACACGTAAATGAAGCAATATTTGATTTTACGACATTCACTACATTGGTGACATTTACTTCGTCGCAATTTACATATGTCGCAAAATGGTCGTAAACGTAGCAAAGGTAGCAAATTCTAGGTAAGTGTCAACACTTAAGGTTATGTTTCCGTACAGAGCGTGCAGAACAGACAAGTTGTTGCTATTAAGGATGTTAAATCGTTGAAACAGTAATGATTAGCGTTTCAAAGTTAAATAAGTATAAATTAAACTTAAAACAACCAAAGTTATGGTGCATTGAAGAAAACTTTTAGTTTATGTAGCAAATGTAACAAAGTTGATACAAGTTCGCAATGTCGCAAATTACATTTGCTACCGTCGTAAATTGCATTTGCTACCGTCGTAAATTGAGTCGCAAATGTACAATTTGGGACGGCCCCAACCCTGCACTTACCTAAAATTTGCTACATTTGCGACACATTTCAATTGTAGTACATGTCGTAAAATCAAATATTGCGACATTTATCCACCCCGTTTGCGACATGGCGAATTTCTATCAACTTTGCTACATTTGCCACATAACCTAAAAGGTTTCTTCTCCGCACCATAACTTTGGTTGTTTCAAGTTTAATTTATACTTAATTAGGCTTTGAAACACTAATAATTGCTAACACAACAAACAACTTGTCTTCTCTGCGCTCTGTACCAACTCTGTACGAAAACATAACCTTTAAATTTTGACACTTACTTAAAATTTGCTACATTTGTTGCATTTGCGATCACTACAAGATTTATTTCAATTGCGACGTGGTAAATATCACAAATGTAGTAAATGTCGTGAAATCAAATATTGCTAGAGAGGGGCATAGACAGATATATTTCCATTCTTTACAATGGTGCGTTTGTTCGACTAGAAAGAGCAGTTCATTTCTCTTTCGAATTATAATGGTTCTAGAACTTTCCACGAACTCTAGTCAATCGAAATTTACAATTTTAATAGTCTGAAGATCAGTGTTCCAGAAAGAAACACTTTAAGAGGTTCTAGAAGACTTGAAAATTCTAGTGTCTTACAGAACAAAGTGCGACACTTGTTTAGATATGAAGTCTTATACACAATTTAACTGTATTTGAATATGTTGGCTTATGGCTTTATAAGAACCATAAATTCATGCTAAAATGTGGGACATATAGAAGTTCAGCTTAGGGGACAAATGTGAAAAATTTACCTCAAGAAGTAAACATAAAAAGGTTTCTGCGCACTATATGCTTAAAGAAAATCAGTCGCAAATGTAGCAAATTTTAGGTAAGTGTCAAAATTTAAGGTTATGTTTTTGTAAAAAAAACAGCGCAGAGAAGAAAAGTTGTTTGTTGGTGTTAAGGATGTTAAATCGTTCAAATTATGATTATTATCTAATATTTCAAAGTTAATTAAGTGTAAATTAAGCTTAAAACAACCAAAGTTATGGTGCAGAGAAGAAGCCTTTTAGGTTATGTGGCAAATGTAGCAAAGTTGATACAAATTCACAATGTCGCAAATTGAGTCGCAAATGTATAAATAATTTGCGACGGTGCTTTTGCGACAGATTATTTTGTAGGGTAACAAAATCAGAAAAATCCGATGTGGTTTTAAAATATTTCACAATAGAGTATTATACTAATTAAACCAATGTGTCAAAAATGGGTGGATATGATAGTACTCAATTTGGTATGAAACTTAGCGACGCTATTTGTTGCAAAATAATTATTGTGTAATAAATATTAGTAGTCAAATTATTGAGTCATCGGTCGATAAATACAATGGAATTTCCGTTCCACGGCGGCATGGCGCATCTGCTGGGAAGAATCGAACCCATTAGGATTTTTTTCCACAGAGATAGGTATGCTTTACGATGCTCCATATATTATGTAGAATCTGAAACCGTAATATGAGGTTTCCGGTCGCAGATATTTCATACTTACATAATTATTGACCGTGATATTTAGAAAATTTATTCGCACGTAATTATCGTAATAAATAAATTTTCCGCACGCTGGGATTCCTGTTTCGATCGACAATAGATCGGCGTCTGCGACGATTACGGAAGCTGTCGTAGACGGGTATTCGTTGGCCCTAAAAGGAGTCTGCAGCAATGATTCGCAGAAGACAACAGAGTGCAAGTTTTTGTCGGCGGCTCTGGAAAGGGCAAGTGTTAGGAAAGTGTCTTGCCACCATGCTTTACGGCCATTTCTAAAATCCTCAGAAAAATATGTTTCAAAAATTGTTATGGACGAAGTCTCCCTAAAGTACATATTTCAGATAAGTAGGTGCCTACCTACCTAGGAAATCAACAATAAGTTGAGACTTGAGAGAATGACGCCAATTTCGACCAATAATTATTAAGCAGATTTTCGAGTTGCAACCCCTAATTTCCACCCCATCTGTTAGATTTTACGAAAAACGCATCCCCCGCAAGATTTCACCGATTTATGTGAGTAGGTACGTTGAGTTTCCAACAGCTGCGTGTAACCCTTGCGAAGTTATCATATTTTTTGCAGTTTTCATCCCCTAAATTTCATCCCCCGAAATTAGTACCCCTTCACCTTGAACAGACTTGAGGGTCGAACGTGCATACCAAGTTTCAGCAAGATACCTCCACTAGTTATCGAGTTATTGCAATTAATAGTTTTTCTGGTTTTCACCCCTAACTCCCACCCCCGTGGTCCGATATGGCCCAAAAGCAATCCCCGCCTTACTTTTCGGGAGACGAAGCTGCCTATCAAGTTTCAGCTCGATATCTCAATCCGACCTCAAGTAATGCGACAATTTATTTCGTATATGCCAGATTTTTCGCTATTCCCTACTTTATCTTTCGGGTTGCCTAGAAGGTTTTTTGCAATTTTCAACTAAAATGTCAAGTTTTTAGTTGCACCAGATTTAAGCCACAATTTTCAAAAAATCGACATTCGCAAAATGTCAAGAAATAATTTAAACGATGACATTTTTACATCATTCGTTACCACGGATTCGGAATTCTCGGTTTGGCTTTGTTTCACGTAATAGAAATGTAAAAAAAAATGGGCAGCTACGGAAGCGGCTGGAACCTCCCCACTTGGTGAATGATCCAATCCTATCACTAATATCACTTAAATTTTACTATTTAGGTACTATGCCTAAGTTTTACTCCACCAAACCAAATGTGTTTTCTGTGAGTTTTCTGAATTTTACGATCTTTTGCCAAAAGGGCATTAAGGTTGAGTACAATTTTGAAAACAAAATTTGAAGACTTTTCATGTGCTGATAGAGAAAATAGGAGTTCATTATTCAAATTTCAAAGTTGATATGCCAAAATGGCACTTGCCGCCCTCGGATTGCCACCAGAATTAAATCAGCTCTTCGGCGGGTGACAGTATCTCTACCTACCAAATTTCAGCCAAATCGATCCAGCAGTTTGGGCTGTAGCGTGTTATTTAATGTTTCTTCAATACTTCGAATTTTTCGATTTTATGCCTAAAAGGCGCTAAGTGTGGGGTGGGTACACTTTCAGATACAGAATTTCAAGACCTTTCATGCGCTGTTAAGAAAAATTAGTGTTCATCAGTCAAATTTCTTAGTTTACATGCCTAAAAGGCACTTGGCATCTTCGGATTCGCAACAAAATTAACTGGGCTCACCAGAAGGCCAACACTAACCTGCATACCAAATTTCACTAAAATCCGTTCGGTAGTTTCCGAGAAATGTACGTACGTACATACACACAGACATTTTTTAAAAACCACTTTTTCGTGATCCTGAGACCTTGAAAGGTAAAGATCTGGTGTTATCTCAATTTCGAATTTTGGACTGATTGCAGTAACCTCCCATTTTTATATTGGTTGTGGGGAGGTTAAAATTGTGAAAATTTTGAATCAAATTTTATTAATTTTAATGGAAAATTGCAAAAAATAGTTATATACAACACGAGCGAAATAAGTGTTTTTTTCACACGTTTACACATTTACGACTAGTGAAAAAAACACTTTCATTTTGCCACTTATTGTATAAATATCTATTTTGCAATTTTCAACTAAAATGTCAAGTTTTTAGTTGCCACTTTGACAATCGAAACAGCCTTCTTTTTTTCATTCTTTTTAACAGTGAAAAAATGAGCACTTTTTTTTGGGGGGCTGATCACTCAAAAAAACTGTGTACAATTAATTCCAATCGGGAATTAATTCCAAAAATTCCAGTTTAATTCCATTCTAATTCCATTAATTTCATTCTAATTCCATTAATTCCATTAATTCCATAATAATTCCATTAATTCCAATCAATTCCGCGTCAATTCCATATTAATTCCAAATAATTACAACTAATTCCAACTAATTCCTTTAATTCCTATTAAATGATATACTTATCAATTCCTTATTAATTCCATATCAATTCCAAATAATTCCATAATAATTCCAGTTAATTCCAACTAATTCCAGCTAATTCCAACTAATTGCAACTAATTTCGGCTAATTCCAACTAATTCCATTAATTCCATTCTAATTCCATTAATTCTAGTCTAATTCCATTAATTCCATTCTAATTCAGTTAATTCCATTAATTCCATTCTAATTCCATTAATTCCATTCTAATTCCATTAATTCCATTCTAATTCCATTGATTCCAACTAATTCCTTTAATTCCTTTTTATCAATTCCAAATAATTCCATAATCATTCCAGTTAATTCCAACTAATTCCAGCTAATTCCAACTAATTCCAGCTAATTCCAACTAATTCCGGCTAATTCCATCTAATTCCATTAATTCCTTTTAAATTCCATCAATTCCAGAATAATTCCATAATTCCGGAATTAATTCCAAGCCGGATGTACAACTAATTCCACTAGTGATCAGCCCCCCACTTTTCTTCACTCAAGTGACTTTTTTTCACCCTTTTCAAAAGATGTTAAAATAAGGCAAAATCAACATATTTAGGGCCGGTTTTTCCATCTCATGTTAACTTTAACATGAAGTTTATAACATGAGATGAAAAAACCGGCCCTTAAAGAATAATTTATTTGTTATAAATATTAATACAGTAAAACCTCTCCCTAACGGACACCGATGAAAGCGATGAAAGTGTCCGTTGATGGGAGGTGTCCGCTGTTGGGAAAAAAATTGCTTCATTTTATACATTTTTTCTTTAATGTTTAAAGGAAACTGACGCCGTAGTATTTCGCTTGAAAATGAAAACTAACACTGTTTAGGAATTTGAATTGTCCCCTTTACACCCCTAATTACGGTCATGTAGTAGAGATTCAAAAATGGTTCATTGTATAGATGCGATCAGGGAGCAAACCACCCCTTGGGGGATGAATGAAAATCTAACAACCCTTCACGTCCGTTGTTGAGAGGTAAAATGACGGGTAATTTTTCTAAAATAACAGAAATTGTACTGTCCGCGTCCGTTATGAAGAGTGTCCGTTGTTAAGGGGTTATTGGTTGAACATTTCCTATGAAGAAGCTTCGGGACCCTGAAATTTGTCCGCTACAAAGAGGTGTCCGGTGTTAAGAGGTGTCCGTTAAGGGAGGTTTCACTGTAGTATACAATTTGTTAAATTGCTCAAATGAACAGGAATCAAAGAACGATTTTCTTCATTTGTGAATAAATTATTATTTATTTCTGTACCTGTAGTAGTAGAAGACGCAACAAAGTCCAAATGATTTCCCGCTACAACATCACTTATTGTATAAATATCTATTTTAGTTTTGTTGTCAGATCTGAAAACTGTCCTTAAATTTTGTTGAGCAAAAAACCTTGTCAAACCTCTTGTCAACTGAGGTTCAAAAGATAATGCGACAAATTTTAAGTCCTGTTTTTGTTCTTCAGAGCGAAAAGTCGTTTCATTTAACACTCGCTCTTTGAATTTTGACTTCCTAATGATGTTATCTACTATGATACGTTCAAATCCGTCACATCTCTTTGATTTTTTTGTGTTCCTTGTTTAAAGAAAAATTCAGAAGATGGTGTGCCAAAAAATGTAAACTTATGCCATCTTGTGTTGTGCACAATGATGGGAGTCTGCCGAGATTATAGTAAACGTCAAATCTTAACCTAGTATTATTTCTAATCACTAGAGTGTCTAGAAAAGGGAGTTTTTTTCTTTATCAACTTCATGAGTGAATTTAATACTCGGAAAAATTGAGTTTAATTTTAAAGTCCTTTAAACTGGACTGACTGGGATCGAAAACAGCAAAAATGTCATCCACATATCTAAACCAAACCCTCGGAAAATACTGGCCACACTCGGCTTGCAACTCCGTCTCGAGGATGCTCATGAATAATTCTGCCAAAAATGGGGAAGGGGGTTCCCCATGGCAGTAGGTACCATCCTTTTGCTCAAAAAAGCAACCATTGATCTGGAAGCAGTTTTGCCTCATGCCTCATATTTCAGTTTTCTGGAAGGTAGGGTTGTATAGCTTTGGCTTTGATAATGAACACATTGTGTTCGAAACGCGTCAGCAGTGTAGTGGGGTGTTTCTAGTGATAGTGTTTTATGACAATTTTTGTAAAAATGGCTACTGTTACCTACCCGCTCTTTCCTACTTAGAAGTGTCGATCTTTAAGTTGGTACTAAATATATTTTCCTTTAATCGTTGCAATGTAGGTACTTTTTTTACGCCAAAGAGTATTTTACAGTAAATTGCAATTAAACATACAGTATAAACATTATTGTTGTGTCGGTGTGTCGGTGTGTGTACTAACTAATCGTTAATTTCCAGTTTATCCTACGAGTTTTTTGGATCTCGAATAGGCAGTGAATAGAAAAATAGTGAATAGTAAAACGTGGTACCTATCTAGAATTGTGCCAGTAAAAAGGTTGGTTCGTGAGCGTCGCGACGCCGCCCATCATCGCGTCGAGACGAGTCGTTGGCCTCTAGAGTCTGGTCCAGCACCGAGCCCCGCGATTCACCTGCCGTACCAAGATGGGATTGGTAGTTCCAACGGTCACCTTACCGGTCGGTCGTACCGTCTCTCAGTTGCTTCTCGACTCGCTTCAAAGACAGGTTCAGCAGTACTTTCAAGCTCCAAAGACATGAACGCCGGTACCGCGTGGTGAGAGTGTCATGTGGCGGCGGTGTGACTCCTGTGTCGCGTGGTACTTTCCACTCCCGAAAAGTACCGGTACTACAGCTTTAGACGGGGAATGTGGTCCGTGCCAGGGGCCAAACTAGCAAGGAATTACGGACGATCTCCCGAGGCCAGGCGGCTTTAACAATGCCGAAACGGTCGTCATAACGTCTAACTGGAAACATTCTCGGATGGCAGTGCAAGTGGTGAGCTTTACAGTTGATTATCTAGGATTCCTACCTACTCATTAAAAACGGGACAATAGCAAAAACGACCGGTCATTTTAACTGGACTGGAAAATAAATATCGCTGTTGGTACTTCGCATTAAACTCCTGGTATTCCCATTAGTCCATATTTAACATGGAAAAATGCTCGAGAGGAATTCGCTAGAATGTAACGTTCGTGTCGCTGGCCATGTGCCATCCTCTTCACCGCTACAATTCTCGCTGTCATCTAGCGAATGCCAAAATTTTTGATTAAGATTCTCCAAGCAGGTCCATTACTTCTTTTGACATCGTTCTGTAGAAAGTGCAATCAAGTCAAATCTGCATCAGGACATGCAAGTTCTATGTCTACGAAACTCCTCTGGTTTCTAAAGAAACCTACGCCTAAAGTCATAAGATCAAAGTTTAACGCTTCAAAATAGAAATAGAAATATTTGGATCAACTAACAGTAGATTGTACTGTCTACAATAGTTTAGGTTTACCCAATTCTACACGTCTTTACTGATTTGTTCTCTACTGACTTTGTTGTTGGAACAAAATCATCAAAGTTTTATGTAGCTGTTACAGAAAGGCAGGAATTTGAAGTCGCACGCGTTCAAAATTTGTGCTATCTGACTCGAAGTCTGATCAGCAGATATTTACTAGTGTTAGATCTCTACTAAAGTTGTGGTTGCTACACAATAAGTGTAACAAAGTTTAATTCTTGTACTTTAGTTTTATAAAAAACTGACAATTTACAGACCAAAAGAAGAATGCATTACAGCAGTTCGGTATCTACAGGGTGAGTCTGAAAGACTCCACATCCTTTATACCACAGAATCTACTGTTCAAATGATGAAGCTTGGTGCAAAAATTATTGGTCAATTGTGATTCCTCTTGATGTTATAAGCTGCCAAAGATCTTCATTTTTAAACATTCCTTTTAAATATCTTTCTTGCACAGCATTGTTACAGACCAAGATGCATCTACTAATGGTACTTAAGACATGATCCAAAAAGCGGATCTCTGTTATACAGGGTGGCCCCGATGTTATTTGCCCTTGAACTTTTTTATGTTTGAAAATATTGCTAATTCGCCTATGCGGCCGTATTCCCCGTTCGATTCTAAAACTTTTTTGGCTCTTAAAATTTTTCGAAAAAACTAACCACTCACGAGGAAAATTGAAAAAACTGAAAACATGATCGTCGTGATAAACCTACAATTTCAATAAAAATCAAAGTGTATGTTGACACGCATCACATTTCAACTGTTTTTTGCATTGAAGGTGTTGTCCTACATCTGTGCCCAGAACCATTGCTCACAACTGAAGAAAAAACATTGATGGAAATTTCACTTTTTTATGAGGTAGACTCATCGTTGGTTTTAAGGTGATTACCTGCATCATGTTTTCGGTTTTTTCAATTTTTCTCGTGAGTGGTTAGTTTTTTCGAAAAATTTTAAGAGCCAAGAAAGTTTTAGACACGAACGGGGAATACCGCCGCATAGGCAAATTAGCAATATTTTCAAACATACAAAAGTTAAAGGGTAAACAACATCGGGGCCACCCTGTATAACAGAGATCCGCTTTTTGGATAATGTCTTAAGTACCATCAGCAGTTGAAGGTCTGTAACAATCCTGTGCAAAAATTTAAAATCCTACAATACACCTTTCGAACGATATTTAAAAAGAACGTTTAAAAATGAATATCTTTGACGGCTTATACATCAAGAGGAATCACAATTGACCAATAATTTTTGCACTAAGCTTCATCATTTGAACAGTAGATTCTGTGGTATAAAGGATGTGGAGTCTTTCAGACTCACCCTGTATAAATAATCGCCAGATCAGTAAAAATCTGCCTTACTAAACTTAAATTTTTCATTTTTCTCCCTTGCAGTTATTCTGAAATTGTCTTTTCTGTTGGCAAATTCGATTGTTTTGAGTTGGCAAATTTTTATGTACCCCCGCCCCCCTTAGACATGTAGGGAGCTACGGCCCTGACTCTACAAATAGACGCCAGTTCCAGTTCTTCAAGTTTTTACAAGTGCAGATCTTCCCAATGAGGTACTACTTCATAAACAAATAAGGCACTAAAATGTCATTTATACGACGTGTCTAGTGCATTTAAACGTTCAAGGTGACGTCACTTTGCCGATTTTTTTAACGTATCGACTTTTTGTGCTCTTCGCTCGAGCACTTGTTTGTTTGTGTTAGTGAAACAGAAAATATACTTGCAAGGTATTCCACCCCAATTTTTCGTTTAATGAAATATGAAAAATCGCCCGGACAGGTCCATTTTTATGTCTAAGGAGAAATTTCACAACGCACCCCCTAAGTCCCGCCCACCCCACTTTTATAAGGTCAAAAGGCAACCCCTCGGGCAACCCCCACTTGTGATACATAATTTCAAAGCTAATTTCGTTACAAATGCAATCATGTAGATAAAGCTTTTTACGAGGGGCTATCCACTCGCTGAAATTTTGAACACCATGGCCGGTTAGTATATTGGATTATTATATAATTACCGCATTGCCGTCGCATTTCCGAACAATTGCCCACCATTCCTCAATTTCGCAAGGCATTCCCTCATTCCCGCATTTCTTTGTTAATTTTTACATATTTTAGGTTATTTATACAATTACCTACTCTTCTACCTCGCCTTCTATCCATTATACCTATTATTAGGGCGCCCAGTTATACGTTTATTTAACTACATAATGGAAGCATGAAAAAATTTTTTTCTTTAATTCCTTATTTTTCCGAATTGGACATTTCCACGTCTTTTCCTAAGCATTTCCAAACTTGCTATGCATTTATTTGACATTGCTAACAAATTACATTCTTTCTACAACATTTCCGCACATTTCCTTGAGATTTCCACAACGATCCCGAGCGAAGGGATGTCAGTATTGCCACATTGCCGTACTTAATTGCCGTGGAATGCCTAAAATTTCCTTACATTCCTGACAATTGCCGAAAATTTCCGTCCATTGCCGAGAATTTCTGCATTCCCTATTATATTTCCGTCCATTCCTGTCAATTTATACGCCTATTGCCGAAGTAGATAGCCCCTCACTTTTTTATATCTGTTTATCTCCGAGTGCTCTCTATGGTCAAATTTTAAATTATTTTATGACCCTTTGTGATACATCATTTGAAAAGATATGAAAAGCTGCGTAGGCCGATATAAGATTTTTTGAAATCTATCCACAGTGGAAATAATAATAATAATTTCTAGGCCTAGAACCAGTTCATGTTCTTCTTATACCGTGGTTTTATTGCCTACACGAAACGGTTAGTTCTCTGTAGGTAAAAGTAGTTCAAAAGCTGTTAATGGTTAATGGTTAATATGTGGTCTTCATAAAAATTTTGCATTGTTTCAAAGTTAAGTGAGTGAACAATGATGGGCCAGCAATGATTATAATGCAAACAAAGTGGTGCGGCAGTTCTACAGTTTACCTAAATTACACAGTATTTGCACTCGATTTGCATTCTCTATGGGTCTAGTTCTACTTAAGTTTTACTCTTGTTCCTGTAGTTCTAGTATTCTGTAGATTTTTGCAGATTGTGCTGTAGTTGTACATTTTCCAAACTGCGTACACAAAACTAACATTTTTCTGTAGTTCTACAACCGTACAGGGTACAAATAATAATCTTCTAAACTACTTGCATATCAGTTGCAACGTTTATACAAAAACTTACAATTACAAATTATAGGTAAGTTTGGTCGGCATTCGCATACTTTTCCAATCAGAATCTTCTTTTCATATCAGTTGCATCGTCTACACAAAAAACTGACAATTCTATAATTGAAACACTGCCTAGCTTCTACTACAGAATATAGGAAACATCTATTTATTGTGATCAGTATTCATCGAGGTATTCATACTTATACAGGGTGTCCGGAAATAACGATGAAATATTTCGGGGGGTGATGCTGCAGCTCAAAATATGAAAAAAGTTCCTTCTAAAATGTGTCCGGAAATCGCTTCGATTT
Organism: Pycnomerus fuliginosus; assembly: GCA_963924575.1. Lineage (NCBI taxonomy): Eukaryota > Metazoa > Arthropoda > Insecta > Coleoptera > Zopheridae > Pycnomerus > Pycnomerus fuliginosus. The sequence continues at coordinate 15,247,776 of OZ004624.1, read as the reverse complement.
TTATTTGGTCAATTATTAAGTTTTTGCTTTCTATCCTCGGCTCTGTTTGACATCTTTAAATCTTTAAATCAAATTTTCTTGAAAACGGTTGATCCTACGGTGTTTTAACAAGAGAGGCTTTTTTATTCAATTTTAGTCAGGGAACCATATTCCGGTTCATCATTTCCTGACACCCTCTATAACATACAAGCTGTTCCTTAAGTACATCGCCAAACTTCAGGGAGTGATTCTTCACATTATACTAAGACTAAAACTTCCTATGGACAATTGTCCTAGAGTGCTTAGTTTCTAAGTTACCGGGTGTCTAAATTCCAAAAAAAATTAGTATTTCAAAAACTCCGAAAAAACTCTTAAAGATATTTTGTAGAAACTTTGTATACGTTTATACCACTTAAGGGACAATCTGCATGGTATATTGAAAATTTTGCACGAAGTAATAGGTGCATACTTTTCCCCTCGAGCAGGGTACGCCACTGTTTTTTTGCAAATATGACTCGTATCGACTGATAAAAACTTCACAAAAGCATCCTCTTTCATTTTTTCTTTATGATGGGCCGTTTTTGAGAAAACAGGAAAAAACTAATCGGAAGCAGGTAAATTCGAAAAGCAAAGCTTAATACTATGCATTAATTAATCTACATTTCAAATATCAGAATGAACAATACGCTGAAAAGCTTAATTAGTTTAAGAACTTTCGCGAGTGATTAAAAAAAGGCGAAATGCACCCCCTGAATCTTGGAAACCAAGCACTTTAGGACATACAGGGTGGTGAATTTTTCGTTACCTCGGAAATCATAACAGTTAGAGGACCGGTTATAATAGGGAAAAGATGCGCTTTTGGAAGGTGATTAAGAGTCTATAAAGAGTTCTCCGGTATTTTGATTCGTTCCTGAGTTATCCTGGAAAAACTCGCGATTTTAAAGAAAAATTCATAGCTTCCTAACAGCTGATGCTATTCAAATGAAACTTGGAACTTTTATATTTTTGACATCTGTCAATTCAATGACTTTGGCAAAAATTTTCTAGGCCTTTCAAAAATGTAACCTACTAGGGCTTTTTTGACATATCGCGATTTTCATTTAATGATAACTCAGAAACGAATCAAGGTATCGGAGAATTCTTTACATATTCTTAATCACTTTTAAAAAGCGCAACTTTTGTCTAATTTAACCTACTCTCCATCTCTTCCGAGTTCCCAATGGTGGGCAACGAAAAATTCACCACCCTGTATGTCCATAGGAAGTTTTCGTCTTAGAATAATGTGAGGAATGACCCCCCGAAAGTTTAGTGATGTACTTAGAGAACATTCTGTATAATTCTAGAACTCCGCAGTTTTCTGGAGATTGTTGATCTGACAGTTCTACAGTCAAAATTACAGTTCTAGTTTGTATAATTCTTTAGTTCCTTCTAGATCTACCTATATGGTTGTGTATACCTACATTATCTACCTATAGTCATAGTGAGGTATCTTTTGCCTACACAGAAATCGAGCAATTGGTAGTTATCTGATAAAATTCTAGTAGTATCAATTTGTAGTTTGTTCTTTTTGTAGATAATAGTAGCTAGAACATAATAGGTACTATGTTTAATATTTTTTCGCGGTTGAATAGTTCTACGATTTACAGTGTGCCTCTTTGAGCTGCATTTAAGATTTACAGCCAAGATTTCTGTGGCATCGTGTAATTAGCGCGAAGGAGCACGTAACAGCCTCCATTAAGAAGCCACAAATCTTGGTTAATCACAAAACATGAAATACCTACACTCGATACGATCTAGACACTATAGCGCGACTGGTCACGTGACCGCCATTCGTCATTCCAGCGGGCCGCCGGCCCCCGAGGCTCCCTTGGTTATTGACACCGGAGTGGGCCCCCCGATCATGACTGACTGATGCTTCGCCGAGCACATATGACGATGTTACTGTTATCTTAATTGTTGTTCCTGCCCGCGACCAAAAACGGAAGTGTTTAATTCCGATTTTACAGTCCACGGTCAGTTGACTGCCCATTAATCGAGTCATTATCATTACTATTATTATTATTAAGAGGAATTCTATTCAGGCGAGCTTTGCTTTCGTGAATTGAAAAGGTTTTGACACGGTTTTCGAGGCGGTTCTGTGGGAAAGGCCATCAATGGACGCCGCTACAAGCCACAATTATTTATTACTAAATACTTACTATACAGCTACATAGACAATGCAACTGCAATTAAAACTAATTATTACTAGGTATAGGTGGTTCTACAGAATAGTCATCATACAAGGTTATGCATCTGTGAGCTTCTAGAAGTCACTTACCGAAGAACTTTGTTTAAACCGCTAACACGTTTCGAGCACAAAGTGTTTATTATCAAAGCTGTTTGTCTGAGTTTGGCTTTGATGTTTATATCAATAGTGCATCTATTGAACAATCAGAAACTATGTTCAGACTTATTTGTTAGGGCGTTATGATTGCCTTGTTTGCCCATATTTCCCTAAACTTATCGAATTGGCAGCGTTAAGAAGAATGTCCCCAAAGTCAAATAACGCGACACTTTGTAATAACTGTGGTTTTCAGTCATGAAAAAATAATCCTATATTTTCAGAAATACACATCAGTTACCTAATTTTCGTCTTTTAGAAAAAAATTGGCAGTCTCAGAGATGGTAGAAGAAACTTCTACTTTTTCTCAGAATTTGTAAAGGCAGCAACTAACGTTACCTTTCACCTTCAAGGGGCTCGATGAACGTGTGCGTAAAATTTCACCGCGATATCACTGATGATTTTTGTCGCCAAAAGGCTGTTGTGTGAAAAACTGGAGGTTTGCATTTAAAATTTGAGGGTTGATGTGCCAAAATGGTACTTTCCGTGGACCGATTTGATTCAAAATTTAATGAACTTATGGTAAGAAAAATTAACCGTTCTTCAATAGTCTAGTCGCATTACAATTTTTTTATGCAAATGCGGAAATAATTAGAAGACAATGTCTTTTTGCTTTGAGATGCTCTACTTTATGTGCTGTTTAACATACTAAAAGTCCTGACAAATCCTGTGTGTGGGTTAGCCGCAATCTTCAAAAAAATAGTGAAGGATGTGGGTGCTTCCGAGGTTTTTCCTTTATATCTGTAAAACCGTTGATCCTACGTGGATTTTTCACGTGACTAAACTGAAAGAGAATAAAATTTGCAACAGAATGAGTATATACTTGTATTCATGGCTTCTTCTGTTTTGCAGAAAAAAATGTAGATTGAAAAATTTGATGCGTTTTTTTTATGCAAATGTGGAAATAATTAGAAGACAATGTCTTTTTGCTTTGAGATACTCTACTTTATGTGCTGTTTAACATACTAAAAGTTCTGACAAATCCTGTGTGTGGGTTAGCCGCAATCTTCAAAAAAATACTGAAGGATGTGGGTGCTTCCGAGGTTTTTCCCTCGGTTTTTCCTTTATATCTCTAAAACCGTTGGTTCTACGTGAATTTTTCACATGACTAAACTGAAAGAGAATAAAATTTGCAACAGAATGAGTATATACTTCCATTCATGGCTTCTTCTGTTTTGCAGAAAAAAATGTAAATTGAAAAATTTGATGCATTTTTTTTATGCAAATGTGGAAATAATTAGAAGACAATGTCTTTTTGCTTTGAGATACTCTACTTTATGTGCTGTTTAACATACTAAAAGTCCTGACAAATCCTGTGTGTGGGTTAGCCGCAATCTTCAAAAAAATAGTGAAGGATGTGGGTGCTTCCGAGGTTTTTCCTTTATATCTCTAAAACCGTTGATCCTACGTGAATTTTTCACGTGACTAAACTGAAAGAGGATAAAATTTGCAACAGAATGAGTATATACTTGGATTCATGGCTTCTTCTGTTTTGCAGAAAAAAATGTAAGTTGAAAAATTTGATGCGTTTTTTTTATGCAAATGTGGAAATAATTAGAAGACAATGTCTTTTTGCTTTGAGATACTCTAGTTTATGTGCTGTTTAACATACTAAAAGTCCTTACAAATCCTGTGTGTGGGTTAGCCGCAATCTTCAAAAAAATACTGAAGGATGTGGGTGCTTCCGAGGTTTTTCCTTTATATCTCTAAAACCGTTGGTTCTACGTGAATTTTTCACATGACTAAACTGAAAGAGAATAAAATTTGCAACAGAATGAGTATATACTTGTATTCATGGCTTCTTCTGTTTTGCAGAAAATATGTAAATTGAAAAATTTGATGCATTTTTTTTATGCAAATGTGGAAATAATTAGAAGACAATGTCTTTTTGCTTTGAGATACTCTACTTTATGTGCTGTTTAACATACTAAAAGTCCTGACAAATCCTGTGTGTGGGTTAGCCGCAATCTTCAAAAAAATAGTGAAGGATGTGGGTGCTTCCGAGGTTTTTCCTTTATATCTCTAAAACCGTTGATCCTACGTGAATTTTTCACATGACTAAACTGAAAGAGAATAAAATTTGCAACAGAATGAGTATATACTTGTATTCATGGCTTCTTCTGTTTTGCAGAAAAAAATGTAGATTGAAAAATTTGATGCGTTTTTTTTATGCAAATGTGGAAATAATTAGAAGACAATGTCTTTTTGCTTTGAGATGCTCTACTTTATGTGCTGTTTAACATACTAAAAGTCCTGACAAATCCTGTGTGTGGGTTAGCCGCAATCTTCAAAAAAATACTGAAGGATGTGGGTGCTTCCGAGGTTTTTCCCTCGGTTTTTCCTTTATATCTCTAAAACCGTTGGTTCTACGTGAATTTTTCACATGACTAAACTGAAAGAGAATAAAATTTGCAACAGAATGAGTATATACTTGTATTCATGGCTTCTTCTGTTTTGCAGAAAAAAATGTAAATTGAAGAATTTGATGCGTTTTTTTCTGCAAATGTGGAAATAATTAGAAGACACTGTCTTTTTGCTTTGAGATGCTCTACTTTATGTGCTGTTTAACATACTAAAAGTCCTGACAAATCCTGTGTGTGGGTTAGCCGCAATCTTCAAAAAAATAGTGAAGGATGTGGGTGCTTCCGAGGTTTTTCCTTTATATCTCTAAAACCGTTGATCCTACGTGAATTTTTCACGTGACTAAACTGAAAGAGGATAAAATTTGCAACAGAATGAGTATATACTTGGATTCATGGCTTCTTCTGTTTTGCAGAAAAAAATGTAAGTTGAAAAATTTGATGCGTTTTTTTTATGCAAATGTGGAAATAATTAGAAGACAATGTCTTTTTGCTTTGAGATGCTCTACTTTATGTGCTGTTTAACATACTAAAAGTCCTTACAAATCCTGTGTGTGGGTTAGCCGCAATCTTCAAAAAAATACTGAAGGATGTGGGTGCTTCCGAGGTTTTTCCCTCGGTTTTTCCTTTATATCTCTAAAACCGTTGGTTCTACGTGAATTTTTCACATGACTAAACTGAAAGAGAATAAAATTTGCAACAGAATGAGTATATACTTGCATTCATGGCTTCTTCTGTTTTGCAGAAAAAAATGTAAATTGAAGAATTTGATGCGTTTTTTTCTGCAAATGTGGAAATAATTAGAAGACAATGTCTTTTTGCTTTGAGATGCTCTACTTTATGTGCTGTTTAACATACTAAAAGTCCTGACAAATCCTGTGTGTGGGTTAGCCGCAATCTTCAAAAAAATAGTGAAGGATGTGGGTGCTTCCGAGGTTCTTCCTTTATATCTCTAAAACCGTTGATCCTACGTGAATTTTTCACATGACTAAACTGAAAGAGAATAAAATTTGCAACAGAATGAGTATATACTTGGATTCATGGCTTCTTCTGTTTTGCAGAAAAAAATGTAAGTTGAAAAATTTGATGCGTTTTTTTTATGCAAATGTGGAAATAATTAGAAGACAATGTCTTTTTGCTTTGAGATACTCTACTTTATGTGCTGTTTAACATACTAAAAGTCCTTGCAAATCCTGTGTGTGGGTTAGCCGCAATCTTCAAAAAAATACTGAAGGATGTGGGTGCTTCCGAGGTTTTTCCCTCGGTTTTTCCTTTATATCTCTAAAACCGTTGGTTCTACGTGAATTTTTCACATGACTAAACTGAAAGAGAATAAAATTTGCAACAGAATGAGTATATACTTGCATTCATGGCTTCTTCTGTTTTGCAGAAAAAATGTAAATTGAAGAATTTGATGCGTTTTTTTCTGCAAATGTGGAAATAATTAGAAGACAATGTCTTTTTGCTTTGAGATACTCTACTTTATGTGCTGTTTAACATACTAAAAGTCCTTACAAATCCTGTGTGTGGGTTAGCCGCAATCTTCAAAAAAATACTGAAGGATGTGGGTGCTTCCGAGGTTTTTCCCTCGGTTTTTCCTTTATATCTCTAAAACCGTTGGTTCTACGTGAATTTTTCACATGACTAAACTGAAAGAGAATAAAATTTGCAACAGAATGAGTATATACTTGCATTCATGGCTTCTTCTGTTTTGCAGAAAAAAATGTAAATTGAAGAATTTGATGCGTTTTTTTCTGCAAATGTGGAAATAATTAGAAGACACTGTCTTTTTGCTTTGAGATGCTCTACTTTATGTGCTGTTTAACATACTAAAAGTCCTGACAAATCCTGTGTGTGGGTTAGCCGCAATCTTCAAAAAAATAGTGAAGGATGTGGGTGCTTCCGAGGTTTTTCCTTTATATCTCTAAAACCGTTGATCCTACGTGAATTTTTCACGTGACTAAACTGAAAGAGGATAAAATTTGCAACAGAATGAGTATATACTTGGATTCATGGCTTCTTCTGTTTTGCAGAAAAAAATGTAAGTTGAAAAATTTGATGCGTTTTTTTTATGCAAATGTGGAAATAATTAGAAGACAATGTCTTTTTGCTTTGAGATGCTCTACTTTATGTGCTGTTTAACATACTAAAAGTCCTGACAAATCCTGTGTGTGGGTTAGCCGCAATCTTCAAAAAAATAGTGAAGGATGTGGGTGCTTCCGAGGTTTTTCCTTTATGTCTCTAAAATCGTTGATCCTACGTGAATTTTTCACATGACTAAACTGAAAGAGAATAAAATTTGCAACAGAATGGGTATATACTTGCATTCATGGCTTCTTCTGTTTTGCAGAAAAAAATGTAAGTTGAAAAATTTGATGCGTTTTTTTTATGCAAATGTGGAAATAATTAGAAGACAATGTCTTTTTGCTTTGAGATGCTCTAGTTTATGTGCTATTTAACATAAATAAATAAATAAATAAATATCTTCAAAACGGTAAAGAATTTTTAAATTCTGATGACACCATTGGACTCAGACGCTCCTTTCTCATTGGAATCAGCCATAACCTCAACATCGATTTCTTGAAATGAATCCTCGGATGAATCCTTTAAGAAAAAACTATTGTTTTTCACCCCCTTTGAGACCTCTTTTGAGGGTCTACTTGGGAGGCATTTTTCGACCTGTTTATTACAACTTTTCTTATATTTTTGATAGTGGAATACGTCATTACATTAAGATATCCTATAATTTCAGTACAGCCTGTATAGGTGACGTACATAAAGCAGCTGCTTTCCACTCTACTTTAGAGGACCAACAGCAGTATTATTTGCATTGGGCGACGAGGTTTTTGCGTCTTTTCGAATTTTTTGAACAATAAATTAGTGATGTGGTCGTGGATCATAATAAATAGTATAGAACGAACTATAGAAACAATAATTCTATTTTCATATACCTATAATCTCCTTAGTCCACTGATTTGTATCGGTAATTTTTTTGAATGCATTTCAATAACCCGAGTGGAACATGAGGGCTAACTGGAATGCATGAGAAGAAAATTATCTGATACTTGCACGAAGGAGATTTGAAAGACTGTTTGAAAAATATAAGGAACCTTAAAATTTAAAATTTCTTGTTTTTTTATCGTTTTCAAGATGAACGAAGAGAAAAATCGGTTTTTCTTTGTGATAACATTGCATGAGTGAAATAATCGGCGATAATTGCATTTGTGCAATGTTATCGATGTATCTAAATATGTGTGGTATCCAGGCAACGGTCCAAAATACGCTTTGTTTATTGGCTAAATAAAGTAATATAAATGACGTGGGCATTAATAAAAAAAAAATTATTTCTTGGTTAACGTCCATGAATAATTTTTTAGTGTTATAATAATAATATATTCTGAACCCTAATATCACAGGTATTCGGACTTATTGCAGTTCCTACAATCGAAAACTTGCCAACGTTTTGACACTTATTGTAAAAATTCTCACTAGATAAAGCAGGACTACCAACTTAAAGAGTGAAACGAAAGTACCTACCTACGACAGATTGCCAACCTAACCTTGAGTTATCTTTAAATAACTATTTTATGTAACCGCCTATTTTCAGTGATGCCAATCAATAGTAAGTTTAGCGTAAGAAACCTGAGAAGGAAATGCCGACAAACCATTGGCTGTCAATTTCAGTTTTGCCAACATAGCTCGAATCTGACTTTTCCAATCCAGTTCCGCCAACTGTCGCTCTAAAAATCCACTTGAACGACCCCCTTTCCAGTCAACCAGCGCATACGGGTCCGCCATGAAAGTAAAATCGATCCGACGGCCCAATAAATCCATTCAAAACTAGTCGCATAGCCGACTAAGATATGCAGGAATGCCTGACATTCCACTGCGCGGAAAGTGGAACTCGATTTTCGAACGCGGCCAAAATAATAATAATAATAATGATGCGGTAAATTTATGACGGATTTAATGAACCGGCATTCTTGAATAAGTGACCTTTTAGCATAAAACAAAGTTTGAGGCGCGTAATTGCCGCCATTTGCAATTCATGAGATTGTCTTTTGTTTTTTTTTTGCAGGGCTGCTGGAAAATGAGATTTAGACATATTCTGCTTCCGCCTGTGCTCTATCATTTCTCCGTTATCCTCCTGGTAAGTCTAAAAGAAAAAATTAGTGGTTTCGGAAACGGTAGTAACTTTTACTTTTTCACCGAGTTTTTGGGAATATTGAAATATACCTAAGAAGGTAGCAATTTTACGTTAATAGTCTAACAATTAAACAGAAATAGAAGTTTTTAATGTCCACAAAGACCATCGCCATGTTTACTAAAATACTTAAAAAAAGGCTTTTGGTCTCCAAAATTACATTTTTGGAAAAATGGCATTAAGTAATATTTTTTGCCAAAATATGTGAATACATTTTTAGAATCAGAATCTATAAGGTCATGTGAAAAATGGGGACATTTAAAATTTTAAAATTGATCTTCGAAAATGGTACTTTTCCTGGACCGATTTGGCTCATGATCAGCTCCTCTTTGGGTCATGTAGGAAAGTCGCTTAATTTCGGATTGTGGTGTTTCTCTGAAACCTTTTGAAATGCATGATAAAAATCGAAATAATAATTCACCAAGTCAAAAGCTATCTTCACCGTAAAAACTTTCAGAAAAGCTCCACTAGCAAAAAATAAGATTCGCTTTTGAATCGATATTTTTCCACTGGAGGTATGTTGGTTCTATTTAAGAAGCTTTTCCATGTGGCAAAATCATCAATCCTGTCCAATAATGAATCTCATTGGAAATTTATAATCTAAAAAGTGAAAATTGCTATAATTTCGGATTTCGGACACGAGGTGTCCTAAATTCGGATATCCGAAATTAAGCAACCGCGTTTTAATTAATTTTTTGAATTTATTTGCAATGTGGTGACATTAAAGTTTGTTCCTTCTGATCTCTTAGCTAAAGATTAGGTGCTGTGTTTCGAATGTTAGTCTAATTAGGATGTCCAAAAAGTCAAGTTGTTCTGACGTCTTTTGTGAAAAAAAATGATTATAATTCACGTTTCTTTTTAATATACTACGTTTGTCCAAACTCCGAGGTGTGTTATGGGGCAAACAAAAAATTAATTAAAAAAATTTGAATCAATTTGGGGCATTTTCAAAAGATGTCCGAAAATAGGCGACCATCCTCTAACTTAAAATTACGCAAGTAAATATTATAAGTGGTTCTTGAAAAATGTCTGTCTGTGTCTGTTGGCACATTGACTTTAAAATTTTAAATGCAAGAAGGCCCTGCCTCCAAATTCTTTTTCTAAAAAAGTATTCACACTTAGTAAACTCTTGGCAAAAATCACGGCCTTGAAAAAACAGAGCGTTCCAATGAAAAGGAGCCACCCTAAATATTTCGTAAACCAAATAAAATATGAAAATTCGCTCGGACTGGTGAATCTTTATTTGGCGAAATTTCAAAACTCACCCCCTAACCCCCACTTCAAAATTTTAAATGGCAAACCCCCACTTGTGATATATCGTTTGAAAGTTGCCAATCCAACGCTGTAATAATTTTTGATCTTGAAGTAAAAAGATTTTCGAAGTCAATCCACAAAAGTGGTTTTGTTGATTGACTTCGAAACTCCAAGAATTTTTATTGATAATTTTTGATATTTGTTCGACTCCATGATACATCATTTGAAAGGGTTTGAAATTCTCTGTAAACTGATGCAAGAATTGTTGAAATCCATTGACTCGTTCAGTGATAATTGGAGAATAATGACGGTTACAGCAGAGACATGAAAACAACGAAAAAGAGAATAGATGAGAGAATAGGAGAAAGGAAAGGATAATGCATACTCATAGGAGGGGACTTCAATGCAAGACTGGGAGAGAGAGGAGCAAGAACCTGGACAGAAAATAGAGGAATCGCAAGAAGGGAAACAAATGTTAGATTTTACCAGAATGCTGGAAAGAGAAAATGAGAGAAAGAAAAGGGGAAGGAGAGACAAATATATTACGAGAGAGAAAGGAGCAGAGAACAGGGGAGATGGATGAATGGAGCGACGTGGGAAAGAGACAGAGATATAGATGTACAGGAAAGAAGAACAAGCACCAGAGAATCAAGATATAGTGCAAAATATGAGTGCAAAATAAGCGAGGGGTTGCCAAGTTAGTTGGAGAGAGATAATATGAAAGAAATGAGAATGATAGCGAGATTCAGATGAGGAAATGAGGAGAGACAAAATAAGTTTTGGTTGGAGCAGGAAGAGAGGAGATGCAGGATGTGTGGGGAAGCGAGAGAGACAATAGTGCATCTGCTAAGAAAGTGTGAGAAAATGAGAGAGAAAGAGTATATTGAATGAAAGTGGAGAGGGAATAAAATGGATGAATTAAATAGAAAGGGCGAGAAGTAGCAGAGGGAGGGAAGAAGACAGAAACAGAAAATAGAAAGAAGAGAAAGAATTCAGTTATATGAGTTAATGATGTGTTTATTTATATTTATTGTATACCTACAGGGCCCATTACAAGTCATAAAGGCAGTAATAAAGTTTTTCTATCTATCTATCACAAAGGGCCCTAATGTAATTTAAGATTTGACCAAAAGAGGGCGCTGAAGTTAAACAAATATCAAAAATTATTAGGTACGGCGTTGCCATTTGAAATTTTGAAGTGGGGGTAGGTGGGGCTTAGGGGGTGAGTTTTGAAATTTCGCCAAGCGAAATTTAACTTTAACTTTTTCCCACCAATCAAAAATCGACCTGTCCGAGCGGATTTTCATATTTAATTTGGTTTACGAAATATTTGGGGTGGTTCCTTTTCAGTAGAACGTGAAAAATTATAAGTTTCTGTTGTCTGCTGCCAATTTTTTTACGCATGGTTAAAAGTTCGTGTGGATAATTTGAACAATTTAAAAGTTATACCTGAGTCGAATCGTTTAGAAAATAGTGCATATGCCCATCACTGCTGAGATAAATGCACGTGATACGAAATTGGCCCACCTGCACGCCTCTCAGCCAAACCAATAAACCCATTCATAAGCTTACTTAGGAAATTATCGTTTTGATTCTATAATTATCGTCCACAAGGCTGTGATTACACTCCGGACGGTGACGTGCCACCATGTAATTAACACCTCGCCTCCTTCCTCCGCCAAGCAGTCTGATCGTGATCCCATGTCTGTCTGAAAGAAGTTTTCGCTGGCTTACATAACACCGTTTTACTTTATTTGCTCTTCGCGTGTGTTTACGTTTTACATAACGCACACACAGTTATTCTCATAATTAACATAATAATTTCATAATTAATCGCTGGATGGCTTAACAAGAGGCGGAAGTTGTAATTTAGGATACACAAAGAGAAGTCGACGTGAACAGATGTTCAATTATTTCAGGTAATTGCGATTTGCGCTTTTAACAAATGTCGGCACCATTAGGTGCAGGTCCATTCCGGTCGGTCTGAGCTGGCAGGTTCTAGGAACTAGAACAAGGAGAATCTAGGATTTAAGATGCTCCTTGAACCTTGTCTTGTTTGGAATCTAGAACTAGAACCTCGCGTGACTAGAATTTGCGTAGGCTTTGAATTGATGGCATCGAGAACCTATAGAATTGACTTAATATCAAGACAATGGGGGCGGTTTTTCTAGTTCATCTTAACTCTAATCTGTAATCTTAGCCCAGGATTGGTCTTGAGGCATAATCATAATTTTGTTGTTTGCTATTTCTTTCTTTCGTTTTGGTTTTTTTTTTCACACTTTTGGTTCGATTACATTATTTGCAAATCTTTTATAAACTAGTTCTTCTTTTTCACTTGTGTATTTTTTTTAATTGTCCTGTTATTGGTATTAATTACTGTTGGGCAATAAAAGTATTATTATTATTACTAATATGGGGTTTCTCTTTGACTTTTGCGGTGAGGCCTAGTGCAAATCACAATCTTCAACGCGAGGCAAATCTGTTGCAAGACATGCTCCCTCTTAACAGCAAAGTGGATATTCTCTAGAGTCGCTCCTTTCTACTCATGAAATCTTAAAAACCAACGGAAGAGGTATATCAATGCAATGTGTATCCCTGTAGATGTTTATCCACCGTGAATGATTCATATATTTAGTTGGACTTGATGGTTTTGGGTGCAGATGTAATCTGCACCTAGTAGTAGTGCCGAAGCATATGCTTATGATAAAGAAATCGTGAGGGTGATCATCAGCAGGTGATGATTTTTTTTGCGTTCAATTTGTATCTTCCGGTTGTAAGTATAGGTCAATCATCAAATTTCTACCAAGTCAATTTTTTGTGTTGGGGTTGAAGGGGGTGCAATTTTTTCCGTTCAATTATTATCCTCGGGTTGAAGGGGGTGGGTTTCGGGAGCGCTTAATTGGTACCTATCCTCCAATAACAGTGGTTCAAATGTTAATTTGTTTGCGCTCAATTAGTATCTTCCAGTAACAAGTACTCTAAGAGCTTATTCACAACCACTTTACGTACGTGACATAACAAAGTTTAACAATCGTCAACAATTGCTAGAAAAGTCAGAAGCTGTCATGAACAATTGTTGACCATTGTTAAAGTTTGTTACGTTACGTACGTAAAGTGGTTGTGAATAAGCTCTAAAGGTTAAATTTTCACCGAGTCAATTATTTATGTTTGTCAATTTTTCGTATTTGGAGGTTGAAGGGGGTGGTTTTCGGGGTTGCAACTTTTTGCGTTTCCGGTGATCCAAAAGGGTTACATTTCCTCTAAGAGAATTTTTTATGTTTCAAGGTTGAAAGGGTTGAGTTTTAGAGGTGCAATTTTTTTCTCTTCCGGTCGTAGGTGGTCTAAGGGTCTAAGGGCTAAATATATGCTCAAAACTTTTTCTGGGCCATTGATGAAAAGTTATCGAATGGCTTGAATTTCAAGCAACACTTTTGTGTTTTGTGTTTCGAGTTTCAACCACTGATTTGCACACCTTCTGTCTCATCCTGCAGAAAAAAACCATCCCTTATCAGATATTGTCGAAATATGCGTGTGTCGGGTTTCAGACCTCCATGTGCAAAATATTTGAGAAGTTTTCGTATTTTTGTGATTTTCAACCTCTAAATTTCATCCCCCAAAATTGACACCCCTTCACCTTCAACAGACTTGTACGTCAGGAGCGCATATCAAGTTTCAGTAAAATGGACAGTTGGCAGCTAGACTCTGGAGAATTAATTGAGGATCTAGTACTCTGAGTACAGAATTTGGAATTTAGAAACTGCAGCTTTCAATTTTTGGATTCAAAAAAGTGAAGCTTTAAAATATACGTGAGTTCCTGTTGAGAATGAAATCTGGAACTTAATTTTTCTACATCGTATCCTAAATTGAATTTATTACCGAAGAAAAATGAATTCGCGCGGATTTTACAAAATTAACGCTCACGGGGTTGATAAATTTTGAAGGGGGTGAAAAGACAAGCTGGAGTTAAATAGAGTTAAAAAGAAAATAACACGGGACATAAGTCAAATGTGCAATTTAGGTTTGAGGAGGTTCACATATTGGGAAAGGGATTGAAAAATTTAAGAAGGGGAAAAATAAAGAAAATAACTTTGATCACCGAATGATAGAAGAATGTGCGAAATCTGGCAAATTAGGGTGTTTTTTCGCCCTATTTAGTACCTAAACTATTAATAGAAAGCAGTCGAATGGAATTAATTTCAACCCTACATTACTCAGTAGAAATTCGACTTTCAACCCCTAAATTCCATCCCCTTCGCTGAATTCCTCCTAAAATTCACTGCTTACTCGAAGGTGCAATGAAGTTTCACAACAGATGCTTGCCTCTCTGTGCCCAATTGCAGGGTTTCATGAACGTTTCAACTCCTAAGTTCCAACCCCCTATTTCACCGCTATAATCCAATTCGTTGAGAAATTGCGGCTGTTTACAGGTTCATATTTTCAACTCCTTATGTTCCTATAGGGTTGATTTTATTTTTGTGGTGTTACATCATGTTTTGCTTATTTAGGGACGTCTGCCGTTTATAATAATTTAAGAAAGATGAAATAAGATGTAGGTGAGGCAATTAATCCGCTAATCCTCGCTTCGGAGTTGGTTTTAGGTTGAAACCTCATAAGACCTTTTTCCAATGGCCGAAATCCATCGAATCCCGGAATTTTATACCATCATTCTCTGTTTCAACCTTTAAATTTCATCCCTCGATTGCCTTCCTACGTTGAGTAGTTTTTGTTTTCGTGTTTCTGCATGTGAAGGGTTGTAGAACCCTTAAGGGGTGTAAGTTGGGTTTCGTTTCGAATTGCTGCATGCAACCCTTGAGAAGTTATCATATTTTTTGTAGTTTTCATCCCCCGAAATTGACACCCTCTCATCTTCACCGGACTTGAAGGTTCAACGTGTATAGGCACTTACCAAGTTTCAGTAAGGTACGACCACTAGCTGTTGAATTATTCCAATTACTACACCTTTTCCAGTTGTAGTTCGGAAAGCGACAATTGAAGCGTCAATTGAATTTCAGAATTGTCAATTGAATTTCGGAATCCGTCAATTGTAATTCAGATTGGCCAAATTAAATTCCGAAAGCGTCAATTGTATTTTAGAACGTGCATTCTGAAAAGCAAATGATATTTTCTAAACTACAATTGACGGATTCTGAATTTCAATTGATGCTTTCGGAAAATCAATTGACAAGTCTGAAATTCAATTGACGCATTCTAAATTAATTTGACTAATCTGAAATACAATTGACGCTTTCTGAACTTCAATTGGCTAATCTGAACTACTACTGGAAAAGGTGTAGTTTCTCGGTTTTTGTCCTGTAGCTCCTACACCCCTGGTGCGATTTGGCCTAAAATTAACCCCCCCGAGGGTTCAAAGATTCGCAACTGTTATACCAAGTTTAAGCTTGATACTTTAATCTTAAAAGGCACTGAAACAGCACGTGCTAAGCATTTTGGATTCTAGAACAAGAATTGTAGCTTTTCAGTCAGATTGTGCCTACATTTTTGGAAACTAGAATCCTAGAACCGGAATCTAGCACATAGAACTTACAGCATACTATTTCAAGGTCTACAGCTCGCAAAACAATGGAGATATCAATCCGAGACTTTTTCTAGGCGTCGACCCAGCTTCTAGAGAACGTGATGAATGGGTCAAACTGCCTATTAACGAACAATTTCCCATAACAGTACCAAACGCAAGTTCAGCATAAATAATTCTCGAACACGATTACCTGGGCACATTTTTTTTTTGTAAAATTCTGTGGCGCACGCGAAACATCGCACAAATCGAGAGCACAATAATAATCGAATAAGAGACCGTTAGTCATTTTTGCTTGTTAAATTCTCAAACTGGTCGGAAGTCAGCAGAGTGGCACTAATAATAATAAATTCGTTTCTTGGCGAGCAAATTGAATGAAAGGCTGCGCGATGAAAACAGTTATAAACAGCTGTTGTGCGAAGTTATTGTGAGTTCGCTCTCGTAATCAACTGTTTATGGTGGATGGTTTTATTAATTAGCTAAATTGTATTATTCAACGGTGATTTACCAGCCTTATGAGCGATTGCTTTTACAGTTAATTTGTGGCGGCCAAGCGTTCGATTTGGAACGAGGAGATTCTCGATAGAACCAGAAGGTTCTGCAGTTTTACATTTCAGCCCCGAGACTAGTTCTAGATTGGGGTCCCAAAGTAGGGATGCACCGAATAGTGATTTTTGGATATTCGGCCGAATCGAATATTCGGCTGAATTCTACAGGCGAATATCATTCCGAATAGTAAATATTCGGCCTAAGGCCAAATACAATACCGAACAGTAAATATTCGGCCTTTTCCGCCGAATACTTGTGCAGTGCGCGATGCGCATCAACCGGCGTAACCTTGAAACTTTGTGCTTTTGTAGTTTCATACAAAACAATCTTAAACCAGAATGCAAATAAGTATTTTGTAGTTTTAAGTTCTTGTTTTGTTTTGCATTGTTTTATTATTTCAATTTTACTTTATTTTTATTAAACGTTCCAACTTCTAGTAATGTGTTATAAGTGATGGTAGAAAGAAACTTGGAATTTTTGGCCGAATGGCCGAATATTAGACTTGCTATCGGCTGAATACGCCGAATAACCGAATAATTCCGAACATTCGGTGCAACCCTATTCCAAAGTAGGTAGGTATAGTTCGTCAACAAATAATTGAACTAAAACTAAACCACTTAACTTAACCTAACCTGACCGCCCGTTATTAACGTATTTTCTAAATATACATTACCTGCCACAGCACATGCCAGAGCCACAACACGTATGATTGGTCAGTTCAAAATATACTCGCACACAGCACTTTTTCAAAAATATACAGCGTTACAGCGCCTTTTACATGAATTACTGTTTAGGTATGTTCCTAAATCTACTGCACTGCAGCTTCTCTACGGAATATTGCTCTCCAAGGGCGGGTTGCACCAAACCTACATTTAATATAAACCAGGTTTAAAGTTTGGTGCAATTTTACGATTGCCAATTGAATGAAACTTATTGGAACTTTTATATATTTTTTTGCCAAAAAATTAATAGTATTACTATTTGAAATTAAATGGTAACCGTTCTATTAAGTTCTTCACTCCACGTTGTTCTTTGTAATTACTTGTTCTACAGTTGTTTACATGTCTTCGCCTTCTCCACTACTTTTCTCTATTCTTGTCCCGGACCTTCCTCCTTCCATTCTTCGGTTTTCATGCTTTTTATATCGGACACTACTTGTTCCTCCCATCTACTTTTTGGTCTCCCTTAACCTACTCGTTTCCATTCTGTGATTGATTCTTCTTACATTCCGCATATGGACCATCCTTTTTATGTGTCCATACCATCGTATCCTTTGTGATTTTATCGTCCTTACTATGTTCTCTCCTTTTAATACATATAAAGGCCGTTCTAATGAAAAGGAGCCACTCTAAATATTTCGCAAAACAAATTAAACATGAAAATTCGCCCGATCAGGTTTGGCCAAGCATCGATTTAAGTGTCCCCCTCCAAATAAACATCGACCTGTCCAAGGCAATTTTCATATTTTATTTGGTTTACGAAATATTTGGGATGGCTCCTTTTCATTGGAACGGCCCAAAATTATGAAACTCGTAGGTTTTGTCAGTCAAGTGGCGGCTAAACCGAAAAAAATTTAAGAAAAAATTAAATCAATTTGGGGAGTCAACTAGGGGGACTGAAAAAATTGTTTTTTTTCACTCGTTTAGTTGATACATTCCGCATTCGGCGTCGTGCACGAAACTTTGAAGTCATGAAAAAAAGTTAGGATAGGTACTTTCACCACCAGTAGTACAAATAAAATAATAGCTATTAGATGTAGAACCTATAAAGCAAAAGGGCAAAAGGGGGCAGCTAATCTTTGTTCAGGATTTAAACACTCAATTAGGGCTATCATCAGTCTAAAATTTTGGTCCGGAAACACCCCGCACTTGGCTAAAAGTCACGGTAAAGATTGGTTTCACAATATAAACTTAATTTTATCGTACAGCAAGAAAGCGAATGTTGATGAATGATAAAAAATATACGTCAGTTATAGATAACGGTGCATAAAATTGATTTTTTTTTAAAACTTACGCCCTCAATTTAAAAAAAATGTATATTTGTTGGTAACTAAATACAGAAGTTGACTTTTGAAGAAGGTCAAAGTTAACACTTAGTAATCCAATGACAAGACCAAGCAATTGCAATTTGCTTTGCCGTTTTAGAGACCTATGAATACTTGAATATTAAAATATGAAATACTTAAGGCTATTTTGTTGATTCAATTTTTATGATTTTTGGCCGCGAAATGTAATCCGAACCACTGTAGAACGCTCTGTATACGTTCTAGGAAGTTTTGAAAATGTATCTAAAGAAAAAAATGCAGCAGAGAAGCGGCTGGAACCTCCTCATCGCGTGGATCTTTATATTCTGTGTAGATAGTAGTCAGTTCAACAGAAAAGTTGTTATGCTTTTTGACAAATATACCGCCATCACCCATAACATTTGACAACATGTTCCTTTTAAGGTTAATATCCCTTTTAATGGAAAGGATTATTTCTCTATTTTTCGCTGAAATATCAGAAACTGTGAATACTTTTTTAGAACCAGAAATTGATCGTCTTTCTAATGGCGACATAAAAAAGGAGGCCTTATTGTATTTAAAATTTTCAGTTGATATGCTTAAATGGCACTTTCCGATTACCAATTGCTTCCAAAAGCCTTTCAGGTCTTCAACGGGTCACCCAATCTCCATATACCAAATTTCAGTCAAATCGATCAAGTAGTTTGAGCTTATAATGTGTTTTTAGTGTTATTACAAAATTTAATTTTTTTTTACCCAAAGGGCAGTAAATGCGAATGAATTTTGTCTTATTTAGAACAAGTATTTGAAGACCTTCCTGATGCTGACAATAAATTTTAAAAAAAGTTGCTTAGGATGGTAAAATGAGAGTATATTTAAAATTGAAAATTGATGTGCCAAAACGGCACTTTCCGTGGGTCGATTGTCTCCAAACATTTTTTAGCTCTTCGACGTATAATACAGTCTCCATGTACAAAATTTCACCCAAATCGGTCCAGAGGTTTCGGCTGTATCGTGTTTTTAAAGTACGTTAACAATCCCGAATATTTCAATTTCTGTCAAAAAGGCACTAAGAGTGAATACATTTTTAGATGCAGAATTTGAAAGCCTTTCTTATTTATGGTGACGTGAAAAATGGGGGTTTGCATTTAAAATTTAAAAGTTGATGTGCCAAAATGGCGTTTCCGGTTGCACGATTGGCTCCAAAAGCTTTTCAGATCTAAGTTGGGTTATGAGATGCATACGTACCAAATTTCAGCCAAATCGGTCTAGTAGTTTTGGCTGTGGCGTGTTTACAAACGTACGTACGAACGTACGTACGAACATACACACAGACACATTTTAAAAACCACTTTTTTGGGTTCCTGAGACCTCAAAACGCATACATCTGGTCTTATCTCGAATTCGAAAATTTTAGTGATTGCAGTAACCTCCCATTTTTTTAAAATTGTGATGGGGTTGGGGAGGTTAAAATAACATCCATCACAATACTTTAAAAAGCAAAATAATTATTCGCGATGCGAACTAATTTTGTGAAGTTACATGTGGGCAGAGCTGGGAAAGTTACTTTTGTAAAGTAGGTAACTAAGTTACTTTTCGTAGTTACTTCATAGAAAGTAACTAAAGTTATCTAAATAACTAGTTATACTTTTCGTGACAGTAACTTTAGTTCCAGTTGCTAGTAACTTAGTTACTTCTAACATAGTTACTTAATTGGTTAATTGGTTACTTTTCATTTTTAGTGTTAATAAACGGGAATAGAAAATCCAAACTTTTCGGGTTTATCATAAATCTTATTATTTTATTATTAAATCTAAAATTGATTGAAGGCATTGTTGGCGCGCATTAGTAGGTACCAAGAGAGGGGTAAATCTGTGAGCAAAATTTTGTACACTGATTTCACCATGATTACACCCAGTGATTTCACCTTATTTCCCTTGATCTCACCTGGTTTTCCTTGATTTCACCTGATTTCACCTAGCTTGTACACTGATTTTACCCATAGATTTGCCCCTCGGTTCGAAGTTTTCAATATTCTTGTCAGATAAAACACGATGTCTTCTTGGTGCACGAAAATGAGGCGAAGGAATAGAAAACTAAGTTCTTAATAAAATTAACTAAGTTACAGTTACTTTTCCACAGTAACTGAGTTACTAATTCTTTTCAGAGTAATGTGGAAAGTAAGTTCCTAAAAGTAACTAAAATCGTAAGTTATTTCTCAGCTCTGCATGTGGGAATATTTTGCGTTCAATCAAACGTTAGCAAAAACGTCTGCCATTACGTTTTAGTGCTCCTCATTTTCTGCTTTCCCATTTGTGACTTCACACAGACAATTTTTGGAATCGCAGCCGGTATAAATAATTTTCGCCCCTTTGGATCCCACCGGGTAGATTCACTTAATTGATTTTTATAGCGAAAGAAAACTGGAAGAACTCCAATGAAGATTAAGACCCAAGTCGTGTAACGATTGTAAGACAAAGAGAATTACATCGGACATCGAATGCGTATTCATGAATCCACAACGTACGTGTGGGAATGGGTTTGATGGGCGACCACTGGCCATATCGACAAGTTGCGAAACAGTTCAAGAACCCTCCGGCTACCGCGCCTGGACACACCACTATTAGCATTACTAATGTAAATTTGCCGACACGACAGGTCTGGGATCTTTCCTCTTCCTCCGAGACTAACGGAACCAGAATTTCGGCTTTAAACCGCCTAAAAAAACTCATCTTTCGGTGCCATTTTGGTGCCCACTGACGCCAAAAACCCATCGGTTTCCACACAGAGAACGTTTTATCGACCTCAATTGAAACGTGATAAGGTTGGGTGACCTTCGTGGGAAAGAAACGGTGAGGTGTCGAACGTTTCTATTGGCGACCTTTGACATGTCCAAGAATATGTCTAACGGTCTTTTGAGAGTTCCGGTAAATAATGTGAAATATGCATTAGGCGGCGTTGAAACGGCGGCAATGTAATTTACATAGCAGTCGGTCATTACTTCGAAGATGGTATGTATTGTTCGAAAAGGCAATAATTCAAATGGTTATTATTCCGAAAAAAGTTTGCCGCCGGGTAAATGGAATTGCAAGAGGTCAAAGATCGTTAGTTCAAAAAAATGAAGAGTTAACGCCTTGAGGATGGACACGATTTAGCTTTGTTCAAGTTGTCATTCTTTGAAAATTTATCTGTTGGCTATGATTTGAATGTCGAATGTCTGTTTATTCTTGTCTTCTAAAATTCGGAGCATAAGAGTTAGAAATTAGTTAGTAGGTCAATAAACCGAAGGAAGCGGAGGTAGTAATCTAGCGCTCGTCTAAGTCTGTCCTTAGGATGACTTGACAACGGATTGAGATATCGAGCTGAAACTATACAGTTACTCGACGGGGATTTTTCTTGGGCTATATCGTACTAAGGGGGTGAGAGTTAGGGATGAAAAAACAAAAAGCTATTAATTGCAATAACTCGAGAACCAGAGGAAGTATCTTACTGAAACCTGGTAGACATGCTCAAGTTTGACGTCTGTTGTAGATGAGAGGGTGTCAATTTCGGAAGATGAAAAACGCAGAGTTTCGAAACCAGAGGAACACAATATGAAATTGCAAAAATTCAAGAACTAGTCAACATATTGTGGTAGAAGATGTTCCGTCTAGTCTGGTGAATAATTATAGACCACGATTAATAGTAGGCAATAGACGAGTAATCTGCTCATCTGCAATCTTCTTTTTTCTTTTTTGAGGAACGGTGAGGAATGAAGATAAACCACTGCCTCTCACCCAAACTTATTCTCTACATACATACATATCATGAAATGATATGGGTGTGAGAAAATTTGCTTGCGTTACGGGGGTCCTAAATACCACTTTTTGAAAAAGTTAACGTTTTGCTTACAGCATATAGGCTATAGTACGGAGGCGTAGAGGGGTCACAATTTTAACATAGCTTCTTAATCCAAAATTGTCGACTCGCACTTGACAATTGCCGACCCGATCGACAATTGACCAAATGACAATTGTCGATCGGGTCGTCAATTGCCGATCGGGTCGTCAATTGTCAATCCGATGGACAACTGTCGAGTGCGAGTCGGCAATTTTGAATGAAAAGCAAATGTTAAAAATGTAGCCCCTCTACGCCTTCGTACTATAGTGTCTTTTATCACTGAGTCCTGTGATCTACCGGCAATGAGTTGTGTTTTTGTTTCCAGGTAATAAACGTGGTGGATGGAGCGGGGGACCTGTGGCCCTTGGACCGCCCTGACGGCATGCCCTCCATCCAGTCCCTCGAGGTGATGTGCGGCAAAGACCACATGGACGTCCACCTGACCTTCTCGCAGCCCTTCGAGGGCATCGTCTCCTCCAAGGGCCAGCACGGCGACCCTCGCTGCGTATACGTGCCTCCCGCTACCGGGCAAACGTTCTTCTCTTTTCGGATCGCCTACGCCCGTTGCGGCACCAAGCCCGACCTCAACGGACAGTTCTACGAGAACACGGTGGTGGTGCAATACGACAAGGACCTGCTGGAAGTGTGGGACGAGGCCAAGAGGCTGAGGTGCGAGTGGTTCAACGACTACGAAAAAACGGCCTCTAAGCCGCCGATGGTCATTGCGGACCTCGACGTCATCCAGCTGGACTTCAGGGGGGATAATGTAGACTGCTGGATGGAGATTCAGCACGGGAAGGGGCCGTGGGCGCCCCCTGTCAGCGGGATCGTGCCCCTGGGGTCCACCCTCACGCTTGTGGTCGCCATCAACGATTACAGAGGTGAGTATGGGTAACTGGATTACTGTTCCTAACTCCCAAGTTAGTCATTATAGAATTTTACTTCGGAAAAATTATCACAGGACTGAATTTTTGTACGGGGGTGTCAAAAATGATCTTGGTCGTGGGCGTCGAACTTTGTATTCTGTGTACCTCCTGTTCATTTACTAAAGAACCACCGCTAGAGGGACTAGGTTGGCCAAGTAAGAAAAGCCCCTAACTATATTTTCGAGTTTTCATGTTACCCATACTGCATACTTCAAAATTTGAAACGTGCTTTCGAAATTTGCAAAATCAAATTGACAATAAGTCTTTGCAAAGAATGTCAACGAATGCTGTTTCTCCCTTATTATGGACAGAAAGGAGAGAAATTTATTAACAGCAGAGACAAAAATGTCTGTGGTAAGGGCAGAATTGTATTATAGGCATTGCCAGGAACTGATTAGAAGTGACTGGGCCAAAGCAATGGGTAGTTGCAGTGTGCAAGACATTCCGGCAATAATAATAAACCTGAGATTCATCTGATGATGATATATGTTCCAATTTGGGTACCACCAGTAAAGAGGAATTTGCTGAACCGGAGTACGTAGGATGTTTAAGAAGATTATTGTTCTCTGTTGGTTTTGAGTTTTTAGAATTTTATGATAAAATCGCTTTTATAAAGAACACACTTTTGAGGAGTAATTATTGTAGGTACTTACATAGAATGCAACTGTAATAATTCAGCAATAATATGAACAGCAAGGTATAAATCTTCCAACAGATGATTTCCCCGCGCGAACTTGTCAAATTTGGGTGATATAACCTTAAATTATATCGTACGTCAAGGTATGTCCCTAAAGTTACTAAAGCGGCGTTGTCGGTTGTATTTACCGCTAATGTTGTCATATCGGTGGTTCTTTGGTTTCCGAATGAATTGTACAATACGGGCTATTAGCGTGACGTAGGTCCGCCATCTCTGTGGGCTAGGTTAAGGTTGTTACCATAGCAATGAAGCTAAACAAAGCGCGACTTTCCTTGTGTAGATTCAATTATTTCAGCACAAAGCTCATTGTGGACATGATGTAACGATTCAATCGATAGCAATTCTTCAATTTGTCAATATTAAGGTCTTAAAACGCAACACAGTTACTGTAAATAAAGAATTAGACGAAAAATGCAGTTCTCTGGAATTTGCACATTGAAATCTCGCTTTGTTTGGCTTCAGTGGGAGGCGTTGACTATGACAAAAAAACCACCGATATGGCAACATTAGCGATAAATACAACCGAAACTTTTCTTTCTAGAATAGAGTAGGGTACCGCCATATGAACTTGTTTACATTTTTTGGCGTCTTCCATCACAAATTTTGGAGCCCAGAGCCAATTGAAAGCCAATTCTATCGAAAACTTTGTGTTCTAGCGACGTTCAACAAGGACGCCTTTTTTATGAAGAATACAACATAGATTATGATTTCATTACTATTTCATGAAATAAACACTAACCGAAAAATAATAAAGAAAAATGTGCGATGTCCTCCTAAGACACTAAAACAAAAATCTGAAAAAAAATTGAAAAGAAAGCCCTTGATAACACTTCTGACTTATGCTCCAAATTTCAAAATTCTTCTATTTACAATATTCGAGTAATACTTTTTGAGTGCCCCTTTGAAGGGCTGTGGTGTCCTTAGGAGGCATTTTTCGACAAATGTTTACCGAAACTTTTAGCCTTATTTTTGATCGTAGAAGGCGCCGGTAAAATATTGCAGCCTAATTTCAGGACACCCTGTATGTATTACTTAATACAGGGTATCCCTAGACGAGCGTCAGTTAGCCGTATCTGGAGAATCGTCATGAAAATTTGTACAATTTTGAATAGACGTAAAATATTTTCATCAATGGCGCACTTCCGGTTACACCGGAAATAGGTACTAACTTTCTTATTTTAGATGGAACACCCTGTATATTTTGATATTTGTGGGTTCTACGTTTAACTCTAGGTGAACTTTTCCTAAGAATTGCTATGCCTAAAATCAACCGTTTTTGAGAAAATCAAGAATTTCGCTTTTTTATGACAAGTGCAAGCCTAACTTCAAAAAGATGTAACATCCTTACAGTATGAAATGAGAAAACGGTATTAATTTTGTAGGAAGTCTAATGTAAGGTGTATCCATCCACCTCTGGACACAAATTGGGTCAAATGCATATAGAGTGTTCTCTGCAAATTTTTAAACATCACAAACTTCATTGGTCAAAAAGTCAATTTTTTCAAATGGAATGCCCCAACTATTTTATGGCACATCGATGCAGAATTTAATTGTCTATCATTTTAATCTACATCGATGTGCCATAAAATAGTTGGGCATTCCATTTGAAAAAATTGACTTTTTGACCAATGAAGTTGATGTTGTTTAAAAATTTGCAAATAACACCCTGTATACCTGTGGCTTGGTGCAAGAAGGGCCAATGTGACATTTTCAAAATTAGCGTTCTTTTTTACTTATTGGCTTAGGATATTAATCTGTAAACAAAACCATACTTTAATAACAAAATTTAGTATCAAGTTAACTAGAATATTGAGAAATTTCGTTTACAGAATGATATCCTAAGTCAATAATTGAAAAGATGTTAATTTTGGAAATGTCACATTGGCCCTTCTTGCACCAAGCCACAGATATATTTGACCCAATTTGAGTCCAGGGGGGATACACCCCACATTAGACTTCATGCCAAATTAATATCGTTTTCTCATTTCATACTGTAAGGATGTTGCAGCTTTTTGAAGTTAGGCCCGCGACATAAAAAGGCAATTTCTTGATTTTCTCCAAAGCGGTTGATTTTAGGCATAGCAATTCTTAGTAAGAGTTCACCTAGAATTAAACGTATAATCCAAAAATATTATAATATACAGGATGTTCCATTTAAAATAAGGAAGTTAGTACCTATTTCCGGTATAACCGGAAGTGCGCCATTGATGAAAATATTTTACATCGATTCAAAGTTAATTGAAACCTCTGTGTACAAATTTTCATGACGATGCTAGAAACAGTTCTCCAGATACGGCTAACTGACGCTCGTCGAGGGATATCCTGTATATTGAGATAAATGAAAGAGTAGCGTGACCCCTAGGCTCTTTCGTAGGCAGCTATGATCCTTTGAATAACACCATATAGGTATTTATCTCATTATATTGCGACATTTATCTCATTATTTTGCGTTAATATCTCATTATATTGAAATAATATGTCAATACAATATTGAGATAAATAAAAGAGTGGCGTGAGCCCTAGGCTGTTTTGTACGGAAGCTCTGAAGGGCCACAAGGCTCCTTTACAACTGGCACGAGTTGTACAACTTGTACCACTCGCCCGAGTTGCACAATTCGTGCCAATTGGTCAATTTCCAAGAAATTCACTCACAACTCGTGCCAGTGGTACGACTTCACAACTCGTGCCACACGAGTGAATTTCTTGGAAATTTATCTATTGGCACAAGTTGTACAGCTCGCGCCAGTTCTAAAAAAAAAACACTCACAACTCGTGCCTGTGGCACGAGTGAATTTCTCGGAAATTTACCTACTGGCACGAGTTCTACAACTCGTGCCACTCACCCGAATTGCACAACCCGTGCCACTCGCCCGAGTTGCACAACTCGTGCTAATAGGTTAATTCCCAAGAAATTCTCTCGCAACTCGTACCGCTGGCACGACTTTACAACTCGTGCCACTGGCACGACTTCAGAATTCCCCACCATTTCGGATCCTAATCTCTATTCCGTAGATTAGGATCCTAAGGTGGGGAATTCTGAAGTCCTGCCAGTGGCACGAGTTGCGAGAGAATATCTTGGAAATTGACCCATTAGCACGAGTTGTGCTTCCGTAGCTATGATCCTTTGAATAACACCTTAAAATCTCATATTATATTGAAATAATAAATATATTGACATATTTATCTCATTATATTGAGATAAATAAAAGATTGGCATGACCCGTAGGCTCTTTCCTAACAACCACCCCTTACTGGAGTTGATCATTTCAGGCGAGTTCGACATGCGCGTGAAGTCGTGCGTGGCCTCCGACGGCGGCGGCCACGTGATCCAGCTATCGGACGAGTTCGGGTGCGTCCTTCGGCCGAAGATGATCAGCAGGTTCTTGAAGGCGCGCGGCGCCGACGAGCGCGCCTCCGTCATCACATACGCCTTCTTCCACGCCTTCAAGTTTCCAGACGCCCTCAGCGTCCACATCAAATGCAAAGTGGAGATCTGCAGGCACGGCTGCCTCGACCACTGCCAAATCCAACCAGGGGGTAGCGGGGACGTCCACCCCCAAGTCTATCTGGAGCGCAAGGACGATGTCGAGAGGCGGCCCGACCCCGACGTCATCTACGACGACGAGAAGAAAATCGAGAAGCCCGTGGCGGAAGAACCCGATGAACTCGACGTAACGGCAGTGCCCCATAAGGTAGATTCGCTTATTGTTATTGCAAGTGTTTTAATAGGCCGTTTATTGTTTCTCGACTACGAGCGGAACAGTTGGATTCTCGGTAGCAGCGATGACATTGCAATTTGCAGTTAAATGTGTTTACTTTGTTCTTCGCCGATTGGCCGCCGACAATTCACTTCGAAGACGCTCGTTCGCTTGAAATTTTTGGGGCAAAGGTCAAAACTATTGTCAAAGTAGGACCACATTTAATGGGGCTACGTGGGATTTATTTAACCCTATAATAAGCCTTTTCTCCAAGGAGGTTTGACGGCAGAGAGAGAAAAATCGTTGTGTTGCTACCGCTGCTACCCTTAAGGAACCCTGATGCTTACCCTTACGTGGGACTTATTTAACCCTGTAATAAGCCTTTTAAGGGCAGGTGTTGCTACCCTTAAGGAACCCTACTTAGGTGTATAAATAAGAGAACAAACGTAATCTGTTTGTGCCCTTATGGATAAGTAAGGGCTGCTCGCTTACGGAAACCTGCTTCACTACTCTTGTGTTTGTCTGCTTTACGCGTGTAGCGTAAGGGTACTAAGTACCCTTAAAGGCAAGCAGGGGTAAAGCCGCGCCCACACACATTGCATAAGCGCATAGTGTATACGGCATAAGAAAGGTGACCAATCAGAAGGCGCCCAATTTCTCCCTCTCCTCAAACGCATAAGAAATTTCCATAAGATTGAGTACTTATGCCGTATGCATATGCGCTTATGCAGGTGTGTGCATCCGTCTTAAACCTACACTACCCAACTCTGCTTACCCTTAAGCGTAAGCATTGTAGCAACACAACAACAACAGATAAGCGGATTTCCGTTAAGCGAGCAACCCGCTGGCGCTCTGTTTCTACCCTTAAGTTACGCGAAGGTATAATTCTGGTTAACCTTAAGGGAATAAGCAGAAAGAAGCAGGATGCTTGTTTATCGGAAAACAAGTAATCGCTTTCGTTTTGTTTCTAGCCCAAAATTTGGTGGGGTTGAATTTATTCTACTTAACATTTTTCTTTCTATTTCTTTCTGACCGCTGTCGTCCTAATCCCCATTCCACGGTAAGTATTTTCTTCGTTGCTACTTATTCATTCGCGCGTTTTTCTTTCCGCTCTTCTCTTACACTTTTGTTTCGTACACTGCTTTTGTCAATCATTTTCTCTTGTACAGTAACCAGTAGTAAGTACCATTAAAGGCAAGCATGGGTAAACCTACTCTACCCTACCCTGCTCACCCTTAAGCGTAAGCATTGTAGCAACATAACAACAGGTAAGCGGATTTCCGTTAAGCGAGCAACCCGCTGTCGCTATGTTTCTACCCTTAAGTTACCCCAAGGTATAGTCCTGCTTAACCTTAAGGAAATAAGCAGAAATAAAGTAGGACGCTTGCGGAAGACAGCTAATCGCTTGCGTTTTGTTTCTACCCCAAGACTTGTTGGGGTTGAATTCGTTGCTACTTCTTCATTCACGCGTTTTTTTTCCGCTATTCTCTTGCACTTTTGTTTCGTACACTGCTTTTGTCAATAATTTTCTCTTGTGTAGGTAGGTTTGATTTTAAGGCTGTTCTCAAAGTACCTTCTTACTTACTTACTTATCCTTAGCCTCTTCTACCTTGGGTGTAGAGGCGATGGTTCCTCTCCATTTTATCCTACCTCTAGCTTGGGCCTTCCTCTCCTTCGTTTGTTTCCAGTGACCGTTTCCCAAATCGTTTTGACTGTCCTTTCATCCTCCATTCGCGTCACTTCACTCCAGTCTATGTTTCTTTTTACCACTGCACTTCTAACACCCTCTGTCCATGTTTTTCTAGGCTTTCCCCTTTGCTTCTTCTTTCCAGTTCGCGCTTCGTACACTTTCCTCACCAGATTGTTCTCTTTCATTCGCATTACATGACCTAACCATCGCAGTTGTCCTTCTTCTATTGTTGTACTAATCGGTTTTGTATTAAGATTTTCTCTGAATGTTGTGTTCCTGATTTTATCTAATCTTGTTTTTCCCTCCATCTTCCTTAGGTATCTCATTTCCATGCTCTGCATTCTGTTCTTCTGAGTTTCAGTTATCGTCCACGCTTCTGAACCATAGATTAAGATTGGCGTTGCTACTTTTTCAAAAATTTGTACGTTTGTTTGTTTCGGTATTTCTTTGTTCGCCAGAAAGGAGTTTTTTATACCATTAAATAGCCTCCCTGCTGCTCCCGTTCTTTCTATTATTTCTTCTTTTAAACTTCCATCCTGTGCTATCATCGTTCCTAGGTACTTAATCTTTTTTACTTGTTCCAGAGTCACATTTATTTTGTGTTCTTTTTCTGAGTTGCTTATTATCATTGATTTAGTTTTGTTCGTGTTTATCTTCATGCTTTTGTTGCTCAAACTTCGGTTGCATCTTACTATGTTTTCGTTAAGTGTTTTTTCATCTTTGGCTGTTAGCACCATATCGTCGGCGTAGCATATTTCTGATATCTTTAATTCTTTCATTCTCCAGTGTCCTATTTGGTATTGGTTCACATTTTCTTTTGCTTCCTTAATTGCTTCATCTAGGACTAAGGCAAATAGTTGTGGGCTCAGTATACATCCCTGTTTCACTCCTTTCGTTGTTTCAAATAACATTTAAGTTTTTCGTTCCTTTGTACAGGCTTTTTACCTCTTTGATTAAGATTTTGTCTACTTCTCTCTTCTTCAGTGCTCTCCAAATATCTTCTCTATATCGGCACCAGGACAGACTCGTATATATTTGTTCTTTTTGTAATTTATCTCTTGTTGAAGAACGGATTGTAAGTATAAACCTTGTACTTATTCTGCCGGAGATCTTCTGTTCTATCGTACCCCTTTCATTCATTATGGCTCCTAAATCCCCTATTTGCTGTTTTTCTAGTATTGTTTCCCTTTGTATCATTAAGTTTATCTCCTCTGGTTCATTTGTTATGGCCATTATTTCTGTTTTTACTAGATTCATTCTCAAGTTATAACTTTTGAGCGCTTCCTGGATTAGTTTCGTCTGGCTCCCATAACTTGCGTGTTGAAACGTTTCGCTTCAGCATCTCTACTCCTGTTCATAACTTCTAACCAGAATTCCTTAAAATTTCCTGTAAGAGTTTCTATGAAGTTACAAATGAGAGAACAATTTTTAGCTTTTGGAGAATCAATCTCTTTGGTTTGTCATGTTTCCTTCATCTTCCAGGTCTTCCACTTTATAATATTCTTCCTTGCCTCTTTTATTGCATTGTCTAGATGTTACCACAGAGAATAAAAATAACTCCCATCACATCTTTGTTACAAATTTTTGAGATTCTTCGATCGTTACTTGTTCTTATCATATTTCTGTTCGGTAATTTTTCGATGCTCACCACAATTGGGATCTTCTAAACGGTAAAAGGTCCGGGGTCGGTCAAATTAGAGAAAAGTTGCGCTATTTCTTGGCGATTAAGAATCTGAAGAGAATTTTCCGATATTTCGATTAGTTCCTGAGTTATCACAAAAAATCTGAGAATTGCCAATTTATGTATTCATGACTTTC
The DNA here is from genome assembly GCA_963924575.1 of Pycnomerus fuliginosus. Taxonomy (NCBI): domain Eukaryota; kingdom Metazoa; phylum Arthropoda; class Insecta; order Coleoptera; family Zopheridae; genus Pycnomerus; species Pycnomerus fuliginosus. The sequence goes on along the minus strand of OZ004624.1, from coordinate 15,216,807 downwards.
GAGGACTTCTTTCAGGACATGCTGACGATGGCGCAAGAGCAGTTCCCGCAAGGCCCTCGCAACCTTCACAGTCCCCCCGTGGCCGCCCCCCGCTCCCTCGAGCCCAACAAATCCCAGCGGAAGCGCCGCTCCATCACCGTTTCGGATCGCAAAGCGCGCAGCGCCGACGTCGGCGTCAGCGTCCTCTACGAGGTCATCTCCGAAGCCGACCTCGCCTTCAGTCCAGACACGCGCGCGGAAGCCGTAACCGTCTTCCAAGGTCGCATCCGGGAGGAGGTCGTCTATGGCATCTGCATGCCAGTACCCGGCTTCAGCGCCCTCTTCGTCGTGGTCGCCCTCTCCGCAGTGGTCTCTGCCTTAGTGGCAGGGTCTTTGCTCTACCGCTACCAGCTGCAGAAGGAACACCTCGCCGAGCAGGCCAGAAACACGCTTCCTCTCGGATTCTTCTCCAACTGGATAGGGATGAAGCTCCTGAAGATGAGAACCTCGAGTCTGGTAACGCAAAATGGCACCAAGAGGAAGGTGGCCAACGGGACCGTGAACAGTGCTCAATAACTTTATACCAAGAACCCTCCTATGTTATTCTAGGCGCGCTACGTTGTATTTCCAAGGGCAGATCTGCAATATTCTGTAAAGAAGATTTGTACATATAGTCAAGGGCCCCAAAATGGCCACTTTTCGTTCTCTGGTTTCTAGGGTAGGTTACTTGTAAGTTTTCTTCAGAGTTATCACTGAAGGGCCCCGCACGATTCTGATGAAAGTGGCTTTCGGTGAAGTTGTCTGAATTTTTGATATGTTGCAGTTGGGTGCAGGTCGTAGGAAGGAAACGACGTAGGACGGAATTCGTGTATCTTCGGAAGACCTTGGGCTTGCTGTCAATTTCCGTCGTACGTCGCTATGGAAACTTTCCGTCCTACGTCCGTCTGGATGCTTTTCATTCTACGTCCTTGAGGTTTTCCGTTCTAAGTCCTTCTGAATACTTTCCGTTCTAAGTCGTTCCGAAGACTTTCCGTCCTACGTCGTTGTGGAAGCTTTCCGTTCTACGTCGTTCTGGATGTTTTCCGCTACACAGATTTTCCGTTCTACGATCGATCTACAAGTTTTCTCTCCGACGCCTACGACTATCTATGGAGTACAGACCGCCCGAACACGACGTAGGACGGAAAGTCTTCGGAGCGACTTAGAACGGAAAGTATTCAGAAGGACTTAGAACGGATAACATCCAGAACGAAGTAGAAAGGAAAGCATCCAGAACGACGTAGGATGGAAAGTTTTAGGAGCGTCTTAGAACGGAAAGTATTCAGAACTACTTGGAACGGAAAACATCCAGAACGACGTAGAATGGAAAGCATCCAGAACGATGTAGGACGGAAAGTCTCCATTGCGGGGTACGACGGAAACTGACAGCAAACCCAAGGTCTTCCGAAAATACACGAGTTTCCTTCCTACGGGTGGTTCCCGTTGTGGGGTCAACGTTTTCTGATTCTGAACAAAAATTATTGCTCCAACCTCCAGACATGGACAGTTTTTGTTACAAAAAATCCAGAAAGATAGAACTTTTCTCATTAGTACACGTGATTAGTCCAGGGGCACCTTTCTTACGCCATATACGTCTAAGTATATGGAAACCTTTTGGTCGTATTTGAATATTATGGCGGGAAGACGGACCCAAAAATATGTACAACCTTATGGCAAAATTATATCTTCTGGACTCTCTGTAACAAAAAATGTCCATATTTGGAGATTGGCGCAATGATAACTTTTGTTCAGAACCATGAAGGCTGCAATATATCAAAAATTCAGCCACTTTCCATAAGAATCGTGCGGGGTCCTTTACAGAAAATACGTAACACTGTACAGTATTAACCTTCTGAGTATTGTAGGATAAATTATTAGTCTGTAAATACAGCTTCAGGATTACTGCCAGGTAATAATTCCCCCGGGACGACCGGCAATTCAGTAATTCTGCCATAGACGAGGTTTAAGTTATTGTTGAAGTTGTTAGGTTAGATTTTCTTGTTTGGATTATTTAAATTTTTATATTTCTGACAATTGCTCATTTTTATCATTCTTTTATTATTAGTTGCAATGTTTGAAAGGATACATGTAAATAATGGGAATAATAAAACAGAAGAAAGCAGGTGTGGTTTTATTTTCTCTACAGGGGCTGGTATCAAATCAACAGATGCATTCGTATTTGTCGCTGCTTTAAAAACTGCTATTACTTTGAAAAAAATGCTCTGATTTGAAATTGGTTTTCACGGTTGCTGAGGTCCCTTGTTCGTCTTGCGACTGTGAGGCCGATATTGACAAGCCCTATTTAAAAATGTTAATTTTTTCCAAAAAAAAAAACTGATGCACAGGACCAACATGAACATCTCGGGACCTTTTAGCCGTTTTGCGTCCGACACTTTAAATGAGAGGCTGTAGGAAACCTTCTCATCCGAAAAGTGATTCTTAAACTAGAGTGCTGTAAATGTATAGTTAAATGGACGCTTTAAAAGAGCACATCAAAAGCATCAGAATCATCCTTTAAAAAAAAGAACCTCCGGGGCCTGAAAGTTACTGACTTCAACCAACGTAATTTGCGATTTTGTAACAAAATACCCAAAAATAACTTAATTTCAGGCTTTTAAGAAGTTGCAAAACAATTCGCATCAAATTGATTCAGTTTTTGAAAAAAATTTATTGCGTGAGGCTAGGGATTTTCGGCCAGTTTTGTGATTAATTCCTATCGCTTGGCTCGACATTTTTTTTAGGTACACAGTATTTCACATGGATTTCAGCTCGGATTTCAGTGACTTGACAGTTGACACCTTCAGAAACGTTACTGTGGCCTGTCATGGCACGATTGCACGCAATGTTGCACGCAGTGCGCCAGTGCAGTGTAGTCAGATTGGGCTATTTGTGACTTTGAGATTTCTGTGACTTCTCTTTAAAAAAATCGCGTCCGTCGTCTAAAAAAATATTTCAATTTTTGTCAAAAAGGCACTGATGGTAACGTGAAAAATGGGGGTTTGCATTTAAAATTTAAAAGTTTATGTACCAAAATGACATTTTCGGTTGCACGATTGGCTTCAAAAGCTTTTTAGATCTAAGTTAGGTTATCAGATGCCCACGTACGAAATCTCAGCCAGATCGGTCTAGTAGTTTGTTCTAATTCTGGTTTTTCTCGAATTAAACTGACAGACGGGTTTAAAGGGTTTAAACCCCATTTTTATTTGCGTCCTCTGTTTTAATTCGCGTAAAGTTGCGAATTTCGTGTAACAGAAAACAGGATCTAAAGATTACATTTGCATCTTTATAAATAATTGCAAAAAAATATTTATTACTTATTGTTAAAAATGAGGTAAATTATTGCTCAACATAAAATTCTCTTTGAAATTTAAGCTCGCCAACCGGAAAACGCAACGTAGGTACGTAGTATTATTTTATGGAGTGTTAATAGAATCGTTGCGTTGGTTGCCTACCCCACGTGGTACCACTTTATAGTTTATCCTAATGAACATGTTTCATGGGATGCCTCCTGTTAGATGGTGGTACCCTATTCGCAAATCCGGCAGGTCCAAGCCCAGCAATGGTGGAATTGCAATTCTCCTGTGCCATTTGGAACATATAATTCAAGTCGATGTCGTACCTCGGCAGCTTGTCTCTGAGATACGAGATGACATTAACCCCAAGATCTGGTTGTCGACTCATGACGAAGCTGGAAAGGTACCTTGGAACCTTGGCCTTCTCGGCGCAGTGCAGCAGCAAAGCCCACGATGAATAATCCGAATCCAAGACGAACGTGTTGTAAACCCCCTCGTCTGCAAATAAAAATAATAATTCATTAGGTCGGTACTTATAGTAACAATAAATTTAATTTTCATTCCTCTTGATTTTTCATCCCCTTTCACAATTTTTCAGCCCCCTGAGTGTGAATTTTTCAAAATTCACTTCATTTACCTATTTGGTTTACATTGTCATTCTTTAACTTTTCAACCCTCAAAATTTTTGTTTTTTCTGTTAATTTTGTACATTTTAATTCAGTAACAACAATTTTTTAACATTTCGCCTTTTTGACACATCTGTGCGTCTGCGGAGGCACTGCTACTAGCTGCAGATTGATAAAATTTGCACCCGATTCCACCAGTAAGACCAGCCGCCCCTAATGTATGCATTAACGTGATAAACATCTACAGGAATTCACATCGCATTGATGTAGGTACATCTTCCGGGGGCTTTTTAATTTTGAAAATTGATGGTGCCGAGACGACACTTGCCGTGGGTCAATTGCCTCCAAAAAAATTTCAGCTCTTTGACGTGTAATACAATCTCCATGTGCAAAGTTTAAGCTGGTTGGAAAGGTGACGTTGAAATTTTAGTGAAATCAGACACGTCATTTTTTTGACTTCAAAATCACGTTATCGTATTGGACATTTTGTGATTATGACGTCTTATAAAGGTAGATATTCGTTCGTTAAAATGACGTCTATTTAATCACATATAAAACACGTGCATAATGCGTCAAACTATATGTATATGTGTCATTTTGAACATTATAATTACGTTACAATATTAACATTCTTTAGTCGTGCTTGAAGTAACGATCAAATCACCACTTAAAGTGGAATATTTCTGACCAATGGACACTTTTGCAGGTTGAATAAACGTTTCATCTGCAACGTTAAACTTTAGTCTTTTTAATCACGACTTGAAGAGGTGTCAAAATGGTGCTGCAGTTTACCATTAAATATGTGTGTAATTTTGAACGTTGTAAGTACGTTACAATATAAGCGTTCTTTAGTCGTGTTTAAATTAACGTTCAAATCACGACTTAAAGTGGAATATTTCTAACCAACGGATACTTTTGCAAGTTGAATAAGCGTTTCATCTGCAACGTTAAACTTTAGTCTTTTTATGCACGACTTTAAGACTCTATCAAAATGGTGCTGCAGTTCACCATTAAATATGTGTGTAATTTTGAACGTTATAAGTACGTTACAATATTAGCGTTTTTTAGTCGTGTTTAAAATAACGTTCAAATCACGACTTAAAGTGGAATATTTCTATAACCAACGGACACGTTGAACAAACATTGAATTTATAACGTTATATTTGAGTTTCTATACATACGACTTAAAAACGTGTCGAACTATACCCATGGCGTCCAACGTTTAATAAGTGTGTAGTTTTAGAGGTTATATACACGTTATAATATGAAGTGTTTTAGTCGTGTCTGAAATGACGAAATTGGGATATTTATAATTATAGCGGACACTTTTGCACCTTGAACACACGTTTTATTTGTAACGTCATATTTCAGTTTTTATATAGACGACTTATAAAGACGTATCGAAGTGATGACGTTCAACGTTAAATATATGTATAAAAAACGTTGTAATATTAAAGTTTTTTGGTTGTTTCTGAAATGACGTTGAAATTCCGACTTAAAGTTGGCTTTCCTGTGTAGTTGCATTGAGGGAGTGTAGATGGCGTTGATAGTTGAAATGAGCCGCTATTACTTAGCAAACCGTGTTTAAGAGCTCTAGACAACATTCGTAAAATTATTCCAAAACATTATCCACAGCATAACTGATATTGTTGGTAGTCACTTACTCACAGTACCTACCTACAGCTCTTCTCTCTCAGCGTCGACGTTTGAGATGGAGATGCGGATAATTTTCTGAATGTTTGGTCGAGGGGAGTAATTGTCAATTATCATAGAGCGCGCACACGTTGAATTTTAGTCGAATCGTCAACGTCAAAATGACGTTGAAGTATCCTAGAGATTAACGTTGAAAAGACGTTAACATTGTCTGGCCACATATTTCCGGTAGCACGTCAAATTTTAAACGATTTTTAAATACACTGTTAGAAAAATGACGTGTATTTTGTAATTTTTTAACGTTAAAATTATAACGTTAAAAGATAATGTAAAAGTTTACGTTAAAGGGCCGTTGATTTTCTGACGTACTATTAGCGAGAAGACGTTGAAAATCACGTTGATTTCGCGGACACTTCAACGTCATCTTAACGTATCAATCTGTTTTTTTAAAACGTTTTTTCAATGTCCGTGTCCGTGTGCTCGCTGGGAAGTTCCCCACGTACCAAATTTCAGCCAAATCGGTCTGGTAGTTTTGGCTGTAGTGTGTTTACAAACGTACGAACGTAAGACACATTTTTAAAATCACTTTTTTCGGTTCCTGAGACCTCAAGACGTGAAGAACTGTTATCTCAAATTCGAAAATTGTATTGATTGCAATAACCTCCCTTTTTTTAAGCGGTGAAGTGGGGTGGGTGGGCAAAAGAGTCGAAATTTTGTAATAACACTCAAAACGCATTATAGCAAAAACTACTGGACCGATTTGGCTGAAATTTGGTACAAGGAGATTGGGTGACCAGTTGAAAAGCTAAAAGACTTTTGAAAGCAGTTGGTGAACGGGAAGTGCCATTTAGGCATATCAAATTTAAAATTTTAAATACAAGAAGTGGAAATCAAAGACCCACTGCATTTTTTGTCTAATGTGACTGGACTAAAAGGTAGGTATATGTACCCCAAACGTACACGTATCCTCGGAATGGACCCAATGGGCCGGCTGTTCCGCGTCCGGTATCGTCCAAGTGATGTTCCCTACCAACAGTTCATTGAGCGGATCGTCCGTGAAGCTGTAAGTGAAGTTCATGGTGACATAGAAGGAGGACATGGTGAACTCTGCGCGCATGCAGCGGTAAGCCAGGGCCTCTTCGGAGCTGGCGTAGTACTCGATCACGTACCATCGCCCCAGCATCTGAAACACCAATCGTTGCCTCTCCTCTAATGGTACCACCTGAGATACCTACTTGCTCCAAATTAAAGTTCCTTATGGCTCGCACGGTGGGACACTTGGTCTTGTCCTCGGGCCTCTTCCGCCTGACCCCCCCAACGCACATCGCCATCACGATCAAACATAGAAAAAATCTGCGCTCCATAATTATCTTTAATTGGCGACAGTGTCATCACAACTGGTTTATAATGTTTCCGTTTCGAGATCCCCTTATCAGCTATTTTGTGGGCGCAGATATCTAAAACCAACTCGAATAAACGAGGTTTTGGAGTTAATTGCGGTTCTGCATGTCCTCGAACAATGCGGCTCGATTTGCATGGGAATCCGGCGATTTTATGTTTAAAACATGCCCGAGACAAAGTCTCGGCTTTCGGAATATCAATACCTACAAGACGGACGGCGTCTATTAACACCAATAAATGTGCCTAACGGTATCCGTGACATAGACGCACTTTAACCAAATGGATATACCTATTGACGGTGGTTTTTTGGGTTTCGGGCACGTCAGTGGTGGTTTGATCCAATCCAAAGTACAATGGTTACGACAGTCAAAGCAAAAAAACTAATAGTTTTATAATTTTTCCTACAGGTGCTAGATAAAATTTCGTTTGATACATATTATTATTATTATTATTGTTCTTTATTCACCAAAGAAAGAAGAATTACAAAAGTGTAAATCATGAAAAATGAGAAATTAACAGTATTTGACGAACTTTGAGAATGTTCAGATCTCCCATACGAGACGGGGTCTGTTCTTCCACATTCTCCTCACATAGCAGTCATAGCACTCATAAACCAAAACACTATGCAAGTAACAGAAATTACATCGAATACCTAAACGAAGCAAAAAAAAATGTGAACAGAGAGGCAATCTAATTTTAACTCTTCATGAAGTTTGAAAATCCCAATTCATTTAGCTAATAAGTTACGTGACATTTTGTAGCTAAATTTTGATATCTGCACAGAATTGAAACATACGTCATACGTCACACCGAATTTCATTCAATTGCGGAGATATGTGACAACAAACTGACTTTTCAAATACAAAATCTGACACAAGAATTTTGGACCACCTGTAGACAACGCTTATCACAACTGTCAATACATTAGCTACTAGAAGAACTTTGGGATTTATTGTAAGTTCGTCTGTTTGTGAAAGATGATAGATTGCTTGAAGGTCCGGATATAAAAGGTGTCCCAAAAAAACCGAACGATTTATTTTTGGCTATAACTTTATTGTTATTATACCGATTTTCCCCAATTTTGTAAAAGACGTAGTCAAAAGATGAGGCTTTTAGAATCGACAACCATTTTCCAGATGGCGCCACTAATACATTTTTTATGGTAGTTTTTTACAAGGCCACTTTCTGATTGGCTGGATCAAAATGAAAATAATGTAGGCTTAAAGCTGATGCTTTCCTCTTTCAAAGCAACAAAATTTTATTCTAAACGTTCTTGATTATTTTACAATTTTGTCTGTGATACTGTAAAACAGATTTTTTAAGATTTATTTTATATTTCGCTACCGATCTTGACAAAAAAACAAAAGAAGTTTTCGTAAAATAACGTTAGGTACTTTGCAGGAATTTAACTTAGGTAGGTATCTGCTTAGGTACTATATCGTTATACAAAATGTTAAAATAAATGAAACCCAAAAAAATGGTCTAACATTGACTTGACTTTTGTGAACTGGACAAGTTGTTCTTTATTTTATGAGTGTTATAAAGCACATATTTGGTTTATTTTAGAATAAAGAATTGTATATTCCAATTCAGCCTGTTGTCTGCAGTCGCTTTTAGTGCTAAAATTTTTTACTAACTACACATTCATATTATTCTCTTTTAATTTTTGAATCAAATGTGTTCATAAAAATTTGCTAGGGTGGCGCCATCTGCAAAATAACATCATTTTGTGAAATATTGATGGTGTTACTTAGGATTCTGCAAATTTTGCCAAGATCGGTGGCCAAGTAAAAAATAAATCTTCAAAAAACCTTGTTTTAAAGCAAGACAAAAAAAAATTATAAATTTGGTAAGAACGGTCAGAATAAAATTTTGTAAAGTTGCTTTGGAAGAGGAAAGCATTAGCTTCCATCCTACACTAATTCCATTTTGATCGATTCACAGACGGTTTTTGCTTTGGAAGAGGAAAGCATTAGCTTCCATCCTACACTAATTCCATTTTGATCGATTCACAGACGGTTTTTGCTTTGGAAGAGGAAAGCATTAGCTTCCATCCTACACTAATTCCATTTTGATCGATTCACAGACGGTTTAACTCCAGCCAGTCAAAAAATGTTTTTGTAAAAAACTGCCACAAAAAAATTATTAGTGGCGCCATCTAGAAAATGGTTGCCGATTCTAAAAGCCTCATCTTTTGGCTATGTCCTGTACAAAATTGAGGAAAATCGGTCTAATAATAATAAAGTTATAACCAAAAATATATCGATCGGTTTTTTTTGGGACACCCTTTATTTTGAGTGTCGTGAGCATAGCGATGGAGCTGACAATAATTGAGACAACTTGGAACATTAGACACATGTATGGAAAAAGGCACTCTCCATTGGTTTTCTATTGAAGCGAAAGAACGTCAAAACTTGAATTTTATGTTGGTATGAGGAAATTTTGCAAAGAATTTCAATGCGATACGTCAGAAAACATGACAATTGTCAAAATTTGGCAATTGCTCTGAATTGACCCAAAATGGCCTTTGTGTGTGCGAGCAGTTTTGAGTAAAGTGCAAAGAAAAATATTTACGAAAAACCCTCCGGTACGTTTATCTGTGACACTGCTGCTAACAATAAAAATAAATCCAAGAAGATTTGGTTCATTTAATGTTTTTGTTGTAAAGTTCTAAAAAAATTGTAGTTCTGCTATAATAATTGAACGGACTTTACCTAAAAAGCATAGCAGTGCGTATAGTCACATGGCCGTCTCTACCTTCATGCCATGTCCTCACCATTTCGAGAAGATATTTACCGTCAATTTGACAAATTGTCACTGATTGTCATTAAAGTAAAATTTTTGCAAAAAAGATCAAAAATATTTGAATATTTACTAATTTCAAATAATTAACGTACTGGGAATGAATATTTTGAAAAAATTATGTAAAATGTGTGGTATTTAGTAAGTTATTTATAGTGATAAATTTTGTTTACAGACCCATTTAAATGATATGTGGCATCTTTGTGAACAAGAGGGTTTTGTAAAATTGATTTCACCGTGTCACTGAAATTGAGCTTTTAACATTAGGATGCTTAAGTAGATACGTAGACTCCGACTACTGTAAAAGATGGACAATGGACCTAATGAATAAATTGTTAGAAAATGCTTAAACTTGCATTAATAAAGGATGGAAATACAAGTTCTTCTTGTGTAAGATAAGGATAGAACTATAAGCAAAAGCTCGATTACCATTTATTCATTAGGCCTAATGTGTCATCTGAATCTGACGACCAGCTATCCCTCTTTTAGAGTAATCGGAGTCTACCAGAAAACCATTTTGAACGAGGGGCAAATCACTACCAGAATTAAGTGTACCTACAAATTTGTTTAAGATTACCATGGAATTACAAAAATTACCTGAATTACATTCAGAATTATTAGGAATTACCCATAGAATTACCTGGATTACCTTTGGAATTACCACGTGTGCGCATGCGCATTAACTAGCGTCGATACCACTCATTTGATTTCAGTTTGCACTATCAGTGTCCTTCCCAACGACTCATTATTTAGGCCAATGGGGTTTCGGTACCCGTTGACATGACAGTGGCGTTTAAATAGGATTGAAGGCCGCTCTTTTTTCTTTCCAAAATGACCTTCAAAATGAAAATTAATCCATTCCTATTTTTTTTGTGAATTTTCTTCCAACACAATAAATCGCATAATTTACAACAAAAAGCACAGAGACGACAATGAAAACTTGGTAGGCATCTTCGTTTAATTTGTAAATTAAGCAGATTAATCTGCTTAATTTACAACAATCTGCTTAATTTAGAATTTAAATCAAAAATGCAGATTAATCTGCTTAATTTACAATTGAAATAAAAAAAAATGCAGCAGAGAAGCGGCTGGAACCTCCCCAACGCGTGGGTCTTTGATTTCAGGGACTTCTGTTTTAGATAATAAAGTTGATATGCCTAAATGGCACTTCCCGTTGACCAATTGCTCCCAAAAGCCTTTCAGCTCTTCAACGGGTCACCTCACCTCCATTTACCAAATTTCGGGCAAATCGATCCACTAGTTTGGGCTATAAAGTGGTTTCAGTGTTATTACAAAATTTCGATTTTTCTACTCAAAGGGTTCTAAATGCGAATAAATTTTGTCTCATTTAAAACCAGAAATTGAAGACCTTTCTGATGGTGACCTCGATAGTGACAATAAATCTTTCAAAAACTTGTTTTGGATGGGTAAATTAGAGAATAATTTTAAATTTCGAAATTGGTGTGCCAAAACGGCACTTTCCGTGGGCCGATTGAATCCAAAATTTGTTCACCTCTTCGACGTGTAATACAATCCCCTTGTGCAAAATTTCAGCCAAATCGGTTCGGGGGCTTGGGCTGTACCGCGATTTTAAAGTCCGATAAAAATCAATTTTTTTTTATTTTTGGTCAAAAGGGCACTAAGAATGAATGCATTTTTAGAAGCAGAATTTGAAGGCCTTTCCTATCGTGACGTGAAAAATGGGGGTTTGCATTTAAAATTTAAAAGTTGATGTGCCAAAATGGCATTTCTGGTTGCACGATTGGCTCCAAAAGCTTTTCAGATCTAAGTTGGGTTATCACATGCACACGTACCAAATTTCAGCTAAATCTGTCGAGTAGTTTGGGCTGTGGCGTGTTTACGAACGTACGAACGTACGAACGTACGTACGAACGTACGTACATACATACAGACACATTTTAAAAACCACTTTTTTGGGCTCCTGAGACCTCAAAACGTATAGATCCGGTCTTATCTCGAATTCGAAAATTTTAGTGATTGCAGTAACCTCCCTTTTTTTTAAATGGTGAAGTGGAGTGGGGAGGTTAAAAATGCTAACCGGGGTTGCATATCGTCTCTCTGGTTTCAGTTGTAAATTATGTGATTTATTGTGTTGGAAGAAAACTCATAAAAATGTTAGGGATGGATTAATTTTCATTTTGAAGGTAATTTTGGAAATAAAAAAGGATGACCTTCAATCCTATCTAAATGCCAATGTCATACGTCAACGGGTAACGAAACCCTATTGGCCGAAATGATGGCGTTAAATGAAAGACCTGGGGGGGGATTTCACAGTCGGCAGTGGTGGACAAATTTCGGCAGTGTTAGAGTGGTTGCAAAAATTGAGCAAATTCGGCAGTGGTCTATGAATTTTTAGGCTGTCGGGGCACATCACAATCGGCAGTGGTGTACAAATTTACGGCAGTGCCCTGAAAATTCGACAGTGGTGTACAAATTTTTGGGGTGTGAAATGCTCCCCAGAAAGACCTTAGAAAGGACAAATTCAAATCGAATGGGTGGTATCGATGACCTTAACCTTCAGCTAACCTTAAACTAACGAAGATATACAAAAAAGAAAATTGTCCGGTTTTTTATGGGCCACCCTTTTAAAGATTGCTCAAAAACGCTTCCGATCTAGTAGCCCTTGACGTGAGAAACGTAGGGCGTAGACTGCGGAAGTTTATACCCTACGTTATGTCAAGGGCTACTAGATCGGAAAAGTTTTTATTCACACGTTATTATTAAAGATGAAGTATGTAACTGCATAATACCATAATACCAACACTCCAAAATTGTTCCCAATGCAATAATAATACGACGAGTAGTCTCTTGATTGCCGCGGGTTTTGACGTCCGAATGGTTGTCAACTACGAGTCAAAATGGTAGATTTTTTTAGGCTAAAAAGAGGACCAGAGCTTGACAAGTAGTGCATCCATGAGGACTCAACAAGGCAACCAAGAGACTACGAATCTTATTTTGCAGATTATTCTATAAATTAAAGTATTGAGTAAGTAGTGTCAATTTGACGTTGTAGTATTATCACTGTAATCAGAATTTGATTGGTCACTGGTATACTAAATGCTGCTTTGGATTGGTTCAATACTTAATGTATAAAATAATCAGTTACAAATCAATAGGTAGGCAGGTACTAACGTGCATAGATACCTATGCTGGCAGCAATATTAATCAGACTCAGGTGTACCAATTCTTCCAATGCTGCCAACCTGTCATGTCGGTCCGGTATACCTACTTACTGACAATAATGCCAATCGTTAAAGAGTAGCATCAGCATTGCAGGAAGTGAAAATAGTAGGTCAATAAAGTTCTTCGGTTTGGTGGAATGTCGACTGACCTTGACTCACACATCTTAGACCTCCTGCAGAAATCTTGTTCATAAATTGTTCAGCTGCAATTTGCTACAAATAATTATCGGTTTGATTAATTTCGTTCTAACGGAGTTTTGGCAATTTCCAAAACTGTTAACTCCTTATTGACCTCGTTTCGTCGCTCGATCTCCGCCGCTCTTGGGGGTTGAAACTCGATGAACGTCCCACTTTCGACGCGAGTTCGAGCGGTTTTGGAAGTGGTGAGAATTGATTATGTAAACATAGTAAATGTTCCAATGAACTTCACGACGGAGTCAAGCAGCTCGTCTTCCGCTCTGAATGCTCCTTCGATTCATTCACGGAGACCTTCTCCTACCACACACGGCGACTCTCAGACATATGGTCAACGCGGTTATTGCCTCTTTTGTATTTACCAAACTAATTGCTCTTTATGTAACTCTTACAGAATCCGTGTTAGTGTGCCGGCCGGCAGCATCAGGCCTCTCAGATCTCCCAATTTTTACTCAATTTACTCGCATCGGTTAGACCCACGCAGCAATTTCGGGTGGTCATTTCTATGTTGGGTGTGTCGGACCTTGGCCTCCTTCCGCGTCTTCTTCGTCGCCTTACAACCGCATTTTTTCGATGGATAATCGTTGAAAAATTCGAGCGAATGACGAAAAATGCGTGGAATGGCAATTGGGTCGCTCTAATTGCTCGTTTCCGACCGGCAATTCGAGGTAAACTGATGGCGGGCTTCCTGGGTGGTGCACTTTTGGTTGGAAATTTAAGTCAGTAATAATTAAGTATTTCCGACTTAAATCTTAGGTACGCACTTAGGTGTATACTTAGATGGGCACCTCTAATCCTTATTGTTTTCTTATATCCTCTACCGTTCATTTTATTTATTCCCTTCTGTCCTTTGTGTTTCTTCTTCTTCCCTCCACGTTTTCCTTGGTCGCCCTTTTCTCTTTCTTTGCAAGTGAAGGAGATTGTGAAGAGATTTGTCAGGTAGGTATTGACCAGACAAAAATATCCCAAAAGAAAAGTGACAGTTCAGTCAATAGTAAATACAGGGTGGGCCCGTAAAAGTTGGAACAAACTTTGGCTGTTAATAAAATTTTTATTTATAATCCGATTTTAATGAAATTTTGTGAGGTTGTTAACTCAACCTTTCTACGTCGAGGCCACTCATTTAATACACCAACACTCATTTAGTTTCTGAAATATTCTTCAGTAAATGAAGAGGTAACGTTTAGGGCCGCTGCAAAATTAAATCAATGGTGATGGCCTGCTTCTCTTTGCCTTAGAATCATATTTGAAGTTTTCTGAGCAGAATAACAACAAAAAATTAAGACATTTTTCCTTCTTTTAATCAAAAATTAATTAATTAACATCTGCGGTTTCGCGAAAAACTCGAAATTCTAAGTCAAGTTGCCTTTTGGAATTTACTTCTGTCACATTGTCAAGCAAATTAATCTGTTTAACATGGCTCGATTATTACTAGAAGATATAAAATTTTAATCAAAACGCTCCAAGAGCGTAATTTTGGAGCCAAAAGAATCTAGTGTATTACTGCAACTTTTCAGAAGGCTCTAAAATTACGCTCTTGGAGCGTTTTGATTAAAATTTGTCTTCTAGCAATAATCGAGCCATCTTAAACTGATTCAAATTTGTTTGTCAATGTGACAAAAGTAAATTCCAAGGGCAACTTGATTTACAATTTCAGGTTTCTCGCGAAACATTGCAGATTTTAGTTAAATTAGTTTTTGAGTAAAAGAACAAAAAATGTCCTAATTTTTCAGTGTTCTCCCCTCAGAAAACTTCAAATATGATTATAAGATAATAAGAAGAGCAACCCATCACCGTTGATTTCATTTTGCAGCGACCCTAAACGTCACCTCTCCATTTTGTGAAGAATATTTCAAAAACTAAATGAGCGTTGGTAGATTAAATGAGTGGCTTCGACGTAGAAAGGTTGAGTTAACAACCTCACAAAATTTCATTAAAATCGGATTATAAATAAAAATTTTATTAACAGACAAAGTTTGTTCCAACTTTTACGGGCCCACCCTGTAAATGAGATGTAGTAGGAGGTTAACATCCTGTCAGATATAGGTACTGTCACCATACAGGGTGTTCTGCAACCGCATGTAAGTTTTTTAACATTAGATTGCCCATCAAAAATGGTGACGATTGGCACAAAATTGTTTAGGTCGAAGTCGTCTCCTAAGGAAGTTAGGGCTTTACCATAGGGAGCAGTTTTTCTTATTTGGATATCTCTAAAACCACTCATTAAATAAAAAAATACCAAGAATAGTAAAAGTTGCAGTTTAAGCTGCTCTTTACAACAGGCACAACCATTTTTTAAATGCGTGACCTTGAAAAATTTTCCAGTTACCTCAGGTACGGATACCTCTAAAACCACGCATTAAATCAAAAAATACCAAGTATAGTAAAAGTTGCAGTTTGAATTGCCCTTTCTAACGGACACCACCATTTTTAAAACGCGTGACCTTCAAACATTTTCCGGAAGAAAAATGTCAAAGGTGTCTCCGTTTTCTGGGGATCCCGTGGTCATAATCCAACGAAATTCCCCATGTACATGTATATTCACTGGCTACTAGTGTCCACCAAATTTCATTCAAATCCGTTAATCCGTTCCTGAGATAACTAAGAAAAACTGCTCCCGATGGCTGATTTTAAAGCTCTATAACTTCCTTAGGAGACGACTTCGACCTAAACAATTTTGTGCCAATCGTTACCATTTTCGATGGGCAATCTGAGGTTAAAAAACTTACACGCGGTTGCAAAACACCCTGTATAGTAGGCAACCTGAGTCAATCTCAGCAATCTGATCAGGGTCAAAATTCAAATGAACCAATCAAATTGCTAAGATTAAGTTAGGCTTTTAAAGAGATAAATGAGCAAAAGGCAAACGCTTGGCTGCCACCAATTTCAACTTTGCATCATTCAAAGTCATGTCCACTTATGTCATCAGTTCGCAATTAATGAGAAATGAGAATGTGATAATTTTCACTTGATATTTTCTGTACAAGTGTGGAAAAACTGTAAATACATTTTTAGAACCAGAATTTCATTGCTTTTTGGTGATATAAAACGGCGCGGGGGGGTTATACATAAAATTTTAAAGCAGTTAATATGCTAGAAGGGCGCTTCCCGTGGACCGACTGCTTTATTCAAAAGCTTTTCAGCTCTTCAGTGGGTCACACAATCTCCACGTTCTAAATTTCAACCGAATCCCAAATTGATCTAGTAATTTTGGACTACCTATATTTAATTTACTATTATTCCTATAAAATTTAATTTTTAGTCGACTAGGTATATCCGAAACGAAAGATCTGTTTCGGTGCCCATTTGCGTAGGTATATTGAAACTTATACCTACCTAATTTTCATCCCTGAACCGAAAGTACCTACATACAGGCTGTTTCCAATTTCATTGTCCTCTGTTGGGATCTCGAAAACTATTAAGTTATTTTTGTTAAGTAACTAAGTTACTTTTCATAGTTACTTCATAGAAAGTAACTGAAGTTACCTAAATAACTAGGTAGTTTTCGTGACATTAACTTTAGTTCCAGTTACTACACCTTTTCAAATTGTATTTGGGAAACGATCACGTTTATAAGAGAAAGTGAAATTTGTAGTTGATATTTACCACTTGTAATTGAGAATGTAGTAGATGTAATTCAGATTAATCAATTATATTCAAGAAAGATATAATTGGAATTCAGAATAACAAATTGTATTTAAGAAAGCATCAATTGTAATTCAGAAACGGTCATTTGGATTTGAGAATGTAGAAGGAAGGTGTATTTCAGATTATCAATTACGTACATTCAAGAAAGCCGTAATTGTAATTGAGAATAGTCAATTGTATTTAAGAAAGAATTAATTGTAATTCAGAAAATTTCAGAGATTTATGCTTGGAAAACAAATACCTACCAAGGATTTACCACTGCTCTGTTTCCGTTTAAACTGGAACAAAAAAAATAAGAACCCGTTCGATGTTTTTTTTTCAAAAATATTCGCCTGAAAAAGTTATTTATAAGAGATACCTACCATTAGGTACGTATCTACTTAGATTGAAAAGAATTTTCTGAATTACAATTGACGATTTCTTAAATACACTTGACTATTCTGAATTACAATTATTCCTTTCCTAAATCTAATTGATTAATCTGAATTACATGTGCTACATTCTCAAATGTAGTTAACTAATATTAATTACAAATGGCACTTTCTTGAATAAATGTGTCCGTTTCTCAAATACAATTGGAAAAAATGCAGAGGTGATATTTTCTGAATTACAAATTATACCTAGTTTCTTAAAAAAAAAGGCAGCAGAGAAGCGGCTGGAACCTCCCCAACGCATGGGTCTTTGATTTCCGTGACTTGTGTTTAAGATTTTAAAGTTGATATGCCTAAATGACACTTCCCGTGGACCAATTGCTCCCAAAAGTCTTTCAGCTCTTCAATGGGTTACCTAACCTCCATGTACCAAATTT
The DNA here is from genome assembly GCA_963924575.1 of Pycnomerus fuliginosus. Lineage (NCBI taxonomy): Eukaryota > Metazoa > Arthropoda > Insecta > Coleoptera > Zopheridae > Pycnomerus > Pycnomerus fuliginosus. The sequence goes on along the minus strand of OZ004624.1, from coordinate 15,199,160 downwards.
CGGACAAATCGCTCCAGTAGTTTGGGGCTATAACGTGGTTTCCAGTGTTATTACAAAATTTCGATTTTTCTACCCAAAGGGTACTAAATGCGAATAAATTTTATCTCATTTAAAACCAGAATTTGAAGACCTTTCTGATGATAACAATAAATCTTTCAAAAAGTTGTTTTTGATGGGTGAATGAGAGAATAATTTTAAGTTTCGAAATTGGTGTGCCAAAACGGCACTTTCCGTGAGTCGATTGAATTCAAAATTTGTTCAGCTCTTCGACGTGTAATACAATCTCCATGTGCAAAATTTCAGACCAATCGGTGCGGGGCTTGGGCTGTACCGCGATTTTAAAGTCCGAAAATAATCAATTTTTTTTTAATTTTTAGTCAAAAGGGCACTAAGAATGAATACATTTTTAGACGCAAAATTTGAAGGTCTTTCTTATGATGACGTGAAAAATGGGGGTTTACATTTAAAATTTAAAAATTGATGTGCCAAAATGGCACTTCTGGTTGCACGATTGGCTCCAAAAGCTTTTCAGATCTAAGTTGGGTTATCACATGCACACGTACCAAATTTCAGCCAAATCGGTCGAGTAGTTTGGGCTGTGGCGTGTTTACGAACGTACGAACGTACGAACGTACGTACGTACATACATACAGACACATTTTAAAAACCACTTTTTTGGGTTCCTGAGACCTCAAAACGTATAGATCCGGTCTTATCTCGAATTCGAAAATTTTAGTGATTGCAGTAACCTCCCTTTTTTTTAAATGTTGAAGTGGAGTGGGGAGGTTAAAATTGTAATTCTGAATTACAACTGTTATTTTCTCAAATTTAATTAATATTTCGGAATTACAATTAAACATTTCTTAAATAAAACTCATTAATCTCAAATACAATTGTTGGGTTCTTAAACACAATTGGAAAAGCCAACGAAAGATGTATATCAATGCGATGTGTGTCCCTGTAGATGTTTACCTTGTTAATGTGTATGTAGGGGCGAGCTGAATTTACTGGTGGAGTCGGGTGCAGATTTTATAAATCTGCACCTAGTAGTAGTGCCTCCGCAGACGCACAGTGGTGTTAAAAAGACGAAATTATGAAAATTGGCCGTACATAATTAAACAGTAGAGAGTTAACAAAAAAACATCATATTTGCGAAGTAGGTATGTAGAATTAGCACTAAGGGGGTTGAAAAAGGGAATGAGAAGTCCAAGGTAATGAAAAAAGGTGATGAAAAGTCAAGAGGAATGAAAATGAAGTGTGGATTAAGTAGAATTACGAAATAAAACACTAAAATAACCAAATTATGCAATTAAAACTTTTGTGGGGGTTGAAATAAGCACTTATACCTACCTATTGCGAAGGAAACTGAAAAATTGTAAAAGGTAAACTGAATCCCAAATGCGTTCAATTTTATAACCGTCGAAAAACGAAATTATGCGAATTTTGCAAAATTAGCACTTAGGGGGTTGAAAAATCGTAAAGGTGGATGAAAAATCAAAAGGTATCAGGATTAACCGTGGCTAAGTAAAATTACGGAAAATAACACCAAATTAACCCAATTATGTAAATTTAGCATTTGAAGACTTGAAACATTGCGAAGGGGGATGAAAAAAGTGAAAAATTTAATCATCATCCAAATGGGTTCAATTTATTACAGAAGAAAAACGAAAATATCCGAATTTGGCAAAACTAACACCTAGGGGGTTGAAAAATTGTAAAGGGGGATGAAACGTCAAAGTGGATGAGAATTAATCGTAATTAAACAAATTTAGATTTTGGGGGTTGAAATGTTGCGAAGGGGGTTGGAAAAGTGAAAAAGATAAACATAATCCAATTGAGTTCAATTTATTACCGAAGGAAAACTAAATTATGTGAATTTTGCAAAATAAACACTTCGGGGGTTGAAAAATTGTAAAGGGGGATGAAAAGTTAAAAGGGATGAGAATTAATCGTAATTAAGTAGAATTACAGAAAATAACACGAAAATAAGCCAATTATGCAAATTTGACTTTTGGGGGTTGAAACATTGCGAAGGGGTCGAAAAAGTGAAAAAGGCAAGAACAATTCATAAGGCAAAACTGCGCGAATTTTACAAAATTAACCAGCGGAAATCACCCGAAAAAGAAGCGGTCTGGGTAAATTTTGCTCTTTGAGGGTTCACATATCATGAAAGGGGTTGAAAAATTGTGGATGGGTCAAAAATTAATGAAAATCACTTTAAATTAATAACAAATTAGAAGAAAGCAAAAAAAAAATAAATGAAATATATTTACTCCGCTTGCTAGGGCTTAGGGGTTGTTAGTAACGTAGGGGTTGGTTTTAGGATGAAGACTCATAAGACTTTTTTCAATGGTTGACCCAAATCTATTGAACCCCATAATTTTATTCCACCACTTACATGAAAAAATTTCCAGTTTCAACCCTTAAATTTCATCCCCCTTGTTAGATATTAATGAAAATTTGCCCATCCGCCTACAGTGGCGCTGTAAATTACCACATCAAATTTAGCCCTGATACGTTGAGCAGTTTTTGAGTTCTCGCATTTTTTTGTTTCGGCATGTTAGGGGGTTGTACCGCCTTTAAGGGTCGTTTTTCGCGAATGATGAATAAGACCTTTTTTGTACCATCAATAGAAAGCTATCGAATGGTAATATTTTCAACTATACATTCTTCATTGAAAATTCGAGTTTCCACCCCTAACTTTCATCCCCTTCGATAATTTTCTCCTAAAATTCGATCTTCCCTTCTCGAAGATGCAGTGTGTAAGATGTCACAGTTTCGCAGAAGATATTGCTTCTCTGTGTCAAATTACAGGGCTTTATGGACGTTTCAACCCCTAAACTCCAACCCCCTATTTCACCACCCCCACATGCCCTAAAGGAAGTTGTGTTTTCAATTTCACCACCCTAACCCAATTCGTTTAAAAATTAAGGTAATTTGTAGATTCATGTTTTCAACACCTCATGATTTCACCCCTTTATGATTTACAGGGGTGAGTTTATTTTTCCGGTGTGACATAACTCCTTGCGTATTTACTGACTTCAGTTGTTCATAAATAAACCAATAGGGTTTCAGAAAAAATAAATAAAATATAATTATCGACTTGCAAAGAGTTAGGGGTGGTTAATGGCCCAGGGGTTGGTTTTAGATTGAAAACTCATAAGACCTTTTTTCAATAGTTGACCGAAATCTATCGAACCCCGTAATTTTAGGCTACCATTTACTTGAAGAAATTTCAAGTTTCAACCCTTAAATTTCATCCCCTTTGTTAGATATTTTTGAAAATTTGTCCATCCACCTATAATGTCACTGGAAATTCACAAACCAAATTCTGCCTTGATACGTTAAGTAGTTTTTGAGTTCTCGTATTTTTGTGTTTCTGCATGTTAGGGGTTGTAGCGCCTATAAGGGTGGTTTTTCGCAAAATATGAATGACACCTTTTTTGAATAATTAATGGAAAGCTATCGAATGACGCCAATTTCGACTAGTACTTATTAAGCGGAATTTCGAGTTGCTACCCCTAATTTCCACCCCATTTGTTCGATTTTACGAAAAAACGCATCCCCCACAAGATTTCACCGATATACAGGGTGACACAAGCTCATGGTACACCCCCTTTTTTTCCTTATTTTTTGGATGAATTTTTTGAAACTTGGAACATCGAATGTACTTATCAAAGGCCACTTTTTGACATATTAATCAAAATTTTACCACTTCCGGTTTTACCGGAAATGACGTCAACTTTTTATTTTCAAATGGAACGCCCCATATATCAATACATTTTTGGAATCTACTTAATTTTCTGAATCCAATGATACCACATAAGTGACATTTCAAGTGTCAAAATAATTTTTGAGTTCAATTTTGTCTTTCAATCTAGACGGTTGTGACCCCCCCAATGTTACTTTAATGGACCATAGTAACCATGGAAAATTTTTAGTCACGTCAAAAACCTTACATTTTTTGACTTATTTGGTGATTAAGGTTGCCGAAACAGTTTTTTCATGAAAACTCTATTTTTTCCAATGGTACCATAATGGTACCGATACACCGTTGGAAAGTACGTTTAATAAGGAATCTATCCATGTGCCTATTTTGAAATTGGGACTAATAAATATCTAAAGTTCAGACCAAAGAGTTGAAAAAAATCTATTTTATTATAATTTAATAGCAATAGGTAAGATAGCTATGAAAAACAAAAGAATTTGACGTTTGCAAAATTCGCGCACATGGATAGATTCCTTATTAAACGTACTTTCCAACAGTGTATCGGTACCATTATGGTACCATTTGAAAAAATAGAGTTCTCATGAAAAAACTGTTTCGGCAACCTTAATCACCTCATAAGTCAAAAAATGTAACGTTTTTGACGTGACTAAAAATTTTCCATGGTTACTATGGTCCATTAGAGTAACATTGGGGGGGTCACAACCGTCTAGATTGAAAGATAAAATTGGACTCAAAAATTATTTTGACACTTGAAATGTCACTTATGTGGTATCATTGGATTCAGAAAATTAAGTAGATTCCAAAAATGTATTGATATATGGGGTGTTCAATTTGAAAATAAAAAGTTGATGTCATTTCCGGTAAAACCGGAAGTGGTAAAATTTTGATTAATATGTCAAAAAGTGGCCTTTGATAAGTACATTCGATGTTCCAAGTTTCAAAAAATTCATCCAAAAAATAAGGAAAAAAAGGGGGGTGTACCATGAGCTTGTGTCACCCTGTATGTGTGAATGTTGAGTTTCCGACAGCTGCGTGCAACCCTTGCGGAGTTATCATATTTTTTGTGGTTTTCATCCCCTAAATTTCATCCCCCGAAATTGGCACCCCCTCACTTTCAACAGACTTGAAGGTCGAACGTGCATACTAATTTTCAGCAAGATATCTCCACTAGTTCTCGAGTTATTGCAGTTAGTAGTTTTTCGGTTTTTCACCCCTAGCTCCCACCCCCTTGGTCCGATATGGCCCAAAAGCAATCCCCGCCTTACTTTTCGGGAGACGAAGCTGCCTACCAAGTTTCAGCTCGATATCTCAATCCGTTCTCAAGTTATCCGACGGACAGACTGAGGAGCGATCGAGCGAGCGAGCGAATAAGCTAAGACAAGAGTACCTCCGCATTCTGCTACGGCACTAAAAGGTGTAGTAACTTAGTTACTTCTACCACAGTTACTTTAGTTAGTGTTAATAAACGCGAATAGAAAATCCAAACTTTTCGTGTTTATCATAAATCGGAGCAGAAACATGGGGGGTGGGAAAAACAAGAGGAGGTGGAGAGAGTGCAGGAAAAGGATTTCAAGTGGGTGCTGGGCGTAGATAGAGAGACACCGGGCTATATAATAAGAGAAGAAACGAAAAGGAGCAAATTGAGAGTGGAGACAGGTAAAAAGGCGGTGAAATTTGAGGACAGAATGGGAGAAAGGTTGGAAAAGGAGAGAAAAAGAAGAATGGAAGGAAAGACAAAAATACCTAGAGAAATGGATACGCATGGGAAGATGATATCGAACGATGCAGAGAACAAGGGAGATGGATGCATATGGAGCGATGTGGAAGAGAGAGATAAAAATGAATGATGGCGAGATTTAGATGCGGAAATGAGGAAAGAGAAAATAAATTGTGGTTGGATGAGGAAGGGAGAGTGTGTAGAGTATGTGAGGAAGCAAGATAGACGATAGAGCATGATGCTGAAAGAGTGCGTGAGAACGAGAGAAGAGGAAAGGGAGAGAAAATGTACAGTGCGAGTGTAAAGTCCGGAATAGAAATGTCAAAGTAAGAAATATCCCAGTTGTGTAGAAATGTCAAATGTTCTGTCATATATTAATAAAGAAAGAACGATTAAACCAACGGAAGACGTACATCATTATTTTTTTTACTGTAACTTTTGAAGGACCGGATGGATTTCAAAAAATTTTGCATCAGTTTATAGAGGATTTCTTGTGCTTTAAAATGGTTGCGTCACAAAGTGCCTTCAAGCAATTTAAAATTTGACAGAGGGCGCTGGAGTTGACCGAATAGAAAAAAGCTTTTCATCATTGAATTTGCAATGAAATTAGCTTTCAAATGATATATCATAAACGGGGATGTCATTTAAAATTTCAAAATTGGGGTTGCTGGGGTTAAGGGGTGCACTTTGAAATATCACCACGCACGGATAATAGTTTATGACTAGCCCTAAAATGTGGGTTAGTGTTAGTATGTACGAGCGACGTGACTTTAGAGTTTAGACACAAGCATTTTCAACTAAAATTATGCTTGTGTCTATAGTCACGTCGCTGTACACGTTTTTTCTGATCACGACGGTCCCTGTGTAAAAATGTGACTTATTTTGTCTTTGTTAGTTTCTATCGCCATAACTCAAAAGTTTGTATGCCTAATATTGTTGATAACCTTCATTTAGAGGTGTCTTCTTTTGCTTCAGAGGTCGAATTCGATAAAAATTGTTTTTATGGATTTTCACATTGGTGACCTTGAAATTTTCAAAAATTTTCGTCTGCGGCGCACTTTTTTTGTACTTTCAAAAATCACTATTATTATTATTACTATTATTAAAGGGCCCGCAAATTTCAAATGTCTCATCCCGCCGAGGCTCTCGACGGCCCTCGACCTGTCCTAGCGAATTTTCAAATCTCATTTCGTTTACGAGATATTCAGGGTGAAACGTTTCCAAAAGAACACCCTGTTCGTTCTCTTCAAGGCACCGAGTTTTTGCCAAAAGGGCACCAAGCAGCATTTGAAGAGCTTTCCTATGATGTTGCAAAAGATTTGGTTTTGCATTTAAAATTTCAAGATCGATGTGCCAAAAAGGCACCGATGTGGCCCAAAATCACCTACAAATGCACAGACTTTTTCAAAAACCACTTTTTCGGACCCCAAAACCTAAAGATTTGATGTTTCTGGCTCCGCGAGCGTTTAGAAGTCAAAAATAAAGATGTGGGCATGGTCCCCCCCGAAATCCTTCGGCGTCGCCGTGCGAATCCATCCTTAGCACAGGTGCGCCGGAGATGTTTCGCATTATTTACCTACTTACGGCAGCAAAATAGGCGAGAAGACGGGGCGAGATGGAATAACTGTACAGGTCCGTGTCTGGGTCAGGAGGCGGTCATCTGCGTTGGTTCTGGTGGGGCCCCTGCTTCGGCACTCCACATGGTCTATAGTGGTGGTCTTTACGAGACAGGTGGATTCCATTCGAATCCCGACAGGCATCGCGTAATCTAGTGTTTAGTGTGCGCCACCCCTAACTAGTTCAGTGTGTCATAGCTGGATTATCGTCCCTAAAGGGTCCTGAAGGACCTCTCACAGGTACGTCCGACTGACCCACTTTCCTCTCTCGCACGTGCAACTACCCTTGACTTAAGTCGAATTGACTTAAGTAGCGCATGACACAAGCAATTTATGTCATCAAGTCGAGTAGGTTATTTAAGTCGTTATTTAAGCGGCTTATGAATTAGATAATGTAAAGCCAATTTCAACTTTCCCTCGGTCAGTGGCCATGCAATGTCTTTTTCTAACGATTTTATCCCCCAATCCTCAGTTGTTGTTAAGTCAGGTCTGTCGGTCTGGTTTTTTTATTTGAAACTGTTCAAATCAAAATTTTTGAATCCGAAAGTCAAAATCGAGTTTCAACGAATCTCAAAAGGGGACAAAAATGTGTTCATCTTTCAGAAAAATCTAGGTTTTCTTAAGAGAGAAGACCAGGAAAATGGCAAAATTTGTACCTTTAGGATGCAGTAAAAGTTAGCAACTCATCTAAATAGTTACAAAAATTGTAAAAAGGGGCAATAACTCAATTGGTGATCTTTTCGGTTGCTATGCCGATTCGTAATTGAAATTGAACCGGTTTTTTCAATAAATGTTTTCAGTTTTACCTGGGCGGCGCGCGCATGTTGGCACCCTAGCATGCTCACTCATTGGCTGGATATCTGTCACAACTGATTTTTACCCAATGAGATCTTTTTGACATGTGTGCTTCGTTGGAAATTTAAAAACCAATCAGCATAAGTATTCTTATTCATGTTGACACATTAGACGCTGTATTGCTATCTTCTTTATCCGCCAAATGAAGACGTGTATTGCAAAAGTTGCCAACTAGCCAATCAGACGTCTTATTAAAAGTTTTCAATATTGAAAAGTCTTCAAATGTCATCCAGAATGGCAATGAATAAGTTTTTATGTTTTAGTAAAACTGGACGAATCAATATAAGGATGTCAATAAAAGAAAAATAGATTATGCAAACCGCACATTAAAATTAATCTCGAAATTAATGATTAAATGGTTGTTTCACGAAGTTTACCGTTCAATGGATCGAGCCTCCGCCTCGAAAGCGGTAGGTCCTGGGTTCGATTCCCAGCCAGTGTTCAATTTTTCTGCAATATTTCTTTCTCTTAAAAAATGAATGATGCAAATCGCAGCTCTTTGGAGCACTCCGTTCAAATCTTACGCCTCGTAGAAATTAACTAACCCGATTTTCATCTTAAAACTTTACAATTTCGAAATAAAAATTGGATTTTCTACAGAATTTGAATAATACTTATCTTTAGATCTTTAGAATGGCTAGTCCGCGATAAGTTGAAACTTGCAAAAATAGCCAATTTCAATCTCGTACTATTGAGATCTCTGAAACTACAAGAGATAGAAGGTCGATTAGATTAGATAAAACTAGCTTCTTTTTAAGGTTATTAAGAATCTATAAAGAATTCTTGGATATCTTGATTCGTTCCTGAGTTATTTTGAAAAAACTGAACTGTTAGGCCTTCTAGATTTTGAGTAACGACAGCCAACTTTTCTTTTTCTTATGGCCGCCATATTGGATTTTCACACCATTAGACACACAAAAAAATTGGTCTTTCAAAAATGTAACAAATCAGAGCTTTTTAAAAAAAAATCCAAAGCTTGAGTCGCACGATACCAAGACGTGTTTTATTATCGTTGAATTAGATGCCGGTTTTTTTTCCCTAAGTTTGGGCTGATTATACAAATTATTTACACAAAATTTCAAATTTCGATGAACTGTCAAAAAGTTGGTTACATTTTTGAAAATCTAGGTGTTAAAATCCAATATGTCGGCCATAAGAGAATCAAAAGTTGACTGTGGTTACTCAAAATCTAGAAGGCCTAGAAAATTTCTGTCAATGCCATTGAAGTAACAGCTGTCAAAAATATGAAGGTTCCAAGTTTCATTTAAATAGCATCATAATTGTTAGGGAGCTATGAATTTTTCTTAAGAATATCAATTTTCAGTTTTTCCGGAATAACTCAGGAACGAATCAAGATATTGAAGAATTCTTAACAGATTCTTAATCATTTTAAAAAGAAACAACTTTTATCTAATTTAACTAATCTTCTAACTCTTATAATTTCCGAAATTGAAATTGGCAACATCCTGCATATAATTTTTTTCTAATGCTAGGAGAATTATAGTTTAAAGAGCGCAAGAACAGGAGAAGAATGGAATGGTATACTGTCGAAATTAACCATGTAATTTTATTTAATGTTTAATGTTTCATTTATGCATAGATCTATTCATTTATGTGACGTCTTGGAAAAATGGTAAAAGTGTTCACATAAAAGTCGGCATTTAATTTCATAATAGCAAAACTTTTTAAGGCGAATGAAGGTTTTCAATCTTTTAAGTCTCATTCAGTGACGTCATGTACAAGGAATCTGCACATGCATAGGCAACATTTGGCAGATGACAGTATTAACATAAGCTTTTGACAATAAATTGACCAGTAGGTAAATGACCGCCACGATATTTTGCTTTTCTAAATGTGTATAATCGTTATACCTATATAAAATAAGCCCACAAAACTGTTCTATATCTGAAACTTGGAAAGCTGTAAATGGTCAGAGACAGTAACAGCTATGCAAGTTGCAAAAATTGCAGAATTTGGAAAATTATTCGAAAACAATTATTCCAATGAACAATTTTTCGAATTAACAATTGAAGAGGTAAATGGGTAAAGGTGTTATGTAACAAAAATTTAGTTTCGAGATATTCAGCTTTAAAGTTAAAACTTTGGTAAACGTATTAGGGATTATGACATCTTTTTCCTTTTGTTACATTGACCAAAATTGTCGCGGAGCTTTGGAGATTTTACACATGATAGAATGAAACATGACATTTTCATTTATAGAAAAATGTTACCTTTATCCGCTTATGCCTTCAATTCGTACCTAAAGACGGACTTGCCTGACGGCGGCTGCTCGCTTTCGGCTCTGCCGAAAACTCGCCGCGTTTAAAACGTCAGTAACAAGAAAGAGAGAAGGAAACATAAAAGGACAATCATACGGAAGCGTAGAAGTGCCACATTTTTCTCTTTTTTATTTTCCAAATTATCGCAAAAAATGTGTAAATTTCGGAAGAAAAAACTGTAAATTTACACAAAAACTGTAAAACAGAAAAACTGTAAAACACAAAAACAGTAAATTTACACAAAAACTGTAAATTTACAGAAACTGCCAATTTACACAAAAAAATTTAAAATTTCCGCCAAACAACGGTCATCGCGCGGAACGGTAACGGACTATGGATACGGTCGGCACGTGACGTGACGGGACGATGCTAGAGTGGGTGCTGCAAGTGTAAATTTACTGTTTTTGTGTAAATTGACAGTTTTTGTGTAAATTTACAATTTTTCTGTAAATTTACAGTTTTTGTGTAAATTGACAGTTTTTGTGTAAATTTACAGTTTTTTCTTCAGAAATTTACACATTTTTTGTGCTAATTTGGAAATAAAAAAAGAGAAAAATGTGGCACTTCTACGCTTCCGTACAATCACAACGAATTTACAATTCGTAGAAAGAATAGTGCGAGCGCTAATCATACACCCGCACCTTTCTGTAATATCAATGTGTACACGTTCAGATGAGCGGACAGAATATGAGAAACAGTTTAATTAAAAAAAAAGCTTTACCTGACATAGATACGAATGGAAGTTCAAATTAAAGGAAATTAAGAAATATTCACCGTATTATGAGTTGGTTTTGGCTATTAAGATGACATATTTTCGAAGAATTCTTCATTCGGAAAAATTGTTCGATCGAATAATTGTCTTTCGAATAATTCGTCCCCTTAATGCAGAATTAGTTTAAGTCACAAAAAGTTAATTTTACAGGAGAGGGTTTTTTCTTCATATTTTTATTAAAAATTTAGTATCTTATTTAGTGTCTTATGGTTTATAGACTGACCGTTTCCAGTCCACTCTCATTATGTAATGACGTAATTTTGTTAAAATCTTACGTGGTTGAGAAAAAAATGGACTTGGGTTAATTTAGTAGCGAAATACTAGTCTAAGTCCATAAATTTGGAGTTAGGCTAATCGGGTATTGGACTGTTCGTCCTTGTTGATTAGCTATACAGGGTGTCTCAGAACGCTCGCACTAAATTCTAACGGAGTATTCAGGGTTAAATTCTGAGTCGATCCGTGTTTTTGAAAATTTCCAGGGTCCAGTAGTTCCAGAGTTATAAGACGTTTAAGAGGACCAATCAGATTTCAGCTCTTAATTGCTTTACAATAGGGTAATTTAATGTTAGATGCACTATTTCCTAGGTAACAAGATACAACAATATAAATTTTCATTGTAGTATCTTGTTACCTAGGAAATAGTGCATCTAACGTGAAAGTACCTTTATGGAGTAATTCAAAGCTGAAATCTGATTGGTCCTCTTAAATCTCTTATGACTCGAGAACTATTGGTCCCTGGAAATTTTCAAAAACACGGATCGACTCAGAATTTACTCCTGAATACTCCATTAGAATTTGGTGCGAGCGTTCTGAGACACCCTGTATAAAACATTATAGACCTCTTTAGAACTCAATGGGTCATATTAATAAAATATAGCATATGCTAATACTACCAATTTTATAAGCATATGCTAGTAGATATCGTTGAACCGGCCAATAAGATCTCAGGATTTGGTAGCATTTGCTTACAAACTTGTAGCATCAGCACATGCTAGCGTTTTATTAATACCACCCAAAATATTCTTTTCAGCTACACATAGCATACTTAACCCGTTTTTTGAAAAAAATGGACTTTAGACTAGTTCTGCTTTAAGGGGTCGAATTATTAATTCGATAAATTGCTCATTCGAGTAATTGTCACTTTCGAATAGGTAATTGTTTTCGAATAATTTATGGCTTCCCAAAATTGCAAAGGGAGCTGTACCTAGGTAGATGCCCATTTTCGCAAAAACATAGAAAAAGAGAAGAGAAACTGAACTTCCAATTTTCATCTTGAAGCTTCATAATTTGCGTAGGTAGAGGTGAAAGGTCCACCATTAAGCCGCTTTACAATAACTTTGCGCAGTCACGCAGAGGTCGTGGGTCAACGTGTCAGCAATTATTATTGTTCGCTGAAGAAGCGTCGTCTTCGAGAATTTTTCTTGGACAAATATTGGATCAGCTTGAACTTGGTTTGTTTAAAGTCACGATCCGAATTCTCTCCGCCGTCAAAAATAGATCGCAGTGAAAGGTTTACCTATCACGTTTTGATAAAACAAGGTGGGAGGCCTTGACTTGTTGGCATTGACTCGGATTCGGACGAGCAACTCATTATCGTCGAACTGGCGACACCGCGTCTGCCAATCTTGCACTACTCGGCCAGGAGGTCAACTTGACCGGCGTCACAACAATTTTTTTCCTATTTTTCTAACGGTCTTTAAAAATTCTAGAAAATGTTTTATGAAATGGGGGGCAGGGGGCTATTTCAATTTGATATTTAATATTTATTGTTATCGACGACAAAAAATTAAAAAAAACTTTAGAAATAGCAGAGGGGCATATTATGCCCTGAATTAGTCGGGCAAACGTTGCATAACGAGGCGACACAAATTATTTTCGAGGAGAGCGCTAATTGCTGCTAAATAAAACCAGCCCGATTAATCTCGATTCTAGGTAAGAACGGAATAATGTGACACAGATCCACAAGTCCTTTATGCTTCCTGCATCTACCGTAAATGCGTTTAGTTTTTGCTAGTTTTGCTAACAGAATTATTGTTGGTCGATTCTATAATGCACGCTGAAGTATGTTGGATTAGCATGGAATGTGCATTACGCGTCATTAGTGGAAATTGCGTTTTCCGGCCGAAGTATACATTTTTCGGAAAGTATTTGCGTTAGTTTTATTGATTATGGCCTCGTTTTAACTCATTTAAGATATGAAAATGACGCCATAATGCTCTAAAAACTCGAAAATGTTAACGTCAGTTCAAAATCGCATTCGCTTATAAATTTAAAAACCATACACGAAAAAATCAGTGCGAAAATCTACCCATGGGCAGGGTTTTACTTCAAAAACATTTATTAACAAATCCTCCCTCGGAAGCGATTTTGATCAAAAAAGCCAACGGAAGATGTATACCAAAGCGATGTGTATCCATGTAGAAGTCTATTCCAGAGTTAGTGATTTACATTCGCGTGGATATGGTGGTTTTGGGTGTAGATTATCAGCCCATTAACCATTTTAAAAATTCCGCAGCGCCACTAACGTATCAAATGTATTTAAAAATTTTTGAAAGTTTTCGACGGGCGAAATGACAAAGTCGTAGGTTATGATCCGTTCGAAGGTAAAAAAAAGGCGGTCTCGGAGACGGCAGGAACTTCTACGCCGCACTGCATTGGATTAATAACAGCAGCATTTATTAAATTTTTAAATATTTAAAATAAGAAAGTTGCTATGCCAAAAGGGCACTTCGGGTTGACTGATCGGCTTCAAAATCTAATCAGCTCCTCTCCCGCACAGACAATACCTATATACCAAATTTCATCAAAATCAGTTCAGTAGTTTCGGCTGTAGCGTGTCCACAGACATACGGACAGACACACAGACACACATTTTTCAAAAATAGGTTTTTTGGGTTCCTGGGACCCCGAAACGTAAAGATTTGATGTCAGTTCAATTTCGAATTTTTGATCGATTTTATATACTTCTCCGCCTTGAGCGTAGAAGTTAAAAAGCAAATACTTGGATATAATGTAATGTATTTAGTATTTACTGAAGATTCTGCTTTGCGGCTTCTTATAGTAATGTACGGCTTGTCTTCGAGCTCTTTTGGTACCTCTTACGGCCTGCATTTGAGTTCCAATGTTTTCCAAAGAGGCTTTTTCTCAAAGACAATCCAACAAGGGGTGCGGTTTAATGGCGAATTCTTTTCAAGTAAATAATAGTTGAAGTGCTAATTTTGATAATTCCACAAGAGCCTTTGATTATATTGATAATTCGACAAGAGCTTTTGATTATATTGAAAACACATCCCAAAGTGTCATAACATGACATTTATTTGACAGATGCGTGCTTGCTATATTCAAAATGAACTACTTGGGTGCCTAATAAATAAATTATTACTTACTGCAAAAATCAAGGCTCTTGTGGAATTATCTGCCGAATATAACTCGAAGGTGTTAGATTATCAATTTGTTAAACTCTCGAATTTTCTACTCCCGAAATAGTCGAAATGTTTTTAGCCAAAGACAACTCGACTTCGTCTCGTTGTCTTTAGAGCTACAAAACATTTAGACTATTCCGGTCGTAGTTCAATTCTCGAGTCAAACAAATGGATAATCAAACACCTTCTTGTTATATTATATATGATAATTCCACAAGAGCCTTTGATTATATTGATAATTCGACAAGAGCTTTTGATTATATTGAAAACACATCCCAAAGTGTCATAACATGACATTTATTTGACAGATGCGTGCTTGCTATATTCAAAATGAACTACTTGGGTGCCTAATAAATAAATTATTACTTACTGCAAAAATCAAGGCTCTTGTGGAATTATCTGCCGAATATAACTCGAAGGTGTTAGATTATCAATTTGTTAAACTCTCGAATTTTCTACTCCCGAAATAGTCGAAATGTTTTTAGCCAAAGACAACTCGACTTCGTCTCGTTGTCTTTAGAGCTACAAAACATTTAGACTATTCCGGTCGTAGTTCAATTCTCGAGTCAAACAAATGGATAATCAAACACCTTCTTGTTATATTATATATGACAATTCAACTGAAAATCGCACGATACTAATCATTAGCCAATGGAAAATTTGATTTCTGTGTGCTTACCATGGCAACTCGAGGATTTCCTAAAAATTTTTGATACCTACCTAGACCAACCTAAACGAAATTAATAAGTGGAAATTTTTATGTCAAATTAAATGTCAAAAATCGTTTTTATTCAATTTCTGTGGCTGTATCGTTGCTATTTTCTTACCGAATCTGCATTCGAGCATTAATTCATTTCCTGGAAATTTTAGTCGTGCATTCCAACAACGTAATCGGGCCCTCGAGTTCCACTCGGGCCGATTAATACGTTGTTGGAATGCACTCCAAAAATTTCCGGAAAGAATTAATGCTCTTATGAGATTATAAGTGAAAATTTCACTAGTGGTATTTTCTAAACGGAAATACCACTTGTCAGAGTGACATAACGTCGTTCTCGTTGGAATTGTCTAGCCAAATTCAACTCTTGATTTTACAATTTCAGGAAATTTTCTTCGTTCCGATAGTTCATGCTTGTACAATCGGTAAAATTCAGTGAGTTGCAAAATAACGTTTTGTAAGTTACTTAAAAAACCGTTAAATAACACGTCATTTACATTTTGCTCAGTAATTTAGGTTTTTTATGTAACTTATGTATGACGTAACTTATTTTCTTTTGAAAATAACAGTAATTATTGTAATTTACCAATGATTTTACAACTTTATATAAGCTATTTGACGTCTATTTACGAAGGCGTAGAACGGACACGAGTAAAAAATTTAATATTTTCGACTTCGAACTCGAAAATTTCGACTTCGAACTCGAAATTGAATCTACTGCGCAAGTCCTACTTCCTAACTCGAAAATGTTATTAATGCGCATGTGCGAAGTTCGAACGGCGCAAGCGTCACACATCAGATGGTCTGTGGTCTGTTTGTGTGCCGTTTACCATCTGATATGCGACGCTTGCGCCGTTCGAACTTCGCACATGCGCATTAATAAAATTTTCGAGTTGGGAAGTAGGACTTGCGCAGTAGATTCAATTTCGAGTTTGAAGTCGAAATTTCATGTTCGAAGTCGAAATTTCGTGTTCAAAGTCGAAATTTCGAGTTCGAAGTCGAAAATATGAAAATTTTTTACTCGTGTCCGTTCTACGCCTTCGTATCTATTAGAAAAATATTGTTACAAACTACTCCCCACTGGTTTAAAGAAAACATAAATTACCGGAAAGTTACATTTTAATTTATATTGTCTTAAAAGTATCTTTTTTAAAACCATGTAGGTACCTAAATTCGTATTTCGTAGCATGTTACCCTAACTTTATAAAGTAATCTGTGTGAATTGGGATTCATACTGCATCTATTTCAAGACAAATCAAATAAAAAATATATTTAAAAAATTCAGAATGTCATAAATTTTTCAATAATTAACACGTAATTTTTCTGAAAACTTACACTTTTCAGTGAATTGCGTTAAGTTCCATAAAAACGTAAATAACGGATAAAAAATCATAAATTAGGTAGCGTACATTGGGGTTAATCCGAACAGTTTTCAATTTCAAAACGGCATAACTTTCTTGAGAAATGTTTTTTTCATCAAATTACAGTTCTGTTTTTTTCACCAAAATATAGGTCTGATTTGTATTTTCATTACACCTGTTTACAGGTGCGTGAGACCTTTTGTAGAACCTGATACCCGTCAATGGGGTTAAAAAGAATGTGCATGTAATTTCAATGGCATAAACGGACTTTGGGTTAATCAGAACAAAAAATAATAACGAAAAAAATATCCTGGGAGGTTTTGTGAGCAAAGATCAATAAAACCAGCCAATAATACCGAAAAATGGACTTTTTATTTTATTAATTTAATAACAATGGCAATAAAAAACATTAAAGAATATTTATCAAACAAAACTAAAAAACACTTTGGCTAGGTACTCCTAGTTAACTAGGTAGGAACATATTCTTTTAATACTTTGTAAGTGAACAGCTTATTGAAATTAATATTAAATTTAAGCCCAAGTCTGCTCTCTGAGGGCTCAGATAGCGCAAAGACTTTTTGTGGTGTCTTGGCATGTTCCCCCCTGATGTTCTGATTTACCCGCATAACCTGTAAATGCGACTTTTGAAAGAAAAAAATTCCTAAATAATTTCTTTTACGAAATAGAGTAGTGGAAAATGGATCAAAGTGAAGCTAATTAATTACAGAAAAATATTCCATTTAAAAAGAGTAAATACTTACAATATCGGAAACCGATGAATTCAATTCTAAAAACATAAAATTGTATTATTACTAAATGCATTAGTCTGAGCACAATTTTACGCTCCAATTCTGATTAACCCCACTTTACGGTACCTTCTGTGAAGTTACATGTTAAATTACATTTTTATAAAAAACATATCACTAAAAATCATACGTATTCCGATTCGTTAATATTTAAAAATTAGTGAACAAGGCTACCGAAGTAGGCAGAAAGGCACTAGGTAGTTGGCTTTTGGCAACCCTACAGTTAGTAAGAGTATAGATTATTTGTTTCACACAAATTGTTTGAAATATGTCGCCCATTAAAATTAGATAAGAAAATGCTCCATGACTTTTGCAGTAAATATTATAAATGTTTAATTGCCGAGAAAGTGAAAAGCGGCTAGTGACTTGGATTCGAACCCACGATCTTCCGCTAGCCAAGGAGTTTATCAATGCGATGTGTATTCATGTAGGTGTTTATCACCGTAAATGTTATGCGGTGATGGTTCGAACTCGTTAGTGGTATCGGACTTGGACAAATGCGCACTTAAAATTGAGGAAATTTGAAGGATATTTTTTTTGTTCGAATTCTGTTCAAAATGCTTTGTATTTGAAAGATTGAAAAAGTTAAGGGGGCAAGTCGTGGGGCGAGGGGAAGGCCACTCACGAAAAAAAAGTTACCGAGACTGGAACTAGGGCGGACTAAAATCGGACTAAATCCAAGAGGTGTACCGCGGACTAACGCAGTGGTAGCCCTCTCGTCGTGGAGGAAATTCAATTAGCTTCTGCCGAGGTTTCTTTAGATTCTAGGTAGTAGATAGTTCAAGGGTTTTTCCTCAAAGTCAATTTCTTGTGTTTGGGGTTTGAAGGGGAAGGGGGTGAGTTTCGATTGTGCATTGTGTTTGTGAATTGAAAGGGGTTAGTTCCGGGGGTGCAAAATTTTTGTTTCATTTACCTAGTCCATTCTGGTTGTAAGTAAGCTCTGAATAGCCTTTGTATGCGCTCAGTTTTGAGCAAGGTACAGAGAAAAATATTCTAGAAAAAGCCTCAGGTCAGTTTATCTGTGCCCGTGAGAGTATGTACCCCGGGCGGGAAGTGTCATTTTGATACATCGCAAACAAAAACTGCATCACGTGCAGTGAAAGTCCATGCAGTTGCATTTCCTTTCACTAACTAATCGTTTTTTCCAGACTAACGCACTCCTGGGGACGATCAGAAGGAAATGCGGTTGCACATCCTCATCGTCGTGGGCCTTTTAAGTCAGAGGGTGAGTACTATCGGCACTGCGCGGTACATATTGATACAACGAGACAGGAAAGAGGAAAGCAACTAAAACGACTTCTGTGAGCAAACACTAAGTAGGTACATATTTACTCGACCAAATATGTGGTTCATCCCTCGACTTAATATTTAATTGAGACTATGTGGAACGAGAAGACGACATGCCCTGATGATAACGGTGAGTTGACCAACCGCCAGAGGCTGTCGCTGACCTACACACACACTTATTATCATCATCGGATGAGATCCAACCACCATTCCATCGCTGATCAATCAAAACGGACACCCTCCCATTAATGCCGCGGTGGCCCACTTTTGGCGCAAGCGTTACACTTCCCACGCGGCGGTGGCAGGATCGAGATGACGTCATTGCTCCGCACTCGTGCGGAAAATCGACTTTTACTGCTACTTTCTCTGGTCTTAACCCTTCGTGACGCGCTGATGCAATGTCTAATTGCTAGCCTCGCTCGTCTTGAATGAAAAGGGAATTAACGTCGACTATATGTACACATTAATGCGCGTCTTTTATTCGAAAAGCCAACGGAAGATGGTAGTACACAATGTAGAAGCTTAGGAATAGTTATTCCTAAAACTTAACGAAAAGAGGCCCGAAAAATGATCGCGTCATCTTATAGAAAAAATCGTACTGATTATTTCTATATATCAGAAGACGATCTCAGTGGCAGCCTTCACCGGGAAGACGCGGGGCAAAAATCAACCGGAAGTCTAACTAAAAGTGTCCTCAATGATCAATACCTCATTCGATTCGTCTTTTCTTACACTATTAAAATTTACCACTCAGACGAAAAAATCGGCAGCACCACCCTAGAAGACGCCGTCAAAGGGGCCGAATACCGCGTTTCTCAATAGCCAACTGAGAAAAGTACACTTTTCACTAAAAATTTTAGTAAAAACTAACTACAAAGTTGATTAATTTGAAAATATTTTTATCAAAAATCCAGAATTTTGCAGTACAACAAATAGTGGTCGAATTGTACACTAAAACACGTCCAACTAAGCGAATGATATCATTTTGGAAACGATTGGACCAATACCAACAGAGGAAAGCATGTTCTCATTAAAAATTCTAGTAAAAAATAAGAAAAATCGTATTCCTTGACAAAGTTGATTAATTTGAAATTATTTTAATAAGAAAAACTACAATTTTGCAGTAACACAAATACTGGTCAAACTGTATAGTGGGGTAAATTAATTTTCAAAATAAAGTCAGACGCAACGTGTGGCATATCGTTTGTAGATAAATCGAGGTCAACTAAGCGATTGGCGCTATTTTCGTAGCGATTGAACCTTCACCAACCGAGAGAAGAATATTTTTCTACTAAAAATGCTATCAAAAATCGTCAAAAACATGAAAAATCGTATTCTTTGTCAGAATCGTTAAATTTCAATAAGAAAAAGAAGAATTTTGCAAGAAAACAAGAACTGGGAAAATTGTATCTACTAGTCGTAGTAGTGCCTAAGTATGCTTCGGGCCTTCATGATCATGGAAGCGATCTAAACAATAAAATAAGCGGAAAAAACAAGTATAATTTGTGTGCTGTTAAATAAGCACAGTGCAAGTTCAAGTTTGAGACGTAAAATATTGTACCTAAGGCGCAAAATAAGCGAATTGTGGAAAGGGGGAGTGAAAAATGTCGAACAAGTTATCAAATTTTGTCAAATTAGCCCGAAAATGCTTGAGGGCGTTGAGAAGTCGCAAATAAAAGTTGACTATAATATAGTAGTAGTATAAATAGTAGCATATACTTTATTACATTTGTCTTTCGGCTTGCAATGAGCCCCTGCCCTTGTTACATCATAATTATTCTATTACAAATTATATTTAAATGAAATTAAGATCCTTCTTCTCCCGCCTATCTTCCACTTTTGTCTTCTCTTCGCTCCCCTCTCCTTATTTCCCTCTGCCACTCTTACTTCCCTCATCCATTCTAGTCCTGTTCCCCTTTCGTTCAATATCCATTTTCTCTCCCGTTCCTCTTCTCTCATTCGTGTTTCATAAGGCTCTTATCGCGCTCGGATTTTGTAAAACTCGGGGTTTTCGCCCTCGTTGTCCAAACATCCTCGTGCGATAATAATTGGCCTTATGAAACGTGTGTCTTAATACACTATTTTCTGTAAATTACCAAAATTGACAATGTTACCGTAAATATTTCGTAATATTATCTATTTATAAATGATCGGTAATTTTACATCATTAGGTAAGTAGAAATTGCGAAAATTACACGAAAAAGAAGCGGTCTCCCTAGCTTTTGCATTTTGAAGGGGTTCGCATATCGTAAAAGAGAATGGGTTAAAAATTAATGAAAATGACTTTGAATTGTCTCACTTATTCTCAGCAATTTGATGCCTAAAATTTTTAATGAATCAATAGAAGTGCTGAGATTAAGTGAGGCTCCTCAGATAAATGTGCAAATCGAAAATTCTATTGATGGCTTGCAACGGAAATTTTGTTGAAAATATTAGGGGTTCGTTTTAAGTTGAAAACTCGAGAGAGCTTTTTTTAATAGTTAACAGAAATTTTGTAGCACCATTTACTTCAAAAAATTTCAAGTTTCAACACTTAAACATCCCCCTTGTTAGATCTTAGTGAAAATTTGTCCATCGGAAAACAGTGTCACTGTAAATTAACAAACCAGAGTCTGTCTTGATACACTGAGCAGTTTGTGAGTCCTCGTGTTTTTGTTTTTCTGCAGTTTTGGAGTTGTACCGCCGTTAAGGGTTGTTTTTCGCGAATGATGATCAAGACCTTCTTTGTACCATTTCAACCCTACATTATTCGGTAAAAATTCGAGTTCCCTCCACTAAATGTCATCCCCTTTGATTTTTGCCTAAAATTGACTTCACCTTTCTCGATTATTTTATACATTAATTAGGTATTGAAGCAATCCAAAGCAGCATTTAGTATACCAGTAACCAATCAAATCCTGATTACAGTCACAATTCACTTTTACTTTATAAACCAATCAAAAGTGACGAATTGGCCGCTTCAGCCAACCACAGCGTGATTAATATGGCAATTTGTACATGTGGTGATTGCCAGGCAACTCATGGTCTCAATATCTTGGTACATTTTGTCACTTTGATTAGCACTCGCAGGCGTTGATTTTGTAAAATTGCCGGCAACATTGAGACCATTCGTTGTATGTATTATATACGACAATATTACAACGTCAACTTGACACTACTCACTTAATACCTTAATTTATAAAATAATCTGCAAAATACGATTTGTAGTCTCTTGGTGGCCTTGTTGAGTCCTCATGGATGCACTACTTATCAAATGGTAGATTTTTTTCGGCCAAAAAGGACTCGAGCAAGCCCTCGTCCTCTTTTTCGCCTAAAAAAAATTACCATTTTGACTCGTGGTTGACAACCATTCGAACGTCAAAACCCGCGGCAATCAAGAGACTACTCGTCGTGAAGATACAATTTGTAAAACCCGAGGTAAAACCTAACAGTTTTACAGCCAATATTGCTTCTCTGTGTCAAATTACCGCGCTTCATGAACGTTTCAACCCCTAAACTCGAACACCCTATTTCATCACTGTCACATATTATGCTTTAGGGAAAGTCGTACTTTCACTTTCACTACTCTAATCCAATTCGCTAAAAAATTGCGGCGATTTACAGATTCCTATTTTCAACCCCTTTTATGATTTACATGGGTAAATTTATTTCTACGGTGTTACATAACTTCTTGCATATTTAATTACTTCGATTGTTTATAAATAAATCTATAGGATTTCAGAAAATATGTTTTTCGTCGATCGTACTGGAAACGTTACATTCTTGACATGCAATTATCATCCGAATGCTGACGCTTCCAGGACTGCGTCATTTGCTAGGCCTAGGCCGGAAAAATATTCCTGTATACTCTTAAAAAATAGTTCCAAATTTCATTATTTCTGTCTAGTTGCGCGATCGACGAAAAAATAGGATGTGCAACACGAAGGAAAATATTATATTCCGGGACTCTGATGGTTGCTGGACTCGGCTGCGCCTCGTCCATCAATCTTCCATTATCGTCCCGGAATATAACAAGCCTAGGGGTTGCTTTTAGGATGAAAACTTATAAGACTTCTTTCATTGGTTGACTGCTGAGATTTATCGAACCCCGCAATTTTATACCACCATTTACTTGAAGAAATTTTCTGTTACAACCCTTAAATTTCATTCTTCTTGCTAGATCTTAGTGAAAATTTACCCATCCGCCTAAAGTGTGTCACTGTTAATTAGGTAAGACCAAATTCTGCCTTGATGCGCTGGGTACTTTTTGTGTTCTCGCATTTTTGTTTCTGCATCTTAGGGTAGTAGCGCCTTTAAGGTTCTTTTTCCCAAAATGTGAATAACGCCTTTCTTGAATCATTAATTGAAAACTATCGAATGACGCCAATTTCGACCAATACTTATTAAGCTGAATTTCGAGTTGCAACCCCTAATTTCCACCCCATCTGTCCGATTTTGCGGAAAATATGTGTACAAGTTGTAGAATAGGACGTCCATTCTCTCAAAGTGGGTTTTAAATTTTACTTAACCTCAACAATTTCATTTGATGGATAACACCAAATCTCACAATCTCCTAGTTAGGTAAGATATACTAAAAGGAAATGAAACTTTCGTCTTTCCTCACAACTAAAATCAGTGCCACTGGCCACACAACTATTTCCTGTATGCTCAGGAAATATACATAAAATAGCTAACTGAACATTTTAGGAATGTCCATTGTATACACTGTGTTTATCCCTGTATATTCATGTGAAAAATGGATATCCCATGAATATTCTTTGTATTTCCATGAATGGAAATTATTTATCTAATATCCATATGTACTTTATAGGTATATCAATTTGATATTCTTATGAAACTCGGGTGGATGTATTTTGATGCTACCAGGTACCAAAAAAACGACATTTTGGTGATACACAGAATGTCCATGGGTCATTCACAATGTATAGTGTGGATATACATACTAAGTTCGCATATTCATGGATGAATATCCATTGTTCATTCATTGTATGTGTTTGTGTTATTTGGGAAAAGCAATCTCCACCTTTCTTTTCAGGAGACAAATTTGCATACCAAGTTTCTCATTGCGTTCTCGCTTAAGTGATAGACTATACGCGTGAAACATAGGTAAAGTCTGCTGGTTTGTAAACGGGATTTCACATCCGTCAAAACTCCCGTCACTCACTGTCAGTGTCAATAAACAGTAACAATGGAGGTTGAAAGGGGTCTTTGTTGTTAATTATTGTCCATGACAGGAATTTTGACAGAACTGAAATCTCGTTTACAACCCCAACAGAAAAAAAGCCTGAGACACACAACCCCCGCTTTCGTTAATATGCGACGGGACTTTAGGTACCCCCTACTAGACAGAGATTTGTGTGGGGGGTAAACCGCTAACCGTATTTTGTACACCAGACATCATCTGAAATCCCCGGACATCCCCCTGAAATCCCCCTTGAATTCCCCGGACTTCCCCCGAAATTGCACACCTGACATCCCCAGCGGTTTGCCCCCCAGATTTGTGCAAGGCAGAATCTGGAAGTTTCTGAAAGGGTTCTGATGATTCTGATTATGGACTATCTCTCATAAAGATAGATACCTACCTGCTACCTATCTGATTAGAGGTCACTAGGAATTTGGATTCGCCCATGAAACATCTACATACAGGGTGGTCCAAGTGTATTAATACAGGGCTCTCACGGCGAAACGGTAAGATAAATGAGTAATATAAAAAATCCAGGGTAAATTAGAATTAAATACCTTTATTTTGTCGCAATTTGGAACTCCCCATCTTATTGTATAATTTAGCAATAAACAATGAATACATTTTTTTAAATGGCACCATGCATGTTTCAATTTTTTTTTGGATTCCCTTTGATGCCCTCTTTATGGTAGTGATTTTATTTTTTTGACAAATTGAGCAGTGAACGTAGAAATTTTTGTTGATTCAAATTTCGCGCGGTGATCCGGCAACAATGTCCTTTACCATTACTCGATGAAACCACCCTCATCTCACCGAATGTCTCCCCACTACAGACCCTGTACTGTGTACACGCCCTCTGGAAGAATCTGATTGGGCCTAATAATAAATAGCCTGTTTACTTCATTGTGTACACAGTACAACTAGTGGGAGTGGGAGACATTCGGTGAGATGAGGGTGGTTCCATCGAAGGAATGGTGAATCGCGTTGTTGCCGGATCACCGCGCGAAATTTAAATCAACAAAAATTTCTACGTTTACTGTTCAATTTATCAAAAAAATAAAATCACCCCAATAAAGAGAACATCAAAGGGAATCCAAAAAAAAATAGAAACATGCATGGTGCCATTTAAAAAAATGTACTCTTATTTATTGCTAAATTATACGATAAGATGGGGAGTTCCAAAATGGCGACAAAATAAAGGTATTTAATTCTAATTTACCCCGGATTTTTTATTTTACTCATTTATCTTACCGTTTGGCCGTGAGAGCCCTGTATTAATACATTTGGACCACCGTGTATGTATAGATAATATATTAACACTGAATATATAAAGAATGCAAAGCTGTTGAACCTCGAAAATCGCCTATTCAGGACGCGCTTCTAAATAATTTTTTTCCGAATAGAACGTCTCCTAGGCGCGGTGGCCCGTACGTGAAGTGGCCGCGCAATAAACGCTGGCCGACTGACCTGTCCTTGTCGGATCCGTTATATCCTCAGGGTCAAGGAGCCTCGTCATATTCCTTCGGCACTCCCACCCCCTTCTCACCCCCAACTGAAAGTGTTTTCTTCCCCCCAGCTGACCGTCCTCGGTGAAGACGTCGACGTGGTGGAAGCTGTCGTCTCCGGCGCTTCCGAGGAGATCAAAGAGCACCACGACGACAACGAGGCCAATCCCGACCAGCTCGCCCTAGAATCTATCGGCGAGCAAGACCAGCCACCGAAAAAACTGGCCTATAACGGGCCTCCGCGCACTGCCATCAATCTACCGCCGAGGAACAACCAGCATTTCCACCACAAGCACTTCCTGCAGAAGAACAAGCAGCCGATCTTCGACAAGAAGAGCTCGTACAATGGCCCACCCCCGCCACCACCACCCCCCAAACAGGCGATGGACAAGTACGGGACCAGCGGGAACGAGGTCTGGCCAGTCCCTGTTCCAGACATGCCCAAAATTGTCTCGCTGGACGTCAAATGCGAGAAGAACCTCATGAAGGTGTACGTGGGCTTCGACAAGCCCTTCTACGGGATCGTCTTCAGCAAGGGTCACTATAGTAACGTGCATTGCGTACATCTTCCCGCGGGATTGGGCAGGACATCGGCACATTTTGAGATCGGGATTCATGCCTGTGGGACGTCGGGGAACACGGAGAATGGGCTCTACGGGTACGGGGCCGAGTCCGGATCTGGGACTTACTTCGAGAACATTATCGTGATTCAGTATGATCCGCAGGTAGGTTTCATACGAAGGCGCAGAGGGGCCACGACAAAGTTTTCAAAATTTTCTGAAAAAAAACTTTGTTGCATCAGTAAATTGTCACTTTCAAGTGACAATTATCAGTTGTAAGTGACAATTGTCACTTGCAACCGACAATTGTCACTTCCAACCGACAATTGTCAACCGACAATTGTCACTTCCAACCGACAATTGTCACTTGCAACCGACAATTGTCACTTGTAACCGACAATTGTCACTTGTAACCGACAATTTGTCACTTGTAACTGGCAGGCGCTTCGAACTGCTTCAGTGAGGTGCGCAGCGAAATTAGTCATGAAAAGGGGAGGGGGGTCAAAAAAATAAGATGTGCAAAAAGTACTAAAAGAGCATAAATCCGTACATTTTCATTATTTTCTACAAATTGAAAAAAAAACAAAAATTTCTGGAATCACAGAAGTCGTAACCTCCCTAACCCCCTTCGGCGTAGGCCATTGGTCTGTTTTAATTAATGAATTGTGGCCAGCTACAAGTGACAATTGTCGGTTACAAGTGACAATTGTCGGTTACAAGTGACAATTGTCGGTTACAAGTGACAATTGTCACTTACAAACGACAATTGTCACTTACAAACGACAATTGTCACTTACAAACGACAATTGTCACTTTGTGTGTTTGTAAGTGTCACTTTATAAGTGACAATTGTCAGTTACAATAGTCGTAACCTCCCTAACCCCCTTCGGCGTAGGCCATTGGTCTGTTTTAATTAATGAATTGTCGCCAGCTACAAGTGACAATTGTCGGTTACAAGTGACAATTGTCACTTACAAACGACAATTGTCACTTTGTGTGTTTGTAAGTGTCACTTTATAAGTGACAATTGTCAGTTACAATAGTGACAATTGTCAGATAAGTGACAATTGTCGGTTACAAGTGACAATTGTCACTTACAAACGACAATTGTCACTTACAAACGACAATTGTCACTTTGTGTGTTTGTAAGTGTCACTTTATAAGTGACAATTGTCAGTTACAATAGTCGTAACCTCCCTAACCCCCTTCGGCGTAGGCCATTGGTCTGTTTTAATTAATGAATTGTCGCCAGCTACAAGTGACAATTGTCGGTTACAAGTGACAATTGTCACTTACAAACGACAATTGTCACTTTGTGTGTTTGTAAGTGTCACTTTATAAGTGACAATTGTCAGTTACAATAGTGACAATTGTCAGATAAGTGACAATTGTCGGTTACAAGTGACAATTTGCTATTGCAACTAAGTTTTTTTTCTGAAGATTTTAAAAACTTTGTTGTGGCCCCTCTAAGCCTTCGGTCATAGTTTCATCCATGTAGTTGATTACCTTTACCTATAATGAAATTGGTAGCAAATATTGACACTAGAGGTTGTATTATAGATTCTTTTTTTAAAATTAACAGCAGAGAAGCGGCTGAAACCTCCCCACTGCTTAGATCTTTTGATTTCTGTGATGTAGATAGTAGTCACGAAATTTTTAGACAGCTCGTCAATGTGTGATGACCAAGGGGCTGATTCTAACTTTGCGCAAACGGACGAAACAGTACAGTTGCTATGACGATTGCGGCTGTTGCTATGGTAACAGCCAATCAAAACCAGCGATTTGAATTGCGCCGCAATTTTCACCGACGCAACTCAACTTGAAATTTAGGCCTAAGTAAATCGTCTTTCTAATAACGACATGACAAATGAGGACTTGTATTTAAAATTTTAAAGTGCCATAGAATCTCCATGTAGGTACTAGATTTCAGCCAAATCGATCCAGTAATTTGGGCTATAGTGTATTTTTGATGGGCTATCCGTGAAAAAAAGGTTCATTCAAATCGATCAACTGCTTGAGGAGTTACGGCACTTTGAATTCGACTCTTTCCGGGTGGACCAATTGAATTGTTGAGCAGCTTATTTTAACGCTATAAGACAAATTTTATGTGTTAGGTAACATCGTTGCTTTTTAAATCATTTAAGTTATGAAACTTATTTAATTGATTTAAACTGGTATTTCACTTAGCTTTTGTCCATTCGAAGTTCATTATTCGGCCAGGACATTTACGTACTACCTACCCACCTTACAACCTTCAATATGCAGAAACACGAAATTATACGCAAATTCATTTAAATTATGCAAAATTCTCACACGTAGGATCAGGATTTGTGTCTTCAATTTGAACTCTTGCCAAACTAGTAGATACCTAACAAAAAGCAGTGCTACCAGTCTAGAATTATGTATACAGGGTGTCTCATAGAGATGGGCGATGGGAATACATATTTCCGAAAGGAAATATTGGGAAAATTGGAAACTTTCCGGGAAGAAATCGATCCCTAAAAAGAAACTTTCCAGGAAGCTTTTAGGGCAATATTTCCGGGAATATTCCCGCATTTGCATATACCGCCGTTAAATGCACAGACGCGGCACGTTTTCTAAATTTTTATGCAGTGTCAATGTGAGAATTGCAGCAAAATCGATCCAATATAGTTTGGGCTATCCTTTCTCATGGTGACATTACTTTTTCAAAAACTTGTTTTGAATGGTTAAATGAGAGTAAATTTAATTTTGAAAATTAATGATGCCAAAAGGACACTGGCCGTGGGTCGATTCCCTCAAAAAAAATTTCAACTGTTCGACGTGTAATGTAATCTCCATGTGCAAAGTTTCAGCCAAATCGGTCCAGAGGTTTGAGTTGTATTGTGTTTTTAAAGTACGTTAAAACTCTGAAGTTTTTGTCAAAAAAGCACATCTTTAGAAGCAGAATTTGAGGCCTTTCTTATGGTGAAGTGAAAAATGGGGGTTTGCATTTAAAATTTAAAAGTTGATGTGCCAAAATGGCATTTTCTGTTGCACGATTGGCTCCAAAAGCTTTTCAGATCTAAGTTAGGTTACCACTTTTTTGGATTCCTGAAACCTCAAAACGCATTATAGATCCGGGGTGTTATCTCAAATTCGAAAATTTTAGTGATTGCAGTAACCTCCCATTTTTTTTTAATTGTGGGGTTGGGGAGGTTAATATTTTTGTTGTATGGGATTATCGGTTTTCTGGCAAATTTGGTCTTTGGGACGTATTAATGGTCCTCTGCTACAAGAATCTGCAAGTTTTGCCTATAAAAAATTACTTAATAAGTTTTCTGATATTTTGACACATATTTTCTCTTATAACAAATTGGGTAAATGGTCCACAAAAAAAGTCTTCTAATAAATAATGTCTGATTTCCAATTGACTACAAAGTAAAAAAGCAAATCTTGAAATCGGTCAATAAATAAAAAAGTTCTACTCAAACTGAAACACGCTGTATATACTATAAAACTATAAAATAACTATTGAATCTTGAATCGAATCCCTGCCCTATGAACTGATTTTAATGATGGCAATATTATTCGTAAATAAATAAAACATAAAAATAAACGTTGATCAGTCAGTTATTGAAATTTTGTTGGAAATATTTCCAAGGAAAGTTATTGGAAAGTTTCCGGGAAAATATCGGGAATTTTTCCTAAAAAATAAATTCCCGGCGGGAATCGCCCATCTCTATACTGTCTCATAATTATAGGTTAATCACAGGTTTATTACGTGAAAATTAGACAAACTCTAAGAATTAAGTTTTTGTCCTAAAATGGATTATGTGGGAACTAAAACCCCCCAAAAGGGTATACCCCAGAAATACGTTTTTTCAAATTTCATCAAAAAGTATTAGGTACTAGTAGGTATCATTTTAAAGTTTGGCATTGACTTGGCGGCATAAAAGCCTTCATTCTGATTTTTTCAGATTTTCAGTAACATCAGAGGCGTGCGGACTTTCTACTACGCTAACAAAATCAAGAAGCTGACGAGGGTGCGGGTTGTCAATGGCAACAATATCAACAATGTAAAATTTTTATGAGAAATATTTGCTCAAATTCTGTAAAAAACCAGAATACATGTTATAATCGAACCAGCCTTAAGTATACTTATTTAGGTTTGCAAGTAAGCAGCCTACAAAAACTACTAAACAAAATGTGCGTTCTTGGTGAGGTCTTACACATTTTTTGCATTATTTTTTCCGTACGCGTTATTTTTGCAAAGCAACAATAATAATGTCATCGGCGTTCCACGATACACTAAAAAGTTTTGAGTTGAATTTATTTTGTAATTCTCCTATTAATGAAGAGTATTTAACTCGAAAGCGGTGCATTTTAATCACATGCAACAATCTTCTTATTACTTTGTCAAAAAAAAACGCTTACAGAAAAAATCAGAAAATGTGTAGGGCCCCCCAAGAATGCACGCCTTTGATGCTATTAAAAGTCTAAAAAATAACCATAATGAAGCCTTTTATCTATGTTTAGCTATGTTATAAATTTCAACATCGAATTCATTAGGTACACTTTTTAAGGAAATTCTAAAAAACTGATTTTTGGGGTACCCTTTTGAGGGGAGCATAGCTCCCACATAATCCATTCTAGCATTAAAGCGTATTCTTATTTTTTGTCTTATTTCACGTAAGGAAGCAGCGCGATTAGCTGTTGTCCCTATAATCCTGAGACATCCCGTATATCCCACATAGCATACTTATGTTCTATGTATATCTAATGGATATCACTATCCGGACATTAGGATATCCATCTAATATCCGAAAGTTCACCTCGGATTTCCGATGTATGTCCGCCTTATATACGTTTGTCAGATTTTGGGTTATACGCAGGATATCTATGTACGATATCCCATGTATATTTGTAGACATCCTATGTACATTCGATGGTCGTCTATCGGATCAAAAACATGTATATCCATAAAATGTACAGTGTACATTTGTTGCGTAGCTCTTTTGTTTTTAGTTCCAAATTTAATGCAATGGGTAGAAAATAAACCCACTGTTAAAATGACATACTTAACCAATTTTGTATTAAGATAAAAGCTCAAGTTAATCGGGTTCGTCGCTTAATTGTGCGTTGAAATCTCCAACATTTGAGTTTGTCGTCCTGTTTTAGGTGCAGGAAGTGTGGGACCAGGCGCGAAAACTCCGCTGCACCTGGCACGAACAATACGAGAAGTCCGTCACGTTCCGGCCCTTCCCCGTGGACATGCTGGACGTGGTGCGCACCGATTTCGCAGGCGATAACGTCGGCTGCTGGATGCAGATCCAAGTGGGCAAGGGTCCGTGGGCCAGCGAGGTCTCCGGCCTCGTCAAAATCGGCCAAACCATGACCATGGTGCTCGCCATCAAAGACGACGACAGCAAATTCGACATGCTGGTTAGGAATTGCATGGCCCACGACGGCAAACGCGCCCCCATACAGCTGGTGGACCAGAAGGGGTGCGTGACTCGTCCCAAACTAATGTCCAGATTCACGAAGATCAAGAATTTTGGGGCTAGCGCTTCGGTGCTGAGCTACGCCCATTTCCAGGCATTCAAATTCCCCGATTCCATGGAAGTCCACTTTCAATGCACGATCCAGATTTGTCGGTACCAATGCCCGGATCAGTGCTCTGATGCGCAGTTGTCCCACAATGGGTTGGTAGAACTGCACAGTGGACCAGAAGGTGGCTACGGACCTCCCCCACCCCTCCCTGTGGAAGCCTACCTCCACGGAGGACATCCAAGAGACGAACGAAGGGCTAGGAGAAGCGTTAAACCAGAGAAGGAAGTAGGACTCAACAGAGTCATCAGGGTGGTCTCCACAGGAGATTTAACGTTCTCCCTGGAGGACGGCGGGAGTAACACCACCACAATGGTCTTCCCAGCCAAGGAAGAACTCATCAATTCCGGTATGATCTGTATGACCACGCCTGGATTCGCAGCCACTTTAGTGGTCCTCCTGAGTATCCTCATCGTTTCCTGCGTAATGTCGGCGTTCTTGTGCGTCAAGTTAAGGCCTAGCAGGAAACTCGCGAGAGAGAAAACCAATAAGCAAGTGACTCCAAAGAGCTGTTTTTACTCGTGACTGTCATAACATTCAGGTTACCCGAAATTCGCTCAATTCGTTTGTACAAAAGACTTGTATATTTTTCAAATTCTGTTTCGGTGTGGAAGAGGTGGGTTTCGGTGTGTTAATTTTAGCTATTTATTTATTTATTTATGGAAATCAATAAACGATACGTACCTGTATAGAAATAGTCGAAATACGGCCGCCTGTATCGAGGAACGAACGATACAGACGGCTGTGCGTATAAAAATCAGAAATATGGAGTATTTCTGGTTTTGCATTTTGTCAAAAAATGCGGTTATTAAAAATAAATCATAAGAGAAAGTACATTTTTGTCTTATTTAAATATACGGGAAACAGTAGGGTAAATGTGTTCAAGAGCATGCATTGTATAAGATGATTTTTCTATAGTAGCGTCAACTTTTAAATGTTTGCTTAAGTAGTAACTGCAATGAGGCGATACATCATTTGAAAGGGTTTGAAATTCTCTGTAAACTGATGCAAAGAATTTTTGAAATCCATCTACTCGTTCAAAAGTTACATTGACAAACATTAGCTGGTTCTGGGCATAGAAATCCTTCAAGATTAGGCTGTAGGTAACTTTTGAACGAATGGATGGATTAAAAAAAATCTTGCATCAGTTTACAAACCCCTTCCAATGATGTATCACAAAGGCCCCAACGTAGTTCAAAATTCGACCTAGAGGGCGTTGGAGTTCAACGAAAGTAAAACATTTTCACAAAATTGAATTCGCAACGAAATTAGCTTTCAAATGATATCTCACAAGTTTGAATAAGTTTTGAATAGGGGGTTGGTGGGGGGTAGCGGGTGCGTTGTAAAATTTCGTCAAGCACGAATTTAAGTGTCCCCCTCCAAACAAAAATCGACCTGCTTGAGCCTTCTTCCCTCAAATCACTGTTCCAGGAGTTATTCAGGGTGTTTCGTTTTAAATGGTACACATTGGGTCATATTAATAAAATATAGCATATGCTAATACTACCAATTTTATAAGCATATGCTAGTAGATATCGTTGAACCGGCCAATAAGATCTCAGGATTTGGTAGCATTTGCTTACAAACTTGTAGCATCAGCACATGCTAGCGTTTTATTAATACCACCCCCTGTAGTTTGAAACCTCACACAAATAGATATCGTGTTATCTCGAATTCGAAAACATTAGTGATTGCAGCAACTTCCTATTTTTTAATTGTTGGGTTTGGGAGATCAAAATTTCTGTCATCGGTTACGACCAGATTAATTTTTACGTTATCGACTCCAGTTTCATATAGATTATTTCCATCATCTATCAAATTTACATAAACAACCAATCAAATGCAAACTCTCAACTAATGAACAAGGTTTATCTCGGATAAATTTTATTGTCCTCTGGGGTCGTCATAGCGACGGGACGACACTGATTAAATTTTGACTTTTCTCTTGACATCTTTAGTTTCACATTTGTAAATTACTCGAAATTATGCTCGCTTCTGCATATACCTTACCATCCATTGTGAAAATTGTAACTTATTCCGTCCCTAATGCGTCCTCCTTCAAAACGTCGAAAGGTTCAGACCATCAAACTATTATTTGGATCGGTTTGAAGATTTTGAGTTCAAGCGATGAGCTTTCGATATTTACTTACCTATGGATCATCCATTTGGCTAAGTGCATGGAAAACTAAACCCTTAGCAAAATATAAATAAACTCAAACAGTTAAAAATTATCAAAATAGGTAACTATACGATTATATTATGCATATTGAGCAGATAAATGTAAATGTCAAAATGAACAAACGGGATTCTGGAAATAATCTTGGCAAATATAATGCGACCATTGATTTTTTATCGGCAAAATTTTCCGATAATTATCCGATAAAAAATCAAGGTCTTGTTATATTAATGTCGAAAATGTTTCAGTTCGAATCGTTATGGAGACGACCTTACCCACCTTGCCGATGAAAACGGCAAAAAGGGTCAAACACGAAAAACCAACCGGAACGGATGCAAATAAATTTTTCTCGCATGTTTTATTCAATGCAAATTGTGTTATTCCAATACACAGCAGATGAACCATTTTAACAAATCACGAAAACAGCACCTAACCAAATACTGTAAATTAGCGTAGAATTTCGGAAAAAGAACTGCACGATTTGTAGTCTGGTACAAACGTTTCTCTACAAACTAAAAACAAAAAATAAAAAAATAAATAATACATAAATACAATATATGTACTGGAACTCAAAAAAAAAAGAAAACTCCTCAACATATTTTTTTGTTTCAATACAACGTTATGACTAAGGTTTTAAAATTTCGAGCATTACATGTGCGCTAAACAAGAACGGTATGAAAGATTAGAAAAAGTCACCAATAAGTCGTTCGCGGTTCACAGAACCAAACAGTCACTCTGTATCGGCCGGGTTGGGGCAGTCGACCACCCTCTAACACATTTTTTTTACTACATCGGGAGAAGATATGCAACACAACATCAACAATATCATAAACAACTCTCTCATTCTTCGCAAATGCAATATTGGTGGGGGGGGGGCGGGGGGCAGCGCACTGTCGAGGCTTTTTAAGCTGTGGTGCCGTTTACAAGCGGCTCATTCGGTTTGGAGTCGTTACGGCGGGTTGCAGGAGGAGGGCGACTCGACCTGTTCTTATCCCCCCTCTGATGTTGCTGCTGTTTTGGCGGTACGGTAGTGTTGTTCTCTAAGAGACCTTCCTCGTTGATGTCCGATTGATCGCCGTTGCCTCGGGTCGGAGGCGGCTGGGCGACCTCACCGACTGCAACAACACACGTCTACGCTCAAAGGGGAAGGGGTAATGCATCTAATTCTACTACTACACACAGACAAACCAAGCACAAATATTAATTCCTGCAGATCGTAGAAGCCTGTTAGGACACAAAACTGGTGGGGAGAAACAAAAGATTACCTGCGTTGGACTCAACGGTGGGGGGTAGCGAGGGGGTGCGGCTACGTGGCCTCCCGCGACGTTTACGTCTCCTTTGGTTCCTACCGCCTGACCAAGAGGTCGCTTCTGCGCTTGACACCGATTCTAAGACAACGCGTTGTCATCTTTTATAGTCTATGCCTATGTATTCCCGTGGGATTTTTGAGTATGGAAGTGTGCGACCACTTGCATTGTCTTTCTTACACCTTAAGGGTTGACACCCTCTTAACCCTGGCAGAATACCTAGGGGAGGGGGTGGGTTTGAGCGCTCAAATACATTTATTATCGAAAGTGTTTTACTATTAAGTAGGCTGTGCATAGCATCAAATGAAAGGAAATTTAATGTAGAATGCACTCATGTATATTATAACACGGTGATATTGCGTAAATAAATCTGAAACATTTATTGTTCAATTATGCTGCCTTAAATTCTTTGTTTGTGTACTTTTAACATCCTAGTGGCTAAAAAACAAAATAATTGCCTGTTTAGGCACAGGTTTCACCTCAGAATAGTGCAAAAACGCGTTTTTGACGCTGCTTAGGCCCAAATGATGGTTTTCAGTGTACGATCTAACCAGGATTGACTTCTGACATTTCGCGCGCGTTTCAAATCAGTGTGGTTTTCGATTTGCTGTGAGCGTACTTATACCGTCAATCAGGCCAAGAAAATGCAGTGAGTCAATTAGTTCGAATACTGGAAATTCACAATTGAAGAGACGTGGAATTTGAAAAAACTGGACTAACTTTTATAAAACGCAAATTTAGATCCGATAAAGTAATGGTGGGTTTATGCTCACTTAACACCTAGCATTTAACATTTATGATTTACTATTTAAGATTTAATCAAAATCAATGACGTTTATGTTGAAAATTGAAATGCAAAATGTAACCAATCACCTCCTTTTGACATCACATGATAGGAGGAACGAAATGTCGAGCAGTTGACAAGTAAATGACGCTTGACGGATATCACCAATTTAACGCAAGCGCACATGTCATTACACCTAAAATTTAAGATTTCAGATTTAAGGAAGTTCAAGTTAACGATCTTTCAAGGGCATCCCTTAAATGTTAAATACTGTAAATCTTAAATGTTAAGTCTTAAATCATGACTTTTAACTACATAAATCTTAAGTGGTAAATTTTGAATGTTAAATATTAGGTGAGCATAAACCAACCATAAGTAGGTACCAACGTTAATTGATCCTTTTTGATTCGTTTTAGCAGGATGAGGTTTTTAGAAACACAAATTTTCAATGGAAGGCAGTATTTCGGGTATTATTAAGCATTACGCCTTAAAACTACAGGAATTGCTCAATAATGCCAATAATGCGGATAATGCCAAATCGGAATTATCGACATTTGGTGTACAAATTTGAAGGTGGTGGATGACCCCTCGCTGCTAACAAAAGGTGAACCATGGCGGTCTCTAGTTCCAGGCCCTGTCCTTAACCATTTGGCAACGCTGCCGGAGGAGATTTAGCGTCAGTTTGACAAATTGTCACAGATTGTCATTGATGCGAAATATTTGCAAAAATTACCAAAAATTATTGTATTTTTATCAATTTCGACCGATTAAGGAATAAAAATTCAATGCTTTGAGAAAGCCTGTAAGTTGTGCCCTGTAAGTAAGTCTAAAGTGACAAATCCTGCGTCTAGGTCCAGAGAAGTAAGTTTTTGGCAAAACCCTTTCAAATTTTATCGAGATTACAGCTTGGGTTATCTCTAAGCATCTGGGTCTCAAACAATTCCCTTCGAAACAACTGCGAGTTCTCCACGTTTTAGTGCCGACGCATAATGTGGAGACACTTTAGTTTTTGACCCAGAAAAAGAAATTTTTTACAAAATCCTTTTCAACACAAGGCAAATTCAATCGAGATTTCAGCTTGCATGATTTCTAAGTCATCTGATGGGCCTTAAACAACCTTCGAAGCAACTGAGAGTCCTCCACGTTTTATAATTTAGAGACCATTCATTGAAACTTGACATTTACACAGAATTATTTGTTTATTGAGAATATACGTAGTTTGTATAAAAGTAAAGACAACATAAAACGTTAAATTTGTATTTTTGAACGCTTGGGCGCCTAATTAGAGTCTAGCAAAGTCTTACAGTTCTATTAATGAGCAATAAAGTTGGACTGAGGAATACACTTTACAACTCCACAAAATAATAATGATTGTAGGTATCAATTTCAATTGATAAAACTTCGTTTAACAGTTTGATTGTGTCGACTTTACACAAAATTCTACAGATGAAAATGGTCTAATTCCTGCCTTTTAGCATCGCTGCAACAATGAAAAAGTCTTGTTTTAAATCTTAAATTTGATTTATCCACCAAGTCAAAGTGGTTTTCAGGTGTCTCTCTAAACTTCCTAATTATAAAAGCTCAATTCCAGTGTCTGTAAACAAGATTTATTACCTATACTATAAACCTACTAAATACCACACATCTTACATACTTTCTTGAAAATATTCATTTCCAGTACGTTAACCATTTGAAATTGGTAAAGATACAAATATTTTTTGCAAATCTGTGACAATTTGTCAAATTGACGGCAAATCTCCTCTCGCCATGTTGCCAAATGGTGAGGACATGGCCTGGAACTAGAGACGGCCATGTTCCAGGCCCTGTCCTTAACCATCTGGCAACGCTGTCGGAGGAGATTTAGCGTCAGTTTGACAAATTGTCATAGATTGTCATTGAAGTGAAACATTGCAAAAATTACGAAAAAAATATTATATTTTTATCAACGATTAGGAACGATGAAATAAATCTTGTATTGAAATGTAATTTATCCATCAAGTCCAAATGGTTTTCTGCTATTTTTTATTTTTTTTTATTTAATTAAATGCAGCAACCACTTAGGGTCATGTTGCATTACACTGTATATGTATTACATTTTGATGATTAAGTACATGTTGCTTTTAAATTTTATAAAATAAATTTACTTCTTTGAGAAATGTTAGAACTTTTTCCGTGTTCCTTGGGTTGTTCGCCAGTACTGCCTTTAAATTATCTTCCAGCTCGATTCTGCTTCGTTGCTCCACGTACTGCGGGCAGGATATTAGGATATGTTCCATGGATAGTGGGTGGTCACAGTAGTCACATGATTTTGGGGGGTTTCCCTGCAGTAGGTATTCGTGGGTGAGCCTGGTGTGACCGATCCTTAGTCTATTCAGTACCACTTGTTCTCTTCTTGTGAGTCCTGGAGCTGTCCATAAGTCGACCGTTTGTTTTATGAGGTTTAGTTTCATGGTTTGTTCTTGCCACAATTTCTTCCATTGACTGTTGATCTTTGTCTTGAAGAAGTCTTTAAGGTCGCTGTGAACTGTGGTGTTTAACGAGACAGATGCGTTTGATGTTATTGCTTCTTTTGCTGCCGAGTCAACTGTTTCGTTTGCGGGAATACCCACATGGGAGGGTACCCAGATAAAAGTGACGCTAATCTCATGCATATGTAGCCTCATTAGGTGGTTCTGGATCAGGATGATGAGAGGGTGTGATGGGTAGAGCTTATTAATGGACTGTAGAGCACTAAGTGAGTCTGTGCATATCACGATTTGTTTGTTTTCGCCCGTTCCAACTTCACAGCATTCCAAAGCCTTCAGTATAGCGTAAAGTTCACCAGTGTACACTGAGCTGTAGTTCGTTAGTTTGTAGAGTTTCTTCGTAGAGTTCACCAATACTGCACAGCCGATCCCTTCTTCAGTTTTGGATGCATCAGTATATATTGTGACGGTTCTGGAATTATTTCTTTCGTGTTGGGAAAATGAGATTTTCCGAAATAATTCTCCGTCACTTTTCTGCACATTTCCTTCCACAAAAGTACCTTCCCCACTGGAAGTGGAGGACTCCCGGTTGTGAAAAGACAATTCAGCAACCCCTAAAGACACTTTGTGTAGTGCTCCTAGTGATAAAAGACACTTCTGGACGATATCTTCGCCAGTGTTTCTTCGGTTCATGACCTCTCGGCAGGTTACAAATTCTCTCTGACAACTCGAACTGCTTTCGACGAATGGGGGAAAACACCTCCTTACAGGCTTCCACAGGGAATGCACTCGCCTCGAACACGCCTCAGGAAGACAACAAGGGGGCTCAGACGGAATCCTCGCCTCAAAGGGGGCACCTACTGATAACGAACCGTCTGAGGTAATTATAGCCGAAACGAGACGTACCTGATGTCGTGAAGAATCAGTCACACCAGGGGAAGTCGAATCCAGGATAAATACCCCTCGAAAGGGGAGAAATACCGCGAGAAGAAACGAATAACCGAGTGAGGTTAGATTCAGGAGATTCACGAGTAGCCACAGACGAGTAGCAATAGGCTACTGGCCGAGCCGGGCACGAACGCTACGAGAGGGCGCCACGCGCAACCCGTCGCAGCGGCTGAAATGCCGGCTTCGAATATAAGACGCGGTTCACTTCATTGAAGACAGTGTTAAGAGCTGCCCGCAATTGGAGGGGATAGTCTATTTTGATCTATTTAATGAGTAATTTATAGCTAGCGACTAGATGTCGCCCGAAGTGTCATTTCTTAAAATGTGCAAATATGAAGTGAAATGCTAGTATCTCATGCTATTGTATCATAGGTGGCGCTATATCAATTATTTACGTATACAACACACCATGCACAACCACAAAGCTGCAAATGCGCATTTTGTTCGGCGCAGATTTGCCACTAAAGATGCAATTTCCAGGTTTCGGCACGGTTATTTAAAATTCGAGTGTTTTTGGAATACCTGTGTAGTGTTTTTTTGGTTACATTGTTGGGTCATTCCAGGTCAATTCGACGGATCGCATCCGCATCGATCTTTCCGATTGGAATGAGATTTTCTTACTATAATCCACACTAGCTTAGAATACCACAGCCACATTAGCCACAATAAAACATTTCTTGGATATAATATATAAATATACACTGAAATGCTAAGACCATTCCTGTAAATGTTTATGCGAAATTTGCCAGATGGCAAAGGTTATAAAAATGCGAAATATACCTACTCATAGTCACGTAGGACTAATCACGCAATAAATCCCTTCAAATCTCGGCAGACCCTCGGCCAAAGGCAGAGGTAATGCCATAAAAATACAAAACCCCTAATAAAAGTTGGTTTGCTGGCCGTGCGACCTAGCGCTTTAGAAATAAATTTTTGTGAAATTTATTTTCTCGAAAACTAATAATCCAAGAAATGTTTTATTGTGGCTGTGGAAAGATCGATGCGGATGCGATCCGTCGAATTGAGCTGGAATGACCCTCCTGATTGAAATTATTAATGACCAATGTCAAATTCTACTAAATTTTGAACACAAGATACTCCAGTTTTAAATAATTCTAGCAATTAAAACCTCGAATAAAACAGCGGTTTTTATTAAGTATGAGAATCCGACCACGAAAATTAATAAAATTAAGAAGCACTTCCTGATTGACTAAATAAAAATCGAATTTTGGGCGCATCTTTCAGAAGGCGGTAACTCCCTTAGGAGCGATTTCCTAACACGTGTTTATAGGAACTTTTTTTTTATATTTTGAGCTGTACAATACCCCCCAAAATATTTCAATGTTATTTCCCCACCTGTATAATAATTTGAATTTGGTGCTTTGATAAGAAAGTTTACATTCATTTACAAGTCTGGAGATGCATGGTGTGAAATATGGAAAATTCGTTGCCGATGGAGATTCTAGTGTGTATGCGAAGATCAAAGAAAAAGTGTCGTATGGTGAAGACGTTAAGAAACTTGAATGTACGAATCATGCTCTCAAAAAGTACGGCAAAAATCTTCGAAAAATAAAGAGAGATTCTCATATATCCACGGAAGGAAAGCAGATCGTAACTTTAAAAAAAATTGAGCTATTAACCCGAAGAGCAAAGTGTTCTATTTATGAACACGCAAAAAAGACTCGGATGGTTATGGTTTTATGGTGTTAATTTAATTAACCGATTTTTTAATTCTTTTGGTTTCCAAGATCCCAAAGAGGGAAACGAAAAAAGTACCATCCTGTATATTTCGGAAATAAAAAAATTGCTCTTCTTTAATTTTTCTTGTGGACATAAAATGTGATTTCCTAAACGCGCCACTGTGCAAGCTAAAACTTTCGAGTGGTATTCGTCGATTCTTATTTTATGTAATTCTGTATTATAGGACTATGTTTTTATTGTTTTATGTATTGATGTATGAAATTTTATTATTTTATTCAAAATTCAAAAGAAAAGAATAAGTATGATCAATCACTCGTATCATCTGTTTTTTAGAGCTCAAAGTCAGCGCATGTCATGTCTTTTGCGGTTGTGTCATAATTCGAATTTGTATGGTGAAAGCAAAAGTGGCGGTCTACGTCTCCCGATCAGCCGTTGACAGTTTCTTTGGTTTGTTTGTCAGTCAGTGTTGTTAGTTGCTAACACTTGAGAAAATTTTGAATGCAGCACCCTCTGTGGAATAGTAGTCACACTCACAAGGTTGCCTCGGAATTTGTCTTAGCTGGTATGACCGCCATGTTTTTTTAAAACTGCCAAGTGAGACGGGAAAATGTAATTAAAACAATAATTACTGGAAAACTATTCTCCAGCGGTGGGGACATAATAGTGACATCAATTTTCAATACTCTAATACCAATCTTATTCAAATTGCGGACAAACATTTTCACGATTTTACTTGTGTTCACACATAAATTATCGAGGCATCTTTGAATAAATTGGGAAACAAATATTATTAGAACAAAGCCTGATATATTAGCTTTCTAATCATATCATTACAAATGTTATATACTCATTATAGTTAGCGTGCATTACATTCTACTTTGGGCCTGCATTTTGAGCGTTTTTCCCCCACCATTTTCTGGCCGCTCTTAACTCACTCGCTCCGGCCTGCGGGCTTGGACTTGGACATGGACTTGGATCTCGGTAAGAGGTAGTGGAAGCACGATTAGCTCCACGAAGATGGCCCAGGACGCCAAATTTCCTGGTGTACGGCGGAAAGGCGGACTTCTAGCCGCTTTCCTGACCAGCGTCGCATAAATCCACCACTAGGTGGACATAGCCACGATTGGCTCGAGTTGGACATGGCATCCACTCGACGCGGGAATTTTGAATGTTTGATGGTTTGTGCGTTTACAAATACGTTGTGCATTTGTTTGATTGGTATTGGTTCGAGTTGGATATGTCGTCCACTCGACGCGGGAATTTTGAATCAGTTGTTTGATTGTGTGTTTATCACGAGGTTGTGTATTTGTTTTGTAAACGATACTTGTTTGTTAGTTTATCAATGCGTTGTGTATTTGTCCGCGTTCCGGAAATACTCGGTAGTTAGTGTTTTAATTAGTTGTAAGGTCATTTAGGATAATTAGATGTAGGTCCGTACTTTCGTTCATTGTAAATTGCTTGTAACTAGCTCGGCTCTTTCTCTTTCGTTTATTAAACATCTTTTACTTAGTAAATTGTTCGTCTTATTGAGTAAATGGCGTCCGAACTCGTCAACCCCGACCCTTCTCCACTGTCAGCTATGCCGGATAGCAAATAACCCCCCCCTTATAATGCTGCACCGCCTACCACGTTGCTTCCCGGTGCGTTAAAGTAACTCATTTTCTCCTGGTCTTTTGGAGTTGGTATTAGTAAAGACCACGGTGGCGCCCTGTTTGATTGGTTCGATTCGGGAAGTGACGTAATAACGGCGGAAAGGCATTATATAAATATGTCGCCGCAAACGTGGGGCTCGACGAGATTTCGTTTACATCAAAAATTTTTTTGTGAGACATTGGGCTGGTTCAACGTTCATAACGGTGTATGACATAAATTATCGCCGCAAACGCAGGGCCAAGCAAAGATTCGTTTACATCAAAATTTTTTTTTTGAATCGCGGTGCGCCAGAAAGACAGAAAGAGTAGGCTATAAGCTATTTACTAAGTTTTCGGACATGTTTTTGTGAATAAGTAATGACATTTTTTTGTTGGCTCGGTACTTAGAGATTTAATTAGGCAGGGAATAAGTAGAATAATAACGAAAGTACGAGAAAGAAAAGGTTCGACGCGAACCTGATGATAGTCATGGATGGATGTAGAGTTGATAGAAAAGCGATGATGTTTGTTAGAGAGTATGTACTCTGTATTATAGTGGACCGCGGAAGCTTGATGAGCTCCGGCCGATGAAGGGCTTGGGAGTGGTGTAGTCAAGTACGGTCCAGGATAGGTTTGGATAACTGCAAGTGCAGTTTGCTTCATGAATGTTTTTAGTGGAACCCGTGGGTGGTTGGCTAACTGCAGAAGGAACTGACTTGGCATTTAGACCAGCCTGTATTTTTTTATCGTCGTCAAAACGCATCCAAACATTAGTACCGTCGCGTCGCATTCCGAATATTGCAGTTTAAGATTATTCTCGTACATTTTGTTTTACGATTTCTGTCTCTGTTGCGTTTTAATTCGCCGTTGTACTTATGAGTTAGTACTATTGTTGTTGATCTGCCGTTGTTTGTAGGGTTGATTTTCTCCTGTTGGATAATTGTACATAATTTTACTTGTTAAGTAATGATAGTTTTGTATATTTTTTTTTTCCTTTCACTGGTTTGGTGAGGTAGTGAGGATAAGTTTAATTAGTTGTTTATGTTAGGTTAAGTAAGATACTTTGAGGAAGGAGGGGGGATATGTGACGGTTCTGGAATTATTTCTTTCGTGTTGGGAAAATGAGATTTTCCGAAATAATTCTCCGTCACTTTTCTGCACATTTCCTTCCACAAAAGTACCTTCCCCACTGGAAGTGGAGGACTCCCGGTTGTGAAAAGACAATTCAGCAACCCCTAAAGACACTTTGTGTAGTGCTCCTAGTGATAAAAGACACTTCTGGACGATATCTTCGCCAGTGTTTCTTCGGTTCATGACCTCTCGGCAGGTTACAAATTCTCTCTGACAACTCGAACTGCTTTCGACGAATGGGGGAAAACACCTCCTTACAGGCTTCCACAGGGAATGCACTCGCCTCGAACACGCCTCAGGAAGACAACAAGGGGGCTCAGACGGAATCCTCGCCTCAAAGGGGGCACCTACTGATAACGAACCGTCTGAGGTAATTATAGCCGAAACGAGACGTACCTGATGTCGTGAAGAATCAGTCACACCAGGGGAAGTCGAATCCAGGATAAATACCCCTCGAAAGGGGAGAAATACCGCGAGAAGAAACGAATAACCGAGTGAGGTTAGATTCAGGAGATTCACGAGTAGCCACAGACGAGTAGCAATAGGCTACTGGCCGAGCCGGGCACGAACGCTACGAGAGGGCGCCACGCGCAACCCGTCGCAGCGGCTGAAATGCCGGCTTCGAATATAAGACGCGGTTCACTTCATTGAAGACAGTGTTAACTCACTCGCTCCGGCCTGCGGGCTTGGACTTGGACATGGACTTGGATCTC
The DNA here is from genome assembly GCA_963924575.1 of Pycnomerus fuliginosus. Lineage (NCBI taxonomy): Eukaryota > Metazoa > Arthropoda > Insecta > Coleoptera > Zopheridae > Pycnomerus > Pycnomerus fuliginosus. The sequence goes on along the minus strand of OZ004624.1, from coordinate 15,154,929 downwards.
GGTAAGAGGTAGTGGAAGCACGATTAGCTCCACGAAGATGGCCCAGGACGCCAAATTTCCTGGTGTACGGCGGAAAGGCGGACTTCTAGCCGCTTTCCTGACCAGCGTCGCATAAATCCACCACTAGGTGGACATAGCCACGATTGGCTCGAGTTGGACATGGCATCCACTCGACGCGGGAATTTTGAATGTTTGATGGTTTGTGCGTTTACAAATACGTTGTGCATTTGTTTGATTGGTATTGGTTCGAGTTGGATATGTCGTCCACTCGACGCGGGAATTTTGAATCAGTTGTTTGATTGTGTGTTTATCACGAGGTTGTGTATTTGTTTTGTAAACGATACTTGTTTGTTAGTTTATCAATGCGTTGTGTATTTGTCCGCGTTCCGGAAATACTCGGTAGTTAGTGTTTTAATTAGTTGTAAGGTCATTTAGGATAATTAGATGTAGGTCCGTACTTTCGTTCATTGTAAATTGCTTGTAACTAGCTCGGCTCTTTCTCTTTCGTTTATTAAACATCTTTTACTTAGTAAATTGTTCGTCTTATTGAGTAAATGGCGTCCGAACTCGTCAACCCCGACCCTTCTCCACTGTCAGCTATGCCGGATAGCAAATAACCCCCCCCTTACAATGCTGCACCGCCTACCACGTTGCTTCCCGGTGCGTTAAAGTAACTCATTTTCTCCTGGTCTTTTGGAGTTGGTATTAGTAAAGACCACGGTGGCGCCCTGTTTGATTGGTTCGATTCGGGAAGTGACGTAATAACGGCGGAAAGGCATTATAATATAAAGAGTGCATCGACAAAGCGTGAGAGTATTTCTAGGAAGTTTTGAGTGATAATGGAAGGATGAGTGTCGTTTTTTGGGAGGAGTTTTAGAGTGTCTATACAGGGAGGGAGTCGGGTATTCCACGGAGGGGCACTCAGGTTAAGCGTTGTCATCACTTCTGGGAACCTCAAGTCTAGTTCCTTCAAGATGTCGTGAATACGCTGGTACAGTGGTTTGCTGTTCTTTTTTGTTCGTTGTAGCGTGTTTTGGAACCTCTTAGAGAACGTAAACTTATATACAGGGATATTGTTTTTTGTCGCGATTCTGGCGGCGTACGATAAAGTTAATTGCTTCCGTCGCAACGAGAGGGGAGTTTGACCAGCTACATTGCAGATACTAAGAGTAGGGCTCGTTCTATACGCTCCTGTGCAAATCCTGAGGGCAGCGTGATGGATGATATCCGCACGGTTAAGTTGTGTTCTGCTGGCTGTAGAATATATGTGAGAACCATAGTCTAGTTTTGATGTTATGAGAGCTTGGCAAAGTCTATGTAGCACTATGCTGTCTGCCCCCCATCTGGGGTTTGACACAACTTTCAGGATGTCCATTGATTTTTGACAGCCGGTTTTTAGTTTATCTATATGTTTACTCCAGCTAAGATACTTATCAAACACCATTCCTAGAAAAGTGTGTTGGTCTACGTAGGCAATCGGGCGTCCTTCGAGTTCTAAGTGAGGGGTGTTATTGTTGCGAAGTCTGGAGAATTTCATACTTTTGGTCTTGTTTGTTGAAAACCGGAACCCTATTTCGTCCGCCCAACGGCTTACTGAATCGATTGCGTTTTGGATGTTCCTTTGGGATGTTTGTAGGTTCTTTCCTCTTGTTAGGATTACAAGATCGTCTGCATATAGTAATGCCTTTACTGGTGCTTTAATCCTTTCGATAACAGAGTTAATTGCTATTAGAAATAGGGTAACACTTAGGATGGATCCTTGGGGTGTTCCATTCTCCAATGGTTTTGCCATGGAAATACTACCATTTGCTCGAACTTTGAAGCTTCTGTTGCTCACAAAATTTTTGATGAAATGCAAAATGTTCCCTCCGATTTTCCAATCCTGCACTTGTTTGATAACGTGGTAACGCCAGGTCATATCATATGCTCGTTCTATATCAAAGTAAACTGCCAACACTTCTTCTTTGTTTAGGAAAGCTTCATTGATTTCAGATTCCAAGGCCGCTAAGTTATCCGCTGTTGACCTTCCCTTTATAAAACCACTTTGTTCGGGGACTAGATGCCTGTTTTCTTGAAGAAACCACGTCAAGCGGTTATTGATCATTTTCTCAAGAGTTTTGCAAACACAACTTGTTAATGAAATCGGTCGGAAACAATTAATGTCAGTTTTTATCTTGTGTGGTTTTAATATTGGGACAATGATCGCTTCTGACCAGGACAAGGGGAACATATTTTCTTTCCATATTTTGTTATATATGTTTAACAACCAGCGTTTGGCTTCTGCGGACAGATGTTGTAGGAAGCTGAAGGGGATATCATCGGGGCCTGGGCTTGAAATTGGGCAGGTTTTCAGTGCGTGCAGTAGTTCTTGGTAAGAAAAATTTTCGTTCAGTGGATTTACGGTATCAGAGGCTATATCAATTCCATTTTCCTCCTCTCTGGCTTTTATTATCAGAAATTCTTCTTTGTAATTGGAGCTTTCTGAGTGTTTCATGAAATTATTCGCTAAAATCTCAGCAATTTGTCCACTATCTGACACCATTCTGCCTTCGAGTTCTATAGCTGCTATGTGAATTCTTCAACTTCTACCTTTTATTTTCCTTATTTTATTCCACACCTCAGCTGAAGTTGATGAACTGTTCATTGACGAAACAAAGTTTGCCCAAGACTCCTTTCTGGACGTTTTAACGGTATATCTGGCTTTTGCCCGTAGCCTCTTGAATTGCAGCCTGTTTGCTTCCGTGTTATGCCGAATCATCATCCTAAACGCTTTTCCTTTTTCTTTTATGGCCTCTGCACATTGGGTATTCCACCAGGGGACGTTTCGTGATCGAGTGTTCGGTTTTGTTTTACCTATGGCCCATTCCCCAGCCTTTATTAAAGCGTTGTTAAAGTGACTTACTGCTTCGTCTATGCCGTGGGTCTCGCTATCATAGGCTGTCAGGTGATTATCTACGATTCCAGCGAATAATTCCCAGTTAGCTTTTTCCAATCGCCATTTAGGCTGAAAGGTGGAGTGTTGTGTCAATGTATCTTCCGAGATTTTAATGGGGAAATGGTCACTACCATAAAGATCTTCGGACGTTTCCCAGGCGAAGGAAGTAGCAATTGATGGATCGCATAAAGTAACATCTATAGCAGAGAAGGTACCATGGAAGGAATTGAATCTTGTTTTTTGGCCGTTGTTTAAAAGTACTAAATTTTCTGATTCCATTAGTTTCTCAAAAATTTTTCCTTTGCCATTAAGTGAGTTAGAACCCCATAGAGGATGATGTCCATTGAAATCTCCCAGAATAATACGGGGTGTAGGGATTTGTTGGATAAGGTCCCGTACTTCATCAAGAGAAACTTCCTTTGATGGGGGGATATATAAATTACAGACATGTAGAGTTTTCGAGTTATGTAGGATTTTAATAGCTACTGCTTCGAATTCGGTCCGAAGGTTGATTTCACTTGAGAAATACGTTTCTGACACGTATGTGGTGTGACGGTTCTGGAATTATTTCTTTCGTGTTGGGAAAATGAGATTTTCCGAAATAATTCTCCGTCACTTTTCTTCACATTTCCTTCGACAAAATTACCTTCCCCACTGGAAGTGGAGGACTCCCGGTTGTGAAAAGACAATGCAGCAACCCCTAAAGACACTTTGTGTAGTGCTCCTAGTGATAAAAGACACTTCTGGACGATATCTTCGCCAGTGTTTCTTAGGTTCATGACCTCTCGGCATATTACAAATTCTCTCCGACAACTCGAACTGCTTTCGACGAATGGGGGAAAACATCTCCTTACAGGCTTCCACAGGGAATGCACACGCCTCAGGGAGGTCCCACGATGACAACAAGGGGGCCCAGACGGAATCCTCGCCACAAAGGGGGCACCTACTGATAACGAACCGTCTGAGGTAATTATAGCCGAAACGAGACGTACCTGATGTCGTGAAAAATCAGTCACACCAGAGGAAGTCGAATCCAGGATGAATACCCCTCAAAAGGGGCGAAAGACCGCGAGAAGAATCAACGAATAACCGTGTGAGGTTAGATTCGCGAGATGTACACGATTCCCGAGTAGCAATAGGCTACTGGCCGAGCCGTGCACGACCGCTACGAGAGGGCGCCACGCGCAACCCGTCGCAGCGGCTGAAATGCCGGCTTCGAATATAAGACGCGGTTCACTTTATTGAAGACAGTGTTAAGTCACTCGCTCCGGCCTTCGGGCTTGGACATGGACTTGGATCTCGGTAAGAGGTAGTGGAAGCACGATTAGCTCCACGAAGATGGCCCAGGACGCCAAATTTCCTGGTGTACGGCGGAAAGGCGGACTTCTAGCCGCTTTCCTGACCAGCGTCGCATAAATCCCCACCAGGTGGACATAGCCACGATTGGCTCGAGTTGGACATGTCATCCACTCGACGCGGGAATTTTGAATCGGTTGTTTGATTGTGTGTTTATCACGAGGTTGTGTATTTGTTTTGTAAACGATACTTGTTTGTTAGTTTATCAATGCGTTGTGTATTTGTCCGCGTTCCGGAAATACTCGGTAGTTAGTGTTTTAATTAGTTGTAAGGTCATTTAGGATAATTAGATGTAGGTCCGTACTTTCGTTCATTGTAAATTGCTTGTAACTAGCTCGGCTCTTTCTCTTTCGTTTATTAAACATCTTTTACTTAGTAAATTGTTCGTCTTATTGAGTAAATGGCGTCCGAACTCGTCAACCCCGACCCTTCTCCACTGTCAGCTATGCCGGATAGCAAATAACCCCCCCCTTATAATGCTGCACCGCCTACCACGTTGCTTCCCGGTGCGTTAAAGTAACTCATTTTCTCCTGGTCTTTTGGAGTTGCTACAGTGTGATTCAAAAGGTTTGTAATTAGGGTTGGCTATGGAAACAAAAGATTCGAAAAACGTTTGTCCAAAATTAATCGCACAGTCCCCAAAGAAAATCACTAAACTAAAATGACAGATGAGAATTTCTTTAATTTACTTCTTTTGTATTTATTATTGCGAATTATTTCGAAAAAATGTGAACCTCTACGCTTCCGGTATCAAATTTGGCGCCCTTCAGTGAGCACTCTTCGATTGGCAGCAAACAACAAAACTGTGGCAAAGTTAGGTTATGTTTGGTCTTGGTCCATGAAAGTATAAAAAGAAAAAGCTTTCATTTCTTCATAAAGCTTGGATGTTTGAGCAAGGACCTTGAAGCACTCGTCAAGAATAGGTTTTTTGTCCTTAGTTAAATAAAAAAATCGTATCCGTATGGATAATGGTCCTCGATGTGGTCAAATCCAATCGAAAGGTAATAATTAGCTTATTAATGCAACCCGCTCATTTGGAAACCGTTTCAGAAACAAATGCTATACAATAAATATGGATCGCAACAATTTCTTGAAGCAAGTGATAGATAGAATACTTTATTACTTTGCCTTTCGGCTTGTAATGAGCCCTGCCCTTACAATAATATAATTATAGGTATATACAAAAATATTTAAAATGAAATTAAGATCCTTCTTCTCTTTTTAATCTTCCACTTTTGTCTTCTCTTCCCTCCCCTCTCCTTATTTCCCTCTGCCTCTCTACTTCCCTCATCCATTCTAGTCCTGTTCCCCTTTCGTTCAATATCCATTTTCTTTCCCGTTCCTCTTCTCTCATCCCCTCGCACTCTCTCAACATATGTTCTATCGTCTCTCTTGCCTCTCCACATACTCTGCATACTCTCCCTTCCTCTTCCAACCAGAATCTGTTTTCTCTCTCCTCATTCCCGCATCTAAATCTCGCTATCATTCTTTTTTCTTTCGCACTCACTCTGTTCAAATAACTTGGTAGCCCCGCACATATGATATCCTTATACTTTGCATTATACCTTGATTCTTTTATCCGTGCTCTTCTCTCTTGTATATCTATATCTCTATCTTTCTCGCACATCGCTCCATTCATCCATCTCCCTTGTTCTCTGCGTCGTTCTATGTCTTCCCATGCGTACCCATTTCTCTCATAGTATTTTTGTCTTTCTTTCCATTCTTCTTTTTCTCTCCTTCCAACACTCCTGTAATATCATGCAGTCCAATCTTTCTCCCATTCTGTCCTCAAATTTCACCGCCCTTTTACCAGTCTCCACTCTCAACTTGCTCCTTTTCGTTTCTTCTCTTATTATATACCCCGGTGTCTCTCTATTCACGCCCATAGCACCCACTTGAAATACTTTTCCTGTACTCTCTCTACTTCCTCTTGTTCTTCCCACCCCCATATTTCTGCCCCATTCATCAACATACTCTTCACTAAACTATCAAACATCATTCCCCTCCTCTTAAAATCATGCCCAAACTTTCGCTCTCCTATTCCCCAGACCATTCGTACCACCTTATTTGCTTTTTTAACCAGTTCTGTTACATGCGCTCTCGTTGTGTTTCTTTCATTAAATACATACCCTAAATATTTGCATTCTCTTTCTTGCTCTATTATGCTCCCGTTCCACTTCCATTCACTTTCTTTTGCCTTCCCTCTTCTTTTCCTGAAAACCATTATCTTGGTTTTTTCCACATTTACTTCCAACTTTTTTCTCTTCATATACTTCTCTGCAATTCTTATCATTTCTCTCATCCCTCTCTCGTCATTCGCTACAATCACCAGGTCATCCGCATACGCCAAACACCACACTTTCTCTTTGCCCACCACAATCCCTCCTGCCTGCCCCTTTTGGAACACATCATCAATATCATTTATAAAAATGGTAAACAGCGTTGGGCTGAGTGGGCACCCCTGTCTTACACCTTTTCTCGTCCAAAAACATTCGCTCTCTATTCCATTCACTCTAACTACATTCTTTGTTTCCTTATATATTTCTTTTATACTTCTTACCAGGTTCCCATTCAATCCTATTTCTCTCATGTGCTCCCACAATCTTCCCCTGTCTACACTATCAAACGCTGCTTTGAGGTCCACGAACAACGCGTACATCTTCCCGTTCTTCTTTTTTATTTCTCTTCTTGCTATATGGTTTAATATGTACACGTTGTCCATGGTACCCCTCCCCATTCTGAAACCTGCCTGGCCATCTGGCAAGCTCTTCATCCGTTCTAATTCCCCTTTCATTCTGTCCCCTAGTATCATTGCATACAATTTGTATAATGTATTCAGGAGGGTTATTCCCCGGTAATTCTTTACTTCTTTTGCATCTCCTTTCTTGTATATAGGACAGATTACGCCCTCTTTCCATTGCCGGGGAAATCCCCCTCCCTTCCACACTCCATTCAAAATCTCTACTACTCTGTCTATCACCTCTTCCCGGTGCTTTCTCTTTTTTCAGTTTTTCTATCTGCCTCTTCACTTCTTCTTTTGTTATCTCGGTACTTTCTATGTCATGTTCCTTCTCTCTGTCTTCTTCTACCCCTCCTTTTTCTTCTTCTCCCTCTAACAACTCTACGAAATGCCTTCTCCATTCTTCTATCTCTATCTTTCCCATTTCATCTTCTCCCCTTTCTCTCCTCTCTTGGTTTATGTATTTCCACGCTTCTTTTTCTGTTTTTATACTTCTTATCTTTTGTTCTTCTTCTTCCTTCATTTGTTTCTTTCTTTCGCTGCATTTCTTCTTATATTTATCTTTGGCTTTTAAGTATTCTTCCCTTTTCGTTTTCCCTTTTTTCCATTTTCTTAGTACTCTTCTCGTCTCTCTTTTTGCCTTCTTGCATTCTGTGTCGAACCATCTCCTTCCATTTCCCTGACTATTTCCCCTTAGTATTATTTCCTCACTTCTTACTGCCCCTCTTATAATTTTCTCCAGCTCATTGATTTTTTCTTCCACCCCCTTTGCTTCGAATTTTGCTTTTCCCAATTTTTGCCTGTATTCGTTGATAGTCTCTTCATCCCACCTTTCTTTCTTTATTACCTTTTTCGTTATGTCTCCAGTATTTCGTTTTCTCTTCTCCCTTTTAATTTCCCCCTCCAACGGCATGTGGTCTGATTCTACCCTTTCCCCTATTCTGAACTTTTCCACCTCTTCCCACGCTTCTTCGTTTACTAATACGTAGTCTATTACCGATTCTCCATTTGTTGCTGCGTATGTAAACTCCCCCTTTTCATCTCCTTCTTTATTTCCGTTTAACACTTCCCACCCCTTTTCTTCTACCAGTTCTTCTAGGATTCTTCCTTCTTTATTCTTCACTTTGTCTTTTGTTTCCCTTCTTGCGATTCCTCTGTTTTCTGTCCAGGTTCTTGCTCCCCTCTCTCCTAGTCTTGCATTGAAGTCCCCTCCTATGAGTATGCATTCCCCTTTCCTCTCTCCTATTCTCTCTTCTATTTTCTTTTTCGTTGTTTTCATGTCTCTGCTGTACACCGTCATTATTCTCCACTCCTTATTGTCTATTATCACTTTTCTGTCCATTATACCTTCTTCCTCTTTTCTTTTTTCTTCTTTTATTTCTTCAATCCCTTCTTTTATTCCCATCAGAAGTCCCCCTTTCGCTCTCCCCTTTTTTTTTGTCTTGTCGCTCCCTGCCATTCCCAACTGTAGTCTTTCGGTAATCTCCTTTGCGTATTCTCCCAACCCTCTTCCTCAACCCATGTCTCCGTCAGTCCTACTATTTCAAATTCTTTTATATAATTCCACACCTCTTCATCCTTGTTTCTAATCCCCGCTATATTCCAAAACAGGAATTTATATTCCTTCTTTCCTTTTTCTTCTCGAGTTTCTCCTTCTTCTTCTGTTGTTGTTACATTATTCCCTTTTCCTTTGCTCCTCTTTTCCTTTTTTTGTTGGTTTACTATTTCTTCCAGATAATTTCTCATGTCCTCTTCATTGCCATTGCCATTGTCGTAGTCCTTTTTGTGCATTCCTTCGTTCCTTAAAAATTTTTTGCACTGGTTTTCGTGATTTTATTTAGTTGCTGTGAAAACATCGCATTTTCGGGGGACCTCTCATTTACCGTACGTTTCCTGCTTTCACTTATTTGCATACTTTGACCTGCTACTACGTCTCCTCCTTCAAAATCCCCAATTCTGTACGCCTGTCCATTGATAATCAATTTGTTATATTTAAGCGTTGCTGTTTTTGCCTGTCTCCGTGCTTCTTTCAATTGGGGTATTAGCTGTTTCCTTTCCATTTGTACCTTTTTCGTATAATCCTCATCTATCCAGATGTCCGAACCTTTCAATGTTTTTGTTTGCCTGAGTATTTCCATCTTCTTCCCCCATGTTATTAATTTCACTATTATTGCTCTTTTGTTATCACGTCTGAACACTCCAAGTCTTTTTATTTCATCCATTTCTTTTGCTATGTTGATATCTACACCCATTCTCTTCAGCACGCACTCTACCTTTCTCTTCAATTCCTCATGGCCTTCGTCCTCGTTATCTTCTATTCCTTTAATTATTAAATTCCTTCTTCTTAATTCCCTTTCCACCGATTCCAATCTTGTGTCCTGAAGCAAGTGCGCTGCCTTCAATATCCATCGGACATTTATCTTGGACTCCGAGATGTTATGGTGATTTAAAAAAAAAGAGCACCAATGGAGCAGTGTAATGTCCAATTTACACAGATTTAAAATTAACACTTACCTATTTTTTGTTTTATAAATCGACTAGTAAATTCACTGAAACAAGTTAATTAAATGGCTTTATTTTCAATTACAAACACACACGGTGGAAACAAAACTACTTAGAAACAGGTGTTCCCGATTTTGAGATAGTGAACAAAAATTACTACCCCCACAAATATTGGTGTATTTGAAAATTAAAAAACAACTTGATCGATCTTCCACTTCACTACTTTTGTGCTGAAGTTCTGGATATCTTAAGGCAGGGGGCCAAGTCAGGATCATCTGTATGTCATTTTAATTGGTTTGAAAAACTGCCTAATCCAAATCTTGTTATTCACATTTGTAACTTCCCGGATTCATTATTTTCGTTGCACACAAAGTCAGCTGTTTTTTATTGTTATTCACATTTGTAACTTCCCGGATTCATTCTGTTTTTTATTGTTATTTACATTTGTAACTTCCCGGGTTCATTATTTTCGTTGCACACGAAGTCAGCTGTTTTTTATTTCTGCTAAGGGTTGTGAAAGCAAATTCATAAAAGAACAGAGAATCAGGCTAGTTGGAGTCTCCATTATTTGTTTCTGAAAAAGTTTCCAAATTAGCAGGTCGATTTTAATAAGCAAATTACCTTTCGACTGGATTTAACCACATCAGGGACTTCTCCGAGGACCATCCTGCATACGGATAGGATTGTTTTTTAAACTGAGCACAAAAAGCTACGTGGCCCCCAAGGCTGTTTTAACGAGCTCTTCAAGATCCTTGCTCACAAATTCAAGCATTATGAAGAAATAAAAGCTTTTTAAAACTTTCATGGGCATTTACCAAACATAACCTAACTTTGCCAGAACTTTGTTGTTTGCTGTCAACCGGAGAGTGCTCACTGAAAGGCGCCAAATTTGATACTGGAAGCCGAGAGGTTCACATTTTTTCGAAATAAATCGCAATAATAGATGCAAAAGAAATAAATTCAAAAAATTCACATCTGTCATTTTAATTCAGTGATTTTCTTTGGGGACTGTGCGATTAATTTTGGACAAACGTTTTTCGAATCTTTTGTTTCCATAGCCAACCCTAATTACAAAACTTTTGAATCACACTGTATTAGTAAAGACCACGGTGGCGCCCTGTTTGTTTGGTTCGATTCGGGAAGTGACGTAATACGGAAAGGCATTATAGTGGTTACTCCACCACTTGCTCGGTTGACATCTTCTCGGTTTTTGTGATAGGCCATATAGTTCCTTATTGGATAAAAAAAGTCATTTTTGAAGTTTGTTTCTTGAAGACATATAATTTTGGGATCGAATTTTGATATCTGTAAGTTGAGATTCTCTAGGTGGGGGTAAAAATCATTCAAATTCCATTGCAAAATAAACAGATTGTTCAGCGCCATTATAATTACGAAAAAAGAAAGAGAAAGAGGATATTTTCTTTACCTTGTACTTGATGCTTGGGAAACATCCGATTCTTCTGTTGTTTTCGTATTTTTTTCTTGATTCTCGTACATCTGTTTTTAAGGCTTCTGCTGGTTAAATGAGGGTAGACGCTTTCAATCATAGTTATTAACTCTTCTACGTTGTCAGTAAATGTCTTAGCAACGCTAAGGGGGTCGTTGGAGCCAAAGCAGTTCTCTAAGAATTGTTGAAATTGTTCGTGGTTGAGCGGAAAAGCGTTATTAATATTTGCAATGAATGGTTCGAGAAGTGCCATATTACTTTCGAGGCTTTCGATGGATTCGCTACGCTTGAATTTTTTGGCTTCTCTCTGGTCCTTCGTGACGGGAGATTTTGGAGTCAAGAATGTATCTTCTGTCTTGTCGCAGGCTGAAGAGTTAGTTGTAGAAGGCTTGTCGCGTTTTTTGATGACTTCATTTTTAGACTGATGCTTGGTGCTTTGATGTTTAGGCGAGGGTGAACTATTTATTTCGCTAGGGGTTTCCTCATCGTTGGTATCGGCTTGAATTTTGGCGTCCTGGTTCTCTGCATCTTGACGGTAGTTAGGGTTGTTACAATGACTGGCTATGTGTCCAGGTTCTTTGCAAAGGAAGCATAGTAAATTATCGAAACTCAGAAAAATTCTGTAGCTAGTCTCTTCATGTTTCATTACTACGCTTGAAGGTAGCTCAATAGAGTCGTCTACCTGAATATATATTTGTCTTCTAAAGCTGAGAATGTGGCTAAAATTTTCACCTTGTATGCCTGCTCTGAGAAAGTTCATCGTGGATAAAGTTTTGTAGCCCATAGATTTGACCAAGTTTTCCAGGGTTGTATGGGGTATCGAAGGGCACACATTCGAAATAATTAGCTTGCGAGATGGGGTTATAAATCGTCGAATTTCCAACTCAGAATTATTTATGGTGATTATTTTCAAATCTCCTTTTAAACCAATCAATTAGACTCATTTTTAAACTTCTATCCAATCAAGTTCATTTAAGAGTGATTAATGCATTTTATCGGTGTTTGCACGAGTCATTTAATCGTTTCCGATGACCACTTGATTTTAAACACAATTTGTTCACTGCTGAAAATCACCACTTAAACAAAATTATGGGAAATAAAGGTCCACAAATACGACCACCAAACACAAGTCTTTCCAAAAACCATATTTTAGGTGTTTTTGGACATAAAGAACGCTGATTTCTTTTGGATATATCCTAAAAACTCAATAACATTTTGTTTGCACGGTTCCTAACCTCAAACGTCATTAATGTCAATGAGCTATAAAGGCTCGTTCGCAACATCATATTGGGCTTTTGAGTATAGGCAACCCCGGTTTAAAAAATCATAATTTTATCAAAACAAGAGTTTAATTTGTGAAATAATCTTACCGAATACCACTCGTGTATCGCTATTGCAATCGGTTAAATTTTAGAAATAATTACTCAAGCTTTGTTGCCGTATAGGTAAAACAATTCGAACTAAATTGCCATTTATTATCAAAGATTAAAGCCCTCCAGCTAAAGCTCTCGGGCTTTAATCAGATAATAAATGACAATTTAGTTCTCATTATTTTACCACCGGCAACAAGCTTTCGTAATCATTTTCAAAATTTAACCGATTAAATAGCATGCACTTGTGGTATTATAAGCGATTAATCGATTGTTAGAGATTATATCGTTTACTAGTTCTACGCTTGACAGGTACATGCAAATTCTTTGGTTTGAAATTCGTGAGGCGAAGAGAATATTCTTCGGTTCAATAATTTCTGCGACTTTAAGGGCATATTCGCTAAGATGTACTCCTAATGAATTAATTACGATTGCTTGTTCTTTCTTAGGGAAAGGGTTCGATACGGTAGGGTTCGGTGACATTATTGTTGACCCCTGTAGTCAGAAGTCGTTAAGAAATTATAAAAAAGGGCTGTTGAGGTCAGTCTCCTTTGGATAGTTCACACATTTCACAGGTGAGCTGATAGCGATTATTGATGTTTTTTGCCACCACTGATACGCGTAAACTGATAACACGCACTATCAAAGTTACTTTGGCATGGGTTATTAACACAGTCGCACAGAAAACACCCCAATTCTTGGAACACGTAACTTCCCGTTCGTCTCCGTTGCTGGATCGAACGAAACTTTTTCTGCTATTCATTTAAACTTCCTAATGATAAAAGCCCAATTACAGTGAATGTTAAAATAAAACACGGTGAAATCAATTTTACAAAATCCTCGTGTCCACATTTGTATTGTATTTAAAATGGGTCTGTAAATAAATTTATCATTATAAAACTAAATACCACCAGACATATCTTACATACCTACTTTCTTCAAAATATTTATTTTCAGTACGTTAATCATTTGAAATTGGTAAAGTTTCCAATATTTTTGGTCTTTTTCGCAAAAGTTTCATTTTAATGACAGTTTGTCAAATTGACGGTAAATCTTCTCTCGCCACGTTGCCAAATGGTTAGGACACGGCCATGGGTGAACCCTACCGACCCTGAGATAGTGTGTTGACAAAATGTATTTCAATAAATGTATATTTTAATAATAAAGCTTTCCTGTGAAATGTATACATTCTCTGACTTATCTAACATATTGTATGTGGTGTACATCTTTACATATCAATATATATTTTACTATTATTATATCACCATATCTTGATATAACGGCAAGCCTTATAGAGCCCGCCATTTAAACTCTTTAAGAAGTATGTAAGGCTCGAGTAAATAGCACCAGAAACAAGTAAAAAAATTTAGAATTTTATAATGAAGTAGTGATCTTATGCTTCCATACCCGAAACTCCCAAGGCAATTAATTTTCTTACACTGGCGCCCCGACTATCACTAAACCATCCCCTACGTACCACATCTACACGCATGCGCACAAACCTGAGCAAAGTCACCGCCGACTTACCTCTATCGACGCTGGAGACCTCCTGACTGTCCAGAACGGTAACCTCTTCGTCATTGGTGCGACGTCTGTCGTCCTTTCTCGGGTCTCGTCGGCCCCCCCTACCACCGCGTCCCCCGTAATGACGTGGCTGCTGCAGATCGCTCACTCGCTCGTCCACGGTGTCGGGAGTCTGATGGCGGGATCCTAACACAACAACAAATGTCACTTACCTTGGAAAATTTAGCAAAAACCGCTGCAACAAGGTCAAGTCGTCCATAGACACAGCGGGTCAAAACACGTCATTACTTTTCCAAAACGAGTTTAAGCGAGTCCAAGCCTTCCAACCGGAACCACGAAGAATCAAAACACTTCAATTTTTCCACAGTCCAAAGCAGGAAACACGAGACAAGTCTTTCCAAAATTCGAAGGTTCGAAACCTGTTAAAACGAGTTCAAACTCGTCCAACCCTTCGAGCAGGAAACACGCCCATGCAAGTCAAGTTAATGTTAATTAAGAAGCAAAACTGTTAATAGCGCGACAAACACCAATTTCTTACTGGAAGGGTACGAGTTCGCCCTCGCGTGGACAAAGAGAAATAAAACACACTTTAAAATGAAAGTATATTTCTAAAAAAGTTTTCACAATTAGATACGTGACAATTTTCCAGTCTTTGACCTTGCGCGCGCGTGTTAGCAAACTCACAGTGAGCTGTCCTGCTTGCTAAGTTTCGTTTCGTACCCTTCCAGCAAGGTTCGGTCATTATTATTATTATTATTATTTTTCCAAGTCGAGATTAGAAGCCTCATGGGGGTTTACTAACTTTGGGCACAGTATATTGACAGTGGCGACACTGTGCGTCGACGTCTTTGATCTCGGAAGTATAATTATTTTCAGTGAGTGACCTCCGACCATCTTTTTGGTGGTACCGAGGGCGAGGAAAATTCAGAGCAAAGAATATGAGACCTCTGGCATCTTGTTAGGAACCCTTTGGGCTATCAAAATCTCTTTATACGACTTCTTTAGGTGATATCGAAAAAAGTTATAGGTATTTCTGCGAAATTACATACAGTGCGGTTCAAAAGTTGCTTCCCCCCTTTCGAACTCTATAGTGGAGGGGCACTTCGGAAAAACTCTGGGGCACGTAAAATTTATTAATTTCATGCAGTCTGAGGGTGCTGTCAAATACTTTTTTCCACTTCCGGTTTAGCCGGAAATGATCCTGAAATTGGTTTTTTAAATTGATACCCACATTTTTCTCAACTAATTCGGAATCTACGAATTTCTGTAAGTAGAAAACACGTGTCGCACTTGACCGGTAATCAAGTCATGGCCACCCCAGATTTTCAAAAACATCGAACAAATCGGTGAAAAACGAAGATTTTTGAAAATTGCAAAAACACGTCAACCTTATTTTTTTGATACAAATTCAACTCGGCAGTTAAATTTCTTCTTTACTTCGTTTTGAATTTTTCTAATTCTGATTTTTTACGATTGCTGATTTTTACAAAAAGAAATTAGAAAAGTGTAATCGGGCAATCGAATTCGCATCAAAAAAATAAGGTTGACGTGATTTTGCAATTTTCAAAAATCTTCCGTTTTTCACCGATTTGTTCGATGTTTTTGAAAATCTAGGGTGGCCGTGACTTAATCTCCGGTCAAGTGTGGTACGTGTTTTTAACCTAGAAAAATTCGTAGATTCCGAATTTTTTGAAAAAAATGTGGGTTTCAATTTAAAAAAAAACAATTTTAGGGTTATTTCCGGCTAAGCCGGAAGTGAAAGAAAATATTTGACAGCACCCTCAGACTGCACACCGAAGTGCTCCTCCACGATAGAGTTCGAAAGGGAGGAAACAACTTTTGAACCTCACTGTATACAGGCTGTCCCAGATTCAATGTGACGGGTAATATCTCCGTCGTGTCTCCAAGTTCAATTCTAAATTTTGGCATCGGTATATTTCGACGTCCGGTACATTTTTTCAGATAATACACTCAAATGCTTCACTTCCGGTTACGTCGATATCAATTTTGTTATTTTAAATAGCAACTCACAATTTTTTTGACCGGAATCGTTTCAGGCTTGTTAAATGCAGTCTGAAAAATCCAACAAATTTTTAACTTGTTAGTTGCATTGTCACGGAAGACACTTAGGGCAGATTTCATAATCAAAATTAAAGTGTGCATTAAATATCTGCCAAAAAATATTTCAAAAGGGCTGCTCTTGATTGGTCAAAATGCCCCTTAAAGTCGAGATTAACTTCAACTTTTATTATGAAATCCACCCTAACCCCCGATTTCATAACCAAAATTAAAGTATCCTTTAAATATTTGCCTAGCAACGTTTCAAAACGGCTGCTCCTGAATGGCCAAAATCATCTTTAAAGTCGACTTTAACTTTAAAGGGCCTTTAATTTTTATTATGAAATCGGCCCTTAATGTCATAAGAGGCATAAGTGACTACTAATTAGATGTTTTTAATTCCGATTTTATTGTAAATTGTTATAAAATCAAAACGGCTGCTGCAAACAGCTGACATGTCGGGTTTTTTAGGCTACATTTGACAAGCTTGAATCGATTCCGCCAAAAAAATATGCGTTGCTATTTAAAATAACAAAATTGATGTCGACTTCCGGTATAACCGGAAGTGACGCATATGAGTGCATTGTCTGTAAAGATGCGCCGGAGGTCGAAATATACTCACGCCAAAATTCAGAACTTAACTTCCAGCCACGGCGGAAATATTGCTCGTCATATTGAATCTGGGACACCCTGTATTCCATTTTTCTCTTTTTTTTTTGTTTGATGGAGTTTTTCGTGACATTACGTGTTAAAAGAATATCCTCAATTTCATTGAAAATGTCCCGAGTTTAATAATCCCTAGCTTTTGTTTTCGCGATATTGATTTAATTTCTTCTTTTAGTAATTGTATTGAATTTTTAGCACATTTTCGATCTCGCATAACTGTATGTCGCGTTTGAAAAATTTACTTTTTATAGCTCGCTCGCTCTACTCCCGACGAAAGAGAGGTAGCTAAGCACCGGCAATGCGTGCTGAACGAAGAGCGCGAACGCAATAAAAGCCCTAATTCACCGCCGACCTAACTGACAGTTTAAATAATGGTACTCTTACTCGCAAAAAAATCGGGACAACCGAAAAAAAATTCAGCCCCAAAACTCACCCCTTTCAGCCCCCAAACTCAAAAAATGGACAGAGAAAATTGAGTGTCCCGATTTTTTTGCGAGTAAGTGTACTTAGGTCATTAGGAGGACAATTTCTAATACACATTTATTGTGCCTACTGGCTAGTAGGTGTGACTGATAAGTTGTTGATCTTAAAAGTTCCTATGAATATATGTCCGAAAATGCTTCATAAAAGCACACAAAATTTATGATGCACCCACAGGAACTCATGATGCTTCTGATGTTATTAACAATCTGAAAAATAAATCAAAAGAAAGCTCTTTATAGCACTAATCAAATTTCAAAGTCCTGTCATTTATAATTTTCGAGTAATTTTAAGAAAACTGACTTCGAGTACCCCTTTTGAAGGTACGTAGCTCCTTTGTGAAGCATTTTCGGACATAATGACCATAGGATAGTGTGAGGAATCACCCCCCGAAATTTTTAGACAAAAAGTTCCTACGAACATTATGTCCGAAAATGCTACAAGGAAGTCAGTTTTCTTAAAATTACTCGAAAATTATAAATGACATTCCCATTGGAAACTTTCTTATCCATCTCTAGAAAGTACCAACTTTTTTTTGCATATTTGACTGTAGAAAAGAAATGTCTACAAAAATCCGCCACGGAATCTAGCGGATGTCACTTAAAGAAAAAAAGTTGACCATCGTAATTTTGACATACGTCATCACAAAACGATTTAATGATGTCATTTAATAGAGTTTGTATTGCGATTTGCAAATAGATATGGTTTTATATATTTTTCTCTTCAAATAAAGAAGGGGGCGAATATCAAACTGAATCACCCTGTACATGCAATCTCGAAGAAATATCCATTTTACTCAATAGTAATACGACGAGTAGTCTCTTGATTGCCGCGGGTTTTGACGTCCGAATGGTTGTCAACTACGAGTCAAAATGGCAGATTTTTTTAGGTTAAAAAGAGGACCATTTGACAAGTAGTGCATCCATGAGGACTCAACAAGGCAACCAAGAGACTACGAATCGTATTTTGTAGATTATTTTATAAATTAAAGTATTGAATAAGTAGTGTCAAGTTGACGTTGTAGTATTATCACTGTAATCAGGATTTGATTGGTTACTGGTATACTAAAAGCTGCTTTGGATTGGTTCAATACTTAATGTATAAAATAATCATCTTAATCGGCCATAACTTTTTCCGGTATCACACAAAGAAGTAGTAAAGAGATTTTAGTGGCCTAACGTGTCTCTAACAAGATGGTAAAGGATCCATATTTTTATACTCCCAAAAAAATATATGTCTGCCTTTAAATAAGCGTTTTCAAGCACAAAACACACATGCGCCTAAAATTGACAGCAATCATATGATCATTGCAGCTGTTTTTGAGTACCATCCACTGAACTCTACATAAACACGGAAGGAGAATCGTACTGCGTGTGCGTGAAATTTTTACGCTCAATAAGGTCGAAATTCCCCTGCGAGGGGTATAAGTGCGCATGCACACTTAGACTTTACCTTTCTTTTGACAGTGATTTGCTTGTCAGTTGTCACTCTTCTGCTGTCATGGCGAAGTGCCTAATTTGGTTTTGCAGCAATAAAGTAGGAATGTCCTCTTCTAAAGATATACACTTTTTCGGTAAAGCAAAAATATGTTGCATTATTACTGAAAACCCGTTCACTTTTAATAGTTGGTCTCAAAGCGCATGCGTCGTTATACCCCTGCGCGAGGTTCAATTTTACATAACCTGACATACAGCATTGGCATTTCATGTTTATTTAATGGTACCATCAAAAAGATGGCGATTTCGCACATGCGGGTGTCGCTTCTGTAACATATTCTGTGCTTTGGGGGGTTCCCACAACAAGCAAAATGTCGTTTTTGCTCGCCGTACGTGTATCTAATTATTATAGGGGGGAGGGGCCGATGCACCCTCCCGTCACAACAAAGCCTTGAAATTAAGTCATAGTTCAATTTGGCGGACAATGCTCGCTACTCAATTACATTTACAGTACCGTAACATGATACAGAGTTTAAATCAGTGGAACTAAGAAAATTTTGAAGGAAATTGGCACGAGAGTTCACAAGAAAAATAAGCCAAAGGTATGTACACAATTTATGTTTAGTCAAGCGGTTAATGAAGGGTTAATCAAGCGAAAACGTCTCCTTGTTTCGATTTGGAGGTGGGCGAAGCGAGAGGCCCCACTTTGGGCGCCATTCCCGTCAACTAACTTTGTAAAATCGACTAAAAAACGACGAAAAAAAGAATCGATTTATATTTTTGAACAGAAGAGAACAGAACTCGCCCACCCTTTGAAGGACTCGTCAGTAAAATGTCGTCAGCCGGGGTCAGTCTACGTCGTGGACAATGCCGTCTTTCTGGCCTTACGCGTCAACGAAAAACAAAACGAACGAAACAGTGGCGCGACGGGTAAGGCCGAAAGGGGCGTTGCTGAGAAAAAACTGTGGAGAAGTGGGCGTCGGCCCGCGCTTTCGCCTCCCCCCATCACTTCCCCTCCCCCCTGTCGCCCCCGCCCGCTGAATCAATGGACAACCTACCCTTGTTGGGGCGGTTAATGCCGCCGCCGCCGCCGCCTCTTTGGCCCCCGCGCGTTCCCCCCCTCCCGTTACGTTTGTCCACGTTATTGACGTAATCATTGATCGTGTTAGTAGTACCGGAATTGTAGCGGTCGTTTTGACGTCCGGGTCCGCCCCTACCGCGACCGCGACCTCGCATCGAGCCGCGTCCGGATCGGCCGCCACCGTCCATGTCGGAGTTGTAGCCTCGGTCGTTCCTTCTGCCCATCGACAGACTCTGCATTGATCCTAAAGCCGTGCCGTGGATGCTGCGAAGTTGCTGATCGATCTCCAGTTTTTCCTGACGGAGCTGTTCTACTTCCTTTTAAAACAAAAAATTTAAGTTATTTCGTTGTGTAGGTGAGTATGCACTTATTATAGTATATGAGTAATAATATCCTTATTTTAGAGGGATGCATATAATTTATTGGATACCTGACATCCACCGACCCACATGCAGCTCAGCCCAATAGCATCACATACATTTATAAATATTAATGAAAACTAATCAATTACTTTAGGTTAACGTTTTGACAGAACATAGGGTAGGTAATCGATAGACCCACAATTTTTAGAATCCTTGACTGTTTCCATTATTTAGTTTAGTAGGTAATGCCGAGAGATATGATCATACTAATCCATTAATTCTTCTCACAGCAATCACAGCATGTCTTCTTTCTTAACAATAATCAGTTTTCCACGAAAGAATCAATTAGAATTTGTTTGCCTACTTGGCAGGATTTGGGACATCGGAGTAACATAACAATGTCATCCTTTGAAATATTATACAATCTTTGAAACCTATAAACCTTATTGGTGCGTTTTCACGTTTACTTCAAAAATTTTTGGCTTGCTGCAACTCAAAATAGGTATGTGAAGTCGTCCCAGCCCTTCTGCAATGCATGTACTTACATAATACATATATTAGTTGTTTGATGTTTGTTTCCATTAATGTTTGCAAATATGTCATATCGATATGAGCCGCATGTGGGTCGAACGACATCAGGTAAAAATCGCGTCGGTCGCAAGTGGGTCGATTTTCAGTCGAGTCGCAAGTGGTCCGACCGCAAATGGTCCTATTTCACATCTTCAGCCCAATGAACATCGCTGGGGACTCGAAGTCACAGGTTGTTTTATAAAGTATTTGTAGTGGTTCCAGTGATATATAATTTGGTAACATCAATTTATAAAATTACTAATTGGTGTCAGAAGCCTATAGCAGTTTTAAAAGATCACTACAAGTAGTGACTACCTCTGGATTTATAATTTGGTTACCGAAACATCATTACCACTGCCTTATAAAACCTCAACTTTCTGCAGCTAACGAGTATATAAGAAAAAGAACTCCGCACCATCCTTATGGAAAATGGCTTTCTGTGGATTTGGCTGAAAGTTTGGTATGTTGTAGATTTCGACCTCGATCAAATGTTTTATCATTGCCCCAAAGAAATCGTACAGACAGTTTTTGATATAGAGCCTGACGAAGATAAACTTTTCCCCATAAGAACATACACATTCTTGGGCCCTTCCAACATAATAAGCAAACACATCCAGGAGACTTCTGTATAAGAGTATGTTAATAATACACGTAAAAAAGTGCCCCTGGACTGATCATGTGGTATTATGATCGCAAAAAATCAAATTAATTTTCGTTGCATGTAATTCTTATGGGAAAATTTTATCTTCGGCACCCTCTGGAGCAAAAACTGTCCGTACGATTGCTTTGTGGCAATGATAACTTTTGATCAGGAGGTCAGAATCTACAACATACTAAAATTTCAGCCAAAACCATAGAAAGCCATTTTCCCATAAGGATGGTGCGGGGTCACCGTTACTTTTTTATATAACTGAAAGTTGCCTGTTTTTATGTTAGTCTTCACAGCTACTCTAATAAGTTATGGGTGAGACCGTTATGTAACTACACTTATGTAACTATAAGTTTCCAATACAGCCCATATATAACATGTGCCTAGATTTTTTATAGAAACATAACCTATATCCTATTTCACTTGACCTCTTTATTCATCTTTTATTTGTCATATTGTTCACAAATCTTAAAGGGACGGCCGGTATATTGCTAATTTCCCACCCAGCGAGTACAACACACAGTGACAGCTTTTATGGCCGGGTTCTTCTTCTTGGCACAAAAAAAGACATACAGTGTGTCTCATTTTAACTGGAACCACCCAAACATTTCGGTTAATGTTGAGCAAATCAACTCTTTCTTTTTTTTGCACATGTAGAGCTCCAGAATCTGCATCTGTGCAATACTTCACCTTTTTGTTATCCCGAAATCTCAGCCCAATGTGATTAATTAAAGAGACCAAAAATAGCGAAAACGTATTAGGCATTTTTTTAAAAGTTTATTAGGATGGCTCCAAATGGGTAAATCCGAACTAAATATAATCTTAATAATTCCAACTTTTTCTGCGAATTGTTAAATTTTGCCCAGCCCTAGCTAACAGCAACTGTCAAACACTCATTTCAATTGTTTTTAATTACACAGCAACCCTTTTGTTGTAAAAATAATGAAGTTTTCGATATTTTTAATTTTTTTCTAGAAATTCAACATTTTTATTTTGGCCTCAAACTCCGCACTTACCCATTGTCATCCTTAACATCTTGTCAATAATAATATAACAAGACCTAAGATCTAAAACGATAAAAATGCGAGATTTTTGCACGAATACGTTCTTGCCTGGTAATTTTACGAAATCGAATGAGGACATTTATAATCTGATAAAAAGCCGAGCGCTTGCTTGAGGCTTTTTATCTTTGATTATAAATGTCAAGTTAAATTACCTCAGGCAAGAATGCTTGAGTGCAAAATCAAGCATTTTTTTCTGATTTAAATTTTAGGTCGCGTTATATTTGCGGAGATAATTTCATGAACCATTATATTTTCATTTTCTATTATAGACAGCACTTACCTAAACATATAATCTATGAATGTAATTTAAACAATTTTGTTGGAACAAAATTTACAATTTTTGAAAACACAAACTGTTTTCACAGTCGCTTCTTTGTAGTCATCTCCGTTCATCTTTCTCATATTTACGGCCCAATGACGTAAAATACCAGTAATCTCTGCGACTGGAGTCGATCTTTGTAAGACCTGGGAAGACGTAATTTTTTGCAACACAAAAGTTTTGAAACTGCCGCCAAATGCTCTGTTTATTGCATATCGTGTTTTTAGGGATGGCATCTTTAATTAATGATTCAATATTTTCAGTAGAATCCGCACCGAAACGGCACTCAAACTCGCGACTTATTGCAACAAAATGGCACACTTTGACAAATTATTTGACGTGTCAAAAAACATCGCCTACTTGTTCACAATCTTATCCTTAGCAACGCGCTAGGTAACGAGCATTTTTCAACAGGAAGCGTGCTTTTTCAGCAGGTAGCGTGCATTTATCACTAAGATTGGTTGTGATTGGATATGATAAATGCAATTATCTTAATAAAATTATTCGATAAAAAATGCCTAATACGACTTCGCAGTTTTTGTCCTCTTTAATTAATCGCATTGGGCGATTTCGGGATAAAAAAAAGGTGAAGCATCACGCAGATGTAAATTTTGAAGCTCTACATGTACAAAAAAAAGCGAATTAATTTGCAAACCCAATTTCCACAAGAAAAGTGCGGGGTCCTTTGGATGATACAGATTTTTTCCTCCAGCTGTATTTCTACAGCCATAACTCTGGAGCCTCTGTACAAATGAGCGAAAAGCAGCATCTTTTTGCATGGTTTTGAATGGTTCGATGATGCTAGAAGTTTGGGAAGGTTGCCTATAGATCTTTAACTTAATTTGTTTTCTTTAGTAGTCAAGGATAAATCAAGAAAGTTTAAGAGTTAATACCCAATAAATTATATGCACCCCACCCCACCCCAAAAAAGCATATTATTACTCAAAAGATTAAAAGCAATAATAATAAAACAAACAAACGCACCTTTAGATGCGCCAGATGGTACTTGAGGAGTACTTTAGCGTTGGCTATGCTCTCGACGGTCCCCACGAACACGAACGGCACCTGTCCCTCCTCCCTCGGGATCGTCGGTTGTGGTTCGTTATCCCCCTCGATCTTGACCCGAACCACCCCGCTCTTGTCCACGATCTCCTGTATGATCCTGCCGTTCTTCCCGATGACCTTGCCCACTAACGCCCTCGGCACCTGGAGAGATTCCTCGCTATATTCTAACATCGAACGCGCCTTCTTCACAGCCTCATCAGTCTCTCCGTAAATTTTGAAAGTGCACGAATTCTCCTCGAGCTCTATGTTGGTTATGCCGTCGACTTTCCTGGCCTGCTGGATGTTGGCACCGTGGGCGCCGATCGCCAGTCCCATCAGATCCTCCCTGACGGCGAACTCATCGGAAAACCTGCAAGACGAACGACATCGGAAACACCCCAAACGTGACACGATTCGTGGCCGAACAGTAGTACATAGAAGGTGCCTCGAATTTTTCTTAAAATGATAAAAATCGGCAGTCTCGGAGACACGGTGGAAACTTTTACTTTTCACAGAATTTGTAAATGTAGCAATAGTGTTGCAGCTCAAAAATTAAAACATTGGAATAGATACTACTTTTAAAATGAGAAAGGTCGTATTTTTTTGTTTCGCTAAATTCCGAACCGTTTTCGAGGAAAAAATTAATAAAGGTCAAAAAGTTGGTTTTAGATGACGTCATACCAATAATGATGACAAAAACTGACACTTGAAAACGAAGCACATGGTGAATGATGCCGGGAATGGATAACGGGTAGTGACGTCACACCAATACAAAAAAGGCAAGGAAAGCCAAAATTTTAAACTTGTTTTTCATTTTTTGCCATAATTAGTCACAATGAATACTTCTAATAACGTTAGACTATCTACTTTTTATCCCACTTTCCGAAAATTATGGTTTCAAAAATTGTTTTCTTCGGCTGCAATACTCTATTGCATAACCAACTTTTACCGTTTAACCAGCCAATTTTAAAAATTATACACAAAATAAGACCCGGTTTTTCCATCTTTGATAACCTCCGGTTTACCGAACCAACAGTTTGTCGCATAGCAACGGGTATTCTGATTGGCTGTATCCTAGCAACTAACCGCTGGTTAGGTAAACTGAAGGTTATCGAAGATGGAAAAACCGGGTATAAAACGTAGAAGTTAAAACTAGTGATTAACATAGACTTTCGCAGCTAAAATGTCACTTTTCGAAGAATTATAGCAGGTTGAACGGATCAGAGAATTGTAATAGAATTATGATTATATCACATGCAGTGCGCAGTGCGTAAAACCAACACGTAAAACATCCAAAACCCACTACCGCAAACTGCTATGGGAAATGTTAATAACAGTCTAAAGGAAATTTAATTTACATCTTTTGACTGCATAAAATTGTGGACAATTTCTTTCCGTCATTTTTGAAAATTAATTTCCGCCATTGGGTGCAATAAACTCACAATTAAGAGACAACCCTGAATCTAAAATCAAAACAAGGGCTTTCCATTTAAAATAACAAAGATGGCGGCCACTTCCAGTAAAAATTACATTAGGCTCATTTCCGGTTAAACCAGAAGTGGAAAAAATATTGCTTTACCTTCCCTAAATCGGTACAGTGCGTTCGCGAGACTTAGCCCCATGAGCTAGAGGCTGCAGTTATCAACGATGTGACCGACGTCTGTAATAAGCGATGCTTGGTATTTCCACCAATGTTAGCGAAGCCAGTAAAAAGCGCGTACAAAAATCAACCGTCGTCGTACATTGTGTGGTGGAGAGATCAACCGATCCTCAGTGACGCTTCAACGAACGTCGAACGTTCATTTTACTTTCTTCCTCAGATAAACGAGTCGGAGTGAGACATAGCGCACGACACGATCAGGGCGTTACGCTCAAACTTTCTCGGTCTACGTGCAACAACGCTGGAGAGAGATGGCTTTCAAAACGTAGGTGTATTATAACAGGGTACGATGGGGCTAAGTCTCGCGAACGAACTGTACTTGCATGCAATTGACGTCTGCAAAATTTTAAATCGGCAACTTCCATACTTTTCAAGATATCAGGCCGGGACATCCATTCTGAAACACCCGGTGAATACTACTCCAAAATCCATAAAATAAATAATACATAATATGACAATTTTGGAAACTGGTTAAACAAAAAAAAAGCAGTTCTAAACTATTTAGTCCACATTTCTTGAAAAACATCAATTATAGGTACTCCGCACATGTGACTATCTTTTGGTGGTGATACAGGGTGTCCGGAAATAACGATGAAATATTTCGGGGGGTGATTCTGCAGCTCAAAATATACAAAAAAGTTCCTATAAACATGTATCCGGAAATCGTTCCTAAGGTGGCTATGCCTTCTGAAGGGGGTGCCTCAAATTCGGTTTTTATCGAATAAATCAGGAACCGCTTAAGATACAGTGACGACCTTTTGCACATTATCTAACATCAGTAAGCGCCATCAGATTATGGTATCTACCAAAAGCAGATTCAACCAGGGACGTGGAAAATAGGGGGGGCTTCAGCTTTCTCCACCCAAATTTTTTTACGTGTTATTTTTTAGACAATTTCTCACCGGAATATGGTTTCCTGACTAAAATTACATAAAAAAAGCCTCTCTTGTTATAACACCGTAGGATCAACCGTTTTCGAGAAAATTAGATTTAAAGATCCATTTGCATTTCCTAGGCTTATCAAACCACTTTTATTAAATTACAAAACTGAACGATTTTAAAAATTAGTATCTAAAGTAATCTAATGTTGCTTATCGATGTCAGATAGTATGCAAAAACTTAATAATTGACAAAATCAAAATCGAATTTTGAGCGCCCCCTTAAGAGCGATTTCCGGACCCATGTTTATAGGAACTTTTTTTCATATTTTGAGCTGCAGAATCACCCCCCGAAATATTTCATCGTTATTTCCGGACACCCTGTATTGGTGAACCACGTACCACTACTGCTAGGCCTAAAATGCTATGTTTATTTAGATATACTCCTTTTTTAATCTAACCTAAAACCCGCCCCTACAATAATGACAGAACCTTGTAGGTGCAAATTTATTCTGTTATCTCAATGAGACTAGTCAACACAAATATGGTAAGCCGTCTCTTGAATGTCGCGGGTTTTAACGTCCGAAGTCAAAATTAAAATTAAAATTAAATTAAAATTTTGCCTTAATAGAAATCGATTTAAAACGCAATTTACAATTTAACGGCTTAAATTTGCAAAAAATCGAATAAAGTAAGCACAGGCACTACACTCTTGCACAAAATACACTGAAATGTTAACAATTTATCGTTAAAAACCATTTCTTGCTATGAAAATAAGACCAAATACGTAGCACATTTTCCTGAATTCTACATCAACGATTATTTTTTTGACTTAATCGTTGTATAAAGAATTAAAATAGCTTTCAAATGAGGGGTCACATGACCCCTGATGCCATTTAAACTTTTTGAGTTGTATGTCATAACTTTGACATTTCAAGGTCGTGACACTTTATATAGGTGGTAATCCGCATCATTTCTCAACTAATAGCAGAATTCCGAATTTCAAAGCTCTATCTAAGGCGGTTCCAAAGATACAGGGGGAGGGGCAGACTTCTCGTCCGCACTGTATGTTGCAGCATTAATTATTTTTTTCTACAAACGCTATTAAAAACAGTTGTTTTAACGTTTGTCGATAATTGTTAAAAATGACATTTTATGACACCAGTATTAGAAATCATTTAATTTTACCACTGGTGTTAAAAGTGATTTACTTTTTACCCTCCGTGTTAAAAGTGACAATGCAACAACAATTAAACAAGCCGCGGCAACAAACCTCAGTTACAGCAAATTTCATGGACGTTTTCAATTAATAATTTGAAAAGTTCTACTTTTAATCGTGTTTGTAGAAAAAATAGTGTATGATATGCGTGTTATAGCCTACAATAATTGTTTCCGTGTTTTAATTTTTTGTAAAAATCGGTTTGACTGTTTGCTGTGGGCTATTCTTCCTAGATACCTATATGCTATCGCGAACTTTTTGGTAGATCTTTTCGTAGCCAACAATTCTTCTATTTATAATTTTGTTATATCTTCAACTCCGTTTACTCAGCATTCACGTTTTAAATTGTTAAAGCAGAGTTTTTTGGCGGATTTGCACGCAACGAATAACTGAAACGTGTTAAATAGGGTCAGTGGTTGACTTTTATTCTAATTTTATTTAAATTTAACATTGTGGTTAAAATCCAGCTGGTAAATTCGGGTAAATTCGATGCTACCTTAAACTTTAAAACACAAACGTGACAAAACACTGTTCTCGTCTTGTGTAGTCAAGAGGTCTGACTGAGTGAGTCTGAGGCTCAAGGCTAAAAAAGCGGGCAAGACGTCAGGAAGTTTCGGACGTATACAGTCGTGGCAAAAAGCGATTTAATTTCTTTGTAATAATGGCGATAAGGTCAATAATAGGGTCGAAAACCTTAGATGTAGATATCATTTTTTCGAAAAATGTTCTTTTAATGCGATAAGCTTCCTTGACCTTGTAGATTATTCTGTTGCGATAAATTGGCGCCTTCAATCGATAGAACCTACCTTTAGCTTTAAGCTGATCATATGATTGGTTCACGATCTGTACGTTTACAAATTCTGTGAAAAAGTAGAAGTTTCTACCGTCTCCAAGACTGCCAATTTTTTTTTTTAGATTTTCAAGTGTTGCAGAACTACTTTTCTCGTAGTGGGCAAGCCCTAAATCCGCGTTCACATCCACATAACATGTAAACGTTAACAATAGTCAACAAATATTTATGACTTATTGAATTAGTTTCTGCCTTTTCTGGCAATTATTGACGATTATGCATGTTGTATGGATGTGATGATGTGAACAAGTTTGAAATTTGCACCAATCGATTGCCTTTCAAACTTGAGGAAGTAAGATAGGTCACAATGATTGAGACTTTCAAAATTTAAAACAAATCGATCAGATTTCAGTCTTTCACGAGAAAAAAAAAACAGTGGCAGTTGATTCTTCTAGTCTCTGAATATACGAAATAAGATTTCAATTAAAAGTTGCTGTGGAGAACTAATTTCTTGTTCTTCAAATGAAGGTTTCCAAATTTGTAGGTGTTCCTCTATTTCATGACGTGATATGGAGGCAAAATTTGACATTGACAGACTTTTGTCTATTGTCTATCTCCTTTAATTGGAAGCCCTAATTGGATGTAAATGGGTCACACTTAAAGCCTCCAAAAACTTTTCAAAAATCAAGATTTGCTTTAAGAATAATCACGATAAGTAAATAATTTGAGTAATGTCAATTCAAGTGTCAATCTTCGTTTGTTTGGAACAACTGAGAGACTACTCAATGGAACTGTTGGAACCATGAACTAATCGAAGACTACATTTTGTTCTTCGCAACGATTTTTTACCATACTCTGGACAAATCCATCACATAAACTTGTCGAACAGCTTTTGTAGTGGTTTTTACCATTTTTCGAAAATATTCGAGGCGAAACCGGTCGTTCTACTGCCCAGCTACAAAACTAACCTCTAAGGAGGGGTGTCATGCCGTGCAGGGAGCTACGCAAAACAAAAACACTCCTGGCTCGACACATGCAAGAAGTGAGTGTGTGCTAACAAAACAACACAAAATGAATTGCCCGAGAAATGAGATTTTGATAACCGGAAATGAGCCAAGAGAACATTCTCCCTCTCTACAAACATGCTATCAACTCGGTCCTCACCTTGAGTTTGCCCGAATTGACTCGTAATTCGAGACACGCTGGTACATGGGCTTATACTTGCTGAAAACAGAAACAACAGACGGTTAGAACGACATCATCCCCGTTGGCTCATCCAGTACCAAAATTGTGCAACAGGCAATTCATGAATCGTGTATTATAAATGCATAATTCGTTCGTTTTTTATTTTCGGCGCGGGTAGGCTATGGAAATCTAGTGATTAAGTGACAAAACGTTAATTTAAATTTCAGGTTAAGTTTTATTAAAGCAACCCGGCCTACAGGCGCCGACAATAAAACCTGAAGGTAATATAAGTAGGGGATCAGGGGTGAAAAATGGCACTCACCCGCCGATGGTCGCCAGCTTGGTATTCTCCAGCTGTCTGGCCGCCTCCTCGGTACGTTTCAATAAGAGCACTTTTTGCGATAAACTACGGAAATGCATGTCCTGCAACAGACGCGCGCGTGCGCGACTCTGCTCGCTCCGTGATATCACTAACAAAACACCCCTTTCCGGAACGTACTTAATTAGACTAGCGCTGATGGCATTTTGGAATTCTTTGTGAGCGTTCTCCACCTTCGCGCTGCGAAACCCAAAATTGTGTTAGAAAAATGAGGAAAAATTAAAACACAAGTTTGTCTTTTTTTTTACTATTTTATCTGTTTATGCAGGATGAGTCTAGTTAGACCAATCAGTCAGTGGTCGTAGCGTCTAAACTACAGAACATAGAAATTAGATTTTGGCATATGGGTTGTAGCTGACAATGTGTCCTTCATATGGGTCTCAGTTTTATTCTGTTAAGCAAAAACAAACGATGTAAAAATTTTTTTTTTACATCTTTCATTATTCTTGCCTTAAATTGTTGGAAAATGATCTTCTCTTTGCGGTAACACTATTAGTTGCAACAAAAATGCGACCAAAACAGCGTGATCTTTGAAAGAGACAATTGATGGCAATTGCAAATTTGGGCCACCCTCCCCTATACGACAAACGTCATTAAATTAAACCTCAAATCCAATTCCTCAAGAATTATGTGGAATGCCGTCCGTAATCCCAATAATACGCGAAGAGGCAGAAAAAATTTACTTAAAGGAAGAACGGTAACTGATTAGTTAAAAATCCTTTTAATTTTCCATTATTATTTGCAGATTTCAACTCTACGTAAAGGAAGAAAACGCAATCGATGATATGAAGATCGAAAATCAAAAAGCTTTACTGAAAGTACTAAGAAACAATAAACAATGTGGTAAATTTCATTGTGAAATAATTATAACAAAATGTTTATTTATTAGAAAGCGAAAGCTACAAAATAAACCACCTACACTCGGTTTGTTTTCATGTTTACAATGCAGGAAAGGTACAAACCGAAAGTGCCTACAGTTTAGTTTAACACTTTTAACTGATAATTATCGACGACAGATTTCTTCTATTCACAATCCCCTAAGTCTACTACAAACTACAACCAAATTCTATTCGAGACATAATCAACTCCCGATATGAACCAGTCTTTGCACATCAATATGTGTAGGTGCTAAGCAAATAACGGAGAAAAAATTGAAGAGAATAAAAAAGCGTACTTGGCGTTCCTATGAACAGGGTGTCCCAATTGTCTGTATTCGGTCGACATCTCCATCACTATCAGAGTTGCAGAGGATCAAACACTGCACATTTTAAAAATACAATAGTATGTACACCCAACCGCATTAATAATAAACGGGCTGATGGAGACAGAAATAGCAGACACGCATTCTAATCGTATTTCCCTCTTTATCTCACCCGCTTATTACTAATGCGGTTGAGTGTACAGGGTGTTCCACTAAGGAGTGACGACACAAACAAAGGTTTTTTCAAATGGCACACCCGGTATGTCAATTTTTTTTTTAGATTCTGCGATGAATTTCAGTTAACATACACTAATCATTTTTTCACCTGAAGTTAATCGTTTAGAAGATATTGGCAATTTTGTGGAAAAAATTACTTTTGCAGTACTTGTTTTAAAAAATCATCCGTCAAACCGTTTTAAACCTTTAGTTTTGCAAAATTGGCATGTCATTAAGGAAGGTTTGGTCTATCTTTCAAGCTCTTGAAAACGGTCGTAGCTTGTTAAGTTCGTCTCCAGCAACATTATGAACTTTAGAATATTTAGAGGTTACAATTTCAATATTTTTAAATGGCATCACTATCAAATGTTATAGCCATCGGCTGTAGAATTAAATTTGCTTTCATCTGATATAACATATCCCTATATCTATGTTTCGTATTTTTCGTTTTATTAGAGGTTTTATACACTAACACATAATTTTTAGAGGGTGGCTCTGGCTACATGTCATTGTATACGTCAAAAATGTTATCAGAAATTGCAATTTAAATAGACCTAAAATTTTGAGGCTATTTTCCTTAATTTGCCCTGATTCGAATCTTGTTCACTCTTTGTCTTTGGGCTACAAACATAAGATTAATGAATTTGCCAGTGGGATTATCACTTATCTTAACAACTAATTAACAGTATTGCTTTTTTAAATAAAATGCATCGGAATTTGAAATTTAGAAAAAAGTGCGATCATTATTACAAGGTTTCAAAATGCTGCTCTTTTAACCTCCTCACTCCACTTCACCATTTAAAAAAAAAGGGAGGTTACTGCAATCACTAAAATTTTCGAATTCGAGATAAGACCGGATCTATACGTTTTGAGGTCTCAGGAGCCCAAAAAAGTGGTTTTTAAAATGTGTGTATGTATGTACGTACGTACGTTCGTAAACACGCCACAGCCCAAACTACTCGACAGATTTAGCTGAAATTTGGTACGTGTGCATGTGATAACCCAACTTAGATCTGAAAAGCTTTTGGAGCCAATCGTGCAACCAGAAATGCCATTTTGGCACATCAACTTTTAAATTTTAAATGCAAACCCCCATTTTTCACGTCACGATAGGAAAGGCCTTCAAATTCTGCTTCTAAAAATGCATTCATTCTTAGTGCCCTTTTGACCAAAAATAAAAAAAAAATTGATTTTTATCGGACTTTAAAATCGCGGTACAGCCCAAGCCCCTGAACCGATTTGGCTGAAATTTTGCACAAGGGGATTGTATTACACGTCGAAGAGGTGAACAAATTTTGGATTCAATCGGCCCACGGAAAGTGCCGTTTTGGCACACCAATTTCGAAATTTAAAATAATTCTCTAATTTACCCATCCAAAACAAGTTTTTGAAAGATTTATTGTCACTATCGAGGTCACCATCAGAAAGTTCTTCAATTTCTGGTTTTAAATGAGACAAAATGTATTAGCATTTAGTACCCTTTGGGTAGGAAAATCGAAATTTTGTAATAACACTGAAACCACTTTATAGCCCAAACTAGTGGATCGATTTGCCCGAAATTTGGTAAATCGAGGTGAGGTGACCCGTTGAAGAGCTGAAAGGCTTTTGGGAGCAATTGGTCAACGGGAAGTGCCATTTAGGCATATCAACTTTAGAATCTTAAACATAAGTCCCTGAAATCAAAGACCCACGCGTTGGGGAGGTTCCAGCCGCTTCTCTGCTGCCATTTTTTTTTACTGCATTCTTGCATAAGTTTTATAAATGATTCGATTTTCAGCGGATCTCTTTTTTTTGTGTAGGTATGGGTCATAGAGATCGGATGATAATGGTACATTTTTATGACATTCCACCAAAACGAAAACCATGTCATCATTTTTTCGCTTGATGGGTTTATTATTAATTAGGTACTCCAATTACATGCGAAAGATCGACAACTGTATCACAATTATTATTAACGCAGGATTATAACGGATTATGACTGACAGAATTTTTGACACATACTGCGACATACAGGGTGGTCCAAATGTATTAATACAGGGCGGTCCAAATGTATTAATACAGGGCTCTCACGGCGAAACGGTAAGATAAATAAGTAAAATAAAAAATCCAGGGTAAATTAGAATTAAATACCTTTATTTTGTCGCAGTTTGGAACTCCCCATCTTATTGTGTAATTTAGCAATAAACAATGAATACATTTTTTTAAATGGCACCATGCATGTTTCAATTTTTTTTTGGATTCCCTTTGATGCCCTCTTTATGGGAGTGATTTTATTTTTTTGACAAATTGAGCAGTGAGCGTAGAAATTTTTGTTGATTCAAATTTCGCGCGGTGATCCGGCAACAATGCGCTTCAATGAAACCACCCTCATCTCACCGAATGTCTCCCACTACAGGGTAGTTGTACATACTGTGTACACGCCCTCTTGAAGAATCTGACCGGGCCTAATAATAAATAGCCTGTTTACTTCATTGTGTACACAGTACAACTAGTGGGAGTGGGAGACATACGGTGAGACGAGGGTGGTTCCAGCGAAGTAATGGTGAAGCGCATTGTTGCCGGATCACCGCGCGAAATTTGAATCAACAAAAATTTCTACCTTTACCGCTCAATTTATCAAAAAAATAAAATCACCACAATAAAGACAGCATCAAAGTGAATCCAAAAAAAAATAGAAACATGCATGGTGCCATTTAAAAAAATGTACTCATTATTTATTGCTAAATTATACAATAAGATGGGGAGTTCCAAATTGCGGCAAAATAAAGGTATTTAATTCTAATTTACCCTGGATTTTTTATTTTACTGATTTATCTTACCGTTTGGCCGTGAGAGCCCTGTATTAATACATTTGGACCACCCTGTATATTCCGAGCCGCCTTCAAAAAACATCATTAAGCTAACATGAAAATTTCTAAAAATCATATGAAACGAAAAATACAAAACTTGGATATAGGGATATGTTATATCAGAAGAAAGCAAATTTAATTGTACACCCAATGGCTGTGACATTTGATAGCGATGCCATTTGAAAATATTGAGACTATAACCTCAAAATATTCCAAAGTTCATAAAATTACTGGAAGCGAACTTAACAAGCTAGGACCGTTTTCAACAGCTTGAAGGATAGACCAAACCTTCCTTAACGTCATGCCAATTTTCCAAAACTAAAGGTTCAAATTGGTTGACGGGTGATTATTAAAAACAAGTGCTGCAAAAATTATTTTTCACATAAAATGGAAAATATCTTGTAAACCAATGACTCTAGATGAAGAAATTATTAATAAATGTTACTTGGATTTTATCAAGGCATATAAGAAAAAATTGATATATAGGGTGTGCCATTTGAAAAAACCTATGTTTGTGTCGTTATTTCTTAGTGGAACAGCCTGTATACATGATTGTATTTTAAAAATATGCAGTCTTTGATCATCTGCAACTTTGAATTTAACAGTTTTTCGCTATCTCTGATAGTAACGGAGATGTCGACCGAATACAGACAATTGGGACATCCTGTATATTAACGGCTTTTGACAACGTTCCATTCAAAACTATCTGGGACAGTCTGCAGAGAAGAGGAGTGGACAGAAAACTAAGAAAAAAAAAACATCGAGAGTATACCTATAGCACAACCAGAAATTAGATCATAACGAGAAATGGACAATCAGAAGAGTTCCTGACCAAAGAAGGCTTAAGACAAGGAGGAGTGCTGAGCCCAGTATTGTTTATTATGGACGATGCGATGAAAGAAACAAAACAGAAAGTCAAAAAGCTGGGTATCACAATACGGAAAGGGTGGAAATTGCTGAGTGTGCTGACGATCTGGTAGTATGTGCAAAGAATGAAAAAGACCTTCAAGAAAATTTGAAAATATGGAAAGAGGCGTTGGCGAAATGAAACATGATTATTAACATGGGAAAAACTAAAGTGTTCGTAGTGGGAAAAGGAGAAAGCGAAGTACAAGTTCAAATATTCAAGTACCAAGGTGTTGAACTTCACGAAAATGGAAAACAAGAAGTAGATATTAGCGAATGAATAAGCTCAGCGATAAAGTTGTACCATGCACTGAACCACAAATTCATTTCGAAAAAAGATATAACAGCGAAGACCAAATTAAATGTATACAATGTGTACAAAGCAATTTTCTGCCCGATTTTGATGTATGGAACTCCCGATATGAACCAGTATTTGCACATCTATGTTTAGGAGCTACTTTCTCTTGGTTTTTCATCCCATTGTCTCACTTTCACCTCACCTCGCACCTATAAAAGGGCTCATGTCCTAAAAAATCCCAGATTTATTTACTCAAGAAGCTTTCGTAACATGAGATGAACTTTCGGAGGTAGCATTAGACAAATTCTTCATTCTGGTATAACAATTCTAAACTCTCATTAATCTAACAACCCAAAAATAAAGAATTTTTGGACATTTTAGACATTTCGGGCATTCGGTTTGACACACGCTTGACATTTCGCCGTCGTACTGTCGTCCAAAAACCCATCAACCTCAATTGTATCTTTCTAACAAATAATGTTACCGTAAAGAGAAAAATATTCTCCAACAATAATGAAGAATCTGAAAAAAAATTTTTTCATCGCTGGTTTTTGCTTAACAGAATAAAACTGGATATTTCTTTTCGAGTCCCATATGGAGGAGACATTATCAACTACAACCAATGCCAGAATCTAATTTCCAATTTCTGTAGTTTAGACGCTGCGACCACTGATTGGTTTAACTAGACTCACCCTGGATAAATAATAATGAGAAACAATACTTACTACTCTCGGACGTCCTCCGGTATTTCGATTTCGAATTTCGTGAACATGGTGGCATCTATCGGAGGATTGGAGTTCTTCACGCGGAGGCGGTCGTCGCTGACGATCTCTGTGTACGTGGTGTCCCAGCCGACGTATTCAAGGACGTAAAAGTCGCCCTTCATCATCTGGTACAAAAATATTGTAATCCGTTATCATTGACGAGTAGGTACGTAAAATAAATGAATTGGCAACACCGCAAAGTACCGTCATTTAAAAATACTACTACCAACTGTAAAAGTGCAAAAATGGAAAGATCCACGTTAGGATGGCAGAACGATCTGTCCGAATAGGACATTAGTATCAATTTACGGTTTATTGTAATCCACAAGTTAAAACATGAGGGACAAATGTAATTTTGAAAACTTTTCAAAATATTTTTATGTTTCAAAAGTGTACGTAACGTTCTCAAGGCTTTCATAAAACCTTTCTACAATGCTTTTAAGAGTAACAGCTTCAATTTCTTGCACCTTCTTCAAAACTTATCTGTGCTTTTATAATCATTCAATACAGCTTTCAGAGTATTAGAATTTATCAACACTTTATTAGGTGCCATTAATTTTTGCAAGTTGGCAATACTGAGTTCTATCTAAAAAGGTAACGCAGATACACGAGAGGGTCCTCTTCAATGTATGGCAAGATTTGGTTAAATTGAAAATCATGGGAGAGTTGGCAACAATGTGCAGAATTCAAAAAAAGAGGATAAAATGTGTGTGGTCAATAAAAGAATGCATAAGGACATACTTACGGAAGTTTAAGGGTGGCTTTTCATTTCTTTTTAATTAAAATACCGAAACCTTTTTTTCCGCAATGAAATTTGGCACACATACACGACAAAATGCATTTTTTGACATTTAGAGAGATTTTGAATCACACCTCTCATTGACTTTTTAAATGGAACATCCTGTATATGTTAACATTTTCCAGTTCTATATTAAATTCCGCATATGGTTTTCTCAGAAGTAGATTTTCTTAGGAATAAGATAAAACAATTGCCGTCTAATTGTTTGTTTTAATCCACAGGTCCTCGATCCATTCGAAATAAAATGAGTAATTTGCCAATTATGATTACTGTGAGAGGTCATAGCACTCTAGATAAATAAATAAAAGTCAAGTTCTTCGAAAACGTGAAGGCGGAAGTTTGAAAAAAATTATTCTGCCATACTCAGAATTTAACACAGAACTCGAAAATATTAAGATATACAGGATGTTCCATTTAAAATTTCAACGAAGGGCCCATTTCCGCTGAAACCGGAAGGTACTCGAAATCGTTTTAAATGTCAAATAATGCAGTTTACCATGTTATACAGGGCTGTTCCCTAAGTACACCGACAAGCTTCAGGGTGTTATTCCTCGCATTATTCTAAATCGAAAACTTCCTATGGACAAATGTCCAAGATACAGGGTGTGCAAATTAAAAAAAATATATTTTGCCAACATTTCTAAAACTCGTTGAAATATTTTGTTGCAACTTGGTATACGTTTCTACCACATAAAGAGCATCCTGCAGCGTAAACTGAAATATTTGTATCAAGTCCAGTGGCGTAGGTGTAGGTAAACAGGTGCATAATTTACTTGGCGAGCTGGGTACGCCCCTGTTTTTTTGCAGATATGAGTCGCATTTATCAGTTACTGGTTTAAGCGAGGGTTTAAGCTGCATAAAATCGTCCTCTTTCATTTTTTCTTTATGATCAGCCTTTTCTGAAAAGTATTAATTGTCCCTTTATTAAAATTTAAAATGTAGTGTGAATTACTTTCAATTTAGCCTCTGAAAACAGTTTTTACTTTTGTTGAAAAACAAACAATTTTGGATTAAAAGTGCCATTTTGGCACATCAACTTTGAAATTTTAAATACAAATCCCTATATTTGACGTCACCATAAGAAAGGCAATCAAATTCTGTTTCCAAAGATGTATTCACTTTCAGTGCCGTTTTGACCAAAAGCTAAATAATTCGAGATTTGGCTGAAATTTTTTTGAATTCAACATTCAACCTACCCACGTCAAGTGCCGTTTTGATACACCAATTTTCAAATTTAAAATTATTCCCTCATTTAACCATCCAAAACAATTTTTTGAAAAATATATTGTCACCATCAGGAAGGTCTGCAATTTATCTGCATTTTCCGGTGGCTTTTCGTTTTAACACGCTTAAATTTGATGACAATTACCATAAAGCTTTATAATTTTTAGCTATTTTCACCTGTTTTAACTTCCAGCAACTCTTGGTGATTTGGGCGACTTTGGCAAATTTTAGTAATTTTCGATAACTTTGGCGATTTTATAGATTTCTCAGTCATTATTTTGGGAATTTTCTAGCGAATTTAGCGAGATTGTAGGAATTTTGGTAATTTTCCAGCGATTTTTTTACAATTCACAATTTTGTGCACACAAATTTTAACCCCTCGGAGGCAGTGTGTCTCATTTTAACTGGAACCACCCCAATATTTCGGTTGGCATTGAACAAATCAATTCGGTCTTTTCTTCTACGTGTAAAGCTTCAAAATCTGCTTCTCTGGGATACTTCACCTTTTTCTTATCCCGAAATCTCAGCTCACTGCGATTAATTAAAGAGGACAAAAATAGCGAAAACGTATTAGGTATTTCTTTATCGAAAAATTTAGTAAGAAAAGATGCTCAAGATTACCCCAAATGGGTAAATCCGAAGTTTCAAGCCAAAATAAAAATGTTGAGGAAAAAATCAAAAATATCGAAATTTCGATATTTTTGTAACAAAAGGGTTGATGTGCAATGAAAAACAATTGAAATGAGTTTTGCTGTTAGCTATGGCTGGGCAAAATTGAACAATCGAAGAAAAAGTTGAAATTATAAGTTATCACCAAAAATTTTAATAACTCAACTTTTTCTGCGATTGCGAAATTCTGCCCAGCCCTGACCAACAGCAAATGTGAAACAAACTCATTTCAATTGATTTTTATTACACATCAACCCTTTCGTTGCAAAAATATTGAAGTTTTCGATATTTTTGTTTTTTTCCTGAAGAAATTCCGCATTTTTATTTTGACCTGAAACTTCGGATTTACCCATTTAGGGTCATTCTGAGCATCTTTTCTTAATAAAAATTTTCGATACAAAATACCGAATCCTAATACGATTTCATTATTTAAGGTCCAGAACAAAACTTTGGGAGTACAGTCTACTATCCTGTTTTTTGTTCAGGCAAATATCTCAAATAATAAAGGAGATAATCCAATTTAAAAGTGGGACAATAACAAAAAAACACCCTGTACATCTTCCGGGGGCTTTTATCACTTTTTTCATAATCTATCGAGACCTTTCATCTTTTAACCTTACCTATATTTCGCAAATAATTTTTTGTAGGTACTTTTCAATTGGCAAAAACATGTTTTGTGTCCCCCATCGTTTGTAGGTCACAAGTGGAAACGCATCATCAAAACAGTCTTATCTAAACTCCTAATTAGGGCTAATATTTAAATACAAATTACCCATAAACCCAAACATATCGAGACATACAGTCGAATTGTGACGATGGCAGTGGCAGCGCTAGCAATTTTCGCAGTTTTATTCGTGCAAGTTCACAGCGGCCTGTGGATGGCTCCGCCAAACGAGAATCGAAGTAGGTACCTATTTCAAAATTAAATTGAAAAATTTCTTGCAGTTGGTAGTGGCTGCTATTGGGAAGAAATTGGTCATATGGCAAAAGGAGAAGAAAAAGTGTTGCAAGGCAAGTGTACGTTGGTTTCTTGTGCTTCAGATGGTTCTGGAGGAGTATCGGGGGCTGGGTAAGAAAGTTTTCTGTCAAGGATAAGTTAATTTTTGAGATTTTAGCTGCGGAGTTGCTAAGCTGAAACTCCCATATCCTTCATGTCGACAGGTTTATAACTACAATAAATCGTACCCGGAATGTTGTATGCCGGAAATACGATGTGTCTTGTAAAATGATCAATAATAATAGATTCCTCAAAACTTTTTCGTTTCTGTTCAGAAGAGCCATTTTTCTCCACTTCACCATTTTGAAAAAAAGGGAGGTTACTGCAATCACTAAAATTTTCGAATTCGAGATAAGACCGGACCTATACGTTTTGAGGTCTCAGGAACCCAAAAAAGTGGTTCTAAAAATGTTTCTGCATGTATGTACAGGGTCTTCATTCCATTAGGTGCCTACTTTAAATTGTCATAGCTCCTTTATTACTTGAAATATTCGCATGAAATAAAAACTGGATGGTAGACCGGACTCCCGAGTTTTGTTCTGCAACTTACTCTCAGCGATCACCGTCGGATCTTAAGCGCTGTAGATGCAACTTGTTTTTTTCTAAATGGAACACCCGGTATATTTTTGCACGGATCGATAAAGAATTGTTTTCTGATTTCATTGATATAGGGTAGTTGATAGTTGATTTCAAAGCTTCGACTTTGATAATGAACACATTGTATTCGAAACGCGTCAGCTGTGAAAATCAAGTGTTTCGGTGTAGTAGGGTGTTTCTAGTAATAGTGAATAAGAAAAGACCCTATACAAAAGAAAGAACGAATTGATTTGCTCAATGTTGACTAAAATATTTGATTTGCTCAATATTGACTAAAATACTTGGGTGGTTCCAGTTAAAACGCGACACACTGTATATAAATTAACAAGAAGTACGGTACATGCACATGCTTGGCTAAATATTCTGATTTAGTCGGGCGTTCACGAGGTATATTTACCATTTGTTAGCTCATTTACGCGATATTTACACAATTATCATCCATTACTGCTCATCTACTCATGATTTGCTTATTTACTACTCATTTATTGATTTATACGCCATTTGCTCATTTACTCATTACCTTCCCACCTACCCATTTACCTTCCATCTACTCATTTACCATCTATTTACCAGCATGTGTATACTCATTTACCTAGGTGGTCTACCCCTCGGAAAAAATTGACCAATTTTTAAGAAATATCATTTTCTGAACAATCACATTTTGT
Source organism: Pycnomerus fuliginosus (assembly GCA_963924575.1). Taxonomy (NCBI): domain Eukaryota; kingdom Metazoa; phylum Arthropoda; class Insecta; order Coleoptera; family Zopheridae; genus Pycnomerus; species Pycnomerus fuliginosus. The sequence continues at coordinate 15,114,030 of OZ004624.1, read as the reverse complement.
TGTTGTTGTTGATCACCCCTTAGTAAGGTTCTGGTCAAAAAAAAGGCGATTTCCCTTTAACCTTATACCATGGGTTACTAACATACGGAATTGACCAAATTAAAAACAGAGGCGGCCTCTGGTGGGCATTCCGTAGTAAGGACAGCCATCTTGGAAGTGGCGTTTATTTTGGCGCGAATGAGGGTTTACTTATTATTCTTACGGGAGAAGGCGGATTTTTATTTTGAAATTTAGCTGTTAATGGTTGATTTATAAAATGCAGTTCGTGTTTGATGATATTAGCTTTGTTATTAGTTTACTTTTTTTGAACTAGCTGCTATGGTTTGGGCTTTTTGTCATTTATTCAAATTGACATCGGGTATCACTTATGCAACCAGTAGCACGATTTTATTTAGGTGTGTTTAGTGTAGAACCACAATGTCGAACGTCGATTATTCTCACAAATATAATCATCGCATCGCTAAATAAGGCCGGTTCGGATATGTTCAGCTTTTATCTCTATTGTTACACTGAAATATTCTCAAATAAAAGAAGGAACCTGTAAAAGATTAACCTCCCATAATTCCGTGTACTTTTTAATATTCGCGAAAATCAGCTGCTAATAGATGGCATTGCTAAACCACAAAATGGCGATCTCACCCCACTGGGGAGTCGGAGGTGAAAATTCTAGCGTGACGTGCCTGAGAGTGTCAGTTGGTGACATCAGTGACATCGATACGTGGATTTTTTAAAAGCCAAGTTTTCCTGGATTTACAATGTTTCACTTAAGTACACAAAACGTAAAATTCCACAGAATTATTCCCAAAATTTCGAGTCAGCGAGAGGATGTCTCCTAACAAAACTACTACCTAACCTCGCAACTGACAACTGACTGACGTAAGCCGAAATTATGATGACGGACGTTTAAAAGTATTTCAGTATCCTGTCTCTCAGTGTAATTAAAGTATTGCCACCAAATGTCAGACACTTTGCTGATTTTCGCGAATGGTCAATTGAATTCCCTTCACATCTTTACACATACGATGACGTCACAGCTTACTAGAGTATGTTCAAAGGGGTAAAGATATCGCCGAGTTCTTTAGTCGTCGTTGGCGTTCAGGTGTGAAGTTTATGTCTGTGGGAAGTGATGCGATGGTGTGGTTGAACCTTCTTATATTTATTATTATCGATATTTGAATTGAAAATTAAAGTGATTTATCGGTTTCTGTAAGCAATCAAATAATAAAAAAATTGTAAATAATTGACAATATTAATCTTCTCAGCAAGAGACGTTTACCACTTATCTTGTTTAAGAGTAAAAGAACAATATACACCTACTGTAGCGCATTCAGTTGCAAACCAAATGTCAACAACAGCCCATCAACTGTTCCTGTCGTTTGTCAAATGAGTTAAAGTGACGTCATAATATGTGTTAAAAGTTTTAAGCATCTGTAAGCTAAAGGGAAATCGCCTAAAGTCTGAACACGTTTTGACATCTGTCATTTTCACCCAGCCACCTTGATTTATTGAGATCGAGTGTGGAAAGGGCTAGTCACAGCCAACTGTCCCTACATACAGTGTGTCTCATTTTAACTGGAACCACCCAAATATTTCGGTTAATTTAAACCGAATCAATGCGTTCTTTTTTTCTGCACGTAGAGCTTCAAAATCTGCACCTGCCTGATACTTCACCTTTTTTATAGACCGAAATCCCAGCCTACTGCGATTTAATAAAGAGGCCAAAAATGACGAAATCGTATTAGACATTTTTTTATCGAAAAATTTTATGAAGAAAAGTTGCTCAGGATCGCTCCAAATGGCTAAATCCGAAGTTTCAGGAAAAAATAAATATGTTGAATTTCTTGAGGAAGAATCATAAGATAACGAAAACGTCAGTATTTTTGCAACATAAAGGGTGATGTGAAATAAAAAAACAATGGAAGCGGATATGTTTGCTGTTTGTAGCACATTGCAACAGATTAGTTGGGGTGCCTCTTGCAATTGTTAAGAAAAACGAAAATCTTACACTATCTTAATAATTTCAACTTTTCCTGCGATTGTTAAGTTTCATCCATCCATAGCCGATAGCAAATGTCAAATCAATTCATTTCAATTGTTTTTTTATTTCACAGCACCCATTATGTTGCAAAAATATTGAACTTTTCGTTATTTTGTGATTCTTCCTCAAGAAATTCGACATTTTTATTTTTTCCTGAAATTTCTGATTTAGCCATTTGGAGCCATCCTGAGCAACTTTTCCTCATAAAATTTTTCGATAAAAAATGCCTAATACGATTTCGTCATTTTTGGCCTCTTTATTGAATCGCAGCAGGCTGGGATTTCGGTCTATAAAAAAAAGTGAAGTACACGTAGGTGCAGATTTTGGAGCTCTACATTAGGATGTATAGAAAAAAAAGAATTTTGGAATTTCGTTTTGTAATAGTTGCCAAAACTTACCTTTTACTATCCTAAAAAGAAAGTTTATTTAAGGTTTTGCTATAGTTCAACATCTTTAGCCCTCTACCGCCCCTCAAATATTGGTTATTTTGAAATTCCAAGTCTACAACGAATAATTTTATTAAATTCATTATTTATTGTTTTTCTATCACTAGTAGGTTCGGAGTAGATTTTAAAGACCACTAAAGGCCGTTTTTTTTCATCTCTAGTTAAATTTAGCTACCTACTGCCATATAGTTTCAACGACAATTAACTCTAATTAATCAAGTTGCTGGTGCATGCATGACAGAACTTATGACACTACTGGTTGACGTCTAAAGTTCAGACGTTATATTTTCGTGCGTTTTTTATTCGAATTTCTGTGCTTCCCTTTCGAGTTAATAAGAATATTTTAAAGGCAATTTGCACTAGAAATAGTCTCGAGTGGCCTATATTTGGTGGGCCTTCGAAGACTAAAAAACGCACAAAAATTTTACGTTTGAACTTTAGACGTCAACCAGTACTGTCATACATAAGTTCTGTCATGCATGCACCAGCAACTTGATTGATGAGTTAATTGTCTTTGGAACTATAATGCAATGGCCATCTAGTAGGTAACTAAATTTAACTAGAGATGAAAAAACGGCTGTTAGTGATCTTTAAAATCTACTCCGAGCCTACTAGTGACAGAAAAACAAAAATTTTCATTGTAAACTTGAGATTTCAAAATAACATAATATTTGAGGGGCGGTAGAGGACTGAAAACGTTGAACTATAGCAAAACCTTAAATAAACCTTCTTTTCAGGATAGTAAAAGGCAAGTTTTGGCGACTATTACAAAACGAAATTCTAAAATTCTTTTTTTTTGATACACCCTACTCTACATGCAGAAAAAAAGAACGCAAAGATTCGGTTAAAATTAACCGAAATATTTGGGTGGTTCCAGTTAAAATGAGACACACTGTATAATCTTTCACTATAAAAACTTGAGATCACTCGAAATATCTGAAATGCTGAAATCAGGTGTACACACTTTTTAAGAGCGAATTACCCCTCGGCTCAAGGGAAATCGCCTAAAGTCTGAACACGTTTTGACATCTGTCATTTTCACCCAGCCACCTTGATTTATTGAGATCGAGTGTGGAAAGAGCTAGTCACAGCCAACTGTCCCTACATAATAATCAAGAACCCACCTTGATCCTCGATTTCCACCACCCGTATGCCTCCTGCTGGTTCGCCCTCGAGTAGACCTCCACTTCCATGTTCTCCGTGAATTCCACCTTGTGATCAGTCTTGGGCGGCAACCGCACTTGTGAGAAGGGAAATTTAGAATCGGGCTGCCACCTGCAAAGCACGAACAATCAAGCGGGCACCCCTCAGAAAGACACTCACTCATCCTCGAAGTGTATCATCACGGTGTCCTCGAAGACGTCCACGACGTAGCCCTGCAAAGAGGAAATTCCGTTAAGGGGGTAACCCGACACCGGGACATAACCTTCACGAGGGGGGCACACGCGAGGATTCACGCCCCTGTCAGATGGTCATGGCGTCAAAAGAACCGCGTACACGAGACGGTATTTCGGGATTTTTCTCGGGAAGTATGACGCACGGTCGGGACTTTTGGGTGGGAAACCGTCGAACGGGTGTCGGGGGGTGGATCCACGCGATGGGATGGGGGGATGGGCGCATACTTATTGTGGTACAGACCTTATAAAGGGCCCCATTTTCGCCGCATACTTCCACTGCTAGGTCCTCCATGTTGCTTCTGTACTTGGGTGAGGATACAGCCTTGAAGCGAGAGGAAGACGCACTGCCGCCAACTCGACGGACAGGATTGCACTAAAGTAAATGACAGGTGACAGGTGGGTTGCGATTGGTCGAGCCATCCGAGATCAGTGGCGGACGGCAAACTCGAATAATCGCAATTTATTTATATGCGTGATGTCACCTCTAATTTAATCGACTATCTGGTCATATTATCTCGTAGTAATTATTATTCAGGTGATCCTCCTACGATACCATGTGTCGTTTTTTAAATTTTTTCACAGATTATTCCCAAATTAAGTATGTAAGGTAGTCTCCATTCATTTTCTATTGAAGTCAAACGGCAAAATTTCAATTTTAGGTTGGTATGAGGAAATTTTGCAAGGAATTTTACGAACAGGTGAGTTGGTAGAAGCGACTTCAATGCGATACGTCAGAAAACATGACAATACGCGATATTAGCGATGACGTATAACCGCCATCTTTGTTTTGTATGGGCATAATCAAGGCCTCCCACTGAAGCCAAACAAAGCGAGATTTCAATGTGCAAATTCCAGAAAACTGCATTTTTCGTCTAATTCTTTATTCAACAGTTACTGAGTTGCGTTTTAAGACCTTAATATTGACAAATTGAAGAATTGATATCGATTAAATCGTTAAATCATGTCCACAATGAGCTTTGTTCTGAAATAATTGAATCTACAGATGGAAATTCTCGCTTTGTTTAGCTTCATTGCCATGGTAACAACCTTGACCTAGCCCAACAAAGATGGTGGACCTACGTCACACTAATAGATCGTAACGCCATCTTTGTTGTGTATGGTCATAGAAACTGAAGCCAAACAAACCGAGATTTCAATGTGTAACTTCAAGTAAATGGCATTTTCCTTCAAATTCTTTATTTACAGTTATTGTGCGGCGTTTTAAGACATTAATATTAATAATTTGAAGAATTGTTATCGAAAAATCGTTACCTACATATCATGTCTACAATGGGCTTTGTGCTGAAATAATTGAAACTACCCAATGAAATTCTCACTTTGTTTATAGCTTCATTGCCATGGTAACAACCTCAACCTAGCCCAACAAAGATGGCGGGCCTACGTCACGCTAATAGTCCGTATTCTTTAATTTGTCAATATTAAGGTCTTTAAAACGCAACACAGTAAATGTAAATAAAGAATTAGACGAAAATGCAAGTTTCCTGGAATTTGCACATTGAAATCCCGCTTTGTTTGGCTTCAGTGAGAGGCGTTAACTTATGACTATACACAACAAAGATGGCGGTTTCACGTTACAGTGACAGGGGTGGAGGGATGGTAAATTTTTAGTTATGATCTGGCGATGGGGATAAAATTTAAGGGTTGAAACCGAGTTGAAACTAAAATTTTTTCGGGAAAATGGTGGCATGAAATTACAAGGTTCGATAAATTTCGGTCAACCCTTAAAAAAAAGTTTTATAAGCCTTCAATTAAAACCAGCCCCTAGACTATTAGTTTTAAAAACTTTGTTGTAACCCCTCTACGCATTCGTAGAACTCGCATATACAGGGTGTCCCGTAATTAGACTGCAATATGTTACCAGTGCGTTCTACGATCAAAATTAGGACTAAAAGAGTATGGTAAACATTTTTTGAAAAATCCGTCCTAAGGGAGCTAGGACTCCTAAAAAGGGAGTTAAAAAAATAGTTATTTCTTCAATTTCTGAGGAACAGCTTACGATAGGGTTACGAAATTTTGAACTTTGTCGTGGATTTTTGTGCTGAACAAAACTGATGTAATGGTTTTTTTCAAAAGTTTCAGGGACGTGCGTGAATGGAGGGGCCGCGGACATTTTTTTATCGAACTTTTTGGTACGGCATCTTGAACACAAATTTGAATACTTTGTACATTTTTACGTAAAAAAGGTGCTCTAGTTGAAACTCGATAGCTCAGGCCGTTTTTAAGGAAAATCGATTTGAAGTTCCTTTTCCACGCCGAAAATGTGCAAAATTGATGGGATAGAGTATGGAAAATCCATTTTCTTGTGATTTTCTTTGGAATTACAAGCATATGAGATGCAAGTGGTTAAACTTGTTTGTTTTTTGCTGATCACGCAGCATCTGATAATTTTGGGTATTTTGAGTGCCACAGTTACCCACTTTTATACCACGAAATTGAACTTTCAAATCAATTTTCCGCGAAAACGGCTTGAGCTATCGAGCTTCAACTAGAGCACCTTTTTTACGTAAAAATGTACGGGGAGTTCAAATTTGTGCTCACAATTGACCCAAGGTGTCGTACAAAAAAGTTCGATACAAAAATGTCAGCGACCCCTCCACTCACGCACGTCCCTGAAGCTTTTGCTAAAAACCATTACGTTAGTCTTGTTCAGCACAAAAATTTACGACAAAGTTCAAAATTTCGTGACCCTATCGTAAGCCGTTCCTCAGAAATTGAAGAAATAACTATTTTTTTTATCCCCTTGGAGGGGCCCTAGCTCCCTTAGAATGAATTTTTCGAAAAATTTTTACCAAAAACTATTAGTCCTAATTTTGATCGTAGAACGCACTGGTCAAATATATTATTGCGGCCTAATTACGGGACGTCCTGTATATGGCTTATGTTTACCTTTTTAATTTTTTCCACCCCATTCGCAATATTTCAACCCCCCAAAAGCTAAATTTGCATAATTGACGTATTTTTGTGTTATTACAATTCGACTAAACCACGGTTAATTTTTACCCCTTCTATCTTTTCATACCACACGTCTAACACAGCTGTATGATGTACTGCATACACAATATAATTTCGGCTTGAAACTTGAAATTTCGACTTGCAACTCAGAATCTCGACTAATAAACTCAGAATTTCGGGATCCGCGATATTAGCGATGACCGAAGATAAAAACAGTTTAACCCCTTTATGTCAATTTGAACGTAGGTTGTTATAACGTTATTATTGGCTCAGTTGTACATACGTCGAATAACGGTCGTTTAGGCAAAGTTTCAACCCTTAAATTTCACACCCCTGTTAGATCATAATGAAAATTTGTCCATCCTCCTGCAGTGTCACTCAAAATTGACACACCAAATTCAGTCTTGATATGTTGAGCAGTTTTTGTTTTTCTGCATACCCGGGAGAAAGCTATCGAAATTGGGTTTGGCTCAGATTTTTTTGAAAAAAATATATGTTGTAGAGCACACTCCTTGAGTAACTAATTGTTGCCATTGGGCCAACTTTGTGGACCTCACCGTTTCTTAGATATAGAGGGTTGAAGGTGAGATGGTGGTAATAAGGCATAGAGTTAAAACAAATGTGAAGGCCGCTGCATTCGCCAGTGTTAGGGGATACACATATCGCATTGATATACACCTTCCGCTGGCTTTATTTAATATGTACTTGTTCCGGAAGGTTAATTGGAAGGTAGGTAATGTTCATAAACTCTTTACGTCTATGTTGTATTAGTAAGAATAAATTGTAAATATACGGTAAAAAAAAGGCCGCAGAGAAGCGGCTGGAACCTCCCCAACGCATGGGTCTTTGATTTCCGTGACTTGTGTTTAAGATTTTAAAGTTGATATGCCTAAATGGCACTTCCCGTGGACCAATTGCTCCCAAAAGCCTTTCAGCTCTTCAATGGGTTACCTAACCTCCATGTACCAAATTTCGGACAAATCGATCCAGTAGTTTGGGCTATAACGTGGTTTCAGTGTTATTACAAAATTTCGATTTTTCTACCCAAAGGGTACTAAATGCGAATAAATTTTATCTCATTTAAAACCAGAATTTGAAGACCTTTCTGATGATAACAATAAATCTTTCAAAAAGTTGTTTTTGATGGGTGAATGAGAGAATAATTTTAAGTTTCGAAATTGGTGTGCCAAAACGGCACTTTCCGTGGGCCGATTGAATCCAAAATTTGTTCAACTCTTCGACGTGTAATACAATCCCCATGTGCAAAATTTCAGACCAATCGGTTGAGGGGCTTGGGCTGTACCGCGATTTTAAAGTCCGATAAAAATCAATTTTTTTTTATTTTTGGTCAAAAGGGCACTAAGAATGAATACATTTTTAGACGCAGAATTTGAAGGTCTTTCTTATGGTGACGTGAAAAATGGGGGTTTACATTTAAAATTTAAAAGTTGATGTGCCAAAATGGCACTTCTGGTTGCACGATTGGCTCCAAAAGCTTTTCAGATCTAAGTTGGGTTATCACATGCACACGTACCAAATTTCAGCCAAATCGGTCGAGTAGTTTGGGCTGTGGCGTGTTTACGAACGTACGAACGTACGTACGAACGTACGAACGTACGTACATACATACAGACACATTTTAAAAACCACTTTTTTGGGTTCCTGAGACCTCAAAACGTATAGATCCGGTCTTATCTCGAATTCGAAAATTTTAGTGATTGCAGTAACCTCCCTTTTTTTTAAATGGTGAAGTGGAGTGGGGAGGTTAAAATAGCGTAATTTTACAATTTCTGCACAGACGAAAAATCAGAAGGGTATAGGTATAAGTTTAATTTTGTTTGTTGCTATTAACAACGTCAGCAAAGTTTCAAATTGCAAAAATATGTCAAAAATCTTTCAAAAATTTTTGAAAAATGAGGCCCTATTTGTTAATTCTTGGGTTTGCGGTTGTTTCAGTCTGGAGTTTTTCGAGCTTCCACTTGCTGCAGATGAATCAGACGGTCCACGCAGTTGATAGTCTGAAAAGTCAAAGAATGAAACGAGCTGATGTCTCAGAATGCTATGATGGTATTTGCAACAAAAACTTCGATATGGACGGCCATTGCTATAAAGAGCCTTGTCGAAGTCACTTGAAAGTTCCTGTTTGCATAATGATGACAAGCGTTAATCCTGAGGGAGAAGAGATAACTAAGCCAGTTTGTGAAGACAAAGGATACTGTGAACAAATCACTGACCCAAAAACAACTTGCGAGGAATGTTCGGAAAATCTTTGCAATAATCATAAAGCAACCAAAAACTCGGAATCGCGATCAAGCAAAAGCTCATCGGCATTCGGATCAAGCAAAGGCTCGGCATCCGGATCAAGCAAAAGCTCGGCATCCGGATTAAGCAACACCCTCCCGAAAATCGTCTTAATTACCTGGACCTGCTTCCTATTAATACACCTTCTACTTTAGTCATCCCAGCAGCAGTAAGTGGATCAAAATTTGTGGTGATGCCTATACCCAAGAATTATTTGCATCTCTAAATTGTTGTAAATTACGATAGTAATAAAATCTTTCGAATTATGTACTATACTTATTGCATTATTTTGTAAGATCATTCCTTAGTACATGCTACGTCATCATATTTTAGACACCAGACCGAAGTACGTATTCGTATACAGCGCAGTTGGGGCCGTGTTAAGGAAATATTTTAGATGAGGCGAGGATGACATTTGGCGCCCCAATAATAATATTGCTGGGGGGCATTTCACACCCCAAAAATTTGTACACCACTGCCGAATTTTCAGGGCACTGCCGTAAATTTGTACACCACTGCCGACTGTGAAGTCCCCCGCCCCGACAGCCTAAAAATTCATAGACCGCTGTCGAATTTGCTCAATTTTTGCAACCACTGCCTTACATTTCCCACTAACACTGCCGAAAATTTGTACACCACTGCCGACTGTGAAATCCCCCCCAAATATTGCTAATAATAATAATTTTAGGCACTCTAGTTTTAGTGCCGTAGCAGTATGCGAGGCACTATTGTTTTAGCTTATTCGCTCCTCATATCTTTCCGTCGCATAACTTGAGAACGGATTGAGATATCGGGCTGAAACTTGGTATATTGCTTTGTCTCCGAAAAGTAAGGCGGGGGTTGCTTTTGGGCCTTATCGGACCAATGGGGTAGGAGCTAGGGGTGAAAAACCGAAAAATTATTAATTGCAATAACTCGAGAACTACTGGAGGTATCTTACTGAAACTTGGTATGCACATTCAACCTTCAAGTCTGTTGAAGTGAGGGGATGCCAATTTCGGGAGGTGAAAACCACAAAAATATGATAAGTTCGCAACACTTGCACACAGCTATTTCAAACTCAACGTACACACATTTATCGATGAAGTATTATTATTATTATTATTATTATATACTTAGATATGTTAAATTTTGTATGGATAATAATTGTTGTTAATGTAGATTCTCAATATTATATCTTTTTATACCTATAGCTAAATGCTAAATAAAGTTACAGTTATTATTATTATTAACGCCCCAAGCAAGGTAACGCCGCGCCGCCACTGGTCCGAATACGGATCGTCCATGATCGTCCTTCACGGGTCGATGACAGTATTGACGGTATAAGTTGGCAGCTGTTACATGTCAAATATACGTCAAACATGTCAGTTTGAGGCCCCTTTTTATTTGGTTTTTCTTTCAAAATCCGCGTCTTCAGTGCATAAATCCCCTCAAAACTCCATCGCTCACCATGACATGACTTTTTCCCGACGGCCTTGAACGATGTCAACCACCAGCGATTCGGAGGAGTTCCACGATGCCGAGGACTTCGCCCCCAACCAAGGTCAGAGGTATGCCCTTACCAACAAGTGACAGAATAGGGCTCAATCGGTAATTTATAGGAAAACCCGGAAGTCGTCCAAAGACAGCCCCCAGAAGGCAGTGCCCATGAATTCTCCAGAGATTGTTTTTGTAAATATTTATTTTATTTTGAAATCGGAGATTGGTATTAAATGGAATTGTTGCAGGTTGAGCCCCAAAGCAAGAAGACCCCCGTGGGGGGCAGGAAGAAGTTCAAGCAGCTAAGACAGAAACTCCAGAATGACGATGAGGATTGCCAGGTGACCAACCCCACACCCCCCAATAGTCAGACTTCTTCAGTGGAGGGGGTGTTTGCAGCTTCGAGCAAGACTTCACATCCCTTTCGGATAATTGAACAGGACACAGTTAGTTTGCAGAGTCTTAATTCAGTGGGACGAGTGGCTCGAATGTTGGGGGGCCTTCCCGATGCTGGTAGGTAAAAGCCTTGTTTTTTTAAGTACCAATAGACTGCATTTAGACCACCAAAATCTCTTTTTAGGACTTTTTGGTTATTTTTTCGTGGCACGAGGTTGCATAATTATACATTAGGGTGTATCGAAAAAAAAAGAATTTTGGAATTTCGTTTTGTAATAGTCGCCAAAACTTACGTTTTACTACAATAAATGTTGCATTTCAAAAAAATTTTCATTGCAAACTTGAGATTTCAAAATAACTTAATATTTGAGGGGCGGTAGAGGGCTGAAAACGTTGAACTATAGCAAAACCTTAAATAAACTTTCTTTTCAGGATAGTAAAAGGCAAGTTTTGGCGACTATTACAAAACGAAATTCCAAAATTCTTTTTTTTTGATACACCCTGTTATACCTACATAACTCAATTTTTTTTCAATGTTCCTAAAACAGAAAATTCGTTCTTTTTTCTGTTCAATATAGAATTCTTCGCATAATAACGTGGTATACCACGTGATTCAGTTTGGTATTCGCCCCCCCTTGTAATTTTTTTGTTTCAAGAGAAAAATATATAAAACCATATACAGGGTGTCCCGTAATTAGGCTGCAATATTTTACCAGTGCGTTTTACGATCTAAATTAGGACTAAACGTTTAGTAAACATTTTTCGAAAAATCCGTCCTAAGGAAGCTAGGGCCCCTCAAAGGGGGTAAAAAAAATAGTTATTTCTTCAATTTCTGAGGAACGGCTTACGATAGGGTCACGAAATTTTGAACTTTGTCGTAGATTTTTGTGCTGAACAAGACTGATGTAATGGTTTTTGGCAAAAGTTTCAGGGAAGTGCGTGAGTGGAGGGGCCGCGGACATTTTTTTATCGAACTTTTTTGTACGACATCTTGGGTCAATTATCAACACAAATTTGTATTCCTTGTACATTTTTACGTAAAAAAGGTGCTCTAGTTGAAACTCGATAGCTCAGGCCGTTTTTGAGGAAAATCGATTTGAAATTCTTCTTCCAAGCCGAAAATGTGCAAAATTGATGGGATAGGGTATGGAAAATCCATTTTCTTGTGATTTTCTTTGGAATTTCAAGCATATAGTACGGTCAATTTAGAGATTTTCATGGAAGTAATTCGTAACAAGCATTTTTTTGCTGTAATGTACTCGTCTTTCCATTCTCTTTGACAGAAAAAAAGTTCAATTACCTTCGATGAGCGGAAGACCAAAAAAAAATGGCCGCCATTTTGAAAATTTCAGTTTTTTCTAATTTATAGAAAAACCGTAAGGAATATCAATGACAGTGTTCTTACAAAAAAGGTGCCGAATGAAAACACCTATCCACTGATGTGCATAACATAATACTTCGATGAGCGGAAGACCAAAAAAAATGGTCGTTATTTTCAAAATTTTAGTTTTTTCCAATTTATAGAAAAACCATAAGAGATATCAACTACAGTGTTCTTACGATGAATATGCAGAATGAAAAGACCTATTCATCGATGTGTATAACAGAATGATTCGATGGAAAAAAAATGGCCGCCATTTTGAATCTTCAGTTTCTTCGAATTTACAAGCAAACCTTAACAGATATAAATAATAGTGTTCTTACAAAAGAAGTGCAGAATGAAAAGACCTCCATTGATGTGTATAACATAACACTTTGATGATAAAAAAATGGCCCTCAATTTTGAAAATTTCAGTTTTTTCGAATTTACAGGCAAATCTTAACAGATATCAATAATAGTGTTCTTTTCTTACAAAAGAGATGCAGAACGAAAAGACCTAATCCACTGATGTATAACACATAATAATTATTAGTTTGCCTCTTAAAATTTATCACATATTTATACATACCCATGCATATAGGCATGGCGTGATAGTCAATCTGGACATGAAAGGGCTCAATCTCAATTTTAGATAGTTACGACAATCCACTAGGTACGAAAAGCGAAGAACAAAGACGAAGATCCAAACAAGCTCCTGTTATTTTCTTTCAAAACAGTATGTATGTAGTGTCCACTCAGGTTGAATTTTTGGGAAACAATGAAAATAAAATATCTTCCACTATGGAAACACTGGACAACTTCGGTGGAAAAATGCACTATCACTAGAAACACCCAAAGCTTCGGCTTTGATAATGAGCACATTGTGTTCGAAACGCGTCAGCAGTGAAAATCAAGAGTTTCGGTGTAGTGGGGTGTTTCTAGTGATAGTAAGCGCGTTCCTTTTACACCAATTCTCAGATATTCTCACCTCAGTTGCACTTTCCTCAGTTCGCAACGCGTTCCTTTTACATGAACTGAGGTGAGAATTTTACCTCCCCCCTTGCCCCTGGAGTACATGCTGCCGAGCAAGTGCTTGAGTAAGATTTTTGGCTCATCTGTCAAAGCGGGTAAGTAGGGTTAAGGCGGGGTTGTTCTGTCACGAATTAACCTCGGTTTAGCCTAAACTTGGTTTGGTTGCGAAGCAAGAGCGAATTAAAACGCTTAACTCTGACCTTTAATCAGGTTTAAAAGAGAAATCAGCCCCAAAAGCACCCTGTTTGAGGTTATGAATTTCTGTCGCAACTGAAGTGAGCAAAGTACGTTCTTTTTAAAGACAAAACTGAGGTGAGAATCTCACCTCGGCAAACGAGGTGATAATCTTCCCTCAGTTGTAAAAGGAAAGCGCTTAATAAAATATTTTTTTATTTACAAACGTCACATAACAATTATTTAAATGACTGTTGTCATTTCTATGACACCAATATTAGCGGAGTGTTAAACTCCGGAGGAGTTTAAATTCATCATTATTTGCAATTTTGCAAAGTGTCAAAGTGACGCACAACAGACGTGAGTAGAAAAATTTCGATTTTTTCGTTTGAAAATAAATTATTGTATTTATTCGGAGTTTAAGCGACATTATGTGACTCGTCTGGATAAACTTCCATACTCGGTCACATAATGTCTTACTTAAACTCCTAATAAAATAAATATCTAATATGTTTACGACCTGGAAAAGCTGCAAAACCGGACAGTGTCACAGATATTAAAAATTTGAGGTACAAATTATCAGATTTAGCCAGCATATTGCCTTTCATTCATGCACTATTAGGTTGTGACACAACCTCATCATGTTTTAAAAAAGGTAAGAAATCGGTTCTGAACCTTTTTAAGCAAAATACTAGCCCCCGAAGAAATTCTAAATTTAATTTTTTGTAAGTGCAGAAACTCTAATTGTGCCAAAGCTTGTTACTGCAGAAGATTTGGCATGGAGTGTTCGGTAATGTGCACCTATTGTGATGGAACATTGTGTCTAAATGCTTACAAACAAGAACAAGAATATAATCAAGATGTCGAGTGAGACACTGATTTTGTCAAATACCTGCAATAATTTAAACTTAATTATTTTTCACATTTTGTAGTTACAATGGTTATTTGTTTAATAAGGCAAAATTGCAGATTTACTGCCGCAGCGATAGCCGAGGCTAGGAATCTAGCCAAGGCAGTAAATCTGTTTTTTTGCCGTGTTGAACACATAATTTTTTTGCCGATTGTCATTAAAAAATCGACTTTTACTGCCGCAAAAGAGGCAGTAAAAATGCACTTTTCATTTTAATTTTTTTTGAGAAAATTTCTTAGCAATCAGCAACTGTAATTAAAAAAAACGCAAAACTGCATCGTCACTGCAGGTCTTTTCATTCTGTACTTCTTTTGTAAGAACACTACTATTGATATCTGTTATGTTATACACAGCAATGGATAGGTCTTTTCATTCTGCATATTCTTTGTAAGAACACTGTTGTTGATATCTCTTACGGTTTTTCTATAACTTGGAAAAAACTGAAATTTTCAAAATAACGGCCATTTTTTTAGTCTTCCGCTCATCGAAGTATTATGTTATACACATCGGTGGATAGGTCTTTTAATTGCGCACGTTTTTTGTAAAAACATTGTCATTGATATTCCTTACGGTTTTTCTATAAATTAGAAAAAACTGAAATTTTCAAAATGGCGGCCATTTTTTTTGGTCTTCCGCTCATCGAAGGTAATTGAACTTTTTTTCTGTTAAAGAGAATGGGAAGACGAACACATTACAACAAAAAAATGCTTGTTACAAATTAGTTCCATGTTTGGGTCTTTTTCAAGCTAATTTGACCGTACTAATATGAGATGCAAACAGGTTAAACTTGTTTGTTTTTTGTTGATCACACAGCGTCTGATAATTTTAGGTATTTTGAGTGCCACTTTTATACCACGAAATTGAACTCTCAAATCGATTTTCCCTGAAAACGTCTTGAGCTATCGAGTTTCAACTAAAGCACCTTTTTTACGTAAAAACGTACGAGGAATTCAAATTTGTGCTCACAATTCACCCAAGGTGTCATACAAAAAAGTTCGATACAAAAATGTCCGTGACCCCTCCATTCGCGCACGCCCCTGAAGTTTTTGCTAAAAACCATTTCATTAGCCGTGTTCAGCACAAAAATCTACGACAAAGTTCCAAATTTCGTGACCCTATCGTAAGTCGTTCCTCAGAAATTGAAGAAATAACTATTTTCTTTACCCCTTTAGAGGGGCCCTAGCTCCCTTAGGATGGATTTTTCGAAAAATTTTTACTCGACTTTTAGTCCTAATTTTGTTCGTAGAACGCACTGGTAAAATATTGCAGCCTAATATAGAACACCCGTATAGGGTGGTCGTTTTATCTTGAGACTGGCAAGACTGACACTCGGAAAGGAAGCGTTTTAGAAAAAAAATGTTTTGTATAAAAGTTTTATGACTTCGTGCAACCCTTGCGGAGTTATCATATTTTTTGTGGTTTTTATTTCATCCCTGAAGTTAGCACACCTTCACCTTCAACAGACTTGAGGGTCGAACGTGCATACCAAGTTTCAGCAAGATACCTCCACTAGTTCTCAAGTTATTGCAATTAATAGTTCTTCGGTTTCTCACCCCTAACTCCCACCCCCTTGGTTCGATATGGCCCAAAAGCAATCCCAGCCTTACTTTTCGGGAGACGAAGCCGCCTACCAAGTTTCAGCTTAATATCTCAATCCGTTCTCAAGTTATGCGACGGACAGACTAAGGAGCGAGCGAACGAGGCGAATAAGCTAAAACAAGAGTGCCTCGCATTTTGCTACGGCACCTCGTACGGCACTAAAAGATCTCATTGGGTAAAAATCAGATGTGACAGACATCCAGCCAATGAGTGAGCACGCTAGAGAAACAACATGCGCGCGCCGCTCAGGTAGAACTGAAAACGTGCATTAACTAATTTGTGGTTGGGCTGGTAACAAACTTGTCAATTTCAAGTTATTTCCGTTTAAACTAGAAGCGCCATTGTACTTAATTTAAAATACAAGTGCGCGCTATTTCTAGAACATAACCTAACTAAGGCCTAACTAGAGATGTTAGTTTTCATGAAAAGTACATTTGTTGAAACTTTTCATGAAGTTAAAAAAAAAAATGAAAAGTTGTCCTACGGTAGTATAAAGCATTCTGGAGAATTAAATAAATCTACAACTGCTGAATAGGGAGCATAATATAATATTAAATGACAAAAATAATAAGTGTCTGTATAGGTAAACAAGTTAGTAAGTCAAATTAAAAGCATTAAACATTAAAACTCATCGTTGTTTTCATCTTTCAAGTAGCATTTCACTTCATTTCACTGTTTCCAGTGCTCAATGGGTACTAATACTACTTAGAACGACTAGAATTGGCGGCGCAGTCGGTGGAAGTTTATTATTACCGCATTGATACTTTCAACAACTTTTCATGAAAAAGTGAAAAATTTCAACATAGGCTGAAACTTTTCAATGAAATGAAAAGTTTTTGAAACTTTTCAAGCTCACTAATTGATTTTTTGAAGGCTCCATCGCTGAGGGCGCAAGAAAAGCCCTCTCAGTGTCTGCCCTCTCGTCCAGTTCCCTCGACTCGGGCTCCACCCCCAGCTCCAAAGGTGCCTCCCAATATCCGAGCACCGCCACCATTTCCACGCTAAACTCGCAGCCAATCAGCAAAACTTTGGCCCTGCAAGAACCCGACGTCATAGCCAGCGCCAAAGCCTCCACCTCCAAGAACACGGACGTCCCCGTTGCCCCACCCAGACGCAAAAAAAAGAACAAAGAACTGTCGCTCAAAGTAAAAAACCGATTAAAAATTTCCTTTTTTCCCACCCCCAAATATATTTTTTTTGGTTTTTTAGAAATCGGCTTCGAGTGCCACTTTCGAGAGCTCGGACCTGGCCAGTCCAGCGAGCACCATCGAATCCCTGACGAGAGAATTCGAGCATTCCTTGGATCGATTGCCCAACAGCGAAAGCCACTCGTCTGTTTTGTATTCGTTGGATATAAAGCAGGCGTTGAAAGGACAGTTTGTGGTACGACCATTGGACAATATTGTTCCCAGGAGTCCCAGGGGATCGTCTTCGAGGAGTAGCGTCGGACATTACAGCTTGGGACCACATAGGTGAGGCTGCAAGATAGTGTTGTAAAAATTTCATGAAACTTATTTTTTTGAAATATTTTATATGAAAGATATTAACTTTAGTCCAGTTTAAAAATTTACAAGAATTAATATTTTTTAGTTACAAATTAAGTAGGTACAACCCATAGGTTTCAACACTACTTTTTAATTGTAAGAAATTCGGCAAAATTTGGGACTGTACTCTGTCAGACAGACCATAGGTATATTAACAAAAAAAATTAAAAAAACTTTGAATAAAATAGCCTTTGGAATATTTCCCCACTTTTGAAGTTATACCAAAGATTGTTATTATACGAACCTCGGTGGTGGGTGGAATGTCATTCACATATGTCATGTCGACTCATTTTGCGCGCGTTTTTTAAAATAAGTTTCATGAAATATTTCAAGGGGTGTGAAATATTGCAATTAAATGAAATTTATTTGAAATATTTCAGCTTTACAACACTACTGCAAGACAATAAAATCGTGCAATTTTTAAATTATTCGCCGCTATTCTCTCTGTATACTACAGGGTGTCTCTTTTAAAGTGTCAGTTCGCGGTATTTAGAGAATCGTTTTGAGCAGCTAAACGAAAATTATCACTAGATTCGGATTGGCCTCTTAATTGTCAGTTTATTGCACCACCACTTTGCCTACCTGTCATAGTTTTTGACATATGTCAAAATTTGTGTAAAAAATCGATTTTTATCCGGCAATAGAAAAATTTGTATCTTCCAGACGGTTGAAGATACAAAGTTTGAGCGTTCGGCTGATGGCTCACTCGTTCGTGTTGACATAACAATATGGCGGAAATAAATTTTTAAAAATGGCGTAACTAAATGGTCCACAACTCATTTTTTTCAAATACGACCACCATAATTTTATGTATCCAAAAGATGCAAAATTAAATTCTCTTTATGCTAGTGTTAGCATTCCCTATACCTATTTTCAATATTTTTGAAAATATTTGAAATAAGTGTATTTGTGGGAATTAAAAAAATGATCGCAG
Source organism: Pycnomerus fuliginosus (assembly GCA_963924575.1). Classification (NCBI taxonomy): domain Eukaryota; kingdom Metazoa; phylum Arthropoda; class Insecta; order Coleoptera; family Zopheridae; genus Pycnomerus; species Pycnomerus fuliginosus. The sequence goes on along the minus strand of OZ004624.1, from coordinate 15,095,447 downwards.
CAAGCTTTGGATCAAACGTTAGTAATAGTTCATTCTACTCCTTCAAAGATTTGTCTTAAAGCTTGCTTTGTTTGGATAGGTCACTATTGGTTCTCTCGTTGATCCGTGTGGGACTGCTAAAACTAATGCTCCAAAAAAGCTAATAACAAATAAAACTCACTAGACATCTAATCAGTCACTTTTTTAGTCTACATATCAACAAATTTTTCATCGAGTTTTTCAAAACTTTTCATGGATTTCTAATTTATGTTAAATTGCATTTTTGTTTCTAACATGAAAACGGTTCGCTAAATTCTCAAACTACTTAGAACAATGAACATCATTTTCCAAGGGCTTTCATTTGATATACGACATTTGTTGACATTTGTTGACATTTAAGATTTTGACGTTGGTTGGGGTGAGGGTGAAATGCGCAAACTGAACAAGGTCAAAGCTATGGCGAAACATGTCCCGTTCAAAAGTTATTACAACTGGATCGTGTTGAATGGACCACCCGGTATACGGCAGCCTCGAGCGGTGACGTCACAAACTCGGGCCAGTCGTGCGGTCCTGCTAACAACACGTCTTTACACAGGGTGTCTCAAAACTCGCGCAGTTCGGTCCTGGGGTGTTGTAGAGTAGCCTAAAGGAAAAAATTAACTGCTTGAGATTATTTTATTTAGCCACCATCACAAAGGTATAACCCCCCGAAAGGCCAAAATTTACACGAAAATTTCTCTAAAATGAATTATCCAATTGATTTGTTTATCCGATATACCAAATTTCAACTAAATAATCCCAGTATACAGAACAGTGTCAAAAATGTGTAAACCCAAAAGGGAAGAATGCGACAGTGAAATATGAAATCATCAGATCAAAAAGAGACGGACGGTGAGTGCACGTAGCTTCCAAGCCGAATGCACTTTAAAGATGTATTCATTCACTCTTAATGCTTTTTTGACAAAAACTCATAGTTATTTATGATATAAGTGTTAAAAGTGGTATTTTATTTTGTGAGAAAGGAAGTTTGGCACACGACGCGCAGCGGAGTGGTCCATCCCTTCGAACAAAATAAAATCACTTTTAACAGGCATATCATACACTATTTTTTCTACAAACACGATTAAAAGCAAGTTTTCATATTATTAGTTGAAAATGTCCATGAAATTCGCTGTAACTAAGGTATAGTGACAATTTGTTGCCGGGGCTTGTTTATTTGTTGTTGCATTGTCACTTTTAACACTGAGTGTTAAAAATAAATCACTTTTAACATAAATGTTAAAAGTAAATGACTTTTAATACTGGTGTCATAAAATGTAATTTTTAACAATTATCAACAAACGTTAAAACAATTGTTTTTAATAGTGTTAATTGTTAAAAATGACATTTTGTGACACCAGTATTAAAAGTCATTTACTTTTTTTAACACTCAGTGTTAAAAGTGACAATGCAACAACAATTAAACAAGTCCCGGCAACAAATTGTCACTATACCTTAGTCACGGAAATCAAAAACCCACGCGATGAGGAGGTTTCGGCCGCTTCTCTGCTGCATTTTTAAAATTGGTTGTGGGGAGGTTGAAACACAAAAACGATCACGGTGAGCTACCCGTCGTAGATATGGGGTGTCCCAAAAAAAACCGGACAAACATTTTTGGGTATAAGTCAGTCATTTCTTAACCGATTTGGATGAACGTGGTCTTAAATTAAAGCTAAGGAATCAGGCTTTCGAACTCTCTGAGAGACTACGACAGATGGCGGTGTCGTAGTATTTCTATTACTAGTTGTTTTTAAGGCTTATTTTAAGTGCGTGGGAATTGTTGGAAAAACAACCAAGATCCTTCTTTTGTCTTCAAAAACCTTTTTTCAGAAGTTGATTTGGTTTAAGCATTGATGTTAAGGGATTTTTTGAAAAAATGTGGTTTCCCGTATTTTCACGTTTTTATGAGATGACTGTTAAAGTAACAGTAATGCAAAAACAGCTCAATTTTCAGTAATAGCTCTCCAATTTGTCCCTCATTGGCAGTCACCTCTGTTTTCATCAAATTCGATAATTTTTAACTAAAAATTATGCTGTTTGTGCGTCACGAACTTTACCCATCAGTTATTTTTGCAGAAAAAAGAACGATTTTCAAGGCCATTTGAGTCACATAACGATTGGTCCTTGTCTGACCAATCCCCAAGCCCCTAAAAAAAGCTTTAAAAATAAGCATCAATAGGATCACTGCGGCAGCGCCATCTGTCATAGTTTCTTGCATGATTCGAAAGCTTGGTGCTTTAGCTTTCATTTAAGACGAGGTTCATCCAAATCGGTTGAGAAATGGCTGACTTATTCCTAAAAACATTTTGTCCGTTTTTTTTGGGACTTTTTTGTAGATCTTTTCATTGCCAACAATTCCTCTTTTAATTTCAAATTATACTTTTGATCTATCTTCGAACGTGATGCATAATGCATAAGCTAACCTAACCTTAAATCTCGTAATAAATTGTCAAAATGACGTGCGTTTGACAGAGGCACCAATCAGCGTTCGACTCACACCTCCAAAGAGCGCAGACGCTCCGCCGGCGACGAGAACATGCTCAAGGACGCGCACCTGCGCGTGCGCACCCACACCGACTCCGGCAAGCAACTCTCCGACCTTGAAATCCTCGAACAAGTCACCGTCCTCAATTTGGACACGGGAGAAAGGGTGCCGCTGAGCGTGGCCGAAGATAAACTACCCCAATGCCTCAACCCCCTCTCTTTGCACATCATGAGACTGACCTCGGAGTACGTCAGCAGTTCCAGCATGGAAAAGGAGCACAAGGAATCGGACGAGGAGAGCAGCGATAAAAAAACGGAAGCGCCCACCGTGGACGAGGACGAGAACGATCCGGAAGTCGGTCCCGTGAAGAAGAAAACTCAAATGTTGAAGAGATTGATGAAGAGGACGATGCACAAGGCGAAAAGTATAGCACAGGAGGTGTCTCATGCGAGGCACAAAGAAGACACGATAGATATCGTGGATCAGGTATGTAGCGTTGTTTGTTTGTTTGTTTCTTGTGACGGGTTTTGATTGAACAAATCATTTGGATCAGATGTTGCAAAACAAAAAAAGTAAATTGTACGAAGGCGAAGAGCGGACACGAGTAAATAATTTTCATATTTTCGACTTCGAACTCGAAAATTTCGACTTCGAACACGAAATTTCGACTTCAAACTCGAAATTGAATCTACTGTGCAAGTCCTACTTCCTAACTCGAAAATTTTATTAATGCGCATCTGCGAACTTCGAACGGCGCAAGCGTCGCACATCAGATGGTCTGTGGTCTGTTTGTGTGCCGTGTACCATATCGATACACGCATGCAAAAACATTGTAAGTGATTAATCTCAACTTTACAGGAGAGCGCGAGAAAGATTTTCAGCAACTGTTTGGTCCTGTATTCTATCTCGATATAGATTAGGGGTTGTTTGTTTGTTTCTTATTAACTAGAAATACTACAATACACTTCCTCCTTGCTCAAAAATACATATTTTAATGAATTTACTTAGATTCGTGCATTTACAATGAAGAAAAATAAGTATTTCTGCGGTAATAACATCGTAAGTGTTTGTACAATGTTCTTCCTCGTATCGACCGTAAAACACATTTATGTAACGTAGTTTACAATAATGTTGAACTCATCTTATTACAGTAATAACATTGTAAAGAACTAATGGATCTAGACTTTTAGCGTTTCTATGAATGTCAAATTTAGTTTCAGGATCTTTATTAGTTAAGTAGGTACTTGTACTTAAATTTGACAGACAAAATTTTTAATTAAATAAACATTTTTAGACTTAACATAGAAGATTCAATTTGTTCCGAGCAAGAAACTTGTAAGAAAGTTTACGATGTTAGAAACGAGACCATCGCCAATTCAACATCATTGTAAAGGAAGACCATCGTAAGATGGATACGGGAGATGATTAGTAAGCGTCGTATAACGGTCTCTCTACAGGATACCAAACTGGAGGCAACAGTGTCGAGGGGCTGTCCGCAGGGCGGAGTTCTATCTCCGCTACTGTGGTCGCTACTCGTGAACGGCCTCCTAAGGGACCTGAACGGAGAAGGGTGCTACGCTCAGGCGTACGCTGATGATGTGTGCATTGTAATCAGGGGCAAGTTCCTGGGGACAGTCACAGCCATCATGCAACAGGCTCTGAACAGAGTTAGCAACTGGTGCGAGGGGCGATCCTTGTCGGTAAACCCGAACAAGATGGAGTTGCTCCTCTTCACTAGGAAAAGAAAGTTGGACACCGTAAGATGGCCCAAGCTGCAAGGGGTGACCTTGGGTCTGGCCGAGAGAGTGAAGTATCTGGGAGTAATCCTGGATCCGAAGCTTTCTTGGACAGACCATGTAGAGTCACAAACAAAGAAGGCCTGCGCGTCCTTATGGATGTGTAGGCGTTTCTCCGGCTCCACTTGGGGACTAAAACCGCAGGTGGCGTACTGGTTATACACAACCGTCGTGAGGCCTCTGGTCACGTATGGCGCCCTGGTCTGGTGGCGCTCCACGGAACGCGCTAGTACCAGGAGTGCCCTCGGGCGAGTGCAAAGGCTGGGATGCCTAATGGTGACCGGTGCTATGAGAACAACTCCCTCAGCAGCCTTGGAGGCGATCCTGGCCCTGGAGCCGCTGCACCTCAGAGTGCAGCATTCGGCCCGGGCCTCAGCCTTCAGGTTGCAGGGGATAGGAGAATGGCGAGCGGGAAGTGAGGGACATCGAAGTGCACTCACTCTACCGGGCGCGGATGAGGCTGTCTTGCAAATGCGCAAAGACAGGATAGAGCGTCGGTTGCGCTTTAATGACCCATATACAACCAGGATCCCCTCTAGGGAAGACTGGGGCGAGAAGGGAGAAAAATTGCTCACACCGCGTGGCCTAGTCTGGTACACAGACGGGGCCAAAAACGATCTGAGCACCGGCGCAGGATTCACTGGGGGGGATGCCAGAGGGACGAGTGAGCGTACCTCTTGGCAAGTACCCCAGTGTATTCCAGGCGGAAATATACGCAATTCTGGTGTGCGCTGAGGAGAACCTACGTAGGGGCTACTCTGGCAAGTACATCTACATCTGCAGCGACAGTCGGGCGGCGCTCGGGGCTCTGAACTCCGTGGAGGTGAGATCCGGCCTCGTTAACGACTGTCGAGACGCATTAACGAAGTTGGCTGGAAATAACAATTCAGTCAACCTGGTTTGGGTTCCTGGGCACTCAGGAATCGCTGGCAATAAGGTAGCTGACGAACTGGCAAGGGAGGCATCGAACATGCCATACCTGGGACCACAACCAGCACTCGCTGTGACGGAGAGTGCGTTGCGGAAGGAGCTAGGAAACTGGCTCAACAAGCAATTTCACTCACACTGGGAAAATGCACCGGGGATGAGGCAAGCGAGGGCCTTCATTTCTCGGCCCTCCTCGCCAACAGCCCAACGGTGGTTTCTCCAGTTAAGCCGAGAGCGGCTAAGGAAAGTCGTGGGCGTCCTGACAGGGCACTGCGCACTCAAACGACACCTTCATCTAATGGGACGTTCTGAGGAAAGCACTTGTAGAGTGTGCGGAGAAGAGGAAGAAACGCCTCTTCATTTGCTAACCGAATGTGGCCCGCTCGGTCACAAAAGGCTTAGGGAACTGGGGGCTGCATACCCAGCCCCCGCGGAAATATACTCACTCTCTGCAGCGGATGTACTGGCCTTCATGGAAGGGACGGGGCTTCTGTAGAGAAGAGGTTGCAGTGCGGGCATAATGGATCTTAAGATCTGAATGCAGAGGACCCGTAAGGGAACGCACCGCAGAATCGAAATACGAAAGGAAGTTACAATCTTGTTGATAGTCATTTTGACAATGTGGTAAATGGTATGGGATTTTACAATCAAAATGACTTGATATCAATTTCTGTAAGAAGCCTTACAATGTTTTTAATGTTGATCACGTATCTTATTGTATTTACCATAATATGGAAATCAAGTTTTGCGATTAATTGATCAAAAAACGTTTTTTTATTTTACACATATTAATAGAGCTAATTATTTTGGACACAATAAAGCAAAAAAACATTTTCATGGAAATGTCGCTTACAATGTTTTTGCATGTATGATGTGCGACGCTTGCGCCGTTCGAACTTTGCACATGCGCATTAATAAAATTTTCGAGTTAGGAAGTAGGACTTGCGCAGTAGATTCAATTTCGAAATTTCGCGTTGCAAGTTGAAATTTCGAGTTCAATGTCGAAATTTCGTGTTCATAGTCGAAATTTCGTGTTTGAAGTCGAAATTTCGGGTTCGAAGTCGAAATTTTCGAGGTTGAAGTCGAAATTTCGTATTGCAAGTCGAAATTTCGAGTTCGAAGTCGAAATTTTCGAGTTCAAAATCGAAAATATGAAAATTTTATACCCGTGTCCGCTCTACGCCTTCGTAAAATTGCGACCTAGCCTTGCGTCTTTCCTAATTCTAGAGATGGACGATTCCCGGGAATTTATTTTTTAGGAAAAATTTATTTTCCCGGAAATTTTCAAATACGTTTCCGAAAGAAACTTTCCTTGGAAATGTTTCCAACGAAATTTCAATAAACTGACTAATCAACGTTTTTTTTTGTTCACGTTTTCTGAATGGCCTCAACTCAAAGAATGTTTTAAATATAAATTGTATGAAAGATACAGATATTCTTAATTGAGCGACGTTAGGAGCGAAAATACAATAGGGCGAGATAACACAATATTGTCTTCATGATTTTTTTAACTTCTACGCTCAAGGCGGAGCAGTATATACAATCGATCAAAAATTCGAAATTGAACTGACATCAAATCTTTACGTTTCGGGGTCCCAGGAACCCAAAAAACCTATTTTTGAAAAATGTGTGTCTGTGTGGGTGTGTGTGTGTCTGTGTGTGTGTCTGTCCGTGTGTCTGTCCGTATGTCTGTGGACACGCTACAGCCGAAACTACTGAACTGATTTTGATGAAATTTGGCACACATATTCAGCGGGAGATTTGTAGGTGCTGATTAGAATCTGGGCTACACCGGCTCACGGAAAGTGCCTTTTTGGCACATCAACTTTAAAAATTTAAATGCAAACCCCCATTTTTCGCATTACCATATGAATGCTCTTCAAATTCTGCTTCTAAAAATGTATTCACACTTGGGCCCTTTTGACCAAAAAATGGTGCCGTGAAAAAAAAACTATGCATAAATGTATATTTTTATTACCGGATTTGATAACTGATTTTTTTTCAAGCCGAAAACCTTAGTGCCATTTTTTCGAAAAATGTCATTTTAGTGGCAATTTATTTTATTGTCTGTGCGGGAGAGGAGCTGATTAGATTTTGAAGCCGATCAGTCAACCCGAAGTGCCCTTTTGGCATAGCAACTTTCTTATCTTAAATATTTAAAAATTTAATAAATGCTGCTGTTATTAATCCAATGCAGTGCGGCGTAGAAGTTCCTGCCGTCTCCGAGACCGCCTTTTCTAATACTAACACGATCTTTTAAAATTTCTTTTGAATTTTCTCGTCAATTCAAACCATAAATGTAATTTTTTTTTGATTTATTAGCCTTAAAACACGTTGTCATGGGCGACGTGCTTTTATAGAATGGCGTGTTATATAGCAAACATAAGAAGCTAATTAAAATTCACCATAGAAACAGTATAAGATGTTAGTAATAATACTAATAAAATAACGTTAAATTTTTTAAATTTCTTATTAGAGTAGGGCAGTAGGCCGTGTTTCAATTTAGTGCAGATGTCAAAGCCTGTCAACTTTTTTGACATAACCTAACTAAGTTTCGACATGAGTCACCCCGGGCACCGCCAACTGCAATTAGAAATTTCAAAACGTCACTTTAGTGTACAGGGTGTTGCTCCACTATTGGGATCTCGGAAACTATAAGAGTTAGAAGATCGATTAAATTAGATAAAAGTTGCACTTTTTTAAGATGATTATGAATCTTTAAAGAATTCTTCGATATCTTGATTATTTCCTGAGTTATTCCGAAAAAATTGAAAATTTACATTCTAAATTCATAGCTCCCTAACGGTTGATGCTATTTAAATGAAACTTGGAATTTTTATATTTTTGACATCTCTTAATTCAATGACATTGATAAAAATTTTCTAGGCTTTTTAGATTTTGAGTTACGACAGTCAACTTTCTTTTTCTTATGGACTTGGGATTGGGTTTTAACATCATTAGGCACACAAAAAAATCGGCTTTTCAAAAATGTAACCAATCCGGGCCTCTTGAAAGAAAAAATTCAAAGCTTGATTCACACGATGCCAAGACGTGTTTTATTATCGTTCAATTCAATTCCTTTCACATGTCATAAGAATTTGAAAAAGTCAGTTTACTTTTTTGCAGTTGTTTTTCCCCTAAGTTTAGGCTATTGTACAAATTATTCACACAAAATTTCTGTTAATGCCATTGAATTGGCAGCTGTCAAAAATATAAAAGTCTCATATTATATTAAAATGTGGGAATGTTCCCGGAAACATTGCCCAAAAAGCTTCCAGGATAGATTTCTTCCCGGAAAGTTTCCAATTTTCGCAATAATTCCTTGCATTTTATTAGAGATAGGCAACGGTTTGCACCCCTTTGCGCCCATTGCACCCTTAATGAGTTTTTTCCCTGGGTGTCAAACCATGTGCAAATATTTTTTTTTATTTCGCGCCAATTACACGCCATGTTTACCTGGGCATAGATCTAATAACTATGGATGGACCCTGCCATACATTCTTTATCTACGTCTTTTGTCCGCTAAACAGAGATCGGTTAACTCACTCTAAGCTGTGTGTCATGCGCGAATTTGTGCAGCTTTCGCCGCTTCTTGTTTTCACTGGCGCATGACACATAGCTTAAAAAAGGATGGTGATACTGCAGGGTGTTTATGAGTTGAGAGTGACAGCAATATATACTTGTCTGAGATATCTTAGAGCCAAGCCTAACTTGAACCAGCCCCATTCATAGTTATATTAGATCTATGGTTACAAGTGACAAATTGTCACTTAACACTTGCTTTTTTCAACCTCTCAAGACAAAAAACACTTATTTTCGCAGTAGAAATGTACTAAAACGCGTCTTTGCCTCTCTAAATCGTGTTTTTTGCCTCTCAAATGTGCAAAATTGCGTTTCTGAAGCCTTTCTGCTCAATTCTTGTTGTTTGCTAAAAACTCGACTTTTTCAATCTCATAAGGCAAAAAACCCTTATTTTCTTTAAATATGCAAATTCACGTTTTTGAAGCCTTTCTGCAAATTCGCGTTTTTGAAGCATTCTGCTCAATTCTTGTTGTTTGCTAAAAACTCGATATTTTCAACCTCAAGACGAAAAACACTTATTTTCGCAGCAGAAATGTACTAAAACGCGTTTCAATTCTTGTTGTTTGTTAAAAACTCGATATTTTCAACCTCTTAAGACGAAAAACACTTATTTTCCCAGTAGAAGTGTGCTAAAACGCGTCTTTGATCGTGTTTTTTTTTCTCTTAAATGTGCAAATTCGCGTTTTTGAAACATTTCTGCTCAATTGTTGTTGTTTGTTAAAAACTTCAACCTCTTAGGACGAAAAACACTTATTTTCCCAGTGGAAATGTGCTAAAACGCGTCTTTGACTCTCTAAATCGTGTTTTTTGCCTCTTAAATGTGCAAATTCATATTTTTGAAACATTTCTGCTCAATTCTTGTTGTTTGTTAAAAACTCGATATTTTCAACCTCTTAAGACGAAAAACACTTATTTTCCCAGTGGAAATGTGCTAAAACGCTTCTTTGACTCTCTAAATCGTGTTTTTTGCCTCTTAAATGTGCAAATTTGTGTTTCTGAAGCCTTTTTGCTCAATTCTTGTTGTTTGCTAAAAACTCGACTTTTTCAATCTCATAAGGCAAAAAACCCTTATTTTCTTTAAATATGCAAAGTCGCGTTTTTGAAGCCTTCCTGCAAATTCGCGTTTTTGAAGTATTCTGCTCAGTTCTTGTTGTTTGCTAAAAACTCGATATTTTCAACCTCAAGACGAAAAACACTTATTTTCGCAGCAGAAATGTACTAAAACGCGTTTTTCACTCTAAATCGTGTTTTTTTGCCTCTTGAATGTGCCAATTCGCGTTTCTGAAGCCTTTCTGCTCAATTCTTGTTGTTTACTGAGGACTCGATTTTTTAATATCTCAAGGCAAAAATATATTTTCGCAGAAGCAATGTACTAAACGCGTTTTTGACTCTCTAAATAGTCTTTTTTGCTTTGTTCTTGTTGTTTGCTAAAAACTCGATATTTTGAACCTCTAAAGACGAAAAATACTTATTTTCGCCGTAGAAATGTACTAAAACGCGTCTTTGACTCTCTAAATCGTGTTTTTTGCCTCTTAAAAGTGCAAATTCGCGTTTTTGAAACCATTTCTGCTCAATTCTTGTTGTTTGTTAAAAACTCGATATTTTCAACCTCTTAAAACGCGTACTACTACTAAAACGCGTGTTTGACTCTCTATATCGTGTTTTTTGCCTCTTAACTGACAATTGTCAGTTGCAAGTGACAATTTGCTATTGCAACAAAGTTTTTTTTTTCCTGAACATTTTGATAACTTTGTTGTGGCCCCTCTACGCCTTCGTACAAGAATAATGAAAGATCTGGAAACCTTTTTTTTACATCGTTGGTTTTTGCTTAACAGTTTCTACAAGAATAAAACGAGTCCCATATGGAGGAGAAATTATCAGCTACAACCCACGCCAAAATCTAATTTCTAATATGCTACGACCACTGATTGGTCTAGCTAGACTCACCCTGTATACTTGTACATTGTTTTGAAAAAGGGTATTATTACACAATTATTCCTGTACAGGTCCATCCTGGCGAGCAAAACATCAAATTGAAGGCCTCGAACTCCCACAGGGGCCCCTACGAGTTCGAGAAAGTCGAACACATCCAGGAACTGAAGGACGAACACGAAGGACCCATCTGGTGCATGAAGTTCTCCTGTTGCGGTCGACTTTTGGCCACCGCCGGCCAGGATAAAGTCCTCAGGATCTGGATAGTCCGCGACGCGTTCACCTTCTTCCAGGACATGAGGACGAAATACAACGCGGAGAAAGTTTCCCCCACTCCCTCCCAGGAGTCGCTGGTGTCGCACCATTCCGAGAACGGCGGCAACCTCGCAATGCTGGCGGCGGAGGCCCTAAACCAGGACGATTCCGCCACTTTCATGCCGAGGCCTTTTTGCACTTATTCGGGGCACACTTCCGACCTCCTCGACGTGTCCTGGTCGAAGAATTATTTCATCCTGAGTTCGTCGATGGATAAGACCGTTCGACTGTGGCACATATCCAGGAAGGAGTGTCTTTGCTGTTTCCAGCACATAGATTTCGTGACGGCGATAGTGTTCCATCCGAGGGACGATCGGTACTTCCTGAGCGGATCCCTGGACGGGAAACTTCGTTTGTGGAATATTCCGGACAAGAAAGTTGCCGTTTGGAATGAAGTTGAGGGCAATCCGAAACTTATCACCGCCGCCAATTTCTGTCAGAATGGGAAGTTCGCCGTGGTGGGCACTTACGACGGACGCTGCATCTTCTACAACACGGATCAGCTGAAATACCACACTCAGATCCACGTCAGGTAAGGATATGATTACTGAAATACCTACAAACACTAATTTGTGATGATTAAAGTTTAAGTATAGAGCATATTTAATGTGATTCTGACTCAGCAGATGGCTCCACACTCACAGAATTAGAGTTGTATTGTGGGTTGCGGAGTCGATTGCGAAGTTGCATAGGTCGTTTAAGGCACTGGTGGGGGTTTATTGCGCTTGGCCCCGTATGATACGCATGCGTTGATCTTGTGTCATTTCTAGTGCATTTATACGTCATTTGTCACTACTGTCAACAGAATCTGGGACCTTTCACGTTTACCACGTGCTATTTTAACCTACAATGATGAAAAATGACACATAACTGACAGTAGACATTCAAGTAAATTCTGTCGGCGGTCAAAAAATGACTGCGCATACGGCCATACATGGCGGCATGACGTCACGCTTAAAGGACCTATTAAAAACCCGGCATACATATTAAACATTGTGGTTCGACCATACGGTATGAATGTGTCTGACAGGCTAATATTAAATAATTTAAAAACATTGCTACTAAACGAGCAATTATCAAATGTCAATGTTCATCTTTTTTAATTGTATCTTAGCCCCTGCTTATATGTTTTTCTGGTGTGCCTTAACAAACACATGTTTATGTTATATTTGAGGTATTACTTTTGTTCTTGGCGTGCAATATACGCCACTGGAATTTCAGTTAATTATATGGGTAGAATTGAATCAGAAATGTGCTGTTTCTGCCCTTTTGGGTTAAAAAAACTTTATTTGTTCAGTTGATGTAGACTTATTACTTTCCCAATAAATGTGTATTATTATTATTATTATTATACGTATCGAGGATATCAAATCCCCGAAGTGTCGCTACTCCGCTAGGTGCTTTGCGCAGGGTAAGGTTACCGGCAGAGCAACTGTGTAAGGTTGAACTTGCCCTGTTGCCACTATGTTACTTTGACAATACAGGGTGTTTTCTAACCGCGTGTAAGCTTGTTAACCTCAGACTGCCTATCGTAAATGGTGACGATTGGCACAAAATTTTTTTAGGTCGAAGTCGTCTCCTAAGGAAGTTACAGGACTTCAAAGGTGAGCCATTCTTAATTATCTCAGGAACGGATCAACGGATTTGAATGAAATTTGGAGGAAGCTAGTATCCAAAGAATATACATCTACCCTTTGAATTTCGTTGGATTATGACCACGGGATCCCCAGAAAACGGAGACACCTTTGACACTTTTTTGCGGAAAATGTTTGAAGGTCACGCGTTTTAAAAATGGTAGTGTCTGTTAGAAAGGGCAATTCAAACTCCAACTTTTACTATACTTGATATTTTTTGATTTAATGAGTGGTTTTAGAGATATCCGTTCCTGAGGTAACTGGAAAATTTTTCAAGGTCACGCATTGTAAAAATGGTTGTGCCTGTTGTAAAGAGCAGCTTAAATTGCAACTTTTACTAGTCTTGGTATTTTTTTATTTAATGCGTGGTTTTGGAGATATCCAAATAAGAAAAACTGCTCCCTATGGTAAAGCCCTAATTTCCTTAGGAGACGACTTCGACCTAAAAAAAATTATGCCAATCGTTACCATTTTCGATGGGCAATCTGAGGTTAAAAAACTTACAAGCGGTTAGAAAACACCCTGTATACAACATACGTACATTCAAGAATCCGACCATGGAATTAGATTTGTGTATCCATGACGTTACATTTAAGACTGTGATGACTGATAACCAGTGGTCGGAAGTAATGCATTACCTACTGTAATTAAATTACTTTAGCTGGTAATGAGTAATTGTAATGCATTACTTTCTTTAAATAGTAATTTGTAATTGCAATGCGTTACATTTCTTTAGTAATTGTAATGGAAAACCATTACTTTTTTACCCTTATTTGACAAACGCAAAAATAAAACTTTTATGGAAAGAAAAGGCCAGTTAAATGTAATTCTGTGAAACTAAATAACCACCACAGGGGGTCCTGTTTACCTATCGCCTCCCAAGCAACCATTTCTGATGCATTCTGAAGAGGTTTTCCTACCATTTTTAAGTAGTGATAATATTCTCTGCAATGGGCCTATACAGTTTTGTGTAAATTCAAGAATCCGTTATGTTCAGGCCATTACTAAAAATTATTGTTGATTTAGTTTTTTTGATTTTTTTCCTCCGATTTCCTTAATATCAAAAAATGATGTAAAATAGCGTGCTCATTATTTTCTGGTATAGTATATCAACACGTACAGGGTGTCGCACGATCACGGTACACCCCCCCCCTTTTCCCCATAGCTTTTGGAATACATTTTTGAAACTTGGAACTTCGAGTGTACTTTTCGAAGCCACTTCTTGACATATTTACCAAATTGTTTCCATTTCCGGTTTTACCGGAACTGACAAACTTTTTATTTTAAAATGGAACTCCCTGTATACCAATTAATTTTGGGAATCAGCTTTTAAATTTCAAGGTTCAAAGATGACCGCCAGAGGGGCGGATTAAACTATAAAGCCAAAAATTTTAAGCAACTTGGAAAAGATGGCATTTAAGTATAGGGAGTTGTTAAGAAAGTTGACCTAGAATTTAATTCTCTATTAGACGGCGAAAAAATTTCAAGGTCATTCCATTTGAAATTTTTGAGGTTTTGTCTATTCAATTTCTGTTAATTCAAAATTTTACAGGGGACACTATGTGTATGAAATTTGACACCCAAATGTGTCGTCAGGTACTCCTGACCTTTCTTTAGGATGTGCCGTAAATTCGGAAGAGAAAAACTTCAAGGCTTCGAAAATATTAATTTTTAACTGAAGTCTTGTTTTTGCCAAATTCTACACATTTTATTAAATAACTCAAAAACGATTGAATTTAAGTATGGGGCACACCTGACGAAAATTGCACAGAATGACACGTAGAAACCAAAAATGCATTGATATATGGGGTGTTCCATTTAACAAAATGTAATTTTGTGCTGCCCCCCCTACACGAGCCGTCCATGTGAGTTCATAGTAATTTTAGAATATGCACATTTTCAGTCACTAATGGTTGGCGTACACAGATTTTCGATATTATTAATGACGTGGACATAAAGGGACTTTGTCTCACCGTTGGGACACCCTGTATGTCACTTCAACGAACTTGATTTAGCAATTTTCTAGTTATTTTCATGCTGTAGATTACTAAAACAGAAGTCTGCCGTAAAGCCACGTAAATCTTGCGGGACAGGGGCTAATGGCAGCCATTTTATTAATCTCTCAAAAATTGACAACTCGGATACCGTAAAAGATACGAAATTTTAGTAAATTAGAAAAAAGTTATGTTTTTCAATATAGATTAGGAATTGGAAAGAAATTGAAGATATCTGGTTTGATTCCTGAAATATACTGAAAAACTGAAAAATGTCACATTTTACTCTAGAAGGGTTAGAAAAGTTTTCGTCGTCTCATTTTATTCTTCGTGTAAGGTGATGTAATTGAAGCAAATTTCATAATGATCTGCCGATTAGTCGCCAAGTTATAACACGTTATCAATTTTCAGTGTATTTCAGTAACCAATCTAGATATCTTAGATTTCTTTCCAGATTCTTAATCTACACTGAAAAATACAACTTTTTTGTAAAAATGTAAAAATGGGAGGTTACTGCAATCACTCCAAAATTCGAAATTGAGATAACACCAGATCTTCACGTTTCAAGGTCCCAGGATCACAAAAAAGTGGTTTTTAAAAAATGTCTGTGTATGTACGTACGTATGTGAGCACGATTTCTCGGAAACTACCGAACGGATTTTATTGAAATTTGGTATGGAGGTTAGCGTTGGCTTTCTGTTGCGAATCCGCAGACGCCAAGTGCCTTTTTGGCATGTAAACTATGAAATTAGACTGATGAACACCAATTTTTTTTATCAACACATGAAAGGTCTTGAAATTCTGTATCAGAAAGTGTATTCCCACTTAGCGCCTTTTTGGCATAAAATCGAAAAATTCGAAATTTTGAGGAAACATTAAATAACACGCTACAGCCCAAACTGCTGGATCGATTTGGCTGAAATTTGGTACGTAGATACCGTTACCCGCCGAAGGGCTGGTTTAATTTTGGTGGCAATCGGCGAACGGCAAGTGCCATTTTGGCATATCAACTTTGAAATTCGAATAATGAACTCCCATTTTGTCTGTCAGCACATGAAAAGTCTTCAAATTTTGTTTTCGAAATTGTATTCAAGCTGAGTGCCCTTTTTTCAAAAGATCGTAAAATTAAGAAAAATCGCAGAAAAACCTTAGGTTTGGTGGAGTAAAACTCAGGTATTAGTAAATACAACACCAAAACCAACTTTTTCCATGGCTAACTGCGTTTATTGACAACAAAACTACCAAAATGATTATCGAAATAAATTTTTTTCTGGAAATTTTTCTAGTTAAATTGTCAACTTTCTTTACATAATTGAATGTATAAAAATTTCTTCACAGATCTTCACGAGGCAGAAACGCGACCGGCAGGAAGATCAGCGGAATCGAACCGATGCCCGGCGAGGATAAAATTTTAATCACCTCAAACGACAGCAGGATCAGATTGTACGATTTGAGGGATTTAAATGTTTCCTGCAAATACAAGGGATACGTGAACATGAGCAGCCAAATTAAGGCAAGCTTCAGCCACGACGGCAAGTACATCGTCAGCGGATCGGAAAACCGCGACATTTACATCTGGAAGACCAATCACGATTACGCGAAATTCTCGTCGGTGAGGAGGGATAGGAACGATTTTTGGGAGGCGATCAAGGCGCACAGTGCAACGGTGACCTGCGCCATCTTCGCTCCCAATCCCGAGGGAATCATTAAGATGATGGAGGAGAAAACGAAGGAGGCTGGGGAGAGTTCTGCGAAAGTCACTGATCCTGTCGTGGAGCAACACACGAAGGGTTGCGGGGGGTACGTTTTAGTTTCAGCAGATTTCAATGGTTGTATCAAAGTGTTTATTAATAAGATGAAGCCGAAGCATAGCTCACTACCGGCGTCTGCTATGGCTTAAGTTTACTGCTAGGTGTATATTTATTTACTAAAGATTGTGATCAAATTTAGATATTAACAGATAATAAAAAGTTTTAATAAAGGTTGGGAATTTATTTTGGGATACGTTTAATATGTTCAGTTCATAGAATCTACGTTAGCAGGTAGTCCAGTTTTTACCTTTATGGACTTGAATGGCAGTTGGAAAATATATACATAAGCAATGGAAACTGCATAGGGTGCGTTCTATTTCTCTATTTTTTCCAAGTTCGAATAAAATTTATGAAAACAAAATTTATGTAAACATGTTTGAATTTGCCACGCCGCCAACCAACAAACTGTGGACCGGTTTCATGCTTCTTGGCACTTCTCAGCACAGCACAGTGTACAATGGCAAATCCAACTCAAAGTCTTTATAAAAGACACGAGGAATATTAAAGGGGATGAAGAGCATCAGCGCCCTCTGTATTTAGAGCACAAGCTAGATCCCTTTATGAGCAGAGTTGTTTCGAATCGGTAATTTTTCAGTACGCCGTAAGGTGGCTTGTAAGAAGTTACCTTGCTGATGCGTTGCCAAGTGCTCTGTCATTGGTTAATTTCAGTCGAATGGACCTATTTCTTGAGTGACGTCACGCGACGGCCATTTGGAGGCTCAAAATATATTTCTCCCTCTCCCGCCCATTAAAGAAAGGAATGTCGGTCTCTGTCGATCGCCTCCAATTGCGCGCGAATCATATTGTCATCCTTTTTTAACGCATTCAGATTGGAGCATAATGTGTACTCTTTCTCTCAAGAAATACCTGGATTGTCAAACAAATTTTCATGAAACAATACTACGTATTAATTTATTATTATTAGTTCTCAAAATCCTGAACTTATGAGGGGCCAAAATATATGAGAAAAACGTCCTTTTTATAATGTTTGTCGCACTGAATATAATGTTTAGTTGAAAATATAAGTTTTTGGCATTGACAAACGTTAATATGAAATGAGTTTTCGCGTTAATTACCAACATTTTATACAATTTGTGAAAAAAAAAATAAGTAACTTTATATCGCAGACAGAGTTTATATTATTTTCACCCTAGCAAGTGTTCAACACTCCAATAGAGGGCTGCCTCATCGACACTCGTCCGGACTGGCTAAATTTACGCTTTTGGTCAAGAGATGGCAGCCCTATGATTGTCATAACCAGGCAACACACCAAACTTCGCAGTGTTTGGTGTGTTGCCTAGTTATGACAAAAATTGGACCATGGGAATTTTCAAAAACATGAATCGACTGAGAATTTAATGCCAAATACTAATACGGACTCCTTTAAACGGTGGTGCGTGCGTTCTAGGTCACCTTGTACCTATATTCAGTGGGGACTTTGTAATAACTCGATAAATTTTGAGCCAAATTTTCATTTTAGGTACAAAAAGGCGATTTTTACAATTTATTTTGTTAGAGGAGGGCTTGGTTGAATATATTAGTATATTATTGACCAAGGTAGATAAGAACTATTTTAGCCCAAGCGGCTACAAGACGCGAGGGCTAAAATAAGTCTTCTCTACCGTGGTGAATATAGTACTTTTTTCACTTACTAGCACAAAAAAACGAATTCTCAGTTCACAGATAAGTCAATAATGGTACGTTTTAAGGCTAGTAGTGAGAAAACATGATTAGTCACACCGCACATTTTGGTAGTCACTGCATACGTCAAAATTACGTCAGCAAAATTACATGGATACACTTGTCGACGCGGGCGCCATCTATCTGGTAGTAGAATATAAAACAGGAGATTGTGGATAACTAGGTCTCTGCATTAATCCAAGACTCCAACCAAAATGATTGAATAATATAAAGTTTTGTGGAAATATAAAGTTAAAAGGGACAATAATATAAAATAAGAATATTTCAGAAAAAGTTGATTTGTTTTCTTAAGCCGTTTAGTAGATAAGTACTATAAATCTTGTCAGAAGTAGGTAACATATTTATCTCAAATTTTAACATAATCCTCCAAAATTCTATCAAATAACAAAAAATTATATATCTACATTTTGTCCGTGTTGGTAAAATTAGGTAAAAATTGTTAAACCACTTGCGATTTTTCAGTTCGCAATCGAAATAAAATGCAGAAAATCACACAAAATTTAAAATGTTCTTAATAATAATAATACAATGCCTTCTGTGCTAATACTAATAATACTTAATAATAATAATTTTTAGCCCCCGGGTTTGCACCTGATTTTCAGTATTTTCACAGTCCAAATCCGAACCAAACAATAATTTTATACCTTTTTTCATTTTCTTCTTTCGTTCCATCTAACACAAACATAAATACATGACACAAAACATTGATTTAAAACTCCTGAAACTTATACTCTCCGCTTAAACAGAAGGCTCAATAAATATGTATATTGCCAATGCCATAAATTACGTAACTTGGTAAAAATTAAAATTAAAAATCTGACTTAGGTATCCAGGTATAGTATTTCTCGATGACTTTTGCGGACGAGTGGGCGATACAAGGCGTATCTAGTTCAAACCACAATGTTCAAGGTGCGGCAAATCTGTTAGAAAAACTTGCTGCGTCCGTAAGTGAAGCGTGTATTATCTGGAGCCGCTCCGTTCTACTCATGAATTCTTAAAATACCTTTGCTAAGCATTTATTCAATCTTGTTTTATTCAAAAAGAGCCTCTCGGAATTTTTGCAATGTTACATCTCACTGGCAACTATTTTCATCCTCTGACCATATACAGCAGGTTCCTTGACAGATCGTGTGAGCTTATATATATGGTTATAGGATGAAAAATAGTTGCCAGTGAGATGTAATATTGCAGAAATCTGCAAGTAACGCCCCTGCTGAGTTCTGCACCTAACTATGGATTTATGTCATCACGTGACTGACATAAACTGACTTGGAATTACACCCTTAGTCAGCAATATAGGGGAAGGTGGGGCAAAGTGAAGTAGGGGGGCAAAGTGAAACTAGCAATTTTTTTTGGTCCAAGTATCGGTATCTGTCTTGTGATAGCTGAACTAAGTGCCCAATGAAGTTGTTAATTATCCTGTGTTTTGGTTTGAATCATACCTTATTTGAATGGCGACAGTTTAGAAATTCCTGTTTTTGGCTGTCTTGATGTAAAATTTCATGGTAAGTAAATAATGAATTAAATTGTAAATTAAACCAAATTATTACGTTTAACATTTATGTGGTGGTAGCTTAGTCCTCTAGCTTTCTCTTGTATGCATTGAAATTTCATTCATAACTCAACTTTTAATCAGCTGGTTGACATTTTTTCAAAGGTAGTTGTGGGGCAAAGTGAAATGCCATGCTGTGGGGCATAGTGAAGTGATTTCATTTTGCCCCTTTGCTTATTATTGTCTCCATGCTTTCCGTGATTAATGACAGTCTTTCTTATTTCTAACAGTTTCGGTAATGGTAGGAGGAATTATACGAATCAGGAAAATATTTTTGTCTTTCCCCAGTTCCCGATGAAAGTGTCATCGATAAGCAACAAATTGTAGACAATCCATTATTTATTTGCCAAAGACATGGGAGAGTACAATTTTTGTAAAAACCTAAGTAGTATTACCATTTTTTTGTTCTGTTTTTAAAGTTAAGTAAGATTTTTCTTTAATGCAACTTATTTTGCTTGCCCTTTCATTTTGCCCAGAGCAATATTTTACTTTACCCCACAAGTGGGGCAAAGTGAAAAAAATGCAGGTGGTTAAAACTTTAATTTTTTTGAAAGTGTTTATTTTCCGTTTTTGTTTTCATAAATATTTTTACCAAATAAATATGTTATTCTTTAGCACTAATACTTTTATTTCAAAAAATACTCATTAAACTTCTCATAGTGAGGCGTTCGGTCTTAAGTATACCACTTTGCCCCACCTTCCCCTACCTCTAATACATGCAGCGCTGTAGTCCGACGTACACAAATCCAAAGTTTTGACACTAGCGTATACTTATAAAAATTTCCAGAGATTCGCGAGTATACGAGCGTAGACCCAATAGACCATGAGAGTAAACATCGATATTCAGGTCAATATTCCTAGAAAAGTTTAAATTTGCTATATCCTGCTTAACAGAGGGTTGGGGAAAACCCCAGCTAATGACCCTGACCGGGCGCATGGCTCATTTATGCCTGGCTTCTAAACACACCCCAGGTTACCTGCTATCACTTGACTGCTAAAACGGGGTTGATCATTTATATTTTGTATGCAATCTAGTGCGAAAAGTGAAATGAGTAAAAATAGGTGCAATATACGCTTTTGAATTATTTTAACAAGTATTCTAACTCATCGGTTAAACGGGAATCTCCTGATGACGACGCCAGAGTAAATCTTTTAAGTTTTATTTTAGATTTCTAAGCTTTTTTCTTATAAAGGCGGTTTGACACGACGACGACATTCATTATACAAAATTCTTGATAAAACTGAGTAAATTGCGCAGTAAAGGGATCCTAATATTTTCAGAATATTGCTAAAATATTTTGAATATTTCTAAATAAAAAATTTCTGTTTTACGTTTATATTTTGAGTAAGTCTGTTCATTGTTCATCTCGATCCTCATATTATTGCATGTTACCAAGCGTATACTTGAATAAAATTTTTGTAAAATCGTCATGACGTTTCATTTACCAACGGTTTTAAAGGCAGCGAATGTGTATACACAAAAACTTTTTTAGGACTACAGCACTGAATACATGTACAACCTGCACAACTGGAAATATAGATCGTCGCAAGAAAAAAGTACGGAACCAAATATGTGGTAAGCGAAAAGTCCAAATGTCGATGAAATTCACCCTGCATTACCATTGTTGTCTTACTTTTCATCTTCGATGGTTTTATTAAAGTCGAAGTTTTAACCATCAATCAAAAGCACATCGCTGCTTGAATTTGCAATAAAAACCCTGACGAGTCAACTAAAAATTTATTTTTTACACAGGTTGAAAAGCGCAAAAACATCATGTTATGGGTTCGTAATCATGAATGTGTAAGTCTTTGGTGCGAGAATCTGCTTTTCGTGAATCCTTCAGGGGGGGGCCATTACGAGTATTTTTTCGATGATAAAGCGTCGAATATCCTTTGAAACGTCTGCGCTGACAAACCCGACCATAGACTGCTTGAGGAAGATTCTGTGTTCGACCTCCCGAAGAAGTCGTCGTAATAATCATAATCTGGAGTGATGACGTTGAATTTTGCATAGTAAACGGCCGCGAATGCTGAATAAATTAACAGCAGGGCTGTCAGAAGCTGAAATACGAAATTATAAATCAATTTGTAATACTTAATCGTTTTATTAATGAAAATTGCCGTTAATTGCTTAAACAAACTATTTCGATCACTTGTAGACGATTTTATTGTGGTTTAAACTTCAAAAATCTATAGAAACGTCAAAAATGTTGTCAATATAACAGTAACATGTTGGTTGGTACGAAAGCGTAGAGCTGCATTGATATTTGCCGACTTTTTTTATTTTGTAATTTACAGAAAAAAGTGTAAATTTACAGAAAAAAGTGTAAATTTACAGAAAAAAGTGTAAATTTACAGAAAAAAGTGTAAATTTACAGAAAAAACTATAAATTTACAGAAAAAGTGTGCATTTACAGAAAGAGTGTACAGAAAAAGTGTACATTTACCGAAAAAAGCGTAACAGAAAAAGTGTAAACTTACAGAAAAAGTGTACATTTACAGAAAAAAGAGTAAATTTACAGAAAAAGTGTAAATTTACAGGAAAAAATGTTTTACAGAAAAGTGTAAAACAGAAAAAAGTGTAAAACAGAATAAAGTGTAAATTTACAGAAAAAATGTACATTTACAGAAAAAGTGCAAATTTACAGAAAAAATGTAAATTTACAGATAAAATGTAAATTTACAGAAAAAGTGTAAATTTACAGGAAAAGTGTAAGTTTACAGGAAAAGTGTTAATTTACAGAAAGTGTAAGTTTACAGAAAAAGTGTAAAACACTGTTTTCTGTAAATTACAAAATAAAAAAATTCAGCAAATATCATGGCAGTTCTACGCTTTCGTAGCATAATGCACACACTACACCATGAATGTGGTTTAGTTTCGACACATTGCATATTCTTCAAATTGAAATTTAAAAAAAAATCCTCCAATTTAATGAAAATACTCGTGTGTTACCCGACAACTACAGGGTGGGCAATTTTTCCATGCGCACCATTACTATCTCGTAAACCATAATAGATGGAGAGTAGTTTAAATTGGAGAAAAGTTGCGCTATTTCTTGGTGATTACAATTCTGAAGAGAATACCCGATATTTTGATTCGTTCCTGAGTTATCACAAAAAATCAGAAAATTGCCAATTTAAAGAAAAATTAATAACTTCCTAACGTTTGATGTTATTTAAATGAAACTTAGAACTTTTACATTTTTGACAGCTGTTAATTGAATAGACAAAAAATTGGCTTTTCCGAAATGTAGTCAACATGAACTTTTTGGACACGTCTGAATTTGAAAATTTTTATGATTAATTTGTAAAATTAGCCTAAACTTAGATAAAAAACAGTTTGCAAAAAAGTACGCCAACTTCTTCAATCACTTATCACGTGAAAACAATTGAGAAGCTAATTTTTCTGCGTATCCGGGGGTGAATTCAATATGGCGCCCATAAGAAAAAGAAAAATTGGCTTATTCAAAATCTAGAAGGTTTAGAAAATTTCTGTCAATATAAAAGTTCCAAGTTTCATTTAAATAACATCAATCGTTAAATCGTTAAATTGGCAATTTTCAGATTTTTGTTATAACTTAGGAACAAATCAAAATATCGGAAAATTCTCTTCAGATTCTTAATCGCCAAGAAATAGCGCAACTTTTCTCTAATTTAACCGACCTCGGACTTTTACCGTTTAGAAGATCCCAATGGGCATCGAAAAACTACCCACCCTGTATACCCAAACTAAGAAAAAGTCCAGTTAAAAGTTAAAAAAACATATTTTTACTTCAAACGTCAAAAAATCCACTGCAATGACATTTTTGACATCGTTAAAGAGACATTTCTATGCCATTACATTACATTATTTTTACGCCGGCGGCGATGAAGTAAATTATTTTTAAAAATGCCACGTAGGTATATACGTGCAAGACATTGGTTCCTCTTACTTCTTTATTTATATCACGAAGGCCACTTTGAGAATGATCGACTTCTACTTCTTTGTTAAATTATTTTTACTACGGCGGCGGAAAAAAAATTTTTCAACCGCCGGAGTAATTAGTGACGTTCTTCCTTTCACACCACTTTGTGAATCTTCGGTAATCAAAAATATCCACTTTCAATGAATTTTCTGTGTTTGAAGAAAAATTGCATATGTTATTCACACAAAGTATCACTTTTACTCCTGATAACGTAATACTTATAAAATTTTCGCAGATTGTTATTAAAAGTACCTACGCCTTGGCAGGTTTCATAGCCTCGGCTTCGCATCGGCTATGAAATGCCTACCGCGGCAGTAAAATGTTTTTGCCTAGTTAAACAAGTACCTAATTATTAATTTTACGAAAGACGAATTTTAAAGAACACCTAATAACTACCCTCTAAAAATTGATAACTTGCCTGAAAAGCTGCCCAAAATTTAAACGAGCCTTCATTGATGATAAAATCGTAATATCCATTCCACGGGTCCTCTTTAACTGCTTTTTGTTCCTGCATGTCGTGATCGTGATCGTCATCGCTATCATCATCCATCATCATCATACCCCTGCCCTCCCGAGCCTCCGCCTCATCATAATCCTCCAATCCTTGTTCGTATCTACGTCAAAATTCACACAATCTTGCACGTCTTTTTAATACTACATTACCTCGACTTTGTGGACGTTTCCAGCGCTTTTTCCGTAGTTGCAATTGGATAGTCTTGTGTCGTACTTCTCGAGAAGGAACATCCAATGAAAATAAAGAAACTCAAAATGACACAAAAACAAAACTGCATTTTCACAGGTCACGAAAGTGTTATCAATTTTTTTGCGATTATTGTCCTTATCGGTGTAAATCTGGACGTGAACTATCATTATTCAGACAGTTGAAAAGTGTGGTAATATAATTTAACACATATACGGCTAACGGAATTAGGTAATAATTGTTATCACAAATAATGAAGGAATTCTGTTAGTTATATATACACAAATTAATAACTGGAGTACCGACTCGATAATTAAATTACGGTATTGTCAACCCACTAATAAAATATTCCTAAAACAATCGGTTTATGAATTAAAAAGCGAAACTAATTTGTGGTAGGTATTTGGAGCAGTTTATATTTTATTAATAAATACTTGCCCTTGTTAACGAGAGGTATCTTGTCCTATATTTTAAACACTTTACTTTCTTTATATTTATAACTGTTGTTTATAGCTACGGACGAATTATTGTAGTTATACCCTCCATTACTGTGTTAGATAGAGGTATCATTATCATTATCATTTGAAAAATTACCAATTAAATTATAAAAACAAACAATAGCAATAATTACTCTCTTTATTAATTTTTGTGGAAAATACATAGCAACATAACATATTTTTTTTCTTGCATCCTGATGGTGTGATCATTTTTCCTTGCCTCTGATGTTCTTCAATAGAAGTGATGCTCGAATCCAACTGGCAAATGATTTAAAAATTAAAGAACAAAAGATGAAATAAATACAGTCGGAACCCGTTCTATAAAACCTCTCAAATCTGACAAGCTCCGAATTTCCACTTGCGTAATATAAATTTTAGACTTCAAATTTGACTACGTCAAATAATGTGTCTCCCAAACATTTTGCCCTTAAAATTTTTCATAGAAAAAGAGTGAAATTTGAATTTTGAAATTTTGAATTACATAGCTGAGCGTCTGGAGGATTTATAGAACAGGTGCCAACTGTAGAATTTTTACTGGATACGTTGACAATGAACTTCTCCAACGGTAGACATTCTTCCACCCTCCCCTGGTTGGCTTTTTGCGAAAGCAATTATTTTGTGCTCGAATCTGCAGAAATACAATTACAAACCTTTATATGTATGCAGGTACAGGGTTTTCAACTAAACTTACGCTACGTCATCAGTGACGTAGAATGAATTTTCGTATACAAATAATACCACGAGTGACACCAAAATTTCCGGAAATTCTTTGACGTTTACGACTGATTTCCGCGGCAAAAAACGTCAAAAATTAATTTACGGAAATTTTAGGGATCACGAGTGGTATTCAGCGAGACAATTTCACTTTAAGTACAAAATTCTGACCGTAGGAACCTGACAGAAAAATTTCCGATATAATCTTCTCTTGATTGGCCAGCATCCGTCGTAAAAATTTAAATCCTCGTTCGTAATTGGGTGAAATTTTTTGAGTTGGCGATACTGGGTTTTGTTGCCATTGTAGTTAGTTGTCATCTGTGGTTGTCATTAATTAAAATTAAAATCTTTGATGAATTGCATGAAACGTTATTTTCTCATTAAAAGCTCTAAAAGCTGGATCCACACTATGTAACAAAACAGTTTATATAGCAAAGTTATAAATTTTCTTACCGAAGAAAAACCGAAATGACGGTTTTCCTGCAATTCCTGCAATAAGTTTTATACGAGAGAGGATATACTGGCGAGAAAATAACGATTTTTCCTTTCTTTCTACAAAAAATTCTGAATAACATTTATATAACGTGTTTTGTTACATAGTGTGGATCCAGCTGACTGATATCATAATAGAAGTTAAAGGTCCTTTAAAGTTAAAGACGACTTTTGATCAATCTGAAGCCACCTTTCTGGAATGCTGCTAAAGCAAGTATTTTAAAGGACACTTTAATTTTGATCTCGATTTTTATTATGAAATCAGCCCTTAACCTTTGTTCACATTCACTTAAATTCACATAAATTAAGAAATTATATGTTAATTTAAGTGGATGTGAACAAAGCTTTAGTTTTTAGAAAAGACAATTTTCTAAAACTTCAAAAATTACCCCAAGTCATTGCTGAGTGTTGACAAACGGAAAGTAGAAATTAGGATAGGAAATTTGATGACGTGCAACGGAAGTTTTGTTGAAACAACTATATAGAATATTATCCAAAGGGAGGGTTTGGAAAGCAAGCGCATGACATTATGTAATACCAATTACAGCGTCATTAATTAATATCTTTCCAAAGTTTCCCTTTAACTTATTTAACTTAATTAAAGTGATCCAAAAAAACATCTCTATCAGTTCAGTCGTGGGATCTGAAATTGAAACTATCTTTGAGATGCGTCAATAATTTAGTAAAAATGATTTTGGATCCAAAAGGTACCTTTACAAAAATGCATTTACCTGTGCTGAGCTTCAGATAATTATTGTTCTGTCCTCAAGTAATTTTTACCGGTGATGATCAAGATCGCCCTCGGGCCACTTTTGAGCATTTTCTGACTACAAATGAATCATTATTTTGCGATATTTAAGTAGGTACTTACTTTTGCACTGAACATTTATTTCACTCGCAATTAAAAATTTTAAAAATTGCATCATCCAATTTGCTTGAAGAATTGCCTGCGATTGAGGATTCACACTTGAAGACTAATACAAAGTTGCCTTCCAAACATTACACATTACGTGATAATTGTCTGAGTTGTTATTATTGTTACAGTTAAGTATTCCATTTTTTTAACCAAAGCCGAGTGTCCCATATACTTATTTTTTAACCGTTGTTGTGTCTATGTCAACAATTACACAACTTTGTCACCCATATACCTACTGACAAGTCCACTAATTCTCTGAGGGAAATTACTCAAAACAGTAATCACCTCATTTTTTCTCTTTAACAAACATTTGGTTACCTATTTAATTAGGAAATATTTAAGTATATTTAGTAGTTGTATTTAATTAGTCAACACAATAATTATTATTATGCTCTCGACAATCTATGCAGGGTACCTACAAACGGAGTATTCCAGACTCAAAATAGTTCTCAATTTTTAAAATATTTAAATGGGCCAGGTAGGGGAGACCGGTGGCAATTGTAACTCGGTGTTTTTCACTGCCACCTAATAACTGAAATGGAAAGTGCTTGCGTGGTAAAGTAGTATTTTGGATCTCTCCCAAGGGGTGGTAGTTTTGGGACGTCAGAGGGGGCTCAAGAAATTTTAGGTTGGAAATCCGTCAAATGTTTGTCAAAAAAGTTGAGGCATCATTTTTTTGTAAGGTCAAAAATGATAATTGAGTTCTTTTTGCAATCTTACCTTAATCAAATCACCAGCAAAACGTTCTCACATTATTCTGATGAAACGACTTCAAATTTCTCTTTATTTTTCTGAGAAATTTTAAGAGCAAAACGTTTGGCAGACACATTATTTGACATTTTCAGCTTGTCAGATTTGAGACGTCTTATAGAACAGATTCCGACTGTACTTGAATATTCATGGATTAAGGTTTATGAGGGCTGAATTCAATGTAATTTGCGATTTTGATTAAGAGGCTAATTTCAAGTTTGTTTATGTCATGACGTAAAGACACAAGTCTGATTATTGCATAACTGAGAAGATGTCGCTAGTAGTGCGGTTTTGCAGAGTTCTGCGTTATTATCTTGCTTAGCACTAATCAGACTTATGTCGTTATGTACGTCATACCATAAACCAACTGGAAATTAGCCCCTAAGAAGTTCTGGACCGATTTAAATGTTATCGCACATATCTTCTCAGTTCTTCCATTTATATCTATCTACGTGTGAAAGTTCTCTATTTCATAAACCAAATATATTAATTTATCAATAAAATCTTCCAAGGTATCTAACATTCTTAAGGATATGTCAATGAATCGTTAAAATATAAAAATAAATACATATTTACATCATCAGGTTCCTAACATTTAGTGGTTATACAAGTGATTGTGTTAATTCCCTAAAAATTTGGTCTAACAATCTATAAAAAGTGGATCCATTTCATCCCTCATCTTCACAGCAGACGTTGGCACTCCTCGCTGACGACCGTGTCCTCATCCTCATCGGAATCGCTGCAGACCTCGTCCTCATCCCCAGACCAATGCTCAAACTCCTCTTTGTGATGCTCTAGAGCCATCAGCGATGGGAAGAGACTATCACAGGCCGAGCACCCAAAATGCCGCTTTTTCTGCTGATGCGAGGCCAACTGCTTGTGCGAAGAGAAGGACCTGTCGCACACGTTGCAAGTCAACGACTCGTCTGCAAAAAAGGAAACCTCTGAATCCAGATATCGAGCCGAATTTCATTTCCGCAAATTAAAAAGGAAATTGAAATCGTCGTCGTCAACGTCTTACTTCGTTTGAACGAGTTATGGAGGAAATGTTAAGAAATGCGGTTTTTGCCTTTATTGTTGAAAACGTAAGGTTCATTTTTGCATCAAAAAGAATTCGATTCTCGCCTTTATTGACTATGTACATAAGGGTCATTTTTCAAAGAACGAGCAAGCGATTTTCGCCTTTATTAGCAATGAACGTAAGGTTCATTTTTGCATCAAACAGAATTCGATTCTCGCCTTTATTGACTATGTACATAAGGGTCATTTTTCAAAGAACGAGCAAGCGATTTTCGCCTTTATTAGCAATGAACGTAAGGTTCATTTTTGCATCAAAAAGAATTCGATTCTCGCCTTTATTGACTATGTACATAAGGGTCATTTTTGAAAGAGTTGGCAAGCGATTTTCGTTTGGAATCGTTTTTGTACTATAAAATCACGATTTGGGGCTAACCGTCAAAAACGCGATTTTGCACTATTCTGAGCTGAAAATGCCCCACAGAATAGTGCAAGACGCGTTTTGACGGTTAGCCTCAAGTAGTGATTTTAGTGCAAAAACGTGTTTTTGGCGGTTTAGTGCAAATCGTGATTTTCAGCTCAAAATAGTGCAAAAACGCGTTTTTCGCTAATTAGGGTCAAATCGTGATTTTCAGCTCAGAATAGTACAGAAACTCGATTTGAGCATAAACTGTCAAAAACGCGTTTTTGCACTATTTTGAGCTGAAAATCACAATTTGCACTAAACCGCCAAAAACGCGTTTTTGCACTATTCTGAGCTGAAAATCACGATTTGACCCTAATTAGCGAAAAACGCGTTTTTGCACTATTCTGAGCGTGCGCGAAAATCAGCTGCTAATAGATGGCATTGCTAAACCACAAAATGGCGGTCTCACCCCATTGGGGAGCCGGAAGTGAGAATTCTAGCGTGACGTGCCTGACAGTGTCAGCTGATGACATCAGTGACATCGATACGTGGATTTCTTAAAAGCCAAGTTTTCCTGGTTTTACAATGTTGCACCTTAAGTACACAAAACGTAAAATTCCACAGAATTATTCACGAAATTTCGAGACAGCGAGAGGATGTCTCCTAACAAAACTACTACCTAACCTCGCAACTGACAACTGACTGACGTAAGCCGAAATTATGATGACGGACGTTTAAAAGTATTTCCGTATCCTGTCTCTCAGTGTAGTTAAAGTATTGCCACCAGATGTCAGACACTTTGCTGATTTTCGCGAATTAGCGAAAAACGCATTTTTGCACTATTTTGAGCTGAAAATCACAATTTGCACTAAACAGCGAAATCCAGATATCGAGCCGAATTTCATTTCCGCCATAATGCCGGCAAATTAAAAAGGAAATTGGAATCGTCGTCGTCAACGTCTTACTTCGTTTACGGAGGAAATGCGGTTCGCGTGTTAATTACAATCGAATGGTTTCAGTTGAAAACCCAACAATGTAATAAATGGCAAACACGTTCGAAAACCGACGAATTCACATGAGTTGGCAAAGTGCGATTTTGTGTTGAATTGTGTGCGGGAGGGATTACTGTTTATTATTGTGGCTGAATGGAAGCTCCGGAAATTTCATTTGTTCAGGAACAATGAATTTTTTTAGAGAAAAATGGTATAGTCCGTTCATTTTCTATAGCAGAACTAACAACCCTAATTTGTAAGGGTCTGTACTTTTGACAATTTGATCGAAATTAAGCGGGGAACCAAAAATATTACATAACCCAAATCTTCTAGTGCTTATTTTTCTTGTTAGCAGCAGTGCCACAGATAAACATACCTGAGGCTTTTTCGTGAATATTTTTCTTTGCATTTTACTCAAAACTGCACATACACAAAGGCCATTTTGCAAAATTTTGGCATTTGTCATGTTTTCTGACTTATACTGCAGACTGTACCCAGAATGACAAAAGCGTCAGTTGGAAATGTCATTTGGGATCGTTTGTGGAAAAATAATGTAAAATTACGAGTTTTTGCTCTTTTCTTTGCAGATAATTATAGGTAATTTTTATTGTTTGATGGATTTTTTGCTAAATTCGCCGAATACAAGGGTCTCGGACTGTCACACGATTGGAGGGGTCCGATTAGAGAAGTTAAGGTTTACACCCTCCGAGTTGAATTTTGTTGGTTTTGCTTTGCTCAACGCTTCTTTGTCTTTTTTCATTATATCAACACTCAACAGTCTAACATTTGCTACATGGAATATGAATGGACCCCTCAACATCCAATGATAATAAATCTTCTTTTCGTAAGTGTGAAAACTTATCAGCTGAAATATTAACTTTTTAATAAAACAACAAAATCACCATATTTGACAGCAATGTAACCTGTCAGCAACTATTGCCAATTCCTTTCTGGCTGACGAGAATAACCTGGAATAGCTCATCTTGGTCGAACCATTCGACTCCAATGGCAATGTAAAAAACATCAATCGGGTGACAACCCGAGACAGCATTCGACGAATTTAGCAAAAAATCCATCAAGCAATAAAAATTATCTACTTATCTGTAAATAAAAGGGCAAAAACTCGTAGTTTTGCATTATCTTTCCTTTGATTTTTTCACAAATGAAAGCAATAATGACTTTTCCAACTGACAACTGGCACTTGCCTCTCTCAACCCTCTCTCAACCTTCTCTCAACCCTCTTTCAACCCTCTCTCAACCCTCTCCCAATCCTCTCTCAATCCTCTCTCAACCCTCTTTCAACCTTCTTTCAACCATGTCGCAACCCACTCTTAACCCTCTCTCAACCCTCTTTCAACCATCTCTCAACCCATTCTTAACCCTCTTTTAACCCCCTCTCAACCTTCTCTCAACCTTCTCTCAACCCTCTCTCAACCCCCTCCCAACCCACTCTCAACCCTTTCTGCAGTATAAGCTAGACTGCCTTTCAGTTGTTGAAACCACGGCATTCGTGGTGTTCCTTAGGAAATAATGAAAAATCTTTATTATTTAAATGATTTATCTCTCGGATATTATTAACTTTTTTCTGCAAAAAATGATGTTTCCATAAAGAGAAAATGATTCTCTAACGAAATAATCTTAACAAATGCAACAATATTGAAAAAAAAATTAGGCCTTCGTTTTTATTTAATATGCGTATGGGACCATTTCAGTTTCAACATATCCAAAAATTCAATTTCCAATGTCAATATCGTAAACGCTAGAGCGAACGATTTGTCCAACTAGACTCACCCTGTATTTTACAGTCTAAATAAGTTTCCTACATCTAAAATAGGTAGGTTATCACTTATCACGATTTTTTTTACTTAACTACAATAGGCCATAGGGCCTCTGTGTTTGGCTCTAAACTGGGCCGTCTCTTTACAAAAAAAATCTGCAGTGGTAATCAATTCGGAATTCGCAGTACCATTATAGTTGCAATATTTCCATAATTGGACACTATTAATTCGAGGGCTTAGAGCAACAACAGTGTAATTACAAAAATTTAAATTTCGAGTTTCTTGCTCACATATCGCACATAACTTAGGGTTAAATCAGCTGTTGCTCTAAGCAGTGGAATTTGGTAAAACGAATATTGGAACAGAACTGTGATAAACATAGGATTAAGGATAAAAACATTATTTGAGATAGAGATTTATCAGCCACTTACCCCCAGACCCTTTCTAAAACATCGAATCCAAATCAATTTCCTCTAAAATCAACCGTTAAATCCATCCAGTGAGCTCAGTGTTTGGCTCGAGGCAATTAAACGATAACTTCCGATTGATATAAATTAACTCCAATCACTTCCAAGCCCCAATCAATATTTATTACTTTAGCCTAGAAGGCGATAGCGACCGACCTGGTTCAAATAACGTTCCATCGTCTGCCATGCTAATTCCCAGAGTTTTCGCGCATCGTTTTGCATCCCTTTAAATATTTATAGGGCTTTCAGGCAAACGGATTTAACTCAAATTACCGGGATCAGCCGTTCCTCCAAGATTAAAAGGGTTAAAGCGGGCAAAGTTGGGTCCTCGGCTCGTGCCTCCACGTTACAAATGCCGTAAGGGAAGGGAGGGTACATTCGACCATTTTTTCTAAAATATACTATTGTTGATCACAAAATTACTTTTACGTCATTCTGATAAGTGCTATATTGCCAGCTAATCACGCCAAAAGTTACTCTAAAAACGTAGCCTTTTTTGATTTTATGAATTTTTCTATGTTGACATGTAAAATGGTTGAATCTACCCCTTAGCTGGGGTAGTTTCAACCCCGTAGAGGCGTACTTTCGACCTCCTCATTGACAGTATGCTTTAAACATCTTATTTTACAGGGTAAGTTTTGTTATTATTCTAGACTGAAATATTATAGGTATACAGGGTGAGTCTGAAAGACTCCACATCCTTTATACCACAGCATCTACTGTTCAAATGATGAAGCTTGGTGCAAATATTATTGGTCAATTGTGATTCCTCTTGATGTTATAAGCCGCCAAAGATCTTCATTTTTAAAATTTTGTCTTTAAATAATATCTTTCGAAAGGTGTATCGTAGGATTTTGAATTTTTGCACAGCATTGTTACAGACCAAGAAGCAACTGCTGATGGTAGGTACTTAAGACATTATCAAAAAAGCGGATCTCTCTTATACAGGGTGGCCCCGATGTTATTTGCCCTTGAACTTTTTCATGTTTGAAAATATTGCTATGCGGCCGTATTCCCCGTTCAATTCTAAAACTTTTTTGTCTCTTGAGATTTTTCGAAAAAACTAACCACTCACGAGAAAAATTGAAAAAACCGAAAACATGATGCAGGTAATCACCTTAAAACCAATGATGAGTCTACCTCATGAAAAAGTGAAATTACCATCAATGTTTTATCTTCAGTTGTGAGCAATGGTTCTGGGCACAGATGTAGGACAACACCTTCAATGCAAAAAAACAGTTGAAATGTGATGCGTGTCAACGTACCTACACTTTGATTTTTATTGAAATTGTAGGTTTATCACGATGATCACGTTTTCGGTTTTTTCAATTTTCCTCGTGAGTGGTTAGTTTTTTCGAAAAATTTCAAGAGACAAAAAAGTTTTAGAATTGAACGGGGAATACGGCCGCATAGGCAAATTAGCAATATTTTCAAAAATAAAAAAGTTCAAGGGCAAATAACATCGGGGCCACCCTGTATGACAGGGATCCGCTTTTTGGATAATGTCTTAAGTACCATCAGTAGTTGCATCTTGGTCTCTAACACTCACCCTGTACGTATTAAACAGAAAAGTTAAGAAATGAAAAAAAAAACTACTTTACAATGAGGTTTTCAACATTATAGATAAAATTAAATAGAGAGGTGATGTTCCTGGTGTCGTGGTTTTAGCTGGAGCTTGCAAAATTGCAGCAACAAGCAACATTATTGGTATATGTAGGTACACCTCCGAGACATTTCCAACATCGAGAAAATAAAAAGTAGAACTATTGCCTTTTCCTCTTGAAAATTTAGTGGTCGAATGTACCCTAGGTCGAATATACTCCGCGTGTATTCACAGCAAATAAAAATTTTCAGGGTCAAAAGTTGATCAAGTGTTGACACCTGATATTAGTAAGACATGAATCAACGAAAAAAATAATGTGTAACGATTGGTCAAAATTTCATCCCAAAATTGAAAATTTAACAAGAATTAAAACTGTAATAACGCGATTCCAATACTTTGCTTTGTACTAAAGAAACGTTTATGCTTTAAATGTCAGCCTACTATGTTTTATGAGACGCATACTGGTTTATTTAACTACCAACGAAAGAACAAAGTAAACCGTGTGGTTGAATGTGCCCCCCCTTCCCCTACTAGTAGGTGTACCTACCTAAATGTGAAAGTGAATGTTCCCTACAGCAAAAAATTATTATTATTGAATAATTAATTGCGAACAACAGACCACGTTTGATTGTTGACATTACTAACACTATTTATTTATTCATTTTAGTTCTTTGGGTTTTCCTGTTATTTTAATGATTATCAAATATAGGATAGTGTGTTCTAAATATAGTTTGTTGATTTTGATTGTTCGTTACAACTAATTTGGAGATTTGAAAATCAGTCGACGCGCCACGAAAGTAAAACTTTCGCGCCTAGCGTTGAGAAGCAAAAAAAAATCTCATTTTCAGTTAGTGAGGTAGGAAAAAAAGATGTTTACCATAATCTGAGTCGTCGGAGAAGTCATCCCTCTCGTCCAGTTCGATATCGGTGAAATTGGAATCCGAGTCGATGTTGGTCTCATTCTCCCTTTCCTTGTTGGGGTTGGCTACGTTATCGAGATTGGTCCTGTTCCTGGTTTCCTCGCCTGTCAATTTGTTGTAGTTCTTGCGGGTCAGCCGGGGCTCTGGAAGGATTTCTCAATTAAAAGCGAATCGTGTAAACATCGTTATGTGGAAAATATGAAACCGCCGCGTTTGGAATCGATCCGACGCAGTAGGTAAAGCTGTAACGAGCTAACTTCCATCATCGTCATTATTTTGCCTTCGTCGCAGGGTAGATTTTAATTACTAAGTTTGGTGGTAATGGGTCTCATCTGGTGGTGTCCGAACACAAACTAATTGAAGGGGTAAAAAGCAAACGGGTCTATGTGACATGACGAAAAATCACTTTTTTTGTTTTGCTGGAAACTTCTTCAACGAACTCAGCTTACTTCTTGCAAAAATGTTACTTAGACCCCTTCAATAAAGTATTATACCTACTGACTGAGACAACAAGTTTTACAAAAACGGGTGGGAAGGAAAGTACTAAAAAAGTCGTTAATTGTAAAACATGCATCATTTAATAAATATTTGTGTTAGAGTTGCAAAAATTTCAACTTTTAATCGAAAACAGATCGGCCACCCGACCTCCATACTTACGTCAACTCTCAAATCCAACCGATTGGATGTCGTCAATTTAAACGAAACACCTGCTGCAATTTCATTGGTCTTGACCGAGTTGATAGGTGACGTAAACTTCAGTAATTTGGGCTATAATGTATTTTTAGTGTTATTATAAAACTACAACCTACAATTGTCCCTGTGCGTTCACCCTCCGCAAGAGACAAGAGAGGCGCGGCAATAAATACCATCTGCAGTTTGCACGACCCTGCATTCCCTTGTTGGCTAAAGTAATCAAAAATAATCACAACCCTTAATTATTCATCAATCCAGTTCGTTCTATTTGGTTGTTCAATCGGCTCGAAAATAAAAGAAAATGTAGATAATGATAGATAGTACATTAAACAGCTTAAATAATTCATGTAAATTTTTAGATCTTGCGGAGACTTTGTTAATCATAAGCAGCACAACGTTTGTTTTAAATGGTTGTATTTTCATTGCTGCATTTCAGGGATGCAAAC
The DNA here is from genome assembly GCA_963924575.1 of Pycnomerus fuliginosus. Lineage (NCBI taxonomy): Eukaryota > Metazoa > Arthropoda > Insecta > Coleoptera > Zopheridae > Pycnomerus > Pycnomerus fuliginosus. The sequence goes on along the minus strand of OZ004624.1, from coordinate 15,059,344 downwards.
TATTTTACAAAAATTTTGGTTAGTCCGTAAAAAGTGCGAAAGCTAACGTCCATAGAATCTACATTATTAAATTCATCATTCATCCGAAGACTGTTTATATAGATACGTCTGAAAACGTACATGCAATGTCCCTCAGCGGACGTTCAGGAATCGTCGAAAGATGAACCATTACTGAGTATTCTGAATATTGCTTTACAGAAAGCAATTCAGGGGCAAACAGATGCAGTCTGTTTTTTACACAGCGGTGTAAACATATTATAAATTTTTTTGTTTATCCGTAAAGAGTTCGAGCGAAAACGTCCATTGAATGTACATTATCGGTTCATCCAAGGGTTGTTTATATAGGGACGTACATAAAACGTCCTAATTAGGTTTGTTCGCAAAAAGTTCATGAGCGAATATCCATCGTACATCCATTTTTGGTTCGGTCAGGAACCGTCCAGCTGAAAACGTACATAGAATGTCTGTTTGATGTTCGTTCGAAAATCGTCCGCAAATGTACGTCCATAACCCAGATAGCACAAGACATTCCCTGAATATTCAGAAAATGTCCATTTTGTATTCAGAATATACCGAATATTATATGTATTTGCCATTTAACATTTTTATGCGGGAAGAATAAGTTCATATCATCTTCAGGAATATTCTGAAATGCATTCGTATGTCAAATGAACATCTGAATATTCCTGGAGTTGCCTCGCCATATTTTCACCACATTAACATTTCGTATGGTTACATGTATTTAAATGCAATATTCATACGAAGTCACCTGAACATGCGGTGTACATACATGACACTCGTTACAATGAATATCCAAATGAAATGCAGAATATGCGACTCATATCCAGGTTGAAGTTTGTCGCCGATAGATGGAACAATTAGCTGCGCATAAAACCTCTCGATGGTATAAAGCTTACTGCAAGATCTAACCACACTATTATAACATCATTTTATGATTCAGATTGGTGCCTGGTGCTGAGGACTTGAAATGGTACGTGGTATCCACAGGCCTGAGGCCACGCTATTCATTTCCTTCTTCAAGTGGTGTCCGCCAATTATGCCGTGAATAGTTCTGTATGCTCAGAAAATATACATAAAATAGCTAACTGAACATTTTAGGAATGTCTATGGTATACACTATGTTTATCCTTGTATATTCATGTGAAAAATGGATATCCCATGAGTATTCTGTGTATTTTCATGCATGGAAATTATTTATCTAATATCCATATGTACTTCATAGGTATATCAATTTGACATTCTTATGAAACTCGGGTGGATGTATTTTGATGCTACAAGGTACCAAAGAAACGACATTTTGGTGATACACAGAATGTTCATGGGTCATTCACAATGTATAGTGTTGATATACGCATATTCATGAATGAATACCCATTGTTCATTCTCTGTATGTGTTTGTGTTATCTGGGAAATATTACGGTCTGGTACAGGACGAATATGGACGTTTGCTAGACGTCCATTCTCCGTCCTGTGTTACTTGGATACCGATATGTAAGTATATGGTATAGGGATTTTCTTATTACATATAGGCACTTACAATTTGTAATGAGTCATGATGACAAAGTTTTAAACGTGCCATCAGTGGACTTATTGCTTCGGAGGAGGTCTGTAAGCCGGAGTGGCAGTAAATTAAAGCCTTTGGGCTTTTCAGTAAATAAAACTCACAATTCCTGTCCAAAAAATTCACCTTTCCCATTATTTCATCGCAAACGAAACGAGAATCTGTTAATAATTCAGACACTCTGTTTGTGTTTTCAGGAAATTGAACGTATTACTCTTCTCTCGACCTAAATTTTTCTCTCGAGCACCTTTCTCCGCCATTGTGAAAGACACGCTCATGTGGAAATCCTTTTAATAACACTCATTATCGCAATTCTTTGATGAAAAAAAGTCTTTAAAGCTTGCCGCGGCCGAGCAAAGTCAATAAAACTCGTAATTGAAACGTTCGCTCTTGTCAAATTCCCACCTACGTATTCGTTTCATCCGCCTACGCGTTGTCTTTTATTATTAACTCAATTTTTTGCATTGCCATTGTAGAAATAGAAAGCGGGTGGTACTTAATAATACTTAATAAGTTTAGGTAGGTATAGAGGGTGGTGAATTTTTAAACATTGGCCATTATTGGGAACTCGGAAACCATAAAAGAAGGAGAGTAGGTAGCTTCGATTAAATATAAAGAATTCTCCTTTACCTTGATTCGTTACTGAATTATCATGAAAAAATTGAAAATTGCGACTTGAAAGAAAAATTCATATCTTTCTAACGATTGATAGTATCTATAATTAATTAAAACTTCGAGATTTTATATTTTTGACAGGTTTTGTTTCTGTTAGTTAAACGGGTCTCCAGTTCCGTTAAAATTACTGTCAGTGTCAAAAAGTAGAAACAATTGACAATAATTAATAACAATGACCCCTGTCAACCTCCATAATAGGCGCTTTTATCTGAGGTGCGTCAGTTAATCTCAGCAATTTGATTGGTTCATTTGAATATTGACCAATCAAATTGCTAAGATTAACTGAGGCTCCTCAGATAAATGTGTAAAAGGAAAGCGCCTCATGTTACCTACTTCTGATTGACGCTGACAGGCATTTTGATTTGAGGGAACTGAAAACCCGTGTACAAAACAAACGAGAATTTCTTTTTAGTAGATTATATCCGAAAAGTGTCTATTTCGGGATCCATTTGTGTACTGAAACTTACAATTTTCATCCTCCTTGCACTGAAAGTAAACGGAAATGACGTTTATGTCCTGAAAAACGCTTCCGGGATGCTTGCTTCTGTTGTTTTCATTGATTGATCGTTTTTTTATTAATCGACTGAGATATTTCATACTTTGACGTTCCAAAATTGCGATAAATCCATTTAATGAGACAGTAAATGAATTGATCGACTATATATAGTAAAAATGTTCGGTTTCATCAAAAATTTGTACAGCACATTTCATATTTCCGACATTTTCGCTACATTTGATCAGCCATGTACACACATTTCCATAGGGGTCAACCCCTCGGCTTCGCTTCAAATTTTTACAGTTTCAATTGACTACTCTCATTTGGCTCCGCCAAAGCTCGCAAGATTTCGGCTTCGCCTCAGTTTTTTATTGCTAAGGCGAAGCCGAAGTTTTGCAAGCTTTGGCGGAGCCAAAAGCGAGAAGTCAATTGAAATAGTAAAAATGTTCGGTTTCATCAAAAATTTGTACAGCACATTTCATATTTCCGACATTTTCGCTACATTTGATCAGCCATGTACACACATTTCCATAGGGGTCAACCCATCGGCTTCGCTTCAAATTTTTACAGTTTCAATTGACTACTCTCATTTGGCTCCGCCAAAGCTCGCAAGATTTCGGCTTCGCCTCAGTTTTTTATTGCTAAGGCGAAGCCGAAGTTTTGCAAGCTTTGGCGGAGCCAAAAGCGAGAAGTCAATTGAAATAGTAAAAATGTTCGGTTTCATCAAAAATTTGTACAGCACATTTCATATTTCCAACATTTTCGCTACATTTGATCAGCCATGTACACACATTTCCATAGGGGTCAACCCCTCGGCTTCGCTTCAAATTTTTACAGTTTCAATTGACTACTCTCATTTGGCTCCGCCAAAGCTCGCAAGATTTCGGCTTAGCCTCAGTTTCTTATTGCTAAGGCGAAGCCGAAGTTCTGCGAGCTTTGGCGGAGCCAAAAGCGAGAAGTCAATTGAAATAGTAAAAATGTTCGGTTTCATCAAAAATTTGTACAGCACATTTCATATTTCTAACATTTTCGCTACATTTCATCAGCCTAGTACACACATTTCCATAGTGATCAACCCCTCGGCTTCGCTTCAAATTTTTACAGTTTCAATTGACTACTCGCTTTTGGCTCCGCCAAAGCTCGCAAGATTTCGGCTTCGCCTCAGTTTTGCGAGCTTTGGCGGAGCCAAAAGCGAGAGGTCAATTGAAATAGTAAAAATGTTCGGTTTCATCAAAAATTTGTACAGCGCATTTCATGTTTTCAACATTTTCGCTACATTTCATCAGCCTAATACACACATTTCCATAGTGGTCAACCCCTCGGCTTCGCTTCAAATTTTTACAGTTTCAATTGACTACTCGCTTTTGGCTCCGCCAAAGCTCGCAAGATTTCGGCTTCGCCTCAGTTTTGCGAGCTTTGGCGGAGCCAAAAGCGAGAAGTCAATTGAAATAGTAAAAATGTTCGGTTTCATCAAAAATTTGTACAGCACATTTCATATTTCCAACATTTTCGCTACATTTGATCAGCCATGTACACACATTTCCATAGGGGTCAACCCCTCGGCTTCGCTTCAAATTTTTACAGTTTCAATTGACTACTCTCATTTGGCTCCGCCAAAGCTCGCAAGATTTCGGCTTCGCCTCAGTTTTTTATTGCTAAGGCGAAGCCGAAGTTTTGCGAGCTTTGGCGGAGCCAAAAGCGAGAAGTCAATTGAAATAGTAAAAATGTTCGGTTTCATCAAAAATTTGTACAGCACATTTCATATTTCTAACATTTTCGCTACATTTCATCAGCCTAGTACACACATTTCCATAGTGGTCAACCCCTCGGCTTCGCTTCAAATTTTTACAGTTTCAATTGACTAATCGCTTTTGGCTCCGCCAAAGCTCGCAAGATTTCGGCTTCGCCTCAGTTTTGCGAGCTTTGGCGGAGCCAAAAGCAAGAGGTCAATTGAAATAGTAAAAATGTTCGGTTTCATCAAAAATTTGTACAGCGCATTTCATGTTTTCAACATTTTCGCTACATTTCATCAGCCTAGTACACACATTTCCATAGTGGTCAACCCCTCGGCTTCGCTTCAAATTTTTACAGTTTCAATTGACTACTCGATTTTGGCTCCGCCAAAGCTCGCAAGATTTCGGCTTCGCCTCAGTTTTTTATTGCTAAGGCGAAGCCGAAGTTTTGCAAGCTTTGGCGGAGCCAAAAGCGAGAAGTCAATTGAAATAGTAAAAATGTTCGGTTTCATCAAAAATTTGTACAGCACATTTCATATTTCTAACATTTTCGCTACATTTCATCAGCCTAGTACACACATTTCCATAGTGGTCAACCCCTCGGCTTCGCTTCAAATTTTTACAGTTTCAATTGACTAGTCGCTTTTGGCTCCGCCAAAGCTCGCAAGATTTCGGCTTCGCCTCAGTTTTGCGAGCTTTGGCAGAGCCAAAAGCGAGAGGTCAATTGAAATAGTAAAAATGTTCGGTTTCATCAAAAATTTGTACAGCGCATTTCATGTTTTCAACATTTTCGCTACATTTCATCAGCCTAGTACACACATTTCCATAGTGGTCAACCCCTCGGCTTCGCTTCAAATTTTTACAGTTTCAATTGACTACTCGCTTTTGGCTCCGCCAAAGCTCGCAAGATTTCGGCTTCGCCTCAGTTTTGCGAGCTTTGGCGGAGCCAAAAGCAAGAGGTCAATTGAAATAGTAAAAATGTTCGGTTTCATCAAAAATTTGTACAGCGCATTTCATGTTTTCAACATTTTCGCTACATTTCATCAGCCTAGTACACACATTTCCATAGTGGTCAACCCCTCGGCTTCGCTTCAAATTTTTACAGTTTCAATTGACTACTCGATTTTGGCTCCGCCAAAGCTCGCAAGATTTCGGCTTCGCCTCAGTTTTTTATTGCTAAGGCGAAGCCGAAGTTTTGCGAGCTTTGGCGGAGCCAAAAGCGAGAAGTCAATTGAAATAGTGAAAATGTTCGGTTTCATCAAAAATTTGTACAGCACATTTCATATTTCTAACATTTTCGCTACATTTCATCAGCCTAGTACACACATTTCCATAGTGGTCAACCCCTCGGCTTCGCTTCAAATTTTTACAGTTTCAATTGACTACTCGCTTTTGGCTCCGCCAAAGCTCGCAAGATTTCGGCTTCGCCTCAGTTTTGCGAGCTTTGGCGGAGCCAAAAGCGAGAGGTCAATTGAAATAGTAAAAATGTTCGGTTTCATCAAAAATTTGTACAGCGCATTTCATGTTTTCAACATTTTCGCTACATTTCATCAGCCTAGTACACACATTTCCATAGTGGTCAACCCCTCGGCTTCGCTTCAAATTTTTACAGTTTCAATTGACTACTCGCTTTTGGCTCCGCCAAAGCTCGCAAGATTTCGGCTTCGCCTCAGTTTTGCGAGCTTTGGCGGAGCCAAAAGCGAGAGGTCAATTGAAATAGTAAAAATGTTCGGTTTCATCAAAAATTTGTACAGCACATTTCATGTTTTCAACATTTTCGCTACATTTCATCAGCCTAGTACACACATTTCCATAGTGGTCAACCCCTCGGCTTCGCTTAAAATTTTTACAGTTTCAATTGACTACTCGCTTTTGGCTCCGCCAAAGCTCGCAAGATTTCGGCTTCGCCTCAGTTTTGCGAGCTTTGGCGGAGCCAAAAGCGAGAAGTCAATTGAAATAGTAAAAATGTTCGGTTTCATCAAAAATTTGTACAGCACATTTCATATTTCCAACATTTTCGCTACATTTGATCAGCCATGTACACACATTTCCATAGGGGTCAACCCCTCGGCTTCGCTTCAAATTTTTACAGTTTCAATTGACTACTCTCATTTGGCTCCGCCAAAGCTCGCAAGATTTCGGCTTCGCCTCAGTTTTTTATTGCTAAGGCGAAGCCGAAGTTTTGCGAGCTTTGGCGGAGCCAAAAGCGAGAAGTCAATTGAAATAGTAAAAATGTTCGGTTTCATCAAAAATTTGTACAGCACATTTCATATTTCCAACATTTTCGCTACATTTGATCAGCCATGTACACACATTTCCATAGGGGTCAACCCCTCGGCTTCGCTTCAAATTTTTACAGTTTCAATTGACTACTCTCATTTGGCTCCGCCAAAGCTCGCAAGATTTCGGCTTCGCCTCAGTTTTTTATTGCTAAGGCGAAGCCGAAGTTTTGCGAGCTTTGGCGGAGCCAAAAGCGAGAAGTCAATTGAAATAGTGAAAATGTTCGGTTTCATCAAAAATTTGTACAGCACATTTCATATTTCTAACATTTTCGCTACATTTCATCAGCCTAGTACACACATTTCCATAGTGGTCAACCCCTCGGCTTCGCTTCAAATTCTTACAGTTTCAATTGACTACTCGCTTTTGGCTCCGCCAAAGCTCGCAAGATTTCGGCTTCGCCTCAGTTTTGCGAGCTTTGGCGGAGCCAAAAGCGAGAGGTCAATTGAAATAGTAAAAATGTTCGGTTTCATCAAAAATTTGTACAGCACATTTCATGTTTTCAACATTTTCGCTACATTTCATCAGCCTAGTACACACATTTCCATAGTGGTCAACCCCTCGGCTTCGCTTCAAATTTTTACAGTTTCAATTGACTACTCGCTTTTGGCTCCGCCAAAGCTCGCAAGATTTCGGCTTCGCCTCAGTTTTGCGAGCTTTGGCGGAGCCAAAAGCGAGAAGTCAATTGAAATAGTAAAAATGTTCGGTTTCATCAAAAATTTGTACAGCACATTTCATATTTCCAACATTTTCGCTACATTTGATCAGCCATGTACACACATTTCCATAGGGGTCAACCCCTCGGCTTCGCTTCAAATTTTTACAGTTTCAATTGACTACTCTCATTTGGCTCCGCCAAAGCTCGCAAGATTTCGGCTTCGCCTCAGTTTTTTATTGCTAAGGCGAAGCCGAAGTTTTGCGAGCTTTGGCGGAGCCAAAAGCGAGAAGTCAATTGAAATAGTGAAAATGTTCGGTTTCATCAAAAATTTGTACAGCACATTTCATATTTCTAACATTTTCGCTACATTTCATCAGCCTAGTACACACATTTCCATAGTGGTCAACCCCTCGGCTTCGCTTCAAATTTTTACAGTTTGAATTGACTACTCGCTTTTGGCTCCGCCAAAGCTCGCAAGATTTCGGCTTCGCCTCAGTTTTGCGAGCTTTGGCGGAGCCAAAAGCGAGAGGTCAATTGAAATAGTAAAAATGTTCGGTTTCATCAAAAATTTGTACAGCACATTTCATATTTTCAACATTTTCGCTACATTTCATCAGCCTAGTACACACATTTCCATAGTGGTCAACCCCTCGGCTTCGCTTCAAATTTTTACAGTTTCAATTGACTACTCTCATTTGGTTCCGCCAAAGCTCGCAAGATTTCGGCTTCGCCTCAGTTTTTTATTGCTAAGGCGAAGCCGAAGTTTTGCGAGCTTTGGCGGAGCCAAAAGCGAGAAGTCAATTGAAATAGTAAAAATGTTCGGTTTCATCAAAAATTTGTACAGCACATTTCATATTTCTAACATTTTCGCTACATTTCATCAGCCTAGTACACACATTTCCATAGTGGTTAACCCCTCGGCTTCGCTTCAAATTTTTACAGTTTCAATTGACTACTCGCTTTTGGCTCCGCCAAAGCTCGCAAGATTTCGGCTTCGCCTCAGTTTTGCGAGCTTTGGCGGAGCCAAAAGCGAGAGGTCAATTGAAATAGTAAAAATGTTCGGTTTCATCAAAAATTTGTACAGCACATTTCATGTTTTCAACATTTTCGCTACATTTCATCAGCCTAGTACACACATTTCCATAGTGGTCAACCCCTCGGCTTCGCTTCAAATTTTTACAGTTTCAATTGACTACTCGCTTTTGGCTCCGCCAAAGCTCGCAAGATTTCGGCTTCGCCTCAGTTTTGCGAGCTTTGGCGGAGCCAAAAGCGAGAAGTCAATTGAAATAGTAAAAATGTTCGGTTTCATCAAAAATTTGTACAGCACATTTCATATTTCCAACATTTTCGCTACATTTGATCAGCCATGTACACACATTTCCATAGGGGTCAACCCCTCGGCTTCGCTTCAAATTTTTACAGTTTCAATTGACTACTCTCATTTGGCTCCGCCAAAGCTCGCAAGATTTCGGCTTCGCCTCAGTTTTTTATTGCTAAGGCGAAGCCGAAGTTTTGCGAGCTTTGGCGGAGCCAAAAGCGAGAAGTCAATTGAAATAGTGAAAATGTTCGGTTTCATCAAAAATTTGTACAGCACATTTCATATTTCTAACATTTTCGCTACATTTCATCAGCCTAGTACACACATTTCCATAGTGGTCAACCCCTCGGCTTCGCTTCAAATTTTTACAGTTTCAATTGACTACTCGCTTTTGGCTCCGCCAAAGCTCGCAAGATTTCGGCTTCGCCTCAGTTTTGCGAGCTTTGGCGGAGCCAAAAGCGAGAGGTCAATTGAAATAGTAAAAACGTTCGGTTTCATCAAAAATTTGTACAGCACATTTCATATTTTCAACATTTTCGCTACATTTCATCAGCCTAGTACACACATTTCCATAGTGGTCAACCCCTCGGCTTCGCTTCAAATTTTTACAGTTTCAATTGACTACTCGCTTTTGGCTCCGCCAAAGCTCGCAAGATTTCGGCTTCGTCTCAGTTTTGCGAGCTTTGGCGGAGCCAAAAGCGAGAAGTCAATTGAAATAGTAAAAATGTTCGGTTTCATCAAAAATTTGTACAGCACATTTCATATTTTCAACATTTTCGCTACAATTCATCAGCCTAGTACACACATTTCCATAGTGGTCAACCCCTCGTCCCCGCTTCAAATTTTTACAGAAAACTGAAATATGCAAAGAGGGAGCTAAGACTAAAAAATGTGCACCTCGACCAAACCAGGACTTTGCCCTCGCCTGTTGCTCAACTCGCTTTGCTCGTCTCGCAAATTCCAGGTTCGTCCAGCAAAGTCGTCCTTTCGGACCTTGGTGCACAAATAACCATCCCAGCTAGTGTATAGGAAGAGAATTAATTAGGTACACCTACGTTATCAAGAGGACCTGCATTTAATTTTTGTAAATATTTAGTTTTTCTTTGCATTTGAACTCTGCACATGTTCATGTTGGCTGCTAATTCTATGGGTAGTTCGTGTGCAACTAATTAAATTTGAAAATTCAATTTCCCAAACTTTCCAGCGAGATTACCTACGTGAAAACAAACATTTTAACTAAACCCCCATTACGGTTTCGCAAATAATTAATTACAACTTCCCCACGCATTGTTAGCCTTCATCCTTGCCAGCGTTAGGATTTTCAATAGATTAAATTAAGATCAGGCAACCCCTAATATCATGACTGCCTTCAAAGTTTTATGACAAATTAGGAAACACTGGTGACGTTCACAACCGAAATCCACTTTAGCGAGCATGCAAAGCATCCTATAGGGCCAGGCAAATATTGCCGGAATTATTAAAGGGCTCGGAACACCCACTGAGGAGGACTGTTGGAGCGTAGGGGGTTCATTGTTTGATATTAAAGTTCGTGTAGTCAAACAACGATCGAGGAAAGGAAAGCGTTAAGTCGTTGCCTTAGCCTTAAAAATCGCCTCTAAACGATGTCTAGTAATTAAATCAGGACCGCGGTTGTTGCTTCAGACGGAGAATTGTTTGAATTTTAATATGAAAATGCGAAGGAAAAAATGGTCATTCATCACCAGCTGTCTCCGTGGGTGTTTGATTCAACGAAATTAAATTCCTATTCAAATAGACGTTATGAAAATGGAAGGGACTTTGCCCGGAATCCGATTTGTTCCAACAATTATTCATGCCTGTTGATGAAGTATTCGGAATCTTGCCGAAAAGACTACGGAAGATGTATGTCAGTGCGATGTGTATCCTTGTAGATGTTTATTCACAGCGAATGATTCATATATTGAGGTGTGGGCTTGATGTTTCATGATAAAAGAATCGGAGGGGGTGTCAATTTCAGGTGATTAAATTAATTAATATCTTCCAGCTGTATATGAATAGGTCAAGCGTTAAATTTCCTCCAAGTCAATTTTTTCTGTTTGGGGGTTGCAATTTTTTGCGCTCACTTAGAATCCTCCAGTAACAGATAGTCCAAGGTTTAAATTTACTCCGAGTCAATTATTTATGTTTGAGGGTTAAAGGGGGTGAGTCTCGGGATTGAAATTTGTTCCTTTCAATTAGTGTCCTACGGTAACAGGTGCTCCAAAGGATTAAATTTCCTCTATGCAAATTTTTCGGGTTTGGGATTTTTTGGGGGTACAATTTTTTGCATTCAATTAGTCTCCTGCCTTAATCAGTGGTCCAAGGGTTAAATTTCGTCTAGGTCATTTTTTTGTATTTTGAAGGGGGTGAGTTTTAGGAGCACAATTTTTTTGTAAAATTCACCTCTTCAGGTTGTAGGCGTTTCAATCAGGGTTAAATATCTGTCAAGTTTCTGGTTTTGCGGGTTGAAGGGGGTGAGTTTCAGTGGTGCAATTTTTTACGTTCAATTAGTTTCCTGCGGTAAGAGGTGGTGCAAAGGTTAAATTTTCTCCATGTCAATTTTTTGCGATCGGGGGATTCGGGTGTGCAATTTTAAGAAGTCAAAGGGGGTGAAAATTAACACTGGTTATGCCAATTACCCAAATTAAGCTTTTGGCTGGTTGAAATATTGGGAAAGGGGTTGAAAAGAGCGAAAAATATCCAAATAAGTTTAATTTGCTACCGAAGAAAAACGAATTTAGGAAAATGGGGTTCAAAAATTGTAAAGGGGGATGAAACGGATAATTTTCGTAGTTCCGTAGTTAAGCTGAATTACAGAAAATAACATATAGCTTTCGAAAGGTTGAAATATTGCGAAAGGGGTTGAACAAGTGAAAAAGATTAGCATGATCCAAACGAGTAAAATTTATTACCGAAGAAAAACAAAACTGCGCGATTTTGGCCAAATTAACGCTCGGGGGTTAAAAAATTGTAAAGGGGGACGAAAAGTCAAGGGAGTGAAAATTTTTTCCGCTTCGGAATCTACGATTTTTTCTGAGTTGGAAGCATGTATTATACTTGACCGGAAGTGCATTTACGGCCACCCTAGATTTTCAAAAACATCGAAGAAATCGGTGACAAAATGAGATTTTCGAAAAACGCAAAAACACGTCTACTTTAACTTTTTGATGCAAATTCATCTGCCTATTGACATTTTATTTTTATTCACGTTTGAGATTTTGACAGATTGTGAGGTAAGCGAAAATTTAATAAAAATAAGAGAAATCAATAAATGAAATTGTTCAGGTAAATTTGCATCAAAAAAACTAACTCGACGTGTTTTTGCGTTTTTCGAAAATCTCAATATTTCACCGATTTCTTCGATGTTTTTGAAAATCTAGGGTGGCCGTGACTGCACTTCCGGTCAAGTATAATACATGTTCCTTACTCAGAAAAAATCGTAAATTATGAATCCGTTGAGAAAAAGTTGTCATTCCGTTTGAAAAAACAAAACTAAGGTCATTTCCGGTTAAACCGGAAGTGGAAAAAATTCACTCAAAATACGCTCAAGTGTCCTCCTTCGTGCGGGATTAGTCAGCTTTTATTTCAATTCAATATCTTTATTACATCCAAAGATATTCAAGGTGGGAAGTTTTAAAAATAACACCCTGTATAATAGTGAAAAGCTTTTTTTTTAATTTCTAAATTGTCGATATAAATTACCACTTAAATTCTACCATAGCATCTAATGATTTGTCAACCTTTATTATGCGTTTCTACGTTTTATAAGGGTTGTAATACCATTACCCACGTAACACACATCCATCCTTTGTACGCTCTTTGGATGCCGTAAACCGGACCAACGATGGTCCGAAGGGCATCCATTGTTTACCCCGTAAAGGTCCGATTTGCGTCCCTCAATGGTCCGCAGTTCACTTTTTTGTACGCCCAATGTATACCCGTTATTCGGCATGAATTGGATCCTCGCGGATGCACTTCGGGCATTCATCGGACGCACGACTCGGGGACTCGCGGAGCGTTTTTAGATTATACATCGGACGTCCTAAGCAGGACATTTAAAGGATGGTTTTCGGACGTTTAATGGACGTTCTTCGGATGCTCAGTTTCGGCTGCATTTTGTACGCTTTTAGGATGATTTGATAGATCCGTCCGAAGTATACCCTTAGTTTATCCATTGAGTGTTCTTTGCACAACCAATTTACGTTACTAACTGGACAGTTTTCGGACGAATTAAATTTACTGGTTTAATTAAATAATATATATATTTATAACTACATACACTTAATTTATTAATTAGACTGTACATAATATAGAACACTCCAAATATCTAATTTTTCCTTCTTCTTTCTGGAGCTCTCCTCAACCATTTTGCTATTACGGCCTCGATTTCTCGGTCTCCTTCGTCCTTAAATTTACTGCACAGTCTCGTTGCCTCTGAAATTAAAAAAATATTGCTAAATAATATGTAAGTAGATAATTGTATATATTTTGTTTGCTTATGATTTTTTCCGCTTTATGATGTGCAGGTGGTAGAAACTAAATTTTCTGGATTATTCAATAAACAGTGCGAGTGTAAAGTATGGAATGCCTAATATTCATAAATTTTTTACCGTTCATTTCTGTCAAAATCCGTACGCAAAGTCGTTTTTTTTAATGCGGATTTGATGGCGTAGTCAATCATTTTCTTCTATTTCCGGAAATAGCCTTAAATTTGTGTTCTCAAATGAAATGATTGTTTTTTCTCATCGAATTCGAAATCTACAATTTTTTCTGAGTTGAAAACGCCCATTTCACCGGACGTGGAGTCACGGCCTCCAGATTTTCAATAACACCGAAGGAATTGGTTAAAAATCAAGATTTTTGAAAATCGCAAATACAATTGTCAGTCTTATTTTTTTGAGTCAAATTCAACTGCGCAATTACATTTCGTCTTATTCGTCTTTGCTCTTTTAATTTTTTTTTCACTTTGACAATCTGCCAAAATTGCGAAAAGCATTTTTTTAAAATGTGTAATCGCACAGTTAAATTTGTATCAAAAAAATTAGGTTGACGTGTATTAATTTTTATTTTTTACCGATTAATTTTTTCGATGTTTTTGAAAGTCAGTGGTGGTCATGAGTCCACTTCCGGTCAAGCATAATAGATGTTTTTAACTCAGAAAAATTTGTAGATTCCGAACCCGATGAGAAAAAGCTATATCATTCCAGTTAAAAACAATAAATTTAAAGCCATTCCCGGTTGACCCGGAAGTGGAAAAAATAAGTGACTATAAGGCATCCAATTCGCATTAAAAAAATAAAATAGACCCATCCAAGGAATTTTGGTAGAAATCAACCATAAAAGATTTATGAATAAATTTTATTCCATCATACTTTACACTCGCACTGTATTTAGAACTTTATTCTCGTTCTCCCGACCGAATTTTGAGGAATTTAATTTGTATTATCTTTAAGAATCTATTTTTGCAACTAGGTAACTAATAACTAAAAAATGTTCTTGGTTTGACACTTACCAACGATAAGTGCCGTAACGTGCAGGTCTGCGAAACAATACTTCGCGTTCATCCCTGTGCTGTTGTATAAGGCAGCTACACTATCTGACAATATTCGCGTCAAGAGCCTTCTAACAAATTCCATCAAGTCTTTCCCGCCGACAGTGGACAACTGGACGGCCTGTAATCAAAAAAGTTAACGAAAATGTTATGAAATAATAATCAGGGCTATTTACCGCAGAAGACATGTTTTCCTTTGAAGACAGATCGATACTTATTGAATTTTCTCAGTTCTAGTAGTATACACTGTCTGCAGGTATCCATCACCCCTCACGTGCACATATTTGGCATTTTGATTGGTTGAGATCAAGTGACGACTGCGCAGTGATCCCTCAGCTACACTTGCCTTAAAGGGATGAAGAAAATATCGATCGAGGTTTTTGGGAAAAGTACCGGTACCCACGCCATGCCACGCTATTCTATGATTTACGATTACAAAAGATGGCGGCGCTTTGGTACTGAGTGGTATTCATTCATTAATAATAACAATTTTTCAAACATTTACGTCTCGCAAACTCACTTTGTGCATGAAGCACAAAGTTAAAAGAATATGACATTTTTCAGTTTTTAGCTTTTTCCGCATATTTCCTATATTTCAAAAACCAAGCCAGATACCTTGAATTTCTTTTCAGATTCTAAATATACACGGAAAATGACAACTTTTTTGTAACTTGATAAAATTTTGTATCCTTTAACGTTTGCGCGATGTAAATTTTTCTAAAATGGAAGAAAATGCTCTGAGAAATAATTATAGCCATCGACTGGATGAAGTAGGTATAAATGATTCTAATTCCCGAATATCTGAATAATTTCCCACTTGTGATAATAAATATTAGATGAAACGCATAGTAATTTTTCTGTGAATCGGCGGCTGATAGATGCTTGAATAAACATGCCAAATTACGTCCATTTGCGGACGGTTCATTGTTAATACGGAATTAGATAAACTTTGTATGCTCGATTTCGGTCATCCGAAGACTATCCGTAATCAGGCATTCAATGGATGCACGTATTACGAAAAACTTTGTACCGTCCAAAATCTTCCGCCGATGGTTTATTCAAAGAACGCCCAATTACGTCCGTCTTGTGGACGGTTCATAATTAACCCGGACTTGGGATGTACTTTGTACGTCAGATTCTGTGCATCCGAAAAGTATCCGTAATCAGGCATCCATTGTGCATCCATTTCTTGTCGGTCCATAAATAGTCCGGAAATCGGCATCCAAATAGCATACAAACACGCCCGCAATCGGACTGTCCGAAGATTACCCACAGCGGTTCTTCCAATGGACGCCCTTTTTTCGTCCGCATCAGGACGGTTCAAAAAGTGCCCAGAAAAATGCGTTCAATGGGTACCCAATTTTAGTCCGGGACGGTTCGACAGTAAATCGGACTAACAATGGACCGACTCGGGCGTACATTGTACGTCCGTGTGTTACGTGGGTAAGGGTGGTTCCGCGAATAATAATATAAGATTTATTGCCTCATAATAGGTACAAATTAGCTAATAATAACACTAAAGAAAACAATATAAATATTATGCGGCAAAGGGAATGACGATTATGACCTTTTTTGTACCATCGATAGAAAGCTATCGAATGGTATTCATTTCAACCCTACATTATTCAGTAAAAATGTCGAGTCTTCAGCCCTAAATTCCATCCCCCTCGATTTATTTTTCCTAAAACTCAGTCCCCCTTTCTCGAAGATGTAATGTAAACACAACAATTCAATTGGCCCACCCGGAAATTTGATATACAGGGTGACAAAGCCGGGTACTGCAAAATGGCGAAAATTTAAACCACCCCCGATTCTGAAAGAAATTTTTCAAATTTTTTTTGCCTGGTTGAGAAGACGTCTCAGGTTCATATCTCCAAACATTTTTTTGAAATTTGTTCCATCTCCTCCAATTAGGGTGTAGGGCAAAAAAAACTGTCTTTTCTTCTTACACTAACTGAAAATGAGATTTTCGGGATTGAGAAGGGCTGTGAAAGTAAGGCTTCTCACGGCTAGCCGTGTAAAAATTATACTAACGGCTAGGCGTGTAAAATAGACAATATGGCGACGGCGATGGCGTATGACAGAAGACAGCACGCGCGATTTTGCCAAATTTAAATTGTAGTACTTGACGTCTAGATCTTCTTGATCTGTCACTTATTGGGTTCACTATGGAAACACTGGACAACTTCGGTGGAAAAATGCACTATCACTAGAAACACCCCACTACACCGAAACACTTGATTTACACTGCTGACGCGTTTCGAACACAATGTGCTCATTATCAAAGCCGAAGCTAAAACAACCTGCCTGTCTAGAAACTGAAATATTCATAGGCCCACCCGCGTAGCTCCGCCCCTCGCATGATATGGATAGACCAATCACAGGTCGAGAAATGGTCACGCAAGGGTGAACACGTATAAATATAACAAGTCCTACTTAAAGTAGCGTAATCTTCCACCACGGCCAGCGCACCTGCGGAGTCAATCCTAGGTGCGTCAAGTGCGGTAGCGACCACTTCACCAAGAACTGCGGGAAAACGGAGGTGGAGGCTCCGAAGTGTGCCAACTGTGGAGGCGCTCATCCCGCCAGTTACAGGGGGTGCCCCAGGTTCCCTCCCCCTTCGAAGAAGAAGGCTTCCAAGCCTTCGAAGCCCAACGGCACCTCATCAGGAGCTTCTGCCCCGAAGCAGGCCGCCGCCCCCAAACAGAGCTCCTCTTCAAAGCCTGTTTCCCCAAAACCAGCCCCCCGCACTAAACCTCGTGTGGAACCCGCTACCTGCGACTCCAGGGCCAGACTTCTCCTGGAAATCTGCCAAATGGTATCGTCTTCGGAGAGCACCAAACAAGCCGCCACCAACATTCTTCCGTTGTTGGTGAAACTCATGGAAACAATCCAAAAAGAATGTATCCACGGCCGAGTAGGATCAAATCCCTTCAGGCTGCGTTTTTTAACGCAAATGGTCTCGCTGTCCGGCGCGACGAACTGGAAGTGTTCATTCATGAACACGACCTGGAGATCGTGCTCGTCAACGAGACCCACCTCAGGGAAAACCACCGAGATCCGAAAATCCGTGGTTTCACTCTTCATCGCAGAGACCGACAGACTGGCCCAGGAGGGGGAACGGCCATCTATGTAAGTCATAAAATCAAACACTATGTTTCAGCTTTGCCAGAACTACACAGACTGGAAGCCGTAGGCATCGTCGTCGAAACAGTCCGAGGACCTCTAACCCTCTTCTCTTGCTACAACACACAAAAGATCCCCCTTGACGAACTGGCGGATCTCCTGAACAGTGGCAACTCCATCATCGCGGCAGGCGATTTCAATGACAAGCACACAGACTGGCACAGTCGAGTCAACAACGCAAACGGTCGCAACCTGCGAACTTTCGTTGATGACAACGACTATCAGGTCCTGGCTCCAGAGGAGCCCACTCACCACAAATACGTGTCAGGTCTGCCCGACACGCTGGACATCGCCATCGTCAAGAATGTCTCCCTCCAAATCGACCTCACTGCCATCAGCGATCTCTCCTCAGACCACAACCCCGTCCTGATGCACATCGGCGACGAGGCTAATGATCCCATAAATCCCACAGGGAAATTCACAAACTGGATTTCCTTCCGCAGAAACGTTGAGGAAAACTTCGGACCGATTCCAACTATTGATGATACTGCAGACCTTAACCGGGCTGTGGAATCATTCGAGTTGAAAATCTCCGAAGCCCTCAACGCTTCAACCAGAACCTTCCCCAGACCTCCCAACAAGCCCCCTCGTCTTCCCCCTCACATCCAAGCCCTGGTAAGAGAGAGAAGAGAGGCCAAAAAGACTGCCGACAGAACGGGAGCCCGGATCGACAAAACCAGGTTTCACAACCTGGTTCACCAAGTCAGGTACGCGCTGAAGGATCTCCGTAACGAGAACTTTCAGACCCACCTGGAGTCCCTGAACATCGAGGACAGTTCTGTGTGGAAACTGGCCAAGACTCTTCGAAACGACCGCAAGCCACTCCCGGCAATTCACGGCCCCAGAGGACTCGTCTTCCGGGAGGAGGAGAAAGCCGAGGTGTTCGCCGAATGTCTGGAACTGCAATGCAGGGTTCCGATACCGGAGGACGCAGATCTCGACCACTACGACCTAGTGGAAGACTTCGCCGAAGTTTTCTGCCAGGAAGCCCCGGAAGACGACGATCACATTCGCCACACCTCCCCGGAGGAAGTCTTTAAGGTAATATCCAGCCTCAAAACGAGGAAAGCCCCAGGCCCCGACCAGATTCCCAATCTTGCCCTCAAAAATCTTCCGAAAAAAGCCATCGTCGCTCTGACTGGGATTTTCAACGCCATGTTCCGCCTTCGCTATTTCCCACCCCGGTGGAAATGAGCCAACGTAATCTTCATCCCCAAACCCGGCAAAGACCGAAAGTTCCCTCAGAACCATAGGCCAATCTCACTGCTCTCTGGTGTCAGCAAACTTGCTGAACGCCTCATTCGCTCTCGTCTCACCGAGATTGTCTCCGATCTCGGTATCATTCCCCAGGAACAGTTCGGCTTTCAACCCAAACATTCCACGACCGATCAACTGATCAGAGTCACAGAGCTCTCCTCACGATGGCTTGACTGGGGTCACGTAGTAGGCGCTACCTTCTTTGATGTTTCAAAAGCTTTTGACACGGTCTGGCATGAGGGACTTATTTATAAGCTCGCTCATGCCGGAATCCCCGCGTCGATGGTCCAGATCATCAACTCCTTCTTGTCCGGTCGCTCCTTCAGAGCCAAAATTCAAAACTCCTTCTCAGAGGAGCACCCTCTCGAGGCAGGTGTCCCACAAGGCTCTGTACTCTCACCAACTCTCTTCGCTCTCTACGTGGCAGACATGCCACGCAGCCCAAACTCCACCTTGGCCGTCTACGCCGACGACACGTGCACCCTAGCACACTCCCGTAGCCCTCAGCTGCTTACCCAATACCTTCAGGAAGCAGCTGACAACCTGAGCGAATTCTTTCTTCGCTGGCGCATCGTCGTCAATCCCGAGAAAAGCTCCGCCCTATTCATCTCGCGCAGAAGAGAAGTGCCGCACGGCCATGTGACGATGGACGAGGAGGAGATTCAGTGGCACAACGAGGTCAAGTACCTCGGGGTCAAGCTGGATCGACGACTCAGCTTCATTCCTCACGTGGACTACTCAGTCGCCAAAGCCAAAATGGTAGTTGGCCACCTCTATCCAATGCTGTGTAGAAGCAGCGGCTTATCTTTCGAGAATAAGCTGAGGCTCTACAAGGCTGTGGTTAGACCAGCCATGACCTATGGCTCTGGCGCCTGGGGACACGTCTCTAACGCGCAACTCCAAAAACTCCAAGTCATCCAGAACCGTTGTCTGAGGTACGCCTTTAACGCTCCCTGGTACGTTCGAAACACCCAGCTCCATCAAGAAGCAAACCTCCCGACAATCAAAGACTTCCTCTTTGAAACAAACACACGAACCTTTGCTCGAGCAGAGGTTCATCCCAATCCGCTAGTGAGAGATGCGGTCGACTACGACCCAGCGAATTCCAGAATTCGTCGTCCCAGGACGGCTCTCATCCACCCACCTTGAACCACTAATGTTTAGTATGTTGCAGGTAGACCACAGCAAGATTTCGTCGTTAACTTTCTTTTTCAGCGAACTCTCCCACCTAATGCCTCTCCTTGCCCCTCAGGCAAAACGCTCCCCAGACCCTTCAGGTCTCCCCTCTAAGGAACTCCCCTCAGGAGTCCCTTTCTTAAATTACCTCAGGAGCTTTGTCCAGCCCGACACGTCAAAAAATAAACAATGATGATACACCGCACGTTGCAGGCTTGCCTTGACGATGCACATAGGTGATGAGCAGTAGGGGCCTTTGGCCTGGCTCTTTTCTGAGTTTTTTTTTTTTTTTTTAAAGTAGCGTAAACAGAGATGAATATGCGATCGGGCCTGTATCAGCGTTCATAAGCCTATCTCTAGACTTATGAATTACGATACTCTCCCAAGCGTCGAGCATCTGCATCTTGTTAACGCTACAAACTAACTTAATATTATCACTTATTCTATGGTCATTGTGTAAAGCATGTAGGGCAACACTGGATTTCTCAGTTCTGCCATATTTAAGGTGGGCTAAGTGCTCCTTAAATCTGGTGCTGAGAGACCTTCGTGTTTGACCTACATACTTTAGATCACAATTTTGACAATTGATTTCGTATATGCCAGATTTTTCGCTATTCCCTACTTTATCTTTCGGGTTGCCTAAAAGGTCAGTTTGTTTTCAGATCTGAAAACTGTCCTTAAATTTTGTTGGGCAAAAAACCTTGTCAAACCTCTTGTCAACTGAGGTTCAAAAGGTAGTGCGACAAATTTTAAGTCCTGTTTTTGTTCTTCGGAGCGAAAAGTCGTGGCGTTTAACACTTGTTGCTTGAATTTTAACTTCAACCGTTATCATAAGGTTAGTTGTAAAATTAGGTTAATAGGCGCTGATATTCATTTCCTAAAATCCTGCAAAAAACGGAGAGTTTTTCCAAATTTCATCACCGTGAAAATTCCCAGTAACTGCAAGGTCTCCGAAAAAGTTTCTCGGTTTGCTAAAGAGAAATGGCTGGATGTGGAAATTGATAGACAGTACGCAAAACGAAGTATGCTTGAACTACAAGCATACGAGTTGTTTAAGAAACTTACTTATAAGTTAGATGAACTAGATTTTGTAAAATGGTGTGAATTCCAGAGAAAAATGTTTGTTTCCATTAACGCCAAATTTCAGAAAAAAGTAGATGTACTTAACAAAAAACTAGATAAACTCTGTCCAAGAGTGAAGAAACAACAATCTCTAGAATCCATAAACATTGTCGAAAACCAATCGAGCGAATCGTTTACTAGTAAAGAGTTGAGTCTGTTAAACAAAGGACTTAACTTTGCACTGCCATCTTCTGGAAATTCTTTGACGAACGTAGTTGCAAGTGTTGAATCTTCCATTCGACACTTGAGCGAACCGTCTAAGAATTTCATAAGAGAGGCATGCAAACAACAAATTTCGAAAAACATCAGAAACAATAAGTTTCACAAAATTAATCAAGCAGAAAAGGAAACTATTAAACAATTACGCTCGAAAGATTGTTTTTATGTAAAGGCAGACAAAGGTAATAAGGTTGTCATTTTGGACAAAAAGGATTATTTTGAAAGAGTCGATGACTTAATTAGCAATGGTCCTTACGTCAAAATGGGAAAGAATCCCCTCAATAAAATGGTGTCTGATGTGAAAAAAACATTAGATAAATGCGGCAACCTTATTACCAAGGACGTTAGGAGAAGGTTACACGTATCCAATCCAACTGTCCCAAAATTGTATTGCTTACCAAAAATCCACAAACCTGGGAAAAGTGTAAGACCAATCGTTTCAGCAATAGGTTCACCAACTTATTTGCTGTCAAAATGGTTGGTCAAAGAATTTAGTAATTTATCTGTTAAACAACCCAGTTTCTCGGTCAAGAACTCGTTGGAGTTTATCAACAAAATTAAACATGTAGAGTTAAAAACAGATGAAATACTGGTTTCTTTCGATGTTAGTTCTCTTTTTCCGAGTGTTCCTGTCCCACAAACACTCGACTACTTAAGGAACTTACTTGAGTCTAACGATCTCTCGCGAGAGGTCGTTGACGAGTATATTCGACTTTCAGAACTCTGCATGAGGCAAAACTGTTTTCAGATCAATGGTTGCTTTTTTGAGCAAAAGGATGGTACTGCCATGGGGAACCCCCTTTCCCCATTCTTGGTAGAATTATTCATGAGCGTCCTCGAGACGGAGTTGCAAGCCGAGTGTGGCCAGTATTTTCCGAGGGTTTGGTTTAGATATGTGGATGACATTTTTGCTGTTTTCGATCCTAGTCAGTCCAGTTTAGAGCACTTCATTTCAAAATTAAACTCAATTTTTCCGAGTATTAAATTCACTCACGAAGTTGAAGAAGAGAAAAAACTCCCTTTTCTAGACACTCTAGTGATTAGAAATAATAATAAGTTAGAATTTGACGTTTATAAGAAAGAATCCGGCACATACCGCTATATCTCGGCAGACTCCCATCATTGTGCACAACACAAGATGGCAAGTTTCCATTTTTTGGCACACCGTCTTCTGAATTTTCCTTTAAATAAGGAAAGATATCAGAAAGAACTCAAAACAATCAAAGATATAGCGAGATGTAACGGGTTTGAACCTATCATAATAGACAACATCATTAGGAAGTTAAAATTCAAACAACAAGTGTTAAACGCCACGACTTTTCGCTCCGAAGAACAAAAACAGGACGTAAAATTTGTCGCACTACCTTTTGAACCTCAGTTGACAAGAGGTTTGACAAGGTTTTTTGCCCAACAAAATTTAAGGACAGTTTTCAGATCTGAAAACAAACTGAAAAACCTTTTAGGCAACCCGAAAGATAAAGTAGGGAATAGCGAAAAATCTGGCATATACGAAATCAATTGTCAAAATTGTGATCTAAAGTATGTAGGTCAAACACGAAGGTCTCTCAGTACCAGATTTAAGGAGCACTTAGCCCATCTTAAATATGGCAGAACTGAGAAATCCAGTGTTGCCCTACATGCTTTACACAATGACCATAGAATAAGTGATAATATTAAGTTAGTTTGTAGCGTTAACAAGATGCAGATGCTCGACGCTTGGGAGAGTATCGTAATTCATAAGTCTAGAGATAGGCTTATGAACGCTGATACAGGCCCGATCGCATATTCATCTCTGTTTACGCTACTTTAAGTAGGACTTGTTATATTTATACGTGTTCACCCTTGCGTGACCATTTCTCGACCTGTGATTGGTCTATCCATATCATGCGAGGGGCGGAGCTACGCGGGTGGGCCTATAAATATTTCAGTTTCTAGACAGGCAGGTTGTTTTAGCTTCGGCTTTGATAATGAGCACATTGTGTTCGAAACGCGTCAGCAGTGTAAATCAAGTGTTTCGGTGTAGTGGGGTGTTTCTAGTGATAGTTCTTATTGGGTTCTCAAATGGGGTTGGTAGTCCTCCTAATCAGTTGTGTCAGGTTCCTAGCGATTTATTTTAAATGAGTGAATGTTGGCACTGTTGATGTACCTAATTATTACGTTGCCAACCTAAAGTAACCGAAAACTTTTTAATTTACAGCACTGCAATCCTGAAAATTGGTTTATGAGTGTTCCCTACTTACATACTTACCTACTGATATTTGAAAATAGGTACCTTTAACATTATTCGGATTGACATACCTAAAAATAGCGCTTCGGTTTGACTTTAGCTCCGAGAGCACCTTTTACCTATTTTAATTTAATGTTCAAATTACCCCTCCTTAGGCAGGACAAGGATGTAAATATCTTGCCAGAAATTTTAAGTTTTGACCTACAAAAAAGTAAAGCACGTAAAGTGCACATGCTAATGCTCTACTTGTAGTCCTGAATGAGATGTTGAAGGAAAAAACGTAAATAGGACTCAATGTGATTATAGCCAACACAGTTCTGCCAGTTGGATCAACCTTGAATTATTTCTTAGTGAATTTGAAAACAAGACTAGAATAGTTGCCAATACTTTTTTAAGCAACTTTAGCAACACAATTGACAGCCTAAAACTTTTCCTCAATTTAAGCAAGTTTGGTTTGGGTAATACTCTTACAAGAACACCAATATTCCTTTTATTGAGAGGAATTCTTCCCATGTCTTTAGCTCATTTTCGTTAACAATGTGAAGGAAAACTAATGGAGGCATATGTTGCAAAATGCTGTGTGGAATTTCGATCCTCCTGAAGAATGTAATTTTCACTTTCTGAAAAAAATACACGAGTAGATCCCTGGGAACAGTAGCAACACCTGAGCCTGTGATTTATTTTTACATTCGCACCTAAATCCATTCGGGAGCCGAAATATGTGACGTTCTTTTTGTTTCAGGAATTTTGATGGTGGCGGTAGCATAATTTAACACTTTTCTATCCTGCAATACGCCGATGAGTTTCGTAAAAGTTTGTCGATTTGGTTTGAACATAAATATAACCAATAGTGTAAACTTAAATCGAGAGTGAAAGGAGTGAAGCATGTTGCAAAAACGATAAATAATGCCAAGAATTCTGACTGCAGTAATTTTTGGTCTTTTGCGTCAGAGGGTTACCGCAGTTCTGTTCCAACCCATTCCGCATTGTTGCGGATCTACGTACATGCATATCGCCTCGGCAATCTCGACAATCAATAATCCCGGTAAAATATGAACAGATAAAGAAGATGTGACGGCAAATTCAATTCCAATTTCACACACACGCTCAGGAACAAGCCGAGGTGACGGCAATCAATAATTCAAGAAAATGTAACCAACAGTTAACCGTCGCTATTTAACCGACGATTGATTTTGTGTCATTTTACCTAATGGCCTCTCGCGGATCCGCACGCCTTTCAAAACCCTCACATCCGTCTTGATCGGATCTGACACTACCCGAATGCTAAATCAAACGTCGACCCATTAAAGATTAATAACGTGCATAACACCTTTGTTTCGAAATTCATGAGACGGAATATTTTAACTGCAGGTTTTCATTAATAAAACATGACCACCCGAGATAAAAACAGCCGTGAATAATTGCACGTGGGACGCAAAGTCAACTGTTTAATCAAACTTCGATTCAACTGGAAACTTGTGTCTCGGTGAATAATGGCTTTAATACGAACGGTTTTGCTGCAAAAATGTTTTAATGGAACATTCCTTTTGATGGAGGGCCGATATGGATTTTACAAACGTCGCTGCTTGCCGCACTTCAGTGGAGAAAATTAAAAGAAGCTCGGAAATACATCGCTGCTTTCTCGGAAAACGCATTTTATGAAGTCTGAAGTTTCTAATATTGGAAAGATTGTTTTTTTCTGAGGAAAATGTTTAAAGAACGGAGATTGAATCGTTTAAGTCGGGATAGGTCGTTTAAAATTGCTTTAAGTTGCTAGCACAGATATTCTATTGAATTATTTACGTTGGCAAGCTTGAGCTTAAATCAGTTTCTTTTGATATCATTTGGCTCTACTAGATTGGCAATTCTTCAAGGTAAATTGATCGGATCTGACACTAAGGCGAAATCAAACGCTGCGAAGAACCCATTATATAGATTAACAAATAGTTATTTACGTTGGCAAGCTTGAGCTGAATCAGTTTTCTGTATGTTTAGGGTCATTTGACTCTACATAAATTGACAATACTGCAACGTAGATTGAATGGTCGGATCTGACACTACCCGATTGTAAATCCAGTGCCGACACATTCAAAATTAATGTTTACGTTGGCAAATCTGGGTTTGAATCAGTTTACTGCAGGCTCGATGTCATTTGGCTCTAGGTATTATAATAGCTCTTGTATGTTGGCACTCCTGTGTCAACTACAGAAATCACGTTTAATTTCATGTTCGTAGTGTTGACAACAAGAAGGTAAAAAGTAAGTAATTAATATCGTATATTATGTAGTAACCCGATCTATAAAATCTTTCAAATGTGACAAGAGCCTAATTTTCCCCTGCGGAATATAAAGGCTGGCCCATAAAAAACCGGACAGTTTTCTTTTTTGTATATCTTCGTTAGTTTTTGTGCGATATTTTTTAGCTTTATACTCGACGTAGGTGAAGGTTGAGGTCGTCGATACTAGGGCTGTGCGATATCGGAATTTGAATATCGAATATCGATATTTAAAATTTAATCGATATACCGATATATCGATAAACCGATATATCGATATATCGATATACCGATATATCGATATATCGATATACCGATTTATCGATATATCGATATATCGATATACCGATACACCGATTTATCGATATATCGATATACCGATAACTAAATATACCGATTTATCGATATATCGCCTTATCGGTACTTATACAATTGTATCGACATCGTTACTGTAGTATTATATCTGTAATCGAGTAACATCTTAGTTTTAAGAGCTAGATAGGTATGAATAGGTAATAGTCCTTTTTCTGTAGTTTCTTGATGTTAGTTAGTTAATAATATTGAAATCAATTATTGATTGAATCGATTGGATTGGAGCGCTCAAACATTATTGTTTACGTTGTGCCCTGGAAAATAACGTAGGATTCGAAATAAACGATATTAGGACCCAAGGGTGCTTTGAAAAACATCAGTTGCGATGTCCAATTTTCTACAAGTCGTTTAAATAAGTATAGTAATTCCTACCATCACTTGTTTAAATTGTGTATATACTAATTGTTTATACACTGCACGAAAATATTGATATCTCCAACGCAAAGATTCCTCAATTTTGTCAATTCATTTCAATGTTAGCCAGTTGTCAACAAATGACTGAATCAGGCCGAATACCTACTCCTACATTTAAAAGAAGTCAGAACTTCAGAAGTGTCATTATAGGTATCGATATAAGGGACACCGGTTATCGATATACCGGTATATCGATATACCGATATATCAATATACCGATATATCGATATATTATCGATAACTTATCGATAACACACTTTTATCGATATATCGATATATCGATAATCGATATATCCATATATCAATTGAAAGTCGCAGGCCTAGTCGATACCACTCATTGGATTTGAATTCGCACCATCAGGGTCGTTCCTAAGGACTTTTATTTAACACCATTATTTAGGCCAATGGGGTTTCGTTCCTCTTTGACACATGACAGTGGCGTTTAGACAGGATTGAAAGTCGTTCTTTCCTCTTTCCAAAATGTCCTTCAAAATGTAATCCATAACTTTTTGTGAATTTTCTTCCAAAGCTCTAAATCGCATAATTTGCAAGAAAAAATTGCTACCGAGTTTTCATCGTACCTGTACTTTTTATTGCAAATTATGCGATTTAGAACTTTGGAAGAAAATTCACAAAAAATTTAGGGAAGGATTAATTTTTATTTTGAAGGACATTTTGGAAAGAGGAAAGAACGACCTTCAATCCTGTCTAAATACCACTCTCACATGACATTTGCTTTAAAAAAATAAAGTTGACGTGTACTTGCGGCTTTGAAAAATCTTGCTTTTTGACCAATTTCTTCGATGTTTTTGAAAATCTGGGGTTACCGCGACTTGACTTCCGGTCAAGTATGATACAGGTTTTTGACTTTAAAAAATTCGTAGATTCCGAATCCGTTGAGAAAAAAGTATGATTCCATTAAAAAAAAGATTTTTAGGGTCACTTCCGGTGTATTTAATTGTTCCTGGATACCAAGTTTCAAAGTAAAATCTTAAGAAATAACGTCTGTCGTAATTTCCTAGATAGTTCGAAAGCCTGATTTCTTGGCTTCAATTTAAGGTCAGGTTCATCCAAATCGGATAAGAAATGCACGAGTTATTACCAGAAATATTTCGTTCGGTTTTTTTAGGACACGCGTTACATTGCTTAACGTTGTTATTTCTTAGGGCAGGGAAGTGATGTAAAAGTGTAACATTACAAGAGTGTAATTAAGTACGTTTGTAACGTAATATTTCCGTAATATTATAAAATCTAAATTACGTTATACGTTACAAAAAAATCTAACCTCACTATTTTTTTGACGATAAATGTTATATGACAATAATTAGTGGGTGCTTCATTTGCGCACATACTTATTTATTTACTACCTACTTTATGTGCCACTACTTGGCAAGTTATTAAAAAAAACCGTTTCAGTGCCAACTTATCGGAAACAAACTTTCGTATCTCGCGATTAGTGCCCTATTTGATCCCAATGGTGCCCATGTCAGAGATTTGTTTGTATGTATTCTTATATAACCATATTGCTTATTTTGAAAAAAAATACTGGGGGCCTAGCGCACCCGATAACCGCCAAAAATTTTACTTCCCAAAAAATTGTGACGGCAAACATTAGTGCCTCATTTGTACTAATTTGTGCTTGATTTGAAACGCTAGTGCCTTAAACTGTTTTCAACGGGAAAGAAAATAAATTTCGGTACCTACCTAAGACCCAAAAATTATCCTTTCTCATTTTTTCTTTGCCAAGCTTTAGAAGCTTAATATCACATTTGTACAGATTTGTGCTTGTGTCAAGTCTGAACACAAAGCTATTCAAATTATTTTTGAAGGGGGAGGTTAACAAAAACTATTAACTCTTGCAATAAATGGGTACTGATGAGGATCCCCGATCGTCAGCAATAAATGTAACACTATTAAATAATTTAGATGGCTAAAGGGGGTAAAGGGGAATCCTTATCCGAAAATTACACATAGATTACAATTTTTCAAATGTTACATTGAAATATATCACTGTAACGTAACAAGAAATATATTACATGTAATTTTTCAACCCTATTCACGAGATTACATTAAGTATTGAACCAATCCAAAGCAGCATTTAGTATACCGTCAGTAACCAATCAAATCCTGATTACAGTGATAATACTACAACGTCAATTTGACACTATTTACTCAATACTCTGCAAACTACGATTA
This sequence comes from Pycnomerus fuliginosus, assembly GCA_963924575.1. NCBI lineage: Eukaryota > Metazoa > Arthropoda > Insecta > Coleoptera > Zopheridae > Pycnomerus > Pycnomerus fuliginosus. The sequence continues at coordinate 15,030,589 of OZ004624.1, read as the reverse complement.
GTAGTCTCTTGGTTGCCTTGTTGAGTCCTCATGGATGCACTTTGTCAAATGGTAAAATTTTTTTGGCTTAAAAAAATTACCATTTTGACTCGTAGTTGACAACATTCGGACGTCAAAACCCGCGGCAACCAAGAGACTACTCGTCGTATTAGCATTGATAATTGCGCTTCGTTGATTGCGTTACTAATCAAGATAACTAGATATTGCCAATTTTACAAATTCATTAAAGATGAATAGCTTCAAAAATTCAAAATGAATTTACTAAAACTCCAATCAGTTTCAAAGTGCACTAATTCTAACCCTGCAACTTTAAAGAATAACAATTAGTTAACTGTCAGTGCTGCCAATATATACGTCTGTTATTGTTCTCAGACACAAAGAAAACAATCGTTGCGGTATTATTTGACAAGCTGAGGACAATTTCATTTCCGACCCTTCTCTTTGCGCCAAAGCATTCGAACGGATGACAGCATCCATTACAATTCCTGTCCGAGACAGATTTATGGGCAAAGTTAATTTTTCTGATATAACTATTTACGGGACATCAGGATTGGTTTCATTTTAATTTCTCTCGAGGACCTGCTGGTCACGAACAGCCTCTCGAGAATCCCACATTTAATCTGTTTGATGAAAAAACACCCTTAATTATCCTCTGTTTGCGTTCCGGCACTCTTCGGCGGATTATATTCCACTCGAGGAGAATAATTCTTTGAACCCCAAAGTATACAAACCTCTAATTATCTGAAAAATATCAAGCTCGAGATATTTACATTTGCGACTACGCAAATTAGATTTGAGCTAAATCAACAGACGTGTGTCCTGCTAATTTCTTCCTGTGTTTGCTCGCAGATTTAGAATTATATTTCATACGACGATAAAAAGTATTTTTTTCGAAACCTTTACGAGGCATTGATGGCTCATAAAACCGGACGAAAATCAATTTCAGGTAAAATTTCGACGATAAAATTTCAAATAATTTCAAGTTATTTCAGAAAACTCACCGGCGCCGTTGTTGTTGAGGGTGTTGAGTAAAGCGGTCGCGCTCGTCAGCTTCGTCCGACGGAGGATCCAAAACATGTTGCTGGACGGACGGGCGAGAACTGACGCTTCAAACCCCGGGCGTCGCGACGCTCGCCGACTCACGCATTAAAGTGTACGCCTCATCAAGCACAGGTGCCTCTCTCTACTTCTATCCGGCGTTTACATCCAGGATTAATGGCTCGAGGACGCAGAGAATAACACGATTAAGGGAAGTTAATTGCCAGAAATTTCATGGAAAGTCAGTCTTCGATAGCGGGACATTGCCAGACCGTACAAGTTCGCAGCGTCAATATAGTTTAATGTTGGACACAAAATTATTCGTCGAATTACAAGTTGATGATTGATGAAAATGTTTTTTATTTGTGTTTTAATAACAGGGTTGACGATAATGCGTTTGCACAGTTGATGACGTGTCTTTAAATGTTAATAACGCGAAAAATCAATAATGGGTTTCTTTTTTGTCAGCAGAGGAAAGAACAAACAGAATATGGGAATGAGTGAAGAACTAGGGAAAGAAAGAAATAAAGGAAAAAATAAGAATGGGCATAACTACAAGGATCATAATTTGTTTGAGTATCCCAGCAACATCTTGCTTTACCTTATTACTCTCTAATTGATTGGCTGATTTCAATAGCTTCTGGTTTGAAGATTATTAAACTCGGACAATTTTGCAAAATCACAAAAATATCAGAGTAAACATGTCTACAGGACGTTATCTTTTGACATACATTCTAAGTTTCTACAACTTCCTGCTGTTTCGCCGCACATTATGATTAATTATGAATATTTAAAGAAATACCCGGTATATACATACTATATTGAGAATTGTAGTATCATTTTGGCAAGTTTTTCTTGCTTTTGTAGAAATTTAGTTCTGTGCATGTGACATACTTGTTTGTTTTCTTATGCAGCTGAGAATTGTTATCAAATGGTAATAATAATATTTCACTTTTTATGATAACTCCTTTTTTTTGCGTACTATGATAGCAACATCTTGGCATCTTAGTCCACAGAAAATTCGTACCATAGCACTCTAGATCCATAACCAAGTTTTCCAAAATAAAAGAAAGAGTCACCAAAGGGTTTCCTCCATGTCGATTTTTTTGTTCAGGAGTGGAAGGTGGTGAGTTTTAGGAGTGCAATTCTTTTCGTTCAATTCAACTCTTCCAATTCTAAGGATTAAATTTCCTCCAAGGCAATTTTTTTGAAGGGGGTGAGTTATAGGGTTGCCAACCGTCCCGATTTAGGCGGGATTGTCCCGATTCCTTATAATGAGTCCCGCGTCCCGCCTAGTGCTGAATTTGTCCCGATTTTTGGACTTGCTTTCTGAGTTTTCCCTTTCCCTTTATTTTCCTTATTTTTTATTGAAAACCAGCGCTTAAAACATAACCTAACTTATTTGTAGTGTCTACTAACTGTCAGAACAGTGGTGGGAGTGGTGCTTTACAAAACGTCGGGTCCATTCTGTCAATCATCCTCCATCTTCGTTGCAAGCGTTAAAATCTCAAGGTAATCTTTGTGTCTATCTCTTATTATTTGGGTGCACTGCCAGTGACAACGTAGGCTGGTGCCCTGCGTGTTTGTAAATACCAAACCAAGGCTGAGAATTATCATTTGTTTTGTTCAAAGAGATTTAGTTATTTTAATAAAAAATGTATTTTAAAAGTATAAAATTTGTTTACCAACCAAAAAATTGAAAATCCTTATTAGACCATAAAAACGCCCAAATCTAGTGATTATTCTTTTTTGATCCACGGTTTTTCAAGTGTTTTTTTTATTTCGCAATGAGAATGAAATGAATTGATTTTGATTTGAATTTGGACTGAAAATACTGAAAAATAGGTGAGAAGGGGGGGGCAAAAATTTTCGCCCCGCACCCCCACTTATCACTCCTGTGTCCCGCTTACTGTTTTAAAAAATCTGGCAACCCTAGTGAGTTAGAGGAGTGAAACTTACTAAGTTAACCGGAGTTAACTGAGGTATATTCAGTTCAAGTTGTATTGTAGGAGGTTTAAGGGTTAAATTTCCGCCAAGCCACTCTATTGTGTTTTGGGGGTAGAAAGGTGGCGAGTTTCAGGGAATGAAATTATAGAGGGGTTTTCGATTTCATCCAATGTCTTGAAAAATTAGCACTGTTCAAAAGTTTATGTTTTCAACCCCTAATTAATTAACCCCTCTATGATTTTCAGGTGTGATTTTGCATCTATAGTGTTCTATAATTTGTGGCACATTTAGGGCTTTCTGCTATTCATAAGTAAATTAACAAGATTTAAGAAAAAATAAATAAAATATTTTGAATCAGCTTCCTAAGGGTGTTAGGGGTTGTCGTAGGCCAGGGGTTGATTTTAGACTGAAAACACAAAAGTGCTTTTTACAACGATTGATTGAACTCTTTTTCTACCATAATTTACGACTTGAAGAAATTTCCAATTTCAACCCCTACATTTCATTCCCCTTGTTAGATCATAATGAAAATGTGTCTACCCTTCTACAGTGTCAGTGTAAATGACCACATCACAATCTGCCCTCATATGTTGGAACAGTTTTTTAACTTTCGTAATATCGTGATTCTGCATTCTGGAAATTGTAGCGCCCTTAAGGGTGGTTTTACGCTAATGATGAAGAACCAGAAAATTATACGTAGGATACCGAAATTTACAAAGAATAGCTATCTCAGAGTGTCCATTTGCTGACGATATAGTAATCGTTATAGCAAGCCAGAAAAACGTACAAGCGTTCGCAGTAGAAGCGCGAGAATGCGCGTTTTTTTTTTACCTAAGTTAAATGTATTTTTCTTAAACCTTTCTGCTACATTTTTTTATGCTACCATTTACTTGAAGAAATTTCAAGTTTCAACGCTTAAATTTTACCCCCCGTTGTTAGATCTTAGTGAAAATTTGCCCATACACCTACGATGTCACTGAAAATTAACACACCAAATTCTGTCTTGATACGTTGAGTAGTTTTTGAGTTCTCGTATTTTTGTGTTCCTGCATGTTAGGGGTTGTAGCGCCTTAAGAGTGGTTTTTCTCAAAATGACACCTTTTTTGAATCAGTAATGGAAAACTATCGAATGACGCCAATTTCGACCAAATTAAGCGGAATTTCGAGTTGTAACCCCTAATTTCCACCCCATCTGTTCGATTTTACGAAAAACGCACCCCACGCAAGATTTCACCGATATATGTGTGTACGATGAGTTTCCAACAGCTGCGTGCAACCCTTGCGGAGTTATCATATTTTTTGTGGTTTTCATCTCCTAAATTTTATCCCTCGAAATTAGCACCCCTTCACCTTCAGCAGACTTGAAGGTCGAACGTACATACCATGCCAAGTTTCAGCCCGATATGTGCAATATAGCTCAAAAGCAATTTCAGCCCGATATCTCAATCCGTTCTCAACTTATCGATCGGACAGACGAAACGAACGAGTTAGCAAGCGAGTAAATAATCAGGAACTAAAGTGCCTAGCATTGTTTTCCTACATTTTCAAGCTACAACTTTCAAATGCATTGGTAAGATTTAAATACAGGGTGTTCCTAAACCTCGTACAGATATTTCAGGGTGTTATTGCCCTATTGACTTTAAAATTTCAGTTTTTTTCAAATTATTCGACAACTTCCTAAATTGAGGTAAGGAATGATTCGCTCTCTTTATCTTCACTAATTAGGCCAATTGAACAAAATTTACGCCACAAGTTTTCTCGTTTTGAAGAGTTCGAAAACGCGTCCTAGCGACATTTAACAAAAGAACCTTTATTATACACAATAGACCAAAGATAATGATCTTGTTACTTTTCAGCCCCCTCCAAGAACATATACGCCTCTGATGTTAGGAAAAATCTGAAAAAAATTCAAGAAAAAGCCCATTATGACACTAACTATTGGTCCAAATTTAAAAATTTCATAATTCGTACTTTTCGAGTAATTTAAAGAAAACTAACATTTTGGGTACTTACCCTTTGAAAGGGAACTCCCTTACGAAGCGTTTTCGGAACTTTTTGACTTAAAATCTATAGGGTAATAACACCCTAAAATATCTGTACGCGGTTTAGGAACACCCTGTAGATATTTAAATTAAAAATCGACTGAAATGTTTTTTATTCTTTATTTTACATTAGTCCTGTTTGATACTTAAATCAAAATCAAAAGTCCAGTGACCAACAAAAGAACGGGCGACAATAAAATCAGCAGGGGAATCAGGATTGGAGACAGCAGAAGTAAAAGAGGCGATAATAGCACCAGCAGGACTATTAATATCGGCCCAACTATCATTCCAATGAGACCTATAAAAATAGTTTCGAATAATAATGCACTTGATAAAATTATGGTCATAATAATAAGAGAACTTTTGACTTACCGCAGGAAACATTTTGAATCCCCAAAAAGCAGAACAGGGCAACGATTATTAACAAAGAAAATTTCAGTTGGTTTGACTGCTAAATAACAAATCAATCAATTAAAATAAAAAATACGGAAAAATAATTCTCACCATCTTTACGACCTTCCTCAACTTGCAGCAAATGCAGAAGTAGGTATTTATTTAAAGTTTTCAAAGCACCACGCGAACATTTATATTGAGCCAAATTACTTTTTTTACAATCTTTATGACATAATGACTTTGGATCATTATGAACTATCGCACAATTTCAAAGAATTAAAATAATGAATGCGGTACTTCAATACTTCATTAAAATTTTTTGAGCATAACCGGAACACTATCCTCTTTTTTTATTGATTCCTGATAATGCGAAACAATTTTTGCGATTGCTTATTTTAATTAATTTTAGTTCATTTTTCGATTTTCACTGTGAAAATCGAAAAATGTAGAAAATCGAAAAAGAAACAAACGAAGTTTTCTTAATTGCGCACTTGCATTTGTTTCAAAAAAATAAAGTTGACGTGCTTTTCTAATTTTCGTAAATTCCATTTTTCAGCGATTTCTTCGATGTTGCTGACTCGGAAAAAATTGTAGATTCCGAATCCCTTGAGAAAAACATATGTTTATATTTAAAAAAACACTACTAGGGTCATTTCCGGTTAAACCGGAAGTGGGAAGAATAATCTACTAACTTCCCTGAATCGGTATTTACCTGTCATTGACATTTCAGGATATCAGGCTGCAACGCGCATTCTGAAACACCCGGTATATATTTTTTTATCATTTTCCCAAATTACCCCATGGGTTAGGGATATTTGGGGATTAGGCTTATTTGGCCGTTAAATGCAAACTTACCCTCCCTAGACTTTTTATTTAAAAACAAATTTTTTGAATCAATTAATGCAAAAAAGAACAAAATGAACATATTTAAAAACTTATTTCAACTTAAGACAACATAACCCTATTTATACGTTGATCCCAATTTTAAAGAAAAATGTGGGTTTCGCAGCAGACATTGTTTCTCTGTGTAAAGTTACAAGGCTTCATGAACGTTTCAACCCCTAAACTCCAACCCCCTATTTCACCACCTCTACATGCTATAAAGAAAGATGTGGTTTCGATTTCACCACCCTAATCCAATTCGTTGAAAACTTGCGGCAATTTAGAGATTCATCTTTTCACCCCCTCATTACTTCACCACTTTACACTTACACTTTACAGGGGCGAGTTTATTTCTAACTTCTGTGTCGGGTTCGAGACCTTCACTTGCAACATATTTGAATCGTTTTCGTATTTTTGTGATTTTCAACCTCTAAAGTAAGGTCGGTGGAATCGTGCATTAGAGAACTAAGAACACTAATGGCCGGTCCCAGGGACCATACTTATCACTTAAGTTAGACTTAAGAATGAAGAATGACGTTTGTCTTATGATACAAACGTCATTATTGTCATTTTAATGGCTGGTCCCACGGACCTTACTTAACACTTAAGTTAGACTTAAACATGAAGAATGACGTTTGTCTTATGGTGTAAATGTCATAATTGTCATTTTAAGGCTCTCTTAAGGTTAAGTAAGGTCGGTGGAATCGTGCATTAGAGAACTAAGAAGACTAATGGCCGGTCCCAGGGACCATACTTATCACTTAAGTTAGACTTAAAAATGAAGAATGACGTTTGTCTTACGGTATAAACGTCATTATTGTCATTTTAAGACTCTTAAAATTAAGTAAGGTGGGTGGAATCGTGCATAATGGCCGGTCCCACGGACCATACTTATCACTAAGTGAGACTTAAAAATGAAGAATGACGTTTGTCTTATGGTACAAACGTCATTTTAAGGCTCTCTTAAGGTTAAGTAAGGTCGGTGGAATCGTGCATTAGAGAACTAAGAAGACTAATGGCCGGTCCCACGGACCATACTTATCACTTAAGTTAGACTTAAAAATGAAGAATGACGTTTGTCTTACGGTATAAACGTCATTATTGTCATTTTCAGACTCTTAAAATTAAGTAAGGTCGGTGGAATCGTGCATAATGGCCGGTCCCACGGACCATCCCAGACAGCACAAAAACGTCCAATGTACGTACATAAGTCATACAGCTCTGGATAAACCGATGTCCACTGTACATCCAGGTACGGAACCATGGACGTACAAAGGATGTCCATCGTATGTACAAATGTCTCCTAAACGGACATCCATAGTACACACTATGAACGTACACACTGTACGTCTAATGGAGGTACACAGTACACACACAATTATCGCTTACAGCTTCTTTATTCATTATTTACAATTATAGGTACATTTTCTCTTGAATTAAACCTTTCATTGGCTCTCCGTATGTACTTTTCTATGGCGTCTTCTATCTCTTTCACATCCTTGTCCTTGCCCGTTCTCATGATTGATTTTACAATAGAAAAGTGAAATAACTGTAAAATTGTTTCTGTAAGTATATACCTACCAATTATGCACTTGCACAGATTGAAGCTTTTGAAAGCTGAATAATTGCCCAAAGGGGTGGGCTTCTTTCTAAGAATCCGAGGTTAGGTTTACTTCAATTCTGTAAATTACAGTAATTATAACACTTTTGTATCTAAGTTTATATATACCTTAAAAACTTACTGTACTGCAACAAAGCAAAGGCAGGGCAAATAATAATGTACACAACATTCCCACGAGTTTGAGGCGATTGTGATTGTAGCATGATTGTAGTGAAAGAATAAAATGGCGAGAAACCTTGCGCCTGTCAGTAGTATCAATTGTCATTTATGTAGTGGGGAAAAGGAAATCCCCAGGGAACGGCGCGCACTTTCAAAATTCGTCTAGGTTGTGTTTGCCCCCCCCCCCCCTCGTCAACTGCAAGTAATAATATTAGTAACTACTTGTGATTTACTAAGCAAAGCAACTAAAGGGTATTATTACTTTTAAAAAACTTTGTACCATAGTAGATACGACGCTGTACGTAAATAGTACGTACAAGGAAATGCATCCACTGTACGTCCACAACGGTACATTGTCAGTACGTCCACAGAATGTCCAGGACGGACAGTACAAAAGCTGTACCAAAAATGTGTATCCAGAGTATGTACATGAAAATGCATCCAGTGTATGTCCACAGCGGTACATTCTTAGTACGTCCAGAGAATGTCCAGGACGTACAGGACAAATGCTGTACCTAAAATGTACATCCACAGGACGTCTTGTGCTATCTGGGATACTTATCACTAAGTGAGACTTAAAAATGAAGAATGACGTTTGTCTTATGGTACAAACGTCATTATTGTCATTTTAATGGCCGGTCCCACGGACCTTACTTAACACTTAAGTTAGACTTAAACATGAAGAATGACGTTTGTCTTATGGTATAAATGTCATTTTAAGGCTCTCTTAAGATTAAGTAAGGTCGGTGGAATCGTGCATTAGAGAACTAAGAAGACTAATGGCCGGTCCCAGGGACCATACTTATCACTTAAGTTAGACTTAAAAATGAAGAATGACGTTTGTCTTACGGTATAAACGTCATTATTGTCATTTTAAGACTCTTAAAATTAAGTAAGGTCGGTGGAATCGTGCATAATGGCCGGTCCCACGGACCATACTTATCACTAAGTGAGACTTAAAAATGAAGAATGACGTTTGTCTTATGGTACAAACGTCATTATTGTCATTTTAATGGCCGGTCCCACGGACCTTACTTATCACTTAAGTCAGACTGAAAAATGAAGAATGACGTTTGTCTTATGGTATAAACGTCATTATTGTCATTTTAAGACTCTCTTAAGTCAAGTAAGGTCGGTGGAATCGTGCATAAGACTCTCTTAAAGTTAAGTAAGGTCGGTGGAATCGTGCATAAGAGCAGTTGCTAAGGTTTTGTTGATATTGTTACAAATTGTTACTACAGATTTATCACGGATTTAGGTATACTAATAAGTCTCTCATTAAAGTAACTTTCAAACCAATATTTGCTCAGAATTTTAACCGTACGGGCGTAAAAAAAGTTTGTATGCAACTCATGAGTAAAGTAACTTTTTTCACTCGTCGGATTTGCGTACTCCGCCTACGGCGTCGTGCAGCAAACACTCCTTCTCGTGAAAAAAGTTACATTAATAACTATTCTAATGCACTTTCAAAGAGCCGTAGCGGCCGATCCTGATGTCCTGCAAAATTGTGTTCCATTAGACAGTTGCTTCTTTTTAACGAGGAAATAACATATGAAAATGTTGGAGGTGTGGAATTTTTTATAGGAAGTAGTATTGTATTATTTTCCAGCCGCTTCCGTGGCTGCTCATATTCTTTTTCGGTAATATACTTATTTGGATTATATTTTCACCTTCCCCCCCACGCTTCTTCACAATATCTATTACAACACCTCCAACATTTTTGTAATTTTTTGTTAATTTTCTACTGGGCAGAGCATTATGCTGTTATTGCTTATAATTATATTCTGTTATGAAATTAATCAAGAGTTTTCCCTGCTTCACTAATAACTGGTAGTACTGGCTTCCAATTGAATAAGAAAAAGAACAATTTGCTTCAAAAACAGCAATTACTGTTGTATAAAAAATTTAATACTTATTATTCGCAGAGGGTTGTTACAAAAATGATCTGGTGGCTTTAAAAACAAAAACAATTGACGTTTAACGCATTTACCGCTGTGGAAATAAAATGTCAAAACCGAGGGGTAATTCACTCTCGAAAAATGTGTACACCTCAGGATTTCAATTTATTTCAGATCGATTTCAGTTACTTCAGAGAGATTTCAGTTTGATTTCAAGTGATTTCAGTCGATTTGAAGTGATTTTAGTCTGATTTCAAGTACGTAGTATGTATTGTCTTGATAGAAATGAACGATTTCAGTGCAAACTCAATAATAAAAACAAACGTTTTATTAGTTAAGTGGTATAAAAATCTATAGGTACCTACTATCATACTACCATTAGAGAAGATGTTCGAAAATTAATAATGGCAAAGATTTACCAGTTTTGTTGCGAAAAGACATTATAATACAACAAAATTTTGCAAGCAGGGTGAAATTTTTAAAGGTCATTGTCCGATCGAAACTTAATTTCTAGATTTTTAAGTTTTGTATAATGGAAATAGAAAGTAATTTTGGGCAAGGTTTCGCGGTGATCTTGAAATGATTTTGTCCAGTTTTCATGTTATTTCAGAATGATTTCAACTGATTTCAAGGGATTCCAGATGACTTCAAGTGATTTCAGGATGATTTCAAGTGACTTCATCTCCCCTGTACATCTGATTTCAAAGGTGAATTACCCCCCGGTCAAAACAAAGCATCAAAACCACCTATAATGCTTCAATCATTTGTAACAACCCCGTATTTCATATATAAAAGTGATATTTATTCTAACCCCCCCAACCAATTGACCAGATCCTTTGGACTTCTATGTTTCTTAACCATGTGAGCCTTCAAGAGATGTTTAAACTCCGATGTATAATTGCAAAAATAGCATTTTTTGCCTGTACCATCGTGCATCTTAATTCTGTGGTGATTCAAACCTGCCTCGGATCTCCCCTTAAACTTGCATTTGAGGCATTGAAACCACTTGACCGCTTCTGATCCTTTGTGCACAAGATTTAAGTGTTTCCGCAAATGGTCACCTCGTTTGAATCTGGACCCGCAGTGTTCACACATGTAAGGTCTTTCATGTTCAATCACGTGGTCTTGCGAGGTAACTTGACTGGTGGTTTTATATATACAGTCTGGAGAGTCGAAGGAAGCTGCAGGTGGCTCGGGGTGGGAGGAGAAAATGTGGCGTTTAAGGACATCCTCGAATTGCGTTTCGAAAGAGCAAAGGTGACACTTGAGGGGCTCGATATCTTCGATCTCTTCCTCGACTTCATCGTAGAAGTCTACCAGGAATGTCGACATCTGCAATTATTTCCTTGAGGTTAGGTTTACTTGAAATTTCGGTTTTTACTTTACCGGTTGATTTTTTTAAGCTAAAAATGATGATTTAAAGTACAATTGGTTATTTTAGCCTCACTTTTTTTAGCCAAAATTTGATTTTGACAATTGACATATGACATTTTTGTTTTTGTTGTCTTATGCAGTGTTGCCAACTTTTTAAAATGACATTATCGTATACAGGTGGAAAAATTATCGTATTTCCGCAATAATTATCGTATTCTTTCTGCTATAAAAAAAATAGCAAACTATTAAGAACCTGTGGTAGTTTGGCTTTTTTCCACTAGATGGCGCTCTCCTTTGTCAACGTAGCAAACCACAGGCAGGAATCTTTCTTTTAAGCGATCGAATAGTTCCTGCCTCTTCCACCAGGTGGCCCCAGCTAATTGTGCAAAAAAAAACATCTGTCAAAAATTAACACAAAGGCGAACAGAAATTACCCTTATGTACATGGCCGATAAAGCATGGCCGTCTCTAGTTCCAGGCCATGTCCTTAAGAGGCTTCTTCACGCTATCGTCTTTCTCTCTCAGATTATGTTGAATTTATTTAATTTCTTGGAAATCCAATTTTAAATTTTAATTTCTACGACTTTCCACCATAGAATATGATAAAATACGCCTTGTTCAATTCGTTTTGTTCCAATATCACTTTGTTTATATGTCACTATTTGTAGAATACCAATATAAACGGCATTTTTCGAACTGTGCCTCTAAATCCCATTAAATTGTAAGGTACTAAAAGAAACATGATTTCTTCATTTAGTTTATTTGGTGGAACCGGAGGAGATTTAGCGTCAGTTTGACAAATTGTCATAGATTGTCATTGAAGTGAAACATTTGCAAAAATTACCAAAAATAATTGTATTTTTATCAATTTTGAATGATTAAGGAATTGAAATTCAATACTTTGAGAAAGCCTGTAAGTTGTGCCCTGTAAGTAAGTTTAAAATGACAAATTCTGCTTCTAGGTCCAGAGAAAGACATTTTTTGCAAAACTCTTTTCAAATTTTATCGAGATTACAGCTTGGGTTATTTCTAAGCATCTGGGCCTCAAACAACTCCCTTGGAAGCAACTGCGAATCCTCCATGTTTTAGTGCCGACGTATTACGTGGAGACACTTTAGTTTTTGACCCATCAGAAAAAAAAAATTTTTACAAAATCCTTTTCAACACAAAGCAAATTCAATCGAGATTGCAGCTTGCATGATTTCTAAGCATCTGATGGGCCTTAAACAATTACCTTTGAAGCAACTGCTAGTAGTGCTAGTCCTCCACGTTTTATAATTTAGAGATGATTGAAATTTGACATTTACGCAGAATTATTTGTTTATTGAGAATATACGTAGTTTGTATAGAAATAAAGACAATATAATGTTAAATTTTTATTTTTGAACGCTTGGGCGCGTTATTAGAGTTTAGCAAAGTCTTACGGTTCTATTAATGAGCAACATAAAGTTGGACTGAGGAATAGATTTTACAACTGCACAAAATAATAATGATTAGGTGTCAATTTCAATTGATATCGTTTAGCAGTTTGATTGCGGCAGAGTACGATATTGTGTCAACTTTACAGAAAATGCTACAGATGAAAATGGTCCAATTCCTGCCTTTTACCATCGGTGCAACGATGAAATAAGTCTTGTCTTGAATCTTAAATGTGGTTTATCCATCCAGTCAAAGTGGTTTTCAGGTTTTTTAAACTTCCTAATGATAAAAGCTCAATTCCAGTGTGTTTAATTCAAACACGGCGAAATTTTTTTCTGCAAAACCCTCTTGTACGCCGCATAGTATTTAAATGGGTCTGTAATCAAAATTTATCACTATAAATTTACTAAATACCACATATCTTACATACTTTCTTCAAAATATTCATTTTCAGTACGTTAATCATTTGAAATTGGTAAAGATTCCACTATTTTTGATCTTTTTTCGCAAAAGTTTCACTTCAATGACAATCAGAGACAATTTGTCAAATTGACGGTTAATCTCCTCTCGCCACGTTGCCAAATGGTTAGGACATGGCCTGGAACTAGAGACGGCCATGGCTAAACCATGGCCGTCTCTAGTTCCAGGCCATGTCCTAACCATTTGGCAACGTGACGAGAGGAGATTTACCGTCAATTTGACAAATTGTTTCTGATTGTCATTGATTGTCATTAAAGTGAAACTTTTGCGAAAAAAGACCAAAAATAGTGTAATCTTTACCAATTTCAAATGATTAACGTACTGAAAATGAATATTTTGAAGAAATTATGTAAGATATGTGGTATTTAGTAAATTTATAGTGATAAATTTTGATTACAGACCCATTTAAATACTATGCGGCGTACAAGAGGGTTTTGCAAAAAAAGACTTCGCCGTGTTTGAATTAAACACACTGGAATTAAGCTTTTATCAGTAGGAAGTTTAAAAAACCTGACTGGCTGGATAAACCAGCACATTTAAGATTTAAGACAAGACTTATTTCATCGTTGCATCACTGATGGTAAAAGGCAGGAATAATTGGACCATTTTCATCTGTAGAATTTTGTGTAAAGTTGACACAATATCGTACTCTGCCGCAATCAAACTGCTAAACGAAGATTATCAATTGAAATTGATACCTAATCATTATTATTTTGTGCAGTTGTAAAATCTATTCCTCAGTCAAACTTTATGTTGCTCGAATAGAACCGTAAGACTTTGCTAAACTCTAATAAGGCGCCCAAGCGTTCAAAAATAAAAATTTAACATTATATTGTCTTTATTTCTATACAAACTACGTATATTCTCAATAAACAAATAATTCTGCGTAAATGTCAAGTTTCAATCATCTCTAAATTATAAAACGTGGAGGACTAGCAGTTGCTTCAAAGGTAATTGTTTAAGGCCCATCAGATGCTTAGAAATCATGCAAGCTGCAATCTCGATTGAATTTGCTTTGTGTTGAAAAGGATTTTGTAAAAAATTTCTTTTTCTGGGTCAAAAACTAAAGTGTCTCCACATTATACGTCGGCACTAAAACATGGAAGACTCGCAGTTGCTTCCAAGGGAGTTGTTTGAGACCCAGATGCTTAGAAATAACCCAAGCTGTAATCTCGATAAAATTTGAAAAGAGTTTTGCAAAAAATGTATTTCTCTGGACCTATAGAAGCAGAATTTGTCATTTTAAACTTACTTACAGGGCACAACTTATAGGCTTTCTCAAAGTATTGAATTTCAATTCCTTAATCATTCGAAATTGATAAAAATACAATTATTTTTGGTAATTTTTGCAAATGTTTCACTTCAATGACAATCTATGACAATTTGTCAAACTGACGCTAAATCTCCTGCAGCCGCGTTGCCAAATGGTTAAGGACATGGCCTGGAACTAGAGACGGCCATGGTTTAGCAGTCCATAAGCACGAAGCGCACCCCCACTCCATGGTCTAAGGAGTAAATCGAAAAAGAGTGCGGCGGCACGATTATTCTGCTGACGCGGTGGTTTCGCGTCACGCGGCGACCCGCGGAATTGATTTTGAAGATGACTTAAACATAAAAGAACATTTACGAGCTGATGATACCAATTTGGACTTAAACTTTTGGGACCTGAATTCGTTAGGGCCGACTGAAGTCATTTTGAAAGAGGATACGATTATACCGCCGCGGTGCGAGACCACTTTGTCGGGAGTTTTTAAGAATAGCGAAAGTAAGCCAATGACGTCAGGTGATGACGCGAATGATTACGTCATGGAAGCTACTGATCTAGGTCAAGGTGTATTCGTGGCGCGAACTTTGCTCAATTCAAAAAGAGAGCCTTACGTGAGAATGCTCAATGTTAACAGTTGTGAAATTAACTTTTGTAAAGGAACCTTATTAGGATTTTTAGAACAAAATTTTTGCATTTTAGGTGAACCTTTGGACTCAGGACCCAGTATTTCGGGAGAAATTAACTACAGGCTGGTCCAACACTAGTGTCCAGCGGCAAAACGACCTTTTCCTTTGAAGCTAGAGTTTTGAATTTTTTACAGGGTGTATGGGTACTAAAAACCCTCCAGATGGCCTTAAATTTTTTTTGATTGGACCAAAAATGTGACGTCACGAGATTCCAAATTGCGCTATTTTCATGAAATAAATAATTTTTGTCCATAGGTTGATTATTTTGGGCCTTAAGATTATGTTGACCAGATTTTCAATTTTTTTGAACGTCAGGTTAGCAAACTGCAGAAGGCAAAATAATCGTCATTTTATTTCATAAGGAGGCCGTGAAACAATATCGAAACGATGCGCCGTGTGTCCAACTTGAGTTCATCGGAGATTTAGAACTGTCAGTTGCTTGTCATGTTTTGACACGGGTGATTGAACTCCAGAATTATTAATTGATTGGTTTATTGAAATAATCTGATATTTTTACAAAAAACTTATGCGAAAGTCATGAATATTCACGGCGAAGTGTTTGAACGCGCAGGCGCAATCGCAATGCGTGTTTACATCTCGACAGCTGATGCCGGCAGTCCGACACGATTAATAACCTTTCTAGCAGTTTATTTCCTTGCAAATTCGTACAGAGGTTTACCCCATTTAATTATCTATGAATTGGGTAAGTTTTTCAACTTTTATTGTATCTGTAAAAACAACCCTGTTTAATTGAAGGTGATGTTGAAGATTTGGACTCGGATTTAAACGACAAGATTATGGCATCTACTACAAATAATTGTTGATGATTATCACGTTCTGATCCAAGACTGTTTACATTTTACAAGGGAAAAGTGTGGATATTGTGCAGCAGTGTCTGTTTGAGGAACTCGTGTAGTGACTGCGATGATTAGTGTCAAGATTGCAGTGAAACCTTACTAAATAAACTACATTGTTGAATTAGTAATGTGAAATAAATTACTAGCTAGGAATTTGGGGCATTTTGTTGCAAGTGAATATTCAGACCATTTCATAAAGATGCGTGTGTACCTTACTTAAAATAAATAAGTTTAGTGGTGCTTTATTCATAATTTAATCCAACAGAAATTGTTACTGTTTTGCTGATTGTTTTACAAAGACAATACGTATGATTTTGAAACCAGTCCCAGATTCATTCGCACTGCATTTCACCAAAGTTCAGGCACTTCGACAGATAGGGTTTTGGTTTCTCGTTCTCATTACTAACACTGACGAATATTTCTGCTAGTCTTGCCTTCGTTATTCCTTTATCTTGTAATTGTAGTAAACAACTGTTTCTTGTACATTGTGATGATCCTGTCGTCCAAATCTTCACACCTTAAATTACCCAGTATTGCTTATAATAATACAAAGAAAATTGAAAAACTTACTCTATTCAATGATAATTAAATGAGGTAAACCTCTGGAGAGCGTTTGCAAGAAAATAAACTGCTAAAAGGTTCATTAATCTTCACATCTTCCAGGCATCAACTGCCGAGAGTCGAGGATGTAAACAACACGCTTTGCGTCTGCGCGCGTGTTTAAAACTTCGCGGGGCAGACTCGATGATTTTCACATAATTTTTTTGTAAAAATATTAGATTATTCGAATAAATCAATCAATTAATAATTCCGGGGCTCAATGGCCGCTGTCAAAACATGACAAGCAACTGACAGTTCTAAATCTCCGATGAACTCAAGTCGGACACACGGCGCATCGTTTCGATATTGTTTCACGGCCTCCTTATGAAATAAAATGACGATTATTTTGCCTTCTGCAGTTTGCTAACCTGACGTTCAAAAAAATTAAAAATCTGGTCAACATAATCTTAAGGCCGAAAATAATCAACCTATGGACAAAAATTATTTATTCCATGAAAATAGCTCAATTTGAAATCTCGTGACGTCACATTTTTGGTCCAATGAAAAAAATGTTAACGCCATCTGAAGGGTTTTTAGTACTCATACACCCTGTAAAAAATTCAAAACTCTAGCCTCAAAGTAAAAGGTCGTTTTGCCGCTGGACACTAGTGTTGGACCAGCCTGTATACGTATCGGAATCAGAATCGGAGCAAGATTTTCTTAATAAATTCGAATTGGAACATTTAGATGACTACGCCTTTAGCTTAGTCAGCGAATTTCTTTTAAATTATCGGGAATTATTTATCGGAGATAATGACGTTTTAACTTCAGCCAATCAGGTCAGACATCGGATAATTTTGAATGACACTATACTCCCTATAAAGTAATACGGCCGTCTTATTCACCCTGGTCAGCACCAGTACCAGTGGTACTTATTACCATTGTTTAAGTATATCTAGTTAGTCAACGCGGGGTTAGTTCGGGGTCGGGATGTGGTAGATTTATGCCCGACTTTGTGTTTAGTGTACTTAGATGACATTATTGTGTATAATCAGGGCGATGTCGCAGAACATATTCAAAATTTAAGTAAGGTATTTGAACGATTGAAATTGACCAATATGAAATTGAAACCTAGTACCTAAATGTAAATTTTTGTTAGAACAGGTTAAATATTTGGGACATATTATTAGTAAAGAGGGAGTTAAGCCGGACCCTGAGAAACTTGAAGCGGTAAAGCATTTTAAAATACCTACGAATGTTAGGGAAGTTAGGGGATTTTTGGGTTTAGTTGGTTGGTATCGTCGGTTTATTAAAGATTTTAGTAGAATAGCGAATCCCATAGTCAACCTTACTAAGAAGGATGCGCCATTTGTAATAACTGAAGAGATTTTGGAAGCTATTGACAACTTAGACCATGGAGTGGGGGTGCGCTTCGCGCTTATGGACTGCTCTTTATTCGTCTGTAAACGCACGAAGAATGTATAGGATGCAAATATATGTCTCCCCTTGGTTGTGGCGGAAGTTTATACTGCGCATGCACATGTACCGACGCCTCTACTTACAAGCGGTATTGCCGGATTTATATGAAAATCCCTCATGTGGAAAATTATATTTTGAAAATAATCGTTTGTAAGTTAAGACTTTGGAAAATTATTTTACCAACATAAGCCTCTCTTAAAAATGCAGTCGTTGGGTTATATTTATAAGGTTCTTTAATTGAATGGTGAAATTATACGATTATTAATGGGTTCGATAACTGAGTCTCCCTAATTCAAGAAATTGGGGCGATATGACAACACCGCCACTTCCTTTCAAGTGGCAACCCTTCTTAACCTAGAAATCGCGCTTTCACTTGTCACAGTCACGTGCTGATACTAGCAAGTGTTTTTCCGGTAGTGTTATTTGGCGCGCACCGGCGCAGATATGACATCCGCCATAACGAGCGATGCACGATATTCCGCCACTCTTCTAATGTTCGTGCGTTTGTCGCACACAGAGCAGAATAGTGGTTTAGCAGTCCATAAGCACGAAGCGCACCCCCACTCCATGGTCTAAGATTGACAAGCTAAAATCGGCGGTGACGTCAGATAGCGTCTTGATTTATCCCGATTATGCGGAACCATTCATATTGATAACCGATGCTAGTGGTACCGGGGTAGGTGCCATTTTGAGTCAAAGTCGAGGTGGATTTGAAAGACCAATTGCCTTCGCGAGTAAAAAGTTGTCTTGCGGTTATTTTTGGAATCAAACAATTTCGACCTTATCTCTACGGGCGCGAGTTTACCATTATTACGGTTCATAGACCACTAAGGTGGCTATTAGAATTGAAGGACGCTACTTCGCGTTTAGCCAGATGGGCTCTATATCTGTCTGAATACACTTTTAAGATTGTTCATCGACCGGGGACGCAACAGGGTCATGTAGATGCGTTAAGTCGGGTACATGGCAATGAAGGACCAAAACTTGAGGAATTTTTAGTAAAATTAAAGAACCACGACATCGAGAATATTCACGTAAAGATTAAACGAGCCGATTTGTTTAGTGCGCCTGATTATTTCGCGTTAGCCCATTGTGTATCGCAAGATTTAGCCATGGCAGCTGGTATTGCTGTAGAATTTAGGAAAAGATTTGGGATGGTTTCTGAGCTGAAAGCTCAGGACAAGCAAGTTGGGCAGGTAGCCGTTTTAAATTTACCGGAGAGGAATATTTATTATTTAATCACGAAGAGTTGTTGCAATCAGAAGCGAACTTATGAATCTCTTTGGCAAACTTTATTGGAATTGAAGGATTTCTGTTTGTACAACAAGGATTTTAGTCTGGGTTTACCTAAGATTGCGTGTGGAATTGACAAGTTAGACTGGAGTATTGTATTACCAATGATCAAGTACGTGTTTTCGACTACATCTATTCACGTTTTCATATATATTCCCGAGAATTTGATTAGTTCGGGTCAAGTATTGGTGTTAGAACCAGATTTTCTTCCTATCTGGGATCGCGACGTTATTCCTGTCAACGGATGCCAGCGGAACGGGGGTGGGCGCCATATTAAGCCAATACCGGGATGACGCCGAGAGACCAATCGCCTACTTCAGTCGGAAGTTGAATAAGGCAGAGAAGAATTATTCAGTAACGGAATTAGAGTGTTTGGCTGTGATCCAGGGGATCAAGCAGTTCCGTTCGTACTTATATGGGAAGAAATTTTACGTAATTACAGACCACCGACCCCTTCGGTGGATAATGAACCTGAAGGATCCTGCTTCGCGATTAGCCAGATGGGCATATTATATCTGGCCGAATATGAGTTTAAGGTAATTTACAGAGCTGGGCGCCGGCACGGGAATGTGGACGCCCTCAGCAGAGTATACGAGGATGACTCCATTAGTTGGGAAGAATTTCTACAAATAACGGAGAAAAAGGAAGTGGTTAACGAGAATGTGGCCATTATAAGTGGGGATTTATTCAGTGCACCGGAGAGTATGGCCTTGGCGCATTGTGTGGCACGAGACTTTGCAATGGCAGCTGGAATAGCTGTCGAATTCAAGAAACGATTTGGAGGAGTTGACGAACTAAAGGATCAACATTGCGAGATAGGACAAGTGGCGGTGTTGCACCGTCAAGGACGGAATGTGTACTATATGGTTACCAAAGAGAGGAGCCACCAAAAGCCTATGTATGAGCATCTTTGGGAAAGCTTATGGGACTTAAAGTATTCCTGTCTGATGAAGAGAGATTTTGAGATCGCGATGCCAAGAATTGGGTGCGGCATAGATGGCCTAGATTGGAATATCGTCCTGCCAATGATCAAGTTTGTATTTTCAAGGACCGCGATACGGGTCAATATCTACTTACCTAGGCCACAGCCAGGACCAACCTATGCAGTAGGATGCAACCCGGAGTTTGAGCCTATCTGGGATCGCCAAGTGCTCCGTGCAGCGCAACAGTTAGACTTTTATTGCCAGGAAATAATGAAACTGAAAAATCATGAACATTTTGAAGAACGGTATTACATAGATAAGGATGAGTTATTGTATCGAGTGGACCCCAGAACCAACCAGGATTTGCTGGTGGTACCGAAAAAAATGGTGCAGAAGGTGATACATGATTTTCATGACCTACCAATGACTGGACACCCAGGTCAAGATAAGACAATATCGTATATAAGGAAAAGATTTTTTTGGGATACGATGAGAAAGGACATCGTGGACTACGTCACGAAGTGCGACGCCTGCAATCGAAGGAAGACGTCGCCTCATACGAAAGTAGCGCCGATGGGGCGGTTTCCCGAAATAGTGGAACCTTTTGAAAGAACGGCCATGGATATTGTGGGACCGTTTGTGACGTCGGACCGAGGTAACAAATACATATTGACGTTCCAAGATCATTTTAGTAGATATCCAGAAGCTTACGCCATACCAGACCAGACGGCAGAAACAGTCGCAAAAATGTTTGTGGAAAAGATAGTAGCGCGTCACGGGACGCCGAAATATTTGATTACTGACCAAGGGTCAAATTTCTTGTCAAAGGTATTCCGGGAGGTATGCGCCCTCCTGAGAATTCAGAAAATACAGACTACCGGGTATCACCCGCAGTCTAATGGAGTGTTGGAGAGAAGTCACAGAGTGTTTAAAGATACTCTGTCACATTTTGTTGCGAAGTCTCAACGAGACTGGGATGATTGGATCCCCTATGTCTTGATGGCCTATAGGTCACATTTACATACTTCGACGGGATATAGCCCGTACTTTCTTATGTACGGCAGGGACATGGTACTGCCTTTCGATGATGTTGTAAGGTCAACCCGACCTCGTTATGACATAACCGACAATTACGCTGCGGAAATGATGGCCCGAATGAATCAGACCGTCCGGGAAGTGCGTCAAAGAATGAAAGAAACTACAAATGAACGAGAGCAACGATATAATCGGCGAGCTTCTGAGAAAAACCACGAGTTGGGAGACTTGGTTTATTTATATAACCCGGCCCAGAAGAAGGGCCTATCAAACAAGCTGATGAGGAGATGGGACGGACCCTATCGGATAATTGACCAGAAAGGACCTTTAACCTACGAGATAAAGGAAGTTCAGAGCAGGAAAAGGATAATTGTCCACGTGAATAGGTTGAAACCCTATCGCGCCACTCTTGAGGGTCAACAGGGGGAAATGGAGGAGGAAGACGTAGCTGAGGTAGACGACCCAGCTGCAGACCCAATCAATGAAGAAGTCGATGAGGAACAACAGGCTGCCATGGCCCTGTTACCGTTTCTGTTGAATGTGGGTAACCCGCCACCAGTGGTTCAGCCCCCGAGGGAACGCAGGGAAGACCCCCACCCAAGGGAGGTGCGACAGGAACCCCAGGCTCCGGTTCCTCGAGATCCTCGAGAAGAGCGTGTCGAAGACAATCCCACACCTAGGAGGTCGAGGCGAATTCGTAGACCGCCGAAAAGGCTAAATTTGTAAGAAGGCAATCGGTAGCTGTTCAGGAGCGGTAGGCGAATACTCCTGAGGTTTCCGTCCCTTGCCTGAGGTAGGAGTCCTCTAAAAGGCGACACCCACTTTAGCTGTTTAGGGGCGGTTGGCGAATACCCCTAGGGTTGGTCCCTTACCAGAGGTAAAAGTCCTCTAAAAGGTGACCCGTTTCTAGCTGTTCAGGAGCGGTAGGCGAATACTCCTGAGGTTTCCGTCCCTTGCCTGAAGTAGAAGTCCTCTAATAGGAGACGGAGGCGCAGGCGGTACATGTCAGGTGGTGAGAACTGGCATGACCGTCCTGCAGTGCGTAGTAGCGCTGAATGGTACGAAAACAATGCAGTGGGCAGGGTTTACCGTACCCTGTCGCACGAAAAGCCACGGCGATGAAACGGAGCCAGGTTAGACGGAGGAAGCAGGCGGTTCATGTCAGGTGGTGAGAACCGGCATGGCCGCCCTGCAAGAGCAGTAGTAGAGAAGGGGTGAGATAAAAGAACCTTCGTAAGCGGTGTAGTAAAGGGTGAGAATATGATAAAGTATTGTAGGAGGTAGCTGTTCCTTTTCACACAAAAAAAAAGAGGGGCGGGGTTATTTTAAAATTAATGTCTGTCCGGGATCCACACGACCGAGATTCACCCGATTTCCATGGCGATTCATTGTTGTCAACAAAATCGGGTGAATCTCGGTCGTGTGGATCCCGGACAGACTATACCGGGTGATTCAGTTTGGTATTCGCCCCCCTGTAACTTTTTTATTTCAACAGAAAAATTTATGAAACCATATATATTTGTTAATCGCATGACAAACTCTATTAAATGACGTAATTAAATCTTCAATATGATGACATATGTCAAAATGACGATAGTCAATTTTTTTTCTCCAAATGACATGCTTTATATTTCTTAGCGGATTCTTGTAGACATTTGTTTTCTACATTCAATTATGTAAAGAAAGTCTACACTTTTACTAGAAAAATTCCGAAAAAAAAATTGATTTGATTAGGCATAATTTGAAAGTATCTTGTCAATAAAAGTAGTTAGCCATGGAAAAAATTGAATGATAGTGTAGTCTAAGTCACTCACATCGCAAGGACCGTAGTTTCTCAAAGAATTATTATTACTTACCCTTTTAATAACAATAATACCCCATTTACCTTATAACTAGTGAATAACAATAACATTAATTATTAACGATCTAACAGGTAAATCAATTATAATTTTTGAAAAACAGGACCCTTCGTGTGAGGGCGACATTAGGCAACACCATAATTCAATTTTTTCCACGGCTCACTACGTTTATTAACAAGAAACTTTCAAATTATGCCTAATAAAATAAATTTTTTTTCGGAATTTTTCTAGTGAAACTGTGAACTTTTTTTACATAATTAAATGTAGAAAAAAAACGTGTACAAGAATTCGCTAAGAAATATACAGCATGTCATTTGAAGAAAAAAAGTTGACAATCGTCATTTTGACATAATGTCATTATATTGACGATTTATTGACGTCACTTCATGGAGTTTGTCATGCAATTGACAAATATATATGGTTTTATATATTTTCCTGTTGCAATAAAATAGTTACGGGGGGGCGAATACCAAATTGAATCACCCGGTATATAATGGGCAGGATTTTCAGTACCCTGCCGTCCGAGACTAGGGCACTGACACAGTTATATCCGTGGTGTCGCGGGGTCTTGTTCTTGGCATCTCCACGACAACGGTCACGTCGGAGTTGCTATGTGTTTACCTGCCGAGAGCAGAGGAGTGTTTGTTAAAAATGTATAGCCGCCTAAAGCCCGGCTTCAGCTAAGAATAGGCCTACGTGTTTGCCTGCCGAGTGCAGAAAAAAAAAAAGTTTTGCTATGTGCTTACCTGCCGAGCGCAGAGAAAGGTGTGTTAAAAAGGTATAGCCGACCAAAGCCCGGCTACAGCAAAGAATAGGCCCACGTGTTGCCTGCCGAGTGCAGAGGAAAAGTTTTGCTATGTGTTTACCTGCCGAGAGCAGAGGAAATTGTGTCCCATAGAGGACGTTGAAAAAATTTGAGGATTTATGCTACAAGATACTGGGAAAATTGAGTGTCGAGAAGACTCGACGTACTAAGGTGATAATGACAAGGTCACACTGAAAAGAAAAAATAGGGAATGTGAGTCCGTCACGTAGTATCGTGAGAAAAAAAAAAAAGAAACTGTTTCATTGTATATTATATAATGTTTAGCTTTAGGAGCAGATATTAATTCCGCTGAACTTACAGCTCAAAAGTCATACGGCCATGAAGCAAATGGTATTTTGGTTAAACCTGCTGGTGTTCCCGCTGGGCCAAACCCTTATCTAAAGCTATTTAGATGAGATTTGAACACCACATTTTAGAAATCCCAATGTATGTCCCAGTTCCCCCAATCAATTTGTATTATATCAATACGGAATTAGACGTGGTGGTCCCAGTCACCCCAATTTTCGGGGTAACTGGGACCACCTGCACCGTTTTAAAAGAAAAAATTTATTTTGAGAACCTCTAGAGCCAAACTTAATTTATTCGTAGCAAATGGAAGGTAAATGTGTAGGCACCGTACCTACTGTTAAAAAATTGCAAAATTATCTTGAAAACTGTATTTTTAATTAAGGTTCAAAAACAAAAAGTTGTAAAACTAGGTCACAGTTACCTGACTTGACCTTATTTGATTTAGTTTAGATTGTTGATCTAAATCATTGATTTAAATTTAAAAAATCAAGTGATTTAAATCGTGATTTAAATTTAAATCGGGCCAATAACCCTGAATCACATACCTATTCCTGCTTATAGCCTTCCTGTGTTATATTTAATTGTTCTTATTCCAAGTAGTATGGTCAGCAAAGCGCCTCGAACTCTTATTTCACGAAATGCAATACCTACTTTTACAAAACGGGATAAGCATTTTCTCATAAGATAAAGTTTTGTGCGTCGAAGATATCAGTTACCTACTTTAGAGAGGATTATCTATTATTTATTATTATTATTATGAAAAAAAAAACGGGCAGCTTTGTATGGCATGCCGTTTGGGCAAAAATTAAAAAATATACATAAACGAAATTTTTATTAAAAAATATTTTAAAATATATAAACTTGGCCAAAATATGTATATGTTTACCTAAATAAATATAAATATAATAATAAATAAACATATGTATTTAGGTAAATAAAATTTTACAATTAAACAATAATCCACAAATATTTTGATAAGTGGAATTTAAAAATATCATTGGAATGTCTTTATAAACATTTATAATGCAGAAATTTACATTTGTATCGAGCGTAAAAATATACATTTCTCGAGCGTGAAAATATACTTAAATAGGGCATCGCGAAAAATATAGATACGTTTTTAGCGAGGGGATTTTGCTTAATAAATTTTTATCAAAATTCAAGTCATTCGATAGCTTTCCATCAATGGTTCAAAAAAGGTATTCACCATAATTTTCGAAAAACCACCCTCAAAGGCGCTACAACCCTTAATATGCAAAAAAAAGGGCAGCAGAGAAGCGGCTGGAACCTCCCCATCGCGTGGATCTTTGATTTCTGTGTAGTTTAGCTGTCAAATGATCAAGAAAATTTTTAGACTGCTTGCCATTGCGACTAATTTTTACTTTTCTGCCAAATAATGACATCAGCAATCACATTTGTCAGAATCTTCTTTTTAAGGTTAATATCCTGCCATATTTACTGTCACAAACTGTAACTTTACGTCATCACTATTAATCCGCTTCTTTTTTGAAAATTTTAATCATTTCCCGGCAAAATTGTAACAACTGTGATAACATTTTTAGAACCAGAATTTAATCATGTTTCTAATGGTGACATAAAAAAGGAGGCCTTGATTGTAAAATTTTAAAGTTGATATGCCAAAATGGCACATCCCGTGGACCGATTGCTTCAAAAAGCCTTTCAGCTTTTCAGCAGGTCACACAATCTTTATGTACCAAATTTCAAACTAATTGATCAAGTAATTTGGGCTATAGTTTGTATTTAATGATATTACAAAATTTCGATTTTTTTTGCCTAAAGGGCACTAACTGTTCATGCATTTTGACTTACTTAAAACCAGAATTTGAAGTCCTTTCTGATGATGACAATAGATTTTGCAAAAACTTGTCTTTGATGGTCAAATGAGAGTACAATTTTAAAAGTTCAAAATTGATGTGCCATAATGGCACTTGCCGTGGGTCGATTGCCTCCAAAAATGTCCCGGGTCTTTGACGGGTGATACAAACTCCACGTACAAAATTTCAGCCAAATCGGTTCAATGGTTTGGGCTGTATCTTAATTTGAAAGTACGATAAAAATCTCAAAGTTTTGAGTTTTTTGTCAAAAGGGCACTGAAATTAAATACATTTTTGGAAGCAGAATTTGAAGGGCTTTCTTAAGTTGTTATCAAAAATGGGGGTTTGTATTTAAATTTTCAAATCTAATGTGCCAAAATGGCACTTCCTATTGCACGATTGGCTCCAAAAGCTTTTCAGATCTAAGTTGGGTTATCACATGCACACGTACCACATTTCGGCCAAATCCATCCGGTAGTTTGGCTGTAGAGCGTTTACAAACGAACGTTCGTACGTACATACACACAGACACATTTTAAAAACCACTTTTTTGGATTCCTGAGACCTCAAAACGTATAGATCTGGTGTTATCTCGAATTCGAAAATTTTACCGATTGCAGTAACCTCCCATTTTTTTAAATTGTGAAGTGGAGTGGGGAGGTTAATACGAAAATATGAATCACTTGAAAAAGGATTGAGCTATCGGGCTGAAAACTGATATGTAGCTGCTTTGTATCCCAAAAAGTAAGGCGGGATGGTTTTTTTGGTCATATCGAAACAAGGGGGTGGAAATTACGGGTTGCAACTCGAAATTTTGCTTAATAAATTTGTATCAAAATTCACGTCATTCGATAGCTTTCCGTCAATGGTTCTAAAAAGGTATTCATCCATAATTTGCGAAAAGCCGCCCTCAAGAGCGCTACAACCCTTAACATTCAAAAATACAAAAATGTGAATCCCTGGAGAACGAATTGAGCTAACGAGCTCAAACTTGGTATACAGATTAGTATCCCATAAGGCAAGGCGGGGACTGATCTTGGGCCATATTAGACCAAAAATAGGGGTTGCAACTCGAAATTCTGCTTAATAAATGTTGGTCGGAATTCACGTCATTAGATAGCTTTCCACCAATGATACAAAAAAGTTGTTCATCATTTGTGGAAAGCCACCCTCAAGGGCGCTACAGCCCTTAACATTCAAAAACACAAAGATATGATTTTCAGAGGAACCGATTGAGCTAGCGAGCTGAAACTTGGTGTACGGATTGGTATCCCTAAAGGCAAGACGGGGATTGGTCTTGGGCCATATCCGACGAAGGGGGTGGAAATTAGAGGTTGCAATTCGAAATTTTGCTTAATAAATTTTTATCAAAATTCAAGTCATTCGATAGCTTTCCATCAATGGTTCAAAAAAGGTATTCATCATAATTTGCGAAAAGCCACCCTCAAGGGCGCTACAACCCTTAATATGCAAAAACACGAAAATTTGAATCGCTTGAAAAAAGATTGAGCTATCGAGCTGATATCTGATATGTAGCTGCTTTATGGTATCCCAAAAAGTAAAGCGGGATTGTTTTTTGGTCATAATCGAATCAAGGGGGTGGAAATTAGAGGTACCTACTAAACATATCAAGGCAAAATCTGCTGTGATAATTTGCTGACGCCCACGGCCGAAAAGCTAAACTCCGCCGGGACGTAAAAATAAACAAGCATATTAACAAAGGGGTTATAATTTTTCAAGCAAATTGTCAAAATATTACATGCTTTGATAGAATTTGGATAACGAACCATATAAAAAAGGTCTTATGAGTTCTCAGCCTAAAATCAACGCCTAATCCAATAACACAATTTATTTATTGTTTCTTTTCTAATACTCTAAACGCAAAATTTCAACAATTCGCCTTTTTCACACATCTGTGCGCATGCGGAGGCACTACTACTAGGTGCAGATTGATAAAATCTGCACCCGATTTCACCAGTAAATCGGCTGCCCCTCCCTTCCAGACACATCAACCTGACAAACATCTACAGGGTCACACATCGCATTGATGTACATCTTCCGGGGGCTTTTAATGATGATGTGTTTTGCTCTCGGATTTGCTTGTTTGCTGATTATGAACATTATGAAAAAAAATTGGTAGTCTCGGAGATGCTAAACTTCTACTATTTCACAGAATTATTATGCTCAAAACTTTAAAGTTTGTATACCAACAGCTTGAATTAAAAAATTAGGTCGTGTTTTTTTGTTTTTGCGAAATCGTTACAGAAAGCTAGAAAAAAAACGGGCAGCTTTGAAGCGGCTGCAACCTCCCCACGCGCGTGAGAGCAAAATTAAAGCACTGAAAAGCTCCTTAGAATGATGTAGTTAAATACAATAAATTATTAAGATGAATTTTTGGCGCAACAAGGACACGAACAGTCCAATACCCGATTAGCCTAACTCCAAATTTATGGACTTGGACTAGTATTTCGATACTAAATTAACGCAAGTCCATTTTGTTTCCAACCACTTCAGATTTTAACAAAATTACCTCATTACATAATTAGAGTAGACTAGAAACGGTCAGTTTATAAAACATAAAACTACATTTTTTTGTAAAAAATGAAGAAAAAAGCCCGCGAAAGATGTGTATCAATGCGATGTGTGACCCTGTGGATGTTTCTCACACGTTAATGTGTATGTAGGGACGGTTCGATGTTTTGGTGAAATTGGGTACAGATTTTATCAATCTGCACCTATACCTCCGCAGACGCAACCGATGTGTCAAAAAAGCGAATTGTGGAAAATGTATGTTCGAAATTAAGCGCATTTTGAGAAATTAACCTTAAAAATTGTGCAAAGGGTTGAAGCGTTCAAATTAGTCTCTCCTGGCGACCTTTCGTTCAAGGGATGAATTTTCTCAAAGTCAAATATTTGTATTTGGGGGTCGTAGGGGGTGAGTTTCGAGGGTGCAATTTTTAGCATTCAATTGGCCTTCTCCAGTAACAGGTGGTCCATGGGTTAAATTTACTCCAAGTCACTTGTTTGTATTTGAGGGTTGAAGGGGTTGAGTTTTGAGGTGTGCAATTTTTTGCGTTCAAATATTATCTTTCAGTAACAGGTGGTCAAGGTTTAAATTTGCTTCAAATCAATTTTTTATGTTTGGGGGTTGAAAGGGGTGGGTATTGAAGGTGAAATTTTTTGCGTTAAATTAGTCTCTCCTGGTAACAGGTGGTTCAATGGTTAAATTTCCTCCAAGTCAACTGCTTGTGTTTGGGGGCTGAATGGGGTGGGCTTTGAGGGTGCAATTATTTACGCTCAATTAGTGTCATTCGGTTGTAGACAATTCAACGGTTAAATTCCCTCCAAGTCAAATATTTGTATGTGGGGGTTGAAGGGGGTGAGTTTCGGGGGTGGAATTTTCAGCGTTTAATTAGTATCCTCCAGTAACAGGTGGCTCACTGGTTAAATTTACTCGTAAGTTGATTTTTCAAGTTTGGGGGTTGAAGGGGGTGAATTTCGGGGAGGCAATTATTAACGTTCAATTAGTGTCACTCGGTTGTATCCAGTTCAAGGGTTAATTTTCTTCCAAGTCAATTTTTCGTATTTGCGGGGTTGAAGGGGCGAGTTTTGGGGTTGACATTTTTTCGTTCAATTCAACTTATCAGGTGGTTGGTGGTCGAAGGTTTAAATCTTCCGCACGGCAATTTCTTGTGTTTAGGGGCTTAAAGAGGTTTAATGAGCTTCCAAGGTATGTTAGGGGTTGTTGTAGCTCAAGGGATGATTTTAGGCTGAGAAGCCATAAGACCTTTTCTCAATAGTTAGCCGAAATCTAACAAACCCCGTCATTTTCTACCATAGTTTACTTGAGGAAATTCTCAGTTTCATCCCTTAAATTTCATCCCCTCTGTTAGATCATAATGAAATTTTGTTCACCCCACTACAGCATTAGTGTGTAAATTACCACACCAAAATCTGCCTT
Organism: Pycnomerus fuliginosus; assembly: GCA_963924575.1. Lineage (NCBI taxonomy): Eukaryota > Metazoa > Arthropoda > Insecta > Coleoptera > Zopheridae > Pycnomerus > Pycnomerus fuliginosus. The sequence goes on along the minus strand of OZ004624.1, from coordinate 15,000,487 downwards.
CATGTGTCGAAAAGTTTTTGAATATTCGTAGTTTCGCGTTTCTGTATTTTGGGGGTTGTAGCGCCCTTGAGGGTGGTTTTTTGCAACTAATCATCAGTATCTTTTTTGTATCATTAATGGAAAGCTATCGAATGATGCTAATTTGGACCAATATTTACTTGAAGAAATTTACAGTTCCATCCCCTAAATTTCATCCCTTATGCTAGATCATAATGAATATTTTTCAACTTCACTACAGCTTCATTGCGTAAATTGCCATACCAAAATCTGCCCTAATACGTAGAAAAGTTTTTGAATTTTCGTAATTTTGTGTTTCTGCATTTTGGGGGTTGTAGCGCCCTTAAGGGTGGTTTTTCGCAAATAATCATCAGCACCTTTTTTGAATAATTGATGAAAAGCTATAGAATGACGCTAATTTCGGCCAATACATATTAGGTGATTTCGAGTTGCAACCCCTAATTTCCACCCCATTTGTCAAATTTTAACAAAAAAACATCACCCATAATATATCATCTAACTATGTGTGTATATCGAGTTTCAAACTTCTCCGCGCAATATATGCTAAGTTATCATATTTTTTGTACTTTTCATCCCTTAAATTTCATCCCCCGCAGTTGACACCCCCTCACCTTCAACAGACTTGCAAGTCGAACGTGTGTACCAAGTTTCAGTGAGATACCTCCACTGGTTCTGGAGATATTGTAATTCATAGTTTTTTGGTTTTTCGCCCTTAGCCCCCTCCCCCTTGGTCCGATATGGCCCAAAATCCCCGCCGAGTGTTTAGGGATATACACCTGCAAACCAAATTTCAGCTCGATATCTCAATCCGTTCTCAAGTTATCCGACGGACAGAGTGAGGAGCGAGCGAGCGACCGAGCGAGCGAAAATCTAAAACCTACAGTACCTCCGCATTCTGCTACGGCACTAAAACCCTCTCCTGTATGACTTAGCCCCGATTGCACCGCTCTCCCTTAACTTTAAGTGACCCTTAAAAACTGTGGAAACGATTGTCTCAATAATTGTTTCCACGGCTTTTAAGGGTCACTTAAAGTTAAGGGAGAGCGGTGCAATCGGGCCTTAGACTAATTCTGCATTAACTGGACGACATGCAAATCAAAGATCCAACGGTGTGGAGGTTCCAGCCGCTTCTTTGGCTGACAGTTTTTTTAAAGTTATGGGGAGGTTAAAATTCTCCCCCTTCTTTTATCTTTACAACTTATTTGTAAGGTAATGTTTGATTTTTTGCAGGGAAACTTTTTGCATTTCGACGATTCCCAAGGGTGATGGATGTGGACAGTGTGATTTGCAAATTCACTAATTCTCGAGAAATGGCACATATGCCTCTCACGAGGGCTAATATCAGGGAATTTTTGTGCCCCTACGAGACGCTATGTTACGCCTTGTGCCCTTGCTGCGACTTCGACTCATGTGATTGCGAAATGACATGTCCAAATAACTGTTCCTGTTATCACGACCAGACCTGGAACACCAACGTCGTGGACTGTTCCAGACTAAATGCCGCCGAAATACCACACCGGATCCCTATGGACGCGACTGAATTGTATTTGGATGGAAATAATTTTGAGAAACTGCAAAGCCATGTATTTATCGGGAAGAAAAATATGCGCGTGTTGTTCGTTAATAATAGCAGAGTTGAGAATATCCAAAATGGTTCGTTTAACGGTCTTCGCACCTTGCAGACGTTGCATTTGGAGGATAATAGAATTGAAAATATGCAGGATTATGTATTCGAGCAGCTATCAAATTTAAAGGAACTCTATTTACAGAACAATTTGATCTCACATATTGGTAATAAAACTTTAGAGCCGTTAAAAAGTCTGGAAATCCTTCGATTGGACGGTAACAAATTAGTGTTGTTTCCGGTGTGGCAATTGTCGTCGAATACCCGACTGACCGAGATTACACTTGTCACCCTACCACCTCGCCAGAGAGCCGAGAACGTCGTGGTTCCCGCATACTGAATGCTACCGAGGGGCCCTTGAGCTTTCAGCCGAGGGAACCGAGGTAGTGTTTAGGCTGCGGTCCGCCTCTTTTCGGGGGTCGTTTTCTGGTGAGATGGGCGGGGCTTAATATCCGCTCTGTATTTGCATAAATATCGACCGATTCCCGCATTCGGAATCGATCACGGTCTGGCATGAGGGACTTATTTATAAGCTCGCTCATGCCGGAATCCCCGCGTCGATGGTCCAGATCATCAACTCCTTCTTGTCCGGTCGCTCCTTCAGAGCCAAAATTCAAAACTCCTTCTCAGAGGAGCACCCTCTCGAGGCAGGTGTCCCACAAGGCTCTGTACTCTCACCAACTCTCTTCGCCCTCTACGTGGCAGACATGCCACGCAGCCCAAACTCCACCTTGGCCGTCTACGCCGACGACACGTGCACCCTAGCACACTCCCGTAGCCCTCAGCTGCTTACCCAATACCTTCAGGAAGCAGCTGACAACCTGAGCGATTTCTTTCTTCGCTGGCGCATCGTCGTCAATCCCGAGAAAAGCTCCGCCCTATTCATCTCGCGCAGAAGAGAAGTGCCGCACGGCCATGTGACGATGGACGAGGAGGAGATTTAGTGGCACAACGAGGTCAAGTACCTCGGGGTCAAGCTGGATCGACGACTCAGCTTCATTCCTCACGTGGACTACTCAGTCGCCAAAGCCAAAATGGTAGTTGGCCACCTCTATCCAATGCTGTGTAGAAGCAGCGGCCTATCTTTCGAGAATAAGCTGAGGCTCTACAAGGCTGTGGTTAGACCAGCCATGACCTATGGCTCTGGCGCCTGGGGACACGTCTCTAACGCGCAACTCCAAAAACTCCAAGTCATCCAGAACCGTTGTCTGAGGTACGCCTTTAACGCTCCCTGGTACGTTCGAAACACCCAGCTCCATCAAGAAGCAAACCTCCCGACAATCAAAGACTTCCTCTTTGAAACAAACACACGAACCTTTGCTCGAGCAGAGGTTCATCCCAATCCGCTAGTGAGAGATGCGGTCGACTACGACCCAGCGAATTCCAGAATTCGTCGTCCCAGGACGGCTCTCATCCACCCACCTTGAACCACTAATGTTTAGTATGTTGCAGGTAGACCACAGCAAGATTTCGTCGTTAACTTTCTTTTTCAGCGAACTCTCCCACCTAATGCCTCTCCTTGCCCCTCAGGCAAAACGCTCCCCAGACCCTTCAGGTCTCCCCTCTAAGGAACTCCCCTCAGGAGTCCCTTTCTTAAATTACCTCAGGAGCTTTGCTCCAGCCCGACACGTCAAAAAATAAACAATGATGATACACCGCACGTTGCAGGCTTGCCTTGACGATGCACATAGGTGATGAGCAGTAGGGGCCCTTGGCCTGGCTCTTTTCTGAGTTTTTTGTTTTTTTTTTTTTTTTTTTTTTATTCGGAATCGATCGATCGCGCCGCAAGGATTTCCGCTGCTCTCTCCAAGACGTGGACCGACCTCTGCCTCCGATCATCTTTATTTGCTTTTATTATTTCCCCTGCTTTTTGCTTTACGAAAGCCCTCGTGCTTTTCCATCGTAATATAAAAATAATCTGCCCACTTGCCGTGGTGACACACTGGCCAATAATCGTTGGTCATGCCGCTGTAAATTCCTGCAAAAGTTCACTGCTTGGATTGGTAACGCTTTGAACGTTCTGGATAGCACCGACATTCAGTGCTACGAATACGATGGTGAACTGACGGCGCCTCAGCGTCGTGACCTTGACTTTAACAGTACCGCGTGCAGTGACATTTACGATTCGATGTTACTGTTAGTTTCCGATTATTGGAAAATGATCGTTGTGACTTTATGCATTGTGATTTTGTTGCTGTTGGGCGTTGTCCTTTGTTTTTTGTTTTGGGATCCCGTCCGCGTGAGGCTTTATTCGTGATACGCCAAAAAGTATGAGAACGACAAATTATACGACGGTTTCGTCTATTATAGCCCCAAGGACGAATGCTGGGTAATTGAGGACCTGGCCGCCAAACTACAAACCAACTTCCTGCTGTTTCTCCACTACAGGGACCTTCCCCAAGCGTACCTTCAACATGCCGCCTCCACAGTTTTAGAAGCTGCAGAGGCCAGCAGACGGGTCATTATCGTATTGACTCGCAATTTCGTAGAAACCGAATGGTCTCGGTTTGAGCCGGAGTTCGTCAACTCGGCAAATGGTTACTTGCTTAATCCGGGTCCCACAATTCTACCTGAAATGTATAGGTCAACTGGGCAAACGGCCATTTTCTGGGATTCTCGGAAACATCCCTGTACTTAATGAGCTCTTGATGGAGTCCTTATGGTATAGTTATACTTTATTACCTGAAATGGGGGTAGGGGATAGGACTTGCTTACATTTAAAGATTTTCCAAAATTTTCATTTAGTCGATCACGTGAACTTATCAAGTGACCATGGAAGTTATTAAAAGCCAGCGCGGACGTGATTTAATAGTTATCAATAATTATAAGTTTTCGTTCGGATATAAGAACCAAAGTGATGTGGAAGTGTGGCGTTGTGTAGTCAGAAGTTGCAAGGCCAAAATTACCACAAATGTCGAAAAAAACTGTATTTTTACCGAAGAAGGTGTACATAATCATCTTGCGTGTAAAAATATTGCATTGCAAGCTATCAGCAATAGTGTAAAACGAAAAGCCGTGGAGGATTTATCGGAGAAACCTCAAAAATTGATTCGTAGTGCAATAGTTAGTGAGCCAAAATACGGTGAAGACATTTCGTTCCGACAGTTTGGATGCATTCGCAACAATATTTACAGGTCCCGCCGTAAAATGTTGCCACCACTTCCAAAGAACATTGTCGATGTACATGATGCTGTGGATGCTATTCAAATCAGAACAAATCAAAATGAAGATTTCTTGCTGTTTAATTGCAAAGAACTCAATATTATTTGTTTTTCATGCGAAAACAATTTAAATTTTTTGAGCCAACGTGATACTATTTTCGTTGACGGAACATTTTCATTTTGTACTAAGTTTTTCTGTCAGTTATTTACTATTCATAGTGTTTGCAATGGATTTTATATACCCCTTGTATACTGTCTCTTGCCTGACAAAAGTCAAAATTCATATTCAAATGCTTTAAATATGATTAGACAGAAATGTTCTGAGCTTCATCTAAATTTTCGGCCATCTGTTGTATTATGCGACTTTGAGAAAGCCATTCACAACGCCGCTAAATCAGTTTGGCCGTTAATTGAAATTAGAGCATGCCGGTTTCATTTAGGCCAAGCGTGGTATCGTCATATTCAAAGTATTGGTTTAAGCAGCGAATATCAATCCCAGACTGAAACAGGAAAATGGCTGCAACATCTATTTGGATTATCAATGCTACCCGCAGATCAAGTTTCGGACTGCTTTGTGGAAGATTTCGCATCTGTGCAACCACAAGGCGACCTCATCTCAAAACTCTGTGATTATTTAGTGGATACATATATATCAGAAGAAAGTACTTTTCCTCCAGCGATGTGGTCTGCGACTTCGATTGATGATCGTACAACTAATGCCTGTGAAAGTTTTCACGCAAAATTTAATTCAAATTTTTATAATCAACATCCAAATATTTTTGTATTTATTGATGTAATCAAAAATTTTCAGGTTGACTCATATGCTAAACTAAAAAGCATCTCTATCAGCGAAAAAAATTCTCGAACACCTCACGCAAAGAACAAAATTGTTACTCAGTTAATAACAAATTTTCAGAATAAAGTTATTCCTAGATTTGAGTTTGTTAAGCGGATTTCACACTTTTACAAAAAATGTAGTAATAAATAATAATTTGTTTGATCTTTGTCCCAACTGAACTAACAACCTATATGTACCTATCTTTTATTAAATAACTAAACTGTTCTGTTCTGACTGTAACACACCTACCTAAATGATACTCTTTTACTTATATATATGTTAATATTGCTGTCTTTTTTAAATATAATTATGTATAAAATCACCATAATATCGTTTTTTTATCGCTAATATAATAGCTAATAAATAAGTACATCAATTTGCAACTACTGTCCTTCTACCTGTACGGTATCTGCCCAGATGACCTATCATTAAGAGGGACAGTTTCAACCATTTGCCGAGTTGACGACTGGGATTAACGCACGTTTGACCATTTTGCCCACTTGACGTACACTCGTTTGAGCTGCGGCAAGCCCTTCACGAAGAGCTCAAAGGTCGTCAATTGGTTATCATCGAGGAGGGTCCACTACCCGAGGCCGAACTCGATCCCGAGCTCCGGCCATATTTGAGGACTGGTAATTGTGTAAGATGGGGCGAGAAACGCTTTTGGGAGAAATTACGTTACGCAATGCCGCCCATCAGAAGAGGAGTCGTTATGGGGTGGAGACCTGTTTGCCTATTGTAAATTATTATACCTGCCATAAATTTTATTGCTAGTCCCTTTTATTATTTATTATTATTTTACAGTAATTCCATTTCCTACCCCTTTCCCTTGTCTAAGTGGCTTTCTGATCTGATTATATTTTTAATTATTTCTCTAACTACACTTAATTAACCACACACTACACCTACTTCTGTGTACGTGCATTCTCTTGATCAAGTTGACTGAAATGTTTATTTGGTTCTTAGTGCACGTGCAAATAGAGACCGACTTATGATGGGAACGAAATTATGGCGGGATAGAACACGCGACGGCGATAGAGTCGCAAAGAATTTTTTGGCTATTAAATGTGACAGTTTTTATTTATCATCAAAAGCTAGATTGCTGTACCGATCTGGCGGTTATGCAGTCCTAAAGGGTTTATTTACTGTTTACTTATAATATAATAAAAGGTAAAAATGTATACGAAAGCAATATCGTCGCCGCCCGGACCGGCCGTGTTAGGACCGGCCGATCGGGAAATCTCTCGATTTCCAGATGGGCCAATCCAACCCTGATTTCGCCCGAGGTAGGTTATGATGTACCTACATGCTTAGGCATTGATTAATAGAAGAAGGGTTTAGTGATAAGTGGTAAGGTAATAGACAATGGCGGGCGAAGAAAAAAGGATCCAATTTGGCAACATTTCATAGAAAAAATAAATTAATTTTTAAAGCCAGCTAGAAAAATGTATTTAACTAATCCCATTTCACCATTTTCCATAAAGATAAAACCGATAAATTAACAGAAATTGATCCAAAAAAATCTGAAACATTTCAAATTGAATGACCTTGAAATTTTTTCACCGTTTATTAATAAATAAGAAAAGGCACCAGGTAAGCGGCTGGAACCTCCCCACCGTTGGATCTTAGATATGCCATTTGTAATCTTTGTTTAATGAGTCATGCAGATTTTTTTTCAATAAAAATTAAAAATAAACTATTCAGAATAAGGTCAAGTCAGGTAACTGGGACCTCGGCGCAACTGGGGCCATGCTTCTCTATTTCTTTAAAAATGGGTTATTTGCCGCAAATTTTGGTTTAGCGCCATCTACAAAATGGTCTTCGAACGTAGCAATAGCTAACTTTTAGATATCTGTCAAATCTGAATTTTAGGTGCAACAAATGTCACTTGTCACTTTAAGTTCATTTACAACTCCAAGCACGGTGCGATTAAAAATATTCCAATAATTGCAGTTTTTAAATTTAAAAGTGACTGAATGGCTGAAAGGTAAGTCTAGACATATTTTTACTACCAGAAAACATAAAAACATTGTTTTTATTGCTTTATTGATTTTGGGGGCCATGGTCCCAGTTCCCGCGGAAGATTTTCAAATTGGGGTAACTGATGGGACATCCAAATAAGGGTAACTGGGACCGGGTGGTCCCAGTTACCTTTGACTAGAATGGTGATGGTCACTGATGATTGTTTATTTTATTAGATGGCAAGAACGTATGTCAGAAAGACTACAAAAGGGGCGGGGCAGAGATATTCAAGAAGGAGTCTTGAAATGGCCATTGCAGATGTTGTAGCAGTCGCTATGGGCATGAAGGAATTAGACCTGAATTATTTTTCAAATCAATTAACCGCTAGCAAAGTACGTCGAAATTTATCAGAAAGTTGATACATAAAAGTCGGCAGGATATAGCACATTCCTGAGCGAGTTGAAATTATAAAGATAATTGCATAGTCAGGAGTTCAAGCACAGTTGTGCCCACAGGAAAGTACAGATAAAATAACGTCGAATAAGTAAAGTTAGCTTACTGGAAAAATGATAAGCAAACTTGCTGAGTAGCAAGTTCACATGAACTCTTCGCCGCCCCCAAGAGTGGTGACGAAGGGATCAGTCGAGTCGAGTCGAAGTCGAGTAAGTGACGAGTCGAGAGCGGGCCGAAAAGAACGGTGCCTCGATCGAGTAGTAAAAAGTCAAGTCAGAGGACTTGGAGTGCGGGATCGCCAAAGCCGGCGTCCGAGAATAAGTTTTTGAGTAGGAAAGCCTTGAGAGAAGGTTTTTGTTTTTCTTTAAATAGAGTGCCGGAGCAGAGCTCAGTTGTTTTAAATATTCGATAATTAATCGTTGAATTGAGTTAAAGTGTGTAGAGTCTTTGGGTGGAATTCTAAGTTAGTTTACGTTATGACTCATAACGTATCTTAGTGCGGATCGTAACTCAGCAGTGGGCGCCACTAGTACAATTTTGCAGAGTTCTTTAATGCCGCCGGTCGCTCGGTCGGGTCGAGGTCGAGTGACAAGTGACAATTCAAACACGTGTCGCAAAGATGGCTGCTGCATGAAATTTTATGCCTGATTAAGTAGTTGATTTCTTCGAAGAAATTGGTTCTGATTCGAGTGATGAGAACGAGGAAGACGTTGTTTTACCCCCCAGAGTGCCTGGACAATTGATGAGATCCGCGAGCAGCAATGTGTGTTTATTTATGTCCGCAAGACCAAGAGCATCGGTCCATCGCCCGAAAGATTAGCAAAAAACCCGAGGCAATGGGAAGGGAGGTATCCACACATTACGTCGATGTTCAAGTTATACGTTGGTCTTGGAATTTTATGCCAGTGGTGGGTTGCAGTACTTTTTGGTACCAGTGGTCAAATCTTAAAACCCGCAGCCTGCAGAGGAATCGATGAAGTAACTCATGCTCTTGTGGATATACCACCACCAGAGTTTATTCGCAGCGCAGATGAATATCCTCAAGTTAAACAGGCATTCGGAATGACAAAAGGCGGAGCTGGATTACAAGAAGTTCTTGGAGCGATCGATTGCACACACAGCATTGAGAACCCCCACTGACCTTCCAGAGCACAGTACCTTGATCGACACCTGAACAACTCTATTAACTCCTAATTTGTGGTAGGCTCAGATCCTTCCTCCCATTTTGAAACTCACAATACATATTAGGAATGATATTACAGCTACAAATAAACTAAATTTTATGTAGACAATTGAATTATTATTAACATTCCCCTTACTAACAGTTCTAAATCTGCCTGACTTCCCTGAACCAATCTGCATTCTGCAACCCCAAGACAGTGGTATGTATGTACTTACCAAAATTAATAAAACTAAAATCAACTCAAGAAATTGTATAATAATATAAAAATTATAACAAATTACTAATAGTTGGTTGAAAGCTTCGTCCATTCTTCAAAGAGGAACTGATGCTTGATTACCCGAGGTAGTAATCAAATTACTAATAGTTGCATTTATCAAGAAAAGAACATATTTTCCCAGATTAGCATGTCCTGAGTTTCCTAAGCCACTTGAGGATATTTATCTGCCATGGGAAATCTGGTGGTGGTATATCCACAAGGGCTTGAGTTACTTCATCGATTCCTCTGCAGGCTGCGGGTTGTGAGATTCGACCACTGCCAACTGCTACCAACAAGCCATTGCAACCCACGACTAGCATAAAATTGCGAGGCCAGACCACTCATATAACTTGTACATCGGCGTAATGTGTGGATACCTCCCTTCCCTTTGTCTTGGGTTTTTCTTAATCTTTCGGCGATGATGTTCAGGACATAAATAAACATTGGGTTCGTTGAAACAATTCCTGCTCGCTGATCTCGTTAATTGTTCAGGGCACTCCGGGGGGTAATAAAACGTCTTCGTTGTTCTCATCAGTCGAATCAGAACTAATTTCTTCGAATAAATCATTTGCGAAATCAAGGATAAAATTTCGTGCAGCAACCATCTTTGCGACCGGTGTTTCAAATGTCAAATGTCACGACACGATTGTCACTTCACTTGCTATTCGACCTCGACCGAGCAACCGGCGGCATTAAAGAACTCTGCAAAATTGTACTAGTGGCGCCCACTGCTGAGTTACGATCCGCACTAAGATACGTTATGAGTCATAACGTAAACTAACTTAGAATTCCACCCTTTGTCGCGAGAATATATTTTGCTAGTGGAAATAATTAAACACGCGAGTTGCTCGCGTAGCCGTATTCAGTCATATGGTGGTAATCCTTAGTTCCTGGAGGTTGGAGTTGTAAATCACCCCCGGATCCTGTAGATTTAGCAAGAGGACGGAGGTCGCCGTTATCGCGGGCCCAGTAGGGAGCTCCGTTGTTTAAGGGATGATTATTGGGTGAGTCGCCCCCAAAAATATTGTATTAACCACTATTTCTTTATATACTAAATGTATGTGAATTTTCCTCTTATGTATAACTTGTTCATTGATATGTTGCCGATGTAATTGTCGACGAAATCCCGAGCGTAAGAATTCGCGACGCTCTGTTCGTATTTTATAAGGTACAGGCGGCCGTATAGGCGCCCGACGCACATACGCGTGTAATTAGATTGTTCCCTACACAGTAGAGGCGTTTGACGTATTTTAAAGTCAGCTGTTAGTCTTAGTTTCGTTCAATATATTATCACGGTCAAATTTTCGGGTAGAATGGGTGGCCTATATTAACACATATTTTTACGCGCCAAAATCCTCCGCGCATTGAGCAGGAGTTCGTCGAATGTCGTTGGACTTGGACTTCAAAAAAAAAGGGCTAGTGGAGATTGTCAGTCATTGTGCCACGTTTTGGAAATTTTCGAATCTTGAACATTGTGCGGATTATTAAAATTGCTTTTGGTATCCTAAGCAAGTGCACCGTTAAATTACGTCGTGAATTTGTGGTGCTTCGCCGTTGTTTACTTTCCTTCGCCTTTTTTCTGTCATAATCTCGCCTGAACATCATTTGGGACCTCCTCCTGAGGAACGAGGTAAAGTACCTGTACATTGTTCTTCCAATTACTTAGTAAATAATTTGCTATTTAGTATAATACTTGGTCGAACGTATATACAGGTCAGCGTTTCGATTTCCGACCCTAAGTTTCTGCTACCCGGATTCGCTCCTCGTTGGATTAATTAACACCATACGCACCCTCCTGATAATTGAGGTAAAGTAACAAAGCCTGTGGATTATTTTTTTGTAATTATGGATTGGGCATCAATTAATATTTGGGTTTAATACATGTACAGGGTGCAACCACCCGGCCAGTTTCCATCATCCAGCCGAAACAGTTTCCACGCCTCCCACAAGACCCATTGGAGATTGAAAGAGGGACCACTCCATCGTCTCCCATTAACACAGATAAGCTCGAGTTTGTTACGTGTTTTGTAAAGCCTTGTTTGGCATTGTTTAAGTAATTTTTTTGTATTGTTAGCCGCGAAAAAGTGCCGCAAGGGCCTGTTGAGGGCTCGGTGTTCCCTTTTCTCGATTGTTAACCTATAAGTAGATAGTAATTATCGACGTTTAGCCCAACCAAGCGACTCTTGGGCGACGACCATCTAACGCGTGACGGTGGCCATCGACGCGTCGTATTCAGGTGCGCCAAATACCACTCCTGCCAGTTGGGGTAACCGGAAATAGTTGCGTCCTTTCAGTTATTACCCCTTTTGCGGCAACTTATTAATTGCGCCAATAATCAAATATCACCGAAGCCGACAGGTTTCTTTTGTAGCCTGCTTTTTTGCCTAAGCCTCAGTTAACTCGTCCTTGTAATATATTATACACTGAAAATCTCTCAGTTTACTTTACCCAACCCCCCCCCTCTTCCGGTTGAGCTAGAACGGCGGGTTTATATCGCAATTTCTCGTGATAATATGTATTAATTAGAAGTCCCGAGCTTTTAATTTACCTGTCATTTGAGTTCTGGTCCCCCATAGTTCTCCGTAAGAGAAATCAGCTAGAGCGAGCGGCTGAGAGCCAAATCGCTCGGTTAAACCTACCAAAATTACGAGATAACATTTAGTGTGGTACCAAATTATCTGCGCCAGGATCGCAGTCAGTTGGTGTACTTCCAGGCCAACGAAAACAACCTGGAGGTTGGTGGCAGCCTATCCGAAGAGAGTAAGTAGTAAGTAACAGGGCGAAGCGAACGCCGAAATTCGCACAGGTACCACACATCCACCCAAAACGCAGAGTTTTGAAGGTAAAGTACCCAATTCCGGGCCTCTCGGGAAGGGCTCGCGCAGGAATTATTAGTGCCCGTTTGTACACGGGGCGGTTGGGTTTACAATTGGTGGCAGCGGTGGGATTGGTAAAACTTAGAAAAACAGAACTCGAAAGACAGGAAAAACTTCAAAAAAATAAACGCAATTGTAGCAGGTTTTACAAGCGGTGGCCCAAGTGGCTGGGATCGATAAATTAAGATTGAAGATCGGAACTCGAGAGACGGTCGGAAAGTTGAAAGATAAAAAGAAGTGGTCGAGAATTTTACAATTGGTGCCCAGAGGCTGGGAGTGGTAAAACCTAGAAAAACAGAAGTCGAAAAACGGGCGAGAAAAAAAGATAAACGCAATTGTTGCAAGTTTTATTCTTGGAGCTTAGCGACGGAAAAGATAAAAGTAATTGTCGCGGGCCGACGGATAAAAATTAGGTGTGAAATCGTGGAAAAATCACGGAAATCGACGGTTATTCAAATAAATATTGAAAATAAATAATAAAATAAGTAAGGAATTCGTGTCCTGATCCAGGATTAAATTGAGTAAATTGATAAAAGTATCGCGAGACGGTATCGAGCGGGTATTGAACGGAAAATCCGGGAAAAATTACTCGGCAGAGTTATTTGTTTTTTTTCAGGTGAATTGTGCATGATTAAATACTAATTTTGTGACTAACTATTCTTCTCATTGTATATTGAAGTTATTTTTGTTGTTTTATTGATTGTCGTGGTGTAGTATTGATTTTGAGGGGTATTGATCTGTTGATTATCGATCAGAAATACTGATTGATTGGAAATAGGTAATCGGCTACGGCCGGAAGCGTAAAAATCGAGGTAAAAATATTATAAAACCGGAAAAATGGAAAATCAAAATATACTAGCACATTTACTCGGTGGAGACCGCCTTGGAATGCAACCTCCCCCTGACGACGAGGGTGAAGGTCAGATGGACCCCAACGCAGATGTAGGCGAGGGCCATGATCAAAGAAGACGAAGATTTGTGGATGAGCGTCGGGAAATACCGCCACCGATTAATCCAGTAAATAATGCGGGCGCGGGAATTTTGGACCCAGCCCCGGTAGCGCAAATGCTAGGGTTAGTAGCAACCACCCTGGAAGGATTTTCCGGGAAGGAAAACGTAAAATTTTATTTTGATAAAATAGAGCAGCGAGCTAGACTCGATAATTGGTCGCGAGAGACGCTATTGAGATTAATTAAATATAAATTGTCATGCGCGGCCCAGAAATTTTTTAAGTCGGACCCCGAATTAGATAATTTAGGGTATGAGGACTTTAAGGAAGCGTTGATTAAACACTTCGCACCAGTAAAAATACCGGGCGAAGCACTCGCTAAATTATTAAGCTGTTTTCAACGACAAGATGAACCCGTGACGGATTTTATAACGCGGCTGAAATATTTGAGTCGAGAAGTAATAATAAGTGAAGACCGGGAACTAGCCAATAGGGATGAATTAGCCGGGATACAATTTAAAATGGAGCAATTATTACTAAATCAGTTAAAAGTAGGACTACGTCAGGACATTTTAAGAAGCATAGGGCCCTTTTTATTAATGGTCAGGAACGCGGCAGATTTAAAGGAGGTCGAGGAAGTCGCGAGAAAAGTTGAACTTAATCAGCAAATTATGAAGCAGAGAACCGGACGAGGCTCAGGGCCCCCCGGACCATTATTTGGGACGCAAAGTGAACCGCGACGTTATCGCGAGCAAGAAAGAAGATGTGACGTGTGCGGCGAAATAGGTCACCTACGTCAAGTGTGTAATCAGGCATTTTCCAGGGAAGATGTCCGAAATTTTAGACGGGAAGTTATTTGTTATAAATGTCATAAACCGGGCCATTATAGTAGGAATTGTCCGGAAAATCTTTATGAAGTACGGGAGGATTCACCTCGACGAGACTTTCCACAAAATAACGCTCAGGAGCGGCGTGAACCACGGAATTTCTCAAATTTTAATAGGCGCGATAATCGCGTAACCCCGGAAAATGCGAGAGGTCAAGAAGCTGCAGCAGGAAATAGCCGAGGGTCATCGAGCGCGCCACCGAGAGCGGCTGAGCCAGCAGAATTCTTTAACCGCGGCGGACGCGGATATCAAACTTTTCGCCAAAATAATTTCGCTAGGAACCAATCGCAGGATGCGCGAATGGAAAATCAAACAAGATCGAATAGGAACCGGAAATTCGGTCAGGACCAGGTAGAATCAAGGGTATTTACAAGAAACGACGGTAGAGGTACACAAAATTATGTGGAGCCGAGGGTTAATAATTCGGAGAGGGTTCGCACCGAGCCTTTAAACTCCGAAGCCCGGCCCCTGGTTCCTCAAAGGAAGTAAGGTGGTCGGGCGGAGTTTTATTAGCAGATAGGGTAGTTTCAGGAAATTCGGACGAATTTCTTACTAAGGAGGGAACGCCATCCCCAAGCGCCGGTGACGCTTGGATGACACATAGGTGTATGGTTCCGTTATTTTTGGACGGATATAAATATTTTTTGTTAGTAGACAGCGGTGCCGCTCTGTCATTAATACGACAGTGCGAGATAATTAATATGGAAATTGACGTATCGAAGCGAGATACGCTGCGAAGCATCTCGGGGCATGACCTCGAATGTAGTGGAGTCGTGTCAGCGGTAGTCAGTAACGACGGGTCACGTATATTGGGTACCCAGGAATTTTTGGTTTGCGAAAACCTACCTATTGAAGGATGTGGTGTCCTTGGAAGAGATTTTCTTTTATCGCATAAGGCCGAAATAAATTTCGGGAATGGAACTATTAAAGTCCACGGGAAAATTTTACAAATGATAAGTGTTATCGAAGCTGAAAAACTTAAACAGGAGCTATATCGATATGTACGAAAGGACGACGAGGACTACGAAGGGGAAAAGTCGTATGGTTCCAGGTCAACTTATGAAAAATACTGCGAAACGTCGCGAGATTTCGAGGAGCCGTCGTCAGATATGGAAATAAATCGCATGTACGGATGTGTACAGAGTAAGGAATACGAAGAAAAAATTACCCAAAAAGGGGGTCGAAGAAACGGGAAGCGACGAAGGGCTTCGAAGCGAGAAGTCGAAGAATCAATAGAACGGCCGCAGCCGGACGACAAAATTCGGGTGGTTGGCGATACAATTATTAGACCCGGGGAAGAAATAGAATTAAAATGCTACGTTAATGCGGAGTTCGCTGGAATTTTGCGAAAAATGGGGAAGGCCATACAAGTCTATGGATTTCATGAAGCATGGCTATCGGCCACTACGATAAAATATGGAATGGATGTATCGATTAAAATCGAGAATAGGGCGGACCAGCCCCTAATTTTTCCGAAAAATATGGAAGTGGGAGAGATCAAGGATGAACTACCCCTCTATACTGTCGAGTTACCTCAGGAAGGGGGAAGGCGGAGTCCCATTGGGGAATCCGACGAATTGAGGATCGCATATCCGGACACGGGAGTACAGGAGTTACGACTTACTACAAATATGGATATACCTCCGAGAAGTGACACCGAATTGGAATGCGAAGTGGTTGGCAAGGAATTTTCAGGACCTCAGGAGGACATCCTGGAATTCAACGAAGGAAATAATTTAACAATACTGCCAACATCAGTGAAAGTTGGAAATAAAATTTATTTAGGGGCCCGAAATGAAAATAATTACGTAATAAGGGTTGCCGAGGGTGCCTTAATAGGGCGAATTAGGCGGATGCGCCCCAACCAGGGGGTGCGTTCGGGAAGTTTTAGGGAGGATGACTCACCCCCACCAAGGGTGGAAGAATTTAATCAAGTTAAGTTGAAGAAGGGAATGAACCTACCCCCTCGAAGTGAAGTGAATCTTATTGGATATTTGGACCGGAAGTTCAAAGGAGGTTGTGGACAACCAAATTTAGTGATTGAACCGGAGGAGTTCCCCGAAATTATAGTAGCACCAACGGTGGTGAAAGCGGATCGGGAAGTACGCGTTCGAGCAATCAATTTACAGGAGTACCCCGTTCACCTCGAAAAGGATGTGGTGATAGGAAGGGCCACTACAAATTTTCACATTTTGGAAACGGAAGTGAATCACAGGGGAGGCAAGCCTCACCCAGTGGCGGCGGTGATGCCGGGGATATCGGAGCAAGAATTTTTGAATGAGTTTGAACTGGAGCATTTAAGCGAAGAAGCTTACGAGCTACTTGCCCAATTCTTATTGAAATATCGGGATTTATTTATCGGTGATAATGAAGAGTTAACCGTGGCACATAACATTAAACATAGGATTCTGACGGAAGATGTGATGCCGATGTCGAAGCGACCGTACCGGGTACCCTTTCATCAGAGGGAGACATTAAGAAAAGAAATTGATCGACTATTGGATGCCAAAGTGATTAAGCATTCGGAGTCACCATGGTCGGCACCCATCGTTCTAATCACTAAACAACTACCTAATGGAGAAACCAAGGTTAGGATGTGTATTGACTACCGACAATTGAATACGATAACCAAGAGGGATTTCTACCCCCTCCCCAACGTGGACGAAACGTTATCGTATTTCCAAGATTCATGCTTGTTTAGTGTGTGTGATATAACTTCGGCGTATAATCAGATAGAAATGGACCCGAGAGACGGGGAGAAGACTGCCTTCTCCACCCCTTATGATCATTATGAATATTTACGGATGCCGTTCGGGTTAATGAACGCCCCGGCGACGTTTCAAAGGTTTATGAATGCCACGCTAGCACGGCTAGCGCCGCAGGTTTGTTTGGTATATTTGGACGATATTATCGTTTATAATTCAGGAGACGTTAGAGAGCATCTTCAGCGTCTAGCAGCAGTATTCGAACGACTGCGTTCGGTCAATGTTAAGCTAAACCCTAGCAAATGTAAATTCTTACAATCTCAAGTAAATTATTTGGGTCACGTAATAAGTAGAGAAGGGGTAAAACCAGATCCCTCTAAAGTGGAAGCCATAAAGGAATTCAGGATCCCTACAACAGTGAAGGGAGTGCGAAGTTTCCTGGGACTAACGGGATGGTACCGGAAATTTATTAAAAACTACAGTCAAATGGCAGAGCCATTGACGGAACTTACGAAGAAGGATAAGAAGTTTGTGATTACTCCAGAAGTAGTGGAAGCAGTGGGCAGTCTCAAGGACGCCCTCACTTCGGAAAGTGTATTAATCCATCCGGATTTCAACGAGCCATTTTATTTATCAACGGATGCCAGCGGAACCGGGCTAGGCGCCATTCTAAGTCAAATTAGAAATGATGCCGAGAGGCCAATTGCTTTCTACAGTAGGAAGTTGAATAAAGCGGAAAGAAATTATACAGTAACGGAACTAGAATGTTTGGCAGTTGTCCAGGGGATCAAACAGTTCCGATCGTATTTATATGGTAAGAAATTTTTCGTAATCACGGACCACCGACCCCTTCGGTGGATAATAAACTTAAAGGACCCCGCATCGCGGTTAGCCAGATGGGCGTTGCACCTGGCGGAATATGAATTTAAAGTGGTATATAGGGCGGGACGTCGACACGGAAACGTGGACGCCCTCAGTAGAGTGTACGAAGATGATACGATTTCCTTCGAAGATTTTTTACCAATCTTAGAAAAAAAGAAGATAGTCAACAATAATGTGAGCATAGTAAACGATGACTTATTCAATGCCCCAGAGGGTATGGCATTGGCACATTGTGTGGCAAGAGACCTTGCAATGGCAGCTGGTATAGCTGTCGAATTTAAGAGACGCTTTGGGGGAATCAAGGAGTTACAGGATCAAAACTGTGAGGTAGGACAAGTGGCTGTGTTGAATCGTCAAGGACGAAACGTGTACTACTTGGTCACTAAGGAACAGAGTCAGCAAAAGCCTACTTACGAGCACTTGTGGGAAAGTCTCTGGGATTTAAAGTATGCGTGTTTACTGCACAAGGATTTCGAAATTGCGATACCAAAAATTGGATGCGGTATAGATGGGCTGGATTGGAATACCGTCCTGCCAATGATAGCTTTCGTTTTCGGAAGAACGGGAATAAAAGTGAATATCTACTTGCCTAGAAAATCGCTAGGGCCAACGTATGCAGTAGAGGGAACACCCGAGCTAGAGCCAATATGGGATCGTCAGGTCATACGAGCAGCTCAGCAACTGGACCCCTGTTGTCAAGAAATAATGAAGCTTAAGAATCAAGAAAACTTCGAAGAAACCTACTACCTAGATCGGGATGGGTTACTATACCGAGTAGACCCTAGGACCCACAGTGATGTGCTAATTGTGCCTAAAAAGTTGGTGCAGAAAGTGATACATGATTACCATGATCTGCCAATGGCAGGACATCCAGGTCGGGATAAGACGCGGGAGCACATAAAGGAGAAGTTATATTGGACTACTATGAGGAAGGATGTTACGGAATATGTCCAAAGCTGTGATGCGTGTAACAGGAGGAAGACCTCCCCCCACATGAAGGCAGCGCCAATGGGACGATTTGCAGAGATAACGGAGCCTTTCGAAAGGACGGCCATGGATATTGTAGGACCTTTTGTGACGTCAGACAAGGGAAACAAGTATCTGCTGACGTTCCAGGATCACTTCAGCAAGTATCCGGAGGCCTACCCAATACCAGATCAGTCGGCGGAAACGGTCGCAAAAGTGTTTGTGGAAGAAATAATAGCAAGACACGGGACACCGAAGTCCCTGATTACCTACCAATGTTCAAATTTCCTGTCGAAGCTGTTTCAGGAGGTATGCAGCCACCTCGGAATCCAGAAGATACAAACCACTGGATATCACCCGCAATCCAATGGTGTTCTGGAAAGAAGTCACAGAGTGTTCAAGGACACGCTGTCTCATTTTGTATCCAACTCCCAAAGGGACTGGGATGTGTGGATTCCCTATGTATTAATGGCGTATCGGTCGCACGTACATAGCTCAACGGGATATAGCCCGCATTTTCTTTTATATGGCAGAGACATGGTCATGCCATTCGATGACGTCATAAAGTCAACTAGACCACGCTATGACTTGGCGGAAAATTACGCATCAGAAATGATGACGAGAATGAATAGAACGGTGCGCGAAGTGCGAAAACGAATGGAAGAAGCTGCAGACGATCGTGAGGATCGATATAACAGACGAGCAAGTGAAAAAACTTTCGACTTAGGAGACCTAGTGTATCTGCACAACCCTGCGCAGAAAAAGGGCCTCTCGAACAAATTGATGAAGAAGTGGGATGGACCCTATCGGGTGGTTGATCAGAAGGGACCCTTAACGTATGAGATTAAGGACGTTAATAATAGGAAAAGACTGGTTGTGCACGTAAACCGATTGAAACCATATCGAACTGTGATTAGGGACCAACCGGCAGACCAGGACCAGCAGGACGCGGATCCAGAGGAGCTGCCGATACCGGATCCCATCATTGACGAAGCTGAGGAGGAACAACAGGCCGCCATGGCCCTAGTACCGTTCCTGATTGAAATGGGTAACCGGCGACCCCCAGTGCCACGGGAGGAACCAGGTGTTAACCCTCCACGCCCTCAAGGGCCCAGGGCCGAGCCAGAAGAGGACAGGCAGTTGCCTAGGCGGTCGAACCGTGCGCGTCGACCCCCCCGGAGGTTGAACCTGTAAGGTTCTCTTATCCATTTTGCTGTGCAGGGGCGGCAAAAGAATACTCCTGAGGTTTCCGTCCCTTACCAGAGGTAAGAGTCCTCTAAAAGGTGACCCGTTTTTCGCTGTTTAGGGGCGGTTGGTGAATACCCCTAGGGTTTCCGTCCCTTACCAGAGGTAAAAGTCCTCTAAAAGGTGACCCCCTCTTCGTGCTGTTTAGGGGCGGTAGGCGAATACCCATAGGGTTTCCGTCCCTTACCAGAGGTAAGAGTCCTCTAAAAGGTGATAGATGGGCAGGCGGTGCGTGTTGATGGTGAGACTCAGCACGACCGCCCTGCGAGGGAATGAAGAAAAGGATAAGAGTCAGTTGGAATAAGGGACCGGAGAGTCAAAAAGAAAAAAGAAACCATATCCCATTTAGCTGTTCAGGAGCGGTAGGCGAATACTCCTGAGGTTTCCGTCCCTTACCAGAGGTAAAAGGCTTCTAAAAGGCGACACCTGTTTTATCTGTTACAGTTATATAGTGGGCCGGATTGACAGTTCCCTGCCGCCCATGCCAGGGGCACTGGCACTGTAATGTCTGTCGTGTCGAGGTCATCGACCACGGCGGAGATAATATGTGGATACCTGCCGAGAGCAGATGGAAATTGCGTCCTCTATGGGACACAATTTCCTCTGCTCTGAAAAATAGGGAATGTGAGTCCGTCACGTAGTATCGTGAGAGAAAAAAAAAAACAAAATGATGACGATCGTAAGGAACGCGTAACCCAGAAGCGTTCATCCCCGTTAGGGAAATGGATGTTTCTGAGGCGAGATTTTGAAAATAACCGATAATGAATTGAAAAAAAAAAACTGTTTCATTGTATATTATATAATGTTTAGCTTTGTAGGAGCAGATATTAATCCAGCTGAGGTTTCAGCCTAAAAAGTCATCCGACCATGAAGCGCTTGGTAGAGTTATTGGTCACCCTGTTGATGATACCCATGGGCCACACCCTCATCGCCTATGACTGCGAAACCCCGACGATGAACGTCACCGCAGTCTCCCTGAGGTCGGTCGCACCATGCCAAAGGGATGCGTCCAATTTCGTCAGCCAGGCCCTGTCCGTTCAGGTGGTGCAGAGACCGGAAGTCAGAAGACAGCCCGTGAAAACCTGCTTGGTGGAGGTTTACCGCCAAATGTTCTATTGTGGCATGCACAGCCACGTGTCAGCAGTATCGGGAGGACTATCCTCGTACATATTCAAGATGGGAGCAGAGGCCTGCGCCAGTGCTCACCGCACACAAACAACCAGCATCTACAATATCCACGTGGGACGCCTAGAGAAGAACGCAACCACGTCGATAGATGCCACGCTATTTGGAAAAATAGACCCTGACGGTGCTTGTCAAGGTACCGTTTTCACCGAAAATGGAAGGACTTGGGAAAATGTAATAGTACAAGCCACCATTAAAATCTCCTTAAAGGAGTATGATGCCGTTGTAAGAATGGAAACAAACGAAATAGTAGTATCGGGAGGAGTAGCTTGTAGCTACCTCCGCGGTTATTGTATGGATAGTCTCGCTGGAGAATCTGTGTGGGAGGTTGAACCGAAGGAAGAATGCTCCCACGTTATAATCCTTTACGAAGGTACCGCCGAGAAGGTAATGGACTCAACTACACGTCAGCACTACCTAGTCGTGGAGCAAGAAGACAAAGTCTTCGCCGTTACCCTCGTGAAGAAAAGTGCGGCCTGTGACCGAGTAATTTGGGTTACAGAGCATCCGCGCCTGCTGGTGTTGGAAGTTGGACAAGCCCCTGTGTTTCGCGGTTCAAAGACAGTGCCAGCGAACGAAATAAACTTAGTGACTTATATAAACAGTAAATTCCTGTACGTAGAAGCGACGCATAAACGTGCCGTAGAAAAACTTTATGTAGATACTTTGTTTAGAAGATGTGAACTTCACCGCGAAGTGTTAAAGAACCGACTGTGGATGGCAGCTGCAAATCCATCCTCAATCGGAGAACTATTGACTAACGAACGTGGATACGTCGGTCGTGTGTTGGGAGAAGTAATCTACTTGGTGCAGTGCACCCCCCGACCTGTTTCGCTACGAAGGACCGATCAGTGTTATCACGAGCTACCGATAGCCGTAAATAATGAAACCAAATTCATCTCACCGCTACACCATATCATCCAGAGCCACGCAGAAGAGGTAGACTGCAGCTCACTTTCCCCGCCTATGTACTATATTAATGACCAGTGGGTAGGAATGGCCCCACACCCTATCGTAAGGACCCCACCAATCACATTAAGCGTGGACCCGCAGCCCAGATTGAGTTTCGAACCGGTCAAACCATTAGGCTCAGGTGGAATATACACTCAAGAAGAGGTGGCAAAGAGCCAAAAAGCAATTATTTTTGGACAAGAACGAAAGGCGGTCGAAACAATCCTAATACGAAAACTAGTTGGAGCGGAAACCGATAATCAAGGGTTAACCTCAATTAGTATGTTTGATGGGGCTGAACTGAAGAAGTTAGCACACTCCACCCTATATCACATGTGGGGCTGGTTTACAGATTTTGGGGTAATTATCAGTGGAGTGATGGGCTTTTATGTTGTTTTTCGAATGATTAAATATATTCTTGGAGTAGCTATCAATAGCTGGCAGATATATCAAGTTGTCGGATGTGGAGTCTCTGTCCTAGCCGGAGTGTGGAACACCCTTGCCTTGTGGGTAGTTCATGAGAACCTCAGAAAACAGGACAGAAAGCCCTCTGATGAAGAGGCAGACACACCGAAAAATTGCTGTCCAGAGCCGAGGGAGGCTTCGCCTAAGGTACTTACCGAGAGACCAGTACCACATCAGCGAGAAGTGCACGACACACAACCCCGAGGTACCGCTAACAAGCAACCCAATGTTAGTGTCGTAGACTTGTATCCGAAGTTGACTCATTGGACCGATGAGAATCGACAGAAGTGAAGTTCGGTCGCGAACCCACAAACGTAAGTGTCGCGAACTGTGAACGAACCTTGAGACCTTTTTGCATCCGGACTTCCCGAAGATCCGAAGACATCTTACGAAGATTTAAAAACTTTGTTAAACCGTGAGTTATGATGAATTGTTTATTGGAATCAACTAAACGTTGATATTTTATGAGTTAAATTTGAGAACTTATTGTATTTTACTTTTATAAATGTTATGTGTTGTAAGAGAAAAGAATGACTGTCGTAAGGACACTCCTTCTTTTTTTTAAGGAGGGGGTGATGTAGCAGTCGCTATGGGCATGAAGGAATTAGACCTGAATTATTTTTCAAATCAATTAACCGCTAGCAAAGTACGTCGAAATTTATCAGAAAGTTGATACATAAAAGTCGGCAGGATATAGCACATTCCTGAGCGAGTTGAAATTATAAAGATAATTGCATAGTCAGGAGTTCAAGCACAGTTGTGCCCACAGGAAAGTACAGATAAAATAACGTCGAATAAGTAAAGTTAGCTTACTGGAAAAATGATAAGCAAACTTGCTGAGTAGCAAGTTCACATGAACTCTTCGCCGCCCCCAAGAGTGGTGACGAAGGGATCAGTCGAGTCGAGTCGAAGTCGAGTAAGTGACGAGTCGAGAGCGGGCCGAAAAGAACGGTGCCTCGATCGAGTAGTAAAAAGTCAAGCCAGAGGACTTGGAGTGCGGGATCGCCAAAGCCGGCGTCCGAGAATAAGTTTTTGAGTAGGAAAGCCTTGAGAGAAGGTTTTTGTTTTTCTTTAAATAGAGTGCCGGAGCAGAGCTCAGTTGTTTTAAATATTCGATAATTAATCGTTGAATTGAGTTAAAGTGTGTAGAGTCTTTGTCGCGAGAATATATTTTGCTAGTGGAAATAAATAAACACGCGAGTTGTCGCGTAGACGTATTCAGTCATATGGTGGAAATCCTTAGTTCCTGGAGGTTGGAGTTGTAAATCACCCCCGGATCCTGTAGATTTAGCAAGAGGACGGAGGTCGCCGTTATCGCGGGCCCAGTAGGGAGCTCCGTTGTTTAAGGGATGATTATTGGGTGAGTCGCCCCCAAAAATATTGTATTAACCACTATTTCTTTATATACTAAATGTATGTGAATTTTCCTCTTATGTATAATTTGTTCATTGATATGTTGCCGATGAAATTGTCGACGAAATCCCGAGCGTAAGAATTCGCGACGTTCTGTTCGTATTTTATAAGGTACAGGCGGCCGTATAGGCGCCCGACGCACATACGCGTGTAATTAGATTGTTCCCTACACAGTAGAGGCGTTTGACGTGTTTTAAAGTCAGCTGTTAGTCTTAGTTTCGTTCAATATATGTATTAATTAGAAGTCCCGAGCTTTTAATTTACCTGTCATTTGAGTTCTGGTCCCCCATAGTTCTCCGTAAGAGAAATCAGCTAGAGCGAGCGGCTGAGAGCCAAATCGCTCGGTTAAACCTACCAAAATTACGAGATAACATTTAGTGTGGTACCAAATTATTTGCGCCAGGATCGCAGTCAGTTGGTGTACTTCCAGGCCAACGAAAATAACCTGGAGGTTGGTGGCAGCCTATCCGAAGAGAGTAGTAAGTAACAGGGCGAAGCGGACGCCGAAATTCGCACAGGTACCACACATCCACTCAAAACGCAAAGTTTTGAAGGTAAAGTACCCAATTCCGGGCCTCTCGGGAAGGGCTCGCGCAGGAATTATTAGTGCCCGTTTGTACACGGGGCGGTTGGGTTTACAACGCGATGGGGAGGTTCCAGCCGCTTCTCTGCTGCATTTTTTGTTTTGGGATCCCGTCCGCGTGAGGCTTTATTCGCGATACGCCAAAAAGTATGAGAACGACAAATTATACGACGGTTTCGTCTATTATAGCCCCAAGGACGAATGCTGGGTAATTGAGGACCTGGCCGCCAAACTACAAACCAACTTCCTGCTGTTTCTCCACTACAGGGACCTTCCCCAAGCGTACCTTCAACATGCCGCCTCCACAATTTTAGAAGCTGCAGAGGCCAGCAGACGGGTCATTATCGTATTGACTCGCAATTTCCTAGAAACCGAATGGTCTCGGTTTGAGCTGCGGCAAGCCCTTCACGAAGCGCTCAAAGGTCGTCAATTGGTTATCATCGAGGAGGGTCCACTACCCGAGGCCGAACTCGATCCCGAGCTCCGGCCATATTTGAGGACTGGTAATTGTGTAAGATGGGGCGAGAAACGCTTTTGGGAGAAATTACGTTACGCAATGCCGCCCATCAGAAGAGGAGTCGTTATGGGGTGGAGACCTGTTTGCCTATTGTAAATTATTATACCTGCCATAAATTTTATTGCTAGTCCCTTTTATTATTTATTATTATTTTACAGTAATTCCATTTCCTACCCCTTTCCCTTGTCTAAGTGGCTTTCTGAATCTGATTATATTTTTAATTATTTCTCTAACTACACTTAATTAACCACACACTACACCTACTTCTGTGTACGTGCATTCTCTTGATCAAGTTGACTGAAATGTTTATTTGGTTCTTAGTGCACGTGCAAATAGAGACCGACTTATGATGGGAACGAAATTATGGCGGGATAGAACACGCGACGGCGATAGAGTCGCAAAGAATTTTTTGGCTATTAAATGTGACAGTTTTTATTTATCATCAAAAGCTAGATTGCTGTACCGATCTGGCGGTTATGCAGTCCTAAAGGATTTATTTACTGTTTACTTAT